>CM060988.1:63550564-64876064 GCA_030765065.1 Deroplatys truncata | reverse complement strand
CGATAAAACCCTTGGTAATGTTAGGAACGTTGTCAGTTGCAATGTTGGCACTGCTGTGCGAGAAACAGGTGAATGCCGTCTTTGTTTATCCTCTGTCTCTGTCATTTATTGTGCGTTTGTTCAAGATAGTGCAAGCAGGTAATTAGGATGCCTAAGAAAGGTCAGCAAGAAGTCGTGGAGTCGGAGAGTTTGAAGGTGTTTGATGTTGCCATCGAACCTTCAGCAAGCGGAAAACGCGGCAGTGGTGTGAACAAGAAAATAGCAAACGTCTTTGAAAAGAATTAATTGAGGCAGTATTTTTTAACACTTAAATAATTTGTCAATTTATATAATATGTAAATTCAATAACAGCCCGCCTTGAAGCAATATGTGTATGTAATAAATTGTAAAATGTATGTAACAGTCATTGCATATGCTTATATTATTGTAAACATGTTCAATAATGTTATGTGAATGCATTACGTAATTTAATAATGTAGGAGCTGTGAGAATAATAAGTTAAACGTTGCTAACAATGAGGTAACAATGAGGTAACCTTGAGGCATTAATGAGTTTGAGAGTTTAAATGTTATTTGTGCTTCTTGGAAGCATTAATGTAATTTTAGTGACAGTTTATAAAAATAATAGCCAATCAGAGACTTGAAATATAGAAATTTACAGGTTTAGACGTTTGAAATCTAGTCAGTTGCCTGCAGACTAATTGTAGCCGGATGCGTGATGCGTCCTCGAGAAATTTTATACGTATTCGTGTGAGACGAAAAATAAATTTACGTGTTAAAAAGTGCAAGTATTTAATAAAAGAATCTCACAGCTCTCGATATCAGTGAAGTGCTATTTAATTTGTGTCAAGGATTAATAAAAAGGAGTGAATTAAAACTTAAAATCTGCATCACGCCCTGCCAAGACTTCCATGTCTCTAACAATAATACTGACGCAGCCGAGGCAAACATAATTATTTAATACTTAAAGAAACAGTCAAATTACAAAGTTAATATTTTTTAAACTTGGGGCAAAGGCCACCTAAAAATACATTTGGGGCGAAGGCTACCGGAAACTGTTTATTAATCATGCTGTTGCAACTACTACAAGTTCGGCTCCCCAACAGTTGAAATACGATACAACTAATATAATACATCATCTTCAAACTGACTTTCCATGCGTAGCAGCAAACAACGTAAAGAACAATTCTACTTCAAACTGGCGTCCATACGAGGAGCTAAATTAATAAACAACTGCTACAACAACGTAACAAAAATATCATTCTTCAAATTGGTGCCTAAAACGTGGAGGTAATAAAAGAATACTTTCTCAAATTGACGCCCAAAGCGTGGTGCAAAGAACTCCAACGTAAAGACAATATCTTCTTCATAATGGTATTTAGGAAGCATGGGGAAATTAGTAAAATCCGCAAGATTATGATGGAATTAACAACAGGTTATTCCTCGATTTTAGGTTTTGTCCCATCACTTATCGTGATGCTGAAAGGACGTTTTCTGCTCAACAGTATGTTTTTACGGACAGAAGGAATAAATTAGAACCAGAAAATATGGGGAAAAAAATTATGTCATAGTTTTATCGGCTGAAGTTGTTTGGTAAGGAAGGGTAAGTAGGAATAACTTGTACCTTTATGATTAAAATTTTGAACATGTAATTTTTTTGTTCCACTTATAGCCCACCCTTAACATCTAAGGTATATCGGTGGCTTTGCCTTTGGAACAATTACGTATCGGCAATGGTGTTCTCACGTTTACTATTGTGGGTTTGTTTGTCGAGCCTCTAGACTGCAGTCAGGGCAGCTTGCAATGGCTGTAGCCTAGAATGTTACATTGTACCCGCTCCCATCCATTGGACGGCAGCTTTCCATCTTTTTGTCTAATAACGCGAGTGCTACGCGGGACCGCGCTACTGTCACCACTGATTTCACATTGTTTCAATATCTTTCTTCCTTTCCGGTGGAGGGGTTTTGGTGGATAGGGCCATTCTCTGATGGCGAGTCCCCAACTCAGCTTCTCTGGAGTTAGTACGCAAAATGTATTTCCCCTCCCCTCGAAAAAAGAAAGAAAAAAGGTTCGTTTTCTTTATACACATTAAATTCACACACACACACACACACACACACGCACACACACACATTTACACCCTCAGTCATGTTTTCGGACACTAGGGATGGCGGGGAATAATTCTGGCTAAAGAAACATTCCTTTCCTCCAGCCGAGAATCGAACCCGGGACTTCTGGATTTGGAAACTAGCATGCTTCCATCAGACAACAGAGGCAGCTTGAATATGCAACATTTTATTGTTAATTTTTGTACAAAATGTACAGTATATTTGGATATTTCTTAGTGCATATTAATTGGGCAATATGTAGATTGTGCGTATTTGCATGTATGCTTTCAGATGTTTGTGCACATAATTATCAACCCTAGTAAAATCATTCTTGAAAGGTACAGAAGGCCACATCATCTTACATTAAGCATTTTCCAAGAAAATGCCGGGTGTCTGAATACCGAATAAAAGATAAACTATATAAAAATACCGAGTTGTTCATGTTGTAAAGAAATTATTACTCAAGAAATACTCATCGTATAAGTACGTCTTGCAAACTTGGAATTTAAAATTGAATACTGGTTATTTTTCAATTGTGCATAAATATGAAGAAACCGGTCCCTCAACAAGCTTCAAGCAATATAGTATATGCACTGCCGAAACGACTCGAGGTCGTTAAGGCACTGGCTCATGAACAGAAAGTCCACTGCTCGAATCTCACTAAGACCGTCCTCCGTGACTGAATTTTCTCCACGTTCCTTACTCCTTATAACTCGCAAATGCAAGGAGGTATCCTAGGCTTATATCTGGAACGTCTTCTTCCCAGATTTCTTCCCCAATCATTATTTCTTTCATGTTATCATATGTAGTAAAAATGGGTGTTATGCACTATTAAATATGCTTGCACAGTCCACTATCTTATGGATCTTTTAAATCAAACTCTTGATCAAAGGGTAAAAACAATCACTGTTTTGCAACATTTTCGTAGTTTAAAATCCTTAGAAATACACGGTGTGCCAATTTCTATATTTAAAACTACTTTGGATTGTTAGTTAATTTCATGTGTCATTCCCTGCATTAAGAAGTTACTTTTGTAACAAAAAAATATTTATTTTCATAAAATGCCGTTTAACTTCAACTTCATAAACAGATTTGAAGCCAGTGCAGAAAATGTTGATAAATAACCACAACAGTCCCGTTATTAGTTTATGGCATATTTGAAAATTGCATTGTAGAAAAGAAAGATTTTTTTAAAGGTGGAAAACGGTAGTAGAATTGGATATGAAAAGAGTTGGCCACCCGAGGAAGGAAGCTATGTCGCTTAGCGTAGGAAATTGATAGTTTCCTATGGAGAGGAATGGTGGAGTCCCGTATAAGCACCTCCGTTAGTCGCGTTATTTGGGAGTTGCCAACCGGTGGTAGGGAGCGGGTAATGGATAACTTCTGGCTACTGCCATGATCTCTGATAGTAGTACAAGGGGGTTTAAAGGTGATGGGTTTGGGAGTTCCGATATTATTAGTTAACTCTTCTGCGATTTGTTCTTCTGTTGCCGCTATCTAACTAGCTTTGCCTTGCTGCGCTCTTGTTAAGAAGTACAAATCATTTTAGCTTATAAAATATTTAAAGGGCCAACTAGATTAACACCACAATTGCAGATGTACCACAAGCATTAGCTGGTTAAATGCTACACGTAATTATGCAATTTTGATGTAATTTAAAAATAGCATTTATCTAAACTAAAAACTCCAGTTCTAAGCATCATTAATCAGAGCTAACATTGAGAGAAATATGCTTACGTCATTCCAGCTTATTGGAATCAGTATTAAGATAAATAAACTACTATTTTCAGAAAAAGTGTTTGTAGTGTGATTCTATTTCACCAAAATATGCCTTAAATTGTTAGTGCAGTGAAAATCATTCACGTTTTTTGTCATTATTATATAAGTCTAATTTACTTTTATGCTTTATTATCACAATAGAACAACCGCTAGTAGCTGTACAGCCTGTAATTACATAGTAAAATCTGCTACCGTTAATTTTTCTTTGGGTACCTAAGTACAAGCGATTTTAGATGCTACTATCCATCTGGAAAGGAAGTTACAAACGTTAAAGAAACGTTTATGACCATAAACCTAAAGCGCAGAAAGTAGCCATAAATTATTTTTATATGACGTTTACTGTTTGTGGGCTTCCAGACAGTGTTATAGTACAGTCCTTGAAGTTGAAATGTAAACATTAATAAGCGAAGTAATTGTTTGTGACACAGAAGCCAGTTACCGTTGTACCGTTCATCACAAATGTAGGAGCACTGTACAGAAAGTGAAATGAAGTTCCAATAGGAAAAATTTCTGATGTGTTACATTTACATGGCCTTCTCTAGCCTCTTTCGCTTATAAGTGGGTATACAAATTATTCTACTAAAGTTTGTTTTCTTATCTACTTTATTTTAATTTAGATAAAGCTTTTCGGAAATAGCTGCAATACTCGTTTCGTTATAGCTACAGAGGGAATAGCGATAGTTAAATATTTTAGAACTGGACGCTATACGCTGGCCTTAATTCCATACTCGTTCCATGACTCACGAGAAACAACTTAAAATCGACAGGACTTTAAAATAATGACTAAAGTATTGAATAATACCAGACATTTTAACAAATATCTCGGAAATGACTGATACCACAAAAAAGGTTATATGAAATAAATGGCGTGTTTTAAAAAGATCTACATTTTTTGTATAGCACGTTTTCGTCTATGGCTTAACGTTTAGCAGTTATACTATAACATTGCTTTCGAATGAAGAGGACTTAACAGGCTATTCCCAGAAATTCAAAATTTACACTTTATTTGTCTTGTAAATATATTTAATACATGGTACTTTAATCAAAATTGTTAGAGCCATTTTTTAGAAAATCAAACATTTCGAAAAATGTTCCATGTAAAGTGTAGTTTGGGATGGGGGGATTTTCTTGAACTTAAATGCCAAGTTTGGTACTTATCGACAGTTTATTTATGAGTTATGTTGCTTAAATACACAGATATACACACACGCGCACACACAGACTTCTTTTAATCGCTTTTCTTATCAATGGACCTAAAAATGTGCATCGATTTTCAGGTAGACTACAATGCACCACAAAGCTAGGCCAGTAAGTATTGAATGTTATTGTTAGGTAAGAAAAATATTAAATTAATTGGAAGAATTAATCAGAAATGAAAGGTTTGCCAAGATTTTGTTCCCAAACCCGAAACAATTTCCACGGGACTAAAATACAGGCTAGATGGATTCATTAAGCACAAACTATTCTGTCAAGATACTAATCCGGCATAAAGATCTGATGGTTTCCGAAATATTTCCAATCAATATCGTCGAACTTTTCTACCGTGCCCCGGATAAAGCTTCATCTAACTAGCCATTGAAACGAAGGTATTTAAAATAATTTAATGAAGGAAAGTTTCAATGAACTTAGGAATAAAAGCTTTAGAGGTTAGAGCTGTGTAAAAATGCTAAGTAAAGGGAGAGAAACGCTTAAATGAAAGAATGAATGAGTGCATTCTGGGTGAAGGGATTCGCCTGAGGTGGTCAGTGTACTTAATTCTGGAGAGGAAAGAATAATCTGCATGAAGTAGCTGTCATTGCGAAGTAAGTGTTTTTACTTTCTCCACCGCTTGTTTATGGTTGATAAAGGAAATTCTGCATTCCATGCAAAACCTGTATATTCATATTTAAGCGGAAATAAGCACTTAGATGTCTCCTCAACCCGAAAAGAAAGTGTTTTTCTCGGAGAAACGTCTATGGCATGTGGAAAGGAGGGAGGGTAGCATAATTCAAACACTAATGGTTAAGTAAACACAATATTGATTTAAGTCCAGCATCTTGAAGGGTGCAAGGTGAAACTTTTTATGAAATTCCCTCACCCTAACAATCCTTCAAATAGAAAAATCTACAAAATATCGTATATGCCTAGGAAACAATAACAGAGAAACTAAAACTTACTTTAAGAAACATGTAATTGCTTTTAAGTATAAACTTTTTGTAAAATGATTCCTTTCCAAAATATTTATTGTTGTATATTAAAGTTTTATTTCGAGGTTAAAGACCACTGTAGTCGCTTTCAGTTTGGAAACCTTTCTTTCCTTTCCCCTGCTTTCTTTTTTCGTAAGCTGAAGACAAACAAATACCGAGGTGTGATATAAACAGCAGGATGTTGTTTCTCCATCGTGTTGTAACCAGATCAGTATTTCTTAGTTTTAAAATAATTTTAGGCAACTATTTATAGTTTTTAATTAATTATATATTATATAAAGAATATCTGTTAAATAGTAAGGAATAGAGTTCCCAATTAACGGCGTTAATACCCCAGGGAAGTTGCAGAAGACTGTTTCTGCAGTCGAGTGGTGAGCATGCAGGCTTCACATGCCAGGGATAAAAATTCTGGGCACGTAGAGAATTTTTGCTTGAGATTATTTATGGGAGTGTTTTAAATTACTTAATCCAATAACTTTATACGAGGCGGCACTGAAAAGTTCTAGAAAATAAAATAAAGATTGGTTTTAAAAAATTAAATGGCTTTATTGTTTTTCAAACTACTCCCCTTTAACATCTATACATTTTTGCATTCGATGAAACCATAAAGCAATGCCACTCTTCCTGAGGCACTTCCTGAGCATTTTTTGTTCCACTGCTTCATCTGATGACGAAAAAGTGATTCCTAGCATTTTATCTTTAATTTTTGGAAACTAAAAGAAATACTAGGTGCTAGGTCAGGGCTGTATGGTGGAGAATCCTTGGTGCTGACCTTTAGGACATCCAGATACTCAGTTGTGAGTTTTGCTGTATGGAAGGATGCGTTGTTATGGTGTAACATTATTTTTCCGTTTCGGAGTTTTTCACGAACTTTTTCAAACATTTGTGTACCAATCGGCAATAACGGTACGTCTGTCTTCTAATACCATAATAACAATATGGCCCGTTTTAGAAGAAGAAAAAAACTTAGCAAACCATCTTCTTACCAGCTCTGCGAATTCGTTGGACTTTTGTAGGCTTAGATTTTGTTCGAAAGACCCATTGGGCCGATTGACTTTTCTTTTCAGGATCATAACAATAAATCCAATATTCATCACCAATTACGATATTCCAGACCAAATTTGAAGTGCCACCTTGAATTTTTCCAGAGTTGTTGTTTTTGACCGGGAGTCAGCTTATGTTGAATCCAACGACAACAAAGTTTTCTCAGTCTAACTGTTGATGTAAAATGTTTTGGATTTGACTCATATGCATGCCCAATGTGGCCCGAATAAATTCATAAGATGTCCGTCGATCCTCTTCAAGAATTGTTCGAACAGCAGCAACATTTTCATCAGTAACAACAGTTCTTGGGCGTCCTTCACGAAATTCACCACTAAGAAAAAAATCTTGTGTGTTGAACCCACATGACTTTCCCTGCTCTTGTACAATCTACTCTTACAAATACTTATTCTCTATCTACTTCATGTTAATCGATATACAAATTTGCGGAAACTATCTTATTGCTGATTTTCTTATAGGTGCAAGGGGAATATGGTAGGCTTTAAGTGATAATCAAATGTTTTAAGAGCTGGTTGCTATGTGGAGCATTCCATTCTCTTTGCATGTCCAGAACATTAAAAAAAAAGAATAACGAATTCCCATTTGAAAAAAAGTATAAGTATTGGAAAATTCAAATAAATAACAAGCAATATCTCGAAAATGGTTCACTCGACAAAAAAGATGTATCGGGCATAAATTGTGTGTTTTAAGGAGATCTACATTTTTGTGTAGTAAAATTTTGTCTATATCTTCCAGTTTACCAGTTATGCAAAAGTCATTCAGAATGAAGACGACTTTTGGGGACATTCCTAGAACATTTAATGTATACATTTCATTTGCCTTGAAAGTATCTTAAACATATGATATTTTAATCAATATAATTAGAGCCATTTTTGAGAAAATAAAAATTTTCGAAAAATGTTCCATGTAAAGGGTGGTCTGAGGTGGGGATTTCCTTGAAGGCACTGAGCCTAAATACCAAGTTTGGTATTTATTCGACTTTCTGTTTTTCAGTTATGCTGTTCACAGACACACACGGACCTTTTTCTAAAAATGCTTTTACTTTCTCTACTACGTATAGTAAGTAGGGGAAGTATTGTATTCCACCAAAAAATTCGATACCTAGAGTTCACCGGAAATATATGTTTTGAGACCCCCTGAATCCAAAAAAAAAAAGCATTTCTGGAAACATGTCCGTGTGTCTGTGTGTATGTCTGTGAAAAGCATAACTCAGAAACGAACAGTCGGATAAACACCAAACTTGGTATTTAGGTCCAGTATCTTCCAGAGATGCGACACGGAGGTTTTCAAGAAAATCCCCCCACCCCAGATTACTCTTTGCATGGAACATTTTTCGAAAATTTTAACACAAAATTTGACTACACAAAAAATGTAGATCGCGTTAAAATACACAATTTATGTCATATACATTTTTGTTGTTGAGTGAACCATTTTCGAGATATTCCTTGTTATTCCCTTAAATTTTCCAATACTTATACTTTTTCTCAAATGGGAATTCGTTATTCATTTTTTTATGTCCTGGACGTACAAAGAGAATGGCATGCGCCACATAGCAACCAGCTCTTAAAAGATTTGACTATCGATTAAAGCCTACCATACTCACCTTGTATCTTCAAGAAAGTTAGCAATAAGATTATTTCGATATCTCGATTAACATGAAGCATGTGGAGAATAAGCGTTCGTAAAAATAGTTTGTACAAGAGTAGAGAAAGTCATGTGAGTGTAACACATCAGATTTTTTATTCAGCGGTTCTCAAAACATGTATTTCCGGCGACATTTCGATATCGAATTTTTGGTGGAATGCAGTACCTTCTCTACCTGCTAGGTACGTACGTAGTAGGGAAAGTTGGTTCTGGGAGACGGTGAGTGTTAAGTGATTGAAGTCATGGAGGCGTAAAACACAAGTTAAACGAAATGAAGTTGTTTAGCAAATGCAAATGACCCTTGATTCCAGGAATATCGCTTGTTAAATGACTTTAGAAATAATCGTTTTGTTATAAAGAAAACAACACCTATGACAAGCGAATAAATTAACAACGACGATAATAATCAATTCCGAGAATGCCGGGCCTAGAACATTCCCCTAAGCGTTGCTCTCTTACGTTTCATTATACAACACTTTTTATGACTTCCTCTTTGCTTTTTCTGTCTACAGCCCTGAACCAAAACACCTTCTGTTTTTAACAGGTTGTTTTCCTTGAAAGTCGTTTGCTGATTTCTTTTCTACCAAGTACTTGTTTTGTTTGATTCACCTAAAGCCACACTAGGGTAGTACAAACACCAGCATGTGCCGTCAGGTTAAATAACGTGCGTTCCTGAGAGGCAGACACCGTGAACAACACGCAAATTTGAATTTGAAGCGAAGGTACTGGACAAAGAAAAGGAAGAACCGGTTTCATCTGGTCGCGGTTCCTATGCCACGTGGCCTGGACCAAGCGCCGGCCCGGTCTGTTCATCCCTAGAGTGCCCTCCAGCAATTAATTGCAACAGCAGGGTCACTCGGCACCAATATCTGCATAGCGTTCCGTTCTTTCGATGCTGGAGGAGATGAACAAATAGGTCCAGCGTTATCCTGGGGCCTTAGACGTTTTGGTTATACTTGTGGACGGAAGCGAGACGAACTTCCCATTCCACTGTAAATTTTATGATACCAAACAAAAGTTGTTTTGGTGCCAAACACCGACAGACTTCAACAAACGCAGCTGTAGGATCCAGCAATTTTACAGCTTATTTTTCTCACTTCCCAAGTGGATGTGATGACAAGTGAATATGTATTTTATATTTCGGCCGTGGTTAAGTGGCAAAACATCTCCCGAACAAAAGATCCCAAGGAGTATTAAAATTCTGGCCTTTCATCGCAAAAGTCTTCGGCTAAGAAAACGTAAGTAGGTATTGTTACTGAGTCAAAGCTGCGAAAACAAACAGTTGATATACTGCGAAATGTCAAGATGTTTTTCGGACTGTGTTTGAAAGAGGCAGCGTGTTACCCAGTAGGAACTTTGAGCCAATTAACAGCAGGTGCAACTTGTGTAGAAGCCACTACTGTTAAGAAAATTTCAGCATTGAATTCCGACATGTCCCATATACCAGGAAAAAAAGGGAGCATATAAAGCCGGCTTTTGATGAAATGATTAGTTGTGCAGAACTTTGTAAGGGTGCTACCAAAACTGACATGTAGAATGTTGTACACGAAGTTTCAATAATAATAATAATAATAATAATAATAATAATAATAATAATAATAATAATAATAATAATCCTCAAATATGCAATTTGGGCGCACAATTGCTCATTAATTTACCCATAATCGAAAATTATAACAATTTTAATAGAAGAATATTTCTATTATCGTTATCATCACCTTTCTTATTATATTCATGCCACTTTAAATCTATAATGAATTACAAACAGCTACATTAGCCAACAATGTGAGAAAATTCGCGATGACGGTTGCTAGAGGAGTGGGAGCAAGTAAAGACGTGGCAACTCTGTTATGGCACATTATGATCCTTAATGTGTGGCCAGCAGCGGGGGGGGGGTAGGTTGCTGAGGATGGGCACTGGGTTTCTACCCCTTCAGCTGCTGTGGTGCGAACTCCTAGCACTCGTGGACTTCTGACGTTACCAGAAGTATGCCGGGACGAACATTTCATCCCCTCCCGGAAGGGAGATGTTCGGATTGGGTTGGACTCGGCGGGACAATGGTTCCCGATACCCATGGGTGATTGGGTACATCTGGGCAAAGCTCAGGCGGGATTGTGAGACGTCTTAATGTCCTCCGGCACCAACCTGGAGAGCTGGTAAAAATTGAGTTTTATTTATCCTTAACTGCTATGGTTCTTAGCGTCCCATTCTATATTTGGCGTGAAAGAGCGGAAATTTTGCTCATAGGCCTCTTTATCAGGTTTGAGGTCCTTGTACGTGCTATAAATCTACGACACGGGACCACTGACTTTATTTCCCTTCCGAAGGAAACCACGCCAAGGAATTTTACGCCCGAAAAAAAATCCATCGCTTAGACGATGTCATTGTCGCCCCCCACCGAGGTCTTGGTAGTCGTCCTCTCTGGGATTCACGTGTGTAAGCGGCGCCACTTCCGTCACTGCGAAAGCAGTAGGAAGCGATTTATAAAATAGGTACCGTTCTTAATGGAAAGCCCCACGGAGGTTCGCTTCCCTGGGGGTTAGGCGGAGCTGGTTTGCCGGCATTTGCTCGTTACATTTATATCCTTAACTATAGATATTATCAGTGAATTCAAATACAGTAATGACATTTCGTTTAGTGAGATTCTAAATTCCTTGCAATATTTAACAGTGAGGCAACTATTTTTTCATCTCCATAAAAAGCAATGTTGTATAATTAATTGCTCGTACTAAGTGCAGAAATAAAAGCCAAGCATATAAAATAATTTCGGTAGATGTCTACCATACCTGCTTTACGAAATTGAGTCTTGTCTTTTGGTGCCTAAACGGATGGCATCGGTACTTCCACCCGGTATATTTATGTCGTGCATCACGCGAAGAGGCTTTGTTTGTGGTTCTCTGCCATTGCCATAGGTTTATGTCTCATTAGCTTTATATAATGTGTAATAATTAGGGCCCAAATGTTTAGGTGGAATAAACCTTCATTTTAGGCTTCTTATCTGCTTAAAATAGGTTTTTTTTTTTAGGTTTTTCTTGATTAAAATATTTTTTGGTGTGTTTTACTTCGTGGATCAATACAGGTATCAATAAGTTTGCTTTTTTGGTACTTAGGTGTAATATTTATTTTTTGGGCATTGCAGTAGATACATACATTCTCAAATTTTCTGGTGTAAACGATTTCCTATTATCACGTAACACATTCTTGTATAAAGAAAAGGTTCTTTCAATGGAACATGACGTCATTGGAGCGTAGAACATAGATGCCAGTACAGCAGGTTCTAGGGGTAGTATACAATACTGAATTGATGATTTTCATATCTTCAAGAGCAGGATTTCGTTGAGGAATCTTCTACAACTTTGAAGAACATACAACTCCCACTGGTCAGGTATTTCTTTACTGGAAACATTGCCAATGATATCTGGAGCATCTTTCAATGGCAACGTTGTTCTTTCCAACCGGAGAGTGGCTTCTGGTATAAATGTGTCTTAATGTATGCAAGGGAAGTGGTAAGAGTGGGACGCTCGAGTGATTTCTTAGCCTTGGTAATGCAGGAAGCTTCTGTTTCACCAATTCATTAACGACATTTTTAACGTCTTTTAAGTGTTCGGCATAGTAAATGGCGGCAGACAGCAAAGTATGCTTCTGCTGATCTATCAACTGCATCTAGGTGTCACATGTGCTGCGTTTAACCGTAGTAACTTGAACTATCTACTGGTGGAAATAATTTTACAATGAGTTTCAATCCGAAAATAACATTCTTCATTTCGAAAAATCAAAAACAGCTATTTATATTATTTTAGATCTCAACCTCTCATTGAGGTTTTTTTTACGTGTAATGAAATTTGCAAATTCTGCTCCAGGCAGCGTGAAACCAGTATATATATATATATATATTTTTTTTTTGAAAAGTGTTAATTAAATAATGAGGAAAAATATAGGTTAAAACCTAAAAAATCAGGGCCCTAGTAATAATAGACATAGTAGAATAGTTGTTATAAATGTGAGATATGAAGAACTATATATAAATTTAGCGATTGCTATTAGTTGAAAGTGTGGAAATGGAGACATTTGTTGGGACCCCTGCAGCGTTATTACGCAACTAGAAACGGCCAAGGTCAGTGCACTAGCTTATACCTTAACGTACGCGAGGGGAATGGCCAGAGTTTTTCAATCTGCAGAAATTTCATTGCTGTCACAACACTAAAATATATATATATCGGTAAAGAGTATGCTTTGCACGTTACAATAAAGCATTTGATTCTGCGAATAAAGTGCTAGAAAGAGTAATACAAGAATGCAAAAGTTAATAGTATAACCTCTAACACAGTGAGACCATAGAGGTGTTATACCGCCGCTAGATGATCCGTAACCTGCACTGAACTACAAAGTGAACATCGCTGAAGCCACCATTTGTGTGTGCGAATTACTTGGAGAAGTGATTTACACGTAAATAGCCTCCTCAAGTGATTAAATATGATGCATTATTATTAATCTGATAAACAAATGTACAAATTAGCAAGGCTCCTTTTCCATCATGCTTCAAGAAACAAGCAAATAACACCTTTGAAACAATGGGCACATTGCCCGAGAAGAAGCTTGTCAACGAATAGGCGAAAATTCATCTAGGGGAAATAAATAACACCGGAAGACCAAGTAATATGTTCAATGATGTATTCAACAGGTATAGGCGCAGAGGAACACCTTTTATAACGAAAGTAAGCGTAACATATGCAAATTGTTTTAGCATTGTTATCATTTTGTAGGGAAGAAACGGCGGGACGGTCCGCCGCTACTGCACAAACAGATTCTTGTAGCAATACCGTAGGAGCGGCGTGCTGCCAGTCGCGTCATTCAAGAGAAACCCGGTATTTGCCTCAAAAGAAGAAAATCTAAAAGAGCGGTATGTCAGCTAAAGGTTGCAGCTGAAATTAGCAGCTCGGAAATCTAAGACATGGGCATTAAAATGTTAACATTTAGGCTTTGTGCAATATTTGGCTGAAAGCTCCTCATAGTAGTGCGCAGATCTTGGGAGCTATTAATCGGTCGGTATACGTATGTACAAGCATGTTTCTGCAATAAAAATGTTTCATTATAAACATATTTAACCTTTTTTCCAGTTAAGAATACTATGTAAACTTTGTTCAAATTTGCCTGTTTTATAATTTGTTTTAATTTCTTTAAACTTTGTGTTTACATCTACCTCTGGTGGTTTGAGTGTTTTACTTCACTGTCATCGAAGAACACGTATAGTGGAAACCAACAATACTTAAGCTTATGTCTGTTTTGTTCGGTTTTGGCGCCAGTGTTGATAACAACAAAACGGGGTTAAAGAGGAAGGGAGAAATATTTAGATTTAAACAGACTTGTACAAAGTTATCAGCTAGATCTGATCCTTTGAACAAACAGAAATAAATCTTAAGTGCTGATACAGACACGAAAAAGAAAGACAGAAAGAAAGGAAGGAAGAAAGAAAAGCTTTTGGTAAGATGTACTTAGTAGCGCAGTAGTTTCGCTTGTTTTTTTTTTTAAGTTCCATATCTTCACGCCTTTAACTACATTGGTGTTATCGGGGGCCTTTCCTTTGGAACTTATTGCCTATTGACGATGGTTAACTCGTATTCTCTTGTCGTTGGCTTTCTTGCACTTTTATTACTTCACACACATATATTCACTCTCTCATTCATACTTTCAGACTCTGGGAAGGATAGGGAATAATCTTGGCTAGAGAAAAACTTCCACCTCAGCCGGGAATCAAAGACGGACCCCCACATAACAGGCAGGTGTTTTATCGACTGAGCTACGGGGCCAACCCTGCTTGATGTTAAAATATCAAGTATTGTCTGCTCAGAGTCTTTTGGGTAGATAACTGTCTTCCAAGCTTGTATTTAACCATGCAAGTAACATCTTTCATCCCCCGTTACAAATTCTTGTTGGTCCTTCAGATTGGGTCAGGTTACGCTCGTGCGCCTAATTTACACCCAACTGCAGCAATTTTGATTACTGCCTTCTTATTGCTGCTGTATCTACTTCTTAATTGGCAATTTTTTTCCTCCCCAAGATATAGGTACTTCAGATCAGTCCAATGAAGAAGCATAAGGTTGGGAGTGGATAAATGCATATAAGACAGTTGTGACGGTGTTACTATGGATCGCTTTGCTGCGTTCGGTGGCGGTAGGCAAGACTTTTTGCACGCGACTGTACGTTCCTTCCCCCAAGTATAAGGTGACAAAGTACTCATAGCTTTAAATGCATGTACGTTCGTTATGTTATGGAAATAGGATAACATTGGCAAAGTTTACTATTATGGGCATCTTATTAAATAAAGCTAAAATTTGTAAATGTTTAAGAGTACCTCCGTATATACTAACAAAAATGTTGTAATTGTGTCAACTAAACCTTAATTATATGGAACGGATTTTCTTAAACCTCTTGTATATAAAATGTCAGTTGCCTGTGATGATTTTTTTTCGTGTGGACAGCCAGCAAGGTAGACGGACAGACAGGCAAACAAACATGATTGTATGTGTTTCCTAGTAGCGAACCATCTTAAAAACAAAGGGACTGTGTTAGTAATAAGCTATTAGAGTTTTACTACCGATGAGCTTGAAAACAATGACCAGTACAGTAAATCTTTGTTTTGTTTGTTTACAGCGTGCCGGTCCATGGCTGCTCCATGGCTAGGGATGTCGCCGCCGCCCCCACCACTTCACCGTCCCGCGTGGTCATGATGTCGGCTCGCTCCAAGCCCCAGCCGCCTCCACCTGCCCCCGCTCCCTCCATCTACTCCTATCTCCACTCGCAGTCGGGACTTAACTTCGCCCCTGTCGTGCAACAGCAAACGTCCTCTAGCGGGGAGGGTTCGCCGCCCCCGGCACCGCCAGTCAGGGATGCCTCCAGTCTCAAGAGCATCAAATATGGTCCTGGCCACGAGAAGTTTCCGTCCTGGCCCAGCGATACGCCGCGGCCTGCCGCATCTGGAGGCGGTTCCCATCGTTCCAAGTCTTGGACCGACCACACCAACTACCCCAAGGAGAAGGGCATCACCTACACAAGGCCATACATGAAGAGACCCAACCCAGCTTTCACTCAGCAGGTAGGAAGGCTTTTAAATATATATGAGCTAGTGGGTATAGACCGCTAAAGTACCTAAAACTTAGCACTTAGCACTTGCTCTCCTCCAATCTGAAAACTGAACTAGAACTTAAAACTCAAAAAATAGATCTTTTCAGTTTAGTTTTCAGTTATACTTTACTAGAAAACTTGAAATTGAACTGAAAACGCCATACCGTTTAGTAAAATGGCTGAAGCGTGGTTGAGAAAGCTGCAGACGGTAAGAAAGTGAGCTGAAGTTACATATTTTTATTTTTATTTATGGGTGAACGAATTGGTCGAAGAATTAATTTATTAGTGATAAATGAGCAAAATTGTGGAAAACTCTGTGAGGTATGTATATCATCTGTTTACTAATAGTAGTTCAGAAGGTGACTATGACGTTTTGGTTAGGAGGACATGAAGGACTATGGTATTAAATTTGTGGAGTACTTCAAGTTAGCACCAATGCTGTTTTACTACATCTTAGAGAGAATAAACCCCGTCTTTCTCTATTATGCATGTTGTGAGTTGTATAAGAATTCGTAATGACGGAGAAAATAATGATCGTTCTTCATCAATGTGTGAAAACTTTCATTTTCCTCTCATTACTACAAACATTGTTAAAATTGTAAAGCAAACAAACGAATACTGCAATTATAACCGCAGATTTATCTCGTCAGCCAAAACTCAACTGAACTGAACTGAAAAAAATTCTGTGTTGCACTCATATGACTTTTTCTCTATTTTTACAAACGCTTATTCTCCATCTACTTCATGTTAACCGAGATAAACGTTTGCAGAAGCTATATTATTGCTAAGGGGAATATGGTAGACTTTAAGCGATAGTCAAATCTTTTAAGAGCTGGTTGCTAGGTGGAGCATTCCATCCTCTTTGTAAGTCCAGGACATAAAAAAACGAATAACGAATTCCTTTGAGGAAAAGTATAAGTATTGGAAAATTGAAACAAATAACAAGGAATGTCTCGGAAATGGTTCATTCGGCAAAAAAATAAACTTTATATGACAAATTATGTGTTTTAACGAGATCTACATTTTTTGTGTAATAAATTTTTGTCTATCTCTTACGATTTTCCAGTTATGCAAACGTCATTCATAATGAAGAGGACTTTTGGGGACATTCCCATAACATTTGTCATGAAAATATCTTAAATATATGATATTTTAATCAAAATCGTTAGTCACTTTTGAGAAAATCAAAATTTTAGAAAAATGTTCCATATAAAGGGTAATCTGGGGTGGGGGGTTTTCTTGAAAATGTTCTTGTCGCATGTACATACTGAGGCTTTCACGGCCGGCGTCATAACTAATAAATGAATTACAACTATCCGGGCTTGTAGGCCGTAGTCTAGAAGGCATCGTGACACTGAATCACTAGATCTGAAAATCGGCTGTTTGACCACTTTGGGATAAAATTTCAGTGATGGGCTGCCTTAAAATCACTGGCTTCTACAGATCAATTGCAAGTGCACAGTAGATGTGCAGGAATTCAGAATCTAATACTTCTGGAAGGTCATCCGAAATAGAAGATTCCTCAAGGTCCATCCATATGTAAGAATACACCGAATGTTTCGTACTGGGCCGGATGAACACAATAGTGTCACAGTGACGTACTCACATACATCTTCTGTTCCCATGCTTTTCAAATCCTCCGTGTGGGAAAGCTGTTTCTCTTTGTGCACAAAAGGAGAAAGCTTCTAGTTCCATTTGTCACACGTAAAACCTTCTGCAGGTGTTTGGTCATTTGTAACTTATTGGAACAATTTGTAGGATGTTGGTGCATACCAGGACGTTATCAGTGGCGGCTCGCACTAAATCGCAAGTGCCCTTCCTTTAATCCCTTTAATGTTAAACCCTAAAGCAGTTATTAAAGGACGAAAATTGCCAAAAAATGACATTTAGTTGTTTTTGTGTAGTCTTGTTAATCGGATTTTCCTCTTTAATTTGATGAATACTTTATCACTATAGACACAACACATATCTTAAACATATTTTGTTTTATACTATCTGGAATTTCATGCTTTTGTCTCCAAACCAGTATGTCAAATTGAACTTTTCCGTTTAGTAATTTTCCGTACAGGTTGTATAAAACGTCATGACGCTCCATATGCGCAAGAGAGGAGAAACGAGGAGAAGTGGTGAGAGCGATGGGGAGCAAGGGACTAGAAGTGACATATGAACTCAGAGGCATTCATTCACATACACAGCGCATTGTAAACAAATGTATAAGCTTACAATATCACACTTACAGCAGGTGGAACACTGACCCCCACCTCTGCAAGTGGGCCGGTCAATGCTATTGCACGTCTACGCTTCAGGAGTGAGGGACTGTCATGACGTTTTACACAAGCTGTACTCCAACAATAGTTATAACTGTTGGCCCTGCAATGAGCACCTGGAACATATGACTGTGTCCATGCCCAACATAATGTGCAGTACAATATTAACCAATATATAAAGTATTTCGACATAGTATGAAACAAATTATTTTACGTAAGTGCAGGAAAGTGTTTTTAAGGACTGGTTTTGATTATTCCGGCCACAGCTTTGCTTCGGCCGTAAACATCTTACTCGTCCTGGAAAAACTCACTTTTCTGTACAGTTACGTAGGTAAATAGCTATTTAAAAATAGTTCTGCATCTGCCTTTTTGTACTGTAAATTCTGCACCACTTCACAGAAAAAAGCATAACTCCTACACACTTTGAGTAGAGATGTAAGCTTTAGCCCATATTTTAGGGAAAGTTTTCCTCTACAAATTGGCATTATGTTAAGTATGGTAGCTTCTGTATGCTCGGCATTGTGAGTTTGTTTTCTTCAGTTTTGCTTTAGACAGCTTTTCCCATGAATGACATTTTCTTATATAAATGATCCGTTTTCTCAATAACTACTAAAGATAAATTAAATTTTAGGATGATAAAAGCCCTTTAAGTACTGTTGTGGATATACTTTAGCGTTAATATTTAAAAAATCTTATGTGTTACACTCACATGACTTTCTCTACTCTTGTACGAATTATTTTTACAAACGCTTATTCTCCATATTCTTCATGTTTATCGGGATGTTAATCTTATTGCTAATTTTCTTGTAGATGCAAGGGGAATTGGTAGGCTTTAAGCAATAGTCAAATATTTTAAGAACTGGTTGCTATGTCGAGTATTCCATTCTCTTTGCATTACCAGGACAAAAAAAATTCTGATGCGTTACACTCACATGACTTTCTCTACTCTTGTACAAACTATTTTTACAAACGCTTATTCTCCATCTACTTCATATTTCTCGAGATAAACATTTGCAGACTCTATCTTATTGCTAATTTTCTTGTAGACGTAAGGGGAATATATATTTACAAGGGCAATATAGAAATACAGTAGCCTTTAAGCACATACATATCTCTTAATAGCTGGTTGCTACGTGCAGCACCATTTCCTTTGCCACAGATTAATACTCTTTGCATATCCAAGACAAAAAAATGAAAAACGAATTCCCATTTGAGAAAATTATTGAAAAATTTAAGAGAATAACAAGCAATATCTCGAAAATCGTTCACTCAACAAAAAAATGTATATGACATAAATTGTGTATTTTAACGCGATCTACATTTTTTGTGTAGTAAACTTTGTCTATCTCGTATGGTTTACCAGTTATGCAAAAGTCGTTCACAATGAAGAATACTTTTGGAGACATTCCCAGAAAATTCAACATATACATTTCACTTGTCATAAAAATATCTTAAACATATGATATTTTAATCAAAATCGTTAGAGCCATTTTTGAAAAAAATTAAAATTTTCGAAAAATCTTCCATGTAAAGGGTATCCTGGGGTGGGGGATTTTCTTGAAAACCTCCGTGTCGCATCTCTGGAAGATACTGAACCTAAATACCAAGTTTGGTGTTTATCCGACTGTTCGTTTCTGAGTTATGCTGTTCAAAGACAGACACACACACACAGACAGACACACAGACACACACACGGACATGTTTCCAAAAATGCTTTTTTTGGATTCAGGGGGTCTCAAAACATGTATTTCCGTGAAATCTCGGTATCGAAATTTTGGGTGGAATACAATACTTCCCCTACTTACTATACGTAGTAGAGAAAGTAAAAATGAATAACGAATTCGCATTTGACAAAACGTATAAGTATTGGAAAATTTAAGGGAATAAGCAATTTCTCGAAAATGGTTCAATCAAAAAAAACAATATATATGATATAAATTGTGTATTTTAACACGATCTACATTTTTTGTGTAGTAAAATTTTGTCTATCTCTTATGGTTTACCAGTTATGCAAAAGTCGTTCACAATGAAGAATACTTTTGGAGACATTCCCAGAAAATTCGAGATATACATTTTATTTGTCATGAAAATATCTTAAACATATGATATTTTTAACCATAATCGTTAGAGCCATTTTTGAAAATATTAAAATTTTCGAAAAATGTTCCATGTAAAGGGTAATCTGTGTTGGGGGATTTTCTTGAAAACCTTCGTGTCGCATCTCTAGAAGATACTGAACCTAAATACCAAGTTTGGTGTTTATCCGACTGTTCGTTTCTGAGTTATGCTGTTCACAGACAGACACTTACACGGACGTGTTTCTAAAAATGCTTTATATGCATTCAATGCACCTCAAAACATGTATTTCCTGTGAAATCTCGGTATTGAATGTTTGGGTGGAATGCAATACTTCCCCTACTTACTATACGTAGTAGAGAAAGTAAAAAATGCTGATAAATGTTAAACCTAAGATGGTATAATTAAGAAAATAATCCTATCTTCCATAATAAACTTATTGTATAAAAGATGATCAGTGAACTTAAAAGGTGTGCGTCTGTATCCTGTAAAAGTTCTTGACAGATTATCTTGAATCGTTTCGGAGATTGGATCATGAATTTAGCAGTTTTAAAGTTGGCGGGATAGCGCTTGTAACCTCCCCTTAAATAATTTCGGTATAAATCTTCAACTCAAAAAATTATACAGTTTTAAACGTAAACCCTGAATGTTTGAGCACGTACATTGCAGTATCCATACAAGAGAAGCAAGTGGTTTAAACCGCTTCTCAAAGGAATGCAGACAACTTGATGTGTATAGATGTATGTGAAAAGAACGGGCCAGAACATACTCTCCTTTTCACCAGGCGTATCAATAGCAGAGCAGGATGCTTTAATTTAAAAGGAGTTATGATGGTCAAGGGGATGGCAAGGGTGTCTCAGGAAGGTTTTCACGAAGGACGTGCATACTCTGAGTATCTTTGTCGTTCTTGTGCATAATGCCTATAAGGTATAATAACCTACATGGGAAAACATTAAAAAGGTCTTAATAATAAATACATATGTTCGTGTATTCCAATTATTCTTAGTTAATTCAATAAGACAAATATATATTATTAAATTTATTATTATATACTAAAGTATTTTCTTACAAGTAGACAGATTCCATTTTTTCTTTGCTCCCTATCGCAGCAAGTGTATGAAGAGCTTCCCTAAACGATTTGTCGTGAGGTCTACGGTGTTACTTCCCATCAGCTGTTTGCTCTTTCGTGCCAATGGCTTATGAGGAATGTAACCTCTAAGAAACTTTTCTACCATAAAGGCAACTCAACTAACGGATCCTTATATTTAGATAGATAGATAATTTATTGTACTTTTTCCTACATACTTCTTTTTACAATGTTCCACTTATAAACTAATCTTAACATATGTCCAAATTTCCTTACCGGCTATGCTGCTCTTTTTGCCTGGCACCCTGGCCTTCTGGCTCCTCTAAACATTCCTTACTACCTTTTATCCATATTTGCCCATCTTCTCCTTCCTCCATTTGCCTTTCTACCTTTCTTATCTCTCTTACTTTTCTACTCCATTTCTCTTTTACTTTCTTTAAGAACTCCCCCATATTCTTAATTTGCTTTTCTTCTTTTCTCGTTAGCATTTTAATTGCTACTATTTTCCTATCCATTTTTTCCCATTTTTCTTCCCATACTTCTTGTCTCCATTCTGCTAATTCTTTGCATTCTGACATATAATGCTCTGTGCTTTCGCTATCGTCGCATAATTCACAAATTCCATTTTTTTTTTCCTCTTAACCCTCTCAAATATATTGCTCCTGTTCTCATCCATGCAAACGCTTCTTTTCCTG
Source organism: Deroplatys truncata (assembly GCA_030765065.1). Classification (NCBI taxonomy): domain Eukaryota; kingdom Metazoa; phylum Arthropoda; class Insecta; order Mantodea; family Mantidae; genus Deroplatys; species Deroplatys truncata. The sequence continues at coordinate 64,854,039 of CM060988.1, read as the reverse complement.
CTCTATTACAATAATCTACATACCCTTCTCTTCCCCATTTCCTTTTTACTAATCTATAGAACCCTAGTGACTTTTTATTTTCTAAGCTTCCCCAAATCTCTTGTCTTTCTATATCCTCCACTCTGTTTCTTACTGCTATCCAAAAACCATCGCTATTTTTTCTCCTATTCTCCAAATATCTCCCATTCCTATCTTCTCCATAATTTTTTCTACCCCTGTCCACCAGCTATTTTTATTTTTCATACTCTTTTGTTGTTCCATGCATATCTTTAAAATTTCCTCTTTATCTTTTCTCAAGATAAACCTAAACCAAAATTTTAATATCCTTTCCAGTATCACTCCCTTTCTTCTTGTTCTTCCTAATTCCACTAATGCTACTTCCCCTGGTGCTGATCTTGTTAGCCCCAATAGCTCTTTACAGAACATTCCATAGCTCTGGTCTATTTTCCTGCTTAATTCAGATCCTCCCCAAATTTCTACGGATCCTTATATAACATTGCGTTTTAAAAAGATCCAACGTTATTATAAAAGTAAATTTGATTGGTTAGTGAGAGGAGGATCCCAGGATGGACTTGGTCTATAAATTCAAAGGTTAGTGCAGAGTGAGCCAAAAGACTCCGAACCGGCTGCGCGGTGTTTTTCCTGTCCGCGTCCTCGGCGCTCGTTGCCATCTGCTGCTATTGTAGAAAGACGCGGGTGAAAGCATACAACATTTTTAAAACTACTTTTAAAGGCTTTACTTACCAACTTTATGAAAGGAGATGCTGAAACTGGCCACCATCGTAGTCCATACATTTTTGGCACCTCTTTAGGAAACTATCCTTCACTCGCCGTAGTTCACGTTGAGAAATTTCCTGGCGGATATTTTGTTTTAATTCTTCCAGGATGTGTGGGTTTGTCTTGTACACTTTATGTTTTAAGTTACCCCGGAAGGGTATTTCATGAACAATATTACCGGCTGTGCGGTGTTTTTCCACTGGGCGTGTGGAAATATGATAAAAACATGATAACACCTGCTGCTATAAACAAAGTCACGCTGTTGTGGTTTTGCTTTGTTGTTTTGAGTTGACGGTGATGTGATGTCGTTCAGTTATTACGAGTTATTTATTATTTTGTCCTGTACTTAGTCACAAATTATATTATAGCTCAGTATATGTTTTCTACTGCACAGCGTGTATTTATTTATGATTCCTATGTGTTAACTCGATCAGCTCGCCAAGTGAAGGTACGATTTGCAGAAAGCTCCAGACCGTACAACAATCCATGAACTTTACAGTAAATTTCAGGCCACAGGAAGTGTATAGGCTAAGAAATCTAAAAGACGGCGTACGGTTCTTATCAAAGAAATATTAGACGACATCGTTCATCGTTTGGAAAATTCCTCCTAAAAATTCCATGATGGATAGTTTCCTAAAGAGGTGCCAAAAATGTATGGACAACGACGGTGGTCAGTATAAGCGTTTCCTTTCATAAAGTTGGTAAGTAAAGCCTTTAAAAGCAGTTTTAAAAATGTTGTATGGTTTCATCCGCGCCTTTCTATGATAGCAGCAGACGGCAACGAGCGCCGAGGACGCGGACAGGAAAAACAGCGCGCAGGCGGTTCGGAGTCTTTTGGCTCACCCTGTATTTATTGCATTCTTTGATTGTGCATTTTACTATAGTTTTTAATATACTTATAGCCCCCCTGTCTCCCCCAAAAAGAATAGTTACATCGCAGACAGTCTTAATGTTATTTAAATATGCTGTTTCATCCTAAGTATTTTTTGGGGGCCTCACAATTTTTGCATGGTGTTTTTGAACAGCAGTATGTAGCAAAACTATTAACTAAGATTTGAATAGGTACATGAGAAACTTAACTAAAGCTGAATTATTTCTTGTAGTAAATGTTAAGACTGTATGTAATGACTATTTTACATAAAAAAACTACACAACTGAGGTCTTCGAGTGCAAGTATGGTTAAAATGCAAACCAAACCACCTTCATCCCAACAAAAAAAATCTAATGCAGCCACTGGAGACATCTAATGCTTGTCAATTGCATATTGATTAGTTATTATGTAAAGTTGTTAGTTCCATGATTACCATTTACCATGTGTGGCAGTTTTGTACTTGATGTAAAGTTTCTCAACTATAGCCCAAAAACAAAATGTTGCAAATGTACCTGCAATGTAATGCTAAATATGCTATAATTTTGTTGCATAGAGAATTTATTCCTTCTTATAATGGAATTGTTGTTATACCAGTTAAATATTCATGTAGAATGAAATATATTGCAATACTTGCAGAAGTGTACAAAAAATTATGTTAACACATTGAATTTTAGACGAGATAGGAATAAATAAAATAATTAAAATACTTGCATATGAATGTTAAACTCAGTAAACAAAAATAATTTAGAATAAAATGTTAAGAGTAATATTTTTAACTTGTTATAAACTTATAATATAAATAAGCTTCTCTGACAGGCATAAACAATGCAGGGTATATAGCAAATTGGCGGATGCACATATGCTTGGTCATAGCTATATTTTATGTCCTATAAATACTTTGTTCGCGCTATTGAGGTTTCGAGAGGCATTTGGGAGTTATAGTGTCCTAATGATTTAAAACAGATAACTGATTACAAAGTGCAAACAGTTTTATTTGGAACTGCTTTTGCATAATAAAAGTAAGAGTTAGATGTTTAGAGTCATAGGTATTTGCTGTACATTGTGTGCAATACCCTAATCATTTAAATCATACATTACTTAATGAAAACTGTTATTATTCATTTGTTTAGGTATAGTAGACTATAGGAACACACATTTTATACTATATAACATAATATACTTTAATTCAATCACTGTTCATTGTAATGTTGTTTAATTTGTTTACTGTCACATGTATACTTTGTATTGTCCTTAATGGGAGTCTACTTGACTCTTTAGGACTTATATTAAATAAATAAATTAATTAATAAAATATTTTGCATAATATTGACATTAGAATGCTGGGAGGGACAAACTTGATCTCTAAGTAAAATCTAATCTTTACTTTGGTAGAAAAAAGTTTATTCAACACAATTTCTTCTTGCAACTTTTATTCATTTAATGTGTCACTACACTCACCAAAAATTAGTTGTTTCCTGACAGTCAGTTGTGACCTATGATGTCATTTATATTGAATGCCAATATTAAATTAAATATTGACCGCTTTATGCAAAACTATGCCATTTTCATATCTGACGAGCTAAATCGAGTTCATATGTTATCAAAGACAAGTAAATTTATAACAACAGTTACAAATTATAACCACAATCCTTGTTCAACACTGCTTGTGTTTAGAAATTAACAATAGCAACTTCTGTCCTTACACCAGATATTTCTATACCTTGTCCAACTCAGTCTTGAGTAAGAAGTTGTATTGAAAAGAAATAAAAACTTGTTAGATGAAAAATTATATCAATAGGCATCCCTCACAAGAATTTGAAATACTTGCAGAACTAATGAATTTCTTGATTATAACTTGCTTAGAATAAATTGATTATAATATTCAAATACCCTCCTTTATTGCTAGAGATCAAATTGACCTCTTTCAGGCATTCTAGTTGGTACCTATGTAAGAAAAATCAGGCATCCTAGTGTTAATCCTATTTGGTAAATTTAGAAACAAAGATATGCTAGGTGCATATTTGTTTGTCTAGGGACTGGTGTCTTTATGTAGACCAGGCATACCTAAAAGTGGAATACAATTGTGTACCTATGTAAGAAACCAAATACACCATTCTAATGCCACTGAGGGGCTGTAATTTGTGGCTCACTTGCACTTATTTGTTTAAGATATTGTAGTACTTGCTACAACCAGAGTAGCTAAAAGCAGTTATACAGATGAAAAAGAAAGAAAAAGATGATGTTAAAAGTTATAAAAAAAAGTGTATCCTTGTATAAATCTGCTTGAAGAACTGTTATTGCTCACTTTTAATTTTTTTTACAATACTCTGAAAAAGGTAGCTTAAGTATAGCTTATTTTATTTTTCAAGTTTTTCCTAAACTTGATGGAATGTTAACTTCTATAGCTGAAGACGGTAATGGAGAAGTGCGAGAAAATTCCACCAGAGACCTTTGAGTCACGACCTGATGGAGAGCAGGGAAGCAGGATGTACTTACCAAGGGTTGATAGAGAGGGCAAAGCCCTAGGAGACAACGATTACATGGTTCCTTCACCCCCTGAGAGAGATGTCATGTCCAGCAAGCCACAGCTGACCCAAGCGGATCTGGAGGAATATGCTCGCTCCTACCAGGATCCTCCACAATTAACACAGGTAGCATAGCTACATCATTCAGTACATTTAATGCTGTATAGTAGAATCTTGAGCGGAGCAAATAATTACAATAAAATAATATGCAATTGCCCTACTGGAAAAGATAGGTGAGTGAAATCTTTTGACACTGAGGTGTTTACACATTAGAGGTAAGGAAAGGAAGATTCGGCAAGAAGGCAGTAAACTCTTGCAAATGCATCAAGAGATAATGTGGAAAGTAAAAAAAATGTTGAATCAACTTTGGAATACTTTTTCACAGTATGTAAAACTTACTGTAATTTTCCAGTAGGCCAATGGCAAATATTGTTTCCTGAGGCTTACAAGAGAGCAAAGGGAAGACTGCAAACTAGTAAGTTGTTTGGAAAATATGGATATTAAAAAACAAATAAGGATTGCCATTCATTTGGAGGTCATTCAGAAACATTGTATGTATTAAACTTGATTTCAAATGTCAGGCAGGAAAACATTAAGGTAAACACAACTTCAGACTGTTTTTTATATTTTCTAAAAGCATAGCATGAACATTTCTGTTGTGAGGAACTCAGTTCTCTTAGCTTAAGGATTCTTAACCATCTATTGAGTATTTCATGCCTACACATGTTTTTTCATTCACGCATAATTGTTAAAGCACTAAATGGACTTTGGTGATTTAAAGAAGGAAAAATATCTTGGTGCTGGGTATGTTTATTAGTTATGCCGCATATTTCATAATTGTATGATGTGTTCAATGTCCCTGAGCATTGCTCACAGTGGGACCAAGTGAACAAACAATAAATTCATCATCACTGTAATTCCTTACAGGTTTTCGAACTTGTTTAAACAACAGATATAGGTCATACAGAGATAATCAACAAATGATAGTAACAAGTATGTTTAAAAATGAAGATGAATCACCTATATGTTTTACTAATAATCCCTTGCTCTTTGAAAATATTCCCCTTTCATTATATTGAAGAAGGTCTATGAAGATGATATATCTTCAGATATTTTAAAAACCTGTTTAAGCAGATTTTACCATGATCTAGGGTTAAAGTGAATGAGAAGGGTTAGTAAGTGTAGAAAAGAAAGGAATGATATCTGTAAAGTTGTTTTTATAATAGTAATGGCATTTATGTCATATCCTTTAACTCTAGCACAAACATAAGGACATGGTGAATAAAATGTGTTAAGAGCTTCAACTTGCATTATTACTGCATAATGAAATTGCATACGGGTTCTGGTCCCGTATTCCTGTTCTTTTTTTTTTTTTTTTTTTTGGTCTCCCAATTAGCAGTTTTCCTCTTGGTTTGTAGTTGTTTCATCTCTTCTGTATATTTCTGTTCTTGTAACAGTTTATCAACCCCTAGTTTTCTCTTAAATGTTTGTTCTTAATAAGGCCTTTCCTTTACAGAGTGTAAGAATCATGTTTCCATTTATTGTATCCTATTTTTATCCTTCTCCTTCTTTAATGTGTGCTGAATTATTCTACAGTTGAAACTTTTGTATTTTCTCATTAATATCTTCATCTTCTTCCAAAGTTGCAATACAAACTATGCATTGGAAGCGTGAGATTTTTTATATTATTTTTGTCTTTGGTTGCTGTCTTTGTTCTTATTGGGCACCTTCCCTTGAATGCAATTAATTTAGTTTTATCTTTTGAATATGCATGTATTATTTAGTAATTTTATTTAGTTTGTATGCTGCTTTCCTAAAGAGTATATTATCTACAAATAACAACAGGATGTCATGACGTAAATGAATGCAATTAATTCAGTTTGTAACTTTTTCTATATGACCTCTCATGCACCATATCTCTGGTAACAGTGTGCTCCATTTAACCTCTATATCTTTCAAGACTGGTACACACTTTCAGGGATGTACATGGGAGAACTGAGTGGACCCCTAGGGCCCCCCTCCCCCAGATATCCAAAATCATAATATCGAAGCACTGCAGTCTCATTTTTGTTTTCTATAACTCTTGCATACTTACAGGTTTAGTATACCACATTTTACCTGTTAATAAACAAGCATTGTCTGTTCAGAGTCTTTTGAGCCAGTGGGGAGGGAAAGATAAAAACTGCTGGCTCGTGGCCAGTTTAGCTTTGTGTGGTTGTACTTTGTTCTAGCTACTGTGCCGACCGCATAAATTCATTATCTATCACTTCCACTGGCTCAAAAGACTCTGAACAGAAAATAAATAAAAATACTGTACACATTTAAACAATGGTTGATATTGAGGGATGATAAATGGCATGTTCTGCTCATTTTTATCCACACTCATAGTTTGTAGCAGTTGGTTACACCTTCCATAGTTGTAGTGAAATGAAAGTGGAACTTCTGAGTGGGTCCTGTGGTTCACACCTGACTGCGTATAAGTCCTGACTGGGGAGTTTGGTCTCTATGCACTCCTGTTTGCTTTTGGTCCTAAAAATGCATAAAAAGTTGTTTGTTCCTCATACTTACCCATGAAATTCTTTATTTAGTCAATATACCCTGTTCAATGATCCAGTTGATATCCCTCTCAATTGGATAAATTCCTGAAAACGACCACAGAAAGATGGCACAACTGACATTGTGTGTTTCAGCTATTCCTGTTTCAGCCCTCCCCCAAATGCACTCTCTGCATATGCCCATGCACACTACACATATAAGAAATGCATGTTCATGTTAGATGTGATTAGCATCATATCAGAACAAGATGAATAACATCATGTTAGTTATTTAACACACATTTGTTAGGTGTCTGATATGAAAATGAGGAAAAGAATCATAATATAAGAGTAAAAATAAAATAATACATCACAGAGATGTGGAATACATAATCTTATTCATATTGTGTTTAATCTTAACCCTTTAGGTTGTATGTTACCTCACCAAACATCTAAGGAACTCTGGTACTCCTAGTTGCACATATATTGTGTTGTACAAATGCTGATAAAGGCATGAAACTTAGATAGCTTAAGACCTATTGGCTTGTTTTAGCATGGCAACACCTGTAAAACATCTTAATGTGCAAGATCTGATATAGACAATAGACAGTTATATTCATTTTATATTAAATCCATTATCTTTTTATTTGTGCACTGCACCTCTATAAATTGTATGTTTCACTAAGGTTTATCTGTTAGTACTTTATTTATCTCATACACTTTTATACAGGTTGGCACGGAAGTCACACATGGGTTTGAATGGTGTATGATAGTTTTGCTTGTAAACAAATGTAATTGTTTTTGATTGGGAAATGTGTCCACATTAGGGTGGAAGAGTATTACGTGCTTTAAGTAATCACCAGGTATAGGAATTTTTAACCAGTTAGCTTCTCAAGCCATATGTCAAAACAAAGAATGTAAACAACAGCATCTAAGGATCACTGATGGCAGGTAAACATGGTCTGGTGAGTGCTGTCTGCAAATGCCAACAGACTGTACAAGAGATGGGGGTCTGGTTTGTATACCTGTGATGTCCCTGCCTAAACTAAATAAAGTTTAACTTTATTTCCTTTTATCCTGGCTTTAATGTGTAGAAATTCCTATGCCTGGTAGTTGCCATTTTACTCCTCGCAAAAAGAGACTCATTTCAGTCTCATTAGCTATTTGCGGTAATGCATGTTTATTTTCTCAAATATTGTTCAGCAAACAAACAAATAACAAAATCTGATGTGTTACACTCACATGACTTTCTCTACTCTTGTACAAACTATTTTACAAGCGTTTATTCCCCATATGCTTCATGTTAATCGAGATATCAAGATGTTAATCTTATTGCTAATTTTCTTGTAGATGCAAGGGGAATTGGTAGGCTTTAAGCTATAGTCAAATATTTTAAGAGCTGATTGCTATTTGGAGTATTCCATACTCTTTGCATTAGCAGGACAAAAAAAAATGAATAATGAATTTGAGAAAAAGTACTATTGGAAAATTTAAGGGAATAACAAGCAATATCTCGAAAGTGGTTCACTCAACAAAAAAAAATGTTTATGACATAAATTGTGTATTTTAACATGATATACATTTTATGTGTAGTAAAATTTTGTCTATCTCTTATGGTTTACCAGTTATGCAAAAGTCGTTCACAATGAAGAATACTTTTGGAGACATTCCCAGAAAATTCGAGATATATATTTCATTTGTCATGAAAATGTCTTAAACATATGATATTTTAATCAAAATCGTTAGAGCCGTTTTTGAGAAAATTAAAATTTTCGAAATATGTTCCATGTAAAGGGTAATCTGGGGTGGGGGAATTTTCTTGAAAACCTTCGTGTCGCATCTCTGGAAGATACTGAACCTAAATACCAAGTTTGGTGTTTATCCGACTGTACACACACACACACACACACACACACACACACACACACACACACACACACACACACACACACGGACATGTTTCCAAAAATGCTTTTTTTGGATTCAGGGGGCCTCAAAACATGTATTTCCGGTGAAATCTTGGTAGCGAATTTTTGGGTGGAATACAATACTTCCTCTACTTACTATACGTAGTAGAGAAAGTACAAAAAAAGGGAAATGGAGCTGTTAGGTCTGGCAAACAAGACTAGTTGAAAGCATTAAACCTAGACATCACATACATTGTAGCTAGAATAAAGGACTGTGATTTTCATAATAAAGTTCGCTTAGTTTTGTATGGTGTTCAGAGGTCAAATTCGTTATATTTTCTCTCTCCCAAAACTCCTTTAGAAATCTGCAAAAATAAAATTATTTTTCACATGTGATTTGACTGCTCACAATGATATTTACAGGTGGAACTAGAAGAGTATGCCAGGTCTTACCAGGAACCTAAGCCTCAGTCAGCACACCTTACACAAGCAGACCTGGAGGAATATGCAAGGACATACGAGGAATCCTTGCGGCCACAGCATCAACAGCAGCAGTCATATGCTCAGTCAGAGGGCTATCATAGCTATGTGTCGAGTACAGACTCAATAACCACCACACCTTTTCTTGACAGGTTTGTTTCTTGAATGCTCCAAAAGAATTATTTTTAGGAACATAGTAAATCATAACGAAATAGATGTTCACTTTTGAATGTTTGTAGTCTTTTAATAAATTATAGAAAATAATTTTTAAGTAAAAATCAAATTAAACATAAAATGCTTAAATTTCAATCTGAAGTGGTAGCACAGTCTACTTACTATATAAAGTCACAAAGCTCCATATGCAAAGAAAATGTATCAGTTTGATACTAAAATGGATCCTCTCTAAGAAACACACTTTTGTATTACCCCACACAACACGTGCTCAGCATATGCAATCGAATTGCGGTAACTGCTCCATTTAGTAAACTGATTAGTTTATATTTCCAAATAACAGAGAAAATGTATCATATTTCAATGAAATTATTGGATATATCCATTAGTGCATTTTAAATGTAGTAGTATAAAGAAAAGATGGGATCTATTTTCTACTCTTAGGCTGAGTGTCGCAGTCAGGGGCCATGAGAGCATTCGCTGTGTTCTCTCTTGCCTTTTGTTTACTTGAAGTGTGTTTTTTTTTATTTTGGGTAGAGTATAGTGCTCCTGGTGGCTAGTTACAAGGATCTCATCATCTCGTACTAGGACCATCTCAATGGATAGCAAAATATACATTCATTATCCTATTATTTAGAGAAAATAAATGCCTTCCACTCATTATTTAAACATTATTGAGCATATTTAATCAAATATTTTGATAAGTATAATAAATTCCACTGTAAACACAAAGATACAAGAAATAACAGCAATAATTATTATTTTCATATGTGTATGCATAATGGCATTTACTGTAACTGTGAATGGTTGTTTTCATTCTGAAGGATGGTTGTAATGCCACTGTTGGGGAGCCAAAAACTTGAAGTAGTTGCAACCGTGTACGATACAAACTTTCCGGTGGCCTTCTCCCACACGTTTAAAATAATCAACTTTGTAATTTTTAATGTTTATTTAAATATTATATATGTATATTTGCCTCGGCTTAGTCAGTAGTAATTTGTAGAAACACATATCTCTTAACAGGGCTTGGTATGGTTAAAGAATGAAGACTTACACAAATTATAATGGTATTTAACTTTGTTTTATTAATCTTTCATATGATTAAATAACACTTCACTGATATATCCTACTGTAGAGCTCTGAGATTATTATTACTTGTACTATTTAATACGTAAACTTTATATTATTCATGCCATAATGAATTTTTTTATGTCTCACACTGAATACGTACCAAGCGAACTGCTCTGGAACGCTGCCTAATAGTGTCTGCCACCTGAATCTGTTAAATTTCTACATTTTACTATATTTCAAGTCTGATTGGCTAATTCTACTCCAATAGAATGCTTTTATTTACCTTAAGCTTTTTCGTTGTTGATTGGCTATTTATAAACTGTTTTAAGTATTACATTACTGTTCCGAGAATTATTAGTAGCATTATTAAACTTTCTAATTTATTGTTGTCTCAAGGTTACTTCATTGTTAGCAACTTTCGGCTTCTATTCTCACAGCTCCTACATTGTTAAATTACATAACACATTCACATAACATTATTATACATGTACATAATAATATAAACATAATACAATGACTCTTACATACACTTTATATATTATATTATACACATATTGCTTTAAGCGGGCTGTTATTATATTTTATTTTATATACTTAGACTGATATCATTTAAGTGTTAAAAATACTGCCTCAATTCATAAATTGTGTCAACCACACTGGGTCATTAATATTTATGTTTTAATGTAGATAGAATGTATTTTGAACTCATCTTATGGGATCTTTTGAAAGTCTGAAGAAAGACAAATCTGGTATCTGTTTCTTACTGTTAGTACAATTTGTAGCATTTCAAACAACAAATTATCACAGCGGTTTGGTTGGTTAAAACCATTCCACTAGTAGTTAACCGCTAGGAGCACTGTAATCACAGCTATAAAAAAAAACACACCTCAAGTTTTGTGGCTGTATCACACTAAACTATGGTAATACGTGTCTTTTGGTGTAAAGGCAGAAAGGCTTTATGGGTTTAAGCCCTTGCTTATCCTTTGGAATACAAAACACACCAAGTTTTCATTTATTTTAGCCTTTTTATTAGTGTGAGTTATTAAAATAAGTAATTGGGGAACTAAAAATAACATATAGAACACACTTTAGCTCTTCTGTTGAACTTAGTGTTATAGAATCTCTTTTGACAACCAACAGATATCAAGTAGCTTAGAACATAGATAATTTTAAATACATGTTAATGTTATAAAGCATTTTATTTTGAAAGATTTAGTACCAGTAATTTCATATGCCATATTTATTAACAGGAAAATAAGCTCTGTTATGTACCAATTATCATGCCTTTTAAAGAACACAGCTAAATATTATGTTTATCATAGGTAAGCACCAAAGAGATTAAAGTTTATCGATAAATTTGCAAATACGAAGCAGGAGCAAATTTATCTGATGAAACTTGTAACCATGAATAAAATGTAACAATATAAATAATAACTATATTCTTACTTATGTTGTTTAAAATAAAATACCATTATTCAGCTGTCAGAATATGGCACGCCTACTAAATGAATCAACAATTGGATGCATTACAGAGTACTAACCAATGCTACCGACAGTGGGAATGACAAAATAGTTAACCTCAAAGTAAGCTAAAATCAAAACAGAATAATGACACACTTTTTTCATGCACATAAAGATGCATTTATTGATATAAAACAAATGGATGACATAGCCTATCAGTCACTGCATACTGATACTATTATGGATCAGTAAGCAGCTGATGTTTTATCTAATAAAGTAGCATCCTTGCAAGCATGTTATAAGATACATGGCAGGATTGGTAGATAGCTGAAGCATTGCTAAATATTATTGTTTAACATCAAATACACAGCGTATGAATGAAATATTAATTAAATGTTTCACGGTTGGAAAAGTAACTTTAAGAAAATATCAAAACATAGCAACCATGTTTAACAGCAACCACATATATTATCTTTGCCAAGTATTATAATTTATCATGAAGGAATACAAGTGAATAATTATTAAACAACTATACATTTATCAGTGGCTCAAATATCCTTTAATACCCCTGCTTATATTTTCTTGCTTCATATATGTAAATAATGCAATTAGCATTTCTATTTAAAGTATGCCTGTGTGCCAAACATAGGTACCTCTCCTTGCATATCAACTTTGGCATTTCTCTTCTATCCAGTCAAAGAAACCTTCCCAACATTGTTTTGGCATCAGTACCAGTTTCACAGAACCATTGAACTAGGTGTTCAATGATGAGGTTCCAAATTTTAGAGAAATGCATAGGCTGTAAGTTTCTTTCAGTGGTGAAAGAATCATTCAAAGGGTGGAATACATTTTAGTTAACTATAGTGGAAGAAATGCTAAAGTGGTAAATGGTCTGTTTGGCCCCACATTTATTTAATTATACAAAATGACATTTTCAGCTTAAGGCAGGAAAGTTGATTTTGATATCAATGTTCAACAAGCAGTATGTTGCACCCTATAGGTGGACCCAAGGAGAGGCTATAGCCCCTAATTAATTTTACAAAAAGTACTTTGGTAAAGATGAAAGCAACACTATTATTTCTATTTTATTTACTTAAAGCAGATGACATCTATTCGTTCACAGTCAATAAGTGAATTTACCCTAGTTATGGACTATACGTTCCACTAATTCGAAAAGAAACAAAAGAAATGGAACCTACAAATAAGAATTAAGCTCTCAAACAACCTTTACTTTTATCTTACAATAAAACTGAGTAATGAACTGCTTAAATACGTTTAAAAGACATCTTTAATTTATAAATCATTTCATAAGTTTTCTCAAAATTGAACTTAATCTTTGCACCCAAAGCATTATATACATAATATCACATACACAATGTTTGAATATTTAGAAAGAATCTATTATTGTCTGCATTTTCCTCATTGGTAAGGTATATTTTAAAATAAGCTAGCTCCCCCCTAAAGGAAATGGATCTGCCTATATGCACCTTGCCCATGATGTTTTATAGGAATTTAGTGGTTGTGCAGTTGATTTTAGGTCTGTTGAGCCAAGAAATGTAGTTTAGTTTTTATATTTAGTATCATGGGTGTTAAGAAGTGTGATAACAGTTATACAATGTTATTAAAAAATTTTCAAATTTTGTGGTTAATACTGTTCCTCCCTCAACAATGATGTTTATCGTTGTTGAAGTTAGCACACAACATACTAAGCTCTATCATCATTCCTTTTTTAATGTTTCCGTCCTGTGTGTTTATAAAACCACAATAGTTATGACTGGGACTACATGCATTGTGGTCATTAGTTATTTTTGATTTTACAAACATGTTTTGTATTTATAGGCTTCGACGGGATAGTGAGGCAACTGCAAGACCAATGACAATAACTCAGTCTTCTTCTTGGGATGAAAGCTCTGCGACAGAGAGACCTGGACGTGATAGTGTTGTAACTACTAGTTCAGGCTCAGCTTCATCCAGTGAAACACTCAAATGGCATGGCTCGCTCAGTGATGTGAGTGTAGCAAGCAGCTCATGTCTTGCACCTGCTTCCTCACGCCAACTCATTGCCCATAGTGCTCGCGTACCAACTCCTCAACGTCATCATTCAGAGAGTGTGCTGTATCTAGGAAACTCAAATTGGGTTCAGCGAAATAACCATCATAATCAGCTACGGCTGTTTCCAGTTAATACCTACACAGTACAACCATCAGAGCAACCTCAACCACAATCACAGCAATCTTCACACAGGTTAGTGCCATCTACTTATGTTGATATAAATGTTCTCATTTATACATTTAATAATTAAAAAATTACTACTATGCAAAATTACAATACCAAAATATATATCTCAAAAACAAAAGTGGTGGTTGCAAGAGGTAAAAGTAATATTAGAACTAAAATAATCATAAATAATAATATAGAAGAACAAGTGATTACTTTTTCACTCAGTGTGAAATATCAATATACCAAACAAGAGACTTAAAAAATAACCTAAAATATACAAGAACAAATATATAATGGATGTATTAAACAATATTTGGGGAAAAATATGGATGAAGAAATCCAATCAAGACTATATAATTGCCTCAAAACCATCTTTGCTTTTTGGAAGTGAGATGTGAAAGTTAAGAGCTAGGTATAAAACACACATTGAAGCAGCCAGAATGAGATTCTTGAGATCCGTATTTGATGTGAGCATTTAGAGACCATAGAAGAAACCAGAGAACTTCAGGTAGAAATGATAGGGTGTCTACTGATATTGCGAATACTGCATATGCTGGAAATATACTTGAATTCTTTACGTACTGGATATACAGAAAAATTATACTGCAGTGGGTGATTACATACTGGAAGAATTGGATGAAATATCCATATAACATTGATTTACTTCAGATTGAATTTTCTTCTTGAAAAATCTGTTAAAATTAAGTATTTCTTTAATTATAAAGAAAATTCACTTACATGTTTTACAACTTGACGGGTTTCGGGAGCTAATTGTTCCCATCATCGGAAGTGGCCAACTAGTTCCTCGTGGTGTTGTCCCATATGCATCTGTGTGTGGTGGAATCTGGTGTAGATTCCAGATAAAAACCAGAATCAAACCTAATCATCCCACATTACCAATTACATCGGAACAAAAAAGTAGAAATTTATCAAATGTGACCAAATATACATAGGTAAAACAAAAAGAATTGTAGAGACCAGATTAAAAGACCATGTGAGACACATCAAATACAAATAGATGGACAAATCTGCAGTTGCACATCACTTTTGGACAACAAATCACATCACACCAAATATATCGCTCTTAAAACCAACAAAACACACAGCAGAGTTGGATACTTGGGAAAAGTTATTAATCACAAAACATAAACACCATGTGATGAATTTTGAATTGCCAGAACTGAACCCACTATGGAGTATCATCACTACACCAAATTCCACAACACACAGACGCATATGGGACAATACCACAAGGAACTAGTCAGCCACTTCCGTGATGGGGAACAATTAGCTCTCAAAAGCAGTCAAGTTGTAAAACATATAAGTGATGTTAAGTGTTTCAACTCCAATTCAAATGTTCTATATAATTTCAAATTCACATCACTGTTACTAGTTTATCTATATTTTATACTTATTTCTTTATTGTTATTGTTTTGCATATTTTTTTTCCCATACTTTGTTTATCTTGTGTAAAAATGACTCAAACGGATAATCTTACAACCCTGAAATCTTATACAGGCAAGATAGCATTTTAAGAATTTAGAAGCTTCTTGTGGGGGAGGGAATGGGAGAGAGGCTAAGATTAGAAATACAGAATCTGCGGATATTTCATTCCCATTTCTGTAAATATCAGTGAATTTTTGGTCCATTATTATGACTATCATGGGAGGAGAATTTTATGAAATTATATTTCTAAGTGGTAAAGGGGTGAATTCAGAATAAAAAATCTTCTAGATCATTGTACATTAATTTCATAAAGACTACAGAGAGTAAATATAATTAAATCATTGTTTGAGATATAAAAAGCCATCCATGCAACTTTGGGTATAACAGCTACTAATAAACACAATTTCATATTATGGCTGTGGAAACAAATAAAACCAATAAAAACGTTAAGCTAGTCAGGGGTGCCCCCCCCTAAAGGCTATAGCACATCCCCCCGTCCCCATTTTTCTGAGAGCTCAGTTTAAACTATTTAGTTCCGTTTCTATATTCCGGAAAGCTTCACAAAGGGGCTACTTTATAGATACAGTAGTAACCTATATAGTACAGTAGTACAGTCCCCATTTTTCTGAGAGCTCGGTTTAAACTATTTAGTTCCGTTTCTATATTCCGGAAAGCTTCACAAAGGGGCTACTTTATAGGTACAGTAGTAACCTATTTAGTACAGTCCCCATTTTTCTGAGAGCTCGGTTTGAACTATTTAGTTCTGTTTCTATATTCCAGAAAGCTTCACAAAGGGGCTACCTTATAGATACAGTAGTAACCTATATAGTACAGTAGTACAGTCCCCATTTTTCTGAGAGCTCGGTTTAAACTATTTAGTTCCGTTTCTATATTCCAGAAAGCTTCACAAAGGGGCTACTTTATAGGTACAGTAGTAACCTATATAGTACAGTAGTACAGTCTCCATTTTTCTGAGAGCTCGGTTTAAAATATTTAGTTCCGTTTCTATATTCCGGAAAGCTTCACAAAGGGGCTACCTTATAGGTACAGTAGTAACCTATATAGTACAGCAGTACAGTCCCCATTTTTCTGAGAGCTTGGTTTAAACTATTTAGTTCCGTTTCTATATTCCGGAAAGCTTCACAAAGGGGCTACTTTATAGGTACAGTAGTAACCTATTTAGTACAGTCCCCATTTTTCTGAGAGCTCGGTTTGAACTATTTAGTTCTGTTTCTATATTCCAGAAAGCTTCACAAAGGGGCTACCTTATAGATACAGTAGTAACCTATATAGTACAGTAGTACAGTCCCCATTTTTCTGAGAGCTCGGTTTAAACTATTTAGTTCCGTTTCTATATTCCAGAAAGCTTCACAAAGGGGCTACTTTATAGGTACAGTAGTAACCTATATAGTACAGTAGTACAGTCCCATTTTTCTGAGAGCTCGGTTTAAACTATTTAGTTCCGTTTCTATATTCCGGAAAGCTTCACAAAGGGGCTACCTTATAGGTACAGTAGTAACCTATATAGTACAGTAGTACAGTCCCCATTTTTCTGAGAGCTCGGTTTAAACTATTTAATTCCATTTCTATATTCCAGAAAGCTTCACAAAGGGGCTACCTTATAGATACAGTAGTAACCTATATAGTTCAGTAGTACAGTCCCCATTTTTCTGAGAACTCGGTTTAAACTATTTAGTTCCTTTTCTACATTCTGGAAAGCTTTGCAAAGGGTCATTTTATAGGTACAGTAGTAGCTATTGTGATGCTGGTACACAATAAAAGCTTAATTAAGCAAACAATTGGAAAGTTAAAACCACAATATTTACAGCAAAAACTACAAACAAAAATTTTTGGCAGATGTTGTACTTTATTATGAGGGGCAGTCAAATGAAAACCAAAGACCCGCCATAAAACACATTCCTCGCAAAAGTTGACAACACTGTAGGGTAGGAGAAATGCATAGTGAAAATGCACGGGTCCACACAGTTGTTTCTTTATTGCCCTGGAGGTGAATGTAGTGAAAAGTGTGCAAGCAAAGAAGAGCTGAGAGGTGTGGTTTGCTTGGTAGCTGAGGGTGTTGGAACACACTAAATGTATCGTCACATGTCTACTGTGTTTGGCAGACACTGCCTGTCCCTGACAAGTATGCATGAGTGGCAGAAGAGATTCTGCAAAGGGCGCTTATCACTGCAAGACGATCCGTACCTGGGATAGACCCATTGAGCCATTATGTGATGTGATTGCATGGATTGATGCTCTGATCCGGGAAAACTGACGAATCACAGAGGAAGAAATTTGTGTTCAGGTTGGCAATAGCCATGACTCCATGCATGCCATTATCAAAGATCATCTGCCGTTCTGAAACATTTGCATGCAGTGGGTTCCACATTAACTGACGGAGGGACAAAAGATTGAGCCATTTGCAGTGGTACTATTAGGAAGAGTATACATTTCTGTCATGTATAATCACAGGGACAAAACGTGGTGCCACTATTTTGAGCCTGAGAACAAATGGCGAAGTCAACAGCGGAAACACATCAATTCTGCCCTGCCATTGAAATCCAAAACTGTTCATACGAGTTCCAGTAAAGTCATGGTGAGCTTCTTCTTCGACTGCAGGGACCATCTGCTTGTTGGCTCTTTAGAGGGTGGAGCCACAATCAATGTACAGAGCTATACAGACACATTGCATGTGTACCATAAAGTCAAAATGCCTTGGAATGCTGTCAGATGGAAACATCCTTTAGTATGAAATGCCCGTCCCATATTGCCAATCTGGTGAGGGATAAGCTTCAGAGATTTAGTTGGGAAACACTTCAGCATCCTCCATACAGCCCAGATTTTCTCCTTGTGACTTCCACAGTTTTGGTGACCTGAAGAAAGACATTCATGGAATTTTGTTTGAATAAGGAAGTACAAGAGTGTGTGAGGTTGTGGATCCATCAGCGACCTACCTATTTCTACAAGACTGGAATCGATCATCTCATCTCCCAGTGGGATAAATGTATTAACACTTATGGCAATTACTTTTGAATAAATCAAATTCCATTGTCACTTTGTAGTGGGTATTCAGTTTTCATTTGACTGCCCCTCATACTTGGTATTTCAATGCATCCTATTGTATCAAAATATACCAATATGGTAGGCATAATAACACTATATGTTCTGAACAACTACATCCTACCTGTAATGTTATAGTTCCTTTTATACATTTCCAAAAATTTTCATTTGATACACCACATTATACCATACATATGAATTGTATTTAACATTATTTTGGTAGGGAGGGGTATTCAGCACATTTAAATTAACAAACGTAAAGATATAACTGAGTTAAGAATTACAGTACTTGGTTAAAAATTGTAATAAATGTGTTTGTATTACCCATGTTAATTTACTTTAATATTTTTTAATTCACCCCCAAAAATGTTCCTAAAGGTGCAACTTGCACCATGATTCCCCCCATGGAAGGCTTTGACGCTAGCCACAACATGGATTTAAATACCACTACATTTTACTACATTATGACTTGATGCAGTACTGGAATTTTCTCAAAACTGGTACTGGAAATAGTGGAAGTATGCTAGAATTTTAAACCTTTAAGGCAGCAGACACCCTGAATATGTTAAAGAAGTAATACATTCTCAGAAGAGATGTTCCTGGATTGTCTACCATTGCAAGCATATTTTTATATCCCAACAGGAAGACGCATATAGGACGGCCTAAAAAGAGATGGACACAACAGTTCATACAATACTCTGGCTTAAAAACCCAATCCGTACATTGGAGAAGCAAGGAAAATCAGTAACAACACTCTCACATGCCAGATAGAAGGGTACAGATATCATCTTCTTAGGAGATGATTCTATGTCGAAGATGAATGCTTATTTCGGCAGAAAAAAATAGCTTTTCCACGATTCATCACATAATGATTTACATATGGAATGTTTAGAGCAAGTCTTATTGAAGTGTATGATAGAACAGTAACTGATGTGCTTTTTTTGTTAGCTATTATTCTCTACCTAGCAATTTTGTTGTGCACAAATGATAATTTAAGCTGGAGTTTCTGAATAGCTAACTATATGCAAGTCACACATGGCTATGGTATCCTCCTTGCCTGCTCACTACCAGGAATCTTTGCTATGAACATGAATGCCAACATTGTGTGTCATTTTTATTTTCTTTAATTGAATGCTTAAATAAAAATAAGATATTTTAGCTTTAAATCCATTTATTACATTTTTAAATAAAAATACCCAGTTTACTCTACTTGTTCTCACTGAACACTTCAATAAGCACCTGTATATTTTATATATGATATGATGCAACCATTTGCTGATCAGCAACTAGCCTGTGGTAAGGCAAAGAGCCATTATATAAATGAGAGATATGAAGCAAAAAGCAAACAACAGCACCAGAAGGAATTCCGGGCAGGATGAGTGAAATGTCATCAAACAACTATGATACATAGCTTTCTCTGGAAGCTCATCACATCCAGAAATACATTACTTTCAAGAAAAGCAAGCCATTTAGTAGCAGGCTTAGTAAATGTTTTATTGTTTACATGTTTAAGTATGTTTTAAGATTAAAATCCTTTCAAGTTCACTCATATCACAAGCATTGTAAAATCTTTTATAATGGAAATAATGGAAGAAATCATACACAAATATGTTGGTACTCTTTATTATCACATTCATACATGGCACCAATGGTTATGGTGGTCATATTATTAAAAAGAGTGATACAACACCCACATATTATCATTTTTCTTCTTATTGTTGTTATAATCATCGTCACCATCATTACCCAGTATCACGAAAGCTAGGATGTGAGCTTTCATCATAGATGCTGGATTTTCTGGTATTACATGTATAAAATGTTGTAGTGTAGGAATCAAATGCATACTCCAAAATCTGTTCACAGAATGACACCCTTGTCACCACCACCACCTACGTTATCAGTGGCAGAGCGCATAAGTGAGCTGGAACGGCAACAAACTCGGTATACCTACCTGGATCCTGAGAAACGCCATCGGGTATCTGATCCTACACTCAAAGCTATTCAGAAGAAAGCCTTGCTGTCCTTTTATGAGCGTCATCATTCTGCCAACAACACAAGAAATCAAACATGGCGTTCAGAGCCCCAACTAGCACAGTCCACTACTGTAGCCCCCCAATCCCCTCCACCACAACCTCCACCTAGACCTCGCGGGAACCAGTCTGGTCGACGTGCCTCTTCTGCCTCCGACTATGCTGGAGGGAATTGGAGAGAGGTATTTGCCTAGATATATATAAAAACATTTTGGATATGTATCATATTTCTGTTACTTTAATGTACATATGCTACCACTGATTTAATTTTTACATTTTAGGCAACGGCAAACAGAGAAAATGGCAACATTGAACCAGGCAGTATCCAGGACAGTCCACGCCATCAACATAGGTAAAGCAGCAGAATTGACTGACTACCTCTATCTTGCAAAAACAAAAGAGTACAATAGCTCACTGTGGATAGCATAGCATTTTCAACTTCATGCATAGAATAGTCAAGAGGCAACATTTAGACAGCATTTTAAGACCTTAGCACATTTGTTAACCTCCACATTTAGTACTAATGCAACAGGAAACTATGTAATTTGTACAAATTAATGCTCAAACCTCTGAAAAACAAACACCAAATATAAATTCCTCCAACACACAATAAGACGGACATGAAATCCACTACAAAACTTATGGTAATAAGATAGGATTACTTTAAGAAGCACATGAGAAATGTGAAATAGTAAAAGTTAGAAAAATCAACATTTGCATATAATTTTTTGTCTGGAAATCACAAATTCAAGAATGAAACTACTAAAGCTCATTAAAATAAAAAAATTAACAATATGTAACTATTACAGGAAAACTGGTAGTTCTTATAAAAATTATTTTTCTGCATTATTTGCTCATTACTACTAAAATAGGTAGTAGACTGCATATTTAAGATACTGGTGTTTTATTTTGAAAAATAAAATATTTTACAAGCCCTATTATCATTGAATCTAAATTATTTCATTTAGGAGCTGAGCCCTATTTCATTTCCCTATAGTTAAAGACATCTGCTTTTTATTGGTCCTTTTTTATTATACCACACAGCATTTTGGTATACAAGAATGGTTCTCAGACTTTTCATAGCACATCGTCATTTATCGTGAATTCCTGTAGCATTATAATGTTGACAACATTGCAGGAGACAAGTCTGCATGCACATAGCTTTCCTTCAGCAATCAATTGTTTATAATCTTGCAGTCACAACACCATTTCTCAGACTTCCAGCATCCTTTGGCAAAAAATTAGATAATGATGATGATGCTGATGATCAGTCGCTTTCTCTGCTTACAAACAATTTTTCTGATGACAAACCATATATTGGCCGATAATTTTAAAAATGTAGAGTCGTGTTTCATATTTTTATGCACCATTTTAGAAAAAAACCTCTCACAGTTCAATAAGTCAGTGTAGAAAAGATAAACACAGATTTACTTTTCGCTCACATTTCAAGCAAATCAGCAGCTTCTAGCTGCATACAATAATTTTATTTCTGACCAGATGCTCTTCTGCAGCTGCTCAGTCTAGACTTTAAAAGAATTAATGGAAAAATACATCTTGTAAAAATAGAATTCATAATCGTAACAATCATGATTCTGCAAAATGGGATGATACCACTATTTCTTGATACTCAATACTGATATTGAGTTTTGAGCACCGATACTTGATGCTCGATACTCATTTTATAAAAAACTGTAAAGGCGATAGGTTGTTCACTGAAATTATTATGTTCTTATTAGTAATTTTCTGTGTATAAATACATGTAGCCAATTTTTTATTGTATGCTAATTCCGAAATTGTTCTTGTTTGGCATTCTCCAATTGGCAGATATTTTTTATCTTGATAATGCTATAGGTTATTTATATCCCCTATTGTTAGTCGAGGCTAATAATAATAATAATAATAATAATAATAATAATAATAATAATAATAATAATAATAATAATAATAATAATAATAATAATAATACTTTCTTTACTTCCCCTTTTATGTAACTATATTTTGTGCTGAACTGCTTTTAAAGGATTTCTATCCATATTATGGGAAGTTGTTGTAGGTATACAGCTCATGACCTGAATTTGACTTGTGTGAATTCAAACAAACATTGAAAGGAAAGAACAAATATTTCCATGTGCTGTGTTATCTCATGTCTTAAGTTCTAATTTGTTTCTGCTGCATTCACAAATTTGGTCACCAGAGTAGGTAAATGTAATGGCTAAGAGTGAGTCACCAAGCCAGGATATTGAAGAAATATGATTTAGTGCATCAGCTGTGGGTGGTTTATATGTAAGATACTCTATCTGAATATGTTTTACTTTTTTTCGTGCAGTGGTGTTTTCTTGCAGTGGTATTTTTTTTTCTTGTTTCCTTCTATTTGTTGTCATTTTTATTATTGTTAATCTTGCCTATTATCCTGTGTATTATAAGACCATGTAAGGTCTGCGGACCTGTGCGATTGATAGGGATATAGATATATGTATATATATATATATATATCGTTATGTAAATAAATACACTCATTCATTCATTCAAATCAACTTCATTCACAACTCAGTTAACGCTGCATGTTGCATGAGTACCTCCACTCTTTCCCCCATTGTTTTGAATGTTATCATTCAGATACAAGAGTCTATGGAATGTTACATTCATTCAACCCACAGGAAACAGAGTCGAGGTCTTATCAAGAGCTGTACAATTTGTGTAAAACATTGTGACAGTCCCCCACTCCTTGTCCTCCGTGGACTAGTGGTACCATGCTAGACTCTAGTTCCCGAGGTCGCGGGTTCAAACCCGGCGGAGGGCGGTGGGTTTTTTCGGGTGTAAAAATCCTTAGCATGGCTTCCTTCAGAAGGGAAGTAAAGCCGGTGGTCCCATGTCATAGGTTTATGGCACGTAAAAGAACCTCAAGCCTGTTAAAGAGGCCTCTGAGCAAAATTACCGGTCTTTCACGCCCAATATAGAATGGGACGCTAAGAACTATAATAGTTAAAGAGTGCCCATAAATAAAATTCAATTTAATTTAATTTAACTCCTGAAGTACAGATGCGCAATAGCACTGACCAGTCCACTTGCATAATAAGAGAGGTCGGGGTCACTATTTCACCTGCTGCAAGCTCAAATACAAGGTAACCTTACACATTTGTTTACAATGTATTGGTATGTGACTGCCTCCGTGTTCTGATTTCACATGCTACCAACCACTCTCACCACTTCTCCTCATTTCTCCTCTCTTGCACATATGGAGTGTCACAACATTTTACACAAACTGTAGTCTGGCAACACTTTGGGGTCATATGCAGGGCAATAACGTGAAGTTCTCAGCTCCTTTCATTCCTTATCTAACAATTAAGCGCAACAACCTTCAATGATGCAAAACATACACATTTAAAAGTATCAAAAGTTTAGACATACTTTGTTACCAGTGAGTATCGAGATATTGACAGTATCAAGGTCTCATCCCTATGCAAAACCTTCCCTGAGAAACTGCAATATGCAATCTCACCCAAAATGTTTGTTGATTGCACATTCATGAATTAGTTGGATGCTACTAGACATGGATGGCTGTCATATCATACATGACAGAAATGTTTATTGATTTACATATTGATAAATATTTCATTCAGTAAAGAGCTTACTTGTCTGAAGTTAATACATTGCATTCCTTGTTATCTGTGTTCCGTGCAGTGATAGAGCAAGTGTGACATCATAGTTGACTGGTGAGCTTATCTTGAAAGCATAGTGCTCTCTACCAGGAAAGAGCTCTGATGATTTGCTGTAGAGAAAGCAATCACAGGGCCTTCTACCTACAAAGAGTCATGACGGTTTGTGATGAAGAAAGCAAACCACAGTGCTCTGGATGTGGTTGAGCTGCTAAACTAGTACAACTAGCCTTTCCACCATTCCCTCCTATCTCAGTAATGAATAACATTCACTCAAGTATGAACTCTTGCTGCTAGAGGGACAGTATTAAACTTGCCTATCATCATTGCCATCATATCAGTATGAATTCCTGCCACTTGAGGGACATTGTTAAACTCACCTTATCATCATCAATGGCATAATTTTTCAAGTGGGAAAGTATGGATAAAAATGAGTACTGTATATTTTACACTAGTCAGGAGCACACACGAAGGTGGGTGGGGGAAGCCACTGCACAGAGAAAGAGAGACACAAGATAGTACACTGTCTCTTTCTATCATTCTCGCTATATGCACTGGCAGGCCACATGACTCAGAGGAATGCTTCTGTGCAGCCCACCTTCATGTGTGCTCCTGATTCTAGTAGCAAGTGACAGCAATGTGTTAAAAATTATACAATGAAGATAATACTACATACTTGCCAACTTTTATGGTTTGCCCATAAAATATACAGGAACCAGGGTCCTTTTATAGCAAATGAGGCATTTTTTATGGCTGTATGGAGAAATTTAAAATTCTATTGGATTATATTGTAACTTTAGATTATAGACTGAGTGTACCACATTATGATTGATCATACCATATTTGTATGTCTATTCTTCATTATGATCATGGTACCACTTTACTTTACTGGGCAGCAACAAAATACATAGCATGTATTTAAAATTTGATTATACCACTAGTGATCTCTAGTAACCTGTAAATTGACATCCATTCACTAATGGATAACATGATTTCTAAAGTCAACTCCCTCACATAATTTGTTTATCTTATTTGCATTCTGTGGCTGAGGTATACCAGTTTCCCATTTGTTGCTTTTTATAGTTCATGTTTTGAAGCAAAAAAAATATGGACCAAAAGTTGTCCATACCCTAGAAAGTGGCATTTTTGCTTTAATACAAGTTTATAAATTTCATACACCACAAAATTATTACACTTTACTGGGCAAGGTAAAATTTTACAGGTTTCAATCTCAAGAAGTTGGCAAGGATGTAATTAATATTTGTTGGATCAAAGGAACAGAACTATTAATGATATGACTGAACAAACAATGACAATAAACAGGTTTGATTATAGCAAAAGTGTCAGCTTTCTGCTTAATAACAAACAAAAGCACCTTGCAATCATAGTCACAGGCATGTTTTAAATTTTTTCAAGTCTCTTCCTATTTAAATAAGCTCTTGTCCATCAACAGAATAAATTAGCTTTTGGTAGTATTTAAACATTAGGAGTCAAATTTGGGACACATTTGCTTCACTTTGTAATTTATACAGGACATGTTTTGAAGACTTCGCTTCCATCATCAGCTGAAAGTTGACTGGCGGCACTGGTGTCATCTTCATTCTGGTCTTTGGTAGATGGCGAGATGAATTTGGTATCTAAAGGTGGAATTTCAAAGTTCATAGCTCTGTTTTTGTGTTTTTGGATGAAAATCTTCTCCCATATAGCGAATTCTAGAGGGTGGTTTACTTCTGTAAGTAGTTTGAAGTTTGTGTTTATTTTG
This sequence comes from Deroplatys truncata, assembly GCA_030765065.1. Classification (NCBI taxonomy): domain Eukaryota; kingdom Metazoa; phylum Arthropoda; class Insecta; order Mantodea; family Mantidae; genus Deroplatys; species Deroplatys truncata. The sequence goes on along the minus strand of CM060988.1, from coordinate 64,828,068 downwards.
TGGTTGGCTTCCCAAAAGTGTACTGCAATGGCTGATTTATCTGTTTTTTTATATTTTATGTTCCGTATATGTCCTTTGGTGTGAATGTTTATGTTGCGCTTGGTTTTTCCAGTGTATGCTTTATTGCATTCTTGGCAGTTAATCTTGTAAATTCCAAGTTGGAAATTTTTATTACCTGATCTTTGGGAGGTGCTCTCAACAGGTTTTTCAAGGCTGGATTTATTTTGAGGGGCTAGGATTATGCTGCATTTTGAAAACATCTTTTGGAACGGTTATGTAAAAGTGGGTGGAATGTGAATTACATAATTTTCTTCTTGTCTTCCAAGAGTGTTGGTGTAGTGGTATTGCTGATTTCCTTGTTTCTTCTGAATTTTTGCATCTCCCTTTCTATCATTCTTGAGTAAAACCCATAAACAATTGCTATTTTGGTGATTTGCTGGTATTCTTTGTTGCATTCATCTTTGCTTAAAGGAAAGTCAACTAACCTGTGTACTAGACTGCTGGTGTGACTTTGGGTTAAAACTATTGCATTTGTAGTTTTCAGGATGGGTGAATTCTCTGTATATCCCAAAGGAAAGTCCGTCTTTCATTTCTCATTATGTTTATATCCAGAAAAGGTAGGTGTCCATCTTTCTCTGCCTCTACAGTAAAGTTGATGGCTTGGTCTTGTAAATTTAGCAGCTTTAAGGCATCCTGAACAAGATTTTGAGCACTATTGCAATAATATCATATACATATTGAAAGCATACTTTGAAAATGTTGAGGAAAGCTATGGCTACATTAATGACCTCATAAACATATCTGCGAGGAAGGGAGAGAGTGTATTGCCCATAGCCAAACCAGACATTTGTTGATAAAACTTGCCCATAAAACTGAAAAAAGTTCTGACTAATGCAAAGTTCAGGTTCACACTTGTTAAAAAACCAGTAAGCATTAAGTTTGTAGCTATATATTCCAGGGCAGTGTCCGTGTTGAAGCTTTTTTCCTTGAGGAATATATGACAAATATCAATTTGTTTTGTCCTGAGATGATAGTCAACATTTGCTGCAAATTGCAGAACACCTTGCTAATCAGTGTGCAAAATTGTCGGTTTATCTACTGATCTGAATTCTCTGCACAAACCACAGAGCTATACCGGCTCTTCAGGAGCTGCTGACATTGCCATAAATTCAGTCTCTTTGGAACTTAAGTGTTTCTTTTGCCTGATGCTTTGATTTCCAAGAAATTGCAGAAACAAACAAACCAGTGAATGGCATTTCTTTTGATTACTTCTTCTCTAACACAGTAACCAACAGTTCTGATGCATTGGAATTGCTGTTCCCATTTAGGTGAAGCTTCATTTTCATAGTACCCATTGAAGCAGCTCAAGTATTCAATGTGTACCACCATATACCTGGTTGTGAAATTTGGGCAATAAATGTCAGATTTTAAATTCTTTCAAAAACATATTTACTCTTTTAAAACGTCTTATCTTATTTGTGATAGTTGTGGTAATCTTAAAGATGATGTAATTTTTAAGTGCACCTCACTGCTGAAAATGAAACTGTTGTTCATTTAAAAACATGAGGGTTTTAACATTTATGAGTTTGTAGCACTTTGAGTGATGGGTTTGGAATTACTAGTAGTAAATATAAATTAAAACATGAAAGAAGTTTAGAAATAGTTAAATTAGTAGTCAAAAGATTAATTCCATTAGAAAATTTGTTTGAAGAAGTAGTATTTTTAATAACAACAACAACAACAACAATAATAATAATAACAATAACAACAACAACAGTAAGATGGCTCTGCAGCAACATGTGAGACTTTCATTCAGGAGAACTCGGGTTCAATTCCCATTGACAGCTCACTCAGACTTTGGGTTTTTCATGGTTTTCCTTGATTGGTAGGTGATGCTGGAGTGGTTTCTCATCTATCTTAATTTCCTTTCCAACATTTCCCTTTCATTCTGCTTCCTTCTTATCTTTCAGATGTGCTTCTAGGCATATGGCAGTGCCAGACAAATGGCGTGGTTGCTTGCTTAAAGGAAAGTGTGCTCCCTGTAGACACTAGAGGGCTGCTTGGTCAATAGGTCATTCATTGCCCTCTCTATGCAGCTCCAGCAGTGGGACGGGTCTTCGAGCCTGAAACTGTTAGAGACTTCCACACATCTCTCCTGCGATTCCATCACTTCATCCCTTGCTCTTTGGGGTGGCAGACATAATAGCTCTAAGGAGGTCACAGTACATGAGGTGTACCCCTCCGTTGTATAACCTATACCTATAAAATTTTTATTACTATTTTTTTACTTCAATAGCAGCACAAAAAGCTATAATACAACGTTTTCAAAATAAAGAATATTAACATTAACAGCAAAATATAAAGTTTTAGAAACCTAATGTATTTTGCACATCAAAATTGAATCTTACAAGATATAAAAGGTGAAGCGAACAAAGACAGATTCTATTGTTCGGAGAACTGCTCTGTTTATAATTTTTGTCCTAACAAATGCAGATTAGTTTTGCTAATCCAGTATAACCAAAACTTCAAGTGAAATTAATGTGGCATTTCAGGGCCAAAATATCATTGCATCTGCTATGTAGCACCTCAATTCTTCAATGCTCTCTACTTTGCAGCACCAGGATACCATATTAAGAGGTCTATTTTGCTGTAATGATGGCTGTAGAACTTTCTCCTCTTATTAAAATCAAAACTGGCCAACTTAGGTCAGATGTACCAAATGACAGCACAATTACAGATTATTTGAATTTTTAAGCAGTGTGCTATTTCCCCCCTTCCCACAAATGTCAGGATGTTTGGTACACTCTGTTAATAGGAACATTCTGGATTTTCAAGGAGTCAAGGAATATTCAGGAATAGGTACCTAAAGAACAGCATTAATGCAGTAATTAAAAATCTTTCAGTTAGTGGTACAGATGTGATTGTTCTGGTATAATCAATAAATGCTCATATCTATTCATTAAGTTTAAGGCTTCCAAAGAAGTGTTTTTGTAGGCTCAGGAAGTTTGTTTGTCTTTCTATAAGTGTTTCATTTGTTTATCTACCTTTAACCACTTTGGTTATATAGTCAGCTCTGACTTCAGTAATACCTGCTGACATTGGGTTTTAACATTATTATCATTGTTACCTTGAAATACCACACCCAGATGCTTAGTTCCCAGATCCTGCAGTGTGTAGGGAATGATTTTAATTAAAGAAAAAGGAATTCTTTTCATAGTTGGTAATCATACCTGAGGCTTCTGGTCATAGAAACCAGTATGCTGATCATAAACTAGGAGGCAAACTTTTGCTTTATTTTTTGGCTTAAATTTTACCTGAAATGGAGCAGCCAATCCAAAGAACTTTTACGAGGGTAATACTGAAAAGTTTTAGGATGCCATGCTTCTAAAAACAAATGAAATTTGTGTATATTTGACAGCTACTTTCTAATGTTTTGCAAGTTCATTGCCATGTACTTTGTTTGATTTGCTGTAATAGTTTGTTAATTATCATCATTTAAACATTTTGTGTTCACTCAAAAATGAATTTGACTAGAAAATTTCTGGGCCCAGATTTTTTTCTATTTTAAATCGTCATTAATGCCTAAACAATGTGAAGATCAGCTTAGAAGTGCATTTGGCGAAGAAGCCCCATATAAGGTAACAATTTATAATTGGTACAGCAAATTCAAAAGATATCGGTTTTTTCTTAGTGATGAATTTCATGAAGGACACCCAAGAACTGCTGTAACTGATGAAAATATTGCCTCTGTTCGAGGAATGTTGAAGAACATCGACACTCATCGTCTGAATTTATTCGGGTGACATTGGGCATTGGCATGAGTCAAATCCAAAGCATTTTACATCAACAGTTAGACATGAGAAAACCTTGTTGTTAATGGATTCCACATAAACTAACTTCTGTTCAAAAACAACAACACATTGATTGATGCAGAAAAACTCTGGAAAAATTCCAAGGTGGCACTTCAAATTTGCTTTGGAATATCGTTACTGATGAATCTTGGATTTGTTGTTATGATCCTGAGAAGAAACGTCAATCAGCTCAAGGGCCTTCCGAACAGAACTTAAGCCTACAAAAGTCTGACGAATTCACAGTGCTGGTAAGAAGTTGGTTGCAAGTTTTTTTGTTTTTTAAAATGCGCCATGCTTACTACAACATTAGAAGATAGATGTACCATTACTGCCAATTGGTACACAAATGTCTGTTTACCACAAATGTTTAAGAAAGTTTGTGACAAATGCCCAACTGGAAAAATAATGTTACATCATGATAATGCATCATTGCATACAACAAAACTAATAACTGAGTATCTGGATGCCCTAAAGGTCAGCACCATGGACCATCCACCATACAGCTCTGATTTAGCACTTGTGATTTCTTTCTGTTTCCAAAAATTAAAGATAAAATGCATAGAATCACTTTTTAGTCATTAAAAGAAGCAGTGTAACAAAAAAGAAAAGCTTGTTTTCTGAAGTGCCTCAGGAAGAGTGGCATCATGGCTTTAATGACTGGTTTCATCAAATGCAAAAAAGTGTTAATGTTAAAGAAGAATATTTTTAAAACAATAAAATCATTTAAAATTTTTAAAATTAATCCTTGTTTGATTTTCTAAACATTTTCAGTGTTGTCCTCGTTTCACTTATAATTGGCGATCAATATTTTGTTGCTACACATTAACAGCATATTTATTTGCTTGCTCTTCTTCAATATGATTTTCTTCTATACCCAAATGGCTTCTCTTCAACCTGGGAATTTCAACTTACTTCTTACTTGGAAGTCCCAGGTTTAATTGCCAGCAGGGAGATAGGAATTTTTCTTTAATTACGATTGTTAATCAGGACTGTTAGGATTCCATCCATAGAGTCTGGAAGTGTGGTTGGAGAATGAATGTGCATGTGAATATAAGTCTACAGTAACCTAACATAGAAGTTCAAAGAGTAAAAAAGACCATCAAAGTTTCAGACAAAGCCCCTGATATGACATAACAGTTAAAGAGGGTTATAGAAATGAACAAACAAAAAAATGGGGGGAAAGAAATGAAAGAAAAGAAATCCAGCTTGAAATAGAGCAGAATTGCATTGCTCATGATTCACTCCACTCTCTTACTCTCAACTCTGCCATCAAGCAAGCTTTTAGAACTTCTAATTGTTAAAAATTGAGCTCAATATAATACTGTTTAGTGCACATTCAATTGTTACAATGACACACTGTGTAAAGAAGCTTTTCTGTCTTGCTGTACTAAATAAATAAAGTTTATAAGTTCCACTTGTATTATTAATCAAATTTTAAGCAGTTGTTAAGACAATATTTACATTAACTCTTTCAGTTTGCATAAATGACTATTGGTTTTCTGCAGCTTGAATGGGTGCTTTGACAGATCTTTGTTAAAACTGCCAGAACACATTTTGTTAATAACTTTTTATAATAATTGGCCTCTGTAACTGAAATTTTAAATAGATTTCAGTAATATTTACATTCTTATAAGCTGGAAGTGGCTACAATATCATGCCGGTGTAGTGTGTTTAAAGAAAATATCTTCATTTCCTTTTGAAATAAAAGGATAATTTTCCAAATAATTCTGAGAACGAAAAGCTTTTTTGAATACTGAAGGAAAACTTATGTTGCAGTTCCAGTTGTGGATCACTTTCTGCTGACCTCCTGGGACCTCTCATCATTGGACCTTCTATTTCTGTGGATGACTGGGTGCCAGAGAGACCTCCAAAGAAGCCCCATCTGCGGGCTGCCTTTCCTCCTCCAGTTCCAGACAGATTGCCAAGTCCAGATCTGCCACCACCATCCCCTCCGCCTGTGTTGGAAGACGAGGTTTTTATATCTGATGAACCACTTCCACCACCACCTCCTGAGCTTCACTCTCCTGACTGGAATGAAACAGAAGTCAGTCAGAAGCAACATTCACCACGAAGTTCCTCAGCCCATCCACAGAGCCCCAAGCAGCGGGAAAGAAGTCCTGAGGAAAGTGAAACCCAAAATGATAGTTCCAGACCTCAAAGGTCATTTGTTGGTGCTTCTTTGCAAGAACATTGCGAGTCAAGTAATTCACTTCAAGTGCCCATAGCATTAAATGCAACAAGACATATCAGCAATAGTAATACTAATAGCAGTATGAGTAGTAATAATAATAACAATAATAATCATAGTCAAAGGCCACATGATGCTAATACACAAGAAAAGCATAATAACGTTAACCAGAATGGTATTTCAAGCCAGAGAAGCATGGATAGAGCATTTTCTTTAAGTAGAAGTATTGAGGATTGCAGTTCCCAGAAATCATCCCAAAGACAACAGAATTCTGTAACTCAAAGGTACAGAGAAGGCACTCCAGCTTTAAAACCTATTAGCAATGGTACATCTAAAGCTGAAAGCAGTTATCAGCAGTATCGGTCATCAACAGTGCGGCATTTTGAGAATGGACAGAAACAAACAGATTGCAGCAGTCTCCCTAGGAGCAATGGTAGTTCAACATCTCTCTTACAGAAATATCAGGATAGCAACAATAGAATAAGTCAGCTCAACTATGTGCCAGCCTATAAAAACATGAATGAAACATTCTCAAGAACATCTTCCATCAGGCAACCTGACACTTCCATGACAAGGCTCAGTGGCAGCAGATCATCTTTAAGATATCCTACTACACAAAAACTGATGGTGAATGGTAAACTCTTCTCGGAACAGAGCCCACATCTAGAACGAGGAACACAACGAACTTCCAGTATCTTGTTGCCACCAAAGACTCATTTCCAAAGGTTTACAGAAGCTAGCACAGAGGACAAATCATCTTCACAGCAGAGTTTGGCCCAGCAGGATCCTCCTCCAACTCTTCCACGACTCTCCATTCATAACCCTCAGTGAGTAACCAAATTATTATCTTTGCATGATGCTTGTCACTTTTTCTTAACTTTCGCATAATTTAGAGAGTAGTTATAAAATGTAGCAACTTGAACATTGCCTATACATTGTTTGCCATTTTCAGCACAGCTATTGAATGAATTTGGATAGAATTTAATGTTGATGTCGTGGAGGTCAGGGGAAGTTTTTGTGTTGAAATAATAACCAAATGATGGAAAATGAATCAACATCAAATGCTCATATTGTGCCATTTACCCAATTATTGGTAGGACATGTTCCAAGGATCTATTGTCCTATTTTTGGCTGCAGGTCGAAAGTTCCAGTGATTTTAAATTTAAATTGAGGGCCTTCAAGTCTAAGGAACAAAATATTACCAAACTGGCGCATAAGCTTTTCAAGAGTTGACATATACTAATTTTTTAGACAGCCCTGAATACTAAATATTAAATTTACATAGAAATAGAAATAGCAGCATAATTTGGACATGCACAAAGGTGAGCTCTAGTCTGTTGTAAGGCATTCATTATTATTTGACTTTCATAGCATCAGTGCTGACAACTGGATCACTTACACAATCATAACATTCTATCTATAATATATAGAATGCTGTGCAAAATGCACTTGCAAAATTTCTTCTGATTCTGCCAAATCCATTTCCGAGTTATTCAAATAGTCTGCCATTAATTAATTGATACAATGCCTCCACTTAATATACATATAATTTCCATTGTAAGAAACAAGGGTGGTAACAATGGATTATTATAAACAATTTGTGTTATAATCTTCAATTTCTGGTATGAGGACTCATATTGAAAGCTGTACTTTTAGTGGCAGCTGTCTAAAAAACAAGTTTTGCATACTTTTGTGGCATCTAATTAAAATACAAGATGATTTAAACTAGTCTTATTGAAGAGCACTCTTGAACAAAAAAAAAAAAAAAAAAATATATGTGCAAACAACCCTTGGCTCCATAGTCAGTTCATATTGACATCTCAATGTATGAGCCTTTAGCTTCATTTTGTTGTCATGAGTCACATCGATTTGTGAATTTTAAAAGTGTGCCGATAGCCAAATAGTTACAAGCGGTGTCTAGTATTGAGAAATACTGAGGTTTGATACCCCACAAAAATGTGCTTGTTGTTGCTTTTTTCTCTGTATGTTTGCAAAATAAATATAAAATTAATAAATGTTGTAAGTGAAAAAAATAAATAAAAATACAAATTCACTTATCCAATACTCTCTGCTTGTATCGCTGCGCTCATTTGCTTGGGTATTTATTTTGAAAACAAAGATGTTTAATTTTTGGTACTTTTGTGTAAGTAATAGGTTTATAGTTTACTATCATCCTTTTAGATAATTTAAAGGACATGTCCAATTACAAATAGAAAATAATTTAACAAATACGGGTTATAATTTTACATTACTTTTCATTAACATTTTTACCTTAAGTATCAATTATCCTTTTACATTGCATTTACATTAAGTTTACCTTAAATATCATTTTCACTTTACATTGCTTTACCATGTCTAAATTCATCTATACTATAAAATTCATTTTCTATTAAGTATTTCTTTATTGTTTGCATCATTACATTTGACTGGTTTATGCTCTTTATTTCTCTAGGTAATTTATTGAATAATTCTCTTCCTCTAAGTTTTATGGCATGATTATTTAGAGTTCCCCGTAATGTTATTCTATAATAACCATCATTGTTTCTTATATTATGGTTATGTACACTGGAATTTTCTTGCATATTTATATTTATGGCACTGTTAACAAGTTTTGATTCTTAAACACTCCCCTGCAAGAGTGTTTGTTTTCCATTTTGCTTATTATTCTAATGGCTTTTTTTTGTAGTTTAAAGACTTTATCCATTTCTCTTGCTGTGATATTTCCCCATAACGTAATTTCGTATCTTACATGCGAATATATAAAAGCATAATAGACCTGTTTCATTGTTTTATTGTCCATTATTTTAGTTAATTGTCTCATTACATAAATGCCCTTATTTATCCTTTTTCTAATTGATGCTGCATGAGATTGCCATTTTAAATGTTTATCAATTATTACTCCAAGAAAATTAATGCAATTTATTTCTGATGTGTTTTCCTCATCTATACTTAGTTTAATACTACTATGGTTAAGTTTTGTTAATTCAAAGTTAATACATGCTGTCTTTTGTGTATTTATTATCATGAACTTCTTGTAATTAAAATATATCTTTCAGTATATTAAAACGTTAATTTTTCTTGCAATAAAGAGGTTTTGAACCAAGGTAATTTTAATTACCAGACACATGCAATTAACAATATCAGCCATCAGAGCATATACATGCATCTTATCTCATTTGCAAATAATGTACTAGGAACACAATATCAGGAATGTTTTGATATTTTCTGATATTAAAATACCATACACTAATATGTTTGTTTATTGCCCATAGACTCAATTACAAGTTTCGAGCATTGTCAAGTACAAAGATAGAAACTTAAATTACAGTTTAGAAAATATACATGTTTGTTTACACTTTGTTGAAAGTATGAATATTGTATACAGGCTCTTTCAAGCATTGTTAAGTACAAAGAAGAAAATCATTAATATTATATACAGGATTGTTTAAAAAATATTTTTTTACACACTGTTTGAATCTAAAGCTGTTGCTTTAACATTTCACTTTAGTTGGTAGTCGGTTGTGCATATATAAACCAAATATAAAAGGATCTTTGTTTATAGATTTTAAATTATAACTATTTTGGTGCAAGTCCAATTTACACCTTGTGTCGTGACCATTTCCATTTGCTGAGACTGTGCTCTCAGTGTTACCCTGTAGTTCCGGACCTCCCCATATAATAGTATAATAACCCAACTAATAACCTATGAAATTGTGCAAAATAGACTGCTCTTAAGTATATTTACATTTGACATAAATTTGAGTAATCTTACTAAGTAACACACCGTATTAAGTTTCTAGTCAAGCTATCGATGTGCATTTCCCAAGTCATATTTTCATCCATTAACAAACCCAAGAATCTTTTTCTTTTTACATAATTTATCTCATCTCGCCCCAGATTAATTTTTGGATATAGAATGCTTTTGTTATGTTTATTATGGAAACGTGAAGCCGCTGTTTTCTCTGTACTTAAAGGTGATAGATTTGCACTGAATGAATTTTGAATGTACTTTAAAATTTTATCTGTATGGTAGTTTATATTATTTTAATTTATCCCTGTAATAAAAATACTCGTATCATCACAACAGTGTTACATTTACACCTTTCAAATTATTGGTATTATCTGCCAATTCATTTATATATGATATAAATAACAAGAGTCCAAGAACAGATTCTTGGGGTACTCTATAATTGATATTCTTAAAGTCAGGGAGGTATTTTCCCTTATTATGCAATGGTGTTGATAGAGATACAATTTATAATTTAATTTCTTGACTTTTGGTATTGTATTGTGGTAGCAACACTGAAACACCTCATGAGACACTAGCCCAAGTGGGGCCAAGACGTATCAAACGGCTGTTGTGTGTTCTGCATCAGTGCACAAAGGACAACATTGAGAGATGATAATTATCTCGTCAGTATTCTAACAACTAGGCTGCATATGCAGTTTCCATTATGAGGAATAATTATTTCTGCACAAATAGTACTTCAATTGGTCCCCCAAGTACTTGTGTGAGTATATCCTGTACAGATCTCTCAAAAGCAAAGAAATCCAATTCTGGCGCTAACTGATTGAACTTGGTGGGTTCTCCAATCTGAAGGCAACAGCCCTACTTCATCAATGTGGAGACAGCCTGAGACTAAAATGTGTGGCTTGTGTGAGTATATCCTGTACAGATTTCTCAAAAGCAAAGAAATCCAATTCTGGCGCTAACTGATTGAACTTGGTGGGTTCTCCAATCTGAAGGCAACAGCCCTACTTCATCAATGTGGAGACAGCCTGAGACTAAAATGTGTGGCTTGTGTGAGTATATCCTGTACAGATTTCTCAAAAGCAAAGAAATCCAATTCTGGCGCTAACTGATTGAACTTGGTGGGTTCTCCAATCTGAAGGCAACAGCCCTACTTCATCAATGTGGAGACACAGCCTGAGACTAAAATGTGTGGCTTATGTGAGTATATCCTATACAGATTTCTCAAAAGCAAAGAAATCCAATTCTGGCGCTAACTGATTGAACTTGGTGGGTTCTCCAATCTGAAGGCAACAGCCCTACTTCATCAATGTGGAGACAGCCTGAGACTAAAATGTGTGGCTACATGCATAGAAGATAGCCATGATTTTATGTGGTGGTTCTGTGCACAGGGACAAATGAAAAATTATAATAGCAGTTTAATTTGTGAACACTTACTTCGATAGAAAAGGTTATTATATTTTTCATAGCACCATAATATGAAAACAAAATGATAAGTATTTTTCACTGACTTATAAGATAGAACAGCAACTCACCTTCACTTTCTTTGTGGTTATTTGTTCTACGGTACATGCATGTGTGCATTAGCATGTACTCATCACCTATTTCACACTAGTGGAGGCTAGGTCTTCTCAAGCGTGTATTTATCCCAGACAAGGTAAACACCAAGGTAAACACAAATTGGTTGTGGTACTTCAAATGCAAATCATGTAACTTGAGTTACTACATGTCAAGTCCAGTCCTTGGTATAATATTGTAGGGTATGATACTCATCACTAAGCAAGATTTCTTTCTTGTTTCTCTCTTCTTCTTTTCTTTCTATTTTTTTTCATAAGAATATACATCATAATTTAAATTAATTGCCATATGCAGGTTACCAGTTGATTTCCTTGTGAGCAATGGCTCCTGGTCCTCCGTTCACTCCTTATTCCTATTCATTGTTCATTTGCATTCATTACTTTTTCTACTACATACCTAATAGGTAGAGGAAGTATTGCATTCTACCCAAAAAGGTGTGTGTGTGTTTGTGCATACATAAGAAATGAAACGTTGTGTAAATAGCAAATTTAATATTTAGTTCTGGATCTTCCAAAGATGCAACACAATGATTTTAAAGAAAGTTTCCCTACCCCAAACTACCATTTACATGGAAAAGCTTTTGAAATTGTCTATTTGCTCAAAAAAGGCTCTAATGATTTTGATTAAAATACCATATGTTTAAGATATTTGCATTACAAATAAAATGTATATCTTGAATTTTCTGGGAATAGCGTAAGAAGTTCTCTTCATTCTGAAGGAATTTTGTGTAATCAGTAAGCTATAAGATAAGATTACCAGACATTCCTGGTTTCCGGGGACAATCCACGAATTCATACTTCTATCCTTGACTGTAGCTTTCCCTGGAATGTCCCCGATTTTTAAAAAACTGCCAAAAATGTCCCTGTTTTTGAGCACAATTTCGTTATCATAAGCCGTAAAAATGAAAAGTGTTAAACTGAAAGTTGTGTATATCAATTAAGAATCTGTGCCAGTAGACACAATTGGTACATTTCTTCATTAGATGGTGAGATAATTGCATGTGTAATTTTTCTACGTATTTAATTTATCACTGCTTCCAGTTGCCAGGAAGTAATGTGTCTGTGGAGAGGATGTTTTCAGCCATGAACATAATGTGACATTCCATTGTTCAAGGCATGTGTTAAAACAGTTCAATCCAGGTTGACTGGTCACCCCATTACATGTTAGGAATTTGGTGCAAAATCGGCATCCAGAAAAGACATGCTAAAAAAATATTCATTCGTCAGAAAAATATGTCTGATTTTGTGTTTCAGTTTTGTGATTCTGTGTCTGAATAATTAAGATACTTTGTTTATCTTTTAATTAAAGTTAATTTATATTATAGTATGACAGTAATAATAGAAATTGTTGACACAATGTGGCTTAATATTATGTTACAATGATGTAGCCATGAGTTGCAACTTTTTTAAAGTGTGGCAAAATCGCATGTATGCATTTTTTCCTTGTAAGTTCTGGCTGCAGATCCTATCCAGTCTACCATCTAATAACTGTAGTCTGGAGCTGAGATGTCCCTGGATTTCAGGTAAACAAACTGGTAATCTTACTATAAGTGATATACAAAAACTTACTACACAAAAAACATAGATCTCATTAAAACACACAATTTATCTCAAATAACGTGTTTTTGCAATGTCAGCCATTTCTGAGATATCCACTGTGATTTCAATGAAGTGCTATCACCATTCAATTGTGCAAAGTCATGGAAAGAGTATGGAATTTTAAAGCCAGTACTTAGCAATCTATTTTTATACATTTGAGTATCACTTCTCTCTCCTCTTTTCCCCTTGTGCCTATAAACAAATGTGTAATGAACCCATTTCTGCAAATATTCATCTTGATTAGAAAGTCATGTGTGTAAATGTAACACATTATTATATATATATATATTTTTTTTTTTCTTGTACAAGAATTGCCCTAACTTTATACAGTCTTTGCTAAGCATTTTTATTTATAACAATTTCTGTATGTGCTTAAAACCATTTATCTCTAATGTATGTACAATCACAATCAAATAGTGTGTATTGTGGATCTTCTCTTCTTCCACAATGGGCATTGACCTTGCATAAATTCTTTCCATTGCCGTTTCATTCTCCATGTCCCTATTCTCATCCTGGCTAACACTTCCCTCTCATTTCTGTTCACCTCATCCTTCTTTTTTTTATTGTTCCATTTATACCCCACCTTTAACTGCAGTGGTCATATCAGAGACCTTTTATTTTTAACCTTTTGAATATGTTAACCAGTGTATAAACCCTTATCATGAGTCCCAGATTACAAAAATGCATATTTATTAGCTATGTTTTAGTCATTTTATGTCATTTTCTATTTTTAGGGCAGTTTTTTTTATTTTATGCCTTTATTTTGTAATTTTCTTGCCCTTTGCATCTTTATTTAGTAATTTTCTTGAATTTACATTCAGTATATAAAGAGTTTCATATTATTGACATTTTACATAGCAATAAGTTTTCAAACATTTTCACTACTTTAGAAAAAAAAGATAATTTTGTACACCCTTTACTCGCATTTTTGGAAGAAAAAATACATTTCTATTTAATGGTTAATCTGGAAGGAGTTGCTTGTGGATGGAGGAGTGACTATTATCAGGGGAGCAGTTATAATTACAGTTATAAATTCATGTCCCAAGCTAGGGATGATGCAGGTCAGTTTTCCAACTTTCCTGTTAATGAGTGCGTACAGTCAGGTTGCCATTGTCCTTGTCCCTGTGTAGCGTTGTAGGCTGCAAACTTCTCTTCATTTGCTATGAATTTTGTATAATCTGAAAGCTCAAAAGAGTTACTGCCACCATTTTGTTAGACATGCTTAAAAAACAATTTTCTTAATTTTCTTTTCAGATTTTTCAAACAAGAACTTGTAACAAGTATATTATTTAATTAATTTTATAAATGATCTCATTATTCTTATACCTACTTTTTCTACTTGTATAACAATAATAGCCATGTATAAATTTCTTTATAACTTTCTGTGCACTTATTTTAATAAATTAAATAAATCTCAGTTTAAACTTTTTTTTAATTATTATGTCAATTTTTAAACATTTTTGGGTCATTTTATAGGTTATTTTTCAAACATTTTAAGGTCATCAATATCCATGTCCTGCTTTTTAGCATATCATCTTTGCAAAAATTAAAGTGGACATAATTTACATCCTTGTTTTAAATCTCTGTTTAGATGTACATCAAAGCTTAAGTTCTCCTTCTCCAGTTCTTATATAAAAGGTATTTTTACTGTACAAAGCCCGAACAAGAAATAGTAATAAAATAAATTATACAGGAAGGTGACTATGCAACTAATGTTCTCTTTCAGGAAGTTACTTAAGCTTGTTGTACTGGAAGTGGCAATGTAACTACTGTCATTCTGTCCATCCACACACTGGCTGCATGTGTACTAATTGGCCTTTATGTGAGTGCACTTGGAGGAGGGCACCACTGTTTTTGTTGACAATGCATAACATCAAGGCTAGGGATCATAGATGAGTGAGGGGCAAGGCAATAGAGGAATGTACAGTCACAATGAGAACTTACATTTGCATGCCTCACCCTTACTAGTAAATGAAACTCAGAGCTGTGGATGTTTTCTTTACCTGACTGTCCTTCCAATGCCACCCAGTTGTTCCATAACTGTTTAGTTCCTCTTCCCACCGAACATGCTCATATCATGGTTGACTAGCACACACAACAGCAATCCTATGATGACAATAGTCCACCTTCCAGTTAAATTGGTAGGAATTAAATAGATGGCACAGGAAGGCAACTACACATTTAAGGCCATCTGTGTGGCACACATTAGGACATCGGATAACCATCATGGTATAACCTTGGAGACCACCAACATTAAATAAGAAGAAATAAAACATTTGTCGTTATTCATCTTGATTAAATCTGAAATATAAGATTAAGCTCTACTACAATTAATTTACATATATTCTCAGCACTAATTACTAATGTTCCC
This sequence comes from Deroplatys truncata, assembly GCA_030765065.1. Lineage (NCBI taxonomy): Eukaryota > Metazoa > Arthropoda > Insecta > Mantodea > Mantidae > Deroplatys > Deroplatys truncata. The sequence continues at coordinate 64,812,731 of CM060988.1, read as the reverse complement.
ACTTTTGGAACAGAAATGTAAATTGTATGTAATAGACCATGCTCAGCAAAGTGTTGCAACACTCATATTATCAGATCTTGAAAGGGAGACCACATTCATTAGCAGCTTTGGTGTCTGCGTGAGTTTACATTACTGACAGAAGTGAGAGTTTTGGGTACCTGAACAGCCTGGAACAATAATCATTCTCACAAGGCTATAATTTTATGGCTTGCCTGTGTTTGGCACTTCATTGTTCTTGGAAGGTAATTACATCTCAGGCTAGTCCAGCTGTAAAGCAAGGAACTTGGAAACAGCAGGCAACTGTCAAAACAAGCACAATGATTAGGAAGTAACTGTTAATGTTTTCTCCAACTACAGGGAAGTAATTTCATCTAAGTTTGTTCATACCTGTTTACTGGTTTACTTTTGCAGTTATACATAATGTGATCTGACACATCACTTAACAAAATTATTGAAATATTATCCTAATAATAAATACGATACTGCTGTTATATGTTTTTGCTTTTAAGTTTATAATATTAAAAAATAGTGCGCTTTTTGCATTGAAATTATTTATTTTGTAGGCTTGAATTAGGTCATTTGGGTCATAATATAATTACATAAAGTAATATATTTTACTTTTGTATATTTAAGATTTATTTATATTATTTGTATTAACAATACATTATTTGCTGTCAGGAAGTCAGATAGTACACTTATTAAAATCAAATTTTTCCCAAAAATGTATCATTTATATTTCACAAATACACTTATATTTATTTCAGACTAAATAATGAATAATCTAATAGAATTATCTGAACAGTACTTTTACCTGTGTTATTTAATATAAATAAAATGCAACATAAGCCAAAATAAGAGAATAAGAGAATATGAGTAGCTGTTACCTGTAGCAACCCCACTAGAGCTTCATTTTATCAATAGCTTTATGGCTGGTGAAGCTACAAGCAAACCTATTCAGAAAAAATAAAAACTTGCCTGGAATTTAATTAGACCCTTTCATGATAAAAACAAGGTATCTAAAAATTAGGAAAAATAAATTTTCCAAAATAATAATGTTAACTGCAATCTAGCCTCTAAATAGACCTATGGCAGCCACTGCAACTCAATTTCTGAAAATCTATGAAGTCTATGATATCAATAAGGATCAAGGGCTGGATTCAGATGGCATGCCATCTTTTAATTGTTGCATCATAGGCCTTTGCTAACATGTACATAAATCCTTAGGATCCCACATTATGAAAATGCGTAATTATTAGGTGATTTTTGGTCATTAGTGACTTTTTTTTCAATTTTACGTCATTATTTTCTCATTTTCTTGCCCTTTGTGTATTTAATTATTTTCTTGCATTTACATTTGGTAAATAAAGAGTTTTATATTGCATTGTACATAAGCATAACTTTTCAAACATCAGGGATTTCACTATTCAAGTAAGAAATAAGAATACTTTTGTGCATCTTTTATTGCATTCTTGGAAAAACATTCACATTCATATTTAATATTAGTCTGGAAAGGATTGCTTGTGGGTGGAGGGGTGGCTAGGGAACAGATATTATTACTGTTATGAATCCATGTCCCAAACTAGGGATGAGACAGGTCAGTTATCCCTTTTTTTGCATTAACGAGTGCATGTTGCTATCCTTGTTCTTAATGTCGTGTCATAGACTGTGAGGTCCTCTTCATTTGCTATGTGACTTTGTCCAGTTTTTCAATTGTCACTATTTAGTTTTTATCTAGTTCAATTTCACTGGGAGTTCACTTCATTGATCTATCACTTCACTAAGGTGAACTAGTTCAATTCTCTATCACCTCACCTTCCTTTGTGACGTAGCTTCTTCCGCCGGACGGTTCACTTTTCTCGGAAATCGAATACAAGACGTTTCACAACCCGTCGCTCCGCAGTAGCACTTGCTGCACGTTACAACAGCCGCCACCAACTCGCTCGGAGTATCGCTCTTGATGTCGCACCCTAAACGGACTCGCTAGCTCGCTCACTGACTCAACAACTCTCTTGTACGAGAGCAGCTCGCTTATGTGTCAGTGGAATCTTTACACAAGGTTCTCGAACGTTCTAGAACTATTTAGACACACTTTTTGGAAGAGGGGGAAGAAGTTTCCAGAAGGTTCTAGTTATTTGATGATAAGCCCGATGTTTGCGCTGGCGAGCGGCCAATATCTTGTTTACTCCGACTGCCCGGCGCCGACCTCTCGATAACTTTGGCCCACAGTCGCTGCTTCACACTATGAATTTTGTGTAATCTCAGAACTCAGAAGAGTTACTGCCACAGTTTTATAAGGTCTGATTCAAAAACAAGTTTCTTAATTTTCTTTTTGGATTCTTCAAAGAAGAACATGGAATAAATTTGTATGTTTAGTTAATTTTCTAAACTATCTTTTTCTTATACATTAAAGTCCCGCTTAACCGAACTAAAAACCATATTAAGCAGCGAAAAGAAGAAAATAGTTCTATTCCAAATGCATGGAATAATGTTTAAAAAAATAAACTACTACTGTATACGGTATTAAAATATGTACTACAAAAACTGTTTCATAAAATCAGTAGATGTTTTCTGAACTGTATCATCTCACAACGACTGCCAACAGCTACATCACAGCATTATATCTGTAGCTGTTAATTCACTGCTTTGTTTTACAAAAAGCGAGGAAACCCCAAAACAAGTTTTGTGTTATTAATAGTGCCATGATTCAGTATTTTCCGTTAAGATTTGAATGCAATTTGTAGTTTTTCTTATCTCTAATACTTTGAATTCTTCGTCCACTGTCACTCTGTTGCTAACCGCTTCCAGTTTTTATTCAATGCTTATTACAACACGCGTTCTTTTCGCTGATATCTGAAACACAAATAAACCACTATGACCAGCACCAACAATAACATGAGACTGGACCTCAGCTTTGAATACGTGTGCAAGCCGTTAACACTTCAGTATTTCTTGAAATGTGAAATAGAGTGTGGGGGGTACTTGTTTTGGAATTTAGGGTTGGAGCAAAACAACATTGACAATTATTGCAGCAACGTTACCAGCGCAAATTTGACCATCTCGTATTATTACTTACATAGTAGTTAGAGAAGGTATTGCACTCCACCCAAAAATTCTATATCGATATTTCACCGAAAATACACGTTTTGAGGCCTCTTGAATAAAAATATTTTTTCGAAAAATGCCCGTGTGCATGTGTGTCTGAACAGCATACTCAAAAAGGAAAGGATAAATACCAAAGTCAGTATTTAAGTTCAGTATCTTTCAAAGATGTGACACGAAGATTTTGATTAAAATACCAAAAATTAATTATATGTACATGACAAATAAAATGTATGTCTTGAATTTTCTGGAAATAGCCTGTTTAGTCCTCTTGATTCGGAAGAAACTTTGTATTATCTCTTATAACTAGTAAACGTGAAGCGACAGACGAAAACGTACTACACAAAAAAAAATGTGGATGCCTTTAAAACGCAGAATTTACTTCAAATAGGTAACTTTTTGTGGCGTAGGCCATTTCTGAGATATCCGTTAGTAATGGTTCGAATTGTTCAATACCTTGTCATCCTTTTCAAGTGCTGCCAGTTTTCAGTTGTTTCTCGCGATGTCATGCAAAGCCAGTATATATCGTCTAGTTCTTAAACATTTGACTATCGTTATTCCTTTTGTGCGTATAAGGAAGCGTGTAATGTAGCTATTTTTGCAAAGATTGATCTGGATTATAATGAAGTTGATAGAAAAATTAGCTTTTGTAGGAATAGTTTACATGGTACAATAAACGATAGAGGGTAGAGAAAGTCATGTGAATGTAACTCATCTGATTTGTTGTTATGTCATGTAAAAAAAATAGTTACTGTCTAGGTCATTTTTACTTTCTCTACTACGTATAGTAAGTACGGGAAGTATTGTATTCCACCCAAAAATTCGATACCGAGATTTCACCGGAAATATATGTTTTGAGACCCCCTGAATCCAAAAAAAGCATTTTTGGAAACATGTCCGTGTGTGTGTCTGTGAACAGCATAACTCAGAAACGAACAGTCGGATAAATACCAAATATATTTGTGTGTGTGTGTGTGTGTGTGTGTGTGTGTGTGTGTGTGTGTGTGTGTGTGTGTGTGTGTGTGTGTGTGAACCATTTTCGAGATATTGCTTGTTATTCCCTTAAATTGTTCAATATTTATTTTCTCAAATGGGAATTGATGCAGTAATTTTGTATCACAAATTATTTAAATGTAAAGAGTGATTATAGTATGAATATGCATTATTATGTGACATTGATTTGAGATGTTTGTTGATTGTAATTATTGTTGGGAAGTAAGTTTATACTGCCTTACTGAAACTGACAATAATAATGTGCAATAATGCAGCGGTGGGGTGAGCTGTTTATCATTATTGGAAACGAGGAAGTTACGTAATATTGGCGCGTTTTTCTTTTAGAATCTTCTGGAACATTTCCCTAGAGCATATGTATTCATAATTTTCATTGGATATAAAAATAGACGCTAATGTTGGCGCGTTTTATTAGCCAATAGCAACTCAGTTATAAACTTTAGGCATATCGGGGTGTAGGAGTATAAAAAGTGCTAGGTTAGAGGTAGATCGCCCCCAGTTCATCGAAAATTTCAATACATTACACGTCGCCTTCAGTCGCCCAGTTCATCAAAATTCTTTGTACACTACACGTCGCATTCCCGTCAGTTCGTCGAAAATATTTTGTATGATACACGTCGCCTTTAGTCCAGCAGAAATATTACACGTCGGCTATCGATTCGCAAGTTATGCGTATAAGAGTTATGAAAAATCTCAAGTATGGTAAAGTTAATTATACAAAAAAGTTAAAGTACGCGAATTAAAAGTGATCAGTAAGAAGTTGTTATAACAGTTTCAGTTTGGCGAGTGTCAAGATCAATGTGTAAATGTGATAGTTAACGTGTTCGACAATAAAAGTGTAAAACAAATTTCTTCATCAGTGTTATCTTTGGATAAAAGATTCCTTTCCGTTTACACAACCTGTATAAAGAGAAGTGCTTGACCAAAAGGATAATAGCTAGCCGGAGGACAGAGAACCAAAATTAAATAAAATAACAGTAGCATTTTTTCAAACAAAAACTAATACTGCCGCAAATTGCTAACACCAGATGGAGCTAACAAACCTAACAAATGAATCACGTCACAAGATGGCTTCAATGCGTGATGTAAAAACAAATACACAAACATTACAAGTATACAACTCTCAAATTGGCACCACAACGTGGGGCTACAATAATGTTAAATAAATAACATTAAACAACTCTCAGAATTCGTTATTCATTTTTTTGTCTTGGATATGCAAAGAATATTAATCTGTGGCAAAGAGAATGGTGCTGCACATAGCAACCAGCTATTAAGAGATATGTCTATGCTTAAAGGCTACTGTATTTCTATATTGCCCTTGCAAATACAAAACAAGAGGAACATAGTACGCCTTAAACGATAGTCAAATATTTTTAGAACTGGTCGCTATGTGTAAAATGTAATTCTCTTTGCATGTCAAACGATCGTTTCTGCAAATGTTTATCTCGATTAATATGAAATAGATGGAGAATAAGGCTTTGTAAAAATAGTTTGTACAAGAGTAGAGAAAGTCATGTGAGTGTAACACATCAGATTTTTTCAAAGTCACCAAAATCCGGGCCATGTCAGTTCCTGTTGTTCGCTTCTCTTGGAGTGAAGCAACTGAGCCACATGTGTTTCCGCTGATGCGGGAAGTTTTGGGGAAGATTGCGGTGACGTATTGCTGTCCCATCGTTTTAACTGAAGCCACGTCATGTTTTGCTCGCGGTATTTGTTTGCAGTATGATTACGTGCGTTTTGTAGGGGGAAGTAAATACTGGAAGATGACGTGCATCGACCACAACAAACCAGTGCGTTACGTAAATAAAGTGCCACTCAGGAAACAACCATCCGTGTCCTTACCAGTGTCTAGGGAAATCCTGCTTTGTTAGTGGATAACAACGTTGATGGCATATGTCTCTAGTAATAAGGGCAAAACACTTAATATAAGCGCTGGTATACACGCAAAGCTTGTTCCCTGAGATTAGTGTGTGTCCTTCCATCTTTAGTAATTGGGTTGTGTACTTGAAACAAAGAGTAAACTGTAGAGTTTCCTTTATCTGCTCTTGAGGGAAACTGCAATCACATGTACACACGTGTCATTGTAATTTTGGCGAGTAATTTTGTAATTCCTTAAGCTTGTGCCCTTCTCTAACCGCCAATTTCTATTTTTTCCTCTAAATATCCATTTAGTTTTATTAAAAATAGAAAGCATAGACGAGTTTTACTTTTTCTACCACGTACATAGTAGGTAGAGAAGGTATTGTATTCCACTAAAAAAATTTCACCGAAAATGCCGTTTTGGGACCCCAAATAAAATAAAATTTAGAAAAAGGTGTGTGTGAACAGCCTAACTCAAAAAACAGTACCTTCCAAAGATGTGACACGAAGATTTTCAAGAAAATCCCCCACTTCAAACTACCCTTTACATGGAACATTTTTCGAAATTTTTTATTTTCTGAAAAATGGCTCTTAACGATTAAATATATTTATTTACATGACAAATAAAATGTATATCTTGAATTTTCTGGGAATAGCCTGTAAAGTCCTCTTCATTCGGAAGGAATTTCGTAAAATTTTGTTTAGCTGATAACGTTAACCTATACACAAGAAGGTACCACACAGAAAATGTAGATCTCTTTAAAACAACAGTTTATTTCAAATGAGGTTTTTTTTGTTATTTTGTTTTGTTGCATAAATGATTTGTTCATTTCATGGTCATTCTCTTAAAGTCCTGTCAACATTCAGTTTCTCGCGATTGCATGGAAACGGTAGAATTTTAAGGCCAGCGTATAGCGTCTAGTTCCAAAACATTTCACTATCGCTGTTCGCTTTTTATCTATAACGAAACCTGTCATATAGCTATTTCTGCAAAGGTTAACTTGGGTTGAAATGAAGTGGATATAAAAATAAGGTTTAGTAAGAATAGTTTGTATACTCACTAATAAAGATAGAAGGTAGAGAAAGTCGTGTGAATGTATCACATCAGATTTTTTAGTAGTGTTTAACGCCCGTTTTTTCTACATACGACACCATAGGCGGTGGACACATGAAATGAAATGATATGATAATTGGGAAGGCCTAAGTTTAGGTTACCTCCTCGACATTTGCCAGTTATGACTGCCGAAAACTTGGAAAAATCATTACTCAGGACGGTGCTGGCAGGATTTGAACCGCGGACCACTGTTTACGAGTCTATTTCTTAAGGGTACCCATAAGTAAAATTTCTAAATCTTGCCGTTTTTATCCAAATGTTTTGAAAATTTTGTCACTTGCTACTCTACCTCAATTATAAGCGTGTTTTAAATTTCATGCAGATATTTTCAGTATTTTTAGTAAAACATGCTAATTAATGCAGAAATCGGGATTTTAAAAAAATACTATCATAATATTTTAAATACTGAAGCACAATACTGGCGTATAGAATTTTATTTACTGCTCTGGTATCTCAAAAATAATTTTTAAGCCCTAAAATATAATTTTAACGATTTAGTTTCAGTGGTTGAGTTAATTATTTCATATCTTGATCAATTTAAAAGTTTGGCAAAAACAATATGCCAGGCTTTTAATTCATTTTGAGACTGTGTCGAAAATTTTAACAGATTGGTTACAAACTATATCACTGGAACATTTTTGATGTGCAGTTGTCGAGTAAAAGGCAATGGAAGTAAATACTTTACGCTGTGAGCTCTTAGGCATTTACTACTCGCATACATTTTCTTGAGCTCTCCGATAACACTGTTGTCGTAGACGGGAACAGGGCTTTTATTGGCTTTCACGCAGTCCTACCTTAAATTATTTCATAAAAGGCTTAATAGTTGGACTTTCCGCCATTGTTTTTCCAGAATAGCAACGGTTGAATTAAAAGGACATTGTGGGATTATGTAACGCATATTTAACAGATTAACCTTTATGATTTAGGTTTAGTTCACTTACAACTAATTAAACCACACGTTAAGCCTGTTGAGGTTGACGTAGAGAACAGCAACAAAAGTAACGCGATACTGTTAAATGCACAGGTGGTAACACAGCATGGACAACATCCTCAGTTGTTCCTTTGGCAAAGCATGTGCCTTCTTGACTGGCCGTTCGCAGCACTAGAAGTGCAGGGCTCAAGAAAAATTGTCGAAGTGTCTTGTGTCGAAGCTTTAAAGGGATTTGAGAGCAAACGCCGTAATTGAAGCTAAAGGTTCAAAGTATTTTTTTTTGCATAAAAACAAAATTTTGACCAAATTTCAGCTATGGGTACACTTGACGACCTCAACTACCCGTATCGGTCAACATAGATGTTTGTTAATATTTTTTATGAATTATTTGCCCCTCTTGAACACATTAACATCCACTGTTAAAAAAACAAAACTTCTAATCGTTAACTACACTGAATTCTTTTCTGCTTTTTCCCCCAAAATATCGGATTTTATGTAGTATACCAATGCAGTATACCATCCTCCCACCCATTAAAAATAAATAACGTGAATCATGTGTTCCACTGAAGTGTTTCAGAAGTCCAAAATGCTGCATGCGAGTGTGACTACTCCATCTTTTGTCACAGACATGGTGACTCTATAGCAAGAATTCATACCTAAACCCACTTTCCTCACACCCCACTAACCATTAAATGGAATATTTTCCGAAAATTTTTATTGTTTAAAAAATGGCTCCAACGATTTTGATAAAAATGTCATATATTAAAGATATTTACATGACAAATAAAATGTATATCTTGAATTTTCTGGGAATAGCCTGTGAAGTCCCCTTCATTCGGAAGGAATTTTGTATAATCTTGTATGACTGCTAAACGTTAAGCGATAGACGGAAACATACCATACAAAAAACGTAGATCTCTTTAAAACACACAATTTACTTGAAATAAGTTTTTCTGTGGCATAAGCCATTTCTGAGATATCTGTTATTAAAGGTTGGAATAGATGAATGTCATGCTTTGTCTTTCATCGATTTTCAATTGTTTCTCGCAATTGCATGGAAACAATATGGAATTTAAGGCCGGCATAGAGCGTGGAGTTCTTAAACATTTGACTATCGCTGTTCTCTTTGTATGTATAGTGAAATGTGTAATGTAGCTATTTTTGCAAGGGTTTATTTGGATTCAAATGTAGTAGATATAAAAATAAGCTTTAGTAAGAATAGTTTATATCCCACTAATAAAGATAGAGGATATAGAAAGTCATGTAAATGTATCACATCAGGTTTTTTTCCTTGTTATATTTTGTAGTCACTTTTCTTAGCTCCTACCTCCTTAAAATGTGGCCTCGGTTATACTTTCTCATTATTATTATTATTATTATTATTATTATTATTATTATTATTATTATAATATTGGTAGTGGTAGTCTTCTTTTTCTGACGCCAAATACACATTAAACTAGATATCGTTTGTATTGACAAAAACCATTTTGTCCTATCTCCTTCATGGTTTCCATAACGCTATTCTTCTCTTTTTCCTTCGTTTTCTTTCTTCAGAATTTTTAATGTAATTTTCTCCTTTCAATATACTACTACTTATAATTTACGCATTTTAATGATGTCTTCCTCCACTTGTAGGTATCATCGTCACCAGTAATTTATCCATAGCCTGTTCCATTTTCAAGATAATTAATTTCTCTATCAGTCCGCTCATTCTCTTCAAGCAATCTAGTTTTTCCTGGTTGCGTTACGAGCGCAACGCAGGGTGAGTTTGGCGTCTTATTGGACATCTTTGGGTTACTCTCTTGCCTTCTCTATTGCAGGTGAGTCGCAATTTTGCGTCTTCTTGCGTGGACTACTCTTAGATTTTTCTCACCTCTTGCCGTGCAATTAGTAACCCCGCCTGACATGGTCATGACTCAGTGAATATCGAATCCTCCTACCACGATAAGGTGAAATCGACTTAATTTTTATACTTCATTACTAAGCTGTCAGTTCTAAACCTGAACATGCTATCTTTATTATCATTCCTGGATTGTTTTCTACGGTATTACACAAAGCAGTAACTTGGGAGGAAGGGGGCTATTAACCCAATATTTCCAACTAATTTTATTTTGAATTAAATTAATTAAAACATAATATTGTAGTCTAGATTTGTATTTAATTCTCCTATCAGTAAGCTGGGAGTATAGGGTACACAACGAAGGGGGACATCTCTTGCACTGTGACCTGCGGGAGACCTATTGTAGCTACAGTGAAGAGCCCACAGGAGTCTACAGGCTACAGGCATACAGACCACGGAGACGCGCGGAAGTCCCTAACGGCTCCAGACTCGAAGACCCGACCCACTACACGAGCTGCCCAGACCCGTCAACCAAGCAGCCTCTAGTGTCCACGAGGAATACTTTTTCCTTTGAGCAGGCAACCGCGCCATCTTTCCGCCACGAAACCTAGAAGTACACCTAAAACATGGAAGAAAATGACATGAAAGAGAAATGATGGAAAGGAAATCGTGGTGGATGAAAAACCACCCCAGCATTCGCCCACCGACTAAGGAAAACCACGAAAAATCAAGGTAGTAGTGGGCGGTCGACGGTACTCAACCCGTGACCTCCCGAATGTGAGCCTCACACGTTACCGTGGAGCCATCTCTCTCGGTAAGTTGTGAGTACGAGTAAATTAAACACCATTGCTGTTATCATTGTTTCTGATACTTAGCATTTACTTCCTGCGTTTCTCAGCCCATGCAAAGCGTTTGCAACATCATGACTAACACGATTACATTGACTTGCCTTTTATCAATATCACCGGACAAAGTATAATATTACTGTGGCGTTCACTATTTAAAACCACTTCCTTCCACCAGGAAGTAGATAGAAGTTTAAAAATACAGTTCCATGTCAGTTTGATAAATCGAACTAAACATGTTCAATATGTTGCATTATTGCTTTATTTTCCTGAAAAGTAACTGAAAACTACTTTTAAATGCATTTCATATGCGTTTCGTTATGTAGATTAGATTAGGTGCGGAGGAGGCCTATTGTATCTGCTGGAAGGAGTGAAGGGAAGAACACAGAGAGCTAGCAGATTCGGGCTGTAAGACTCAGATTTATGCGGGGCCCCTAACGCATCCAGGTGTGAGATCCCGAGGAGAGGTCTTGCTGGGGGTTCGTCACATACTGGACACTAAGACAGACAGTCACTCAAAGCAAATTTCACCGCTATGTACCTGGCCACGCCTTCGTCTCACCTGATGCTCCGATTCTGAAACTTGACAAGGAAATAAAATTCGCGGCATTGTGGAAACCATCCCAACATTCGCTTACCGACCTTGGTAAACGCGAAAAAAACCGAAGGCCAGAGTGCCGGTTCAACGGGATTCGAACCCTGAGCCTCCCGAATGCGAGCTTCACACGTTACCGCACAGCCATCTAGCTCGGTATCATGTAGCTTTCACTTACTATAACCCAAGACTGGACCTCAAGCTAGTCTCATGGCTTCACGTGGAAGTTTTCTTGGACACTTGGCTCTTCGCCCCTGTAGTGCTACCCGCACAGCCAATCTTGCTGCTTATAACTTTATGATTACCTAGCGGCAGAAGGATTCCTTAAACTATTAACGTCAAAAAGAGATCTTTGATACCTCCCATTTCAGTTTTATTGGTTTAAACTTTAGCTTAGGTTTTGGTAGCCATAAACATTATATATTAAAGTTTACAGCTAGGGAAGGTCATGATAAACGCTTGTTCGAAACCGAAAATTTAATCTCAATTCCTCCGAAATGTAGGCATCCCCTCTTTTTTCTGGGACTGCACCAAAGACAAAGTCTCCAGGAGCTACATCGTCTCCCCATGCACATGCTACAGGCACAGTAGAGAATAGCTTGGTTAATACGTTGGTTTATTATGCTATACTTGGCCTTTTCTGGTCCCGCTTAAGCACCCCGGTTAGTCTACGATTGCTAATAGATACTGGCATACATTGCATGCGAGCGCATCCTAATGTTGTTCCTGGGTGATATTCATGATCATCACCCTTAAGTGTCTACATAGTAAGCAGATTTGTAATTTCATGCATTAACTATAATGTGGGGGAGTATGCTGTTCATGCAATATATTTCTATGCTTAAGATAACTTACTTTAATATCATAACCTCTTACTTGAGACTAGTCGAGTTTCGAGTTTCTTTCCCACCATGTGATGTCGGTCGCAATAGCGTTTTCCTAGGAAGAGTATTTCCAGGTCGTCAGGCTTATTTTACTAGTCCGTTTAACATACGAATTTTTATTGGTTTCACGCGACCTTCAGGAATAATGATATGACCGTTATCGGGTACATTCTGAGCCAAGACTCGTAGGGTTACCTCATTTGAGGATAAGTTATGTTGACAAAATACTCTCAGTCTTTTCGTTTCTATAGCTACTGTACTATTTATTCTGCGAATTCTTAAAAAACGGACGATGGCTACCTTGTTGTCGTTTGTAGACATGCAGGAATTTTTAAAGCAGCTGGTTTGGTATTTTCCTTGGATATTCAAGGACAAATTTCGAGCTAATTTACGGAAGGTCGTTCCCCTTGGTACTTCGCAGCGTCATTCTTAAATCACTGACATATGGTGCCTCAAGGCAGGCTGTTAGGACGCTCTCAAGACAGCGGCAAAACGACAGATTTAGGAGTCTCGGTTGCTTTTGGCGAGTTGTTCTTTAGGCTCCGCTATTTTGCTCGAAATTAGATACATAATGCATGTATTACTCAATAATTATCCATTTTATAATTTTCGTACTTCCTGTAACTTGTGTTTCTTGCGATATCTACCAAACAGGTCCATTTTTACTTATAGTAAGTAGGGGAAGTATTGTATTCCACCCAAAAATTCGATACCGAGATTTCACCGGAAATATATGTTTTGAGACCCCCTGAATAAAAAAAAGCATTTTTGGAAACATATCCGTGTGTGTGTGTGTGTGTGTGTGTGTGTGTGTGTGTGTCTGTCTGTCTGTCTGTCTGTCTGTCTGTGAACAGCATAACTCAGAAACGAACAGTCGGATAAACACCAAACTTGGTATTTAGGTTCAGTATCTTCCGGAGATGCGACACGAAGGTTTTCAAGAAAATCCTCCCACCCCAGATTACTCTTTACATGGAACATTTTTCGAAAATTTTAATTTTCTCAGCAATGGCTTCACGATTTTGATTAAAATATCTTAAACATATGATATATCATATGTTTAAGATACTTTCATAACAAATGAAATGTATATCTTGAATTTTCTGGGAATGTCTCCAAAAAGTATTCTTCATTGTGAACGACTTTTGCATAACTGGTAAACAATAAGAGATAGACAAAATTTTACTACACAAAAAATGTAGATCGCGTTAAAATACACAATTTATGTCATATACACTTTTTTTGTTGAGTGAACCATTTTCGAGATATTGCTTGTTATTCCCTTAAATTTTCTAATACTTATACTTTTTCTTAAATGGGAATTCGTTATTCATTTTTTATGTCCTGGACATGTAAAGTGAATGGAATACTGCACATAGCAACCAGCGCTTAAAATATTTGACTGTCGCTTAATGTCTACCAATTAAGTGTCTAATTAGTATCTCCGAGATACCGTTGAATAAAAAACTACTTTTAAAGACTTTACTTACCAATTTTATGAAAGGAGATGCTGAAACTGGCCACCGTCGTCCATACATTTTTGGCACCTCTTTAGGAAACTATCCATCATGGAATTTTTGGGGGGAATTTTCCAAACGATGACCGATGTCGTCTAATGTTTCTTCGGTAAGAACCGGACGCCGTCTTTTATATTTCTTAGCCTGAACACTTCCCGTGGCCTGAAATTTACTGTAAAATTCATGGATTGTTGTACGGCCTGGAACGTTTACACCTGGAAATGTCTGCAAATCGTACTTTCACTTGCCGAGCTGACTGAGTTAACACCTACGAATCATAAATAAATACACGCTGTACTGTAGAAAACACATACTGAGCCATAATATACTTTGTGACTAAGTACAGGACAAAATAATAAATAACTCGTAATAACTGAACTACATCACATCACCGTCAACTCAAAACTGCACTTCACAGCGTGACTTTGTTTATAGCAGCAGTGCGTTATCATGTTATATTTCCACAAGCCCAATGGAAAAACACCGCGCAGTCGGTAATATTGTTCATAAAATACCCCTCCGTGTTAACTTAAAACATAAAGTGTACAAGACAAACCCACACACACCCTGAAAGAATTAAAACAAAATATCCGGCAGGAAATTTCTCAACGTGTACTCCGGCGAGTGATGGATAGTTTCCTAAAGAGGTGCCAAAAATCTATGGACAATGATGGTGGCCAATTTCACCATCTCCGTCCATAAAATTGGCAAGTAAAGCCTTTAAAAGTAGTAAAAATGTTGTATGGTTTCATCCGCGTCTTTCTATGATAGCGGAAGACGGCAACGAGCGCCGAGGACGCAGACAGAAAATACCGCGCAGCCGGTTCGGAGTCTTTTGGCTCACTCTGTATATAGATAGATAAAGGTTGATTGCTGATTGTGTTCAGTCTCAAACCCTGACCCTTAGCGAAGAGGTAATAATCTTAGCCAGTCATTTGGAGTGCGGTTAAGAGAAGGCATAATAGGATTTTAAAATATACCTACGTCATGGCCAATCTGCGGTTTGAAAATGCACCTCTTCCACTGCCTACATCGTTCAGTTTAGAACATAAACTTGATCGTCCAGTTTTGAAAACCATTAGGTAGTGACATTAAACCCGAGAAGGACTGTGGTGACTTTAATGAACTGTACAATAGTGTGTTCACATTCCTGATAGTTTGTGGCTAATCAACAGGACAGCTATGCTGTGATTATAAAACCCCACAAACATTATGAAAGAATAGTTACCGGCGTGTTTGTGTTTCACGCTTATTAGACACGTTATTTCCCAGGCCCATGACATGCTCATCTCTTTCTGCTTCCCATACACCATTGTTGCATTTTTTTAAAACAATAGATGGGAGAGTTGAGACCTAAGTGCAGTATACATTTAAAAAATGCGAAAGGATTATTCTATAAAAGGTGCTCCCCTAAAAATAGCATTTTCAAGATTTTGTTGTACATTTTGTTTAAAATCTTCACATTACAATCCTTTATATTTCATGTCAATATTTGATTAGTTTTTGAACTATTGCATTTAAAAAAGTGACTAGTACGCCAGTAATTCTTCTACACAATGAGATTCCTAAAACAAGTTTTCCTTGAAATGTGTATTAGAGGGAAATTACAAGGTGGTTTTTTATTAACTTCGCGTTAACTTCTTGAGCATATCGCGACTGTTACGTAGTCGCCTTCCTGTAGATATAATTTATATTTTATCCATTGAGCTTTAGTGGAATGCAGACTTTGGAATCGTTTGACATTTTTTACCATAATTTACTTCAAACATTTTGTTAATAGAGTGTCATTTGTTTTGTTTACACTAACTTGAAAATTGCGTGTCAACAAAAACATGGAATTAACTCGTGAAAATGTTCCTGCAATGATTTATTACGACTTTCGACGTGGATTATCAAGACAAGAGTGCATCGATCAACTAACTTCCACATTTGGCGACGAAGCTCCATCCTTTGCCACTGTGAAACGCTAGTATAACGAATTTAATCGTAGCCGCCGTTCCCTCAATGATGAAGTTCCTGAAGGTCGTCCAAAATCAGTTTTTGTGGCAGAAAACATTGTTGCTGTGCAAAAACTAATAATGAAAGATCGTCATGCGACATATTGTGAGATTGAGGCAACCCTAGTTCCACCAGCATATGTAAAATATTGCATGATTATTTAGCCGTGAAAAAGGTTTGCTCTCGTTGGATCGCACATAATTTGACGCAATCTCAAAAAGATGCTCGTGTCGATTGGCGTATAAAAATGCTCAAGAAATACAACGGCGCTATCTCAAAAGACGTATATAAGATTGTAACAGGTGACGAATCGTGGATCTATACGTATGAGCCGGAACGTAAACAGCAGTCGACTGTATGGGTGTTTCAAGATGAAGCGAATCCAACTAAAGTTGTTCGCACTCGAAGCACTTCGAAGCAAATGGTCGCCTGCTTTTTCAGCAAAACTGGCCATGTGGCAACAGTGCCTTTAGAGGAACGTAAAACGGTCAATGCCGAATGGTACACAACCATTTGTTTGCCGGAAGTCTTCGGTGAAGTAAGGAAAACAACAAGAACCGTAGGATCGTTTTTCATCAAGACAATGCGAGCGCACACACATCTCGTCTAACAATAGAGTATTTGAAGGCTCAAAAAATCGAATTAATGGGTCATCCGCCATACAGTCCTGATTTGGCACCCAATGGCTTCTTTTTGTTCCCGAACATCAAGAATAAATTGCGTAGACAACGATTTTCGTTGGCAGAAGAAGCCGTTGATGCCTTCAAAAACCATGTTTTGGAGGTGTCTTAAGAAGACTGGATTAAATGCTTTGACAAATGGTTCAAACGGATGCAAAAGTGTATTGATCATAAAGGAGAATATTTTGAAAAACAATCAAACAGTTTTCAATCAGAAATTATTTTGTTTTAATTATTAGACTCAAATTATAAATAGTGCCCCTCGTACGCATACTCATTGAAATATTGGACAGATGATTAGTTGCGTACTCGCTTTCCTGTACCATCAATTTTTGTTTTCGTTTCTTTTGCTCTGTGGATGGTAATTTGGATGATGGCTGAATATCCAATCCAGTATATACCTAGCAGGTGAGAGAAAACACAGAAAAAGAACTATCAGACATGCCGTTACACCGGATTTGAGTCTCCGACCTCCCAAATGCGAGCCACAGATCATACCGCTTGAACTATCTCTCTCGTAAGTAATTTTTATCTTTAATAACATTCAAAGATTAGAGCTCTTAAAGAATTAACACGTTACCGCGGCGCCACATCGCTGGGTCGTACAAAGGAATCAGATAAAAATTCCGTTGTATGGAATATTTTGAACAAACTAATATGATGCTAAACTAATGGACAAAAATGAAGTACAACAATTAAATTAAGAGTATATTTGTTGTAATTAAATGGTTCTTTTGAGCATTTAAGTACTAAAATTAAATGCCCGGAATACTTTGCATACATACATAAATGTATTTTGTCCAGGTGGAAGCAGCACTATAGAAACATGGCAAAGTACAAAATTCAGGCTGGCCTTTTACATACATGATATCTTGTGATCCCCATTTGCTGTTGCAGGCGTTATGATATCTAAAAACAATTTGATTATCACATTGCAGAATAGTTGACTATTTCTTATCGTATGTTGTTTTTTCGACGATAGTGTTTTCTTTATCCACTTTCAGTTTATGCTGTCATGTGGAAAATTGAATTCACTGCATTCAACACTGGTAATATAATCCCGGGTGATTTGTCTGTTTTACTGCGGGTATGTGCATGAACTATATTAAATCCTCTAACTTTCGGTATGTTTATTATTTCGGACATGGGATATAACGGTATATGATAATTTAAATTTGGATCTCTGTATCCTTTGTATTTGTTAATATTTGCTTACGATGTAATTCATGCAACAGCTAAGCATGGGCTGTAAGTTATTGCTTATTTTAAGGTCAATAACCAGACGAGGATATCGCCTTTTCGCCACAAGTTAAGCGCATTGGAGAATCTCGGAAGTAGAAAATACTCAATTTCGTCTCTTCTTACACTACGTGGTCAAAAGTATCCGGACACCTGGCTGAAAATGACGTACAACTTCGTGGCGCCCTCCATCGTAATGCTGGAAGTCAATATGGTGTTGGTCCACCCTTAGCCTTGATAACAGCGTTCACTCTCGCAGGCATACTTTCAATCAGGTGCTGGAAGGTTTCTTGGGGAATGGCAGCCCATTCTTCACGGAGTGCGGAACTGAGGAGAGGAATCGATGTAGGTCGGTGAGGCCTGGCACGAAGTCGGCGTTCCAAAACATCCCAAAGGTGTTCTTTTGGATTCAAGTCAGCACTCTGTGCAGGCCAGTCCATTACAGGATATTATTGTCGTGTAACCACTCCGCCACAGCCCGTGCAGTATGAACAGATGCTCGATCGTGTTGAAAGATGCAATCGCCATCCCCGAATTGCTCTTCAACAGTGGGAGGCAAGAAGGTGCTTAAAATATCAATGTAGGTCTGCGCTGTGATCGTGCCACACAAAACAACAAGGGGTATACAAGCACCCTCCAGGAAAAACACGACCACACCATAACACCACCACCTCTGAATTTCACTGTTGGCACTACACACGCTGGCAGATGACGTTCACCGGGCATTCCCCAAACCCACACCCTGCCATCGGATCGCCACATTGTGTACCGTGATTTATCACTCCACACAACGTTTTGCCACTGTTCAATCGTGTAATGTTGACGCTCCTTACACCAAACGAGGCGTGATGTGTGGCTTATGAGCAGCCGCTCGACCATGAAATCCAAGGTTTCTCACCTCACGCCTAACTGTCATAGTACTTGGAGTGGATCCTGATGCAGTTTGGAATTCCTGTGTGATGGTCTGGATAGATGCCTGCCTATTACTCTTTACGATCCTCTTCAAATGTCGGCGGTCTATGTCAGTCAACAGACGAGGTCGGCCTGTACGCTTTTGTGCTGCACATGTCCCTTCGCGTTTCCATTTCACTATCACATCAGAAACAGTGGACCTAGGGATGTTTAGGAGTGTGGAAATCTCGCGTACAGACTTCTGACACAAGTGACACCCATTCATCTAACCACGTTCGAAGTCCATGAGTTCCACGGAGCGTCCCATTCTGCTGTTTCACGATGTCTAATGACTACAGGTCGCGGATAATGAGTACCAGGCAGTAGGTGGCAACACAATGCACTTAAGATGAAAAACGTATGTTTGTGGGGGTGTCCGGATACTTTTGATCACATAGTGTATTTTCAAACTGTTCCCCGTTCTCCAATGATAACTTACGCACTTATATCGCAATATACTATTGCATAACATTCAACATTCCCGGTTTTGATTTGACGAACAAATGAAACTCGGCATTGCACACAATTGGCAGGTTTACTGCTCAGATATTAAAGCAGCATCGCACAAGCGATTTTGCGAGGCGTTCAACGGCGGAATGCGCCGCTGATATCGACCGACTTTGATCCCGTACACGAGGATGGAAGGATATAAAAATGAAACTGAAGTGTGGACGTGGGTCGTTTTTGGGACACATAAACCAGAATTGCGTTTTTTCCTGATATTTTGGCCACGTTTCACCCCTTAAACAGAAACAAATTTGTAACTGGTGAGGGACATGATCATTAATTATTTTCAGTGTGTCGCATTTATTTAAATAACTGGCGACAACAAACCCAAGAATTGGACATAAGATTTCCCGGTGTTTTTGAGCATAAAATTTCATTTAAGTAGGTTGACATTGAGATGTAGTAATGCTAGGTTGTAAAACAGGGCATTTGTGTAAGTAACGCACATCACCAAGGAATGTAGAGGACATGGGAATCATTTGATGTGTACTTACGTGAGAAAGTATGTCGGCCATCTCGCACGAGAAGTCCCTTACAATAGGCCATGGACAGAAGACATAAAATAATACAGGCGATGTTAGTGTTGTTTGTGCAGGCAGACCTCCCAGGCCCAAGGTTAGTCTTATGTAATTAACGACTGTTCTTCATCAAAAGGAATTCAAATCAAGAACCGGATGGAAACAGTTTTATATCCGGAAAGGATTCGGATCAGAACTTAAATGTTAGGTTTCGTTTTACATCCCGGGAATACTACAGGTTCTTTTCATACAGGCAGAATCATTAAGCGTATGGTTGTGAATATAGATACTATTGCTTCAAGAAGTATTTCACCGTCTGCGCGTTTCCATCAGCGTCTTTCATTTCTGCATAGAAACGCAACAGCCACTGAAAAAAGATCCCGACGTTCGTTTTATATAATAATGCAAATATCTGAGGCAGTATTATTAACACTTAAATGATTTCAGTCAAATTATATAATATGTAAATTCAATAACAGCCCGCCTTGAAGCAATATGTGTATGTAATAATTTGTAAAATGTATGTAACAGTCATTGCATATGCTTATACTATTGTATCCATGTGTAATAATGTTACATGAATATATTACGTAATTTAATAATGTAGGAGCTGTGGGAATAATAAGTTAAACGTTGCTAACAATGAGGTAACAATGAGGTAACCTTGAGGCAATAACGTGTTTGAGAGTTTAAATGTTATTTGTGATTCTTGGAAGCATTAATGTAATTTTAGTGACGGTTTATAAAAAATAGCCAATAAACAACCAGAAAAAGCTTTAGTTAAATGCAGGTATTCTATTGGAGTAAAAATAGCCGATCAAAGACTTGAAATACAGAAATTTACAAATTCAGACGGTTGAAATCTAGTCAGTTGCCTGCAGACAGTGATAGTAACCGAATGCATGATGCGTCCTCGAGAAATTAAATACGTATTTGTGTGAGACGAAAATAGTATACGTATTAAAAAGTGCAAGTATTAAATAAAAGAATCTCAAGCTCTCGACATCAGTGATGTGCTATTTAATTTGTGTCAGGGATTAATAAAAAGGAGTGAATTAATACTTAAAATCTGTGTAAGCCTACATTCTTGTCGCATCACGCCCTGCCATGACTTCCATGTCTTAACAATAATACTGACACAGCCGAGGCAAACATAATTATTTAATACTTAAAGAAACAGTTTAATTACAAAGTTAATATTTTTTAAACTTGGGGCAAAGGCCACCTACAAATATATTTGGGGCGAAGCCTACCGGAAACTGTGGTTGCAACGAATTTCAAGTTCGGCTCCCCAACAGTTGAAAAACGATGCAACTCCTTCAATACAAACTACTTCAAATCGGCTTTTCATACGTAGCAGCAAACAACGTAAAGAACAATTCTACTTCAAATTGGCGTCCATACTAGGAACTAAATAAATAACAACTCCAACAAAACGTTCTTCATATCAAACCCTTCATACTGAAACTACCTCGAAATTTCGCTAACAGAAGAGAGTACTTTCAAAAAGGCTTCATTAAGAAACGTAGGTATCACTTTTTAAATCTAAAGTCGGGGCCAAAACACTCATTTAAACTACAGGAACACTTGGCTAATTAGCTGGACTGGAGGCTCTGAATGCTTGAAGATTGCAGTAGGAACGAGAGACAGTACAACACCGGCCACATCAAGTAGCGCTGTCCATTTGTTTGACACTAGTGCCGTTGTAGAATTCGGAGATCTTATAATTGAACGAGCAACTATCATTTTAGATATAACCTTATTCTGCATAGCTTCTCTCGTGGACATAGGCAAGCGTTTTTGTTTTTAACGATAATTGAGAAATTTGTTGAATTAAAAAACAAAATGTGTTGTATGCATTTGGCATAATATTGAAATTATGTATAGGATTATTTTTTCGCGGATTTTTGAGAACTGTTCCATATTTTCGAGAATAATGTTTTTCAGCGATAAATCATAAATATCTATTTGTTACTTTCTCTAGTAAGCAGGGGAAGTATTGCAATCCAACCAAAAATTCGTGTGTGTGTCTTTGAACAGTATAACTCAAAAAACGAAAAGTCGGACAACTACCAAACTTGGTATTTAGGTTCAGCAGCTTTCAAAGATGCGACACGAAGATTTTTAAGAAAATCCCTCAACCCCAGACTACCCTTTACATGGAAGTTTTCAAAATTTTAATTTTCTCAAAAATGGCTCTCTCGATTTTGATTAAAATATCATTTGTTTAAGATATTTTCATGAAATGTATGTCTAGAATTTTCTGGAATGTCTCCAAAAGTCCTCTTATTGTGAATGGCTTTTGCATAACCGTAAGACATAGATAAAATTTTTGTATAAAAAATGTAGATCTCGTTCAAACACACAATTTGTGTTGTATACATTTTTTTTGTGTAGTGAATGATTTCTGAGATATTCGTTGTTATTTGTTTTGTTTTCCAATACTTACCTATACTTTATCTCAAATGGGAATCCGTTATTCGTTTTTTATGTCCTGGACATGCAAAGAGAATGGAATGCGCAACATAGCAACCAGCTCCTAAAAGATTTGACTATCGCTTAAAACCTAGCATATTCCCCTTGCTTCTACAAGAAAATTTGCAATAAGAGTAACCTGTCGATATCTCGATTAACATGAAGTAAATGGAGAATAAGAGTTTGTAAAAATAGTTTGCACAAGAGTAGAGAAAGTCATGTGAGTTCAACACATCAGACTTTTTTAGTTTGCATAGAAAAAATATGTATTATTTCAAGTTACAAAAATAAAACTTTAATTTAACATTTACGTCCTCATACCATGAAATTGGAAGTTGTGAAATAATTTTAGAATTTCAAACGAAAAGAAGTTAGCAGTACAGTGCTTACAAGAAACTTACTAAAATAAGGTACCAAACAAGGAAAAGGTCTGTTCTAACACTAAACAAAACCAATACTGTACATACGCGCATGGGAATAACTAAGCGGAGCTAACAATAAATAGACAGAAGGACAGCTATGAAAACAAAATGTCACAAGTTTTTTTTTATGATATGTGACATTTGATTCTGCTCATGATGTTTATTTGAAATAAAAGGTTTAAATTCGGAAATAACATTGTTACTTTAGTTACCTGCTAATTTTCATTTCAGTCATTACTCGTTAATTCTGCCCGAAAATTAGCATGAAATTAATGCGAATTTATGGTAAAATATTCAACACAAAACAATTAAAATTATTAATGCGAATATTTAAATTAATTTTATTGTCAACACAAAGTCTTGCTTATGCTCACAGGAATATGAAGATAAGTTTCAGTATGAAGGGTTTGATACGTCCTTTTAAGTGACCTCTCATTTGATACCTTGATGAACAGACGAGAAATGTTTAAATTAACCACCTTTAAGTGGGATGGAGTTTCTGTTAAGTGAGTGGCTCAGGTTCATTGTCTTATCCTATTCAAGCTTTCTGCTCGTTTTAAGTTTGGCTTTCAGCTTATAAGTTAACGAATAAGAGTAATTTTGTCAAAGTTAATATAAACCAAAGTGCTTCAAAAAGTTGAAACCTGAGTTCTTTACTTCGTAGTAATACATTAAGCTTTGCCACTTTTTGATTCAGCTCAATATCTTCTTAAATTGACAACAATATTGTAACAGCATCTATGTCTCCACGTAAGACAGTTAAATGGGAAATATTGTTATACCGCGTGAGTCTTCTTATCCTGCGGATTGGTAACTAGGCAATCCTTCATTTTACAGACAATGCGAAGTGCAGGTGCTGACACCGCATTCACCAGCCCGCTGTTTAAGACTACGGTAGTGGTGGTTGTTAACGTGCTGGAAAGTCATGCCGAAGGTCGGAAGTTCAAATCACGCCTGCGAATAAATAAGTTTTTTTATTCATTTCTGTTCATGTTTCGAGAACGCTCTAGCAAATCATGATTTCTTTCCAAATGCACTAGAAAATAGATTTGCATATTCTAACAAGTAGCAATTTGTGTTTTAATCAAATTCATATAATTAAACTAATTAAGTGAAACGACACTTCCATGCCAAACTATCAGTTTTCGTTAAACTTACTAAATATAAAAAAGTACTTTCAAGTGACAGTGTTTGAATCTGGGACCTTCACCACTGAACGCGCATTGCGCTACGAGTGCAAGTCACTGCACGCACAGCGGTGCAAAGCAGTCATTTCGGCTGAAATTGATACTACGCGATGCAGTGGACAGTGTTTACGGCATAGCAGAGCTTCTCAATCTGCAGGCTGAGAAGACTCACCCGGTATGCATTACATATATAAGCTTTAAAGCACCGATACAGTAAACCATCAGCAGAAATACCCACATAAAGGAAATAAAGTAAATTTAACTCTCAAACATTCATTATATTGCCCTGGGACTTCCAGAATGAAGGACTTTATTTCCAAAACTTCTTTTATCCAGAAAGTTTGAAGTCGGGTTAGGTGTTTCCCATACATAGCGTGACCAGCTGTATATGGAAAAGACGTTTTCATTCCATAACATCCTAGAAACTTAATAAAACTGTGTTGAAGGTGATAGTTATGTCAGTTGTATTCCAAAATTACAATTATATAAATGCAGGTAGATAAATAGCAAAGAAAATAAGACAATAAAGAAATTATATTTAAAGGAATGTATTAATTAAGTTTGCTTAAGCATATATACACGTTTTCCTTGATTTGTTACATTTTGCTCGACGACAAGAGACGATTTGAAATACTTATCACACCTCGGTGAGAAGTATTTCTGGAGATTCCAAGAAACATACGATACGGTTGTAAGGTGCCCAAGGAATTATGCTGGAAGATCTTTGAAGCTGTTTTAGACTCTTGCATCGTAACGGTACCTTCACAGGAAATGCAAAACCATTTGCTGGTGCCTAGCAAATCTTTACCTGCTCCCTTTGCATGTGGGATAACACTGACATCTGCTCGGTCGTCGCTCGATACCGTTTTTTACAGTTCCGCACCGCTCATCTCAACTCACTTCCACTTCCTGTGTGTTCAGCTCCAAGTGCTTCACAAGGTTCAACGAGCTGGACCTCTAGTGAGTAATTTCCTGGCTGTGCACGACCATTCTAGGTTACTGATAGGTATCCTTTGGTGCCTCAGATAAACGAAGCTTACCGCTACATATGTAGGAGTTTGAAATGGTATAACAAAACAGATGGTCGTGATGATGGCCTCAAGTAGCACAGATCAGCAAAGAGTAAGTTTCCTTAAGTTGTACACAGTGATACTATGAGAAACATTCATCCAGAGCTGTTCGTCAAGAATGTTTTTATGCGTATTTCCCGAACACAAAACTTTAAATACTTAACCATTTTACTTTCTCTACTACGTATAGTAAGTAGGGGAAGTATTGTATTCCACCCAAAAATTCGATACCGAGATTTCACCGTAAATATATGTTTTGAAGCCCCCTGAATCCAAAAAAAGCATTTTTGGAAACATGTCCGTGTGTGTGTCTGTGGACAGCATAACTCAAAAACGAACAGTCGGATAAACACCAAACTTGGTATTTAGGTTCAGTATCTTGCAGAGATGCGACACGAAGGTTTTCAAGAAAATACTCCCACCGCAGATTACCCTTTACATGGAACATTTTTCGAAAATTTTAGTTCTCTCAAAAATGGCTCTAACGATTTTGATTGAAATATCATATGTTTAAGATATTTTTATGACAAAATAAAATGTATATCTTGAATTTTCTGGGAATGTCTCCAAAAGTATTCTTCATTGTGAACGACTTTTGCATAACTGGTAAACCATAAGAGATAGACAAAAGTTTACTACACAAAAAATGTAGATCGCGTTAAAATACACAATTTATGTCATATACAGCTTTTGTTGAGTGTACCATTTTCGAGATATTGCTTGTTATTCCCTTAAATTTTTCAATATTTATTTTCTCAAATGGGAATTCGTTATTCATTTTTTTTGCCTTGTATATGCAAAGAATATTAATCTGTGGCAAAGGGAATGGTGCTGTACCTAGCAACCAGCTATTAAGACATATGTCTATGCTTAAAGGCTACTGTATTTCTATATTGCCCTTGCAAATACAAAACAAGGGGAACATAGTACGCCTTAAGCGATAGTTAAATATTTTTAGAACTGGTTGCTATGTGTAAAATGTAATTCTCTTTGCACGTCAGAAGATCGTTTCTGCAAATGTTTATCTCGATTAATATGAAACAGATGGAGAATAAGAGTTTGTGAAAATAGTTTGTACAAGAGTAGAGAAAGTCATGTGAGTGTAACACATCAGATTTTTAATAACAGAGGATAGATTTGTAACATAATTCTTGCATAGCTAAAACCTCAGCGCAACTTACCAGCGAACATATATAATTAGTAATAGTGGTGGACAGAGTAGAAAAAAATCTGATGTGTTACACTCACATGACTTTCTCTACTATTGTACAATCTATTTTTACAAACGCCTATTCTCCATATGCTTCATGTTAATCGAGATATCGAGATGTCAATCTTATTGGTAATTTTCTTGTAGATGCAAGGGGAATATGGTAGCTTTTAAGCGATAGTCAAATATTTTAACGCTGGTTGCTATGTGGTGCATTCCATTCTCTTTGCATGTCCAGGACATAAAAAAAATGAATAACGAATTTGAGAAAAAGTATAAGTATTGGAAAATTTAAGGAAATAACAAGCAATATCTCCAAAACGGTTCACTCAACAAAAGAAATGTATATGACATAAGTTGTGTATTTTAACGCGATCTACACTTTTTGTGTAGTAACATTTTGTGTATCTCTTATGGTTTACCAGTTATGCAAAAGTTGTTCACAATAAAGAATACTTTTGGAGACATTCCCAGAAAATTCGAGATATACATTTCATTTCCCATGACATTATCTTAAACATATGATATTTTCATCAAAATCGTTAGAGCCATTTTTGAGAAAATTAAAATTTTCGAAAAATCTTCCATGTAAAGGGTAGTTTGGGGTGGGGGGATTTTCTTGAAAACCTTCGTGTCGCATCTCTGGAAGATACTGAACCTAAATACCAAGTTTGGTGCTTATCCGACTGTTCGTTTTTGAGTTATGCTGTTCACACACACACAGACACACACACAGACACACACACACACAGACACACAGACACACACACGGACATGTTTCCAAAAATGCTTTTTTTGGATTCAGGAGGTCTCAAAACATGTATTTCCGGTGAAATCTCGGTATCGAATTTTTGGGTGGAATGCAATACTTCCCCTACTTACTATACGTAGTAGAGAAAGTAAAAATATGGAAAAGATAGGAATGGGAGATGGATAACAGTAAGAAACAGAGTGGAGGACATAGAAAGACAAGATGTCTGGGGAAGCTTAGAGAATAAAAAATCACTAGGATTCTATAGGTTAGTAAAAAGGAAACGGGGAAGAGAAAGATACGTGGATTATTGTAATAGAACGGAAAAAGAAGCGTTTGCATGGATGAGAACAGGATCAATGTACCCGAGAGGGCTGAGGCAGAAAACGCGGAATTTGCGAAGTATGCGGAGCATTATATGATAGAATGCAAAGAATTAGCGGAATGTAGACAAAAAGTATGCGAGTAAAAATAGGAAAACATAGATGGAAAAATAGTAGCAATTAAAAACTTGACAAGAAAGGAAGAAAAGAAAAGAATGTGAGGAGTGTTTAAAGAAAGTAAAGGTGAAATGGATTAGAAAAATAAGGGAGATAAAGGAAGGTAGAAGGGCAAACGGAGGAGGGAGAGGGCCAGGCAAAATGAGTAGTACAGGCAGAACATAGTAATGGCGATACTTTGAGAGAAACCATAAAGATTTATGAATCAAATTTTTAAAGGTTTGCAAACAGCATCCATCGTCTGGAAAAACGGAATATTGAGACTAATTTGTATTTTCCTCTGCAACTCAATACTACTACCATGAAAACACACAACCCTTTTTCAGAAAAATACATATAGACGAAAAGATAACTCACTTTCAAAGATTAACTTTAATTTGTTTCTTCAGGCCTCCTTCGATAGTGATGTTATTATTATTTATTATTATTATTATTATTATTATTATTATTATTATTTTGTCTTTGTCTTTTTGTCTGTACAGCTGCAGAGAAAGCACAATGGCAATTGGCGTTGACGTTCGAAGCCTGTAAACTTCTACGTTTACCTATAATGCTTACATTAACTATGTTCGTTGTGAATGACTATAAGGAGCCATTCTTAATGACAATTAAGCATTAACATAACGATGTAAAACTTAATAAATTGGACGGAAATTTTGGAAATGGAAACACAAACAGCAACCAATCGCAAGAGAGCGTGAACTAGCCTGAGTTAATGTCGCTGTCTGCGAAACGACCACCGACAGTAGGTACACACAAAAACGAGGTTATGCACATGCATCAAAATGAACAAGAGCTAGCTACACGGTTAAAGCTGTTAAACTCATAAAAGAGCACCATCTACCATCATAATTTATTTTGCAGCAACTTTTATAGATATCTCAGTGATACCTGGACCATGATTTGTACAGAAAGGCAGCTAGCGAGTCAACACGTGATCATGTTTACGCGATTCATTGTGAACGGTTCCATTACAGTACATATAATCTAGTTTTTAAGTTTACCTTATGCTTACGCTTAATTTTAATTATGAATTGGGCCTTAAAAGAATCGGACGCTGTTGTGTTTACGTTATTTTTAGTTTGCTGGTAAGTATCCCAAGTGCTAAGTTGCGATCTTGGAAGAAATAATTTAATTTATAAACACTTTCCTTGAACCCAGGATTTACAGAATAGTAATACCTATACGACCAATGAATGAATCACTTCATTATTTTATAAAATCTCACTTGCTGAGAATGCTTCTGAAAACTGGTTTAATGTAGAAACCATGGTAAGTAATTAAAATGCAAATATCTGAAGTAGATAGAGAACAGAAAAGAAAATACTATGTCTTGTTAATGATTAGAAGATTATATTGAACAGTAAGAAAAATAATGATTTGGGCCGCAGTTTACCTTAGAATTGTAGTTGGCTGAAGGTGATCTTTTCTTTATTATGTATTCATTTATTTGTTTATTGCCGGAGGATGTTGATATTATTTTGTAGAATTCATACAGTAAGCATGCAATAAAAAAGGTTACGTATGTAATGATTTTCAACTTATGCATTTATTTATTAGCAATAGATATACGAAACTTAGCCTGTCTGTTTTTAACGTTAACTGCAACAGAAAAATTATCCTGGTTTAAAAGCCCAGCATTTCTGAAGAGTTAATATATTTTCAAATTGTGAATGAAGTAAACATTTTTGCATAAAGGCGTAGAAAAACTATAGCCTTGTGTTTTAATCAGTACAGGTTAAAACAAAACAAACAAAGTTTAGTACTTTACAATATTGCAATAAAATTAAACCGTTATGCCACAAAGAGTATTTGGAAAGATACTGACGTGCCGGAAAATCAAAAGCAGCAAAAAAAATCGGGTTAGATAACCTTTAATAAGCATACATTTATTTAGAACTGGCCTGCACATATTTTGGAAATGAATGTTAAGATTTAAAGTTAATTAAGGCATAAAGAAACGAGAATGTGAAGTGTAGTCATTTTAATATATTTTCCATAAATGGACATCTAAAAACGAAATTGTAGTTCAGTTTTTGTACATTGATAAATATGCGAACTGCAGGACTTCAGTAACGCAGTGGGTTTTCACAGCGGCATAAAATGATGAGGAAGGACGGAACATGCGTCCACGTCATCCTGCTTTGCGATATGTTTTTGTCATTTTTACTCGCTTCGCGCCGGTGTGTGTATTGCGGATTTCATTTGCAGTTTCCACAACGACCACCATGGCCATGCAGGATGAAACGTGACACCATCTTAGCAGTTTGTTCACTTGAGATTTTCCCCGCGTCTTCTAAGTAATTTGAACTACGCGTGCTGTAATACCGGTTTTTGTCCACTGCTCTCGTAGTCAGTGATGCTACATAGGGGTGCGTACTCGGAATTTTGTATTCTACAGAAAGCTATAATTAAACGAGGTACTGCCTTGAACTCTGCGCTAAGTATTTCGCGCTTCTTTGCTCAGTCATCGACAAAATGTATGTTGCACGTCTACGCGAATTATAGACTCATGTCATGCTTCGCATATAATAGGGTTCAAACGTTTCTGCTTCTTAAACATGACCTACTTGGTACTTATGTGTCGTACCTCCCTAGCCTCTTACCTTAAGGGAGGACTAAATGGCAAAAATCGCCCAAAAATTATATTTTCAGTTTTTTTTTTGTTTTTTTTGGTGTAGTGCCGCAACCGTGTATCTCACCAACTTCGATAAATTGAATGATTTCAAACTGATTAGTCTTTGGTGTTCTGGAGGTTGTCTTATACAATTCTTTTCATATAAAGTCGAGCTTTATTACTAGATCTTATCATTTTCCAAGACAGGTGGAATTAAATTGTTTTTATTCCTTGGTTCTCCATTAGAGAGAGAAGGAATCTTATATGCTACATTCACATGTTTTCTCTACCCTCTATTGTATAGTATACACTTAGTGGGTATACAAACTATTCTTACGAAAGTTTAGTTTTCTATCTACTGCATTTTAATCGAGATAAACTTCTGTGGAATTAGCTACATTACACATTTCATTATAGATACAAAGGAAACTGCGATAGTAAAATGTTTAAGAACTGGACACTATATGCAGACCTTAAAATTCCATATTTTTTCATTCATTCGCGAAAAACAAGCAAAAGTCGACAAGAATGGAAAAGAATAATAAAGTACTGAACAATTGGAACCGTTAATAACGGATAGCTCGGAAATGGTGTATGCTACAAAAACGTTATTGGAAATAAATTTTGTGTTTTAAAGAGATCCACATTTTTTGTGTAGTACGTTTTCCTCTATCGCTTAATGTTTACCAGTTTATACAAAATTTCTTCGAATGGGTACTTCACAAGTGTTCCCAGAAAATTCAAGATATACATTTTATTTTCCATGTGAATATCTATAATGTATGGTGTTTTAATCAAAATCATTAGAGCCATTTGTTAGTAAATAAAAAATTTCGAAAAGTATCCCCTGTAAAGGATAGTTGGGGTGGGAGGATTTTCTTGAAAATCTTTGTGTAGCATCCTTGGAAGATACTGAACTTAAATACCAAGTTTGGTATTTATCCGACTTTTCGTTGTTTTTTTTTTAGTTATGCTGTTTACATGCACACATATACACAGGCCCTTTTTCTAATTTTTTTTATTCAGGGGCCTCAAAACATGTATTTCCGGTAAAACCTCGATATCGAATTTTTGGGCGGAATACAGTACATTCTCTACCTACCTATGTACGTGATAGAAAAAGTAATAAGAGGAACTATGTACCGATTTAAAAGCTAACAAGCGAGTACCCTAATTGGAGAGCCCAATTTCTTTTTAAATCGGTGTATAGGTAGATTTTTGGTCGATAAAAACTGGTAAAATCATTCTGTTAGCCTTTTCTGACGTTACAAATCACACATTGCTCCTTTTGAATTTTTGGAGTGGACAGACTGATAATGTTATCTTTAAAAACGGATACTGGATATTCGGCGGTAAAAAATTGTAAACCGAATATTGGAAGAACTATTTAGGAATGAATTATTAACCATGGAGGCAACTCAAAAACTACATGATGAGGGTTTTATAATGAAGTTGCATCCTGTTGTGTACTACAAGTTAGGTTCACCAATCTTGAAAGATGTGCTAATATATGCACGACAAAATTATTTATTTCAGTGCTAAGTGCATTACATTGGAGTCTAACCTTTTGGCCGTGGCCATTCCCAGTAGACCTTCCTTTTTCATTTAGCATAAATTCTTATTTCTAAAGGATTAATACATCGACTTAAATTGTATTATCTACTCTTTGCCTATTTGTCTCTGCCATTTCATTTTCACTCTCCATAGGAATTCCTCTAAACCTCTTAACTGGCTTTTGTCTTTAAAAATGTTATTTAATCCTACTACTTTATTTATCTTTAAGCATTTCTTTTTTATCAGCTCATTTCTCCATACATTAGTCCTCAGGCATTCTAACATGAATGATTCATTTTCTTCTCCCCCACAAATTGGGCAAAACCCCTCTGTAACTTCCCCCCCTCTCGAACCTGTTAACTTCCAAATACTTAATCTAAAATCGCTCGTTTATATTACAGATTTCGATATATAATTATTTTTGTAGGCCTTCTTTAACCCTGTTATAAAATTGTAAGGACTTGTTTTCTCTCATTTGGGCAATTAAAATCTGCTTATTCATATCCTGCAACCGTGTTCTAACTCCCTTCAAATAACCCCTATCTGGATTGTCCAAACATCACCAACCCATTCTTTATCAATTACTCCTTTATTCTATCCAGCCAATTATTGCTTTCCAAATTATCCCCTTGAAACCTCAGGCATACTTTCAAAATATCTGTCTCTGGTTGTAATTGAGTTTGGAATAAGTACTTCGGGCCCTTTCCATTATTTGTCCCCTCGTACTGACTCTCCCCACCTCAGTCAAAACTCTTGCATTCACAGTGCATTGTTGTGGCAAAGTAAATAGGGGTACTTTTCGAAATGTCCTCTAAACAATGCTCCGTGTTACACGTTGTGTTTGGTAAAGATAAAGGAAGATAAACGTGATAACGTCTAGTGGTCGTAAGGTGTTTGTACTGTTCCAGGATGATGCTGTGTCCAGAACAATTTTTTTTCTAATCCACATTATCACTGATAAAAGATGGTTCTAACTTCATAATATTATGCCTAAAGATTACAAAAAAATCTACCATGTTAGTATGATAATATGATATTCCCATAACCAGAGTGGCAAATTTCGAATCGCGACAGGCTGATAAGCCAGCGAAAGGACTTTCACCATGCTTTTATCGAACTCTTCAGTTGGTGTACTTCTCTTGTAAGCATTTTTGCTCTCTGTGATTTAGTACGATCATAGAACAAATGCATTAAGGAAATAAAATGCTGCTCATTATTAAGTTTACACCGAGAGTAAGTTCTTTATAAATACGAGGTGGATTGATAAGTAAGTGACTTTGTAAAGAAAATATTTTTTTTCTCCAAAAAATCAATTTTATTTCTTAACATAGTCTCCTTTCAATTCAATACACGTAGTCCAACGTTTCTCCAATTTTTTTAGCCCTTCCAAAAAATGTGATTTTTGGAAGTCTGCAAAATATGAGGTTGTTTTTGCCATGGTGTGTTCACAGGACGCAAATTTCTTCCCAGCGAACCAATGTTTCAGGTTTGCGAAGAGGAAGAAGTCGCTCGGGGCCAAATCTGGAGAATATGGTGGGTGAGGTAGCAGTTTGTAGCCCAATTCCACAAATTTTGCTATGGTAATAGATGACTTGTGTGCGGGTGCATTATCCTGGTGAAAGAGAACCTTTTTCTTCACCAAATGGGGTCGTTTCTTTAACAATTCCTTGTGAAACTGATCCAGCATTGCGGCATAATATGAACCTGTGATCGTTTTACCCTTTTCTAGGTAGTGAATGACTATCAGCCCTTGTGAATCCCAAAAGACAGCTGCCATGGTTTTTCCTCTCGACGGAATGGGTTTCGCTTTGGACCATGCCATGTGATGGAGCAGAGTTCCCATAATACTTATTCAGATTTTCTTCCGTTTCCTTCACCGTCTAACTACGCAAAAAGTAGTGCTTTATGAGAACACGAAATTCACTCTTCTTCTTTTTCTACGAAGCTACACACATCTGCTTATTTTAGACGCTCTCAACAATGTTCTAAGAAACAAATGACGAATTTCTGCGATTCTACCCAGAATAGATATAAGACTTGGGTGCAAACAAGAAACCTGTGATTAGAACGCTATCTCTCGTCAAAGTCATGGACTTATCAATCTGCCCTCGTATACTATATCCGGCATCTATTATTTTCCTCTGTGGATGTTTAAACATCTGTTAAATGCTGACATTTTACCAGTGGCGTAGCGTAAGGGTAGACTTTGAGACTGAGTCTACCTAAATAAATTTCCGAGAAACTAAGTAAATTTTTAAACATATAAATAAAAACAGCCTCAGACAAGTGATGAAAAACTAATTAATACAACCACCTTCACCGTTGCTTACACCTACGCCCCAACTCCTACTGCTGTCAGATTGTAGTGCTGCGTACTTAGGCGGCTTCGAAATCTCATGTTGCTGCAGCAAAGTCGAGTAGAGACTGGAATGGCTGAGCGAGTGCAAGTCTCATCAAGAGTGGAGTTATATAGCTTTTCCCACTAAATTTCGACCTCTCGTTGTAAGAAGACATGCCTATGTTTTGTTGTGCATTAAGGGCACAAAGGCAGCAGCAGAGACTTAACACGTTTAATGAGGTGTTTAGCCTCTGTGTACTTGCTCTCTACAAAGTCCGGAAACAGGACAATAGGGGTTTGGAGACAAGAGTAGGGGGCAAGGTAGTGTAAAATAAACATTTAATTCCTCAGTTATTGGTGAACCAGCATCATGTGCGTGCAGTGCAGTAAAGTGTTAATTGTTTTCATTGCGCGTGTTTTATTAATGATTTTAGAAATATGGCAACTCCATCGAATTAGTGCATTAGTATTAAAAACTCAGTTTTCGACTCTATATTATGAGAAAAAGTGTGAACTTAAAGGCAAAAGACCGATTCCTAAACTTGGCATTGACTTCCAGGAAAATAACCAAAACACGGACATTTCAAACATCCTGGTACAGTAAATTTAATTGGTTAACTGGTAGTTAAATTCATAACAAAGTGTATTGCTTCGTGTGTTTGCTTTTTGGCGGGGAAAAGGAATGGAGTGTTGAACGAATATAAAATGTTAAAAACATCGAAAGAAAAGCTTGCAATAAAAGACGCCGACTGGAGCTTATATACAAGAAAATCTAAATGATTACCCACATTGTTTTTATGATTTACAATCATACAATGGTTTGTAGGCATTTTGGAAAAGTTACACCTAACGCTATATTTTTATAATCTAGTTTAGTTTAAAACGTATGTTCAGTCAATTTCAGCAATTTGTTGTGATGCTAATGACTACTAAAACAACAACAAATAATAGTAATAATCGAATCGTAATGGATAATTAACACTATTTTATGAAACACTAACTTATGGGAATTTGTGCATCATTTAACAAATTCTAAATTCAGTTTTTTAAATCTAGTATACCCAGAACACAGTATCAAGCTACGCCACTGCATTTTACGCATCAAGGCATTGTATTTGGAGCTTCTTCAGCTACCTTGACTTTACCTCGTCCTTCTCTTGGAGCATCAAGAGGTTACTGATGATCGTGTTTGACAGTACTCTCTTGTCTTCTTTTCGATAACTAACGCTATGGAGTGAATATAGCAGCTATAAATGTACAGTCTGCTAGATAGGATCAAATGCGCTCTCTCGGTTGATTTCAGCTATTACTTATTATTTGCAAATAGCTCCTATAGAGGAAGGACTTAACCCGCGCAAACCTTGTCTACCTCCAATGTAACCTGTTTACATCCTTTCAGTTTTCTTGAGTACGTGTGAGGCATTGTTATACTCCGGTATGTATACATCGCTACTGTTCTGGATGGACTCCCTAATGACCCTGTGGACATTGGGGCGAAGTTCTCCTCTAAAGCAGGGAAAGGCATCTACCGAGTGGCTCTACCTCCATGGGCTCTTCTACTAGACCAGTACCTGATTACAAACCGAACAGGGGCGCCGCGGTAACATGTGGGCTTGCACTCGGGAGTTCGCGGGTTCGATCCCCGACGACCGCCATAGGTTTTTCGTGGTTTCTCCGGGGTCGGTAGACGAATGCTGGGGTGGTTTCTTCTCTATCACGATTTCCTTTCCATAATTTCCCTCTCATTCCGTTTCCTACTCATATTTCAGGTATGCTTCTAGGTTTCGTGGCGTATGGCGGTGCCGGACGGATATCGTGCATGCATGTGCTCAATGGAAAGAGTATTTCTCTCTCGGCGGCTCCAGCAGTTGGACGGATCTGCAAGCTTGGATATGTTGTGGACTTCAGCGCGTCTCTGTGGACTGTAGCCTCCTGTGGTTCCTTCATCTCATCCCTTCCACTTGGGGAGTGGTAGCCGCAATAGATCTGTGCAGACCGCAGCGCGGTGTCCCCCCTCCATTGAATCACCTCCGCCTCTACCTGATAACAAAAAGGGCTTCCCCTGTAAGGACGGAAGTGGAT
The DNA here is from genome assembly GCA_030765065.1 of Deroplatys truncata. Classification (NCBI taxonomy): domain Eukaryota; kingdom Metazoa; phylum Arthropoda; class Insecta; order Mantodea; family Mantidae; genus Deroplatys; species Deroplatys truncata. Next base: position 64,776,933 of record CM060988.1, on the reverse strand, counting down.
ATGTCACGCGCGTCAACCCGAGAGGAAAGACTACTCTGTGGGGCAGACAAGAGTCTAGCTCCCTTTCTACCAGCTGTCCAGGTTGTAGCTGGAGAACATTCATGGCCGTGTGGACCATTCTCGATCAAGATTTTACCGTGGTAAAGTATGGGCTTTACCGCGGTGAAGGGTCATTTGTGGTGCTTCGACCCCGTAAAAGTTTATCGATGATTTTACCGCAGTTAAATCTGACCGGCCGGTTTTCGTCGATTATTTCCAACTTTACATATGCTGAAACGTTAAAATGGCGGAACGGTATAGGTTAGAATTCCCAACGAACAGATACACCCCATTTTCGCCAATGAATACATCCTGATAAAGTTACTTTAATGTATTTTGTAAGTTTCAATGCTTTAAGGCCTTTTTGTGCGACAAGTGCCTTAAATATCCTGACCCAAGACGTAAAGAGAATCCACACAATTATATCAGTTGAAGCATAGTTTCAAGAACAAGGTAGAAATAAGGAGAGTAATGCACGGATTTAGTGCAATTAGTACTTTTTAGGAATGTTAAGTTCATTAATAGGAATCCGGTACTTGAAGACGTCGTGCCGAAGTTTATAATCTGAAGTCGTCATCGTGGTGTCGGGTAGCGTGAGCGCTTCCTATTCAAGAGGTTCCGGGTTCAAATCTTGTTTGGGAATAATACTTTTTTCCCTTCTTTTTCTGCCTGTCTTTCAGTAAGTGAATATCGGCTAAGCTAACGGAAATTTAGTCAGCGTGGAAAGAAAGAAAAAAAGTCTACAATAGTTCAGCATATTTTTCTAATTAATTGTAAGGTCAGCTTTCCCACGTGTCCACCCTAAAGTTATTGCTTATATCTCTATAGTTCTATCTTTTCTTAAGAATTGATGTTAACTTTAATAACGTAATAGAAAAACTTCGGTTTGCATTTGCTTTTGCTTTCCTCCATTGCACGCTGAACTACGTACATGCGCTTCAGCAAAGAGGTAGAACAGACGACATGATGCACATCCGGGTGCGTTCGGTAGAGTTTACCTGCAATGTGCACAACCAAGGTGAGCGTCTACCAGGTAATCACGGTCACCTAAACTACGTGAACATTGGTGCACCGCTGTGTGATGATTACCCCGGTCAAATTCTTACCGCGGTAAGCTGAAGGTCCCTGAAGGGTTTTTTAACGAGGGTAGTGCACACGGCCATAAGGCGTCTCATAACCCTCTACAAGCAGCACCGCCCATATGTACCCAATCTCCCATGGGTATCTGGATAAATTGCCCGTCGAGTCCAACCCATCCGAAAATAAGATCAGAAGCACCACGAGTCCGAGGTGCTCGCACCACGACAGACGGAGGGATCAGAACTCCTCTACTACGGTAGGCCTTGTGAGTAAGAGGCCACTTTGGAGCACTTCTTACGGGAATGCCAGCGAGTTGTGAGCAGTGTCAAGGGATTTTTCGCGGAATTAAAATTTTCCGCTGCCTGTGAATACGGTGTTATCACTGAGTGATAAGCTTATTCTCCGGCCGATGTTTCACCACATTCGGCATTGTGGTTTTAAAATTTTCTACTTATTTTCCTCTCGCATATATCTATCCTATTGCATACGTGCGTTTTTTATTTCTTTTTTTTTACTTCCTCTACTACGTAGAGTAAGTAGAGGAAGTATTGCATTCCACCCAAAAATATGATACCCAGATTTCACTGGAAATACATGTTTTGAGGTGCCCTGAATCCAAATAATTTTCGAAACATGCACGCGCGCCTGTGTCTGTCTGTGAACAGCATAACTCAGAAACGAAAAGTCAAATAAATACCAAACTTGGTATTTAAGTTTAGTATATTCCAAGGATCCGACACCAGATTTCCAAGAAAATTCCCCTACCCCAGACTACCCCTTAGATGGAACATTTTTCGAAAATTTTGATTTTCTCAAAAATGGCTTTAACGATTTTGATTAAAATATCACATCTTTAATATATTTTCATGCCAAATGAAATGTATATATTGAATTTTCTGGGAATGCCCCCAAAAGCCTTCTTCATTCTGAAGAACTTTCGCAAAACTGGTAAACCGTAAGAGATAGACAAAATTTTATCACACAAAAAAATGTAGATCTCGTTAAAACACACAATTTATGTCGTGTGCATTTTTGTTCTCTCGCGTGAACCATTTCCGAGATATTCCTTGTTATTTGTTTGAATTTTCCAATACTTATATTTTTTCTCAAATGGGAATTCGTTATTCGTTTTTTGATGTCCTGGACATACAAAGAGAATGGAATGCTTCACATATCAACCAGCTCTTAAAACATTTGACTATCGCTTAAAGCCTACCATATTCCCCTTGCACCTACAAAAAAGTTAACATTAAGATAGTTTATGCAAATGTTTAACTCGATTAACATGAAGAAGATGGAGAAAAAGCATTTGTAGTGAAAGGCATGTGCGTGCAACTTATCAGATTTTTTTTATTTTATCTTATACCCTTTCTTTTCCTTCTCTTCCCTTGTACTATACTTTTAATTTATTGAGCAGTGTGCGCTAAATAGGCAGCGGCATCCAATTTTGATTCCCATTATTCTCCATATGATCCTGACAACACTCGTAGCGTCTGACAGATAGTGTGCGCGAATAACATTTGACTAATGACTGTGTACGCTCCGAGCCAACACACACACACACACACACACACACACATATTTGTTTATTTATTTAATAAAAGAACACATTTTTTTTAAAAAAAAGAAACCTGTTTCCTGCAGGATTGGAAGTTTCTATTTTTCTGGAGATATTTACAGCATGAGCATGTCCACAGGTGCATTTCTTACGCTAAAGGAAAACGGAGCAGAGCCATACATATCTATCGCTCCACTGTCATGTTGTAAGCCAAATTTAGTCTTTAACTTTTTCACATTACCACAACTTAAGTGAGTCTTTCCTCTTTTCCTTCTTCCTGTGGGAGACCAATTAATTATCCGTTTCGTCCATTTCTCCTCCTTCATTCTTTTGTACATGCCCGTTCCACTGCAATATTTTGTGCTTCAGTTCCATTTTTCACCGTATCTTATGTTTCTATCTCTGTTCTAATAACATGCTGTAGTCGAGATACTCTCATGCTTCTAAGTGGCCCATCTATTCGGTGCTCTCCAACTATTCCCTACATCCTTCATTCAAAGACCAACACTGGCTTATGCATAAGGACACCTTCCACCATGTTTACAGGATACATTTTACTTTCTCTACGGCATACATAGTAGGTTGTGAAGGTATTGCATTCCACTCAAAAATTCAATACTGAGATTTCACCGGAAATGTATGTTTTGAGGCCCCTGAATCCAAAAAAGACATTTTTAGAAGGTCTGTGTATATGTGTGTGCTTGTATACAGCATAACTCAAAAACAAAAAGTCTGATACATACCAAACTTGGTATTTAGGTTCAGTGCCTTCTAAGGATGCACATGAAGATTTTCAAGCTATCCTTTACATGGAAGATTTTTCGAATTTTTTTATTTTCTAAAAATTGACTAAAGATTTTGATTAAAATACCTTATATTAAGGACAAATAACATGACAAAGAAAAGGTATATCTTGAATTTTCTGGAAATAGCATGTGAAATCTTCTTCATTCAGAAGGAATTTTGTATAAACTTGTATAACTGGTAACCGTTAAGCGATAGACGAAAACGTACTCCACAAAAAAAAACTAGATTTCTTTAAAACACACAATGTATCATAAATAACTTTCTTGTAGCATTAAACAATTCCGAAATATCCGTTATTAATGGTTCAATTGTTCAATACTTTGTTCCTTCTTTTAGGTCCTGTCGATTTTCAGCCGTTTTTCGCGATGTCATGGAAACAGTATGAAATGTTAACGTATAGCGTCCAGTTCTTAAACATTTGACTATCGCTGTTCGCTAAATGTGTAATGCAGCTATTTTCGGAAACGTTTATCTTGATTAAAATGAAGTAGATAGAAAAATAAACTTTCGTAAGAATAATTTGTATATCCACTGATAAGCGATAGAAAGTAACACCAGATTTTTTTTCATTTCTGCTCCATAGGATGCCATTCAGGGATTTAGTTCCCTGCCTGATTAATTCTATTGTCAATTTCGTATTTGCAGGTGCCAGAACTGTCTATGATTGTACCTATATATTTCAAATGGTTGACAGTCCTAATTGTTACGTCATTTACAACCAAATCCTCTCCCTTCCGTTCAACAATATATATTCTGTCTTCATTAAGGTATTTATGTTACTAATAAAATGTATATCCTGAATTTTATGTGAATAGCCTGTGAAGACTCCGAATGAATTTTGTATACCAGTAAATCGTGAGAAATAGACAAAAACTTACCACACAAACATGTAGATCTTGGTGAAACGAACTATTTATTTCATATTTTTTCTCCCGTTGTTATTGGCTTGAATGCTTCATTAATTTGTCATTTTTTCACTGCCATCACCATTCAGCTGTTTCTCGCTATGTTATGGAAAGAGTATGGAATATCAATGCTTGCAAATAGAGAGTCATATTTAAATGTTTGACTATGGCTTCCCCCCAGTATTCTCTTTGCACCCACAACGAAATGTGTAATAAAGCTATTTCTGCAAACATTAATCTCGATTAACATGAAATAATAGAAAATTAAAATTTTTCAGAAACCATATCAAAATAAACGATTGCAGCTATAGAAAGTCATATGAAAGTAAAAAACGTTCAATAAATATGAATTCTATGGTGAGAAGCCATAAATTGATATGTACAGTTTTAGACCTTCTCATCGGAGAATTTTCAAGTTTGTTGACTAAAGTGCAAGCTGTCATAAATACATAATTACATATTTTATTATCGGTAGATTGAAGTATTCCTCATATTGTAGCATTTATTATAGCAGTGAAAGATATAAGTTCCGAAGCATTCATGCTTAAAATAATCTTGTGTTGCATTCACAAAGCTTTCTCTATTCACTCTTCTATAAGCTATTCTTACAAAAGGTTATTATTCTATTTATAGTTTTCGAGATAAACATTTTTTACACACATATTACTTCGTTGTAGGTATAAGTAGGCTAAAGCAATAGTCAGACTTTTAATATGCGGAATGCTATGTTATGGCTTTAAAGTGCCATGCTCTTTGCATGACCATGAGAAAAGAAAGAAAGAAAAGCGACTTACAGCTAAGTATTTGAGATTTCAAATCAATAACAAAGAATATCTCGGAAATGGTTAGGAGTAGGACTAATTGCGGAGGGGGACTTTGCACCTCAACCTACAAGATCTTTTATGCATGAAGCCCCAGAGACATGACAGGACAGTATCCCTACCGTTTACAGATTGAAACTCTCCGGATCGCAACTGGTGCAACCGTTTATCCCCCTCTCGGCTCGCACATCCCTTGAGGGCCTGGGACTCGGAGATCGCCCCATTCCAGGCGACAAAGGGTTACATACAGCATCCTTTTCCCCTGCCGTGCAACGCCGAGATTCCCTCCGACACTCTCAACCCAAAAACAGACCACGCAGATGAAAGGTGAAGTGAAATGAGAATAGAGGTGAAATGGAGGGGCAGGAAATTCGGGAGATGTAATGAAACTTCCCAGCATTCGCCTAGCCACCTGGGAAACTCCCAAAGAAACCCATGGGTCAGGAAATTCGGCCCGCGGGAATCGAATCCACGACCTCCCGATGTGATCCGCAGACGTTACCGCTCGGTTCGGTGATGTTAACCCCACAAAGAAATTTATTTAACATAAATTGTGTGCTTTAACCAGAACATTTTTCTGTAGTAAGATTTTGTCTCTCTTAACGCATACCAATTTTACAAAAGTCCTTCAGAATAAAGAGTTCTTCATCGGTTATTCCTAGAAAATACAAGACACATTTTATTTGTCATGAAAATATCTTAAACGTGTTATTTTAATCAAAACCGTTAGTCATTTTGAGAAAATAAAGAATAACGAACAATTTTATATGCAAAGGACGGTTTGGGATGGATTAAGACGCCGAATTTAAATACCTAGTTTGATATTTAATCGAATTTTCGGTTTTTAGTTATGCTGTTCACACACTCGGACCTTTTTGGATTCAAGGTCGATTCAAAACGATTTCCCGTGAAATTTCGGTATGGAATTTTTGGGTCGAACGCAATAGTTCTACTTTACCACGTATAAATAAGTAGTAGAGAAAGAAAAATATGAGATGCACATATCAGTTTATGACGGCTCGCTAGCTAAAGCTTTAATAGCAGAAAATCCACAAATGTTGCGTCACCTTTGGTAGGAAAACTAATTTAACTCATGCATTTATTGCTACTCAGAAGGCAGTACTGCCTATTGGCGACAGTCTTTTTTTCCTCGTGTTTGGAGCGCTCCTGGCGATTGATTACTTCTCCAGCACATTGCCCATTGATCCTAACAAGCGTGCAGTAGCTTTTGATTCATTTGTTTACCAATAAAAGAGATTCGCTTGAAGCTGCAGTCCAACGGCTAAGCTGGCGGAGGGCGGATGGCGGTTTTACTGGCGAAGTAGGCGCGGCGCTGTTTGGAGTGGGGGAGACTAAGGGACACCGTCAACGGCTCTGCAAGTCTAGTCGAATCCAAGAGAGCAGTTGTATAGTGTCTGTGTTGTGGTATGGAGTGAAAACGCAGGATGGTGTTCGGAAGCGGGAACAAGTTCCGCATCAGAAGGTAAACCTGTTATTGTTATCTGCAGGTTCGAGTCTCGTTGCGCGTGTTTTTTTTAATATGTGCTTGTGTCTCAAGTTGATGTGTTAAGCTAACAGCTGGAACTTTCAGTGAGATATTCGTGTAGTTCTCAATCTAATACAGGGAACAAAAGTTTCTCTTTTAAGTATATTGGAATTAACTTAGAAGTACATGTGGTTTGTCTTGTTATGGACTGTGAGGGTTTAACTTGATAGTGTCAAGTTATAATAAATGTTTTTAGAAAGGACCGCAGCTGTGTATGTGTGTGTACCTGGTATTTAATCGTTTTGTTATTAACGACCGATATATCGGTCGGAGCACTCTATTCTTTCGTGGTTGTCATCTGCAGTTCGGTTTGATTTCTTTTCTAATGACAATATCATTGTCTTGGGTGTTCTTTCAGTTTGTCTTTGGCCCCTTGTTTGGCTTTTATACTGGATATGCACACTATTTTGTATTTCGCTATTTGCATAATAAAGTGCCCCTGTCCATAGGCTTCTTAGAGTTGTATCTCGTCTCGCTTACATTTGCTGATAAACACACCAGCTCTCCAGATGTAGACATGCAGGGTGGGACAGTCAGGACATACTTCGCGTAACCTTGCATTCACAGACCATTCTAATATTCAGCAGAGCTAGCAGGCCTATCGGCAAACGTAATCGAGTTAAGTTATATAAGAGTAAGCTCTCGAATACCACGTCTGCGTGAAAAACTGTCACATGTGTTCCGCGTAGGATTTTTTACACTCCTGGAACCCTTACCTTTAATTTCTTTTTTCGTTTTTCTCTATATTGGCTCTTTCGATTAGTGTGTTATTAATTTGAGTAAGTGGCATGCTAAATAATTTGTATCGCTGTCTTATGTTCCTTCTAAAATCATACTAGAGATTTGTTTTCCTGCTGGGATGGGAAAATTGAATCATTCCCTAACACTGCAGTGTCTGAAATCTAGATGTCAAATTTTCGTTTGCTGTGGCTGAATGCCATATTGTCATAAGTAAGGCATAAAGTAAAAAGATCAGCTGTAGATCTTGGAATCATGAAATCATCATGTTCTCAATTATAATAAAAATACAAGATCCTGAATGTACACAGGTTGCATTTCAGGTGCGTTCGTAACATTTTATCTTGCATTCTGGTATATAGTTGACATTTTAGGTAAACAATCTTAAAATCGTACATTTTAACAGGCTACCTAAAGAAACTACTTTTAAATTTCTAATAATTTCAAATTACAGTACGAATGTTTGCTTAGTATTTTTTCACAACCACCTCAACTTATCAACCTCACTTTTCAAATAATGTCAACATAACCAGTATCGTTTCATTATATAAGTTTGCATTTTGCAGGCCTGCCTACACGAGGGGAATATTTATTGTTACGATAGGGTGTTTTGCAAGTCTACAAGATTCCAACGTTTTCTTTAGTTTTAATGGTAATTTTACTATTATCTGAGTTTGTGAAGATATCTTAAGGGGTGCGCAGTAAACCTGCCACTTTTGGATGCATGCCAATGGATCTGAGATATTAAAAGTCTCAATTCTGGACTTTTAAAACAAAAGGTGGTATGTCCTTCAGTGAGCTGCGGATATTATAAATGCGTTTTTAAGCCATTTAAAGCTTAATAAACTAGACTAAACTTTAATACCCGGTATGGAATTAAATCCCCGTTCCCTCGCGTGACAAAGAAGATATGTCATTACACCACATAGCGACTGTTTTGAAACGGGAGTCTATAAACATGTTAAAAGGTTTCGGTTGTTGCTCTGGATCCATTATAGTTATATTTTGCTTCTGATGCTAATAAACATTAAATACTTCGTTGCACTATATATTTTAGACAGCAAAGTTTCAGGTTCGAGAATATTTAGCTGCAACCTCGATTTTAAAACTTATTTTAAATAACCTTAATTTTGTACCGATTTCAACCAAACCGTAGCTGTGTCGACGTTTTTTCCTCTCTCTCTCTCTCTCTCTATTTACTTTACGCCGCTTTACTACGTGGTCATATTGCGACGGATCTGTTAGGAAATACCTCTTCGATTGGTGTGTGGCGGACAGTTAGCTTTCTAGGTCTCATCCTTGTACCGTGCCATCTTACTTCGTCACGTGTCCAGAGAAGCCTTATGCTAGGCAACCCTACCTCTGCTTTTGTGACGGGCAGATGACAGCTTCGGCACGTGTCCACTGAGACCTTAGTGCTAGACAACTGTACCTCTGCTTCCACACGTGCCGAGCAGATGGCATCAGGTTTTGTTCTATCTATCTGCTTTCATTAACTGTGGATAGATGATAGAGCATTCGCTATTACCATCTATTTTCATTTTTACAGTTGTTTTAGACTTAAGCTGGAACTTTGGGTCCTAATATTAAATATCCAAGTCAGATTGGTCGGCTCAGGGACCTCCCAAATGCGGGCCACAGACGTTACCGCCTGAGCCACCGTGCTCAGTTCGACAAATTTTGTTCAAACCTTGTGTATGAAATTTCAATTCTATACGTACGATGGTTCACCTAAAAATGAAAATTTGGGAAGGCTCTCCATCTAAACTACCTTTAAATTTACACCTGTTTCAACCAAATTTGAAATACATCGATAACAAGTCTTTAAACTCGCGGTTGTTGAGTTGTTCATGCTTACTGTCGGACAGACGGACAAACTAATGCTAATAGATACTCAGCAGCGCAACATTTAATGATTTGAAAGGTAAAGCATATAGCATTTTAGTTGCTTTGCCCAAAATAAATTTAGCCCTTAACCACCCTTTACATGGAAAATGTTTCGAAATTTTTGATTTTCTCAAAAACTGGCTCTAACGATTTTGATTAAAATGGATAATGGAAATGGAAATTAAGATATTTACGTGAAACATGTACACCTTGAATAGCCTGTGAAGTATATTCAGAAGGAATTTTATATAATTTCGCATAACGACTAACTACAGTAAAAGAGTTACAGAAAAAAAACCTTACTGTGCAGAATGAGTATATCTCTTTACATCACACAATTTATTTCGAATAACTTTCTTTTTTCTGTAGTGTAAGCCATTTCCTAGATATCCTTTGGTTGAAACTGTTCAATACTTTGTAATATTTTAATGTACTGTCCTTATTCACTTGTTGAATGTATGATTTATTGTCTACTTTAAACTTACATGCAATTTATACAATGTTTACAATACAAGCAGTTGCTTATTTTTCCCTTCCCCTTAAATTTTAACATTCTGTTGTATTCGTTTAATACTTTTTTGCCTTGTTGCCTTTTTTACGTATTTGCTTCACGTCTATTTTAACCACTTTAACCTAATTTTTCCTAAATATTTTCCTGCATTCTCCATATATTCATTTGATCTTGTATTAAAATCTCCTTAACGTTTAGCTATATTGCTAATTTTTTCAATTTCTCTAGTATTAAATTCTCTCTTCCTTTATCCGTGTCCTCGCATTCCAGAATATAATGCCAATTGTCATGTAATCCATTACATTTAATACATCTCCCCCTCCCTTCTTCTCCCTAATAGACCACTTAAATTCATTACACCTGTCCTCGCCCATGCATGCCCCATTCTGGCCTCTTTGTGGCGTTCTTATGTATCTTTCTTTTCCCCATTCCGTTTTAAAATACTTATAATCTGTTAATGAACTTTTTTCCTTGAAACTACTTATAATTTCTTGCTTTTCAATATCCTCCACTCTTGTTCTAATTTCTTTTCAGAAACCCCTACTTTTGTTGTTTGTTTCTTCCAATATTGTCCTATCTTGCTATTCACTTGTTTCTCTCGATGTCTTGGAAATAATATGGAATTTTGAAGCCAACATGTAGCGAGCCGCTTTTAAACAGCTGACTTTCGATTCGGATTTTCCTATCTCTCTTGTGTATCTACAACGAAATTTGTAATGAAACTATTTCTGCAAATGTTTATCTTTACAAGAAATACATAGAAAAATCTGATGTGTTACACTCACATGACTTTCTCTACTCTTGTACAAACTATTTTTACAAACGCTTATTCTCCATCTACTTCATGTTAATCGAGATAAACATTTGCAGACTCTATCTTATTGCTAATTTTCTTGTAGATGTAAGGGGAAAATATATTTACAAGGGCAATATAGAAATACAGTAGCCTTTAAGCACATATATATCTCTTAATAGCTGGTTGCTAGGTGCAGCACCATTCCCTGTGTCACAGATTATAACACTTTGCATATCCAAGACAAAAAAATGAATAACGAAATCCCATTTTAGAAAATAAGTATTGAAAAATTTAAGGGAATAACAAGCAATATCTCGAAAATGGTTCACTCAACAACAAAAATGTATATGACATAAATTGTGTATTTTTACGCGATCTACATTTTTTGTGTTGTAACATTTTGTCTATCTCTTATGGTTTACCATTTATGCAAAAGTCGTTCACAATTGAGAATACTTTTGGAGACATTCCCAGAAAATTCAAGATATACATTTTATTTGTCATGAAAATATCTTAAACATATGATATTTTAATCAAAATCGTTAGAGACATTTTTGAGAAAATTAAACTTTTCGAAAAATCTTCCATGTAAAGGGTAATCTGGGGTGGGGGGATTTTCTTGAAAACCTTCGTGTCGTATCTCTGGAAGATACTGAACCTAAATACCAAGTTTGGTGTTTATCTGACTGTTCGTTTCTGAGTAGACAGACAGACAGACAGACAGACAGACACACACACACACAGACACACAGACAACACACGGAGACATGTTTCCAAAAATGCTTTTTTTTTGATTCAGGGGGTCTCAAAACATGTATTTCCGGTGATATCTCGGTATCGAATTTTTGAATGTAATACAATACTTCCCCTACTTACTATACGTAGTAGAGAAAGTAAAAATAGGCTTTTGTAAGAATAGTTTTAGGAGGTATATAAAAATAAACGATAGTGATATAAACAACCATGTGAATGTAGCACATTTTTACGTTTTATGTTTGGTTTTCCAAACCCTTTCTGCAAAACATAATTTCGTAAGCGGAGTTTTGCTGTCCAGCGAGACAGAAATTGCGACTCTCTCTTCAAGCGTTATTTTGAGTGATGGAAGCAAAACAAACAGCACTGCTCTAGCCTGTAGTAGTATGCCTCTTCACATGTTCGGGGTTATTTTGAGAATAGCCATGAGATCAGTAAAACCCTTATACAAAACAGAAGGCCATTAACAGCAAGATAATGATTGCTCATTCGCTAGCCTGACGCTTATGTTTTGCACGGAAATTCCGAGGCAGTTCTGTTTTTCAGCTTAAAATTTGAGATAATATTGCGACTTGAGATGTCGAGCCATGGATTAGAATGTTTTATCCTACCAAGAATTATCACTTGTGGGATAATTAAATGGCTTCGTCACAATGGGTCAGATCAGGATTAAACTGTTTACTTTTAGGACCAGACACCATGAATACAGCTGGGACTGTAAAGGACTGTTGTAGTATTTAACGTATTTTTATGCCCTTTCTTTTCACAGAAATCATCTACTTATGTGGTGGGTTTAAGAGAAGGCTAAATAGCAAAAATTGCCCAAAAATTACATTTTTAGTTTCTTTGTCCAGTCTTGTTTTGTTTTTGGAATGGATAAAGATGCGACACGAACATTTTCAAGAAAATCCACCCCACCCCAGACTACCATTACATGAAACATTTTTCGAAAATTTTGATTTTCTCAAAAATGGCTCTAACGATTTTGATTAAAAATATACGTTTAAGATATTTTCATGGGAAATGAAATGTATATGATGAATTTTCTGGGAATGTCCCCAAAAGCCCTCTTCATTTTGAATGACTTTTACATCTGGTAAACCGTAAAAGATAGACAAAATGTTATTACACAAAATGTAGATCTCGTTAAAATAAACAATTTATGTCATACATTTTTTGTGGAATGAACCATTTCCGAGATATTCCTTGTTATTTGTTTGAATTTTTCAATACCTGACTTTTTCTCAAATGGAAATTCGTTATTCGCTTTTTTTCTTTGTTTTCTTTTCTTTTTTAAGTTCAAAGAGAACGGAATACTCCACATAGCAACCAGCTCTTAAAAGATTTGACTATCGCTTAAAGCCTACCATATTCCCCTTGTAGCTACAAAAAAATTAGCAATAAGATAGTTTCTGCAAATGTTTATCTCGATTAATATGAAGTACATGGAGAATAAGCGTTTGTAAAAATAGTTTCTACAAGAGTAGAGAAATTCATGTGAGTGCAGCAGATCAGATTTTTTAAAATTGTACTCCATCTATCATTTTCATCTGTGAATTCTGCACCACTTCACGAAAAACATCCTGTGACTCGTACACGCCTTGAGGTAGAGAGGTAAACTTTAACCCATGTTTTAGGGGAAGTTTTTCTACAAATTGGTACTACTGTTAACTATGGTAGCTTCTTTGTGCTCAAGCCATGTGTTTTTTTTTTTCTTTTCAAATATATGTGAGTTTGTTTTCTCCATGTTTTCTTTAAACAGCTTTATATAAATGATTCATTTTGTCAGACACTAATAAAGTTAGCTAAATTAAGTTTTAAAATAATAAATACAACCTCTAAATGCTCTTGTGAATCTAGTTTGTTTTAATAACATCACTGGTTAGTATTAAAAATAATTTCTCACAGAATTTAATGAAAAGACTGTATATAATTAAAAAAAATCATCCTACCTTCATTAATAAACAAACTTATCGTATAAATGCAAATCAATGAACTTAGAAGATTGCATCAATAATATGTAAACGTTTTAATCTGATAACTTAAAAGGTATCTGAGATAATGGGTTATGAATTTAGCAGATTTAACACCGAAGGATAGGGCTTTTAATCTCCTCTAAATTATTTATTTTTATACTTTTAGTTTACTTGAGGACGCAATAGTTGTTCATAAGCTAAATACATCTACTTTGTCCCCCTCCTAGATGTGCCTAGTGCTCCGGAGGACGCGAATTCAATTCTGGGTTGTAGTGACTTACCCAGATAAGATTTATTTCTGAAGGTTTTCCCGTTCCCGGAAAGAAGTGAAGTAACTCTCAGATCTTGGGATTCATGGCTACCAATTGGTTCATCATTTCTGTAGATCTAAGATGCTAATGGGAGGTGGTGCAGATATAACTACATATACCACTTTTTTAACTACTGAAACTAATTTTGTAGGCATGTTGAAATATTTACCTTTGTTACTTCAGTTTCATTTCTGGATATCTTACGGTTTTGGTAGAAATGGCATTTTTATCATCATTTTATTCACTTACTTTCAGATGTTTTAGCCCCATTAATTTTAAAGAATGGCTAAATTTTTACTGCATATTTTTGTATCGTTACTAAGACTTTGTACGATTACAAGCTTCAAAATATCTAAACAAATAGAAAATTGTTGAATAAATTCTGGTAATTAACACTTTTTCAAGCTTAACTGAGATCCTCTTTAGTAGAAAATATTGCTAATGGATTTAGAATATGTACAAAATATCATTCTTGTAACTTAATATTTGTAGTACAAAATATAAACAAATTATATCCAAGAAAAAGAGCTCTAAATTTGGAACCAACCTATACAGATAAAACCGAATTAAAAATGTCTACCTCATGAGGTGTTACAGAGTGGTAGAAGAACTTTAGACGATTTGTATCATCTTTCTAATACAGCAAGAAATAGTTTAAAGCCAAAAAATGTGAATTTGTCTCTATTGTCACTATTTTTGGAGTATGACGAAAAAGGACGTTTAACTTTCAAAAGCATAATTAACTGCAAAACGATATTTCCACTAAGGCAACCGAAGCATTAATTTTATTTATTTTCATTTGCTGCTACAAAGCATCGCTCCGATATGCAGTTAATTACATTAGATACACAAGTCTTTACAAAATTAAGATATGTAAATAATGTATAAAATAGAAAATACAAAAAGTACATAATAACAGAAGCATTGGAAAATTGAAAGAAACAAAGAAAGAGAGAGAGAGACTTTGATATAAAAGTGAAATTGAAATGTTATTAAAAAAAATTATCTTTCTCTACTGCTTACTTCTGGTTAGGTAGGGAAGTGTTGTATTCCACCCAAAATTTTGATATCTAGATTTCACCGGAAATACACTTTTTGAGATCCTTGATCCCCAAAAGCATAGTTAATATTAAATTATGAGTAATTTAACGCAAATAAAATAATATTTTGTACGAATACTATAATATATGAAGTTGTAATGTGTAGATAAATTTAGTGTGATTATAATACAAACGATTCTTTTCCATTGTGCTATTCAGTTATTATCGAAGTTAAGTAAACCAATAAGTATACTACAGTTGCTGTGGATTTTAGGACATTGACTTCTAAAATAACTTCGAAATTTATCTTTTTACTTTCTCTACTACGTATAGTAAGCAGGGGAAGTATTGTATTCCACCCAAAAGTTCGATACCGAGATTTCACCGGAAATACATGTTTTGGGACCCCCTGAATCCAAAAAGAAAGCATTTTTGGAAACATGTCCGTGTGTGTTGATGTGTGTGTGTGTTTGTGTGTGTGTGTGTGTGTGTGTGTGTCTGTGAAGAGCATAACTCAGAGACGAACAGTCGGATAAACACCAAACTTGGTATTTAGGTTCAGTATCTTCCAGAGATGCGAAACGAAGGTTTTCAATAAAATCCCCCACCCCAGATTACCCTCTACATGGAACATTTTTCGAAAATTGTCTCTAACGATTTTGAATAAAATACCATAAGTTTAAGACATTTTATGGCAAATGAATTGTATATCTCGAATTTTCTGGGAATGTCTCCAAAAGTATTCTTCATTGTGAACGACTTTTACACAACTGGTAAACTATAAGAGATAGACAAAATTTTACTACACAAAAAATGTAGATCGCGTTAAAATACGCAATTTATGTCATATACATTTTTTTTGTGTGAACCATTTTCGAGATATTGCTTGTTATTCCCTTAAATTTTCCAATACTTATACTTTTTCTCAAATGGGAATTCGTTATTTATTTATTTATTTATTTATTGTCCTGGTAATGCAAAGAGAATGAAATACTCTACATAGCAACCAGCTCTTAAAATATTTGACTATCACTTACAGCCTACCAATTCCCCTTGCATCTACAAGAAAATTAGCAATAAGATTAACATCTCGATTAACATGAAGCATATGGAGAATAAGCGTTTGTAAAAATAGTTTGTACAAGAGAAGAGAATGTCATGTGAGTGTAACACATCAGATTTTTTATATATATATTTGATACGCTAGTGTAGCTTAAGAATAAAGCATGGAGGAAGCAGGTTCATGGCCCCCTCTTCTTTTTAGGTTGCATATATTCTCTCCCTTAAACAGGAAACAGTTCCTGCAGCACCTGTCACACCTTGCGCTCTTCCGGTAAGCGCGTACAGAGCTCAGCTGAGGATGAATTAAGAGTAGAAAACATAGCAGTGAGTTTACCCTACAGTACTAAAACATTGCTGTGATTCAAAATAAGCATTACTTGTTGGCATACATTTCATTTATTTAAGCTTCGGCAATCAAATATTACGGTTCGTTAAGTGATGGTTTACTGTTAATCATAGGATTTTCTTACATATATACAGATGCTTTAAGAACCTAAAGATTTGTAAATTAAGGAAGGCCCGAAGGGCTCTTTTATCCGTTTTGTTAAAGAGTCGACCTTTTATGTGTAAAAGTTGCGTCATACTTTAAGGTACATAATATGTGTGAAATTTTATTCCCTCAGGGGGTTGCAAATCGTAATTTGGAGGCCATTTCTAAAGAACTGTGCCTATTTAGCTTTCTGACTTTTTCTGCTACGTATAGTAATTAGGGGAAGTTTTGCATTCCACCCAAAAAGTCGATATCGAAAATTTCACCGGAAATACATGTTTTGAGGCCCCGAAAAAAAATCATTTTAGAAAAAAATCCTTATGTGTGTGTCTGCTAACAGCACAACTCAAAAACGAAAAGTCGGATAAATACCACATTTGGTATTTAGGTTCAGTGTCTTTCAAAGATGCAACATGAAGATTTTTAAGAAAACCCTCCCCAGCACCAGACTACCCTTTACATGGAACATTTTTCGAAAATTTTTATTTTCTCAAACATGGCTCTAACGATTTTGATTAAAATATCATGTGTTTAAGATATTTTTATGGTATATGAAATTTATATAATGAACTTTCTGGGAATGTCTCCAAAAGTCCTCTTTATTCTGAATGACCTTTCCATAACTGGTAAACCGTAAGAGATATACAAAATTTTACTACATAAAAAATGTAGATTTCTTAAAACACACAATTTATGTCAACTACATTTTTTTTTTTTGTTGAGTGAACCATTTTCGAGATATTCCTTGTTATTTGTTTCAATTCTCCAATATTTTACTATTCTCAATTGGGAATTTGTTATTCACTTTTTTTGTCCTGGAAATACAAAGAGAATGCAATGCTCCACATAGCAACCAGCTCTTAAAAGATTTGACTATCGCTTAAAGTCTACCGTATTCTCCTTGCATCTACAAGAAAATTAGCAATAAGATTAACATCTCGATATCTCGATTAACATGAAGCATATGGGGAATAAGCGTTTGTAAAAATAGTTTGTCCATTGTGAGTGCAACACATCACATTGTTTTACTACAAGACAAATTTTATGGTAATGTTTCTCATGCTCAGTTTTCTTCGTCTTTTTCCATGCTCAAAATTGCATTACTTACCAAAAATTTTCCAGAATGATTTCAAAATGTGTTCATTAATGTTTACTCTTTAAAACCAATTTAATAATCATGCACGTTTTGTTGACCATTTTCACTTCGTAGTGTAACTACACTGTAGCAAATCTAATCAAACATTTTCATCCCTCAGTTTGTTACATAGATAACAAGAAATTCTATTTTAAAAATCTGATGTGTTGCACTCACATGACTTTCTCTACTCTCGTACAAATACTTTTACAAACTTATTGCTAATTTTCGTGTAGGTGCAAGGGGAATATGGTAGGTTTTAAGCGATATTCAAATCTTTTAAGAGCTGGTTGCTATGAGGAGCATTCTATTCTATTTGCGTGTCCAGGACTTAAAAAAACGAATAACGAATTCCCATTTGAGAAAAAGTACACGTATTGGAAAATTCAAACAAATAGCAAGGAATATCTCGGAAATGGTTCAGTCTACAAAAAAAATATGACATACATTATGTGTTTTAACGAGATTTTCATCTTTGTGTAGTAAAATTTTGTCTGTCTCTTACGTTTTACCAGTTATACAAAAATCATTCAGAATCAAAAGGACTTTAGGGAACATTCTCAGAAAGTTCAAGATATACATTTCATTTGTTATGAAAATATCTTAAACATATGATATTTTAATAAAAATCCTTAGAAATATTTTTGGGAAAATCCAAATTTTCCCAAAATATTCCATGTAAAGGGTAGTCTGGAGTGGGGAGATTTTCTTTAAAAATCTTCGTGTCGCGTTTTTGAAAGATACTGAACCTAACCAAGTTTGGTATTTATCCGACTTTTCGTTTTTGAGTTATGCTGTTCACAGTCACAGGTACGGACCTTTTTCTAAAAATGCTTTTTTTGGATCCAGGGGGCCTCAAAACATGTATTTCCGGTGAAGTCTCGGTATCGAATTTTCGGTGGAATGCAATACTTCCTCTACTTACTATACGTAGTAGGGAAAGTAAAAATGACAATAGTAGTATCAATACCTGTAAACGGAGACACATTTTGATTTTAACTAAACTATATTTTAAAAACCTGATGTATTACATTCACTTGATTTTCTCTACCAACTATCATTTACATTTATAACCTTTCTATAAACTATTCATACAAAAAATACTTTTCTATCTACTTCGTGTTATTAACATATGTTTGCATGCACGTGCAAATGTGGGTTGAATACAGGGGGGAGGGATACAGGAGGTTGAAGCGATAGTCAGATCTTGCGAGAAACAAATGAATGGTGTCTTATCACTAAAAAAATGTAAAAAATATTGCAAAATTTAAAACAATAGCAATGATATCTCGGAAAGATTAATGCCAAAAGCAACTGACATAAATTCTCTCCTTTAACCAGATCTGTATATTTTGTGCACAAGTTTTTGTTTATCTCTTGTGCTTTACCAGTTATACATTATTATAAAAAATTCATTACGAATGAAGAAGACTTCAGAAACCTTGCAAAAATTTCAAATATTTAATGTTATCAGTAATGTATATATTTTAAAATATAGTATTTTAATCAAAATCGTTATTTTTGGGAAAAAAAAAGATAACGAGGTTTTTCAATGTTAAGGGTGGTTTTGTTTGGGGGATCTGTGTAAATCTCTTCTCTCTCTTTCTGAGATACACACACCTTTTTCTAAATATGCTTCTTTGGCTCAGGGGCCTTAAAACAATACATTCGATGAAATTCCGGTATCAAATTTTTGAGTGGAATAGAATAATTCCTGTACCTGTAGTATATGTAGGTAGGTGTCTCAAAACGTAATTTCACGTTGAGGTGAAACCTCGTACTTCTTTAATTACTTTGCAAAATCGATTTGTTATGCTGTGAAATGTAAAAACTCGAAGTAGGCATTAAGAATATGTGCATCCATTTTTCCAAACGTTGACACAAGACCTTAGTAAACAAACTTAACATTTTGAGAAACAGGTGCTCTGTATTGAACACTGAACTTTCTGTTAAGCCCTGTCCACACTGATTAACATTTAACAAAACTTGTCAAGTGCAACATGTTAACAGTTTGCATGTTGGCCAAATTTCGATCGCAGAATTGGCTTAACATGTTACCCGAAAGAGTTGTGCTTGACACTTTTAACATGTTGGGTGTTTTCCGCTTTTAGTGGAAAACTTGTTAAGTCATTTCGCTCTCTGTGTATGTGATTGGGTGAACTTCGGAAGTTTCCAGACTGTAACCATGGCAACGGCGCACTTCTGACTCCTTGACGCTATTGTATTCGGTAGGTCCGTATTGACTCGTTCTGTGATATCTTTATTTGGTTTGCTTCATGTGAAGCTATGGAATGGACCAAACAAAGGACACTTTCATTAATAAAGTCTTTGTTGAGGCTATCATAATGGAACATTGTAATATGTGTAATAAAGCGGACGGACAATTATACCAAACTATGCGCAAGTTATTGTTGTTCCAGGGCAATATCAGAAAAAAAATTATATTGCTTCACTTTGCTAGAGAATTGCAAAAAGGGCTCAAGTGTGGCAGTTGGAATGGCAGCTCTCAAATGTGTGTCCTTTTTGTGAACCTTACTCAAAACAAAGTTGAAGTCATTTTAACTTGTTCTCAAGAAATTGTTGAAGTCAAACCTGATCTGAATTTTAAACTCATTCAAAATGCTTTCTGTCCTGTGCTAATTAACAAGATAGAGCCTAACCACCTTCTATTTTTCTTTTTATTACAGATACAAATAGCAATAGCAATAGCCAAATCATCACTGGAGTCCAGTTTGTTTTTAGTTGAGAGATTTTGTTATCCCAACAAGTCAACTGGTGTGGATGGAATATTAAAGGTTCACAGTTCAACGTGTTGAAGGCATTTAACATGTTGAATGAAACACTTCGTTAATTGTTGTATGTTAATTGTTGATATGTTGAACAGTGTGGACGCAACTTAAAGGTTTACAGTTCTATACGTAACTCTGTCAGTTGTCTGCAGACACCGGCCTTGATTTATCCGGAGCAGAAAAACGATTTGTCTCTAGATACTTCGAATTTCCCGCAGGGCAAGGCGTATCTTGCACGGTATTGTGTGACAGGTTACTGTACTGAAGCAGTGCACTTGTGGCTAACCCGGAGTAACGTTCCCTCGTTCAGCATTCCTCGTATGTTAAACAGAAACTGGTACAAGATGTAGAAGATAAGTTATCACATACGAGGGCTGTGTCATAATTATTGATCAATAATTAATAATAAAACAATCGCACAACTCCACATAGTCCCCGTGCATGTCTTGACACTTTGTCCATATTACTGGAAGGTGCTGGAAGCGTCTGTAGTTGAATTTCCCGGCTAGAATCCAAATGCTGCTGAGATGTTCTTTCTTTTGGTGACTCTTCAACCTCTCAAGAAATATGGTGTGTATTAAAGCGTTTCTCAACACCGTCTGTGCAGAATTGCTGCAGTAATAACTGCATTGCAGCAAATGTCATGCAACATAATCGACTGCCTTCGCTAGAGTCGATTTCTTCCGTCGATTTATAACCACTTTACTATTGAGCAGGACAATGAAGTATTACCTCATACATCTCTTTAACTCTGCACTGCACAGTTCCCTATTTGAATATTCACAAAAGGAAGCTGCCGTGAATGCATTTACACCATTTTATGGGGCGATTAATAAGCTGCCGCCACAGGCAACAAAGTAGGAATGAAATACTTAGGTCTGCGCCATATTTGAATTTGGAAACACCGGCTTCTGAAACACAGAAAAAAATTAGTTGTTGCTGATCAATATTTATTATTCTCAACATTGTGTTTGCTATTTTCATATAACTCTAGACATGAAAATTGATGTCACAAATTATTCATGCATTACTAATTATAAAATATTACATTAATTGCGCTTCATTTTCAGGCATAAACTATTAATCTTCAATTCCATACTAAAAACAAACTATGAAACCACTTAAACGATTTTGATAATTCTTTCACACTGAAAAGCATTGCTCATTTCACCCAATTTCAATCCTTTGTGAATATGAATATTAGAGAATGTTTTGCCCGTTGCAAACAAGGCAAATTTTAACGACTTCTAGTTCAAAGAAGCAAATAAGGAGGTTTAAAAATCTTTTAAAATTGAATTATTGGTTGGGGGAAGTTTCATATCTTGTTCATATCACCAAATACCTATCTGATTTCCCTGAGCTTTGTCATTAAGGAGTATTATTGGTTTCATTTTGGCAAAATCTCTAGTCTTGGATTTTGGAATCTGGAAAAATGATAAGCTACGTACACAATTTTCAAAAACTTCTGCTGCCTTTATTTTCTACCCTTAACATACAAATCAAAATTCTACATTTGTACTATAGGACCCAAAGAAAATTATGGGCTACCTTAGATCTCTCAAGTGCTATCCTTACCATGCTTTCAATCCCTTGTGTAGAAATATACACTGTTTAACCAATCTGCAAAATGTTGTGCAATTATACAGGGAGAGCCAAGAAATTACGAACCGGCTGCGCGGTGTTTTTCCTGTCCGCATCCTCGGTGCTCGTTGCCGTCTGCCGCTATCATAGAAAGGCGTGGATGAAACCATACATTATTAAAACTACTTTTAAATGCTTTACTTACCAACTTTATGAAAGGAGATGCTGAAGCTGGCCACCGTCATTGTCCATTAATTTGGGCACCTCTTTAAGAAACTATCCATCACTCGCCGTACTTCACGTGGAGAAATGCTGGCAATTTACTAGCGGATATTTTGTTTTAATTCTTTCAGGGTGTGTGGGTTTGTCTTGTACACTTTGTTTTAAGTTACCCCAGGGATAGAAATCGCAGGGGGTTAGGTCGGGGAACCGAGGGGCCAACAAATCTCTACTAATGATTCTGTCCTCAAACACACTTTCAATTGTTCTCATCAAAATATTGGCCGTATAAGCTGTTGCAGAGTCTTGTTGAAAAAAGGCAAAATCACGTTCCCTGTCTGTTAATTTTCTAAAAACAGGGGATAAAATTGTATTCACGCGTGCACGGGCTTCAACTATTGACTGGAAAAAAATTAGCCGTTCGTAAAGTTTTAAGTAAAGCCTTTAAAAGTAGTTTTAAAAATATATGGTTTCATCCGCGCTTTCTACGTTAGCGGCAACGGCAACGAGCGCCGAGGACGCGGACAGAGAACCCGCGCAGCCGGTTCGTAGTTTTTTGGCTCTTTCTGTACTATAGGACCTTACAGCTTTAAAAAATTAACCATTCCTTATATCCAATTCCTTTTAGATAAACAAAACTATACTGGTTGTTAAACCAATCAGAAAGTAAAGGATACCTTAAAACTTAAAAAAAAAATACCTTTATTCACTTATTCATATTTTAATTCCTTATGTACAAACTTGCACCATCTCACCAGTCTGGACACAACTTTGGAGACTTACGTACTTTTTAGGTAGGCATGAAAATTATAAGATACATTAGACTTTCAAAAAACCATCCGTATATTATTTTCAACCCCTTGCTTACAGAATACATCCGTACAGTGCCTGTAAGACAGCGAGTACATATATAGTGTGTAAATATTTCTGTATCTTAGCATTTTACCAAAATAAATGCACAGGTACCATATACAATCAAAAACAGTTAAATAGAATTGCAAAATTTTCCTCGTATTTAACTGGTTTATAGATACAATGTTTAAAGATACTGACGAGAAGAAGAACCAAAGAATTCAAAAGTTGACTGAAAAAAAGCGTGAATGGAAACTTCTATTGAATTACGTAAGTACCGTTAGCATTGTTTGTAACTCATTGTCAAGCTTTGGAGCATTGGTTGTCATCGAAGGTTACGCATGGCGTGTCGCAGGTGATCATCTTTGCAGCTTGTACAGTAGGAGATGCAATAACCAATATCTTTAACTGCAGTAATATAACGAGAACTTCAAGTTGTTTCCATAAACTCGCAAGCAACAAGCACATTTATCTTGAAAAAATCTGAAACTCGAACTGCACTTATCTTGACTATTTAAGCGCATAACCACAGCAGTGTATTGTGATACAGTGTGGTTAGTGCATCTGTGCAGAACGAGGAAGAAGTTTCCGAGTTTCTGCAAACGATTTAACGCATGTATATTGCATACTATATTTTCGACGAGAGTAATAATTCAAATATTTACTTACTTGGCTTACCCTCCCCGTATACAGGGCTTACACCCCTACGACTTACAAAAAGTATTTATACGAAAATAAAATCAATTACTAGTCGGCCACGATATGAGTACGCTTGGAGGAGGGCGCCACTGTTTTTGTTGATATTGTCTGACGTCAATAAGGCTAAGGATCAGAGGGGAGTGATGGGCAAGACGGTATGGGAATGTACAATGAAAACAGTAGTACATTTGCACACCTCAACTTCGCTAATAGTAAATGAACTGCGGATTTTTTCCATGCCTGATTGTCCTTCGATGCCCCGCCCACTTGTTCAATTACTATTTAGTTCCTCTTTTGAACGAACGCACTCATATCGTGGCATGTTAGCTGTACTGTTAGCTCTAGCCTCTGCTAACTGATGACAGATTGGTCACCTCTGTTAGTGCTGACCAAGCCAATGAACAACTGAACGTGACATGGCTGCTTGCGCCGAAAGAGGTTATCATCTAAGGTTATATCGGTTTTTGTTTTGGAACAATTGCCATCGGCAATGACTTAAACTTATTATTGTGTATCTTTGGGTTTGTTTACGTTGGTTTTTATATATTTACATTAAATTCACACACACATTTACACTCTCACTCATACTTCCAGACTCTTAGAGAGGATGGGGAATAATTCTGGCTAAAAACATCCATCCTCCAGCCGGGAATAGAACCTGGGACCTCTGGTTTCAAAAGAGATATTTAAATGTCGCATGAATTAAATAAAACAAAATTAAACTATCAAATATGATTATACATATCAATATTTGAAGGATTAAATACATTTTATTAACGTCTGCTGTAAAAATGCAAAATTCACGTAGAGCAGGAATTTTAAATTTCCACGCATAATAGCATACGTGGAAAGCGGATGAAAAACACTGTACTAGAAAAAATTAAATAGGAAATTAATAAAAGTGAGTAAATGTAAAATATATAAAATGCATGTAGGGTACTGATTTGGTTACGTTGTGGCTCCATTGATTGTATCATTGCAACTGACGTTTGTCTGTGACCTAACAAGTATGGAAGTATGTGGTTTTATTTTTGCATATGAACTATGTTAACAAATGCTTTATTGATGATAAAAGTGAAACATGATAACCCAGAAGAGCGAACAAATCTACGAAGAAGCTGTAAAAATGTTTCATTGCGCTGTTCTTAGGGATTTTCGCTTAAGTGCACTTAGTGATAAAACAAAAGCGATAAAACTTTGTCAATAGGCAGCTGTGATTAGTCGAAATTCCCGATATTGTTATACCGGATTGGCTACTGATTCACGAGCTAAGTAGTCGCAGAAGTTAGTGAAGGTTTCGAAAAATGAGGGAGAATTTATAAGATTTTAATAATGTTCTTTATTTAGAGCTGGGAACTTAAAACGTTCAGAAAGTAGACCTCGTGATTTCTGTTTTGAGTACTCTGAGGCTATTCAAAAAGTTAAAGCCCCACATTTACTTATTTGTAGG
Organism: Deroplatys truncata; assembly: GCA_030765065.1. Lineage (NCBI taxonomy): Eukaryota > Metazoa > Arthropoda > Insecta > Mantodea > Mantidae > Deroplatys > Deroplatys truncata. The sequence continues at coordinate 64,751,888 of CM060988.1, read as the reverse complement.
TTTACAAAAGCTGTCTAAAGTGCATAAAATAGTCCTATGGGGGTACCTTCATATGGTGGACCACATTTGTATTTCAAGGTTGGTAGCTGTAATGAGCTTTTAAGCGGATCGATCTAAAGTCAAGGGTACACTAGCATTTGTTTGTTTAGGCTAATGTTTTTGTTGGCTTAAGGGCTGTGTGTGAGGCTTTACTTTGTATTTTGCTGAAAATTCTATATTTTACACAATACCTATATTATATGAACCGCATGGGCGGTCGAGACATGAAGGCATGGATTCATGAACTGGAGGTCCGCCTTCTATACTTCCTCCAGGTTTTCCTCAGTCCTCACAGATGGCAAATGCCGGACAAGTGCCCTAAAACTTAGGCTTCCCAAATATCCTTTCCCAATTACTATTTCACTTCATGCATCACATGCCAACCGCATGGTGCCGTATGTAATTTGAACGGTCGCCATATACTATTCAACAGCACTATAAATGCGCCTTTGTTTAAGATCTCGCTGAACAGTTTAGTTTATTTTCTAGCAGTGAGTACGCGATTGTAATCATCTGTAAATATTTTAAGCCATTTTATAAAACTTGTCAACAACATGAGATGCTATTTGACGTGTTTTAAAAGCCCCTTGTACACGAACAAACTTTTTTTTTCTCCAATTCAAGAGTTTACAAGAAAAATTGCCAAACATTTTTCAATATGTGACAAGATTGGACAAGACTTGACAATGTCATAAATGTGTATTTACGAGTTGTCTTTTTTTTCTCAAACTGAATCCCTTCAGAACACATTAATAAATAATTTATCACGCACAAAGCAATTTATTATTTTCGTCACGGTATAACAGTTTACATTGATATACTGTTCTATACCAATATTATGTAGCACTTTCACGTATTATATCCAATGCAATCACATTAGATTATGGAATACAGTGGAAATAACACCAACTGATAGGTTAACCACGCTTTATAACATTGCATTAATGTATACTTAGTTCGGAAATTTGCCTGGCAATTATTTCTTCATCTGCTTCATCTTGTGGTAATCCACAGAGTCCTAGACATACGGACATTACCAGCTTATGTATAACTTAATCAGTTCACATACAACATACCTTGGCCGGGTAGCCATTTTTGTTTACTTTTCGCTTTCCACCATGTTGCAGATTTCGTGACGCACTGTAAATACTCGCATTTCATTGGCTAAAGCCATCAAATCATTGTCAAATCTTTGATCGTTTAGAGCATGTTCTTATTTGCTCTCAAGACTTTCAAAGAGTTTAAAAGTATTGGAAGCAATTTGACAAGAAAAGTTGTAAAGTTGTGACAACTCTTGAAAAGTATTGAATATGACAAAAATTTGATCGTGTACAAGGTGCTTAAGAGTAGATAGTAACTGCAATTTGGATGTGTAGAAACCGTTTGGAAATATTTCAAATATGTTTAATGTGCACTTTGTGTAACTTTAACACATATTACTTTTTCTTCAACTGATTACCCTCGTCTTTGTACGACTTGCACCCTCAAAAGCTTACAAGCCAATGCCTTGGGTCAATAGCCTGTCGAGGAGCAAGCAAACTCTGGATCATAACATATCCGATGAGTGATCAACCCAATGCCTGGCATGGCGGTGAAATGAAATGTAGTGATGAAAGGGATGATAGGAAAATTCACGGATCAAATTATTCAACCCAGCATTCGCCTGGAGAAGAAACCTTCGATTAAATTGGTCGGCCCCGGGGTTTGAACCCAGGACCTCCCGAATGCAGGCCATAGACGTTGCCGCGAGCAATCCAGCTTGGTCACAGATATTACTACCAGTGAATAACAAATATATCTGGTTATTAATTGGAAAGCACATAGTTTTATCTCTTTTACACGCGCCCCGTTGAGCATTTTGAAACAACTTTCTGTTCATATTAGGTATAAGAGAATTTGTGGAACCTAACCCTTCTGACACGTGATAATCTTAAACATTTCTTTGAACTGGTAAAGTTAGCATAATTCTAAGCTCCATGCAAAACCATTTAAAAGGTTTTATTAATTTTCACCCTTAATTAGAACACAAAACAAGGGGATATCAAACGTAATTGTTGGGCAGTTATACGATGTAGCCCAAGGAATTTTTTAAGAATTATAGATGGCCAAAATAAATGCACTTTTTCAGGCAACCTTTGATGTTTGCTTCCCAAATGCCTAATTCTCGGCCACTTTGTTTCTATCTGAGCAGTTACTAAACGATCTTTCTTCTCCTTTTCTCGTATTTGGGACAAACTCGTTCTTAAGGTAGCCTCAGGGCGCGATCTTAAAAGTGCCCATTTCTGATCTAGATCTAAGTCTGCACTGCAACTCGTTTGAACTGAGATTCATTAAGGAAACTCGTTCTTTGAGGCACTCGCAGAATTTAATCCGTTATTGTAAAAAAAGAATGACTTTTTGACGAAAATTACTTGTTTATGTACTCTGGATGACCATTTACAGAGAGAGTATGTTGAATTTAATAAACATTGAACCCCGAGATATGAGACATTAAAATTCTAGTTAACTCTTTCATGTGTTATTACCTTTAAGAAAAAAAGATGTTGTGCTACATTCACATGACTTTCTCTACCCACTATCGTTTATTTTTATGTAGCTCCTACAAACTATTCTTACGACAGTTCATTTTTCTATTGCTTCACGTTAATCGAGATAAATATTTGCAGAGATAGTTTAATTACACATATCATTGTAGGTACACGGGGATAGACGAAAACGAATATATATTAAATATTTTAAATATATTAAAAATAATTTTAAAACATAAGTACTACGCAGGCATAAAATATATATCAAATTAAAGAGTGAATACATGTTTTGAAGAAGACCCCTGAAAAAATAAAGCATTTTTAGAAAAAGGCCCGTTGTGTGTGTGTGTGTGTGTGTGTGTGTGTGTGTGTGTGTGTGTGTGTGTATGTGTGTGAACAGCATAACTCAAAAAAGAAAAGTCGAATAAATACCAAACGTGGTATTTAAGTTCAATGTTTTCTAAAGATACGACACGAAGCTTTTCAAGAAAATCGCTCATTCCAAACCACGCTCTACATGAAGATGTTTCGAAATTATTGATTTTCTGAAAATTGACTAACGATTTTGTTTAAAATATCATGTATTAAAACTATTTACAGGACAAATAAAACGTATATTTTGAATTTTCTGAAAGTAGCCTGTGAGGTACACTTCATTTGGAAGGAATTTTATGTGATCATATATAACTGGTAAGTGTTAAGCGATAAACGAAATGTACTTCATAAAAAAATGTAGATCTCTCAAAAACACACAATTTATTTCAATAACTTTTGTAGCATAAGCGGTTATTAATGGTTCGCGTTCTTCAATAATTTGTCATTCCTTTAAAGTCCTGTCGATATTCAGTTGTTTTTCGCTATTGCATGGAAATGGAATTTTAAGACCAGCATATAGCGTCCTGTTCTTTAACTTTTACTATTGCTGTTCCCTTTGTGTATGCAACGAAATGTGTAATTTAGCCATTCCTGCAAATGTTTATCTCGGTTAAAAAAGTAGATAGAAAGATCTGATGTGTTACACACATATTACTTTCTCTAATCTTGCACAAACTCTTATTCTCCATGTATTTCATATTAATCGAGATAAACATTTTCAGAAACGATCTTTTGACATTCAAAGAGAACTACATTTTACACATAGCGACCAGTTCTAAAAATATTTGACTATCGCTTAAGGTGTACTATGTTCCCCTTGTTTTGTATTTGCAAGGGCAATATAGAAATACAGTAGCCTTTAAACATAGCCATATCTCTTAATAGCTGGTTGCTATGTGCAGCACCATTCTCTTTGCCAAGGATTAATGCTCTTTGCATATCCAAGACAAAAAAATGAATAACGAATTCCCATTTGAGAAAATAAGCATTGAAACATTTAAGGGATAAACAAGCAATATCTCGAAAATGGTTCACTCAACAACAAAAATACATATAACATAAATTGTGTATTTTAACGCAATCTACATTTTTTTGTAGTAAAATTTTGTCTATCTCTTATGGTTAACCAGTTATGCAAAAGTCGTTCACATTGAAGAATACTTTTGGAGACATTCCCAGAAAATTCAAGATATACATTTTATTTGTCATGAAAATATCTTTAATCAAAATCGTTAGAGCCATTTTCGAGAAAATTAAAATTTTCGAAAAATGTTCCATTTAAAGGGTAATCTGGGGTGGGGGAATTTTCTTGAAAACCTTCGTGTCGCATCTCTGGAGGATACTGAACCTAAATACCAAGTTTGGTGTTTATCCGACTGTTCGTTTCTGAGTTATGCTGTTCACAGACACACACACAGACGGACATGTTTCCAAAAATGCTTTTTTTGGATTCAGGGGGTCTCAAAATATATATTTCCGGTAAAATCTCGGAATACAATACTTCCCCTACTTGCTATACGTAGTAGAAAAAGTAAAAATATGGTTTTGTAAGAATAATTTGTATACCCAGTAATAAAGAACACAGGGTATAGAAAGTCATGTGAATGTAACACGTGAGATTCTTATTTCAACTACTTCTAACTGTAAATGCATGTCGGATGGAAACTGCAGTAGGAAGGACGCCTGAAGGAGAGCGGATGTTGATAATTTTGCACATAACTGAACTTTTAGACAGTTTTGCGGGCTACATTGTATCCGTAGAGCTAGTTTTCGCCTATCTTGTGCCACAGATCTGCTTCTCAAGCTCGTGCACCTGCTCGCCGCGCCTCCGGCTATGGTTTCGACTCCCGAGGAGGCATGTTCTTCCAGTTCCAGATCACATGCAGTCGTCCTACACGTATAACTGGAAGTCAGGTTCGAGCCGCGTGGGGCAAGCAAGTTGACAAAGCGGTTCCTTCCCTCCCACATATCGATCGTGACTCAAGCTTATCGATCTTGGTTGATAAACACACCTGCCTCTGTGTTGTGCGTCATCCTCGGCCCTCACCGGTTTACACGGGCAAGTCTTCTGCCGCTGCTGCAGGTTTTACTTCTTTTCTACAAAGCATAACTCATGACAATCTAATTAATTGAATGTGCTGGCGTCCACTTTTCAATAGAGTTAAAGTTCATGAGAGATTGGAGTAATTCTCTACTTTCTTTCTTGATTTACAGCGTTGTAACGATGGAGGAAAGAACTATAAGTTGCTGGGGAATCCCCTTTATTTGCAAAGGCTTGTCTTCTATACGTTTTCAAAGGGAGACGGCTAAAATTGTATGCTAATGCATAAATGAGAAAACCTATAAGTGAATTCTCTTATAGAACTGAAGCTGTTTTATTAGGTTATTACTCAAACTAATTATGAAATCAATAAATGAAACAAATAATAAATGATAAACACAACTATTTTAGAGTGAAAAATTTAAGGGAATAACAAGCAATACCTCGAAAATGGTTCACTCAACAACAAAAATGTATATGACAGAAATTGTGTATTTTAACGCGATCTACATTTTGTGAGTAGTAAAATTTTGTCTATCTCTTATGGTTTACCAGTTATGCAAAAGTTGTTCACAATGAAGAATACTTTTGGAGACATTCCCAGAAAATTCAAGATATACATTTTATTTGTCATGAAAATATCTTAAGCATATGATATTTTAATCAAAATCGTTAGAGCCATTTTTGAGAAATTTAAAATTATCGAAAAATGTTCCATGTAAAGGGTAATCTGGGGTGGGGGGACTTTCTTGAAAACCTTCGTGTCGCATCCCTGGAAGATACTGAACCTAAATACCAAGTTTGGTGTTTATCTGACTGTTCGTTTCTGAGTTATGCTGTTCACAGACACACAGACAGACACAGACACACACACGGACATGTTTCCAAAAATGCTTTTTTTGGATTCAGGGGGTCTCAAAACATGTATTTCCGGTGAAATCTCGGTATCGAAATTTCACCGGAAATATATGTTTTGAGACCCCTGAATCCAAAAAAAAGCATTTTTGGTAACATGTCCGTGTGTGTGTCTGTGTGTCTGTCTGGAACAGCATAATTCAGAAACGAACAGTCGGATAAACACCAAACTTGGTATTTAGGTTCAGTATCTTCCAGAGATGCGACACGAAGGTTTTCAAGAAAATCCCCCACCCCAGGCTACCCTTTACATGGAACATTTTTCGAAAATTTTAATTTTCTCAAAAATGGTTATAACGATTTTGATTAAAATATCAAGACATTTTCATGACAAATGAAATGTATATCTCGATTTTTCTGGGAATGTCTCCAAAAGTGTTCTTCATTGTGAACGACTTTTGCATAACTGGTAAATCATAAGAGATAGACAAAATTTTACTGCACAAAAAATGTACATCGGGTTAAAATACACAATTTATGTCGTATACATTTTTTTTGTTGAGTGAACCATTTTCGAGATATTGCTTGTTATTCCCTTAAATTTTCCAATACTTATACTTTTTCTCAAATTCGTTATTCATTTTTTTATGTCCTGGACATGCAAAGAAATTGGAATGCGCCACATAGCAACCAGCGCTTAAAAGATTTGACTATCGCTTAAAACCTACCATATTCCCCTTGCATCTACAAGAAAATTAGCAATAAGATTAACATCTCGATTAACATGAAGCATATGGAGAATAAACGTTTGTAAAAATAGTTTGTACAAGAGTAGAGAAAGTCATGTGAGTGTAGCACATCAGATTTTTTCCTTTACCTCTTTGATTTTTCTACACACTCATACATAGTCGATTATATGTACTAAATATTTAGGCTTTGCGATGATAGAATCCTTATGTAATTTCTAGAGCACACTGCGAACACTTTCATTATTTAGGCCTACTTCACCGTCATCATCAGTATCATCAGATACATGCATTTCGAAAATATTGATGCCTCTCCCGACATGCCTACTGTTTTGTGCTGCAACAGCAAGGATACAGTATACAGATATAATATATCTTAACATAACATACACATAACGTAGAAATGAGCAAGTAAATTAATATATATTTCGTAAATGGGGAACTGAGAATTTTGATGTATTAATGAAAAAACGTATAACTGAGCCTGAAAAAAATTAACGTATATCTGTATAAAACGTAGAAGTGAATGGCGTATAAGTGAGGTTCCACTGTAATTCAATTCGCTAATCCTACGTTTGAGGAAGAGGTTCCAAGACTAATTTTTATTATTATTATTTATTCTCCAACAATTATTTGAATCCTATTGCACCAAATGGCATATTAGGATTATAACTGCATATGCAATATCAAACAAATAATAACTTAATAACTTACTACAAGTAATTAAATGCATGAATAAATGCCAGAAATGAAGGATATAAGAGCAGAGGTGGAAATGCTTTAGTGAATAATTTATTTTACAATGGTAGAATTGTCCCAGAGAATGCATCTTCTATGTTGTCGATCACAATGGATCAGTAGGTGGTATACTATTTCTTCTGACTTTTCACATTTGCATATGAAAGTGAATTTAGATGAAAACGATGCAGGTAACTTTTAAATTTCCCGTGCCTAGTAATAAACTGTGCAAAATATATAATACATGCGAGAGATGCAGTCAAAAACCGAAACAAAAAATTAATGCCTTGTTAGGTGTCCGTTTAAGCTGCATAGCCAGAGCTTATTCCAATTTTCATTATTTCTTTCTTTAGAATTTTTTAAAATCTGTTTTTGGGCATAACGAAAGACTAAGACAGAAAAATTTGCTATCTGGTCAGCTCTTCCGCTCCTAACAATTCCAGCATGGCCCTCAACCCCATGATAAACAAATACGTTTATGTAGTTGTATTTGGCAGAGGATTGTTATTATACTTATCTTGAAAGGCTAGAAGAGAGGCGTTTGAATCATGTTATTCCAAGACTAATTAGCCAACGAAACGTAGTTCGTTTTTGGAAATTGGTGAAGGAATCTTCACTACATTTCATTAGAGTACCTAAAGAATTATCTATCCTCGAATGTTATTCTGGTGCTGTTTTCAACACAAGTGAAGGAAAATGTAATCAAATAGCTTATCTATTTTGCTGAAATTTGATACTCTTGGTTGATATAGAGTCCCGATGGCTTTATCCTTTCCAGTCTGGACAGTAATGTTCCAAATAATTACTATTAGCGGTTCAACGAAGCATTAGCTGCAAATGAGTATCTCAGTTTCAGGTGATAATTATGGCATTAAGTTGTGCGGAAGCCAGAACTAACAATGACCGTAATTACCGTATGTACACAATCTCTGAATCTCTGACAAAAACTTACCCATAGAATAGGCAACAAATGAGGAATTTACCCACATATTTGTCCCACAAACTTGAAGAATAAAGTGGCGCTGATTATAAGAAGCACTAAAAATACATGTAATGTGTCGCTACAAAATAACAAACTAAACACAGAGGGATAATATCTGGCTAATACTGTGCGACGACTGAACTTTTTGCCGCTCATTAAACTTTTCAGAAAATTATTAAAAACAATGTCTTTCAGCCGTGGTCCATAAGGTTATAGCAGGTATTTCCGGCAATTTCAGGAATAATCAAATTTTGAAAGCCCATTTTATTTACAACTATAACAAAAAAAGCACAGCATCACAATTACATTCAAAAGAGAAAAGCGGAAGGTGGGGTCTCTCCTAAATAAGTCTTCTTCTTCTTCTTCTTCTTCATCAAGGATTAGGCTGTTCCGTCTTCACTCCAGTTATCTCGTAAGATGTCCTATTTCTCGTCTTCCTTCTTGTCTGGATTTTCTTATTTGTTTGACTATTTTTTCATTTCCCATTTTTACTTTCTCTTCTTCGTATAGTAAGGAGGGGAAGTATTGCATTCCATCCAAAAATTCTATACCGAGCATACATGTTTTGAGGCTCCCAAAATCCAAAAATAGAAATCATTTTTAGAAAAAGGTCCGCGTGTGTGTCTGTGAACAGCATAACTCAAAAACGAAAAGTCGGATAAATACCAAACTTGATATATAGGTTCAGTATCTTTCAAAGATGCGACACGAAGATTTTCAAGAAAATCTCCCCACCCCAGACTAGCCTTTACATGGAAAATTTTTCGAACATTTTGATTTTCTCAAAAATGGCTCTAACGATATTGATTAAAATATATGTTTAAGATATTTTTATGGCAAATGAAATGTTTATCATGAATTTTCTGGTAATATACCCAAAAGTGCTCTTCATTCTGAATGACTTTTGCATAACTGGAAAACCGCAAGACATAGACAAAAGTTTACTTCACAAATAATGTAGATCTCGTTAAAACACACAATCTATGTCATACTTTTTTTTTACGAGTGAACCATTTCCAAGATATTTCTTGTTATTTGTTTCTATTTTCCAATACTTATACTTTTCCTCAAATAGGAATTCGTTATTCTTTTTTTTAAATGTCCTGGACATACAAAGAGAATGGAATACTCCACATAGCAACCAGCTCTTAAAAGATTTGACTATCGCTTAAAGCCTACCATATTCCCCTTGCATCTATAAGAAAATTAGCAATAAGATTAACATCTCGATATCTCGATTAACATGAAGTAGGTGGAGAATGAGCGTTCGTAAAAATAGTTTGTACAAAAGTAGGGAAAGTCATGTGAATGCAACACATCAGATTTTTTAAAATGTATCCATTGTTTATTTTATTGTATACGTTCATTAATCTGCATACTTTGTTGCTCTCTCTCTCTATCTCTCTCTTTCTCTCCTTATCCAGATGCATTTCTATATGTTAAACTGGTAAGGCCATTAGCTTATGGAATTTTAATTTTGTATCTTGCCTTATTTTGTTTTTTAGTGTTCTTTGTATTTTGCCACACATCATTTCAAATTTATTAAGCCTATTATTTATATCGTTTTCTCTTTCGTAATTTATATCGTAGTCTAAAAAGCCCTAAAAGTATTAAATAAGTAGGCAACTTATTTTAAATGGTGTCATTTAATAATAGGGAGCAAAAAAGGAGTTTGCGGAAATGTTTACAGAGGCGAGCTTTCTTGCCCCAGCTGTGTTTACATAATTAAGAAATTCAGAGATACACAGTGATATGCTATGATCAGGCCTGAACTCTGAAGAAATGTAATTACTGACGTGTTATTCTGAAACACCTATAATAATCTGGCAACTCACTTCCGCTAGCTGAACTGATAGGGAAGTCTGCAAAACGATAAAAGGTCTGTCGTCAGCAGGCCGAAGAAGCCTTATCATGCTACACCCTCTCAGCAAATGTCCAAAACGAAGTTAACGGAACCCGCCCGATGACTAATGCCAATTTAATCAAACGTTACATTTATTGGTCCATAAAACGTCGTCGCTAAGTGGTACGGAACGAGGGCGTGTTAATTAATTTGAGTCCGCTGCTCTTTTGTTTGGAGATGAGGATTTGCGCGACGGTTCACTTGAGGAAACAGTATGATTTTCTCCTTCAGTAAGGCACGGTCAACAGTTGCGATGTTGCCCAGTCTCGCACTCAACCGTTTTCTCTTTGCTAATGCATACCAAGGCGAGCAACGAGGGGTGGGGCTTGCATTGCACTGTTACGGAAATAAAAGGCCCTCCTTCTCATTCGTTTGCCAAAAGGAAGAGGCGAAGAAGAGAAAACCGGAATTGTTTTTCCTTTTCCTCTAATATTTCCTCCGAGCAAAAAGAAAAAAAGTATTTGTTTAGAACATATCGGAGATATTCTGCACAGTATCTTTCATCTTCTATATTAATGATAAACAACAAAACTGTGCATTAATTTTTGCATAAATGTACAATGAATAAAAATTTGAACTTTTAACAGAACATTATGGCTTTAGAGCTGTAAGGAGAATACTAATGGCACAACAGCCCTAATCGGCCAAGACCTACTGTACGACCACTGCATCCCTGCCACGTCTGCAAAGAACATCATGGGCAGAATGCAGTAATGGGGGTGGCATATAGTCAGAATGTCGACTTCCCTCGGGTGGTGGCTTTCAGGACCGGAGCTCCTTCAAATACCTTTTCAGTTGGTGTCCAAGGACCTCACGAGACTAGTCAGCAGAGAATGCCGGAAATCAAATCCAGGTTCCCTCGCATTGCATGCAGCAGTGCAACCGCAAGGCTACGAAGATGCCGGCCCTCGTAGCTGTGGTCGCTGGAGTGTATATCTTCGGCGCTCCAAGCTGAGGATCCCGGGTTCGAGTCCCACCATGGGCATGGGTGTTTGTGTGTTGTGTAATAGCGGTAAAGAATATAATAAAAACACAGTAATAATAAACTGGGTAAATAAGGGAACTTTAAAAAAAAGGACGATACAGAATATTACGTAATAAATTACACAAAGGAGAGGGACACCCCACGTACTGCGACCTTCATAGACCTATTGTGGCTACCAACCCCAGGATGAAGTGAAGGAACTACAGGAGGCTACAGACTGCAGGCAGACAGTCCACAGAGACTCGGGGAAGTCTCCAACAGTTCCAGGCTTGAAGACCCGTTGCTGGAGCTGCTCAGTCAGGGCGATGAACTACCCGTCGACCAAGCAGCCCTCTAGTTTCCACGGGGAGTACTCTTTTCTTTGAGTTAACATCGTGCCATCAGTCTGGTACTGCCTTAGGCCAGGATAGCTAGTAGCACACCTGAAACATTAGAAGAAAACGGAATGAAAGGGAAATGATGGAAAGATTAGATTAGAATGCGTTCTGTAGGTTCTTTGATGACCAAAAGGCTTTGAACATAGAACATATCAAAAGCTTTATGTTTCTATTGTAGTGAACTTAGTAAAACTTGGCTTTTATAACCTGTCTCACTGCACAAGGTATTACATCCTTATTGCATGCAAGGAGTGTCAGAATTTTACAAAAATGTCAATTATGTATAATAAACGTATTCTTTTTGCACACATAAAGTTTACGACATTTTAAGTTATGATGCTAAAATGTAAACAGCAAGGATCAAATTTCTCTTATATTAAAAAATTGTCACGTAAACTGAATACAAAATTTCTTCCCTTCAATGCTTAAACCTTTACTGATATGCAAAGAGAGTCAGAATTTTAAGATATACATTAACTAAATTTAAATATGTACAACAAAAATTTTTGCATATAAAAAAATATATAAATTGCATAATGCTTCAGATTATGCTGCTAAATATATATAGTAAATATCAAATTTCTACTACTTTGAAAGTTAACATGGTTAGGTACTGAGTATAAAATGCACTTCGCTTAGCCTTTACAACCTGTCACAGCTACAAAATTACATCTTTACTTATATGAAAACATGGTCAAAATTCAGCATTAAGATAAAAATATCTAACAGGCATGACTGCCTGTTATGAGGAAATCGTGGTAGATGAGAAACCACCCAACATTCGTCTACTGACCAGTGAAACCCACGAAAAACACATGGCCAGAATGGGCAGTCGATGGTAATCTAACCCGGGACCTCCGGAATACGAGCCTGACACGTTACTACGGAATCATCTAGCTCGGTGCGCAGAATACTAACATGGTTATTTTTTCTTTGGGGGTAATATGTGAACTATCGAAGGGAAAACTGTTATCGCTTATTTAATATTCAAAGGTTAATGATTACACATTTATATTGTATGAAACGCCCAAATTCCCTTGCTTTTGCTTCAGTTAATTCAATCACGAGGAGAGTGGGAGAGCGCATCGATCCTGCCATCGGATGGCCACATTGTGTACCGTGATTCGTCACTCCACACAACGTTTTGCCACTGTTCAATCGTGTAATGTTGACGCTCCTTACACCAATCGAGGCGTCGTTTGGCATTTTCCTGCGTGATGTGTGGCTTATGAGCAGCCGCTCGACCATGGAATCCAAGGTTTCTCACCTCACGCCTAACTGTCGTAGTACTTGGAGTGGATCCTGATGCAGTTTGGAATTCCTGTGTGATGGTCTGGATAGATGTCTGCCTATCACTCTTTACGACCCTCTTCAAATGTCGGCGGTCTCTGTCAGTCAACAGACGAGGTCGGCCTGTACACTTTTATGCTGTACGTGTCCCTTCACGTTTCCACTTCACTATCACATCAGAAACAGTGGACCTAGGAATGTTTAGGAGTGTAGAAATCTCGCGTACAGACTTCTGACATAAGTGACATCCAATCACCTGACCACGTTCGAAGTCCGTGAGTTCCACGGAGCGTCCCATTCTGCTGTTTCACGATGTCTAATGACTACTGAGGTCGCGGATGAGTACCAGGCAGTAGGTGACAGCACAAGGCACCTAAGATGAAAAACGTATGTTTGTGGGGTGTCCGGATACTTTTGATCACATAGTGTAGGTTATAAAGAATTATATACAGTATATAAAGCTACACATTTTGCACTTATCAGAGTGGAGACCAAATGGTGTAGAATTACAAAATAAAAAATGTCTAAAAATGTTCCATGTAAAGGTTAGTTCGGGGTTGGGGGATTTTCTTGAAAATTTTCGTGTCACATCTTTGGAAGGTACCGAACTTATATACCAAGTTTGGTGTCTATCCGACTTTTCGTTTTTGAGTACTGTTCACAGACACACCCACGGACCTTTTTCTAAAAAGACTTTTTTTTTATTTATTCGGGGAGGCTTAACAATTTATTTCAAATAAATTCTTCGTGGTTCAATTGTTTAATACTTAGCCATTCTTTTAAAGTCCTATCAACGTTCAGTTGTTTCTCGCGATTGCATGGAACCGGTATGGAATTTTAAGGCCAGCATAATGCGTCCAGTCCTTAAACACTTGACGATCGCTATTCCCATTGTATCTATAACGAAATGTATAATGTTGGCTATTTCCAGAAAGGTTATCTCGATTAAAATTAAGTAGATAGGAAAATAAACTTTGGTAGGAGTATTCCGTATACCCACTAATAAGCGATAGAGGGTAGAGAAAATTATGTGAATGTAACACAAGATCTTTTTAGTAAATGGCAACAAACGCTGTATCGGATTTGTTTTATTGGTATATTTTATACCACAAAATGAGAGTTTGAGAGATAGCGAATGAAGTCGGAATGTTTGAAAATGTTAAACTCCATCAAACTGTTCACTCATGTACACCCAAGAATTACGAAACATCCACCAGTGATAACATATCAGTATTTTGCAAATTTGAGATATGGTGAACCCATTAAAATGTTTGTCTAAAGGCCTCTTCTATTGCAACAGAAACTGTTCTGGTGATTTCTCCCGCTAACCTCCGGTTGGAGGTCTTAGAAATTTAATAATTGCTTTAGCTTCTGGTTTTCTCTTACCTTCTAAAGAAGCAATTTTACACCGAAAATGGAGAATATGCAATTTCATTTGTGTACGTCATGTTTAAACTCCAACATAATTTCTACGATCTTATGAGGGAAAAGTTAATTTATGAAATGTTGGGGTATCAACTATTTTTACAGGCTCAAAGTAGGGAAAGTTAGACGAAAAGGAGTTTTTAAATCGTGATTATTCTATAGTTATTTCTATTAAGACCTTTTCAAGCTTTGACAACGAAACTCTTAGCTTTCTTCGTTCTGTTGAAAAGGTACTTACATATGGCCTCGAAGTCTGTGACTTGTAAGGACGTAGTATAAAAACATGAAAAGAGCGGTAAATGTTGGAAGGCAGAAATATCCATTTTAAGAGATCTTGCATTCTCACAGGACTTCTTTTGTTCTGCTCCTCTACCTGTGACAGCCTCGCGTCGGAGTATATCAAATACGTTTTGTACCTTTTATTGGCAATATAGTTCATTCTTCAGAAACTCAGAGTAAAGAACAGATAGTAAGATATGCAGTTATTAATTACTTTTTACAGGAGGAAATTCATTTAAGGTGTGTGGCTTACACAAGCTTATCTTTGGCTTTTACAGTTCGTAGTGTTATGTTAAATTTAAGAGAAAAATATTTTAAGTTAACATGTAAGGATGCGAAGTACGACCGCCCTCGTGAGACTGCCCTCGTATATGCACATAAAAACTAACACACGTAGCAAGGAATGTTCAACCCATATTCATAAATTCCAGATTTTTGTGAGATAAAAGCGGCTAGGCAAAATTTTAACAAAATTTTCTTTCATTTAGTGACAATTTGATTTGATTAAATATTTTATGGTTTGAAATAAAACGCCCCATGTGGAATAGTTTTATTTTTCTCTTGGATAATAAATTTACTAAAAGTATTTTTTCACATCTTTGTCGCTAAAAATTAACCCGATTTATAGTGTGTGTTAAAGAAAAATATATAGAACTTGTTGTTAAACTAGAATTTTTAATAAGGCATAAAAAGACACATCGTGATTATTTATACATACATAAAATATTAATAAAAAATCTGTGTTACATTCACATGACTTTCTCTATCGTGTGTAATTTCTTAATGGGTATAAAAACTTATTTTGCGAACGTTTATTTTCGGTCTACTCATTTTAATCGAGATAAACCGTTGGAGATACAGCTACATTACACATTTCGCTATAAATGCAAAGGGAATAGCGATAACCATTTGTTTCAAAACGGGACGCTATATGCTGCTCTGTATAATCTTTTATGCAGTCGCGAGAAACAACTGAATGTCGACAGGACTTTAAAAGAATTACAAAGTATTGAACAATTCGATCCATTAATGACGGATATCTCGGAAATGGCTTATGCCACAAATAAAAGTTATTTGAAATAAATTGTGTTGAGACCTACATTTGTTTATGTAATCGCTTAACGCTTGGCGGCGGCGTGGCCGAGTGGTTAGACCGCTCGCCTCTCACCCGGGTTCAATCCCAGGGACCCGCATGTGGGATTTGTGGTGGACAAAGCGGGGTGTGTGCGGGTTTTCTCCGGGTTCTCCGGTTTCCCCTGCCATCATCAACTTTCCTTTCATCATTTCGTTTCATCTATTCCCTTCCTCCCATACCAGGCATCGGGCTGATCACCCATCCTGGATATTCTGTCTGATCCATGAGTGTCTGCTCCTAGACGGGCCTCTGACCCCAGGCACCCACCTGTCAGTCCTGGGGGTGTAAGTCCTACATAAGAGTAGGTTAATCAGAGAAGGAAGGAGAAGAAGAAGCTTAACGTTTACCAGCTATACAAGATTATACAAAATTCCTTACGAATGAAGAGGACTTCACAGACTATTCCCAGAAAATTCAAGATTTACATTTTATTTGTCATGCACAGTTTAAGATATGGTATTTTAGTCAAATTTGTTAGAGCCATTTTTGAGAAAATCGAAATTTCCGAAAACATTCCATGTAAAGAGTAGTGGGGTGGCTTTCTTGAAAACCTTCGTGTCCCACGTTTGGAAGATACTGAACTGAAATACAAATTTGATAATTATCCGTCTTTTCGTTTTTGAGTTGTGCTGTTCACACGTGAACCTTTTTTCTAAACATTTTTATACTACGTATAGTAAGTAGGGGAAGTATTGCATTGCACCCAAAAATTCGATACCGAGATTTCACCGGAAATACATGTTTTGAGGCCCTGAAACCAAAAAAAAAGCATTTTTAAAAAAGGTGCGTGTGTGTGTCTGTGAACAGCATAACTCAAAAAACTAAAATTCGGATAAATACCAAACTTGGTATTCAGGTTCAGTATATTTCAAAGATGCGACACGGAGATTTTCAAGAAAACCCCCCACCTCAAGACTACCCTTTACTTCGAAGATTTTTCGAAAATTTTGATTTTCTCAAAAATGGCTCTAAGTTTGATTAAAATATCATATGTTTAAGATACTTTTATGGCAAATGAAATGTATATCTTGAATTTTCTGGTAATATCTCCAATAGTCCTCTTCATTGTGAATAAATTTTTGCATAACTGATAAACCGTAAGAAATGACAAAATTTTACTACACAAAAAATGTAGCTCTCGTTAAAACACAATTTATGTCATATACATGTTTTTTTGGGTCAAGCGAATTATTTCCAAGGTATTCCTTGTTATTTGAATTTTCCAATACTTATTCTCAAATGGGAATTCGTTGTTATATATTAATGTCTTGGACATGCAAAGAGAACGAAATGCTCCACATTAAAATATTTGACTATCACTTAAAGCCTCCATATTCCCCTTGCACCTACAAGAAAATTAGCAATAAGTTAGTTTCTGCAGATGTTTATCTCGATTAACATGAAATAGATGGAGAATAAGTATTTGTAAAAATAGTTTGTACAAGAGTAGATAAAGTCATGTGAGTGTAACACATCAGGTTTTTTTTTTATTCAGGGGTCCTCAAAATATCTATTTCCAGTGAAATCTCGGTATCAATTTTTGTGTAGTATATAAAACTTCCTCTACTTACCATATGTAGTAGAGGAAGTAATAGAATACTCTGTTCAGAAAACAGAGGAAATTATAAATAAGAGCTTCATAAGGTGTTTTATAACCAGAATTTCACAATAGCCTGACTAAAAGGAAATTTTTATAAAAAGAAAACGTATAAGGAAAATGCGTGCCCCAACTTTTAAGCTGTAATTCTTTTCAAATACAAACTAAAATTAAATTGTTAACACGTGAATATCCAATGGAGTTCTTTCATAAGAGTTAACAAATCTGTGAGCAAAAACATCCTTTGAGATTTACAGAGAAGTGAGAATACTGTATAGTAAGATTGAAAAACCGCATTATGCTAATTTTAAGGTCGATTTAACACGTCATAAACTCACACTGCGTAAGTAAAGCTGGCAAAAGTTTTGACACTTCTAATCCATTAGTAGGTCACTCCTCTATCGTTTGCGGCTGTGAAATGGGAAGGTGTTCCGGTCACTTTCTTTTTCAGTTAGTACTATCAAATGCAGTACAGCGCCGGCCTAGTAGCTCAGTCGGTAGAGCACTTGCCTGGTCTACGAGCGCTCTGGGTACATTCCTGGGAAATTTTTCTCCAGCCAAGACTATTTCGTATCCTCCCCAGAGACTGGAAGTATGAATGTGCGTGTAATCTAATGCACAACATTCAAAAATGAAAAACAAAAGTCCAACGAGTACTGTATATACGAGTTTAGCACTATTGCTTTAAAGGTAAAAGGCCACCGATATGACCATTGCTGTAAAAATAAAATAATCAACAAATAAAAAATCTGATGTGTTACACTCACATAACTTTCTCTACTCTTGTGCATACTATTTTATGAGATATCGAGATGTTAATTTTGTTGCTAATTTTCTTGTACATGCAAGGGGAATTGGTTGGCTTTAAGCTATACTCAAATATTTTAAGAGCTGGTTGCTATGTAGAGTATTCCATTCTCTTTGCATTACCAGGACAAAAAAAATGAATAACGAATTTGAGAAAAAGTATAAGTATTGGAACATTTAAGGGAATAACAAGCAATATCTCGAAAATGGTTCACTCAACAACCAAAATGTATATGACATAAATTGTGTATTTAACGCGATCTACATTTTTTGCGGAGCAAAAGTTTGTCTATCCCTTATGGTTTACCAGTTTGCAAAAGTCGTTCACAATGAAGGATACTTTTGGAGACATTCCCAGAAAATTCGAGATATACATTTCATTTGACACGAAAATGTCTTAAACATATGATATTTTAATCAAAATCGTTAGAGCCATTTTTGAGAAAATTAAAATTTTCGAAAAACGTTCTATGTAAAGGGTAATCTGGGGTGGGGGGATTTCTTGAAAACCTTCGTGTCGCATCTCTGGAAGATACTGAACCTAAATACCAAGTTTGGTGTTTATCCGACTGTTCGTTTCTGAGTTATGCTGTTCACAGATACACACACACACACACACACACACACACACAGACACACACGTGGACATGTTTCCAAAAATGATTTTTTGTTTTGGATTCAGGGTGTCTCAAAACATATATTTCCGGTGAAATCTCGGTATCGCATTTTTGGGTGGAATACAATACGTCCCTTACTTACTATACGTAGTTGAGAAAGTAAAAATGAGAATTTGATACAATTTCGTACCATTATTTTTCAATATATTGTTCGGTGGTACTTTGATGAAAGCTTATGCTTTAAATCTGTTGGATTCAGTCAAAACTAAATGTGCATGAGGTTAAGAATGAGGTTAAAATGAGTTATTTTATAGAAGAGTATTTCAAACTTTGTAAACAATGAAAAAGCGAGTAAACCTATAATACCATGCTGATGCTGATCCCATCTAATATTACTCTCCGCGCTAAGTCATACCCCTCCTTCTCCTTCAAAGTGTGACGTACTATGCGATCTCTTCCTGTCAGAGTGCATGTAGTGTAAGTCATAACTCAGTTGTTTCTGTGCATGATACGCAGCCAATAATGAACCACCATACATCCTTAGCTTTTATGCGTACACTGACCCGAAGGAATGCGCACGAGTAGTTGCGGCTATAAGATAAGTAATGAGTTGAAGGCAGTTACAAATCTAGGTTGGGAACACAAGTGCTATATTTTTCGCAATCGAGATAAAGTGAGCTTGAAAATCAGCCTTGCGTTTTTGAATAACGAAAATAGCCCACACGCACTACTTCAGGACGCAGCTTATTTGGAAAAATATTCAAGTGGCGCAATTATATTATTGTTAAAATAGAAGAGATTATATTTCTTGAGGCTAATTAGTGGTATTCAGGGAATAGTTCGCAGCTTTGTCGCTAGTTTTCGCCAGAGGACAATCCGGTCTAAAGCAAGAGGATTAATATCTCGATAAGCTGTAAAATAGGCTATTTTAATGTGTTCTATAACACACAGCTTTAATAATAAAAAAATCTTATGTCACATTCACATAACTTTCTCTACCTACAATTGTTTATTTATATATAAACTCTATAATCTATTCTTACAAAAGTTTACTTTTCTATCTCTCATGTTAATTGAGATAAAGCTTTGCAGAAGAAGTTTCATCACATACTTCGTGTGGGTACAAGGGAGATAGACAAAATCGAATTCAATAGTCAGATGTTTAAGAGCGGTCTGCTTTATGCTGGCCTTGAAATTCCACGCGCTTTCCATCGCGAGAAACAAATGAATAGTAACAGCGTTTTAAGAAAAGCGATAAATTTTGAACAATTCAAGCCAACCTGTTAGGTAGTCGCTTTGACCTACATATCCGCAGCTGTACTTTCTACGAATGTTTGGGATGGTAGGTTTCAAAAGAAGAGGTTCCCAGTTCGAATCTTGCTCCCGTCTGCAGAGTTTTATGTCTGTAATACATACTCCACTTTACGTATACATGTATGTACAGAGCCACAACTCGTAACTGTTAAAATCTGAATCACCCCTGAAATCTCTGTTACATATAATGAACATTATCGGCACGCTGTGCACGACTACGAAGTGTAACTGCACTCTTGAACTCAACAACTTAACAAAATAGGAGCTTATATTTTAGATACTAAATGAATCCAGTTGCCTTAGTTTATTCATTAATACTACGAATGCTTTTGACAAAGCTTGGCCCGAAAGACTGCGGCATAAAATGAAACACTTTTTGTCGGATACCTTTACAGAATAAAGGTTCTGTTTCTGTACTACCTCAGGAACAGAACATTCTTAGTAAAATGTAAAAACCCAGTTTAACAAACTAGATCAATAAATGCTGAAGTACCACAAGGCAGTATTATAGGGCCGTTTCTTTAGCTCATCTATGTCTCAGATTTTCCAGAAAGTGTTTCGGTAAAAGTAGCTCAGTTTGCAGCTTTTGTTGCCATATTAAGTACAGGCTCATGCTAAGATGCTGCAGTGAAACTGCGAACATTTACCCAAAATATCAACAATTGGTGCAAAAAAAAGGAAAATAATAATGAACTACACAAATCTAAATTCGTCAAATTCACATACAAACGCAATATTACGACATTCCATTGTTCTGCAAGGAGAACAAATTCCTAGCGCAGAAACAGTAAAATATTTATACCTCATCTTAGCAACAAATTAACCTGGAAATGCCACATTAACGTTCTGTAAAAAGACCCAGAAATAATATGCACCAACTGAAACATTTACTGAAAGATCCATTTCCGATACAGACCAAGAGATTTATCTATTTCATTATCAAACCTGTATGGAAACACGAATGCGCTATCTGGGTTCAGCTTCGGACTGCCAGGTGAAAATATTCCATACCATCCAGAAGCGGGTTCTAGGGTTAATCGCAGACGTTCGCAATTACAACCGTGCATCGCGATCTGCAAGTCGTAAGAGTCAAAAATTAAATTGAGTTGTGGACGCTCTTTAACTGCTGTAGTCCTGAGCGTCCCATTCTATATTTGGCGTGAAAGAAGGTAATTTTGCTCAGAGGCCTCTTTAACAGGCTTGAGGTTCTTTTACGTGCCGTAAATCTACAACACGAGACCATCGGCTTTACTTCCCTTCCGAAGGAAGCCATGCTTAGGATTTTTGCGCATCGTAAGAGTCGTTTCCATTCTACGCAATAGCTACAGTAGACTTCATCATTCCTTTCTGCAACATCAAAATGTCTCCTCAACCAGATTTCACAATGACATGCAATCTTAGACGACTAAAACATAAAACGACATACTGACTTGCTTTATGCTTAGACAATAATCTACGAGGGTCGTCCAATAGGTAAATTGACCTATTTTATAAGAAACATTACACACAATTGATCATGTTGAATTGTTTTTATTTATATTGTACAATCCTTCTGTTACTTTTTCTACGTAGTCAACATGTTTTCTAACAATTTTTGGGGACGCGACACAAGTTTTTCCAAGCCAGTGTTGTACCAGGTCGGGTCCTGTGCTCGCAACCAGCTGTTCGCTGATTGATCTTCGTCACGGTGTTAAAGTGCTTACCTCCATGATAACCTTTGAGTAAGGGAAACATGTGAAAATCACTTGGGAAAAGATCTGGTGAATATGGAGGATGCGAGAAAACTTCCCAGTTGAATCTTCTGAACTCCGCCTGAGTCAAGATTCAACTTGGAAATTTTCTCGTATCCCCGTATTTACCGGAGCTTGCCCCAAGTGATTTTCACATGTTTCTCCAACTCAAAGGTAAGCACTTTTAACACCGATGATGAAAACAAATCAGTGAACAGCTGGTTGCGAGCACACGACCCGACCTGGTACAACACTGGATTGGAAAAACTTGTGTCACATCCCCAAAATGCTTGGAAAAACATGTTGGCTATGTGTATGCAAATATTAATTTTCATCAGAACTGTAATATACTTCTTGTATAATAAAGTTTAATGTGTTAAGGAGAGAAAGCGGACGGGGATTCGAAAACACCACGCGTAAAGAATCGGCATAAACCGAACAAACGCCTGCGCGAAGCATGTCCTAAGTGGTAGGGGAGAATATTTGCTACCGCTTCTGAAGTAGCCCGCACAAAGAACGCCGAAACAACAGCAGGGGGGCTACTGTATGTTAACTTGGATGTCGGAAACTGTAATCCCTGGGAGCGATACAAGCTCGCAGATCTGATATGCTTTACCCACATCTGTCACGATAACAGACAGTAGCTCTTTAGTTACGAGCTCTAGGGAACGAACAGAGAAACTGAAAGTTGTCGATCTCCTTTCAAACATGTTTTTCACTAAAGGAATGTTCGGGCGCAATTAGCGATATCCATGAGAAAACATTCTGGATCTGGGAGTCAGGACGTAACTGCATAGCGACGCGAAAGGAAGACAGATACAAGAATCATCAGTTGAATATAGATTAGTAGTGAGGCATTTCAAAATTACTTCGTTGCCAGTATTTTTTCGCTGTAGTGCCGCTTTTACTATCTCTACTTATTAATGCTGTGCACGCTTTTGGCAGAGATAATGTAATTTAAAATGTACGTTCTGCAATCTGCCTAGGCAATGATTTATTGCAAAGAACGGCCGATTAAGCAACAGTTGTTTCGTGTCTGCGTTCTCCCTATTTTTAACAAAAATCCATGAAAATGTTAAATAATAAATAAATAAACTCCAGAAAGTCTCGTAAATCTCAGTATTTCTACCTTAGTATTTTCTGTTTTCTTGACGTGCATGGGTATTAATTTAATACAATATTCTAATATTCTCCTTTTCATTTTAAAAATATTAATATTCAACATGTGTTTCATTGTTTATCTCAAAAAAACTGGAGGAATGATCCGTTTAAACATTTTAATTTATAACTTTTTTCTAAATTCAGTGCCTTTGCTTATAAAATAGGAATTGAGAGTGTAGAAACGATGGCTTATAATAGGTAAACAAAAGAAAGTATAAATATATTCCTTTTTTTATTTTGAAGCAAACCGATTTAAGGAAACACTCCACTGAACCTGACAAACTTCAATGAATTTAATTGAGATAGCTTTATCTGATGTGCACACAAGAGTTCAAATTTTTCTCAATATCTCCTAAGTCCTTTGTAATATAAGAATAGATTGTTACATTATTTTTATGTATTCCTTATACTTTTCAGAAAAAAAGTAAATCATGCCATTCCACCTTTAAACAAAAAATATCAGTACATTTTTAAAAGAAAGCGGCGACCATTAACTGCGGAAATGTTCGAATTGTTTACCGACCCTTAAAAAACTTACAAAATTATAGAGACTGGATGAGAACTCCATCGAGTGGAACATTTGCAGTGATGAAAAATTATGAAAAAATCTTGTGTTACACTCACATGACTTTCTCTACTCTTGTACAAACTATTTTTACAAACGCTTATTCTCCATGTGCTTCATGTTAATGGAGAAATCGACATGTTAATCTTATTGCTAATTTTCTTGTAGATGCTAGGAGAATTGGTGGGCTTTAAGCGATAGTCAAATATTTTAAGAGCTGGTTGCTATGTGGAGTATTCCATTCTCTTTGCATTATCAGGACAAAAAAATGAATAACGAATTTTCATTTGAGAAAAAGTATAAGTATTGAAAAATTTAAGGGAATAACAAGCATATCTCGAAAATGGTTCACTCAACAAAAAAATGTATATGACATAAATTGTGTATTTTAACGCGATCTACATTTTTTGTGTAGCAAAATTTTGTCTATCTCTTATGGTTTACCAGTTATGCAAAAGTCTTCACAATGAAGAATACTTTTGGAGAGATTTCCAGAAAATTCAAGACATACATTTTATTTGTCATAAAAATATCTTAAACATATGATATTTGAATCAAAATTGGTAGAGCCATTTCGAAAAATGTTCCATGTAAAGGGTAATCTGGGGTGGGGGGATTTTCTTGAAAACCTTCGTGTCGCATCTCTGGAAGATACTGAACCTAAATACCAAGTTTGGTGTTATCCGACTGTTCGTTTCTGAGTTATGCTGTTCGCAGACACAAACACACGGACATGTTTCCAAAAATGATTTTTTTGGATTCAGGGGGTCTCAAAACATATATTTCCGGTGACATCTCGGTTTCGAATTTTTGGGTGGAATACAATACTTCCCCTACTTACTATACGTAGTAGAGAAAGTAAAACAATTAGAAACTGCAAGGTTAACGTTTTTTTTGTCTGTTTTTTTTTTCTTACACAGAGGAGAAGGTGACTTAAAGGTGTTAGATGTCATTCCTTTAAAGCATTTTTTGAAATTTGCGCAGAGAGAAATCCGCTTAGGCAATGGCCACATCTAGTTTGCTGTTTACTTACCCTTGCTTGTGTTACAGTCTTGGGGTCCGTTAGAACCACCCGCTAATGAGTATAATTAAAAGCAGACTTCTCAGTATACGCGTAATGCGTGTTGCATACGAGCACGGCGCAGAGTACTTCTGGCTCGAAAGTCCTCTATGAGCTTTGGCCTCCTGCACAATCTTCTTCCACAAATCTCTAATCTTCCGTTTTATTTTGTGCTTTCCTTTTTATCCTCTGGCATACAATCTTACTTTCAATATTCTTTTTGGGATTCTATCATCCTCACTATCCCAATATGCCCTAACCATCTTATTCTTTGTGCCTTTAGAAACTTCGCAGTCTTGCCTATCTATTAGTTCTTCTAATTCATAGTTATATCTTATTCCCCACTGATCTGTATCATTTACTGCCCAGAGATTCCTCTCAGTATTTTACTTTCAAATCTTTGCAGTATTTCCTAATCTGTGTTATTCAGGGTCCATGTTTCTACAGCATGTGTTAGTACTGGTCTTATTATAATGTTTTGTAGGTTTAATAATTGTATATTACCATAATAAGCTGCGTTCCAACTTTGAAATTCTGCCCTTTATACACTATGTTGTTATTATTATTATTACTACTATTATTGTTGTTGTTGTTGTTTACAACTGTCCGTAGGTATTTCAGTTGTGATACCGCTTCAAATGTTTTTTTTTTCTCCAACTACCAGATTTGTGACTTTTCTTTTATCTTTATTTCCTGTCATTCAGTTTTTTTCTCTTTTACTCTAGTCCTATTTTTAGACCTTCTTTCGAGTTCCTTATGAAGTTCCAGTGGTATTTTTTTCTCTCTTACCACAATAAGTATGTCATCTGCACAGGCACAAATTTGGCTAGGCTTGAGTAATATAGTCCCTTTAGAGTCTATTTCGCCTATTGCTCTGCGCAGGGCTAAATTAAAAAGCATCGTAGATAGCCTATCTCTTTGTCTCACACCAATGTTGCATTTGAAATCAGTACTTAGTTTTTTCATTACTTTTACTTAGCTTTAGAATTTCCATAGTCATCTTTACTAGTCTTGTAACTTTAGGATAAATTTTAAAACGTTCCAGAGTTTTATAGAGAACTTCCATATCAGTGGAGTCAAATACATACTTAAAATCAATGAATAGAAAACAGTATTGAAAATGTGTAATCAACATCACTTTTTGCAAAGAAGAGGTTTTCTGTCTTCCTTTTTGAACGAAAATCATGTCAGAGACAATTCATTTCCACGTGATATAATTTTTACACTAGCATTCACTGACTTTTATGAAACCAAAAAGAAAGGGGATTGTATATAGAAAGGGGCATCTCTACCACAAAAAAGACAATATAAGTGTTCTGAATAGAGGTAAAACAGCTTTTATTTTTCTATCTGCTTCATGTTTATTGAACTATTTTCAGAAATGGCTTCATTGAGCAGGCTGTCTTATCTTAAACGGCTTGCTATTAATTTGCTGGTTTTGTGTTTCTATACCTTTTCGGGACATCACGGAAACAAATAATACTGCCGTAGCACTGAAATGGAAAGGCAAGCAGTGTTGGAAAATTCGAACACATTCCAACGAATATCTCGAAAAAGGTAATGGCTACAAAAAATAAATAAATAAATAAATAGCATTTTTGAAAATATCTATTTGTTTTATTGTAAGCATTAATCTATCTCGTAATGTTTAGCAGTAATACAAAATTCAGTCTGAATGAAGGGGATTTCACAGACTATTCGTAGAAAGTTCAAGAAGTGCATTGTATCAGCCATGTAAAAATTATTTAGCCGACAGTGGGGGGGGGGGGCACTCTCCGCTCACGCTATCTTGTGAATTCTTGCATTCCGTGTGTTTTGCATTTTTGCTTACCTAAGACGATAATAAAATGTGTATAATCCTCCAAATATTGATATGTATATTTAATGTTGCAGACATGCAATACAATCATATCTGATAGTTGAATTTTACCATTTTAATCTTACGTTCTTTGCTTCCCTTTATTTGTTAGCATTTACTTACGATTTAGTGCATGCAGGATTTAAACATCTGTTTCGGCGCAAGCAGCCATGTCACCTTCAGTTGTTCACTGGCTTGGTCAACACTCCCAGTCGTGACTAATCGGCCGGTTCGCAGAGTCTAGAGTTGACGGCAATTAACTTATTTTCGCATAAATATTCACTTATTATTATAATATATATTATTCACTTCGTTAAGTGCTTTGCAGAAACTCCGTATTTTCAAATTTCTTCCTTGTTCTGCAAAGATGCACTTACCGCACTTGTATCACAATATACTATTTTTTAAAACAGTTTTACTTATTTCTAACATTTCCATCGGATGAATGTTTGACTTAATATGTTTTACTTTCTCTACCATATGCATAGTAGGTAGAGAAGGTAGGTACTGTATTTTACCTAAATATTCGATATCCAGATTTATTTCACCGGAAATATGTTTTGAGGTCCCTTGAATCCCCCTCAAAAAGCATGCGCGCGTGTGTGAACAGCATAACTCAAAAACAAAAAATCGGATAAATACCAAACTTGGCATTTAGGTTTAGTGCCTTCCATTTTAAAGAAAATTCCCTCATCCCAAACTACCCTTTTCATGAAAGCTTTTTTTCGGAATTTTTTATTTTCTAAAAATTGGCTCAAACGGTTAAAAAAATAACACATATTAAAGATATTTACAGACAAAATGTATATCTTGAATATTTTGGGAATAGCCTGTGAAGTCCTCTTCATTCAGAAGGAATTTTTGTAGAACTTGTATAATTGGTAAACGTTAAGCGATAGACGAAAATTTACTACACAAAAATTATAAATCTCTTTAAAACACACAATTTATTTCATTAACTTTTTGTGGCATCAGCCATTTCCGAGATATTCATTATTAATGGTTCGAATGGTTCAATACTTAGCCCATTCTTTTAAAGTGCTATCGATTTTCAGTTTTTTTCTCGCGATGTGGAAAGAGAGTGGAATTTTAAGGCCAACGTATAGCGTCCAGTTCTTAAACATTTGACTAACGCTATTCCCTTTGTATCTATAACGAAACGTGCAATGCAGCTATTTCCGAAAATATTTATCTCGATTAAAATGAAATAGATAAGAGAATAAGCTTTCGTAACAATAATTTGTATACCCACTAATAAGTGATAGGGGTAGAGAAAGTCACGTGAATGTAACACATCAGATTTTTTCTCGTGTTTATATTGCAGGAAACAGTTTTTCCTTTGTCATTTTTAACGCAAGGTAGAAATTAGTTTTCAGTGCTGTCTATTTTGCTTAATTCTGAATTAAAGTAAACAGATGTTTCCAGTACGGAAAGTTCCTGAACCGTGTTTTGGAAATTAAATAAGGGTGGAAATTAAAGAGTAATTTATTCGTTAAATGCACTCATTTATATTTTATTTGCATTAATGTATATTTTAATAGACCCTCTCTAAAAAGCTGCTTGTCGGATTTTAACACGCCCAAAAATGGTACTTTGGCGGCGTAATAAACAAAATCCAGGTGGCAGGGACTAGCCATACCAACTTTAACAGTTTTAAACAAAATACGTGATCATAAAACAATAAATGCAAGCCAATATTGTTTTTATTTTAATCATAAACTTAACCAGCATTTTTCACAATTCATCATTAAAAAAAACTAACACCGTTCTATTGCATATCAGAAACCCTCCACAAAAATTAAAGATTTATTTCGCAACATGGAAGTGAAAATGAAAATCCACCACTTGTTTCTGCAACATTTCCAGCTCCGATTCATGTTTGTGGCTCGGATTTTCACCCATATTTTCAGTCACAGCTTATTGTTTAGAAACGAGCGCTCAAAATAAGCACTGCCATCTACACCCGCTTCTCGTATCGTTACGGTCAGCGCTTCCTAGGAGGCGTTGGTGCGGTTCATAGCGTAGGATTCAAGCGGCGATGAGAATATGTCAACATATGACTGGCTGTCTTTTATACTTACATAGTGCTTATATTACATTTATTTTATTTTATATAATTTAGATACCTTTTACTAAAATTTGTTATATGGACCAGGTCCGCAAAAGCTTTAGTGGGCTTGCATAAATAGCTATGTTGAATTATGAAGGGTGCTTACGTATCAGAAACAGCTATAGGAAATATTTAATGCTGGTATTTTAACTGCCCGCGCAGTTGTAATTATATTTTTGTAAGTTTGGCCTTTTGATGAACCTCGTTCCTTACAACATCCCGATACCTGTCACAACCTTGACCAAGTTATCATAGAACAGGGTGGAGCCAAGTATCACACTCGTAAATTTGTGTACTAGGACAACACCGCGCACTGTCATTCCGATTTATGCAGTCTCACTTGTACCTTGTGAACTTGCATTGCCTTATATAGGTGGTAGACTTTAGGGAGTGGACTGAATGAAAGCTTACCAAGTTTCTTCATACATTCGAATGTGTTAAGTCCTTTGTATGCAAGTGGACTGTATTGGTCGTTCAAATGTGCAGACAGTTGTCATCGCGCTGATTAAGAACTGAATTTTTGCTAAAGAATGCTTGACTGCCTTTGCGGTTGAAGTAATTTTATTTTTATTAGGCTATTATTTTTACGGTACTTGCACCACGCTTTGGGAGCCAATTTGAAGGTTTGTTGCTGCTACGTATAGAAAGTCAGTTTGAAGAAGATGTATTATTGTATTTCGACTGTTTGGGGAGCCGAACTTGAAGTAGTTGCATCCGCACGTATGGTAAAAAGTTTCCGGTAGCCTTCGCCCCAAATGTACTTTCCGATGGCCTTTGCTCAAAAAATGTTTAAAAAATTATTAACTTTGTAATGTTTGACTATTTCTTTAAATTGTATATATTTATGTTTGCCTCGGCTGCGTCAGTATTTATATTTTTAGAGACATGAATGTCTTAGTAGGGAGTGGTGCGACTGAAGAATGTAGGCTTACACAGATTTTAAGTTTTTCTTCACTCCATTTATTAATGCTTGACTCGATTTAAATAACACTTCACTGATATAGAGAGCTGTGAGATTCTTTTGTTAATTACTTGCACTTTTTAACACGTAAACTATTTTTGTCTCACACAAAATACGTATTAAATTTCTCGAGGACGCATGTCGCGTCCAGATAGGAACACTGTCTACAAGCAACTGGCAACTGAATTTGTAAATTTTGCTCCATTTTAGTTTCTGATTGGCTAATCCTAGTCCAATAGAATACCTTCATTTAACTAAAACTTTTTCTGGTTGTTGATTGGCTATTTTATAAACTTCTCAAAAATTACATTATTGTTGCTCCAAGAATTACCAGTAGCATTTAAACTTTCTAATTCATTATTGCCTCAAGGTTACCTCATTGCTATCTCATTGTTAGCAACTTTTAACCTATTTTTCTCACAGCTCCTACATTATTAAATTACGTAATACATTCACATAAATTATTACACATGTAAAAGTAATATACATATACAATGACTGTAATATGCACTTTTTATATATTGTTACATACATATATTACTTTAGGCGGGCTGTTATTGAATTTATATATTATATAATTAGACTGAAATCATTTAAATGTTAAAAATACTGCCTCAGGGTTTGGTGGTTAGCTGATAGCCTCCAAATCCAGAGGTCTCATGTTTGATTCCAGGCTAGGTAATGAGAAGTTTTCTCCATCTAGGATCAGTTCCCATCCTCCCTAGAATCTGGAAGTATGAACGAGAGTGTGAATTTAACGTCGTTGTCGTCTCTAACCTCCCCATATGTGGTCTGACCTTCGGGGTTTACCTTATTCCACCAAGCGATGACTGGACCCATTTCTGAGGTGGAGGCACCCAGGGCGGATTCCGTTACCTCCGATGGTGGGTGATAATGAGAATGGTGGTGGAATGAGAGGACCTACAGCGTTTACCATGGAACTCCGAACTGTGAAGGCGTGGACAAAGCCGACTTAAAATAGCCACCCCAGAGCAGGGATTCGAACCCCGAGAGGCCTTGGGACTCGTCCAGGACTATGCAACTACTGAAAGAGATACCAACCCAATGGAATTGTAACTAAACGAGCGAACATCGTTGGCGATGAGCAATTGTTCCATGCTGTCGATATGACCTGAGGTGTTAAAGACGGCATATAAATGAAGCAAAAAAGAAATGTTTAGTTGCTTAACCGAGGCCTTGTTACTTTTTGTACTAAATTAGATGTTTCAACATCATTTAATCAATGGCTGGAAATAATTGTACTTACGTCATGACTGTGGAAATTAACCTTGAGAAAGGTGAAAATATACCGTTGTTTGCTAAGACAGCTACAATGTTCTTCGGTTAATAATTTACCGACTCCGGTAAGAGAGGTCGTTAAAGCATAGATTTGTGAACGGGAGGTTCGCGGTTCAAATCCCACCAGGACCGTCTTACCTGACGTTTTTTTCAGGTTTTCTTCTGTCTTCATAAATGGAATATGCCAGGGAGGTACCCTAAACTTAGGCCTGGAACGTTTCCTTTCAATTGTCATTTCACTGCATGGATCATCAGTGTCCACTGCCTGTGATATCATATCAGGCGTTAATCACCAAATTAGCCATTCATTAAAACTAGCTAGCATTCTAATTAACCGTCTACATTTAACAGGCCATTAAACCTTAACACACAGTGTTTCCTTTGCATAACTGTATCTGAATTGACAGGGCGATCCGTTTAAACCTGAACACTTTTTAAGACTTATCATTTACCCCTGGAAAGTAATAAAACAATAAAATTGAGTTTTATTTTCTCAGTAACTCGGAGAATCCACCCCCCGTGTGTTTAACGTCATTTAACTGGGTAGGTCAGGTCATATCGGGCGATGAATGAATGAAATCTGTGAAATAATACCCAAATGAGCCCGAGGTTCATGGAGCTTAAAGTTACCCGATATTTGTCTTCTCAGGTTAAGGAAAAACCCCGTGTAACCCGCCCTAACCAAGAGACAAACTCGGGATCTCTTGAATGTGAGGCATACACGCTACACCTCAGAGCATTTCTTTCATGCATTTCTCAATTCGGTAGCGCGTTTTTCTTGTGAAAACATATTGGCAAACAAATTCATTGATTGAAACACAGCGAAGACAATTCTATGTGCGCAATGTTCCAAAAGACAATAATTTTATCGATGGTAAGAAAGCTGGAGACAACTGGCTCTCCTCAGCGAGACTGGGAAAGAAAAGACCTGCAATGAATCAAGAGCGTTGAGAAAGTAATTTATTTATTAGCTCCACGTATAGAAGCCAATTTGAGAAAGAAGGTAGTTTCAGCCCCAAGTTTTAAAAAAATATTAACTTTGTAATTTGACTGTTTCTTTAAGTATTAAATATTTATGTTTGCCTCGGCTGCGTCAGTATTATTGTTAGAGACACGTTTCTCTTAGCAGGGTTGTGGTGCGATTAAGAATGTAGGCTTACATAGATTATAATTTTACTTCATTCCTTTTATTAATGCTTGATACGATCTAAATAACACTTCACTGATATAGAGGGCTATGAGATTCTTTTATTAATTATTGTACTTTTTAACACGTAAACTATTTTCGTCTCACACGAATACGTATTATACTTCTCGAGGACACATCTCGCGTCCGGTTAGAAACACTGTTTGCAGGCAACTGAATTGATTTCAGCCGCCTAAACTTGTAAATTTCTGTATTTCAAGTCTCTTATTGGCTAATCCTACTCCAATAGAATACCTTCATTTAACTGAAGCTTTTTCTGGTTGTTGATTGGCTATTTTTTAAACTGTCTCAAAATTTACATTATTGTTGCTCCTATAATGACTAGTAGCATTTAAACTTTCAAATTCATTATTGCCTCAAGGTTACCTCATTGTTAGCCACTATTAACCTATTATTCTCACAGCTCCTACATTATTAAATTACGTAATACATTCACATAACATTATTACACATGGATACAATAATATAAACATATACAACGACTGTTATATACATTTTTTATATATTGTTATATACACATATTGCTTTAAGGCAGGCTGTTATTGAATTATATATATTATGCAATTAGACTGAAATCACTTTAGTGTTGAAAATACTGCCTCAACGTGTTGATGTTCAGAACGAAAGTTTATTTAAGGTCGCCTTAACCATGTTGATCTTATCGCGATCTATTTAAGTTTATTGCAATATACATTGGCAAGAATGGCGAACAATTATAACACAAGGATAATTTAATAACAATGCAATAACAACTCTTTGGTTTAAACTTGCTTGTACAATTCAATTGTTGTGAAAAAGTGGATTACAAATTTTTTAATAATGATGTCACTGAGTGCCGCATATTGGAATACCGAATGTCTGCGCTGTTGATCGAATACTGGATATGTCAATATGATGTGTTCTATTGTTAGGGCCGGTTTCACCAACAGATGCTAAACTGATTTAACACGGAAGTTAACACAAAGTCTGTTTCATCAAACAATGTTAACTTTAAAATCGGTGTTAAGTTAACATCCCCGTACCCCTGTGTTAAGCGTTGAAGTTGGAAAATGGCTGCCGCAAACCAAGCTATTGATGCGAGTTTGCTACAATTGGCATTTTTAATGCAATCCTAATAGAAGAGTAGTCATACGTCATAATAAATTTGAAACCCTGCAAAAGGGGGAATTTTTAAAGCAATATAGACTGTCCAAGGGGGTCATGATCATGTTTTAATGGGAAATACGAAAGGTTAGAATACTACCAACAGAAGCTGCCTCTTTCTCCTATGCTACAAGTGTTAATTATGTACTTAGATTTTATGCTATTAACCTTTTTCATTTGCTTGTGATAATGTTGGTATTTCCAAAACTACCGTTTGTGGGTTTATCCGGAAAGTTTTTAAAGCAATTGCTTCAAGAAGCAAAGAGTTTTTTTCGGGTCTGCTTGATTAATCAGGATAACATATTTTGGTCCACTTTAGTTTCAATGCAATGGCCACCACCAGTTTTAAACCGTCATAAACGCTCTTCGCACCTAACGTTTCTGGTGCTGCACCTTATGTTAGCATAACATTGCCGTAATTGCTTAAGAGAAACGCGTTCATTCCAATTAAATTAATCGCGGATTTTGTCCCAGCCTGCAATCTTATCCATTAATGTGAGGCCATCGGCTTTTTCACACTTGATAATACATTTATACTTATTAAGCAGATGTTAATTAACGCGTTTCAAACGGCGAAACATTTATTTCAGTTCACATCGTGTTTCTAACCTCAAACAATAGGGAACATCACATCGCAATTGCCTGTAAATAGTTGTCTGCTACTGACAGCGTGACGATACGTAGACAAAAATACACCGGAGTACGTTCAGAAGCAGTGTAGTTCGGCCACCGCCTTCTCGCAGTTGTCTTTAACGTTAACAAAATGTTAGCTAACAGTTTGCTGTAAAAGCTTGATGAAACGCAAAAGCTTTAACCTTATGTTAAACTTTGAACAAGATGTTAAGAGTATTTTTAACATCTTGTTGTTAACAACACCAGAAACGTTACGTGCAAAGAGCGTTTAAGACGGTTTAAAATGGTGGTGGACACTGCATTGAAACTAAAGTGGACGAAAATGTGTTATCGCTGATTAATCAAATAGACTGTTCGGTTCTTGAAGCAATTGCTTTGGAAATCCTCCGGATAAACCCACAAACGGTAGCTTTGGAAATACCAACATTACCACTCGACAAGTAAATGAAAAATGTTAGTAGCATAAAATCTAAGTATCTAATTAACACTTGTAGCATGGGAGAAAGAGGAATGCTTCTGTTGGTTGTATTCTAATCTCTTGTATTTCCCATAAAACCAGGCTCATGACCCATTGGACAATCTATATCGCTTTAAAAATTCCTCTTTTTGCAGGGTTTCAAATTTATTATGACATACGACTGTTCTTCTTTTAGGAATGGCATTTGAAAATGCCAATTGTAGCAAATCGCATCACCAGCTTGGTTTGCGGCAACTATTTTCCAACTTCTAACATTTGTTAAAGCCTTAATACAGGGGTACGCCGATGTTAACTTTAACACCGACTTTAACACATTGTTAAAGTTAACATTGTTTGATGAAACAGAATTTGTGTTAAATCAGTTTAACCTTGAGTTAAAATTTAGCATCTGTTGGTGAAACCGGCCGTTAGTGTTATTTGGCACTTCTCACAGACTGGCGGATGACTTCTGTTTAAGTAGGAATGCGTAATTCAAGTTGACCAATTCTCAGGCGACTTACTAAAAGTTGGTATTTGCGCTGGAGGTTTTTAACTGGGAGTTGTGGATGAAGTCAGTATTGTGCGCTGTTAAAACGTGAGCTATTTGTTCGCGTGTTGTTGTGGGCACCCAGGCAGCAGGGGTAGTGTGACAGCTGATACGGGGGCGTGTGCCGAGCCGGGCGACCTCGAGAACTTACTGGGCTTCTTGCAATAAGTTACCTGGTAAGTTGAGTTGACGTGCACGGTGCAAGAGGAGGAAGGGAAGTAGCTAGTTCCTTTAATTAACGCTTCACCTTGATGCAATTAGTCCTGTAGTGTCCAGGAGGTCGAATGTTTTGACTTCCACCTTTCTCTCTTGAGAGTAGTGGTTGTAGAAAGTCATGTTGTGATGTAAGTACATGGGTGCCATTTATGTTATCTCCATAGTCTTGCCCAAGTGCAGGTGACAAGTGATGTACTTCCTCTTGAAGTAACACGGATCTTTTATCCACATAAAGACA
The DNA here is from genome assembly GCA_030765065.1 of Deroplatys truncata. NCBI lineage: Eukaryota > Metazoa > Arthropoda > Insecta > Mantodea > Mantidae > Deroplatys > Deroplatys truncata. The sequence goes on along the minus strand of CM060988.1, from coordinate 64,716,670 downwards.
GAGCTATGGTTCTCAAACTGAGGGACGTGAAACATTTCAGCGGGCTGCACAGACAACCTACTCTGAAAAAGTCTGATGTGTCTGACTTTCTCTACTCACTCTTCTACAAATCATTCTTACAGAAGCTTAAAGCCTATCCTTTTATGGACTGCTTCTTAAAGAAATAAACTTTCATTACATATTTACACATTTCCTTGAGGATATAAGAAGAATACAACAGCTAAAGCAGTGATCAGATTTTTATAAAGCGGATCGCTATGTGAGGGCTCTGAAATTCCATGCTCTTTGCATGACCACGGAGAAAAAAAGATTAGTGACTATAATCTATAACAAACGATATCTCGGAAATGGCAAATACCACAGAAAGGGGATTTTAAATCAATTGCTTGTTTTAAAGACATTACAATAATTTTTTTGTGCAGTAAGTCTTTGTCTACCTCTTATGGTTTACAGTTATGAAAAATTTCTTCCGATTGAAGATAACCTCACAGACTATTCCTAGAAAACAAGAATCACATTTTATTTGTAATGTAAATATCTTAATATATGGTATTTATTTTTATTATGGTTAGAGCTATGTTTGAGAAAATAAAATATAATGAAAATTCTTCCAGTAAAGGGTGGTTTTGAGTGGGGAGATTTTCTTGAAAATCGCATGCTTCGAAGACGCTGAACTTTTATTCCAAATGTTGTATTTAACCGACTTTTCGTTTTTGAGCTATGCTGTTCACACACACCGAGAGAGAGAGAGAGAGAGAGAGAGAGAGAGAGAGAGAGAGAGAGAGAGCTTTGACATTACAGACACAAACCTTACACATACACACAAACCTTTTGCTAAAAATTCTTTTTTTTTATTCAGGGAATCTCAAAACGTGTATTTCCTATGAAATCTGGGTATCGATTTTTTTGAAATTTCCTCTAATTAAAAGAAATATCAAATCTAAATAATCATTCTTAGTTGTTAGAAGAGGCTGACTTATCCGACTTTTCGTTTATGGTCTGTACTGTTTACACACACACACACACACACACACACACACACACAAACACACGAGCTCGTCACCGCGGCTGCTCTTTCTTTAACTGTTTTTGAGGGAGTTTCTATGGACCTCAAAACATGTATTTCCGATGAAACCTGATATCGATTTTTAAATGGATTAATGTGATTGTAATTAATTTCGTTACATGTTTTTTTAAAAGCTCTCTTCGTATAGCACTTTGAATTTGAAGCAGCAGAATCATTCTGACAATTTGTTGATCTATGATTATTATTTTATATTTTACATTTTTTTCAGCTACGTATTATGTAGCTTTTGCTTAGGTTAGCTATTTTACTACTGCAAATTTTTGTGTATTAGAAATCCTCTTCTCAGTTGGGATTACGAAAAGAAATATTTTAAATAAATGTGGGGTTCGAAGGTAATTGCAGAACGCCAACTGGGAAAGTGTGGTAAACTACGTGGAATGAACTATTTTACATTTCAATGAACCACGCGCGTCAGGCGTTTCGCGAGTGAGATGGCAGACAATAACTTGGCGCGGAGGCGGCAGCCGCGTTGCTTACGCAATACAAACATGAGGGAGGGCCGGAGGAGGAGATGAAAGAGCAGGATAGAAGAAAAAATGTTGACCGTTAGTAAACCTGGCGAGGGTCCAGCTTTGAACTAGGCCCAGTTCATGTTACCTCTTTCGGCTAATAAGATCTTTTACGTGCCGTATTGCTCTTTATGAGGATCGTATTCGGGACGGATATGCACGCGTTGCATAGCTCTCGGAAGTAGACGTGCTTGTTCCAGAATTAAGATTTGATTCTTAGAAACGCTCTTCTAAAACGAGAAAAGTAAAGTATACATAATTAATAAAGCATAAAAAAAATCTTATTTTCTTGCCGGTTGAACCGGTGAGAAGGTTTCGCGGTAACATGAGGCTCACATCGGGAAGCCCCGGGTTCGATTCCCGTCGGGTCTTCTACTCTGACCATGGGTTTTTTCGTGGTTTCCTTGGGTCGGTAGGCGAATGCTGCGGTGGTTCCCCTTCTATCCAGATTTCTCTCGACATTATATCCTTTCATCTGCTTCACCTCGTTTATTTTAGGGTTATAGCACCAGTTACTGCGGTTGGTATGTTTCGGTAGGACAATGGAATCTGCGCTCCCTGACGTTTGACAGGACTGCTGCGACCCCCTTCCTTCCTAGGAGTGTCTCGTCTATTCCCGGGACCCCAGGTTACAGATGGCTAAGGCAGGGCTAGCAACGTCAGGTTCGTTGTCATCGTCGTCCGGAACTGGTCGCCCTTTGGATCTGCCCTTTCTTCCATGGGTCACCTTGTTAGCGCAAAGGCCCCACTATGGCCTATATACGGTCTTCTGCTCAGTTACTGGAAGCTCCTCTGCCTGACTGCTCCTAACTCCTAGGGCCGTTTGTACGAACTCGGAATAAATCTTGGAAAAACTAACTTAGGATACCCTAACTAAAGTATAAATAAGACGATAAATTGTATGACACACCTCTATTCTTTAGATAGCTACTCCATTGTTAGCTGCTTTAAACTTATGTTGGCTATATTGCGAGTTGTTAATGGCCAGCTTGATAATCATGGCTGGTTTGAAGCTTGTGTTTTTCTGAAACTTGTAAACATTTTGTATTTGTTTTCGCAATCAGCTGTTCCTAAACTGTTATTATTTCTTATTTGAACTGTTTGCTGTGCTCACATGCGTATTCGGACGCAAATTATAATTCTGCCAAGTACATTATATAAAAGTATATGGTGGAAGTGTAAAGACGACTACCACAGAACCGCTGAGGGACTTCGGCAGAAGTTTCGTTTCTTCTTTCAAGAAGCAGCTGATTGATGGGCGACACTGAATGATTTCTGTACAAGAAACAACAAATAATATAACCTCATATTTTGGACAAAGTTATGCTCGTACTAATATTTACTTTATACGTATTTTGGGTTTTGTCCACAATAACTTAACCTCACTCTTTACATCGCTACGCATGTACTAGTCTGCCACGATATGAGTGCGTGCGGCGGGTAGAGGAACTAAACAGTTACGTAGCAAGCGGTTGCCCCTCACCCCCTCTGATTCTTAACCTTAATGATTTTCGCATTGTAACAAAAACAGTGGCGCACTCCCCCAAGCGCACTCATATCGTGGCCTACTAGTACTGTATAGTGAATTCCAAACTGCATTCTGGTTGTATCTTAGATGGTATTTAACCTCACTGTTCCCGTAAAACTGTGTATTTTGCTGATAATATTCTGGATACGTTATTATGTTTAAATATTTTTTTATTCATATCGATTTTATGTGTTTGTCTGTAACATGGTCGAAAATAACCATTACATCATCTCAGCGCGGTATTCTTTCTCAACTTGAATCCTTTGTCGTCGTTTTCGTTTATCGGATGATCTCTACTACGCATTGTCGTAAGCTTAATGCTTCTCTTAAACATAAGCTTATAAAGAAACTCCTCGTTTATATTGGTCAAATTTCTGTCCAGTACCTATACAAGCAGCCATTTTCTTTTTATACTCGAAATAACGAGTTATTGCCGCATTAAAGCATAGTTAACTTATTCTGTAGTTATATCATCGATAGCCTTTATTCTGGTATCGTCTAACACAAGTTAGCGCGGAACGTCTACCAGGGACTTATTCCGAGTTAGTACTCCGGTGCTTAGACTTTCCATCTCCATTATTCGAACATAGAGGATGCCTGTGGTTTAAGTGCAGAAGTTTTAAGTGATGATGTTAGAGAATGTAATGCTAGTATTTTGTATTATTAGTGTACTATGATTCGGAGATGCATGCGAAACAAAGCAACGAAAATTGTTTAATACAAACTTTTGTTAATTGGGACAAAAATGAAAGTTGTTACAGCTGTTTTCCAATTGTTCTTTGGTTACTCTCAACGTCACTCACCATGAAAGAATGAACTTGATTTAGAATATCTTGCTGCTCCCTGATTTTCGCGCTAGTTACCGCAATCCTCGTACGAAACCATAAAGCCATAACCACTGAACTATTTTAGTACAAAAAAATTATTCTTAAACAGATTGAATGAAAACTCCATCATGTGGAACATTTGCAATGAAGAAAAATGCTGAAAAAAAAGTTTCCAGAAAGGTGAAGTTAAGCAATAAATTCTGTATCAAATCATATTGAAGTACATTTAAAGTGGAAATAAAAGAAGTACAAATGAATATGAATCTACAGTATTTAGAGATTTTTATAATGAAAAAGTAGCTTATTTTGCCAAATTTCAGTGGAACAACTCCTAAGCTCTAAAATATGCATGAACTCACTCGTTCATACTTTCTAAATTATCATGGTTGGAGAATAATTTCGATCTCCAGTATGTTGGCGGCTGGCTAGGTTGCAAAGAGTTGCAGTTGTAGCCATAGCGTAACTTGAGGGGAGGGGGTTGAGGAAAGCATTTGTCCGCATCTCACTATTTCTAGTTTTAACATTTTATTTTGAGTTATTTTAAGTAAAAGCAAAATTTTGTGTTTAATTCATTGGAGTATAATTTACTATACACCGTATATTAACTATTTCGTTAACTATTTAGAGTAACAGGAAGCAGGCAGAAAAAGAAAAAGAAAATTTTGCAGGATTAATTTGAAAACTAGCTAGAAAATAAATCTAAATAGGTATAATTATGCACTAAATCACAGAAAAGAAGGAATAAATTAGTTTGATATCGCTTTAAACATGTATATCATATTGCTCTATTATTATTGTTATTATTGTTATATATTAAGTTTAATGTCCTTTAACCGGTAGGTCATATCAGACGGCGAATTAACGAAATCATGCTCAAATGGGCCCGGAGTCCCTAGAACTGAGTTACCCGAAATTCCTCTTCTCAGGATAACCGAAATCCCTTAATCAATGGAGTATATTTGGTACCAAGTAAGACGCTAAAAATAATAATGACTCTGCTCGGAAGTGTAAGAGTAATACATGTATAAAACATTTTTAAACTTGATTATGCAAACCTAGTTTTATTTTACTTTTAAACATAATAGTGCGATAAATTATTACCACTTCAGGCGCAGCTGTGAAGTGAAGCTTTAAGAGAAATGTGATGCTGGTAGCAAAATAAAGCGAACAAATCGCCTCCCAATCCAATAGTAGAATTGATTCCAGAGACAAAACAAAAGTTGGGAGGCAATGAATGCTGCGGCGCGGCGTAGCCGAGAGGTCGCTAACTATGTCAGTAGGTGAGCCGGGTGGGAGAGAGAGAGTGTCTTACTTTCCTCTTTGCTAATTATCCACTGGCTCGCACTTTGTCGGCTGCCGAGAGAGTGAACGTAAACCAAAAGTAAAGATTTGTGATCCACCATGTGAAATACTGCAGTTCTTTCCTATCGCAGCAAGAATATTTCGTTCTAAAGTCGTTTATATTAACCTCGAAATAAATTCAGGGTTTTCTTATTTAAGGAATAATGTAGATAATACTAAAATTAACTCATTTAAAAAAGATGCTAGGACACATCAGATTTAATGTTTTGAAAGGAAACTTTTGCAAAAAAAGAAACAAAATGATCATCCATTGTTGTACAGGGTGAGACGTCATTGACAAAAATTTTAAATGACAATATATTATTTTTTTAATTTTTTCTGAAAGGTATCTTATTTAGTTTAGAGTGGATGTTAAAATCCTAAAAGTCATCATATGTTTTATATTTCAGAATATAAACAAGGCTAGAATTGCAAATGATGTTTTTTAAATTAGTCTAATAAAATATTTGCTTTTTACCGAAGGATTTTTCTCTACTTATATTTTTATATCGCTTTAATTACGTGGCCATATTGCGACGGCTGTTAGAAGATACCTTGTGGATCGGTGTATGACGGACAGTTAGTCTCCTAGGTCCCATCCCTGTACCATACCATCTTACTTCATACGTGTTCACAGAGGTATGTACACAGCAACTGTAGTTCTGCTTCCACACGTGCCGGGCAGATGGCATTAGGTTGCCGTCCAGTCTACCTTTCAGTACCTGTGGATAGATGATACAGCATACGTTTTACCAGCTATTTTTCATGTTTAGTTACTGCTTTAGACTTAGGTGGAACTTGGTGTCCAATCCGGCGACAACCTTGGCGACTGAGGGAAACCACGGAAGAAAGAAAAAAAACAGTCAGATTGGTCGGTCCGCGGGATTTGAACCCGAGACCTCCCGAATGCAGGCCACAGGCTTTACCGCTTGGTTTACAAGGATTTATTGGGGCGTTTAAATTCGCATTAAGATTCATAACTAACTGTGTTTTTATCTTTTCACTTCCTTACTGTCTTCTGCATTTGATGTCGATAAAGCTTAGATCTAAATTGCTAAAATTAGTATATTGTTGTTGCATCCTCGGTCGTAGGTTCTGCCATCTTCATCTCTTAGGGATGAAAACAACTTCACTAGTTGCGAAAAGTTGTCTTACAAACTGGACCGCCATATGCGGTCTTTATTCAGCTTAAACAATCACAAAGTAGATATTTTAGCAAAAATGCGTTCGAGCTTACAGTTTGAGGATATATTACTATTAAGAAGGGATTATCTACATTCACAAAGTTCAAAATTCCCATCACAATAGGACTTGTAAACGGACTGGGCTCAGATCCATATCCAATAACATAATTTTCATTCCTATGCTAAAAGTGCAGCCATTTTACTTTCTCTACCACGTACCTTGTAGGTAGAGGAAGTATTGCATTCCACTAAAAAGTGCTCTACCGTTATTTCCACAATAAATGCATATTTCGAAGTCCTCTGAATAAAAAGCGTTTTTAGAAAAACGTCCATGTGTGTCTTGTGTCGATGAACACCATAACTCAAAAAGGAAAAGTCAGATAAATACCAAATTTGGTATTTAAGTTCATATCTTCCAAAGATGCTACACGAAGATTTTCAATAAAGCCCCACCCCAAACTATTTTTGTATTATATATATTTAAATTTCTGGAAATAGCGTGTGAAGTTCTCTTCATTCGAAGTGAATTTTGTATAATTTTGTGTAACGAGTAAACCACGAGATATACAAAAACATACTACACAAAAATGTAGGTATCTTTAAAACACACAATTTACTTGAAACAAGTAAAATTTTCTTTGGTGTCAACCATTTCAGAAATATCTATTTTTATTGGTTTGAAGTTTTCAATACTTTGTCTTTTTTTGAAGTGCTGTCATAGAAAGAGTGTGGAATTTCAAGACCAGCATATATCTACCTGCATTTAAACATTTATCGTTTCGATTTCTTCTATTCCACTTGTACCTGCAAGAAATGTGTAATGAAACTGTTTCTGCAAAGGTCAATATCGATTAACATGAACCAGATAGGCATACAGGATGTTAAAGAAAAACTATTCCATATTTTGAGAGGTGGTAGTATGGACCAAAACAAGAAACAAATGCCGAATAAACATGCGCTCTAAAATGCATACCTTGAAAGCTATGAGCACTTGTTCATCTTCGTTACTGTGAAACAGTTCTTTGCTATTATGTATGCCTACAAAATGCAGTAAACAAATGACACATTAATCTGTTACTGTGAAACAGCACAGCTTCTAGTATAATCTGCTTACAATTACATACACCCACACTTGTGAACCATCGCTAAAGGAGGTGTTCAATATGGTGCCTATTCATAATAAGGCATGCTTCTGTCCGATGTCTTAGGGAATCGCTCACTCTCACCACTCCACGGATGCTCTGGCAGGCATTGATAACGCCTTTCTGTAGTGTTAGTACATTATTAAGGTGGGTTGCGTACACCAAAGATTTAAAGATAAAACTGCAATGTAAAAGCATTTCACAAACTTATCAAAACACAAACTGATTCCATTAAATCTAATAAGAATATGCGTTGCTCTTATCCAGAACTGTGAATACGGTAGGCAGTAACAACACTAACAAATGTTTACTGCAGTTGTATCCATGAACAATAACAGAGAAGTGTGCCCTCATTTGTTTACTGCCTGCTGTAGGTCGTACGTAGGTAATAGCAAAGAGCTTGCAGTAGATGAGATGTTTCACAGTAGCAAAGATGAACAAGTGCTGATAGCTCTTAAGGTATGCATTTTAGAGCCCAGGTTTACTGGACATTTTTTTCTTGTTTTGATCCATACTACCACCTCTCAAAATGTGGAATACTTTTTTTTAACACCTAGTATAAGCGTTCGTAGGAATAGTTAGTTGAAACCATACAAAAATAAACGATGGTGGGTAGAGATTGTGACGTGGATGTAACACGCAGGATTTTGTTATGTAGTTTTAAATTTCCCTTTTCTAGCCGGGAGGGCGACAGTAATTTAATTAGTTGTTACTGGTTACACATATAACATTTATTAATTTGGTAAAGAAGTCCAGTTTCATTTCGAAAGGCAAAGAAACATTTATTTTTCACATTACTGTTTTTTAAGTAAAATTAAAAGTTTGTTTTATGCTTTTTAAATTATGCTTACCGAGCGTGATGGCTCAGGCGGTAACGTGGCCCGCATTTAGGATGCTCCGAATTGAAATCCCCGGGGCCGAATCAATCTGTCCAAAGGTTTTTTTTTCGGTTTTCCTCGGTCGCTAGGCGAATGCTTGGTTGGATAATTTGGTCCGCGAATTTTGCTATCATCCCTTTCATCACTATATTTAATTTTCCATACCAGGCATTGAGCTCTGGATATGCCATGATCCAGAGTTTGCTTGCTACTGGCTCCTGACCCAATGCATTGGAGTGGAAGTCCTACAAAGAGGAGTGTAATCAATCAAAAAAGAAGAAATGATGCTTAGTATTTTGACCCTCTAAAGCAGCGTTTCGTTGTGGTAATTTTACCTAAAAACAATGTTTTTTGGTATACTCCTTCACTAGTACTTGTCTGTTGAATCCTCTGTGCATAATACTTTGCTGCAAGAAAAGGTCGAATGGAGTTAAATCCGAGTATAGTGAAGACCGCAAAAATGGGCCACTCCAACGTGTTCATCTTTGTCCACGCTAAACAAAGGTGCGGTAGAATACCAAGTGCAAAATGGAATGGTACTCCATGGTGTTGGAATGCATTTATTAACGAATGTTAAGTGGTATATTTTCTATGTACTCACAGAGCAGAAGCGAGAGATTTAGAGTTGGAATGATGATACTTCTAGCACGTTTATCGTTTCCTATTAAGTAAATCTCCTCAGACATGTCTTTCTGTGGTAAAGCTTTTTATTCATTTCTTCAATTGTTGACACCGATGGACATTAGTTCAACTACATCCATTACGTAAGCTATACTTGTTGCAAGCGTCACGGCTCTTGAGCTCTTATGTCACAGGTTTATCATAGGACTCCTTGGTCCACTGGTCAGCAAAGCAACCAAGTAATGCCTAGGATTTTATTATACGCCTTCTTTGCCACGGTAAGCACGGTATAAGGTGGACGTTACCAGAAACAGTTTATTAAGGAAGCTATGAACGTTATGGATGAGAGAAGCCCTTCATAGCGGAATGGACGTTTACTTCCCAAATGAATAGAGGTATAACAAACTAGAGAAAGTATCTTCGCGGTAGGATTTGGTTTCTCGTTTTGCAGCAACGATAGAGTGCAAACCTGTTCTCTGCTCTGGCACGATCTGATCACTGTTGCGTCTTTCTCAACATTTAGTGACATTTGGATACAAGCTTGCCTTCGTCGCTTCATCTGGCCTCCTTTTGGGTACAGGGAGGCTAATAACTGCCATAAAAATATATACTCCGAGTTTCCCTTTTACGGCATCAGATCAAGAAAGTTACAAAGCCTCCCTCCCACTTCATAAATCCTCTTTAATTATCAATAACGGTGAAACGTCACATACAGTTGACACCGATATTATCACCTTATACTGAGAAACGCACTATTATCGATAGTGTGGATACACACCATCAATTAATACTAATTAAGGAAAGGATTTTGATGCAAATGCACATTTTTACTTTCTCTACATATACATAATAGGTAGAAAAGGCATTGCATTCCACTCAAAAATTCGATACCAAGATTTCAGCGAAAATATGTTTTGAGACCTCCTGAATCCAAAGAAAGCATTTTTAGAAAAAGGTCCGTGTGTAGGTCTGTGAACAGCACAACTCAAAAACGAAAAATCGAATAAGAACCAAACTTGGTATTTAGATTCAGTACCTTCCAAAGTTCCCCATCCCAAATCACCCTTTACATGGAACATGTATCAAAACCTTTTATTTTCTAAAAATGACCTAACGATTTTGATTAAAATATCATATATTAAAGATATTTAGAATGCAAATAAAATGTGCATGTTGAATTTTCTGGGAATAGCCCGTGAAGTCCTGTACATTTTGAAGGAATTTTGTATAATCTTGTGTAGAGTCATCGCAGCCTTAGGATCCCCAAGCGGCGGCCTTTGTGCAGTAGCCAAACGCTTGTTCCCTACCCTCCCTAACCGCAAGCACCATAAAATCTTACTGACATCCATGTGCATATGCGCGTTGTTGCCAAAATTAAAAATAGAATTTAAAAGCAAAACTTTGCAGGTGGTTTCCACATGTACAGAATACAATCATGCATTTTGTCTGCTTGCTTTACACACAAAATAACTATGTAAATAACTATGAATCGCATAGTAATTACATTTAAGTTGCAAACGCTTTAAAATATAACTGAACTAATGAATGATCTGAACTAATATACTGCGCTACAAGAATGGAAATGCATGTTAACATATCCGAGAGAAACTTAGAAACATGTCCCGAATAAACTATACATTGTTGGACTATCATTAAATAATTAAAATACATAAATATTAATTTATTTTGAAAGGAACTCTTACTCCCAAATCAAAGCATCATTTTTGATTATGCTGTGCGCGGAGCTATGGTAAAAAGCTTTTTATCACTTGTATCACAACAATGTTTTATTAATATAAAGCTAATACAAGACGTTGTGTATTGTTTAAGGTGTAAGATTTATAAGCATGACATCTTCTGTTTACTTAAATGAATAACTTTATTATAAAATGCAGGATAAGTAAAAATACGAAGGCAAAAGAAAGAAAATAAAAAAAAATCTTATGTATTATATTCACAAGATTATCTCTACTCACTCTTCTACAAACTACTTTCACAAAAGCTTATTCTTCTATCTACTTCTTAAATAATAAGATAAAATTTCATTGCACATATCGTTCTAAATATAAGGATACATAGGCTAAAGCGATAGTCAGATTTTTAAAATACAGATGACTATATGATGACTTTGAAATTCCATGCTCTTAGTATGACCACGAGGAAAATACAAACAGAGACTTCCAACTTGTATTTCAAAATTCAAACCAACAACAAAAAATTTCTCGGAAATGGTTAACACAATTTGACCTAAAATGTGTCCTTTACCGAGATTCCATTTTACGCAAAGTAAGATTTTGTCTCTCTCTTAGAATTTACCAGTAATACTACAAGTTGAGAACGAGGAAAAATTTACAAGTTATTCCCAGAATATAAAATTCATGATACAAATTTTATTTTTCCTGCAAATATCTTAAACTTGCGGTATTTTCCTAAAAATCGTTAAGCTGTTTTTGAGAAATTCAAAACAATAACAAACATTTGTCCACATAAAGGGTTCTTTTCTACATGTTCTTGAACATTACACATAAAAATCTGGCTTTGCTTATTCAGTTTTTGTAGCCCTTTTCTTCGTGGTCTTGGCATTACTGATATTCGGCAGAGGGTCACTTGCTGGTGCGGCCGGAGGGGCAGCAACTTGGTTCGTTTCCCAAGGTCTCCACATCTTAATTAAACTATTAAACGCTAATAACTATTAAACACTGCTAAACTTACAAAACTGCACTAAGTAAAACACTATATAACTTCTCTGAAGAAGTAATATAGAAGCTTAGCTGAACATGGAAGAAAAGCACGAGCGAACAGACACAGCTGCTAAAACCGAAGAAACAGCAGAAATGACATTGCAACAACGCTTTGCTTTGGTGGAGCTCGAGAAAGGATCACGTGTTGTATTTAAGGGATGGGAAGACCCTACTAATCGTTTACTGATGGGTTTATGGTCAGGCTTCAAAGCTTTCCGTTCGCTTTGTAGCCGGTTGGGGAAAGGATGCCCGCGACTAGCATAACTGGTAAACGTTACGTGATGGACGTAAACGTGTTGCACAAAACATGTAGATCTCTTTAAAACATACAATTTATTTCAAATAACTTTTTGTGGAATCAGGCGTTTACGAGATATCTGTTATTTATGGTTCAAATTGTTCAATACTTAGCCTTTTTTGAAGTCCTATCGAATTTCAGTTGTTTCTGGCGATATAATGGAAAAAGTGCGGAATTTTAAGGCCAGCATATAGCGTCCATTCCTTAAAATTCGACTATCACTATTCCCTTGGTATCTATAACAAATGTGTAATGCAGGTTTGTCTCGATTAAAATGAAGTAGATAAGAAAATAAACTTTCCTAAATATCCCCTACAAACTATAGAAGTTAGAGAACGTTATGTGAATGTAACACATATTTTTTCTCTGCTGTCAGAAAGTATGCTCTTTTGGTGTGTGAGTTAATTACTACTCGTATATTTCCAACAAATTAAACAATATTTTATGTTGCATATAATGCATATTCTGTCTGTTTTGTTAATGAGCATACTACGTCAGCAGTTTGCAAATTATACTGCACATTTGCTTGTTTTACTTGTATATTTTATAAACATGTATATTTTTATTTTATTCATTGCATCTTCATATTTGAATTACAAATTCGGTATTTCCAAAAATATGTGTGCCATTGACACAATCTTGAAACTTGGCAACAATGGTAGCTCAAACGCACAAATGTCGTCCTCCTGGTGTAGTGGTTACCGTGCTAGCCTCTAGTTCCTGAGGTCCCGGGTTCAAACCCGGCGGAGGGCAACGGATTTTTTTTTTTTGGCGTAAAAATCTTAAGCATGGCTTCCTTCGGAAGGAAGTAAAGTCGGTGGTCCCGTGTCGTAGATTTACGGCACGTAAAAGAACCTGCCTGATAAAGAGGCCTCTGAGCAAAATTACCAGTCTTTCACGCCCAATATAGAATGGAACGCTAAGGACCACAGCAGTTAAAGAGCGTCCATAAATAAAACTCAATTTTTTAACGCAATACGTAGCGAGATCAACATTTTTTGCATGATAAGTTTTTGTCTATCTCTTATCGTTTACCCATTATGCAAGATTATGTAAAATTCCTTCCGAACGAAACAGACTTCCCAGGAAATTCAATATATACATTTTATATGTGATGTAAATATGTTATTTATACCCGTGGTGTTTTAATCCAAATGGTTAGAGCCATTTTTGAGAAAATCCAAAATTTTCATGTAAGGGTAGTTTGGGATGGAGGGGTTTTCTTAAAAGTCTTGTGTCGCATCTTCGATAGTTACCGAACTTAAATATCAAGTTTGGTATTCATCTAATATTTCGTTTCGGAGTTATGCTAATCGTTCTTCGTGGTGTAGTGGTTACCATGTTAGCCTATAGTTCCCGAGATCGGGAGTTCAAACACGGCGGAGGGCGATGGCTTTTTTCGGGCATAAAAATCTTTAGCATGGCTTCCTTCGGAATGGAAGTAAAGCCGGTGGTCCCTAGATTTACGACACGTAAAAGAACTTCAGCCTGATAAAGAGGCTTTTGAGCAAAATTATCAGTCTTTCACGCCCAATATAGAATGGGATGCTAGGAACACAGTAGTTAAAGAGCGTCCATAAATAAAACTAAATGTTTTTGGAGTCATGCTATTCAAACGCGCGCGCGCGCAGACCATTATTTGTGTGTTCTTTTTGGATTCAGAGGCTCAAATCACATATTTCCGATGAAATCCCGGTAACGAATATTTGGTTGGAATGCAAATGCTTCCTCCACGTACTAGGTATGTGGTAGAGAAAGTAAATGTTATCGATGTAGAAAATACTTGAACACCCTGTTCCTGGCTAATAATCGGACGTAAACAAGCTAGCAACTTCACTTTCAAGACCCTTTCTTGGCCGAGCTACGTGATTGAAAGTTTTGTTACCTCACCACTCAAGAATAAGATATTTATCGTAGGTAATTAAATATTATGATGGAATGTGGGAACTACAGTGCATAAAGCATTATGAAGGAGGACTGAAAGCCAGTTTTGTACGCGGAAGTGTGCAGCACATTCACTGCAGGAGGGCCACAGGAACTGCCATTCATCAGATTAATGTGCTTGGGATGTCAGATAAACTAGCTGTACTAATGATGAACAAATTGCTCACCTCGTGTGGTTTATTAAAGGCAAGGAGAAATTAGTTGCATACAATCAACCAATGTTATCAATAGAGACAAGCAAAATGTGAAATTTCACATTCCAAACCATGCCTATCATTATGGGAACAAGTATTGTTTATGTTTTGCAGTGTATAGAAGTCAATGCACGTGACAAAAATTTCATATTTCGTAATATTTTATAAGATTTAAGATTTTTCGATTTTCAAATAATTTCCGTCAGCAATGAGCTCAGGCTATTCGGGCAGTTTTCTGCTGAACGTATTTACAGAGCCACTCTTTCCAACAAGTCAAATGTGACGTCACGTTCGAAATTAAACATCCTTTCTATTCTTAGAGTTTTTATTTCCGCAAACCGGTATTTTAGTGGCATATTGTAATTAGTATCAAGTAAGGACAAAGCAACCAACCAGTAACTTTTTTACTTTCTCTACTACGTATAGTAAGTAGGGGAAGTATTGCATTCCACCCAAAATTTCGATACCGAGATTTCACCGGAAATACATGTTTTGAGACTCACTGAATCAAAAAAAAAGCATTTTTGGAAACATGTCCGTGTGTGTGTCTGTGTCTGTCTGTGTGTCTGTGTGTCTGTGTGTCTGTGAACAGCATAACTCAAAAGCGAAGAGTCGGATAAACACCAAACTTGGTATTTAGGTTCAGTATCTTTCAGAGATGCGACACGAAGGTTTTCAAGAAAATCCCCCCACCCCAGACTACCCTTTACATGGAACATTTTTTGAAAATTTTAATTTTCTCAAAAACGGCTCTAACAATTTTGATTAAAATATCATATGTTTAAGATATTGTCATGACAAATAAAATGTATATCTCGAATTTTCTGGGAATGTCTCCAAAAGTATTCTTCGTTATGAACGACTTTTTCATAACTGGTAAACCATAAGAGATAGACAAAATTTTACTACACGAAAAATGTAGATCGCGTTAAAATACACAATTTATGTCATATAAATTTCTTTTGTTGAGTGAACCGTTTGCGAGATATTGCTTGTTATTCCCTTAAATTTTCCAATACTTATACTTCTTCTAAAATTCGTTATTCATTTTTTTTATGTCCTGGACATGCAAAGAGAATGGAATGCGCCACATAGCAACCAGCGTTAAAATATTTGACTATCGCTTAAAGCCAACCATATTCCCCTTGCATCTACAAGAAAATTATCAATAAGATTGACATCTCGATATCTCCATTAACATGTAGCATATGGAGAATAAGCGTTTGTAAAAATAGTTTGTACAAGAGTAGAGAAAGTCATGTGAGTGTAACACATCAGATTTTTTTTCTTTTTTTTAAGTTTTAGGATTACAATATATACCGGGAGAACCTTCTCAGTCTGCGGATTGGGAAGTTACGCAGTTCCGGCGTTTTCCACTGCATCCTGTCGTATCAATTTCAGCCGAAATGACTGCTCGCACCGCTGTATGCAGTAACTTGCACTCGTAGCGCAACAATGTGCGCGTTGTCCTTTAGTGGTGAAGGGCCCAGGTTCAAATATTTGAAGGTACTTTTTATATTTAGTAAATTTATCGAAAACTGATAGTTTCACATGGAAGTGTTGTTTCACTTAATTAGTATAATTATGTGAACTTCATTAAAACAAATTGTTATTTGTTAGAATATGCTTTAATGAACATCATAAAGAAATGAATAAAAACTCATAAATAAAACTCAATAAAACTTCCTGACTTCACTATGACTTTCCAGCATGATAACCATTACGCTACCAGAGCACGTTAGCAACAAGCACCGACGTAGCTCTAATCAATGGGCTGATGAATACGGGGTCAGCACCTGCATTTCGCATCGTCTGTAAAATGCATGGATGCCTAGTTACCAATCCGCAGGATGAGAAGACTCACGCGGTAGGTGTATATATATATATATATATATATATATATATATATATATATATATTACACTTCATGTAATTTTTTGTATTTCAATTGGTATTTTATTATTCAATATGGACAAAATCTACATACCATATGTTTTTAAATCAAATATCTCTTTTTGCTATACACACCCACCTGTGAAGGCCAGTAGAATGCCTCCCAAAGCTGCGGTGACGGCTTAAATGGAAGCGAGTGTACCTACATTTAAAACAACACGTTCTCTGCATTGTCTGTATTCAAGACGACTGGCTTCAATATTGCATCCCATTAAAAGTTATATATTTTTCGGATTTCAATCATGTGACTAAATAATTATTACTTCTTGCAATAATGTTTTGTCACAATTTGAGCTGTATGAAAGAACAGAAAAGCTGTTTTCCTTGTGCCACTTGTTTTAAAACTGAGGTTTATGGTACAAGATAAACCTAGCAAATAGTTTGGAGTGGTGGTTACCGATGCAAAGAACGAATGTGGTATTTGAATCAGTAACTCTTGATTATTTGCTTATCCTTATACAGCGGCGGTTCTTCAAGTGAAGCTACTATGGCAGTAGCAGGAAGTAATGAAAATGGGTTGTAAGCGAGCGAAATGGGAAGCGCAATATCCATGGGCAGGCAGAGAGAGTTGGTAAAGCTACTATCGGCTCTGGAATGTTCAGCTGCACTGTTTATATCTGATTGCCATGACAACCAACTAGAGCTTGGACTGTATGAGTGCCGTGTACTTCCACAAATTACCTGCTTCGAGGCTACGCTGAAGCTAAAATACTGGAGGTTTTAGAGTATAAAGACCCCTCTAGAGGCTATACAGTGTCACTGACACTTGTGAAATCTTTTGTAAACTTGTAAACTTCCTTCCCCTTGGGTAACGGAATGTTTTCCTTCTCAAATCACTTTTCAAACTCTGTGTGGAAACAATCTGTACGTAGCGATTATTGTCGTTGTGTTTGTGGTTTTGGAAGTTCGCTAGTGTGTGTTAAAGTGTCAACAATAAGTTTGTCTCAAAAACTTTAAACCACTGGCGATTTGCATGAATCCGCAACATGACGTAGTGTGTTGTGCGTTACAAAAATCTTTTTCGCGGTGCACTAAGAAGGATAAAAGAGAGGTGGTATTTACGGGTAGACCTAAGCCAATTCTTAGTATACTCTTTATTGTTGCTTCAACTTTAATCATACCGCTACTACTTTAGAACGCAGAACATGATTACAATGAAAATGCAATAATTTAAACAGTAGTAGTACATACAACATTAAATTCTCTAGATGGGTGTGCTATACAAATTTGTCGCTTTCATAAAGTTAAGTTCTTTGTTGTGCTGTATTTAGGGCGTCTGGTAGGCTGTTGGGGATGTCACACCTTTCTCTGTGAGCGACGGCAGGCTGTAACGAAATGAACTGTGAGGTTGGATCTGCAGAGGTCGCACACAGGAGGAGGGTCGTGATGAGATGTTCGTGCGTTATAAAAGTGTCCAATACGTAGTCGAGTTAATACAACTTGGTCTTTGCGGTTGAAATGATAGTGTTGAAGTTTGGACTCGGAGATATAGACATCGTGTAACTTGCTTCTAGATGTGACTTTCCATGTTTGTCTCCATTGATTAATGCAAGTCTTTTTGATGAAGTTGATGAAGTCCGTGTGTGAGATCTTGATATCCTGAGGGGGATATTTGGTGGCTTCTTTGGCTGCTTGATAATGAGACGGAGTCCAGGCGAATTATACTGATTTACCTGAGATTAGTATTTGGTTTTACAGTTTCTGAAGTTCATTCAATATTTTGGGAAGTTGAGAGGTTTGTTGAAGGAGTGTTAAAGCACTCAACGAGTCGGAGAATAGTATGTAATAATGTAAGTTATCTTTTTACTTTCTCTACTACGTATAGTAAGTAGGGCAAGTATTGTATTCCACCCAAAAATTCGATACCGAGATTTCACCGGAAATATGTTTTGAGGCCCCCTGAATCCAAAAAAGCATTTTTGGAAACACGTCCGTGTGTGTGTGTGTGTCTGTCTGTCTGTCTGTCTGTCTGTCTGTGAACAGCATAACTCAGAAACGAACAGTCGGATAAACACCAAACTTGGTATTTAAGGTTCAGTATCTTCCAGAGATGCGACACGAAGGTTTTCAAGAAAGTCCCCCCACCTCAGATTACCCTTTACATGGAACATTTTTCGAAAATTATAATTTGCTCAAAAATGGTTCTAATGATTTTGATTAAAATATCATATGTTTAAGATATTTTCATGACGAATAAAATGTATATCTTGAATTTTCTGGGAATGTCTACAAAAGTATTCTTCATTGTGAACGACTTTTGCATAACTGGTAAACCGTAAGAGATAGACAAAATGTTACTACACAAAAAATGTAGATCGCGTTAAAATACACAATTTATGTTATATACATTTTTGTTGTTGATTGAACCATTTTCGAGATATTGCTTGTTATTCCCTTAAATTTTCCAATGCTTTTTTTCAAATGGGAATTCGTTATTCATTTTTTTTTGTCCTGGTAATGCAAAGAGAATAGAATACTCCACATAGCAACCAGCTCTTAAAATATTTGACTATCACTTAAAGTCCAGCAATTCCCCTTGTATCTACAAGAAAATTAGTAATAAGATTTACATCTCGATATCTCGATTAACATGAAGCATATGGAGAATAACCGTTTGTAAAAATAGTTTGCACAAGAGTAGAGAAAGTCATGTGAGTATAACACATAAGATTTTTTAAGTATATATTCCAATGAGAGTTGAATTGAAAGAAACGTTTCGAAGTGTTACACCAGATAAACGTTTTAAAACCTCGTGGTATAGTGAGTACGACAACGAAAGGATATGAGTGTCAACTTAACATACAAGAAATAGGTACATTGCATGTTTGTTTGTTTTGTCATTTAGGCCACGAGCAACCACTGCCTTATGCCCTCCAGGTATTTAACTTGTAAGCGTGTCCAATTAGCACATATATTTTCTACGTGGTTTACGTAAAACGGTCATAAGTTGAGTTCCCTGGCGGCTGTAGCTTGTTTATTTAGGAGGGAATCAAAAGTCAGCAGTGAATGCGGAAACGGAGCGTAAAGAAAACAAACGTTGTAATGATGTAATGGGCATCTGTTGCAGCGCGTCATCGTCAGCTGTAAATCTTGTGGATGAGGAAAGCAACTGTTGATGAACATGGCATCATTTCCTCTGCGTTTCGGAACGCCAATGAAACGCGTGAAAAATCTGAAGAGGAAATAAAATTCGTGTTGTCAGAAAACAACGTGGAATTTGTGAACATCTAGGAGATTTTTAATGTTTTTACCACCTCATCAAATACCGAGATCTTTGGGATGTTTGTTGAAACTAAATAGTGAAAATTGCAAATAATGATATTTTTAGTTTTTAATGCACTCATAAATTGAAATTTCTTCTTTAATTTGATATATATATATATATAATTTTTTGGGGGGCCAACTTTACAACATATGACGCGAGATTCTTTCTACGTCCAATGCCCCTGTGGCATATTTTTTCGAAGTACAGCTTTGCATTCTTTGGTGTAATATTATTTGGATAGTTTGTTGTTGGAAAACGTTTTAAGCTTATAATTTAAGCTTTATAATTATTTATTTATTTACTTACATTTTGTATCACTCAAGGTAATGCAGCCAAACTTTTTTGTCACTAAATTACACTAACTATACAGGTGTATCTTTATTGGTGTCACATTTGGGGGACGTGTTTCTGACATAAAAACAGCAAAAAAAGTTCACATGAACAAGAGTCCGAAAATCATTTATTTCAGGGTTACAACACAAAATCGAAAATTCCAAAAATTGCTCGAAGTGGCTTCCTATTGCTTCGATGCATGCAGTAAACCTGCGTACCATGCTCTGGCGTACTCTGTTGATAATTCCTGGTGTGTTTCGTATTTGGTCAAATCCAGTTTGGATATGTCCTCTCAAAATGTCAACATCAGGTACAGGAGTCGCATAAACCAAGGACTTCAAATGTCCCCAGACGAAGAAATTCATTGGATTCAAATCAGGTGATGGAGCAGGCCATGCAATAGTTCCCCCTTGACCAATCCATCTTTGCGGAAATTGATCATTCAAGAACTTACGAACTATCATACTAAAATGAGCTGGAGCACCATCGTGTAAAAACTACATTCATTAGATGATGTCCAGAGGCACATTATCAGTTAAGTGATGCAACTCATTCCTGAGAAACTGGAGATAGGTTTGTCCATTCGGACGCGGAGGGAAGAAGTAGGGACCAGTAAGGTCGTTAGGAATGATTCCACCCCAAACGTTGAGAGAGAACCTCTGTCGTACTTCATTAGGATTTTCAAATGCCCAGTTATGGGTGTTATGAAAATTAAAGATGCCGTGCGAGTAAAACCAACTTCAACCGTGAATAAGATACAGGCTAGGAAATTGATGAACACAGCGCACTGCTGTAATATGCGTTGACAGAAACGTCTTCTTGGCTCAGAGTCCGCCTCATTTAATCTTTGCACACGTTGAAGGTGATACGGGTACAGAAGATGTTCATGCAGAATTCTCCAGAAAGTCATATGACTAACTCTTTCCCTTAGAGCCATACGTCTTGTGCTTTGTGCATCCACAGCACGAAGAACTCGTTCTTCAAGCTCAATGCCTCGTGCCGCTCTTGATCTCCCAACATCTCTAGTACTCCTCTCAAATGCGCCACTCTCTCTCAAGCGTTGGTGAATTCGTGCGAATGTTATTGCACACGGTAACGGCCTGTCAGGGTACCTTTCTGCATAAAGTTCACGTGCTCGTGCTGCATTGCCGTCTGCACGGCCATACGTGTATTGCATATTCGTCTGTTCACTCATGGAATACATCTTCTTTGACCTATAACAACGAAACGGTTGATTTTCAGACCCTTGAACATATGGACTTTTTTTTTATTCTTTTGATATCAGGAAAAAGTCCCCCAAATATATCACATCAATAAAGATAAACCCTGTATAATTATATACATTTTTCCTAAATTATGTTGACTAGCTACGATGTACACTAAACACTAATGTACACTAGCCTAAATTTTAACTAAACCTAATCACTACACCACAGATTAGAGCTGCCTAATGTCTTCCATTAGCTCCTGGAAAGGATCTGCTGAACGGTTCTTGGTGTCAGGATGCTACAAATGTTGACAAATGTATCTGGGTGTTCTCTGTATCACTGAGGTAAACCGACAGATCCGTCGTATTAATTGGATGAGCCATTTCTAGAAGTTTTATTATTTGCAAGAATATCTCCAAGAACACACAAAAACTTTGCTTCTCTCACTACAAGAAATTCTATTTCACTGCATGACCATGATTAGCAATAAAACCCGAGAGAAAGCATGGTTAGGATTTTTCAAAAGTGACTAGTTGCTAATCGTTTCCAGATAGTTGTGCACATGTATGGATTTTTTTTTTCAGAGGTTAGCTACGGTTGTTACAAATGAAGCACATATTGACTGCTATGGAGAAGCAATCAAACTTATAGTCTGCTTGCGCATGCGCATTGGAGAGCTTTTGGACTCTCGCGTCACATGTTCGAAAGTATCTCCTATCCTTGTAGGCTCAATACCTATATTTTAAATACGTTTTTTAAAATGGTACTGCATCTGCCATTTTATACCGTAAAGTCTTCACCACTCACAGGCACCACTTATAACTCCTATAGACTTTGGAGTAGAGAGATAAACTTCTAGCCCATCTTTTAGGAGAGGTTTTGCTCTACAAATTGACACTGGTATTAAATATGGAAGTAATTAAAGGATGGTATAATTGAGAAAAAATCCTATCTTCGTTATTAAACAAACTTATTGTCTAAAAGTATATCCGTGAACTTAGAAGACCTATTTTGTATTAAGACTAGAGAGTACGAATGTGATGGCTCGGGCAGTAATGTCTGTGGCTTGCATTCAAGAGGTTATGGGTTCGATTCCCGGGCCGACCTACGTAACTCATGGGTTTTTTCGGGAGTCTCCCCGGGTCGCTAGGCGAATGTTGGGAAGGTTCATTACATCCCCGAATTTCCTGTCCCTCCATTTCACATCCATTCTCATTTCACTTCACCTTTCATCTGCTTGGTCTGTTTCACGACTGAAAGTGTCGGCGGAAGTCTCGGCATTGCATGGCAAATGAAAAGGATGCTCTATGTAACCCTTCGTTCCCCGGAATGGGGCGGTGTCCGAGTTCCAGGCCCCCCAGGGGATATGTTAGCCCGCAGGGGAGAAAGGGAGGCGGTTGCACCAGCTACCATCCCTAGAGTTTCAATCTGTAAAAGGTAGAGACCCTACCCTCTGCCTGTCGTGCCTTCTGGTCCGGCCACCCTCTCCTCTCATCTCCCCCTTCCTCCCGAGGGCACCCGTCAGGGGCTTCAGTCACAAAGTCCCCCGCCACAGTTAGTGCTAGTCCTAGATTAGAGCTTAGAACATCATAACGTTCAAAATTATGCTTTACGGAGTTGGGTAGGGCTAGTTTTTCCCTGTGTTATAATGAGTGAATTAAGGAAAATATCTCTCTCCTCCGCCCCCATTTCTCTACCCCATTTACTGCTATGGTCATATCGGAGGCTTTTGATTGATAACATTTGATGGTGTTTTACTCTTTCGACTTTTACCTTAGGTTACTGTAGATTTTCGCCATCTTAACTTATATTCACGCTCACATTCACACTTCCAGACTCTATAAAGGGTAGGGAATAATCCTAATTGAAGAAAAATTCCCAACCTCCGGCCCGAAATCGAACCCGTGACCTTCGGGTGACAAGTCAACTCGCTGACCATTCGACCACGGAGGCAGTCGAAAACATTTAATGGCGAGTTTGGTTTGGGCAAATTTGAAATCGGTGATGAATCCGCCTTCAGAGCGTTCTTAAATTATCGCTAAACACATCATTGTTAATCCAGTTTAGTGGATCTGCAGTGCTGTCATCAGAACTAGTCTATAGAGTTAAAGGCTGATGAATGCGATGTTTAGGACCTTAAAAATCTGATGTGTTACACTCACATGACTTTCTCTACTCTTGTACAATCTATTTTTACAAACGCCTATTCTCCATATGCTTCATGTTAATCGAGATATCGAGATGTCAATCTTATTGGTAATTTTCTTGTAGATGCAAGGGGAATATGGTAGCTTTTAAGCGATAGTCAAATATTTTAACGCTGGTTGCTATGTGGCGCATTCCATTCTCTTTGCATGTCCTGGACATAAAAAAAATGAATAACGAATTTGAGAAAAAGTATAAGTATTGGAAAATTTAAGGAAATAACAAGCAATATCTCGAAAATGGTTCACTCAACAAAAGAGATGTATATGACATAAGTTGTGTATTTTAACGCGATCTACATTTTTTGTGTAGTAAAATTCTGTCTATCTCTTACGGTTTACCAGTTATGCAAAAGTCGTTCACAATGAAGAATACTTTTGGAGACATTCCCAGAAAATTCGAGATATACATTTCATTTCTCATGACATTATCTTAAACATATGATATTTTCATCAAAATCGTTAGAGCCATTTTTGAGAAAATTAAAATTTTCGAAAAATGTTCCATGTAAAGGGTAGTCTGGAGTGAGGGGATTTTCTTGAAAACTTTCGTGTCGCATCTCTGGAAGATAGTGAACCTAAATACCAAGTTTGGTGTTTATCTGATGTTCGTTTTTGAGTTATGCTGTTCACAGACACACACACATACACACACACACACCCACACACACACACACACAGACACACACACGGACATGTTTCCAAAAATGCTTTTTTTGGATTCAGGAGGTCTCAAAACATATATTTCCGGTGAAATCTCGGTATCGAATTTTTGGGTGGAATGCAATACTTCCCCTACTTACTATACGTAGTAGAGAAAGTAAAAAGATACAAATCTTTCAGCGATGCCAAAATACAAAGATTCAGAAGGCGTTAATAGTTGCATTTCTCCGTTGCATTTCGTGCATTGAGGTCGAGTTAGGTTCCGAACACAGATCAATTAATAGTTATTTACGATATACGTGTTGTAACCCAGATTAGAAAGTTGTCGAAAGGAGCCTGAAGGGCCCAGTGGAGTATTTTAATAAGACGTTGCAAAACTCATCTCGTACAATGGTTTATTCACTTAAATAAAAAGCAATTTTGTTTAAAAACCCCCTCTATATTTAGTAATAAATGGATTTTTTATTTTGAGCTCATAATTAAATTAGAAACTTTCTGTTTCGTAATCGTAAAGGTTATCTGTGAGTGATGCACATAAGTGACGCCACGTGGCTTTTTAAAGATCCCTGTTCATGTAGACCAGCAGCCCTTCTAAAACTATAAAGCTGATTTTCTCGCTTATCTATAATTTTTGAAATCCATAATCTTGCACACGATGCAATTTTTGTTCAGTTTATTTCAAAATTTTAAGACAAAATCTAAAATGTACAAATGAAAAAAACAAAAATGTTGGAGGTGATTTTTCTGAAAAGTTCATAATTATGGGCATATTAATTATTATATTTGATTAGCATCCTAAAATTACTCAAAAAAGTGTTTTTACAGAGTTAATAATTTTTTTCTGTCAGACTAAAAGTAACAAAAATTCTATTTCTAACATTTTTTGTATAATGTTCAACATTTTGGAATAAGTATTAAAAGTAATAACATCCTTAATGGTTCATTGTGTGGAGTGTTTCTTGTTTGTGTTAAATAATTGTTTAAACAATTAATAATTGTAATTAATTCACCCATGTGCAGGGACGAGGGGGCAGGTTGGCACAAATTTCTTGAAAATCTTTGTGTCGCGTCTTTGGAAGATACTGAACCTAAATAACAAGTTTGATATTTATCCGGCTTTTCGGTTTTGAGTTATGCTGTTCACACAAACACACAAAGAAAAAACTAACATTGCTTGACCAAATGGATACCTATGCCTTATTTAGAAGTGGTACCTTGTAGAACAAACCTTCCCTTAAAAGATGAGCTAAAACCTGCCTCTCTACTCCAAAGAGTATATTTTATTATTTTTTTCTGTGAAGTGGTTTAGAATTCAAAGTACAAAATGACAGATGCAGTATTTCTTCTTCTTCTTCTTCTTCTTCTTCTTCTTCTTCTTCTTCTTCAACGGATTACCCTCCTCTTTGTAGGACTTGCGCCCCCAAGGACTTACAAGCCAATGCCTTGGGTCAGTAGCCTGTCGAGGAGCAAGCAAACCCTGAATCATAGCATATCCAGGATGGGTGATCAGCCCAATGTCTGGCAAGGCGGTGAAGAATAAAGAAATGAAATGTAGCGATGAAAAGGATGATAGGAAAATTCGCGGATCAAATTATCCAACCCAGCATTTGCCTAGCGATCGAGAAAAACCGCTAAAAAACCTTCGGTCAGTGTCGGCTCCGGGGGCTTGAACCCGGAACCTCCCAAATGCGAGTCGCACACGTTACCAAGGCGCTCGGTCAGATGCAGTACAATTTTTAAAATACATGTAAAATTTAATCATATAATGATAAAATACATAATAGATTCAACAGGAAATTCCAATGTAAATGACTGCACAAAAGTCTAAATTGTTATTTTTGGGCAATTTTCGCCATTTAGCCACCTCTTAAGAGAGAGAGAGAGAGAGAGAGAGAGAGAGAGAGAGAGGGAGAGGATAACTTGGTGTAGTGACTAGTCTGTCCACTTAGTTTCAAAGAACTGGTGGCATAGAGCGCCAGGGATAGGGTAAGAGCGCCAATTCAATTTCTTCCAGCTGTAAAGTTGTGTTATTTTATATGCTGAGTGGTACAAGTCGAACAACGCAACTCCTCTGCCAATATATCGTAATGATATAATATATTTCCGTCGTTATTTGCCCTATTATGTCTGCGTTAACGTTTTGAAGTTTGTAGACACGAAGAAAATATAGTTTGATATCACAGTCAAAATGACTGGCCCATTTCTAAGTATTTCTTCTGGGAATACGCGAAATTGTGGGAAAGCTAGGGGAAATTATTTCAAGCACCGGCCAACATTGTAATGCTGAGCATCTTTGTTTATCTAATAAATAACTGCACTGAATGGAAGGTAACAATGCAATTTCACCATAAGCAATTCCTGAGACAATCAATTTACGCTCCTCTCAAAGACGTTCACTTTGCCTTCCAAACTTAGCTCTTGAGGTACTTACTAGATTGCGCAGCTGCACTATTTTCTTAAAGACATTCTTTCTGCTATACCAAGACCGCTGCAAGCCAAGGTTCAGTGACTAGCAATTGGATCGCCTTAGGTTAACCGACACGGATAGGCGAGGTCGTTAGGCACGTAGACTCATGAATAGGAAGCTTGCGGTTCAAATTCTGCCAGGACAGTCCTCCCTGACAATTTTTTTTCTTCAGGTTTCCCACACTGTAAATAAGTGGCAAACTCTGGGGATGTACCCTAAACTAAGGCCCGGAACATTTCCTTCCCAAATTTAATTTCATGTATCATCAAGTCCGCCACCTATGGTGCCGTATGTAGTAAGAGCGGTCGTTAAACACTACTAAAAAAATCTGATGTGTTACACTCACATGACTTTCTCTAGTCTTGTACAAACTATTTTCACAAACCTTATTCTCCATCTACTTCATGTTAATCATTGCTAATTTTCTTGTAGATACAAGGGGAATTGGAGGGTTTTAAGCGATGGTCAAATCTTTTAAGAGTTGGTTGCTATGTGCAGTATTCCATTCTCTTTGCATGTCCAAGACATAAAAAACTAATAACGATTTCCCATTTGAGAAAAGCATAAGTACTGCAAAATTCAAACAAATAACAAGGAATATCTCGTAAATGGTTCATTCGACAAAACAATGTATAGGACATAAATTGCGTGTTTTAACGAGATCTACATCTATCTCTTACGGTTTACCAGTTATGCAAAAGCCATTCACAATGGAGAGGACTTTTGGGGACATTCCCAGAAAATTCAAGATATACATTTCATTTGACATGAAAATATCTTACACATGATATTTTATTCAAAACTATTAAGCCATTTTTGAGAAAATAAAAAATTTCGTAAAATGTTCCATGTAAGGGGTAGTCTGGAGTGGGGGAATTTTCTTGAAAATGTTCGTGTTGCATCTTTGAAAGATACTGACCCTAAATACCAAGTTTGATATTTATCCGACTTCTCTTTTTTGAGTTATGCTGTTCACAGACACGCAGACAGACACGGACCCTTTTCTATGCTTTTTTTCGGATTCTGGGGGCCTCAAAACATGTATTTTCAGTGAAATCTCGGTATCGAATTCTTAGGTGGAATGCAATATTTCCCCTACTTACTATACGTAGTAGAGAAAGTAAAAATTTATATTTTTACGATTTTATCTACTACAAACACAAGTGTGTTCAAGCGCAATTTCACACAAGGACAATGTAGACCCTCCAAATTACTGTCCCTCTTGAACATCCAACAATATATTATAAACAGCCATCTTTACTTTTTGCGGGAATTGGGAAATGGTTCTGACAAATGTATTCATCCGCAGAACAGTTCTTGTCATTTTTTCTTGTAAATTTTATTATTATAATATTCTAAGCTTTCGGCATTAAATATTTTGACTCACACTTCAAAATTATTAATTAAGCGATTGATAAGTTAATGGATCGTAATCTGTGAAACATATTATTTTAAATAATGGTTGCCTGCAAACAATTTTCTCCATTCTTTTGTCAAGTCTGTCGCCTGTTTTTAAGTCACAGGTCCAGTGCGGCCACGGCTGGACACCTTGAAACTGACACATAAAACGAAAAAACCACATCGCACGCCAGATTTTGTTAAGATGTGCTCCAATAACCTCAGTGAAATAGGATAGTACTCTCTGTTGTGACATCACTGACCCTCATTCCCTAGGCAATTTGATGCCTGCATCCGGTTATTGTTCTTATGTTATGGCTGCTAATCCTCGCAGTTGTGCACAAATGTTTTTATTTGTTTGTAATTTTTGTAAATATCAGCATGTTTGATGTTTACCCGAAATTCTCCATTTTCATTGATACAAAGCAAATTCACGAATTTCTCTCATCGATAATAAGGCCTTGGTTTTATGGTCATTACTTCGCAGTATGAGAATTAGTTAAGCTTTACGCATTTCTACAGTCTTTAATTTTGTTTGCTGTTACCTAGGTGATGTATAAAGATTAGATAAAGGAGACGCAGAGTAAATCAGTTACAAAAAACAAAGATGGCTGATGCCGCGATCAACGCTCCAACGTGAGCCACTGGATCGAGAAATCGCCAGACAACTTATTTACAAAAGACGCACTATTTCGGCCTTCTGCCAGTATTATGAGTCATTGTCACACCATATATACTGACTTGTAATATCTTTTCCTCGGTGCAAAGGTTTAGTCATCACGTACCTTCTTTCCTTCATACTAGCCTCTAGTTCCTGAGGTCGAGGGTTTAAACTCGGCGGCGGGCGATGGATTTTATTGGGCGTAAAAATCCTTAGCATGGCTTCCTTCGGAAGGGAAGTAAACCAGTGATCCCGTGTCGTAGATTTACGCCATGTAAAAGAACGTCAAGCGTGATAAAGAGGCCTCTGAACAAAATTTCCGGTCTTTCACGCCCAATATAGAATGGGACGCTAAGAACCAATGTTAAAGAGCGTCCATAAATAAAACTCAATTTAATTATCACCTTCTTCGCCATAATCACTCATTACCTATAACCTATAAGTTGAATGCACCTTGAGTGTTAAATTAAGCATTGAAGCATGCTATGGACCTAAATTAGATAATAACGTATGTTATTAAACGTTGCAAATTACTATACTAAATTTGTATGAGCAACCTATAGCTACGTTTTAATGTGATTGCGACATACTTACTTGAACCAAACAATTACATTTCATGATTTTCTTCTTCGCAGATTTCTTCCTGTAAAAATAAAACCCCACAAAAAGTTGCAAATACAATTCAAATTTCTAGTTAATTGCAAAGGTAAGACCTAATAATAATTAAATAATTAAATGTTCGTATAATTAGCCTAATTAGTATAACTATAACTAATCTAATAGTAATATGATTAATATAACACAAAATATGTGATATAATTAATGTTACAATCACTGCGTCAGATTTGGCGTGCAAAGTTTAGAATACCTGCGATATAAAACAAGCCACCAACGTAACAGATACAATATAACTAATACATGTAAAACTAATACATGTAATAGGTGTGTAGGGAGGAGTTGCCAGCTATGAATGGAACCTAACAACCCGAATATCACCAGATGTAACCTCTCGCATATTTTAACCTCTTTATGACAGGAATTTTTTCCAGTAAGTAATTTTTACTTTCTCTACTACGTATAGTAAGTAGGGGAAGTATTGTATTCCACTCAAAAATTCGATACCGAGATTTCACCGGAAATACATGTCTTGAGGCCTCCTGAATCCAAAAAAAGTATTTTTGGAAACATGTCCCTGTGTGTGTGTGTGTGTGTGTGTGTGTGTGTGTGTGTGTGTGTGTGTGTGTGTGTGAGAGAGAATAGCATAACTCAGAACCGAACAGTCGGATAAACACCAAACTTGGTATTTAGGTTCAGTATCTTCCAGAGATGCGACACGAAGGTTTTCAAGAAAATCCCCCCACCCCAGATTACCCTTTACATGGAACATTTTTGAAAATTTTAATTTTCTCAAAAATGGCTCTAACGATTTTGATTAAAATATCATATGTTTAAGATATTGTCATGAGAAATGAAGTGTATATCTCGAATTTTCTGGGAATGTCTCCAAAAGTATTCTCCATTGTGAACGACTTTTGCATAACTGGTAAACCATAAGAGATAGACAAAATTTTACTACACAAAAAATGTAGCTCGCGTTAAAATACACAACTTATATCATATACATTTTTTTTTGTTGAGTGAACCGTTTTCGAGATATTGCTTGTTATTTCCTTAAATTTTCCAATACTTATACTTTTTCTCAAATTCGTTATTCATTTTTTTATGTCCTGGACATGCAAAGAGAATGGAATGTGCCACATAGCAACCAGCGATAAAATATTTGACTATCGCTTAAAAGCTACCATATTCCCCTTGCATCTACAAGAAAATTACAAATAAGATTGACATCTCGATATCTCGATTAATATGAAGCATATGGAGAATAGGCGTTTGTAAAAATAGATTGTACAAGAGTAGAGAAAGTCATGTGAGTGTAACACATCAGATTTTTTACTTTCTCTACTACGTATAGTACGTAGGGGAAGTATTGCATTCCACCCAAAAATTCGATACCGAGATTTCACCGGAAATGTATGTTTTGAGATTTCCTGAATCCAAAAAAAGCATTTTTGGAAACATGTCCGTGTGTGTGTCTGTGTGTGTGTGTGTGTGTGTGTGTGTGTCTGTGAACAGCATAACTCAAAAACGAACAGTCGGATAAGCACCAAACTTGGTATTTAGGTTCAGTATCTTCCAGAGATGCGACACGAAGGTTTTCAAGAAAATCCCCCCACTCCAGACTACCCTTTACATGGAAAAATTTTCGAAAATTTTAATTTTCTCAAAAATGGCTCTAACGATTTTGATGAAAATATCATATGTTTAAGATATCATGAGAAATGAAATGTACATCTCGAATTTTCTGGGAATGTCTCCAAAAGTATTCTTCATTGTGAACGCCTTTTGCATAACTGGTAAACCATAAGAGATAGACAAAATTTTACTACACAAAAAATGTAGATCGCGTTAAAATACACAACTTATGTCATATACATTTCTTTTGTTGAGTGAACCGTTTTCGAGATATTGCTTGTTATTTCCTTAAATTTTCCAATACTTACACTTTTTCTCAAATATGTTATTCATTTTTTTATGTCCTGACATGCAAAGAGAATGGAATGCGCCACATAGCAACCAGCGTTAAAATATTTGACTATCGCTTAAAAGCTACCATATTCCCCTTGCATCTATAAGAAAATTAGCAATAAGATTAACATCTCGATTAACATGAAGCATATGGAGAATAGGCGTTTGTAAAATTAGATTGTACAAGAGTAGAGAAAGTCATGTGAGTGTAACACATCAGATTTTTTTATGTCCTGGACATGCAAAGAGAATGGAATGCGCCGCATAGCAACCAGCGTTAAAATATTTGACTATCGCTTAAAAGCTACCATATTCCCCTTGCATCTACAAGAAAATTAGTAATAAGATTGACATCTCGATATCTCGATTAACATAAAGCATATGGAGAATAGGCGTTTGTAAAAATAGATTGTACAAGAGTAGAGAAAGTCATGTGAGTGTAACACATCAGATTTTTTATATTCATTGCGTGCCGTTTACGAGTAACAATTTCAAATATTCCGCTATATGCTTCAAGCAAATGTAACAAATATGCGCTAATGGCGATGTATAAGAGCTTTTAAACATTTGAATGCCCACGCCTTAGAATAAACTTTTGTAGCCTTTATATAAGTCAATTTTCAGGCAGTGACTTGCTGACATGGAAGGTAAGCATTAGATAGGAGTTATTGGACCAGTTGTAGGCAAATTCAAACGACGCATAAAATATTCCGCGACCCTGGTGTCCTCCAGTTACCATTTATGCTACAGACATGGTCAAGTATTTGTGAACAAGTTTTAACGGCAAAGAATGAATACAATATATTACATCGGTATAAACTAACGAGATCAGTATGAAAGAATTAGCTGCCCTTCCCTACAAACAGCATTGTGTTTTTGTTTTTTAACTTTATTTTATTTTACGTCGCTTTAACTCCTTGGTCATAATGCGACGGATCTATTGGTGGATAACTCTTAGAACGATATGTGATGTCCCTGTAACCACCCGCTTCGTCACGTGTCACAGAGACCCTAGCGCATAGCTACCGAATCTTCTGCCCCGTGCCGTGCAGACGACATCAGGGTGCGCCCAGTCCATCCGCCGCCCCCATATAAAGGCGGACAGTTAGCCTTCTAGGTCTCATCCCTGTAACCACCCGCTTCATGCCGTGCAGATGGCATTAGGGTGCCGCTGCCCTCACACAGAAAGGTGGACAGTTAGCCTTCTAGGTCTCATCCCTGTAACCCCTGCTTCATACTGTGCAGATGGCATTAGGGTGCCGCCCAGTCTTACCGCTGCCCTCACACAGAAAGGTGAACAGTTAGCCTTCTAGGTCTCATCCCTGTAACCCCTGCTTCATACTGTGCAGATGGCATTAGGGTGCCGCCCAGTCTTACCGCTGCCCTCACACAGAAAGGTGGACAGTTAGCCTTCTAGGTCTCATCCCTGTAACCACCCACTTCATGGCGTGCAGATGGCATTAGGGTGCCGCCCAGTCTTACCGCCGCCCTCACACAGAAAGGTGGACAGTTAGCCTTCTAGGTCTCATCCTGTAACCCCTGCTTCATACTGTGCAGATGGCATTAGGGTGCCGCCCAGTCTTACCGCTGCCCTCACACAGAAAGGTGGACAGTTAGCCTTCTAGGTCTCATCCCTGTAACCCCTGCTTCATACTGTGCAGATGGCATTAGGGTGCCGCCCAGTCTAACCGCCTCCCTCACACAGAAAGGCGGATTGTTAGCCTTATAGGTCTCATCCCTGTAACCTCTTGCTTCATGCTATGCAGATGGCATTAGGGTGCCGTCCAGTCCAGCCGTCGCCCCCACACAGTTAGCCTTCTAGGTCTCATCCCTGGAAAATTCCATCCTGCTTCGTCACGTGCGCACAGAGACCCCCAGCGCATGGCAGCCGGATCTTCTGCTTCGTGCCGTGCAGATGGCGATAGGGTGCCGTCCAGTCTAACTGCTTACATTGTCTGTAGATAGATGGCATAGCATTCGCTATTACCACTTATTTTTCATTTTAATATTGTTTTAGACTTAAAATGGAACTTTGGGTCGTGGTATTAAATATTCAATCCACGAAAAAACCTCAGACAGATTGGTCGTCCCATGGGATTTGAACCCGGGACCTCCCGAATGCGGGCCACAGACTTTACCGCCTGAGCCATCCCGTTCGGAATGTTACTTTCTGTACCTAGTATCGTTTATTTTTATACACTTTTACAAACTATTCTTACGGAAGCTTATTTTTCTAATTACTTCATGTTATTCGAGATAAACCTTTGCAAAAATAGTTTCATTACACATTTCGTTGTAGGTACAAGGGAAATAGGAGAAACCGAATGGGTATATGTTGGCCTTGAAATTCCACGCTCTTTTCGTGATATTGCGAGAAACAACTGAGTAGCACTTCAAAAATGACAAGAATGGAAACCAGTATATTTCGGAGATGGCTGATGTCGCAAAAAAGTTATTTGAAATAAAACGTGTGTTTTAAAGAGATCTACATGTTTTGTGTAGTACGTTTTTATCTGGTCTTAATCATTAACAGCTCTACAAAATTATGCAAAATTCTTTTCGAATGAAGATCATATACAGTAAAATTGAACATATCCATTTTATGTGTCATGTACATATCTTAAATTTGTGGCACTTTAATCAAAATACTTGGAGACATTTTTGAGAGTATCAAAATTTCGAAAAAAATTCCATGCAAAGGGTAGTTGCGGTGGAGGGATTTTGTGTCGCATCCAATTTTTTGTGCTTTCTCTGCCACGTTACATAGTAGGTAGAAAGTGTTGCACTCCACCCAAAAATTCTATATAGATATTTCACCGCAAGTATATGTTTTGAGGTCCCTGAAACTATAAAAAGCCTTTTAGGCGCGCGTATCTGTCTGTGTTTGTGAACAGCATAACACAATAACGAAAAGTTGCATAAATACCAAACTTGGTATTTAGGTTCAGCATCTTCCAAGGATGCGACACAAAGATTTTCAAGAAGAGCCTGCTACCCTTTAAGTGAAACATTTTTCCAATATTTTTATTTTCTCAAAAATAGCTCCAACGATTATGATTAAAATACCATATATTAAAGATAATTATATGACAATAAAATGTATATCTTGAATTTTCTGGGAACAACCTGTGAAGTTCTCGTCATTCGGAAGGAGTTTTGTATAATTTGTATAGCTGGTAAACGTTAAGCGACAAACACTGCACAAAAAACGTAGTTCTTTTTAAAAACACACAATTTATTTTAAATAACCTTTTTTGTGGCATCAGCCATTTCCGAGATATCCGTAATTAATGGTTTGAATTGTTAAATTTTTGGTCATTCTTTTAAACTCCTGTAGACATTCAGTTGTTTCCCGCGATTACATGGAAAGAGTTTGGAATTTTAAGGCAAGCGTATAGCATCCAGTTGTTAAACATTTGACTATTGCTATTCTCTTTGTATCTACAACGAAATGTGTAATGTAGCTATTTCTCAAAGGTTTATCTCGATTAAAATGAAGTAGTTAGAAAAATAAGCTTTCGTAAGATACGTTTTTATACCCATTAATAAATGATGGAGGGTAGAGACAGTCATATGAATGTAATACATCAGATGTTTTTAGTAAAGCTGTACACACACGCCCATACATAAGGCGTATGGTAAATGCAGAGTTACGAAGAGATTGGGAAGTTTGAGAATCACTGTTCTTGAGGGTGCAGGAACCAAAGAACGCAATTGCGCAAGGAGGAACCATCAGACCTCAAATTAGCGACCTGGAAATACTACAGAAAGCAATTTCCACAACATTGCAGTTCTAGCAACTTAAGTACTTCTCTTGTCATTCATGTCGCAAGCAGGTGCTGAATCACATTCGCCGTCCTTATAGTGTTAAGTAACATGCTCATAATTGCGATGTTGTTAAGAAAGTGCATTTTATATAAAAGACTTGCAAAGTAAAAGTGACTGATTCATATTGCTTTGAAATGACATAAGCGGTGTGTATTCATAAAGTGAAATTCTTCCAGTAGCTGGCGCATCTTTCCTGTTTGTTGTGTAACTGATTCACGGTGTGTATTATTATTAATGCATGTAAATTAAATTTGTAATACATAATTAAATATGGCTGTTGTAATATTACGTTTTGTTTTCTAACAGCAACATCTTTCCAAAACACAAACAGAATTTCAAAAGAGAACAAGTCAAGCTTTGATTTCATACAAACAAAATAAGATTAGTCCTACGCAAATTCAAGTGTATAATTTCGTCTTCTGTGATGTAGTGGTTATCATGCTAGTCTCTAGTTCCCGAGGTCGCGGGTTCAAACCCGGCGGAGGGCGATGGATTTTTTCGGGCGTAAAAATCCTTAGCATGGTTTCTTACGGAAGGTAAGTAAAGCTGGTGGCTCCATGTCGTAGATTTACGGCACGAAAAGAACCTCAAGCCTCGGGGGCCTCGGAGCAAAATTTCTGATCTTCACGCCCAATACAGAATGGGACGCTAAGGACCACAGCAGTTAAAAGTCCCTCCATAGTGGTAGTGATGGTAACCCTGACTCCATGACTTGCCCATTCAAAGAAGCTGTAGAAAATGTTCCCCATTCACTTGAAGCCATAGATATGCACGTTAATTGTACTGTTCAACGCTTTGATTAAGGTTTATTTTGTCACTGAACTAATGTAATGCAGCCATGGCGAAACAGTGCTTCGCGAGTCAACTGAAGCGCAAATTGACTCGCGCCCTCCCCCTCCGTAGCTCTCCAGCCCCTCCACCTCCTACTCATGTCAGCGTGGTCAGTACTACGTCAAACAGTGGCGGCTAGCAATGCCGTTTGCAAAGCAACGTTCGAAGAGCAGAACATTTCATGGAATGGGAGCAGAAGTTCTTCGTTGAGGATGGTGGCAATGCAAAATGTTTAATATGTCCCAAAGCGGAGTAATGCAATTCAACATGAAACGCCATTACAATGCTTATCATTCTGAATATGCCAAGTTACAGGGCAAGTTGGGTCTGTAATTATTATTTTTAAACATTTTATTTAATGAGACTTTAATTCTTATTTAAACTGCAAGTCAGACCGCTAATTTTCAATATGTTCACAGGACGCGAAAGAACGCAGGAATGTTTGAAATTGATAAAAAACAATGGACCTAAACCAACTACAAAGACTCAAACTATGGCAGAGAAAAGAAATCACGCTAGTTATATTGTTACCTGGGAAATTGCAAAGGCTATAAGGCATTTCAGGAAGGAGAATTTATTAAAACATGTTTAATAAAAATTGCTGGGATTTTATGTCCTCAACACGTCCATAATTTCAAGTGTTGGCATATTTTCCGACAAACCATTGCAAAGAAAGTTGAAGTGCTTTCTGCCGACGTAATAAGGCAGATGGATTTGAAAATGGCTGACTTTCTGAAGTTTTCTCTTGCACTGGACGAGAGTACAGATGTAACTGACACCTCAATTGGCCATTTTCATTTGAGGTGTTGATAAGGAACGTAATGTTGAAGAGTATTTTCTCGATTTAGTCCCACTAAAAGGCAGTACTACTGGCGAGGAGATATTTAAAGCTCTAAAAATTAGTACTGAAGGATATTGTTTACAGTGGTCAAAATTAGTTTCAAATGGAGCAAAGGCCATGGTTGGGGAAAAAGTGGGTTGATTGACAGGTTAAAACATTTTTTTCAGTGATAAAGGTATTTCGAGCAATTTTTATGCTTGCCATTGTCTGTTGCATCAAGAAGCACTTTGTGCCAAGTCGGTTACACTACAATAGTGATGGATTGTGTTGTGAACAAAATAAAAGGAAGTGCTTTGAAACACCGACAGTTTCAAAATAAGTATACTTAAAAATATGGGAGAATCATTTAAGATATCAAGTATTTGTGTGATGTTAGATGGCTTAGCAGAGGTGCAATGTTACGTCGGTTCTTCGACCTCAGAGATGCATTCCCCGGATTCATGAAAGAAAAGGCAATTTATTTTAGCTTTACATTTACATTATTCTCATATGCTTTAAGGTCATTTTATTGTAATTTTATTGTTTCCTTATTTTTTTTAAGGAATGGAAACTTAGGAACTAAATAACGAGGTATGGGTCTGCGACTTAGCTTTCTTATGCGATATATGTACGCACTTAAACAAACTGAATACTACATTTCAACGACGCAATCAAAATATTGTTGATAATTACAGTTCAGTGCAGACGTTCGTAAACACACGTTCACTCTGGGTAGATCACTTGAAAGAGGGGCAGGTGTACTACTTTCCATGTTTAAATCTCCTTTCAAATTTCTCCCCAGATAAATTCAGTACTTACATTAGTATTCTCTTAACACTTAAAAGTGAATTTTGTTATTACAGATTTCGTGATTTCAGGGTTTTTAAATATGATATATCAGTGTATGTCTAGCCATTAAACATAGACGTAAGAAAGGCCAGAATCAATCTGCAAGAGGAGCTGATTCATTTACAGTCTGTCGAAATCATGAAAGTCAGATGCAAGGATTTAATAGGAGTGGAATGTTTTAAAATCTTATGCAATAATAAATATCCGAAGCTTCGATCATATGCAATTTCCATGGAAGCAATGTTTTGTACAACGTACGTCTATAAATAGTTATTTTCCATGATTAAATTAGTAAAAAGCAAATGCAGATCCTGACAGACGAACGAACATCTTCATGACCAGTTACGTCTAGCTGTAAACAACATAATTCCCGATTTCGAATCCCTCATTGTAAACGACATCGGAGAAGCTTAATTTACTTTAAATACAGAGTACAGGACGCCACTGAATCAGTTCATTCTTTACCACTACCCCGCTCGCCTTCCAAATTTTCCCCCTTCCATAGCTTTGTTATCCAGGTTGCATCAAGGTGCTTCGGGGCAGGCTTACAGTCTCGCCATGCCTGATGTAATGTATTATTGCCAATTTCAGTACATATATTGATTTCGGAGTATCTTTTCACACTGTTGGCTTTGCAGCACCCCAAAAGAAATAATTTGAATCTGCAGCATCATGAACAGAATCAGTGTCACGAAATTTATTTATTAAATTGTAAACAGTATCCCGAAACGGTAATCCGGAGTTTGGAAACTGCTGCGTAAATATTTTTTTCACTTTTTCTGTACATTAACCGCCTTCTCTAAAAACACACGCTGTTCAATAGAAAACATTTTCAACCTAACTTATATGGAAACACACTTGCACACTGGCAGACACAGTCTGACACTGACATCATTCAAGCTCTTGTTACAATAGGAATGGTGCTTTGGGCACGAAATGCAACGACATGTCCTTGACAGGCACTAAACACTACCGTTTTGGGAGTGTAGTGAAGGAAGTGTACTGTGGAGGGACTAAATGATCACACTGTGCGTCATCCCGTTTAAAACTCATATATACCTGGGGCCACCCTTAAGGTGCGAAGGTAGAGCGGACATGTGTAGGAGGCCCAAAAGGTTCTATACAATAGATGGCCGGGTTTATCTTGAATGTCGCGACTACCGGCCGCCGGGTCTGACAACTATCCGGTATCGGGTTGAATGACCTCGTTCTGCGGTAGACTAGCTCAGGCGCCTGCATTTGCAGCTCAGTCTAATATTGTTTGGCGCGCGTTTAGTGGAAATAACATTACGTAAAGCCATAAGTGTGTGTTTATTGCGTTAAGTTTTGCTCGAACAGAGTCACATGTTAGAAATTCCCTGCTGATGTCAATCCTAACAGTTTGTGTCCTTATTAGACAAAAAGAAACAAAGATAACCAACTGTATAACCTTAGAAAAATTAGACTTGATAGAGGTTGTCGTGGAAAGAAGTCTAACAAAACCTTGCCTCATATTACACCGTATTTTTTATGATAGAATGAATGACTGCTCCGCTTGTTCTCCAGATCTAAATCAATGTGACTATTATCTGGAGTGTATGTTTAAAAAACGAATGCAAGAAATCCCATACACACAGAGACAGTTTCCGGCGTGCGTTTTCTTTTATTTTGACTGAAACATTTCATCGAGTATTCAATAATAGTTCAACAGGTGCCAGGCTTGTATAGAGCACAGGGACATGCATTCGAGCACCTTTTATAACAAAAGGTAAGCGTAACATATTCATATTGTTTCGCGTCTTTAGTATTATCTAGGGCAGAATGGCGGGCTGTTTCGCCGCTATTGCACGAACGGATTCGTATAGCAGTGACGTGGGAGCGGCGGGCTGCAGTCGCGTCAGTCAAGAGAACACCAGCAGAACAATGGTTATACAGCAGTGTAAATTAGAAAAAAAAATGATCAGTTTACATCGTTTTATGTTATTCTTTACTAGTTTTCAAATTTTGCCATAAATTATATGGAAGTTTCTGACTAAAGGGGATTCCGCCTTGGAATTCGCGACGAACCGGACCCATCACCTTGTCAGATCGCTAAATTTGGTTAGCTTAATACAATTTTGTTATACTGGTGGATGTCGTTTTATTTATTTTTTGACTGTCGCGATTATGTGTCAACTTTAATACCGAAGGTCATATCAGCAACTTTGATATGTTCATTGGCAATGTTTTCACTCGTTTATAGCTAGTAATAAACTTTGGGTTCTGTATTTCTTTAAGTTTTCTTTTTAAACATTGAATCTCTTCCTCTCTCATACCTACACGCATTTATACTCCAAGCTCTAGGCTTTCTAGGGAATAACCCTCCCAAGGAAATATTCCCACCCTTCAGTGGGAATAGAACCCGGGACCTCCGATTTGGAGGATAGCATGTTAACCACAGAACACAAAGGCAGTACATTTGCCTTAACTGAGCGAGGTGGAGCCGCGGTAACGTGTTTGACTCGCATTCGGGAGGTCTAGGTTTCATCCCCAGCGACCGGCCACTCTGACCCAAGGGCTTTTCGTGGTTTCCATTATTTCCCTTTCATTCCGTTTCCTTCTCATCTTTCAGGCGTGCTTCTAGGTTTCGTGGCGTTTGACGGTGCCGGACAGATTGCGGGATGCATTGTCAAACAAAAGAACTTTCCCCGTAGACACCAGAGGGCTGCTTGGTTGGTGGGTCGTTCACCGCCCTCTCGGGCAGCTCCAGCAGTGGGATGGGTCTTCGAGCTTGGAAATGTTAGGGACTTTCGTGCGTCTCTGTGGCCTGTCTGTCTAGGGCCTGTAGCCTCCTGTGGTTCCTTCACTTTATCCCTTCCTCCTGGGGGAACGGTAGCCGCAATACACTTATGCAGGTCATAGCGCGCGAGGTGTCCCCCCTCCGTTGAATAACCTTTACCTATACATTTATTTTAATTGTTTTATTTACACAGCCACCTTTAACCACTTTGGACATATGATGGCGCTGACGTAAACAATGTTTTGGCGCTGGTATTCGTTAACTTAGTTCTTTATTCCTAAGAAACACGCACTGCATTTACACTTCCAGACTTTGCTGAGAGTAGCGAATAATTCAAATTAAACAAAAAGCCCCGTAACTCGGAATTGGACACAGAACCTCTATTTGGAGGGCAACACACTGACCATCCGATCGCAAAGGCAGTCTTGGTAAAATTCTTTTCTTCTGTTCAATATTTTTAAGCAGTAAGAGTGGCGAAGAGAAGAAATAGCAACAATAATAGTAATAATAATAGTATCTTAATGTGATAAGTTAAGCACTAATTTTAAAAAATCCGAATAGTCAAGCATTAGGACTTTTCCCCCCATTTTAGTAGTGTTTTGTACACATTGAAAACAATCTGATCTGTGAACAGTCGACACGTGATTAGCGTGGTGTATTTGCTTAAGAAACTGGTTCAGCAACTGCAACAGGTTTACAACGTGCAACAAGGAAAAGGAAGGAAAGAAACTTTTATTAATTAGCCTGGCGCTATCCTTGCCTGATCTCGAGCATTCTACGTGCAGTCCAAGCTCGCTTTAAACCTTAACAAGCTTCTATGAAGTTAGGCTGAGGAGCCGTTTTTACTTTCTCT
This sequence comes from Deroplatys truncata, assembly GCA_030765065.1. Classification (NCBI taxonomy): domain Eukaryota; kingdom Metazoa; phylum Arthropoda; class Insecta; order Mantodea; family Mantidae; genus Deroplatys; species Deroplatys truncata. The sequence goes on along the minus strand of CM060988.1, from coordinate 64,675,699 downwards.
ACCACATACCTAGTAGGTAGAGAGGTATTGCATTCCACCCAAAAATTCGGTACCGAGATCTCACCGCAAATACATGTTTTGAAGCCCCCTGAATTAAAAAAGAAGCATTCTTAGAAAAAGGTCTGTGTGTGTGTGTGTGTGTGTGTGTGTGTGAACAGCATAACTTAAAAACGAAAAGTCGGATAAATACCAAACTTGGTATTTAGGTTCGTTATCATTCAAAGATGCGACACAAAGGTTTCCAAGAAAATCCCTCCACCTCAGACTACCATTTACATGGAACATTTTTAAAAAAAGTTTGATTTTCTCAAAAATGGGTATAATGAATTTGATTAAAATATCATATATTTAAGATATTTTCGTGACAAATAAAATGTATATCTTGAATTTTCTGGAAATGTTCCTAAAATTCCTCTTCATTCTGAAGGGCTTTTGCATAACTGGTAAACCGTAAGAGATAGGCGACGTTTTCCCACATAGAAAATGTAGGGCTGGTTAAACACACAGTTTATACTATATACTTCTTTTTTTTTGTGTAGAGGGAACCATTTCCGAGATATTCCTTGTTATTTGTTTGAATTTTCCAGTACTTACTTTTTCTCAAATGGGAATTCGATATGTATATATATTTTTTAATATGTCCTGGACATGCAAAGAGAATGGAATGCTCTACATTGCAACCAGCGCTTAAAATATTTGACTATCGCTTAAAGCCTACCAATTCCCCTTGCATCTACAAGAAAATTAGCAATAAGATTAACATCTCGATATCTCGATTAACATGAAGTAGACGGAGAATAAGCGTTTGTAAAAATAGATTTACAAGCGTAGAGAAAGTCATGTGAGTGCAACACATCAGTTTTTATAATCTTGTATAACTGGTAAACGCTAAGGGATAGACGAAAACTACTACACAAGAAATCTAGATTCCTTTAAAACGTATAATTTTATTTAAATAACTTTTTTGTGGCATCAGGCATTTCCGAGGTATCTGTTGTTAATGGTTCGAACTGTTCAATATTTAACCATTCTTTTAAAGTCCTGTCGATTAACCGTTATTTCTCGCGATGTCTTGAAAAGAGTATCGAATTGCCCGCATATAGCGTCCAGTTCTAAAACGTTTGACTATCGTTATTCCCTTTGTAACTATAACGAAATATGTAGCGCAGGTATTTCCGGATAGGGTTATCATGATTAAAATGACGTTTATAGGTAAATAAACTTTCGTAGGAATAACGTGTATACCCACTAATAAACGATGGAGGGTGGAGAAAGCCAATTGAATGAACATACATATTTTTAAGCTAAAGCTACCCTCTGATGCGGAATTTACTTAAACGAGCATACTGGAGGAAAAACAAAAGGTTGCTTGTCTCACTGCTGTTATGTAAAAAAATCTTATGCGTTGCATTCACATGACTTTCTCCACTGGCTCTTCTACAAACTGTTCTTACAAGAGCTTATCCTTCTTTCTGCTTCTTGTTAATGAGATAAACTTTCATTGCACATATAGGTACATACACTATGTGATCAAAAGTATCCGGACACCCCCACAAACATACGCTTTTCATCTTAGGTGCATTGTGCTGCCACCTACTGCCTGGTACACATTATCCGCGACCTCAGTAGTTATTAGACATCGTGAAACAGCAGAATGGGACGCTCCGTGGAACTCACGGACTTCGAACGTGGTCAGGTGATTGGATGTCACTTGTGTCAGAAGTCTGTACGCGAGATTTCCACACTCCTAAGCATCCCTAGGTCCACTGTTTCTGATGTGATAGTGAAGTGGAAACGTGAAGGGACATGTACAGCACGAAAGCGAGACAAGCCGACCTCGTCTGTTGACTGACAGAGACTGCCGACATTTGAAGAGGGTCGTAAAGAGTAATAGGCAGACATCTATCCAGACCATCACACAGGAATTCCAAACTGCATCAGGATCCACTCCAAATACTATGATAGTTAAGCGTGAGATGAGAAACCTTGGATTCCATGGTCGAGCGGCTGCTCTTAAGCCACACATCACGCAGGAAAATGCCAAACGACGCCTCGCTTGGTGTAAAGAGAGTCAACATTACACGATTGAACAGTGGCAAAACGTTGTGTGGAGTGACGAATCACGGTACACAATGTGGCGATCCATGGCAGGGTGCGGGTATGGCGAATGCCCGGTGAACGTCATCTGCCAGGGTGTGTAGTGCCAACAGTGAAATTCGGAGGTGGTGGTGTTATGGTGTGGTTGTGTTTTTCCTGGAGGAGACTTGCACTCTTTGTTGTTTTGCGTGGCACGATCCAAGCACAGACCTACATTGACATTTTAAGCACCTTCTTGCTTCCCACTGTTTAAGAGCAATTCGGGGATGGCGATTGCATCTTTCAACATGATCGAGCACCTGTTCATACTGCACGGGCTGTGGCGAAGTGGTTACACGACAATAACATCCCTGTAATGGACTCGCCTGCACAGATTCCTGATTTAAATCCTATAGAACACCTTTGGGATGTTTTGGAATGCCGAGTTCGTACCAGGCCTCACCGACCTACATCGATACCTCTCCTCAGTTCCGCACTCCGTGAATAATGGGCTGCCATTCCCCAAGAAACCTTCCAGCACCTGAATGAAAGTATGCCTGCGAGAGTGAACGCTGTCATCAAGGCTAAGGATGGGCCAATACCATATTGACTTTCAGCATTACGATGGAGGGCGCCACGAACGTGTACGTCATTTTCAACCAGGTGCCCGGATACTTTTGATCACGTAGTGTATTTCGTTCCGGTTTTATGAAGGATACAATAGGCTATCGGATTTTCAAAAAGCGAATCTATACGTTGACTTTGAAATTCCAAGCGCGTTGCATGGTCACTAGAAGGAACGAATAACGACTTGCCACTTGAAAGTATCTTGAAAATTTAAAGTAATATCAAAGAATATCTCAGTAATTGTTATTAACGCCACAAAAATATTTATTTCGCACAAATTGCATCCTTTAACGATATCTAAATTTATGTGCAATACGATTTTGTGTACCTCTTACAGTTTATCAATTATACAAAAGCAATTCGGAATGAAGAGGACCTCGCAGGCTATTCGTAGAAAATTCAAGATGTAGATTTTATTTGCTATATTTTTGGTATTTAATAAGCTTTTCGTTTATGAACTGTGGGGTCTCAAAAAGTGCATTTCCGGCGAAATATCGTTATCGAATTTTTAGGTGGAATGCAACAGTTTCTCTTCTTACTATAGGTAAGCAGTAGAAAAAAGTAAAACGAGTGTACCTCTGTTGGATTTATAAATGCATTGAACGTGTTTGTTGTTTTATTCAACGCAATATACCTACTCCTCTTAAAAGCGTTTCGAGGATGACGGACCACGTTGTAAATCGATTATGTTTTTACGGATGATTATTGCACAACACGAGGACTATAAATTAAAACTTTTTCTCGGGTGAAAACCAGAAGCAGCCACCTCCACGCTTTCCCGTATTAGCTGCTTGATTACGCCAGGCCAAGTTTACACGGAATCGGCCCTCTGTAAACAGCGCTTGTTTCATATCTAAGTTTGTACACAATGCAGTATTTTAGAGGAGAGATATCCAAAAGTCTTGAAGCTATTTACCCTGCGGTGGAGGGATAATATCTTAGGCACCATTATATAATCCAAATGTTTACACATTCAAACTACAATAATAAGGATTTTCTGAACAAATACAAGAAATGTATCCCATATGTAGTGAGTTCGAGAAGTCTAACTTAAAGAATAACTAGGAGTTATTGTGGAAAAAATTAAAACGAAAGAAAAAAAAGTATCTAATGATGTGTTACAGATATGATTTCTCTACCCCCCGATCGTTTATTTTTGTACAACTTTTATACATTCTTACAAAGACTTTCGTTGTAGGAACAAGGGTATAGAGAAACCGAAGCTATTGTCGGATGTTCACAAGCGGGTCGCTGTATGCTGGCCTTGAAACTCCATGCTCTTTCCATGATATCGCAAGAAACAATAATAGCGACAGCATGTTAAAAATGTCAAAGCATTGAACATTTCAAACCAGTAATAACGGATATCTCGGAAATGACTGATGTCACAAAAATGATTATTTGAAATAAATTGTATCTTTTAAGGAGTCCTACTTTTTTGTGTAGTACGTTTTTTTTCTAACTCTTGCGGTTTACAGTTACTCGAAAGCTTTCAGAATAAACAGGACTCCACAGGCTATTTACAGAAGATTCAAGACATGCATTTATTTGTGATGTAAATATACAGGTGAACCAGAAAGACTAGGAACCGGCTGCGCGGCGTTTTTCCTGTCCGCGTCCTCGGCACTCGTTGCGTCAGTCGCTATCATAGAAAGGCGCACATGAAACCATACAACATTTTTAAAAGTACTTTTAAAAGCTTTACTTAACAACTTTATGAAAGTGTGGTTGAGGACAAAATTATTAGTAGAGATTTGTGGCCCCCTCGGTCCCCCGACCTAACCCCTTGCGACTTCTATCTCTGGGGTGACTTAAAACAAAGTGTACAAGACAAACCCACACACCCTGGAAGAATTAAAACAAAACATTGGCCAGGAAATTGCCAACATTTCTCAAGGTGAACGTGAGCGAGTGATGGATAGTTTCCTAAAGGGTGCCAAAAATGTATTGACAACGACGGTGGCCAGTTTCAGCATCTCCTTTCATAAAGTCTTTAAAAGTAGTTTTAAAAATGTATGGTTACATCCGCACCTTTCTATGATAGTGCCAGACGGTAACGAGCGCCGAGGACGCGGACAGGAAAAACACCGCATAGGCGGTTCGTAGGATTTTGGCTCTCTCTGTATTAAACATATAGCATTTTAATCAAAATCGTTGTATCCATTTTTGTGAACATTAAAATTAAGAAACATTTTCCACATAAAGGGTAGTTTGGCGTGGGAAGAGTTTCGTGAAAATCTTTGTGTCGGATCCTTTGGAGACTCTGAATTTAAATAGAAAGTTTGATAGTTAACCAAATTCTCGATTTTTACTTTCTCTACTACGTAAAGTAAGAAGGGGAAGTATTATAATCCACCCAAAAATTCGATACCGAGATTTCATCGGAAATATATGTTTTGAGACCCCCTGAATCCAAAAAAAAATAGCATTTTTGGAAACATGTCCGTGTGTGTCTGTGAACAGCATAACTCAGAAACGAACAGTCGGATAAATACCAAACTTGGTATTTAGGTTCAGTATCTTACAGAGATGCGACACGAAGTTTTTCAAGAAAATCCCCCACCCCAGATTACCCTTTACATGGAACATTTTTCAAAAATTTTAATTTTCTCAAAAGTGGCTCTAACGATTTTGATTAAAATATCATATGTTTAAGATATTTTCATGACAAATAAAATGTATATCTTGAATTTTCTGGGAATGTCTCCAAAAGTATTCATTGTGAACGACTTTTGCATAACTGGTAAACCATAAGAGATAGACAAAATTTTACTACACAAACAATGTAGATCGCGTTCAAATACACAATTTATGTCATATACATTTTTTTTGTTCAGTGAACCATTTTCGAGATATTGCTTGTTATTCCCTTAAACTTTTCAATACTTATTTTCTCAAATGGAAATTTGTTATTCATTTTTTTTTGTCTTGGATATGCAAAGAGTATTAATCTGTGGCAAAGAGAATGGTACTGCGCATAGCAACCAGCTATTAAGAGATATGTCTATGCTTAAAGGCTACTGTATTTCTATATTGCCCTTGCAAATACAAAACAAGGGGAACATAGTAGCCTTAAGCGATAGTCAAATATTTTTAGAACTGGTCGCTATGTGTAAAATGTAATTCTCTTTGCATGTCAAAAGATCGTTTCTGCAAATGTTTATCTCGATTAATATGAAATAGATGGAGAATAAGAGTTTGTAAAAATAGTTTGTACAAGAGTAGAGAAAGTCATGTGAGTGTAAGACATCAGATTTTTTAGTTAGATCCTCAAAAGGTGTAGATGTGAAATCTCGGTATCAAGTTGTAGGACGGAATGCAATACTTCCTCTACTTTACCTAGGTATCGTAGTAGGGAAAGTATTTATTTTAGCGACAATGTCTCACTCGCAATTTTAGAATTGTTCAGTTGTTTTCCTATTGATTTGAGATGGTATTCTTTTTTCGGAGGAACCAGAAAAATGGGAGGTGGTTATGTTTATATTTAAAAGAGGCACACCTTTTATTTATTGCCATAAATAAACATTTGAGTATGACAGGAAATCCGTCTGTAACTTAAACTCCTACACAGGATAGTGGCATATGTTTCGAGAAGACACTGAAGATGTTCTTTGTAGGCGGAGAGTTAAGCAACGACACATATCTGATTCTGCTTTCACCACGTGTTTATTAAATCAAGACTTGTCTGACGTAAATACTGGAAGGCCGAACATCAAGCTCGGTTTCTTCTTATTCCCTGTCCCTCATGTATTGCATTCCAAGATCGGAGATATATTCACACATGGTTCTTTAGACAGAAGAACGCTGCTTATTTCACACCCCGAAGACTTCTCTAACTTCTGCCATCACGTTTGAGGAAGTGATAGTACTGAATATTAATTGGGCACAACGCTTTCTTTGCGCTTTTCTTTTATTGCAGGAAAACATGCTTTACTTTCGCGAAGGACACAAGGGTAAGAACTGGCAGCCTCAAGAGAACAGTTTTGTTTTTATGAGAGCGTCGTTGGAGTACGTATAACGGTAGTAAAAATGATGTGGTATACTCAAACGACCTTCTCTGCCCATTACCGTTGCACTGTTAATATAAAAAGTTACTCTTCTATTCAGTTCACTTAATCACATAAAACTCTTTGCCTGGAAAGGATTTCAAATTAGACAACTCAGATACCTACATTCTATTTCTCCATGCAAAATACGGTAACGACAGCCAGCTCTACCATGTATGTAGAGGAAGTATTGCATTCCATCCAAAAGTTTGATATCGAGATTTTGCCGGAAATACATGTTTTGAGACCCTCTGAGTAAAAAAACAAAGCATTTTACTTTCTCTACCACCAACCGAGTAAGGTAGAGGGTATTACATTCCATCCAAAAATTCGATTTCGAGATTTCTTCAGAAATGCATGTTTTGAGGGCCCTGAATAAAAAGTATTTTATTTTCTCAAAATAAGCTCTAACGATTTTGATTAAAATACTATATATTTAAGATATTTACATGACAAATAAAATGCATATATCTTGAATTTTCTGGGAATAGCCTGTGATGCTCTCTTCATACGGAAGGAATTTAGTATAATTTTATATAACTGGTTAAGGGATAGACAAAAACTTACTACATAAAACATGTATATCTCTTTAAGGCACAGAATTTATTTCAAATAGGGGCGGCATCAGCCATTTTCAAGAAATGCGTTTTGTTTTGAATTTATCAAACAATTTTGTCATTTTAAATAGGTGTCGGTATTCAGTTGTTTCTCGCAATGTCAAAGCCAGCATATAGCGATCCGCTTTTATACATCTGACTATGGGTTCTGTTTTCTCTATACGTATTATACCTACAACGAACTATTTCTGCAAAGATTTATCTCGATTAACATAACTAGATAGAAAAATGGGCTTTCGTAAGAATAGTCTGTAGAAACTATACAAATATGAATTTAACACATCTGATGTTTTTGTTATGAGTTTATGGGAAAATAAAAGAAAGAAAAGGGAGAAGCGCTCAAATTCAAACGCTCATAAAATGCTACCACTCTAGGCTTTAGCTCAACATAAAACAACGAATATTTTGAAAACTCCTAATGCTACAATACACATATTCGAGGTTGTGTATTTTAATCATCCCTACATTTTTTGTTAGGCAATTTTTGTCCCTCTCATATGGCTTTCCTTTTACACATACAATTCATTGAGCATGAACATTTCAGAGGCTATTAGCAGAAAGTTCAAGACATAAATTTTATTCATCATTTCTAATTCTCCAACATACGGCATTTTAATTAAACTTTTAGAACCTTTTTGAGAAAACAAGACAATGTAAAGGATTATTTGGGGTGTAATTTAATGGAAATCTTGGTCTTGTATGCTTGAAAGATGCTGCATTTAAATTACAAGTAAACATCCCTGATATGGAATTAATTGTTCTTTCACACAAGCCGTGTGTTGGACAGGGTTGGAAAGGTAGAATCAGATGACTAAAAAATTCAATACCATAGCCGGGATTTGAACCATTATTATGGAACCTATTAATTGACCTAATAGCGGTTGTAACTATAAAGCCCGGGACTTAAAGTACTTACAAAGAATGTAAGTCGCCATTGGGGTATGACATCTGAATACAATTTGAGATCTCCGTGTGGTTTACCGGGAAAAATGCGAATCAGTTGGAGAATTTAATGTCGTGTCGGCATGTTGCCATGGTAGCTCAGTGGTTAGAGCAACCGGAATGAGATCGGGAGATCCATGGTTCAAATCCCGGCTATGGCATTGAATTTTTCAGTTATCTGATTCTACCTTTCCATCCCTGATATGTACATGGGCATGTTGTTTATGCATTCCCTCCTCGCACGTGGTTGAGGACGAGTTCTTGTTAGTGAATGCGCGCCAATTAACACCTTGACATTACTGCCTTAGATCTGCATAGAAAGCTGTGTCTAGTTCTGTCAGAATTACTTTTATTTTAGGAACAATTGGACTGATACGCAAAAAGCCAAGCGAGACTTTGGGACTTTTTATATGTAGAGTAAACCTACCTGACAGTAGCATTTAAAAAGAAAAAAACTTGTGACAGTTGACTTACAGCAGGGAAATGGGAGAATAGAGTTGCCGGGTTGTATTAGAAAGCTAGTAAGCAATATGAAAGTAAGTGCTACGATGTAGCATAATATGATGTTACCTCTCAAAGTTTCGGGGAAAGGGGGGATCAGAACCTTACTGGCTAGAGCAATAGCGGAGGGGAGGTTGCCATGGAAACCACTCGAAAGTGCTGTGGTTGAAAGACCACTAAGTTTGCTTAAGGCCTCTTTATCAGGTTTGGGGTTCTTTTACGTGCCGTAAATCCATTACATGGAACCACCAGCTTTACTTTCCTTCTGAAGGAAGCCATGCTAAGGATATTTACGCCCGAAAACAATGCATCGCCTCCGCCGAGTTTGAACCCGCGACCTCGGGAATGTCATCCTCCGTGGTCTGGTGGTACCATACGAGCAACTTCGCTAATACTTCCATATATGAAAATCATTCGGACTCCATATACACATAACACACATGTAAACGCTAATTAGCACCGAAGATAAATTACTTTAGAGCATTTGTCACAATTATTTACACCTCTCTTCGTTGTAAACAAAGTTACACACCATTCCACCCAAGACATTATGGGAACATTGCTTCTGCTGTCAGGGTTGAGGGCCCTAAGGCGCAAAGCGTAGCCGAGGATGCTTTTTATAAGTAGAAGAGTGAAGCATTTGCGGACGACAGAGCGTAGGTATACGATCTGTGAAGCTAAACGCTTACATTAGTTTTGCAGCGTTTTCAAATGTTGGTGACATTAATTTAGCGACCTTTTGTGATTGTCTTAGCGGCTTTTTACTAGCTTCCATCTGAAAATGATGCCAGTTTCTCCTGTGTTGTCACTAAAAAGGCGCGTTAGATGATTTTATTGGTCAAAATCTAATGCTTAACTCCTTCCTTTTTTATTCGGGATTGTTGAGATTGCCCTCTGTCCTCGATTTCGTTAAGTACTTTTTATGTGAAACGTCCATTTACGTATTATACGGGAGTGACACCTACGTTTTCTTAGGTAATTAAGCTTTCAAGTCCATGTTTGTTGTTATTAGATAACTAATTAGACCTGCGGTCTTGAAATAATCATAACAACAAGCATTCATTAGCCTCAATTAACGAAAAACTATCGACACTCGTGGTGTTACTGAAGACAGTCGACCATGATTGCTTAAACTGATACAGTCTGTAAATTTGATTAGTCAATATTGAATGCTTGCCCCATGAAGTAAATAATTGTCGTCCTCCGTGGTGTAGTGGTTACCATGCTAGCCTCTAGTTCCCGAGATCGCGGGTTCAAACCCGGCGAAGGCCGATGGGTTTTTTTCGGGCGTGAAAATTCTTAGCATGGCTTTCTTCGGAAGGGAAGTAAAGCCGCTGGTCCGTGTCGTAGATTTACGGCACGTAAAAGAACTTCAAGCCTGACAAAGAGGCCTCTGAGCAAATTACCAGTCTTTCACGACTAATATAGAATGGGACGCTAAGGACCACATCAGTTAAAGAGTCTCCATAAATAAAAAACTCAATTTATGAAGTAAATAGTCCATGATCTGATCAGTCCTTAGCTTCACCAACTTCGGCAGGTTTGCCCTAACGGAGTTCTGCAGGAGAATCGCGTAGCCAGAAGCGTATGGTGAACGAACGATTCATCGCTTTGTTACTGTTGCAACGTCCTTAATGAGGATGAGTGGGAAAACAGAAGTTTTGTGTATAGAACTACTTCCTACGCAACACAGTCAAACTTGTCTGTTTAAGACATGCTCAGTTATGATGACCGGTCAGCCACCCTAGCGCCATATGTTCCACTCTTCCGGCTTTCTGTCTTTCTTTATTTGATTTGTCTCGTAATGTGGTTAAGATTTGCTTGTCTTGATTTGCCTTTCCCTTTTTTGGCTCTGTTATTCTTTTTGTTTAATTTTAACGTGTTTTAAACCAATCAGTACCGGAGCTTTAGTTATGCAAATGTTTGCAATTTTGCGTTCATGAGTTTGGAACCCAGGTTCTGATCTGTCTTTGGTGTTGTAATAGTATAAAGCGATATGAGTGTGAGACGTGCATTATTGCAGAATCGAGGAATAGCTTGATAAGGCGAGACGAAGTCGAGTCGATTCTGTTGTGCATTTCATGTACATGTACTACATATTATTTTGTACACGATTTTGTAAATAATATATAATAAATATTAATTTATTTTGAATGAATTATAAAACACAACTATTGCCAATGAATTTGCCCATCGTCTCCTCGGATTTCCGGTAACGCAATGCTGCCAATTCTACGGCTATATCTAATACGATGTCCTAGTAAGATACTATAACTTAAGAGGCTTTGAGCAATAGAGGTTGATGCCGTGACTGAAAGCGGAATGATTGAAAATAATAATAATATGGACGATAAAAGAGATTCACTATTTCAAGAAGAATTTGAAGCAGAGACGTGGATCATAAGGACGCAGATACTGAAGAGGCATGGGAAATTCGCTGTATTTAACCTAACGCTCTAGTTTATATTGTATGTCATTATAGCCACCAAGTTTATGCTGGTAGACATGGGTTTCCTTGTAAACGAATTAATGGGTTGTAAACTTAAATTTCCTTCTGTGTAAATATCATCGGAAAGTTGCAGAAGACCCACTATCTGCCGTAGCTCAGTCGGTAGAACACCTGCCTATTGTGCAAGGGGCCACGGGTTCGATTCCCGGCAGGGGTGAACATTTTTCTCTAGCCAAGAACATTCCCCATCTTCCCCCGAGTCTAGGGGGTATGAATGTGTGTGCGATTTAATAATAATAATAATAAAGTTTACCAGTAACCCAATGACAAGCGAATACGGGTTAACACCATTGCCTGGACAATAATATGTTGCAAAGGGGAATGCCACCGATAAGACCATTGCAGTTAAACGATTGTGCAAAAACGTCATTTGCAGATGCGTAAACGCCAGAGGATACCTTGGTTAAACGGCTCAAGTTTGGCTGCAGTACTAAAGATTATTGCGCAAATCTGTTTCATCCTTTAATTCATCCTTTCTATTTCAAATTAAGGACCTTCTATTATATTTGTGTTTATTTACTTTTTACAGCTGCAGGCTACATAGATTTCAGAATCTTGACTCCCATAAGTCACCACTAGTCATTCTCTCTTCTAAGACATTTCTTCACATGTCCAAACTGACTTGTAGTCATCTCTTCGATCAACCATATTTTGTGAATGCATTTTTACTTTATGAAAGTAGATAAAAATAACCGTTACGTAGATCACTGATATCGCAAATCGTATTTATCTCCTCTGATAGCTAATGCAGAGATAAAATGCATAGGTATACAGTAAATAAATCAGATTTTCTTGCACTTATGTGGTTATAACATATTGTTGCATTTCGCAAGACTGAAATGACCGCTCTTTGTAAGTATTCATAGCTAATTCAAATGTTTTCAAATTAGGCATTACAGGCTTAAGTTGCAGAAGTACAGTCCATTTATATTACAATCCAGCAATGAACTCTTCTTCAGGCGCTTTTGCTGTCAGGCGTCGGGTTGACTCTTTCTCTCCATTTCTTCCATATCCATACACATTCTTTTTATTTCAACCATTGTTTTCCCTCATTTTTGTGCTAGTCGTTCTATTGTGTTTTCCCCATTTAAGTCTTGATCGTCCTCTTCCTTGTACTCTCATCTCCATTGCCTGCATAACCTTCTTTCCTCGTTCTGTAGATATGTCGAAACCAGTTTAGCTTTTTCTCTTCTATAACTTCAGTTATTGATTTCTTTAATTTTACCTCTTCTCTATTCTTTCATTTCTAAACCTATCGCTTCTAGTCTTTCCCACAAATAAACTTCAATCTGGAAAATATTAAAACGCAAAAGCGAATATTTCGTACAAGGTTAATGCTATGCAAAATTAATTTATATCTATAGTAATTTATCAAGAAATGGTTATTAGCGTCCTAGTCAAGTGAGCGTGAAAGACCGGAAATTTTACCAGAAGCCTCTTTATCAGACTTGAGGTTCTTTTACGTACCGTACATCTACGACACAGGATTACCGGCTTTACTTCCCTTCCGAAGGAAGCTATGCTAAGGATTTTTACGCCCGAAAAAAAGAAAACCATCACCCTCCGCCGGCTTTGAAACCACGACCTCGGGAACTAGTTTGTGTGTGTGTGTGTGTGTGTGTGTGTGTGTGTGTGTGTGTGTGTGGGATAATCTTGGCGACCTTCATAACTTTTTTAACATTTGGCAAGCACTGTTCTTCCGGACGAACATAGGCTTTAAAATATTTCCAAAAGATTTAAAATTGGAGGTTTTAAGGATGGATTTTCATTTGATGTCTCCCAATTGGTGGTTTGGTTGATTATGAATATTGAGGATGTTTTTGACGCTTTATTCCGAACGTGGCACATTTTTAATTACTCTCAGCCCAAAGGGGTCAATGTAGAGACTTCAAATCTTTTACAGTTGAGTTATTGGACTCGAAAGTTGCTATCATGTCCAATCTCTGATTTTGATGAACTTTGTTATCGAGAAGTATTATTGGCATAATTTTAACAAAACTTCGGGCACTTAGGTTTTAATATCTGTCAAAATGATAAACTACCCCACAACTTTCAAAACTTTCAACCTCTAACATAATCATCATCATTTTTATCCAGACAAAACTTTGTACACTTATACTATAGGAGCCAACGAAAATTATAGGTTACCTTACAATTACTAAAAACGACTACCATATTTTCAAACCCTTATGTAGAATTTTGTGTTGAACCCATCTGGTCAAAATATTATACAATTGCAAGTAGTACAGAACCTGGCTGAAATCGTAGATTACTTTACAACTTCGAAAAATCTTATGCGTTGCATTTACACGATTTTCTCTACTCACTCTTCTAAAAACTATTCTTACTAAAGCTTATTCTTCTATTTACCTCTTATTATTCAAAATAAACTTTCATTGCCCGTGTACACATTTCGTTTTAGATATAAGAAGGATATGTAGGCTAAAGTCAGATTTTTAAAAACCGGATTGCTATGTGACGGCTTTGAAATTCCATGTCATTTGCATCACCACGAATAACGATTTACTATTTGAGGAATGTATAAGTATTTGAAAATTCAAACCAGTTACAAAGAATATCCCCGAAATAGTTAATGCCACAAAAAAGGTTATTTTACATAAAATGTGTGCTTTAACGAGATCTGAAATTTTTGTGTAGTAATGTTTTATCTATCACGGTTTGCCAAGAAGCTATTCAGAATGAAGGGGACTTCACAGGCTATTGCTCCCCAAAAATCAATATATACACATTTCAAGAAAATAGCTTAAACATATTGTGTTGTAACCAAAGTTGTTAGAGACTTTTTTGAGAAAATCAAAACAATGAAAATTTTTCTATGTAAAGGGTAGTTTGGGGTGGGGGATTTTCTTCAAATTTTTGTATCGCATATTTGAAAGGCCCTGAACTCAAATATCAATTGTCATATTTAACCAACTTTTCGGTTTTTGAGTTATGCTGTTCACAGACACATGCACGAACCTTTTTCTAAAAAAAATCTTTTTTTTTCTTCAATGTGTCTCAAAACATGTATTTCCGATGAAATCGACATCAATTTTTTTGGTGGAATACAATACTTCCTCTGCATATTGCAAGTACCTACTTAGTAGGGAAAGTAAAACCTACCGTTATTTTCAACTCCTTATAAATAACTATACTTGGCCAATCAGGGTACTAATTGCTGCACTTGAGGTATAGGACTAGACAATAATTTTCAACCGCTTATGTTACAAATGTACCCATTTTAGACAAAACTTTGGACGCTTATGCTTGGTATGAGAGAAAACTGTATTCTACTTATGACCTTTAAAAACCGCCGATATCCTTTATTTTCTACCTCTTACTTGCGGAATGCGTCCATGTAATGCCTGGTAAGACAACTAGAGTCAGGAGCACAAATGAAGTCTGGTCGGAGAAAGCCACTGCGCAGAAAGAGAGACAGATAATACACTGTCTCATTCTTTCATTCTCGCTCGCTATGCGATTGCACATAACCTGGCTCAGAGCAATGCTACTGCGCTACCTGCCCTCGCCCGCCTTCGTATGCACTTCCTACTACAGTAAGTTATACATTTAATGAGATCCAGTTGTTTCCTATCGCTTACGGGCCCCCGAAATTAAATTGAATTGTGTTTCATTTATGGACGCTAACTACTATGGTTCTTAGCGTCCCATTCTATATTGAGAGTGAAAGACCGACATTTTTCCTCAGAGCCCTCTTTATCAGGCTTGAGGTTCTTTTACGTGCCGTAAATTTACGACACGGGATCACCGGCTTTACTTTCTTTCCGAAGGAAGCCATGCTAAGGATTTTTACGCCCGAAAAAAAAAACCCCATCGACCTCCGCCGAGTTTGAACCCGCCATTTCGGGAAGTAGAGGCTAGCATGGTACCTATAGACCACAGAGGATGACTACTATGATGACTACCCCAGTCATACAGAATTTAATAGTATGAAGATAATTTCCTATGCTGTTTCTGAAAATTCAGATTCACATTTCAGCATATCAATATTCAAACATGACGATTTGTCAATTGTTGCTTGTAAAAACTTGTTTTCTTAGGGCGGATGTTCATAAAAGTCTTCACCTTGCATCTTAAAGCGATTGCATTGTTATTTTATTGTTTTGTAGCGTTTAAAGTCAGGATAACGAGCAGAATAGCGTTCCTTCAGTGCTTTGTTTTCATCACGCAAATGGCTTAATCGTGACATCCCACTTACAAACTAGTATGGTGCTAGCCGTCAATATTTGCACGTAATGAATCCCTTTCTTCTTTTTCTGTATAATACCTCGGGAACAGAGAGAAGTTTTCACATCTATAAAAGGAAAACTCAAAAACGGGTTACAGAAGATGGCGTCAACCCATAGTAGATATATGTATATGGAATATGTAGCTTTTAAATAATTTTAATTGGTTTGTTTATATAGCATGTCTTAATCGCAGTTAATTGATCTCACGGAAGATGTATTACGATGCTCTCTTGTCTTTAAATTATGTACCTTTTATTGTGCTTTGAATTAGTCGCGTTCTGAGCTCAGTGATTTGGATAATTTTGTCATGATTGCACTTATTTGTGTCAGCTTTTCTGTGCTATATTGCAAATTTAAAAGCTTTTAAATGTGTAGAAGGTGTTTAATCAACTGAAAAAATGTTGTTTCCCAATGTTTGTCCCACTTCACTGAGTATACACTTCTGTGACTTTATGAATATGCTGAAGCACTTTTTATAAGTTTTCCTATGTATTTAAGGGAAGTCAATGAAAACAATTAAATAGATAGAGCTCATTAGAAAATAGAGCTTATTATCTAAAAGGTTCACCCATGCAGCACTCAATAAGATCGTAGAACGACGTTACTTTTTCTCCTCTGCTCTGCCAAATACAAACAATGCTTTAAAGTGTGTGCAATTGGAACCCCTCTCTACAACTTGTACACTATGTGATCAAAAATATCCGGACATCCCCACAAACATACGTTTTTCATCTTAGGTGCATTGTGCTGCCACCTACTGCCTGGTACTCACTATCCGCGACCTCAGTAGCCATTAGACATCGTGAAACAGCAGAATGGGACGCTCCGTAAAACTCACGGACTTCGAACGTGGTCAGGTGATTGGGTGTCACTTGTGTCAGAAGTCTGTACGCGAGATTTCCACACTCCTAAACATCCCTAGGTCCACTGTTTCTGATGTGATAGTGAAGTGGAAACGTGAAGGGACATGTACAGCACAAAAACGTACAGGCCGACCTCGTCTGTTGACTGACAGAGACCCCGACATTTGAAGAGGGTCGTAAAGAGTAATAGGCAGACATCTATCCAGACCATCATACAGGAATTCCAAACTGCATCAGGATCCACTCCAAGTACTATGAGGTGAGAAACCTTGGATTCCATTTTCGAACGGCTGCTCATAAGCCACACATCACGCAGGAAAATGCCAAACGACGCCTCGCTTGGTGTAAGGAGCGTCTCAACAATACACGATGGCAAAACGTTGTGTGGAGTGACGAATCACGGTACACAATGTGGCGATCCGATGGCAGGGTGTGGGTATGGCGAATGCCCGGTGAACGTCATCTGCCAGGGTGTGTAGTGTCAACAGAGAAATTCGGAGGTGGTGGTGTTATGGTGTGGTCGTGTTTTTCCTGGAGGAGGCTTGCACCCTTTGTTGTTTTTCGTGGCACGATCACAGCGCAGAGCTACATTGATATTTTAAGCACCTTTTTGCTTCCCACCGTTGAAGAGCAATTCGAGGATGGCTTTGCATCTTTCAACACGATCGAGCACCTGTTCATACTGCACGGGCTGTGGCGAAGTGGTTACACGACAATAACATCCCTGTAATGGACTCGCCTGCACAGAGTCCTGACTTGAATCCTATAGAACACCTTTGGGATGTTTTGGAACGCCGAGTTCGTGCCAGGCCTCACCGACCTACATCGATACCTCTCCTCAGTTCTGCACTCCGTGAAGAATGGGCTGCCATTCCCCAAGAAACCTTCCAGCACCTGATTGAAAGTATGCTGCGAGAGTGAACGCTGTCATCAAGGCTAAGGGTGGGCCAACACCATATTGACTTTCAGCATTACGATGGAGGGCGCCACGAACGTGTACGTCATTTTCAGCCAGGTGTCCGGATACTTTTTTTCACGAAGTGTATGTAAGAGAAGGTTTTGGATATTTCTATAGCTATAGGTTATACAACGGAGAGGAACACCTCGCGCATTGCGACTTCATAAATTATTGTGGCTACAACACCCCAGGAGGAAGGGACGAAGTGGAGAAACCAAAGGAGGCTACGGGCCGCAGGCAGACAGTCCACAGAGACACGCGGAAGTCCCTAACAATTCCAGTCTCGAAGATCCGTCCCACTGCTGGAGCTGCCTAGAGATGGCGCTGAACGTTAGTTCGACCAAACAACTCTAGTATTCTCGGGAGTACTCTTTCCTTTGAGCAAGCGTCCGCGCCATCTGTTCGGCACCGCCATACAGCACACCTGAAAGATTGGAAAGATAGGGAGATGATGGTAAGGAAATCATGGTAGAGTAGAAAGCATCCCAGCATTCGCCTAATGACCAGGGAAACCCACGAAAAGCCCAAGGTCAGTGCAGTGGGCGATCGACGGGAATTGAACCCGGGATCTGGCGAATGCAAGCCTCACGCGTTACCACGGAACCATCTCTCTCGGTTTGCGTAATTTTTACTTTCATGTTTATATTTGACCAACGAACTTAACTTACTTTAGCGGACAGTTAAAAAAATATTTGAACTGTTACATTCATGACTTTCTCTGACACTATCGTTTATTTTTACTTAGCTTCTGCAAGCTCTTCTTACAAAGCTTATTTTTCCTATCTACTTCAGATTAATTGAGATAAACGTTTGAAGAAATGCTTTCACTATACATTTCGCCTTAGGAACAGCAGGCGAAGCGATAGTAGGTTTTTGTAAAGCGGATCGCTATATGCTGGCTTTAAAATTACATTTTCCATGACTTTGCAAGAAACAACTGAATGGCGACAGAGCTTCAAAATTTGACAAATATTGAAACATTCAAGTCAGTAATAACGAATATTTTCTTGTTCCTCCCCCCCAAAAAAACTTGAAATAAAGTTTGTTTTAAAGAGATCTACATTTTTTGCATAGTAATTTTATTCTATCTTGTATGGTTGACCAGTTACACAAAACTGGTCATTAAGAATGAAAGAGGTTCACATTCTATTCATAGAAAATTAAAGATATGCGTGTCATTACTCATGTGAATAGCTTAAACGTATGGTATTTTAATCAAAATCGCTAGAACAATTTTTGAGAAATTAAAAAAATGACTACAAATTCTTCATATAAAGGGCTGTTTGGGATGATGGATTCTTGAAAATCTTCTTGTTATATCCTTGATGTTGAACTTAAAAAACCAAGTTGGATATTTATCGACTTTTCGCTTTGAGTTATGCTGTTCACGAACACACGGCCTCAAACATGTATTTCCGGTGAAATATCGATTTTGGATGGAATTTTTAGGTACTTCCTCTACCTACTTTAAGGTGGTAGAGAAAGTAAGAATTCAATATGGCGTTATAAGATCTGTGGAAGAACTAAGTAAACAGTAGATTTTAGAAAAGGACGAATTACAGCTTTTCCCCAATATCATCTTCAAATTATCACCAGCAAATTAGGAGGATTCTGAGGATTCCCCTGACTTTTTAAAATATTTTTCCCTTTTTTATTTGTTTATTTATTAATTAACATGTTCCTTTATAATAAAAAGAAAAGAAATACCAGCTTTTCTGAGAAGGCTTAATTCCATTCCATCTCGAAATACCTAGCAGCTAACTGGATATTAAACGTTACGTTATTATTATTATTATTATTATTATTATTATTATTATTATTATTATTATTATTATTATTATTATTATTATTATTATTATTATTGCGCCATATGGTTTAAACAGATGTCTTCTGCGCAGTGCTCTTAAGTTATTCTTGTCTTTGCTTGTCTTTCGTTCCATGGCCGTTGACCAAAGACATCGCATAAATTACGCGTCGTTTTGTCGACGTTAAGGAATGATGTATGAACCTAGAAAGGGCTCATATTTTGTACACGGAACTAGCGGCGCACATGTGCAGTGTTACGCAGAGTGTGGACTGTTTAATATTAGAAGCATGCGTCAGACTGAGTGAAGAGTTTGTAAAATTAGCACTAGCAAATCTCCATTCCTCCGCGATGTGTTTCTGTTGTTGTAGGTGCGTGTTTTGTTTTGTTTAACAACGCAGTCACGTGAGATGAACGGGAAGTTAATGTGCAATGTTATACTCGTGTGTTGCAGGAGCACCTCCAAGGCGTCCTACCTCCACAGGGACCGTGGTCTGCCCAATTTCGAAGGCAGCTACAAACGGACCATGTCACCTTCGGGTCAAGAACAGGAACCTCCAGCAGGTGAGAAACGCAAAGTTCATTTTTATACGTGTAGTAAATCTGTAATTAAAACTTTTTGTGGTAGTTTTAGATTTTGGCTAATTAAATAACGTTAACGTATATAATGGCTACCTCAAAGACATTTTAATTTGTATTAATTTTTATATATATATGCATACGTGTGTAAGCTTTTAATTCAAGAATAGCGGAATCACTTGCAACGAAACTTGGCATATCATAACATTTGTGTTAGATCCTATTACAGAATAAACTATATGACTTCTGTAATGGGGCATAAAGCCAAAAAAAAGTGTTACATTCATACGACTTTCTTTATCCACTCTTCTACAAACTTTTCTTACAAAAGCTTATTCTTCTATCTATGTACTACCCTCTTATGTATTAGATTAAGTATTTGCAGAAATGATTTTATTACAAACATAAGGCATTGGCACATGTTTGTGTGCTATTAATTCTTTTACTTCATTAACACCTCAGAAAAAGCTGTTTTATTAATAATTTCCAAAATGTAACATGACATCTATGTTGCCCAGAGAGAAGGAGAGTGGTATGGGGAGAAACAGTAGAAGAGAGGAAGGCAGAGAAAAGTGTGTGAGAGAGAGAAAGATAATCTCTGTACTTAATGCAACAATCTGCTCTCTAAGGACATTGTCACAGCTTTAGCCCTTCCTTCGACCTGATATGTTACAATGGTAAAGAGCTGGGAAATTTCAGTGAGAATGGAATTGTCATCAATATCAAGGAAATGATTATCATCAGTAGGTTTATAATCTGTTTACCAGCAAATAAGCAGCTACAATTTATGGTATTGTGCACTGTTAATAAACAGGGGAGCTAAAGAAGTGGAAACAAAATATTTAATGCATTACTCACTCTAATTGGTATAAAGTGAAACAAATTTTCTTGTTTTAGTATTTACTTCATTTTATATAGAACCACATCCTTAGAAAATATATTTTACTACAAATATTGCAAAAAAACACAGTTTGATAATAAATCTTTAAAGCATCTTAGCTTGACTGTAATTGTAAAAAGCAGAAAAATTGGAAAGAGAGCATGCCTAAAAACTTAGCAGCGAAATTCAGTGTTGTGTTGCTCTACTAGGAAAATATTAGGTAGAATATCTCAAAAGAGTTTTTAATGCATGCAAAGTGCAACACACCTACCTTCAGAAGAACATCAAGAGTACATTTTGAGTCCCTTTCTCTTTAATATAAATGTTCATTATAAAGCAGTCCTCTATGCAGATGAAACGACTTTCCTCTCAATAGAAAGTATTATAGATCATGTAAACTTTAATCAACAACAAATTTCTGAACAGGCAACATTATAGTTTGAAGCAATTGAATCAAAAACAGAAAACATTTATTATGGTCTAAAACAAAAAAAATTATTGAGTGCAAATCCATCAAATTACTTGGCATACATTTAGATGAAACATTTGCATTGAAAGTTCATATTAAAAATATGCATTCTAAACTCTCACGAGTTATTTATCTATTTAGACAACTAAAACAATCAGAGGACAGGAAAATGTAGTTGCAACTTACCATGCGTTCTTTCATTTCCACATACCATATGATATTTTACTATGAAAAACAGCTCTTTCAGAAATACAGTGTTTGTATTGCAAAAGAAAGCAGTTAAAATTATAAAAAGCACACAGAAAACAGAGATCTATAAGCATTTCTTTTCATTGTTAAACACAATGATTTTATGTATGTTCTGATCTAATACATGTTAAAGAGAAATTTGATTGTATTCCTTGAGATCAGACATCCATACATGCACAGCTAGAAATATGTCTAAGCAGAGACTCCAAATGCTATATTAAGTAAAATAAATATTAAGTTGTTAATATTTAAGTGTATAATGTTTTTAATACTTTTCCAGTGAGAGCCAGAGAAGAGTCAAATGAAAAGTATGTAATTAAAAGATGGCTAAAAAGAAAGATATTTTACCAATATACAGAATTTATGACATATAACAAAAATTGTCTTATGTTTTAGAACCTTTTTAATATGTAACAATTAAACATGATTTTATGTATTATCTTTCAAACGTATGTAGTAATGATAGGAATATATTGATTGACAAATTAAAATGTACATATCTCACATCTTTTAAATTAATGGCTGTAACAATTTTGGTTATATAGGAATGTTTTTATATTGATGAACTAAACTGTGTGTATAGAGACTAGCAATTATACGAGCTACTTGGGACCGAGGCTACCTCAGATACTGAAAAGCTCCAATGACATGGGGATGTGCTAAAAGGACGTAAATGATGAAACTGTATATGTTTGTTTACAACACAGTTCCTTAAAATTTACATTGAATACTTAATACAGTTTAACTAAAAGATAAACAAATTACAATACTAAATGAGAAGATTACTTTTTGTGAAAGTCTTTTAGGTTTTTTGGGTTAACCTTTTGCTTCCATGGACCTAGCAATACACAGTTACAAAAATATGTAAGTTTATTTGTAAGAACTCCCTCAGTTAACCTGTTAATTCGGATTCAGTTAATCATGAGTTTACTGTATCTTTCATTCCTTGAGCTGAATCATAATATATTTTAATTTATGTATCATCATCTCGTTTTTGTATTGTTTTTAATTGACTATTTGTTCTCAAGGGGAATAAACAAAATGGCAATTAATAATATTTGAAGTATCTTCCTTTTAAAGCTTTTATTTAATTCCTTGTGGCAAGTATTCAGCATGAGGTTTTTGTTGGAACAGTTAGTTACTATGAAAATATTAATGTCAAATTTTGCAATTAAGAATTTTGTAAACTTATATTCATCACTATGAACCCTTTTTGTCCCTATCAAAGAACTTGTTCACTTCAACAAATTTCTATGTGAAGAATTATTTGCTCAATAATGCAGTTTGTGGAGATTTTGTAATAATTGTGAAGGTAAAAATTAAGTTTTATTACTTAACTTTGCAGCAGCAGCAGCACCAACAACAGTAGCAGCAGAATGTGATAATCGAGTTCCAAGTGCCACTAGTCAACCTAACAATGAGCAACAGGCTGTGTCGAGTGTGGTGGTGCTGACATCTGTGATGACGACGGACAATAAGGAAAATGTGAGGACTAGTAATAGTGAAGAAAACACAAAGAATGAATCGGAAAGTGGTGACACTGTAATTAGATGCAAGACAACATGGTCTTCCTCCCCAGTAAGCCCTCCAGATACTACTAAGGAAACAGAGACACAGACACAGTGCAGTAGACAAAGTCCACCCCCTCCCTCACCTCCAGCACGATCTCCTCCAGCTTCTCCCTCGCCTCCCCTCGTCACAGAATCACTTCAGTTGGTGCAGAGATCGGAAGTTGTGCTAAGGGTAAATGCTGCAACCAGTGATGCTGCATCACAGACGGAATCGGAGAGAGAGCTGGAGCAAGAACAGCAGACACCGCCATCCCCGACAGTGCCACCACCTTTGCCAGTTCGACAGAAACTTCAGGAAGAAATAGATTGCGAACGTCTCTCTCTAGATCTTGCCAGTCATCTGTCTCCGTCTGACAAATTGCAAGGAATTTTGGGTAAGTTATTTATTAACAATTGCTTTATTACTAGGCTTGCAACTATGTAAAGTTATTCAACATCTAGGAAGCTGAACAACAGTTGGATAATAAGGCTACAGAAACTAAAGACGCAATGTGGTGTGGTGAAGGGAGAAAAATAGCTTTGAAACTTTGCATTTATATTGAATTAAGGTATGTATGTATATATATTATTTCCTCATCAGTTTTAGTGCCTCAGTTTTTGTTGCAAATTAGCTCTGAATGATGTAATGTGCTTATATAATATAATGCTTTTTGCTATCTTGAACTGAAACCGATGAAAGAAACAAATTCCTATAGTTGCATATAATACCTATTAAGATTATCCTTCATTAGGTTTTAATTGATAAAAATGTTGCAGTAAACAATAGATTAATGGGCCTAATTTGTTGTCCTCTGCAAAACTTAATTAGTAGAAACATTTAACAAAAAGGTGTGGCACTGCTAGCTTATGTATTTTGATTATTTCAGTTGCATTCAGACTTGACTGTACATATCACAGTTCTATGAACCACCAAATTTAGTTATAAGGATGCAAGCATAAACGTATTATTATATATTAATTTGTCTTGGATACTGTTGGCCTGGTGGTAATAAATACTCAGTTCAGAGCGATCAATGTTCAGCTGTGCCATCACTAGACACACGATGGATGGGTAAGTAATTTATGGAACATTTTGGAGAAAAATGGTTTAGGAGACATGTGGAGAAGGAGAAAAAATAACGTGAAAATTTTTTAGAAAAAGGCGAGGAAAAGACTGGAAGATATAGGAATACAAATCATGTTCAGTGAGATTGCTGAAAAGAGCTCATTAGTTTGTTATAGGCCAATGAAAAATACATGGGGTAGGGAAAAATATATAGACATAGTAAATAAAGAAGAGAGAGAATCTATTGCATGGGTAAGAACCGGAGCAAGGAGGCTAAGAGGGTTAAGACAGGGTATTCCTCAGAACCAATGTCTGATATGTGGTGGTAATGAAGACATTGAACACATAGTATCTAAGTGCCAAGGAACAGAAAATTGGAGAAAAACATTTTTTAATAAGAAGTGGTTGAAGGGGGATAGAAATGCACTTATGATCGAAATGATATGCAAGGACGCTAGAAGCATTGGACAGTTTTGGTGTAAAGTAAAAAATAAATGGCTTTGGACAGTGGAAAGGGAAAAGTAAGAGGTAGCGCATCTTACTTTGAATGGAAAACTATAGTGAATGTGTGATGGAAGTAATCAATAAATGAAAAGTGAAAAACAAGTGGAAATGGGACATGAAAAAAATAACTGAAAAAAAAACAAGATAATTTATTGACAAGAAATTGTAAAATTAAATAATCTGTAGTGATTGTCAACAGAATGCGTTGACGGGAAATTGTAAAATGTAAATAAACTGTAGTGATTGTCTACTGAATGAGTGACCAGGGCAAAGTGCAGTAGACAATCACATTTGTAAAACTCTTAGCACAATAAATAAACACAAATAAATACTCATAGAAGTCATTAAAAGAAAACATTCTCAGTATATTTCTTTTGTCTTCTTGCTTTTTTTTTAATTTATTTCATGACAGGAACTATGCGCCAATGATCTGTATAGAATAACTTAATGCATTATTTGTATTTATGTTTTATATAATATGCCAGGATAAATAAGTGGCCTTTACAGAAACATTGCTTTATTTTGGATATGAGTCATTTTGAATTAGTTCTCTACATATCGCTTCCACCCCCAAAGAAGCAATCTGTAGTGTAATCTTTAACTTGCAAAAGTAAAATTATGTAGTAATTTTACAACATATATTAACTAAAAAGACCAGCTAGCAAAATTTCAGAAGCTTTCAAATAGAATAACAAACACCTATCATGGGCCGACCAAACGGACTGAAGTTTTTTTGTGGTTTCCCAAGTCGCCAAGATAAATACCAGATTGTATATTTAATAATGACACAAAGTTCGAACTTAAGTCTAAAACAATAGTAAAATGAAAAATAGATGGTAATAGCGAATGCTCTTACATTTATCCACAAATAAAGAAAGCAGGTAGACTGAATGACACCCTATGCCACCTGCCTGGCACATGTAGAAGCAGAGGTACAGTTGCTATGTGCATACCTCTGTGGACATGTGACGAAGTAAGATACAGTAAGTGGTACAGGGATGAGACCTAGAAGGCTAACTGTCCACCGAATATCAATCCACAGGATATCTCCTAGCAGGTCTGTCGAGATTTGACCACATAATTAAAGCAATGTAAAATAAATAGAGAAAAAAAATACATTTCTTAGTTATACGATTGCTTATATATATTAAATAGAATTTTATTTTAAAAGATAAATGAAGCTTCATCACTAAGATATATGTAACCGATCTTATAACTTATTATTTGCTTCACTGCTACTAGCCTCAATTTGTACTTATTATTAGATTAATTCTACTATGTAAGAGGATTTTTTTATATAGCAGTTGAGGTTATGCTGATGATTATTATTTTGATACTTACAATGGGTTAAAATTAATGTAGCTTTTAGAAGAAAATTAAATTAAAAAGCTATTTCAAATTAAATGAGAACAAACTAAATGACTTAGATAATTATTTTGTCCAAATGGTTATATGAAAAACCTTTATATCCTATTTTTGACCACATTAGGCCATGAGTAAATGCAGAAACTAATGTATATGTGTTAATTCTTTTCAGTACCGGCCCCAGAGCACAAGAAATTGACAGATTATGTTAGTGGACTGTTTCGGTTGGATACTGCACCAAGACCCAGGACAACCAGTGCAACAGCTTTAAGAACTAGTTCCACTATTACCTCGACCACTGCTACAAATCAGACAACTACAACAACATTGATAACAACAGTGAACCATGTACCTGCTTCATCAACAGATAGCACTTCTCAAGTTGAAGAAGCCAGGTGAGAAAACAAAGCACCTTTGCCAAAAATGGTGGAAGTAGTGTTGGGTCTAACATGACATTAAGCCCATGCACCAAAAGAGATGTCATTTGGAAGCGCTGCTATGTGTGCGGATTTGTTTGTAACTTGCACACCTAGGCACAAAAGCATGCTGGGGATATTTTCCTGACTAACAAATGACATCCCTAATATTGAACAAGAAACTGCAGCTATATATATTTCATTTATATGCATATAGGAATTCAATGACAAGGGTCCTTGTCATTTGACGGGTAGAGGTGTTAAATAACACTTACAGAAACTATGTTGTTCAATTTGCACAAAAATACATATTTACCTAGCATTATTGACCCATGCAAGTTTATTGCAAATGGCCTGGATATGTGTCTAAAAATAATGCAGGTTTGGGGTGTGGTACATAAACACAACATCATTTCACTTGCAGAATGTTTACTGTGAAAGCCTTATAAATGACATCTTTTAATTTCCGCATGGCTAAATGTAGGAAATAGCTTTAAGCCATGTTTCACAATTCAGTAGTCTGTAAGCTTTATGTATAAGGAGAAATGCACCGCTGCACTAGGGGGGAGAGAGAGAGAAGGGAAAAAACAATTTCTTGTAGAACTACATCTGTGCTCTAATTAAAATTTTAGTTTCATCAGGATTTACAATAAAGTTTATAAATAAAAATAAGCCAAATTTCAATAAACAAGGTTCAATATAACATCTTTTGTATTTATGATAAATACAATTTGTGGCAATTCAGAGGTCTTGGGTTCAATTCCCAGCGAAGGTTGGAAATTTTTCTTTGGCCAGTGAGTGAGAGTGTAAATGTGTGTATGAATTTTACATTTATAAAGAAAACCCAAAGATTAACACAATAGTAAATGACATAATTTATAACGAGCAATTGTTCCAAAGATAAAGCCACCAATTGACCTTAGATGTTAAAGGCAGCATATAATGGGACAAGAAAATAAAAAATTGTGGTAATACTATAAAGACAGACATAAAACGCCAATGTACAGGCAGCTTGAAGCAGCCAAAATAGATGTGTGTATTGTTACCCATGTAAAAGCAAGGGAATCAAGAGTATTAACGACAGAGGCTCAAAAATTTGAGCAGGAAATGTGTAATGTCATTTACGAACGAACTATTTATAAGTGCTCCTCCTCCCCAGCATCATCATTATTATGCATATGTACAAAAACCTTTTCTTTTTGCCAGTGAACGCATAGTTGTCATACAGTCACTCATAGAACACCCAATTATCATGTTTAATGTGTGTTTATATGTGGGTCAGTCAATAATTGATGCCTTCTATTTTTTTCTCCTGAATGAAGTTATGTGAACAAATTGAATTTGGCGCAATTCCTCAAACCTTCTCCACTCCACTGCAATAGCAACTTCCTACGTCAATCGGTGCCAGCACTGCTGCCTGTTGAAAAATGGCTATATCGATGTTTGACAATGACAATGCTAAACCACACACCAGTCGTTCCACCACTGAAGTGATTGTGAACATTGGATGGGAAGTCTTGCCTCATCCCCCATCAGACTTTCAGCTGTTTGTACTGCTAAAGGAAACTCATTGTGGGATTCACTTTCAAGATGCAGAGGCCATGACATCTGTGCATTGATGGCTTCGGAAACAAGGCCATGCATTTTACCACAGGAATTCATGCCCTCATTAAAAGGTGGACTAAAACTGTGGAAAAGGATGAGGATTACATCGAAAAGTGATGTTTTATCCTCAATGTTGTGGCTTTTGTGCTGTGTAATCAAAGTTTAAGTTTCTTGTAAAGTTCAAGAGAAAAAAAATAGGAGGCATTAGTTATTGACTGGCCCTCATATACAGATTATGTTAAAAAAAAATCCTTTGGCAATTAATGTTGGGTCAGGTTCCTCCCACCAAAACAAGAAAAAATGTTTTGTAAACATATACTCAGAAATGCATGGTTTTTGGCTTGTTGTAGAAGGTTTGTATTACAGCGTTTTGAGGTGCAATACAACAGCTGAAGCTTTTACAAACAATTCATTTTGTCAGATAACTGAGTGATGTTATTGATAAAAGCTTACCTGTCAATGCACCCACATTCTAGATGTAGGTATATGTTGTCATGCGGACTAGTTTACTTTTATCATTTTGTGTACTTGAGTGATTAGTCTGTCTCTTGTGCTGTGTACATCTACTGCAGTTATATTTTCATCACATGGTTCCACATGCACCAGCTGATATGTAAACAATAAATGGCTGTGTTTGAGCATCAGTTCCATGCCCTGCAGATTTACTTAACATCAGTCCTTCGGATTTTTCTCTCTTGTCATATGAAAAAAAAAATATTTTATGCAATGGAAATTTCAAGGCACTTTATCAGAGAGTCATGAAAGACTGTGAAATCATTTCATAATATATGACAGTCTTTGAAAGGGTGTGATGCTCCATAATCCCATAGGTTCATGTGTAGAAACAAGAACCTGAGTATTTCTTATGAGTTTCTATGAGATGACATTTTGAACATTCCTAAGAGTTGACAATTTCAAACAGATAATGTGCCATTGTTGAATATATAATGTCAATGTTCTGCAAATTTTCCCACCTGGAGATCCGAAAGAGGGACCTTTACCTCTAGGAAACTTATCATCATTTAAGAGCATAACTAGCCACTTTTTAAGTGGGCACTGTATCCTTTGTTTGTATTGATGGTTACACCACCCAATCAAATAAAACCCCCAATTTGAGTGGAACACCAACCTGTTGGCCAATGGGTCATCACACCTAGTTTGGAGGAGCCAAAAATAAAAAGTGGAATGTTTTAATTTAGAGAAACCATAAATTACTCCATAAACAGCATGTATAACTGCAGTAGTAAAACTCAAGACTCCTTACAGAAAATTATTATTAGCAAAACATTTGTATAAATTGAGAACTTATTCAAATCCAAATTGTCCTCTATCAACAAAGAAGAAATGACTGAAGAACAAATTCAAACGTGTGAAGCTGCTGGATCCACCACAGAGAGACATTGGAAAGCAAGAGCACTAATGGTTTCATTGCCAAAGCCCAGCATTAGATAAAACGTGTATCAGTGTAAAATGCTCTTTCAGTAGTAAATAAAAAAACAAAGCATTTCCAAATGTCCATTTACTTAGCATTTTTCCTTGTTTTGGTGTGAGGAACTCACCCTAACAGTCGTCGAAGTATTGTTGATACACTCTGTATACAAACAGAAACAAACTATGTGCCATTTTGCATTTACTGGCAGGAAAGTAACAAACACCATTGTATTCAAAGCAAAATATCATAAGTTATAATTATGATACAGCTTTTTTTGTTTACAATTTTGGATATTCCTGCAGCGCTAGGTTCTGGTTCTCAAGAACCTTCATTGTAAATTGCATATTAAAAGAATCAGTGGAGGGAATCAAACTGAGAAGACTTAGAGAAGTTTACACCTTTTCGTAGCAGAACGGGATCCAATAGCGGTCAACAAGGAGATTGGAATTTTGGAATGTGAAGGCCAAACCGGCTGCTTCACAATTTCACAATCCTGGGCTGTATCATCTTTTAGAGAAAGACATAGAAATGTTACAGGATAAATATTCGAACAGAAATTATAATAATGGGTGATTTCAGCGTAAGAAATGGGGAAAGTGATAGGCAGAGAAAATAATGTGAGTAAAATATGGAAGGGTATAAAATAATGTACAAAAAATATGAACTTAAATCTAATGTAGATCAAAAGGTTGGGGGAAGAGAAAATGTACAACATATTATATTTGAATGCAAACAAACAGAGATTAGGAGAAAAAACATGTAATAACTTAATGCTCATAAATTAATATATTATTATTATTATTATTATTATTATTATTATTATTATTATTATTATTATTATTATTATTATTATTATTATTATTATTATAATTATTATAACCAAAAGAGGGGAGATGACTATAAAATGGCCAGGGCCAGGAGCAGTCACTCCCAATATGATTGTAATTATCTTGACACTCAAATATTACATTACATATTAAGAGAGAGAGGGAGGGGGAGAGAGAGAGAGAGAGAGAGAATGTGTGTGTGCATTTTTTTTCAGGGTTTAGCAGCAAAGCCATTCGTCTTCTTGCTTCCCAATATTTTGACCTCTTCCCAGTATTTTGAGGTTAAGTGTGGATACAATTTAATTTGTTCACAGCTTAGCATTGTGGTAGTGGTAGCTTTTAAATTTAATAAAGTCATATTTTTTAGCTAAATTTGATGTTATGATTAACCCCATAGTGGATTACCAGTAAGATCTGAATGACCTTACTATGCAATTCAGATGGCCAGTATGTTGACTATGCTCATCATATCATTTTGTTAAATGTTAAAAACAGCATGCATTGTTACCAATAATTTTTTTCAGAAGCATATAAGCCATTTATGTCCGTTAATTCCATTGTCTACTGCAATACTTTTATCAATTAAAAACTAAAGAAAATTAATTTTAATTCGAATTGTACGCACACTGTAATATTTTTTTATTCTTTTCACCTATACTCCAGTTAAAGCTAATGAAGGATCTTGCTCTATAGGCACATTAAACCACAGAGAGCAACTGACTTAAATTTATTTCTCAGAGAATAAAATAAGCGTTTCCTGTTTCTTAGATATCATGAATCAAACCTCCTCAGGATAGGAACATTTTAACTTAACTCTGCCATTGCTATCATCATCACATTTTTCTTCTTCTTCTTCTTCTTCTTCTTCTTCTTCTTCTTCTTCTTCTTCTTCAGATCTAAAGATAATTTACATTTTTTGGTGTTTTCTTCCAAATTCATAGAAATATTTTTATTATTTTACAGGGAAAGCAGTGATACTGCTCCATTGTCAGCTAATTCTGCCTACTTCACTACTTCTGAGTCAAAAGCTAAGTTCCTCACACAGTATGGCAGGGATATGACACAGTCAGAGCAGCTAAATGGTATTTGTGATAACAAGGAACTACAAAAGAAAAAGGTAATACTTGAGTTAGCTTAAGCACAAATACTTTATTTTCCATGCTAGGTAGTATGAAAATTACTCAAAGGACTTGAAATTGTTGGCCTTAAGATAATGGATGTGAAAATAAAATGTAAACATGTTCACAGAAGTCATTGAATGCTATTTAAATGCATGTGATATGCCAGTTTTGGCTGGTTAGAAATCAATAATTAGATGTCTATTGGCAGATTACAGGTAGTGAACCTATAAATAAATTTTAGTGAGCCAAGAAAGTTTCAGTTCCTAATTAGAATTCCAGCTGATTTTGACTTTGATTGAAAATATGAATGCATAGGACTTTACATTATAAATTATATGAATTATTTAAGATGAAGTTGAGTCAGGGACACTTAAGTTGAATAGCTATTACCTGATATGTACTTAGGGTTTCAACTTATTGGGATAGATGCCTCCAGTCTTTTTCTCCAGTGAACTTCACTTCTTAGTGGTTCAAAACCAAAAATTCTCTGTCTTGGTCTTCTCTGAAATGTGTCAGAGGCAGTTTGCTATTACCCTGAGCTGGTGAAAGGGCAACTATACATTGGTTTCCTAACTAATGAAATTCTCCCGGCTAGATTAGAACTCTTCTCCAAGGTAGCCTCTCAAAGGAAAGTGATCAGTTTGCTATTGGTTATGGAAGCTAGGCGTAACCCATTTCAGTAATAACTCACATAGTAACATCAGTGAACGTGGTATTTATTCATAAAATATTCACCAAATTCAAAATATTTAAATCCTACAACTTTGTGTTTTAAAACTATCAATACTTATCTACATTTGACAGTATTTATATAGTTTCCAAAGTGTTACATGCATTGATATATCTGAAATTATTACAATCATGGAGAAACACTGTCCGCCTTGATGAGTGAAATTCTGTAATTAGTATGGGGCATGCTACTAGAAGTATCGGGAAATGGGAGTTAAGCTATAATTTGGTGGTCATTGGTTTATCATTTATGATCATCTACCAATGTCCAGTCATAAATGAATATTAACTGAGTATCATTACAATGGCAATGACGCTATCTGTAATCCAATCATTACATGTGGCTATGCTTTTTAAGTGTACATTAATTATGAATTACTAAAATATTCAAAGATCATAATGCAATATTTAATTAAATAAATGCATATTTTGAGGTTATCATTAATAAAATTAACTCTTGTGGTGCTATGCATTTACGAAATATTCCGTAAACAATGTACAAAAGTAAAATGGCATAGCTGTAATAAATTTAGCTACAAAGATAAACTGAAAAAAATATAACATTGCTCAGCATAGTGCAGCCTTATCAGATAGAAAGAGAGAGACAGAAATGGAAAAGAAAGCTTCTAATAGAACATTCTTTAACAATAATTTATCTCCTTTTAGAATAATGAAAAACTAGAAGACTTTTATCTTTGCAAATTTATATTCAAATGATGCTTATAGAATATGTTAATGAATTTTGCAGGAAGAACTGATGGCAAGGTTAACTCGCAAACTGCAAGTGCTTCGTGGTGAGCATTTAGTAGTGACAGAAGAGTCGAGAGTGAATGATGAACTTGGAGAGAATGTGGCTGCCCAAGTAAACAGGTTGGCTCGTCCTCATGAAGCATCAAAGTACAGGCTACATGTCGAAGAAGTAGGCAAAATCACAAGCCTCTTGTTGGGTTTGTCTGGACGCCTTGCACGGGCTGAGAATGCCTTGATGGGTCTTCCCAATCATCATGCTGAGAGGGTGAGTATCAATAGCGGCTCGTGAGTGTACATTTTGGATCCATTCCTAACAACAACCGCCACAACAACAATAACAATAACAGCAACAACTTGTCTGATGAAAGCAAAGGTTGTTTTAGGATGTTTGTTGTTGTGTACATGATTAAATACACCATGTTAGGGCAAGAACAGAGTAATGTGTACATTAAATTGTAGTTGAGATTGTGGATGATATGGAGAAATCGGGAGAAGTTTCCATGCATGTGCAGGTTACCTACTTTTGCTACAGTGACTCTGACTTCTGCCATGGTGTGCTACTACCTAGTGGCATTGATGTAAAATTGTAGTGTTAGTGGAAACAGAGTGCAGAAAAAACTTTGCGCTCTGAGATGTCGTGGTTGTAAGCTCTAATGACTCATTATTAAAGAGTCCACTTCAAGTATGCATGACATGTGTATATTTTGCCCCATGAGAAAATTACGTCATACCAGTTGTACATGTGCAGAAGCTCCTTAAAAAGTACGCAAGTCAAGATGTGCTACGGACATTGTTGCCATGTTTCATAAAGTTTAGAGGAGTGGCGGGGTAGGTTTAAACACTGCAGATTGTAAATAACCATATATATATATTACATTTAATAGCATTCAAAGGAAAAATAACCAGTAAGTCTGCGAGGTGTCAAAAGTTAGGGTGTTCACATGCTTTTGTGCTCTTATGCAACAGCTGTCACTGGTGAGCACTGTATTTCATATCAAGATCAATTGTGTTGGCTTTGCTTGGCACTAATTTGACCCAGTAGCCAAACAGCTCCTGATAGGAAAGCAATTTAGCAAGCATTAAAGGTTATTCTTCCATGTGTGAAGTTTTTTTTTTAGGAAACTAGCTGGCTTATCCAACATTAAACATGTAACTTTTTAAACTTGAATGGCAATTTAAGTGGACAAGGTACTCTGAAATGGTCAAAAATCACATTGTTTGTTTTAGACACCAATAAAATCTCTATTATTTCCAGTTTCAGAAAATATATACTTTTGGGGGGTTAAGAGGCTTTTAAGATATTTAAATACCATTTAAATGCTGGTCTGCATTCCTTTAAAGCTGTCATGCAACACCCCTTTTTAGAACATTTTTGTATCTTTCAACAACGAACAGCTATATCATGCCCAGCGAGCAGTTCAGCAATTAACAAAAGAGGCCAGGACCAAGAGAAGGCAATCAAAAAAGCTGCAGTAACCCAGGAATGAAGGTGCAGATGATTATGATCCTGGAATGTACTGAAGTGTGTCAGAATTTTAATGTTTAAACTTTAAATTCAGTTTTCTCAAAACAACATTTTTGGATACTTATGTACCTTTTTCTCAGAAAGTATGAAAGGTAGAGAGCTGGAATTTTCAGTACATGTATACAACACACAGTTAAAATTTCTGAACCACAAGCATAATTTTATAATGTATATTAGTGATATTAGGCGGCGCCGTGGCCGAGTGGTTAGACCGCTCGTCTCCCACCGAGGCGGACCGGGTTCAATCCCAGGGACCTGCATGTGGGATTTGTGGTGGACGAAGCGGCGTCTGGGCGGGTTTTCTCCGGGTTCTCCGGTTTCCCCCGCCATTCATTCCACCAACTGCTCCATCATCACCTTTCCTTTCATCTATTTCACCAACATTTCGCTTCATCCACTTCCTTCATCCCATACATCCTTCGGGCTGATCACCCATCCTGGATGCTCTGTCTGATCCATGAGTGTCTGCTCCTCGACGGGCCTCTGACCCCAGGCACCCGCCTGTAAGTCCTGGGGGGTGTAAGTCCTACATAAGAGGAGGGTAAACAGATAATGAATGAATGAATGAATATTAGTGATATTAAGAAAGCAACAACATTGCAAATTTTCCACATTTTTACTTTGCAATTAATTTTTTTTTTTCAATTTCTAGTGAACATATACATAACTAAATAATTGAGGTTCAGAAGATAGCTGATTATTCTAAGAACAAGCATGCAAAAGTATGTTTCTGTATTGCAAGTAGTATCAGAGAAAAAGGTACACGAATTCACATGTTTTAAGAGTAAATTTTATTATTTTTCTGCTGAATAAAATAATTTTTACAGACTCAACTACATAAGCTATCAATTCAAACAACCACTTGATATAATTGTCATGATTTATAGAGTAATTCGTAAACATTTCAGGCAAAACCATTGAGAACTTTAAGAGCAGTGGTAATTTAACATACTTAAGGTGTAATTTTCATGTGTTCAGACTACCTCGTCCCCTTAATTAATTTCATTTACCTCCCCCCTTTCTTTACGAAATTACTGTACAATGCTCTAGAGAATTTTTATGGTGAATCCTCTGCTCTACACCTTGTAATTGTAATTGCATACAGCCCTGGCTATTCCTAATAACAGATGAAAAATCCCCTGATATTCACACAAAAGGATGTGAAACATCAGTGGAACATTTGACTTGCTTAAACTCCCCCCGACAGTCTTCCAAGTTTGTGAAATGCTGCATAGCCTATAAATACCCTTTGATAGTAACAATCATTGGTGTGAATGATCCAGTATTTTTTTAAATTAATTACAGCAAGTGAAATTTTAAATCTTTGTGCCTTTTCTTTGGTCCCATAGTTATTTATAGCTTTATACATAGTTTTCACATAATACAGAAACCCTTAACATATACAGTGAAATAGAGGTGAATATAAAGATTCCCCACTCCCAGGCCAATAATAACCAACCACTTTGGAAAAGACACATAGTCTGACCATCAAGAAACATAATCTTCTCACTTGTTAATTATAAAATATCAGTTGACTGATTCCTAATGTTAGCTGGACAATTTTCTTTCTTTATATAATTATTTAGCATACCCTGCTAATGAACTTGATTACAACACAAAGAAAATAAAGCAACATTTTCTCACATGAAGGTTATTAAAATATTTTGGCTTTAGTATTACATGCATATCATACCATTATAACTGAAATTGATTCTCTTTTGTTTTACTATGTCTTAATTGCTAAATTGTGTCCATCTACATTTTCTGTGAAGTAACAACTACTATATTCTACTCCATGGCAATCTCAACTAAAAGTCAAAGCCTTCTTTACAAGCATGTATGTTTGTAACTCCAATGTGTTCCTTGTGGCGGTGGCCTGAGGGGTGTTTCTTCAAGTGTCCCACACAGCTGGAACTGGCTCCTGGACGTGGCTCTGAACCTCAAATGGCCACCACACACATGTCACGAGTACCCTAAAAGGGAGACTAGTGGGACCGGGATAGTGGTAGAGCCACTAGATTGGCCTACCAAGAGTTATTCACCAGGGGGGTGAGCCTACTGAAGGGGAGTTGGGGAAAGGCATAGGACCCCGAGATAACTTCTGAGGTTCTAACAGTAAGAGGTCGGTGAGGATATGGCAAGGCACAGATAAAGGGGTCACATGCTACTAACAAGAATATAACTCATACTATTAATTTAAAAAATCTATATTTTGGCTCATGGCCGCCTATAGGGAGGGGGCACAAATAGTTTAGCCAGACAAAGCTGGTATTGTCTTGCCGATTTATGATTTACTTTTTGTAATGATTTTCAAGAATCAGACTGATGCAGGTTCATGTAGCAGTCCCTCTGGGGTTTTTAAAGGTGCACTCCTGCTACCTCAGCAGCCCTTCACCTTTTGGGCAAATGTCCTAACCCAAAATCTGCAGAATTTGCACAACGTTTCTAAGTTGAATGAAACCTGACGCTGCTCCTAGCAATGACAGAGTGCTTGGACATACATCCTGCATGTCAGTCTTTTTAACTTTTATGGTGCAATAATTTCCAATGCTACTGAACACAAGAACAATGCTACAAAATTAATAAAGTAAATCCATGAACAAGGCTTTGTAAATCCTTTTTAGTCTATTATTAATTTATGAATTAAAATTTGAAGATGTTTTAGTAGCCCATGTTTGCCAGAGAATAGGGCTTTTCAATGGTGAAAGAATTATTAAAATCAGTTGAGTGGTTTTTGAGATTGTTTACACACACTCGCACTTTTTCTTTTTTTATATAATATTAGTATATATTATTCTTATTATGGACCTCAATTGCAGAGCTTTTATGAAAGTTAATAAAATATTAAATATTTTGTTTGTTAATGATGCTGTGAATTGCTGGGATCTTATTAGCTTCGCCGATGTGCTGAAATTTCATTCCACAGGAGTTCTTTTACATGCTAGAAAATCTACTGCCATGGGCTGGTGCTTTTAAGCACACTAGCACACTTAAAAACCATAGTTCTGGGCTGGATTTGAACCCACAACCTTGGGATCAAAAGTCTAGCAACTAACCAACTGAGCCACCCAGAACGACATGAAAATTAATGAATTGCTTTTTATTGATACTGTAACTTGTGTCCTAAATATTGTTGAATCATTGTTATCATTGATATTGAACCAAGCTGGTCAGGAACATATCTTGTTAAATTTAATTTCAGAAGTGCAGGAAGTGTACATCACTATACCAACATTATCTGCTAATGTAATATTCCAGACAGCTTAAAAATTATTTTCAGATCTGTTGATAATAAAACCAGATATTTGTGATGCTTAGTTTAAAGTTTGGTTATTTAGTTTAAACAATATTCTGTAAAAGAAAAAAAATCACATTAGTAAGAACTTTTGTGTATGTGTGGAAGAGAGAGAAGAGAGAAAGAGGGAGACTTTCCATTAAAAGAATAAAAATAAAATTGCAAGCAATTATGATATGATTGTATTGTATTTTATATTATAATTTCATTCCAAGAGAATATTTTGTGATAATTTTCTTTCTTTCTCTTTTGTTTCAGAAAATACTTGAATCCAAAAGGGATAAATTGAGAGAGCAGCTGGAAGAAGCAAAGAAACTGAAAGAGAATATAGATCGACGGAGTGTTTGTGTCTCCAACATCTTATACAAGTATTTCAATGCTGAAGAATATGCCGACTATGATCATTTTATTAATATGAAAGCTAAGTTAATAATGGACTCAAGAGAAATAGCAGATAAGATAAAGCTGGGTGAGGAACAACTGGCTGCTTTGAAGGAAACTTTGACTGCTCCAGACTGAATGAAAGTGATGGAAGATAAGCTAGAGAGTGTAGAATGTAAATATTAAACAAAATGTAGTGTATACAATTTTTCATGCTTAACGACCGGTGCAGAAGAAAAATATATCTAAGAAGCTGGTCGCGTGGGTGCCTAGTCTTTACAATTCCTGTGCTTTTTTGTGTTAAAAAGTTTGTTATACTTCAGCTGAATGTACATACATGTAGGTTATAGTCGACCTTCACAGGAAGTCTGATGCAGATAACTCATTGAATTAAAACAATTATAATAATTATAATAAGAGTGTGCATTTTCCTGAAGGTTTGCAATACAGAATAGAGCTATTTCTTTTCAAAATGAGCAAGTAGGAAACATGGAGTTTAGCTGTACAGAACCATCAACTCCATCTTTTCGGCATCTATTTTATTACTGTGTAACAGAAGTAAATAGCTCTTAACATAGCATTTGGGCAGGATCATTTTCGTTCCTCTTAAGCAACATTCTAATATTTTTCTTGCCTGTCACTGCAAAGTAATAACTGCTGCTATTTTTTTAAACCTTGTATCTATTATTTAATATTTTACATTTAATATTGAAATCCATTTTGTTCATTGCCTTAACAGCAATTGCAACAAATGCTGATTTTAAAACAAGTGCAATTTATTTTGTTTTGTCTGTTCTAGAAAGCCTACAGTGAAATTAAAGTTTATTATATTAATAAATGCAATTCCCATGTGGCTGTTAGGTATATATAGCAATGCAAGTAACAACAGGCATGCATTGCTCATTGTAAACACAGCATATGCCACATTTACAAGCTGAAACTTCTCCCCACAGTCTTCAGTGACTTGATGGTGGAGAGTCCCTTATGTGTTGCTACTGCTACAAAGATCTCTGGCCATTTGGTCATTGGTTTTGTTTAAGAAGAGAAGCTAATATTGAAAACATATTCACCAAATGGCACAGATGATTTTTTTAACGTGATTTACCTTCTGCTTCAGCTTAGAGAATGGCCTAATTCTTGAATTCCTTTCATTTTCTGTAATTTTTTCCTCTAAAGTTCATTCAGGTATCATCGTCACCACCATACAAAGGAAGGAATGAGTAATTAATTTACAGTTTAATTATGTGAATGTTAAAACAATTTTTACTCTGTGTGATTGTGTAGAAATATGATGTGTCATAATGAATAATAAAGCAAATTAATACTGATGAACTAAAGTGATAAGGTTGCATTGGGCCACTTTGACCAGAATTGCATTTTTCCCCCATTAATATCAGATAAAAGCAAATTGTACCTACTTTGCCTGCTCACAGATTGTCTATTATATGGTAAATTTCTTGATCTTTTTCACAATGTTCTTAAAAGATAAAAGTTTCTTATCACCTGGTGGTAGGGACATTGTAAATCTTTAAACTTATGCCCTTACTCCTCCAACTGCAAGCAGCTGAGAGACAAGGTGAAATTGATGAAATAGTTATACACCATATAATTCCTTCGTAATGAATGCTTTTAACAGTAGTAAAATACCTGTTTGTATATTATGTTAAAATCAAAAACAGCCCTAAACCTATCCTACTACAATGAAACCACTGAGAAATTGTTTTTAAAGCTTTTATTCCCCCCCCCCCCATCTACAGCTGCATTACGGTAGCCATTGTCTATTTTGGAAAATCCAGTATATAAGATATCTTGTTGAGGTTTATGCTTGTTATAACACACAATAACAATAAGCTTTTACGTGTTTTGTTTCAAAATTCTAGGTTGCACAGTTATTTAAAAATTAATTTTTTATTGGTAAATGTATTCTAATAAAAATGTCTCACATGATGCAGTTTTTAGAATGATTACATAAAAAATTCAGATTTTAGAGTTAATAAGTTTACAAAAATATCTATGATATCAGATTTTTTATATTAACCTCTAATGTACAAAAGTTAATACATTTTTACTCTTCTAAATTCTTGAATTTTGAAAAGTTAATAATTTATTTTGTCGTGGTATCCTCTCATGTTATCTATTTTGCTGAGCGCCTGTTATTGTTTTACTATTTTGAATTTTGGGTTCTTTGTCCTCCGGCTAGCTATTATTACTCAGTCGAGCAAATCTCTTGAACAGGGTGTGTAAATGGAAAGGAGTTGTTACTAAAAGATAACACTGATAAAAGAATTTGTTTTTACACTTTTATTGCCGTCACACTCTATTAATTTCACATAATTACTCTTGATACACGCCCGACTGAAACTGTTATATTTTCGAATGTAACTATAATCACTCATTTGCTGCGCATTATTAATTCGCGTATTTCACATTTTGTAACTTAACTTTACGACGCAAGAGATTCTGTAGAATTGCGTAACATGTACTTCGTGAATGCTTCCATAGATCTACCTGACGTGTAACTCACGAGAGATATTTCTTAAAACTGCGCGACATGTAACTCGTGAATGATTCTGTAGAACTGTGCAATGTATAACTCGTGGATGATTCTGTTGAACTGCACGACGTGTAACTCGTGAATGATTCTGTTGAACTGCGTGATGTGTAACGCGTGAATGATTCTGCAGAACTGCGTGATACCTGTCTTTGGCTCAGAATTTATACTCCCTCACCCCGATATGCCTAAACATTATAACAGAGCTGCTATTGGTTAATAAAGCGCGCCAACATTAGCTTCTATTTTTATACCCAATCAAAATTACGAACACATATGCTCTAGGGAAGATATTCCCTCCATTTCTAAAGAAAGGCACGCTACTCTGACGTCATTTGTTTGTCTCTTCTAATTGATAAACAACTCACCCCCTGGTTTCATTGTTACCCGCTCCTATTGTCAGTTTCAGTGAGGCCATGTAAACGTATTTCCGAACAATGCTTATAGCTAATAAACATCTAAAATCTTTGCCATACAATAATGTTAATTTACACTACAATCACTCTGGCATTCACAGTGTTGTGATATAAAATACTGCCTCAATTTCTCAAAACTGGAGCCTTATTTAAAAAAAATATCTAACATGTTACATTCACATGACTTTCTCTACCCTCTATCATTTGTTAGTGGGTATACAAACTACTGCAAACTCCAAGCATTAACACTTATTATAGTTGATAAACATAACACATCACCGAGTTACTTGTGCACTGTGTGTTTTTAATCTCACCAAATATATCATCATTTTGGCTAAGAGAACCTGCAATCACTTTGACAATTTTCATGGAGAAACACTTCTTAACATTAAAATTAAAGCTGATTTGTTTCTTACAAGGCATTATGAAAAGTCTTAGAATATAGATAATGTAAACGAAAAAACAAACACAAAAAGAAGGAACACTTGAAAACAGTACTATAACAAATAATAAAATAGAAATTAAACTTAAAATGAAACAGTCCTACAAAATTGGTTCAATCAACACTCCCTCGAAGCAAAAGCCACTGAAAGAAATTTCACAAAATATATCTTTAATTACGTTATCACAGATGTTTATATTCATAGTACACTGATTTCTCCATGTAAACAAGAAGCATTTAGTTACATCTTGCAAAAACCGCATTCAATGTTTCTTTCGTGGTAACAAGTGCTTGCGATGAAAAGAAGGAATGAAGAGGACCTCAGAGCCTACCATATGGAAATTCAAGTTCACTATAGATTTTAGCTTCATATTGTGTACAACAACTGTGATCTTATTCACAAGTATGCGTGTGTTCTTTTATCTTTGAGTATGCCCTGCAAAAATACAGTACCTATCAAAAGAAGCAACATTTTACTTTGCTTTCCTTTCCATACATGTAGTTTAGCTACAGATGCATTAGCAAATGTGTTTAATTTGTAGTTATCATCCTAGATTGTTTAATCTGTTATCCCAAATTAATTCTAGATCTCTAAATAGCCACAAAGGATATTATTAAACAGTCTGAGAGACTATGCATTTTTAATTTCATATCTAACATTATTTCGATTAAATACAGCACTTTTTATTTATATATTCCTTTTACATATTCCCCATACAATGCATGGGGACAGTAGTGAAGAATAACCTGGTCATACATCAAATGTGGAATGAGAAAAATGTTATATTAGGTTTGTTGATACTGATTTTAATGGTTGGAAATGAAAGTATTAAGTTTATACTTTCTTCTCAGATAATACAACTATCAGTGTTGGCCAATAGTGGCAATAATGATTTTGTTATTATTCCAAAAGGTACTGAAGTTGTAATGCAAGTTTGAGAATTATACAATTATGATAATTTGCTTAGCCTATCTGACAAATGATTAAAGACCAGTTCACCATAACAGAACAGAAACCAGAATGAGAAAGACAAAGTTAAAATACAGTATTTTAATGTGAGCATTTACAATTAACAAAAAAGCTTTCCTAGATCCTGGGAATGGAAAAGAAGACTTGATCAAATTTTAACTTTCTTGTTCTCATTCTCAGGAATGGCACATTAGATTACTAAGGCTGCTGTGACATGAAACAGGCATTAGAACTCTCTCTAGTTGCAAGTTTGGAAAATGAAACTACAAGAAATTGCAGCAAATGTGCATCTTGACTTCCTTAGATCCAGGAGCATTGGTTCTTGCAAAAGCATCATCTGTGGTTTCTTTATGTGCAACTCAAAAAAACAATAGCAAAAACCAGTAGAAACTGGCAAAGAACAATAAAGAGCAGCAAATAACTTTAATCTATACTATTAATAAAGTAATGACACTTGGTAAGACTAGAGCAATCAGAAATAGTAACGAATCTGCATTTAGAAAATGTTTACTCTTGTCGGATTTTGACATTGGCTAACCTGCACTATGTTGGCTGAATTGGAAGCAGGTACAAAATTTTGTTGGTGGTTTACAAACAAATGACGTCCCAATGCACAAAATCGACTTTCCATCTGGCTGTTGGTATGGTCAATGTATGTATTCCTGTTCTCGTTCCCGGTATTGCAGATCAAAATGTGTGCTGTTTTGCTTTCGGTACTCCTTTCCATTCTGATTTCGTTTCTTGGGTTACTGTGATCCAGCATTAATAAATTAGGTTTATATAATGATCTTTAATACAGTTCAGAAATCAGAGGCACTTAAATATCCAACAGAGTTTGTTATCGATTTAAAAAAAAAATAAGATGCTAATTGCCTCGTATGATAATGCAATAAACTTTTTGAGCTTTTCTTTGGTGGTATGTAAGTACTAGTTATTTAATTTCTAATTCATTTCAA
Source organism: Deroplatys truncata (assembly GCA_030765065.1). Classification (NCBI taxonomy): domain Eukaryota; kingdom Metazoa; phylum Arthropoda; class Insecta; order Mantodea; family Mantidae; genus Deroplatys; species Deroplatys truncata. The sequence continues at coordinate 64,632,428 of CM060988.1, read as the reverse complement.
TCTCCAAGTGTACTTAAGACACAGAAAAATGGCAACAAATCCAATGCTAACCTTATGCTTTCAGAGCATGTCATCAGTATTTATTACATTTGTTATATCAGTGTGTTTAGTATGCTCATGGAAGTTTTGTGATGCAGATTATTTAATAATTGCTACATTTGCATTGAATGTTTATCTTCCCAGCTGTTAATTCATGGAAAAATTATTTGGGAGCTTTCTTTCTAAAACTACATTTAAATGCCTAAAATGCAAAAATGTGAGTGTCTGTATGCATAGTTTATACAAGTGTACGTGTATTTGTGTATGTGTGTGCATGTATGCGTTTGTAGCCATGTCAAGACTGAGAGTAAAAGATAATTGGCTAACCAATGCCAGCAGTTAAAGATCAACAAATACTTGAACAAAGCCATGAGTATATAATATCAACTGTATATAATGAGAATAGAATGGTGCTTTGGAGTAACTTCTCATGTTTTGTCAAGTCTTTTAGACTCACAGTCCTGTCTTTTTAAATGATATGGTTACTATCAATGATTTTGTAAAGCAGTGGCTTGTTCCAAATGTAATATGCTGGGCAAAAATTATATCTACAGACATCTAAATATAAAATTACAGTTTTATAAGTAATTTACCAGTTGTTTTATTCTTTAACTTACCTTAGCATTGTATGATGGTTATGAATCAGTACCACTGGTGGCTTGTGCACATTTTAGTTGTTGGGGCACAAAGCACTTTCACTCTCCTCGAAAATGTAGTCAAAATAATTTTATATAGGGTATTCAATTTTTATTTGATGTAAAATATTCACTACACACTACATGTTTACTAAAATAAATAATTCATCCTCACTTAAGTTTCTCATGCATTTCAGATCTTTGTTACTAGTAGGGATAGGACAATACCACTATTTTTCAATACTGGTTTTTGAGCACCAATACTCACTTTATAAAAAACTGTAAAGGCAATAGCTTCTTCCTTGAACTGTGTTCTTATTAGCAGTTTTCTGTGTATAAATGCATATAACCAATTTTGTATTGTACATTAATTCCAAAATTGTTCTCCAATTGCCAGCAAACTTTTTATCTTGATAATGCCACAGGTTTTTATCACTTATTGTTAGTTAATAATAATAATAATAATAATAATAATAATAATAATAATAATAATAATAATAATAACAACAACAATAATATAAATTTTGTTCCTTCCCTTTTTATGTAACTATAGTTTGTGCTGAAAACTTTCTTTTAAAGAATATGCATAGAAAATAACTAAAAATAATGTGTATGTTACAACCATTCTACCATTATTCACAACTATTACATAACAAATATATTTTTTCATCTGGTAGTAAGTAATTAGCCATTTAACACTCAGAAACATAAGTTTCTGGATTAAGCCTCTCTACAACTCACCCTCATAGATTAAGCATATACTGTTTAATATAAGGCATACTAGATACAATTAAAAGTTTGAAGAAATAATCAAGGAAGTATTTAATGAAATACAGAGATATGAAGGAATTGAAGATATTTGTTTAAGAATATGAGCATTCTTGAATGAAGAAATATTTCCATGAAATTACGTAGGGTTTCATGGCTGATGTCATTAAAATAAAAATGATTTTCAGGGCTAATGAGCTATGGTCCATTGGAAATTCTTCCAGACGTTTCATCCAAAGCTGCATCGGACATCATCAGTGGCGTGGTTTAAGTATCCTTATACTAGTCTCGGCGGCGTCTGATATGGACCGTTTTGATTTCACAGGCTTTCTATGCTTGCCCCGGATGGGCGGAGTTTGTTGCTGTCAGGTCTGCTGCTTCCTGATTGGCTCAGCGGCTGTGTGGGCTGGACTGCAGTGAGGCCTGCTTTAAATGACTATAATAGGTGTGGGTGGGCTGGTGTTTACTCATCGAGGTCCCCCCAACGGCCTCAGCCAGAGTGAATACCAGCCCGCCCACATCTATTATAGTCATTGAAAGAAGTCCTCACGCAGTCCAACCCACACAGCTGCTGAGTCAATCAGGAAGCAGCAGACCAGCCAGCAACAAGCTCCGCCCATCCAGGGCAAGCATATAAAGCCTGTGAAACCAAAATGGCCCACATCAGTTGCCACCTAGACTAGTATAAAGATACTTTAACCATGCCACTGATGATGTCCAATGCAGTTTCGGATGAAACGTCTGGAAGAATTTCCAATGGACCACGGCCCATTAGCCTGGAAAATCATTTTTATTTTAAATATTTCCATGTGTTGTATTATCTCATGTCTTAAGTTCTGATTTCTTTCTGCTGTTCTCAAGCTTTGGTCATTGGAGTAGGTAAATAATGCCTGAGAATGAGCCGCCAAACCGGACTATTGCAAAAATGTGATTTAGTGCGTCAGCAAAATCAGCTTCATTTGCAACCTAGTTAACATGCATGTTACATGAATACCTCTACTTCTTCCCCCATTATTTTACATGTTTTTATTTAGACATAAGAAGTATAGTCCAGCACTCTTGGGGACACTTGCAAGGCAATAATTTAAGGTCTCGACTCATTTCATTCCTTTTCTAGCATAACGTTAAACACAACAATTTTGAATAATGCAAAACATAAGTTTAAAAGTATCAAAGGTTTATCTCAAAGTGTTAGACATACTTCAATACCACCGAGTATCAAAAGTATCAAGGTCCCATCCCTAGTTATAGTTTCGCTATATACTCTTGTTCATAAACTATATGCACAAATTAATGTCAGTAATAAATATAAATACTTAGGATGAAACATCATATTTCAACAACATTACTATCTACAGCATCACCATTTCCTGGGTGAGGGGTTTTAAAATAAATTAAAAGCAATAGTAAAATGTAACATTAAAGAATGCAATAAACACTAACCTTTCTGTTTATAATGAAATCCATTCTGCAATCATTCTCTCTCAAAGCATTCAAGTTTACTGTTATGATAAAGCTGGGTCGTTTTAAAATGTAATATTATTCATGGATAAGTTGGCTGAATTGCTCTATAGTGGAAGAGTTTTTTATAATTTAGATTCCTCATAAGCCACTGGCATGAAAGAGTGAACAGCTGATAGGAAGTAATACCATAATACCATTGATCTCGCAACAAATTGCTTAGGGAAGCTCTTTTTACAGATATTTGGATAGGGAGAACAAGGCTCACAGCGCATGTGCAAGGAAAGTTGGCAGATTCTCTGTGTCCTTCATAAAAGACTCCCTTCAACATCCCTCTTGCCTCTAGACCATCATAACTCCTTTTAAATCAAAGCATTCTGCCCTTCTACTGCTAAGCCTGGATACAAGGAGAATATGCCCTGGCCCATTCTCTTTACACATTTGCAAACCAAGTTTACTGTATTCACTTAACAAACTGTTGTCCTTCTCTTGTATACTACATTCAGGGTATTATGGCTCAAAATTAAAGGGTGGCCATGTGCCCTTGTGTGCTTTAGTGTGACTACCACTGAACAGTATTAGGAACTGATTCATGACCAACTGCATCCCTGTCATCTTAAGAACACCAATGTTTTCTGAACAGTAAATAGCAAATGAAGTTAGAGAAAGCAAATACATAATTTATTTCAAATTAGCTATTATTCGTTTTTAAAGACAATTAATAAAATCAAAACTTCATTCCTTACTAGCAGTAAAAAGTGTTAGAAATTCTAAAAAGGAATAAAATTTTAGAAAGTTATATTAAAAAAATGGTACATATAAAATTGTAATTGAAGAAGTTGAAAAAATTAAATACAACTTGAAGGCTCTGGCTGAAGAGTATTTTAGGAAGATTAAATATAAATAATTTGATAAATCAATGTAGGAGATTATTTTTGGTCATCTAATTATGAAATTAACCTAGTATCTAAATTATTAAAAGTAATAAACATACCTACAGATTTGAGGGAAAATCAGTATTGAAAACACAATTATATGAATTTTGAAGTACCACTCAAATCCTATAAGTTGGTTTTGAACTAGCTTAGAAAAAGGTAAGAGAAGCTCTTTGTCACTAACTTAATGTAAATTAAATTATTTGCAATCATTACCCTATCATTGGAGGTAACAGACTCTACCTGCTGGATGCCTCCACCTCAGAAATGGGTCCAGTCATTGCTTGGTGGAATGAAGTAACTCCCAAAGGTCATAGACCATATATTGGGAGTGTTAGAGGCGACAACAAAATTATTTGCATTAAATGACTGCTGCTGTGTGCAAGGACACAGTGTCCTGCAAACTTCCTTGCAGCATTAGTACTCTGCAGATGGCTAAACCAAAAGAAATTAATTCTGGAAATTAATGTACAGCATAATTCTCTTCGTACATTTTTCAAAGTACTGTAGCCCAAATGAGTAATAAGCAAGACAGCTCTGTAATTGGGAAATATGAGATGGGCAATAAAATTTGGACACCATTTTATATAGGATGTATCTTTATTGGTGTCATATTTGGGGGACGTGTTCCTGATATCAAAACAGTAAAAAAATTCATATGTACATGGGTCTGAAAATCAACCGTTTCATTTTTATAGTTCAAAGAAGATGTATTCCATGAGTGAACAGACGGATATGCACTACACGTATGGCCATGCAAATGACAATGCAGCACGAGCACGTGAACTTTATGCAGAAAGGTACCCTGATAGGCTGTTACCGAGTGCAAGAACGTTCGCACAAATTCACCAATGCTTGAGAGAGAATGGCGCATTTGAGAGGAGTACTAGGGATGTTGGGAGATCAAGAGCGGTATGAGGCATTGAGCTTGAACGAGTTCTTAGTGCTGTGGATGTAGTCCCATTACAAAGCACAAGGCGTATGGCTGTAAGGGAAAGAGTTAGTCATATGGCTATCTGGAGAATTCTGCATGAAAATCTTCTGTACCCATATCACCTTCAACATGTGCAAGGATTAAATGAGGCAGACTTTGAGCCAAGAAGACATTTCTATCAACGTATGTTACAGCAGTGCGCTGTGTTCATCAATTTCCTAGTCTGTATCTTATTCACGGATGAGGCTGGTTTTACTCGCAACGGCATCTTCAATTTTCATAACACTCATAACTGGGCATTTGAAAATCCTAATGAAGTATGACAGGACAACCATCAACAGACATTCTCTCTCAATGTTTGGGGTGGAATCATTCATGATCACCTTATTGGTCCCTACTTCTTCCCTCCGCATCTGAATATACAAACCTATCTCCAGTTTCTCAGAAAAGAGTTGCATCACTTAGCTGACAATGTGCCTCTGGACATCATCCAACGAATGTGGTTTTTACACGATGGTACTTCAGCTCATTTCAGTATGATAGTTTTTGAATGATCGATTTCTGCAAAGATGGATTGGTCGAGGGGAACCCATTTCATGCCCTGCTCGATCGCCTGATTTGAATCCAATGGATTTCTTCGTCTGGGACATTTGAAGTCCTTGGTTTATGTGACTCCTGTACCTGATGTTGACATTTTGGGAGGACGTATCCAAACTGGATTTGACCAAATATGAAACACACTAGGAATTTTCAACAGAGTATGCCAGAGCATGGAATACAGGCTTACTGCATGCATTGAAGCAAGAGGAAGCCACTTTGAGCAATTTTTGTAACGTTCGATTTTGTGTTGTAACTCTAAATAAATGATTTTCAGACCCATGTTCATATGAACTTTTTTTACGTTTTGATGTCAGGAACACGTCCCCCAAATATATGACACCAATAAAGATACCCTGTATTTTGTTCGACAGCTGCACTGCAAAATGCAAATATGAACTCAGTTTACTCATAGTTACAGCGATTTTTGTGATTTTTCATTTAGAGAAAGAGAATTCTACTTTGCCATTTATGGTGCTCAGCACAGAATTCAAAGAAAGAATAAAGTGCACAAAAACAGCAGAAAATTGACAGGCAAATTTATGGATATTGAGTTCCTTTTCATATAATTTTTTTCTTTGTTTTAATGTCCTTAAACTAGGTAGGTCATATCAGATGAGAATGTTGTTAACTTTGTGCTACATAGTGTGTAAAGCTACATAGCAAACAAACTGTGTGAGAAAATGAAAACTTTACTGCACAAAAATAAGGGAATAACTTAACTGTGATAAATATATTATGTATTTATTATATACATGGGTGATACTGAAAAGTTTTAGAATGCCATGTTTCTAAAAACAAATGAAAATTGTTTATATTTGACAGCTACTTTCTAATGTTTTGCGAGTTGATTGCCATGTAATTTGTTCGATTTGCTCTAATAGTTTGTTTTACCATCTAATTGAAACCAAACTAGACGTATCATTTCTAATATATTTATTATAATAAGTAAGAAGCAAATTATTTGATTTAAAGATTTTGTGTTCATCCAAAAATGAATATGACTATACCCCGCCGCTGTAACGTTGCACTTGACAGCTAGCGTTTAAGTTGGTAAAATCGCAAAAAAACAGATGAAAAGCTTCAACCGTTTGACTTCCTAAGCCAATCACAAGGCAGCATTCCGGATGGCCGATGACAAAGTGGAACCGGAACTAGATTCGGCTCTGTTGCTGGATGTAACTACTCCCAACCACGTGCTTCAGTTTGTGAATCTCTAGCACGAGCAAGTTACATATTGTTCATTGTTATTTATATTTGTGGCTATTGTTTGATAGTTTTGTTATTGTTCGTTTATACATATATATTTACAATTATCTATTTTATATATATTTCATTCATATTATTTATTTAAACAAAAATTAAGTGCAACAATGTCTGAAAAACAACGCCGATCGCCGAGTGATGATTCACGAAGTGAAAATCCTTTGCGCCGAGGTGTGCCACTTAATAGTCAGGCATTGGAACTATAAGGAGAAGCCGGGAATTCTTTGAGCAGGAAGAGGAATACATGAAGCTTCATGGCAATCCCTCTATTCCTACTGATAAAGCCGTACAACGAACTGCAGCAGCTCTTGGACTAATCACGAGAACTGTTATACACAAGGGAGTGAAACTCCAAGAGAAAGAGGGCAAAATTCCTGAACCATCTGGAACGCAGCAGGTATTTCTATCAACTTCAGGGAAGAAAAGAAAGCAGCCTCGTCCAGTCACAAATCTTGACGATTTCCAATTAGACGCCATACATAGACACATTTATGCCTATTATCATAGAAAGGCGTATCCGACCATACCAAAGCTGCTTATATCGCTTATTTTCAATTAACAATAATAATAATACGAAATAGTTATTATTCATTGATGTTCGCTACTTCCTACACTTTTTGTATGCGGCTTAGACACGATAGAAAGGAGAACAATCAGCTGTTGTTATTTACTAGCACTCTGGCAACGTCGCAACTGCATTGTAGCCAACCTTACGCGAAGCCGCACAAACTGTCAAGTACAAAGATACAGCGGCGGGGGTATAGAGAATACTTCTGGGCTATGATTTTTTATGATTTTAAATCTTCATGAATGTCTAAACAATGTGAAGATTGGCTTGTAAATGCATTTGGCGAAGAAGCCCATTTAAGGCTTATAATTGGTACAGCAAATTCAAAAGAAATCAGTTGTTTCTTAGTGATGAATTTAGTGAAGGATGCCCAAGAACTGCTGTTACAAATGAAAATATTGCTGCTGTTCGAGCAATGCTTGAAGAAGATCGATGGACATCTTACTTGGGCAACATTGGGCATTGGTATGAGTCAAATCCAAAACATTTTACATCAACAGTTAGACGGGAGAAAACTTTGTTGTCGATAGATTCCACCTAACTGACTCCTGATCAAAAACAACAATGCACTGACTGGTGCAAAAAACTCTGGAAAAATTCCAAAGCGCTCTTCAAATTTGGTTTGGAATATTGTTAAGAGGTGATGAATCTTGGATTTGTTGTTATGATCCTGAAAATAAAAGCCATTTGGCTCAATCAGATGAAGAGGTGGAAAATGGAAAACCTGGTTTCTGAAATGCCTCAGGAAGAATGGCAGCATTGCTTTAAGGACTGGTTTCATCGAATGCAAAAATGTATTTATGTTAAAGGGGAATATTTTGAAAAATAATAAAATCATGTAAAATGTTTAAAACTACCCTTTGTTTGATTTTATAAAAATGTTGAGTGTTGCCCTCATGTATGTCAAAATGATTGGTGTTGAATATTTTGTACAGTTTCAGAAACTCTGAAGTGAACAATGAGTGTCACAGTGACTTCATAGTTTCAGCAGATATGGAAAGAGCTTTTATGTGAACTCATTACTGGTTGGGTATTTGTGCTTGAAAATTGGAATATGAATGTTCTCTTGTTAATATAAAATCACCATAAGAACAGGAGCCCTCCTCCTTGGTGTGGGGTGGCTTGTCTGCCTAGCATTCAGACAGTTCCAAGTTCAGAACCAAAACTCGGTTATGATGAATTAAATAGGTAGTAAGGTTTTTGCCAGATTTTTGCAACATTCTGAAAGGTTAATATTGGGTAACTTGAAGCTTTATGGACCCCTGGGCTCATTTTTGCATAATTTCATCTATTTCATTCATTCACCTATGACCTATCAGGACACTTGAATTAAAAAAAAACACGCGAACACAATTTGTAATAAAAACAGAAAGTAATTGTAATTTTGAAGATGGGTATGTCTGTTATTCTCTTCACAGATCATGTTTTAACAGGCAGAATGCTACTGCATTTTCCTCACTTGTAATTTATAAACTAGTAGTGAAAGTTCTACCAGCACATATGCTCCAAGGACTAAGGTTTACTAATGTGGTAATTACACATGAGCACCTTTCAACCAGTGTACAGTCTCACTGACGCCTTATTCACAATCAGAATCAAAGTTAATCAATAGCTTTAGCGCATGGTGCTATAAACTAATAAGGCAGAAACATAATCTCTGTTTTGATTCAACTAGGGATTTAGGAGGTCTTTTCTCATGCATTTTCCTGTTCACTATTCGCAGTTGGTACAACCTGTAAAAATGGTGAGATTTGGTGATCTGCAAATTCAGAATATAAAAGAAGTGATACAAAAGCTTTCACAGCCGGCGACAAGATTAATAAATGTATTTCTATTTCCAAGGCTTGTAGGCCATGGTCTAGAAGGCATTGAAGATACCAACGTTTTACCAAGGACTGTGCTTGGCATCTTCAGGGTGATTGTGATTCCTAACGCAGTCCTTGGCTTTTGGTATCTTCTATGCTTTCTACACCAGAGTCTACAAGTCTGGAAAATAGGAATACATTTATTAACGGTACAAGATCTAATGTTGCATAGTACAAAATGAAACAGGTAAGTCATTTCACTAATTATACTAAAACTACAAAAATATGGCATTGTTCTCACATTGCAATTATCATACTGAATCCCCCTCTTGCTTATAATTTTTCTTAGGTAATTTAATTGAATTTACAAACTCATGCTTGCTGTCATTAGATAATTATTTGTTGACCTTCTGTCTTGAAATAATTGTCATAATAAGCATTTGTTAACCTCAATTAATTTACTGAAAAACTATCAGCAGCCATTGTAGTGCTACAATAGCTTGCTTCTGGAAATGTATCTTCAAAACTCGGCACAAACTGGTAGTTCAAATGAAACTGTGAGACATAAAGGATCTCCCTTGAATTGGAATTTATCTTCACAAACTCATTAATAAGAAGAAATGACAACTCAGCTGTGGACTGGGTATTTCTATTTCAATCATTCAATCATATGTATTTTTTCTGAGGTGATGTGAACTGTCAAATGCAACTTACAATGAAGCATGAATTAGTTCTTAAGACTTTCTGCAAAACAGATATCAATTATAGTACCTGCAAAATCCCCATTAATATTGATTTCATTTCAAGACATACCACATTTGAAAGTGTGCTATTTGTACACCTGCGGTCTGGGTTCAGGCTGAATTTGAAAAATATTTGTTGGACCTGGGCCGGGTTTGAACTTGAAAATAAAGATAAAAAAACATTAGTGCATATTTTAAAAAATAATGAAAATTTTCTATGTAAAGGGAAAATAAAGACAAAAAGAATTTGTTCATTTTTAGTCTGTAATGTTAGATACCTGGAATAGCATAATTATCATAGCACGCACACATCCATTGCAGTAATAATAGTGGTAATAATAAATAAATGACTGCTTCAGCCAATTATGGAAAACATTACAACAGTCCAGCAGCTGCAAACTCTGCCTCCCTCATCCACCCACACAGGACATCTGTGCAGAGTGCAGTAATAGGGGCGGCATTTGGTCAGTAAGGCAGTGTGCCATCAACAAGCTGCTTACTACAAGCAGATTTCAGGACCACAGTTGTCACTATTTCTGTAAAGTACCTCCTCATTAATTGGTTCCAAGGACCTGAGTGCATCCCCATGTTGGTATTGGAAATTGAACCAGAGACCTTCACACTGCAGGCAGCAGTGCTTCATGAAATAAATTAATAATAAGAAGAGCTGCAAAATAATTTTATTTAAAACAAAATTAGACAATCAGTCCTGGGCTGGGTGATAAATATAATGTGTTCTCGGGCTTGGGCTCAGTTCAGACTGGGCTGGACCAGGCCAAGCCTAAGAATTTCAGATTGTGCAGACTTCTACTGGATGCATAGTAAGTTAAGTCAATAATGGTGTACCTCAGACCAATGATTTCGAGAAAGCAGGTAAGCAGGTGTGTTGTAAAATATTAATAAAGATATGTGCCAACTATACCTCATACCCTGCAAATTATGCTCAATTATAATGCCACCCAGGGATAATTCCTACATATGAACAGAGGAGTAAATGAACACCTAAAAGACAGGACATAATAATACTGTAACAACACATTCTAAGTTCCTATGCATTGGTGGTATGGGCGGTCCCAGCCCCTTTTTCCTCCTACATCTTAGGTTAGTGGCCAATCCCTCTCTAGAACAATGGGCACTTGGAACAATAGCCATTGTGTGCCACTTTCACACTCCAGATGATTCATTTTTGCCCTTTCTGGTAGGTTCTTGTTCACTAAAGTTCTGCTTTGTATACAAGGCCAATATAAGAGACTGCTGGTGGCAAGAGTAGTCCAGTGTTGAGTTCAATTAACTTGTGTGCTGTTAGAAGTGGCAAGTGGACAGTGTAGTTTAATTGTGAGTTGTATTTCAGCAATCATTTGATTCGATGAGTCAGTTGTATTGTATTCCGAGCGTGTGCCAAAGTGATTCAAGTGTAAAAATTGTGTTATATCGAGTGCCTTATAATAAATAAAGTGTGTTTTCGCAGTAACTGGAGTTCTCATGTGTTACAGTACTTACTAAGTATTCAAAATGTGATGTTAATATTCAAACAAATGTTAAACATTTTCTTCTTCAATGTCTTGTCTTTTTAACAAGAAATGGAAATGTGTTTATAAAAGTCTATGTTATTGATGATGTTTATGATACACTTAATTTTTCCCTGGCACCTTGGAATCACCTGCAGGCAAGGTGGTTCCTTGTTGGTGAATGCCTCAGGGTGAGTCATCACTGTTCAGTTAATATTCAACAATTAATAAAACATCCATTCAACATGTTGTGACTTAATTGTTAACATTCCAACCACATTGGTTGACCTGTTGGAACAACAAAATCTCTCAACTAAAAGCAAAATGGACTCAAGTGATGAGGATTTGGCTATTCTATTTGTACCTGTGCTTGGTATATGTAATGAAAAGCAAGAAAAGAATGTGGATGAGGCGCTATGATGGATGGGTAAGTAAATTACAGAACATTTTGGAGAAAAATGGGTTAGGAGACATGTGGAGAAGGAGAGAAAATAACGTGAAAAACTTTTGGAAAAAGGCGAGGAAAAGACTGGAAGATATAGAAATACAAATCATGTTCAGTGAGATTGCCGAAAAGAGCTCATTAGTTTGTTATAGGCCAATAAAAATACATGGGGTAGGGAAAAATATATAGACATAGTAAATAAAGAAGAGAGAGAATCTATTGCATGGGTAAGAACCGGAGCATGGAGGCTAAGAGGGCTAAGATAGGGTGTCCCTCAGAACCAATGTCCGATATGTGGTGGTAATGAAGACATTGAACACACAGTATTTAAGTGCCAAGGAACAGAAAATTGGAAAAAAGAATTTTTTAATAAGAAGTGGTTGAAGGGGGATAGAAACACACTTATGATTGAAATGATATGTAAGGACGCTAGAAGCATTGGACAGTTTTTGTGTAAAGTAAAAAATAAATGGCTTTGGACAGTGGAAAGAGAAAAGTAAGAGGTAGCGCATCTTACTTTGAATGGAAAACTATAGTGAATGTGTGATGGTTAAGTAATCAATAAGTGAAAAGTGAAAAAATAAGTGGAAATGGGACATGAAAAAACTGAAAAAACAAGATAATTTATTGACGAGAAATTGTAAAAAGTAAATAATCTGTAGTGATTGTCTACTGAATGCATTGACGGGAAATTGTAAAATGTAAATAAACTGTAATTGTCTACTGAATGAATGGCCAGGGTCAAAGTGCAGTATATGTATATGTATATATTTATTGTGCTAAGAGTTTTACAATTTGATTGTCTACTGCACTCTGACCCTGGTCACTCATTCAGTAGACAATCACAATAAATAACATTTTGGTGGTGAAAGTATGTTACTTGGAATGAAATATCCATGACTTTTTTGTTTTTATATACAATTTTTATAATATCAATATAGACGTTGTAGAAGCTGTGGCAGACAGAAAATTGAAAGTGTTAAGCTACTGAAATCAATCAGAAGAAAAGTAGTGAAGAGCAAAAGAAGAAGGGCATGTTAAAAAAAGTAATAATATTATACAGAGTGAGTCAGAATAGCATGTAATTTTAAGGCATGATTCAGGCGTTCTATTTGAGTATTTTCTTTTGGGGAATATATGCAAAATTCCACCGAATGAGTCACTACACATCTTCTGCTACAAGGCAGTGAGAGAATTTAGAAATAAGAGGAGCTGCATATTTTTAATTTTAAAAAATGTAAAACTCTTAAACTGACTTAGTAACTTGTATATTTTTATTTAATTGTATGGTACTCTGAAGTGGGTCCAAATTTTTTTTAACTGATCTGCAGCTACGATTACAGATTATTGCCAATAACATATGCAAATAATGCTATTTTTGGTCAAACTTTCTCCACCATTCTACAAATTATTTGAGAAAAGTTAAATCAATGTTAAATGATGCAAACATAACACATTTTTAAAAGGCTTCAAACATAGTTAAACCAAGAACAAAACAAGAATTGAACAAATGCATAAGTTTACAAAAGATGCTCAAAATGCCAGCAACTGCCATAGGAGCATGGTTCGTAGCATCACTGTAATGACTGCCGAGGTCTTTCAAAAATATCTGGCATATCACAAATGGCATCAAATGCTACAAAGATCCTGGCCATCAGCTCCTCTTCAGTATTTACTGCTGTCTCATACACAAGAGTCTAAACGTGTCTCCAAAGGATAAGATGTGGTGAATGCCCTGGCCATGCTTTTTGTGCTCCTCTACTGATCAAGTGATCAGGATATGTTACACTTAGGAAGTCTCTTACATCACTGGAATGATGCACAGGTGCCCCATAGCTTTGAGATCACATTAATTGGTGTATTCCTAAAGGAACATCTTCCAGAAGTTCTGGCAAAGTATGTTGTAAAAACTGTGGTAAATGTGACCCATCAAACATGAAGGTAGTAAATAGGGCCCAATGAGCTGTCATTCACAGCCCAAAACTGCAAGTCAGTGTTCATAATTTGTAACTCTAATAGCTCTAGGGCTTTCCTGTGCCCAAATATGGCGCTCTGTATGTTAAACATGCCCTCTTGTGTAAAAATCTTTTCATCCATCCACAATGTGTTTGTAGGAAATCTTAGTTGATCAATGCATTTATGAAGAAACCACTGGACAAACTGAAGTTGAGGTGGAAAGTAATCTGGCCCCTGTGCTTGAACTCGGGTGAAGTGATACAGATGTTAATTGCTGTTCGCAAGGAATTCTAGTAACTGAAGACTGGCTTGTATGCATGGCATGTGTTACTGCTCTTGTGTTTATGGATGAGAATTATGGATCCGGTCAAGAACCTCCTCTTATAGAGCTGCTCCTGAATGATGCGCTTGTTTTTGGAAAGTTCCTGTTTCTCATGTACACTGCCGTACATCACATCGTTGATGTATGGCAGTAAAGGTGCTATGATAAGGCAAATATCTCCTGGGTAAAGCTCAACATAAAGATCTCATGCCCTTTTTGCATTTCCCCAAGCAGCACCATAAATGTAATGCATGTTTGCCGTTCTGTGTACATAAAGTGGAACATTTTTACAATAGGCTGTAAATCTGAAAGTCCTTCCAGTAAACAGAGCACTTTAGTATATCCTGATAGCTAAGATTGCCTACCTACACCTCTTATAGAAATATGGGGATTAGATAGAGGATGGGAATGTATAGATGTGGTGCACAGGATGTTTTGTAGAGAAATACTAGGGCTACTGAAGTCAATTGTAAGACAGGTAGCACAATTAGAGATGGGCAAGGTGCCAACTAAGGGGAAGATAATGGAAAGAGCTTTGAAATTTTGGTTCAGAAGTTTAAATCTAGGAAAAAGTAATGTGTTAAGACAATGTATTGAATACCAAGAGAAGAGCTTAATGAATGATGGATGGGTAAGTAAATTACGGAATATTTTGAAGAAAAATGGGTTAGGAGATATATGGAGAAGGAGAGAAAATAACGTAAAACATTTTTGGAAAAAGGCAAGGAAAAGACTGGAAGATATAGAAATACAAATCATGTTCAGTGAGATTGCCGAAAAGAGCTCATTACTTTATTATAGGCCAATGAAAAATACATGGGGTAGGGAAAAATATATAGACATAGTAAATAAAGAAGAGAGAGAATCTATTGCATGGTTAAGAACCGGAGCATGGAGGCTAAAAGGGCTAAGACAGGGTATTCCTCAAAACAGTGTCCGATATGTGGTGGTAATGAAGACATTGAACACATAGTATTTAAGTGCCAAGGAACAGAAAATTGGAGAAAAGAATTTTTTAATAAGAAGTGGTTGAAGGGGGATATAATATAAATGATATGCAAGGACGCTAGAAGCATTGGGCAGTTTTTGCGTAAAGTAAAAAATAAATGGCTTTGGACAGTGGAAAGAGAAAAGTAAGAGGTAGTGCATCTTACTTTGAATGGAAAACTATAGTGAATGTGTTAATTTAGTGACAAGAGATTGTAAAATGTAAATAAACTGTAGTGATTGTCTACTGAATAAGTGACCAGGGTCAAAATGCAGTAGGCAATCTAATTTGTAAAACTCTTAGCACAATAAATACAATACAATACCTACACCTCTTGTAAGAGCCATAAAGTACTGTATAATATGCGATGGAATCCCTTACGTTTTAAATAACAAAATGCAGATTTTAAGATAATGGTGATACAAACAGTGTTAAAAACAGAACACAAGCGATATTCCATAATGCAAGGAAAACCAAATATAAGCAATATTCCAATGCCATGGGAGAATAGGGATCTGTTTGACAGAATTTCATCTAACATTTGAAAAACATTAATGCCCTCTAGCTCGATAACAAGATGTTTACAGGCATACATTCCCTATAAGAAAATACTGAAATAGAATCCCTAAAGCATGCCTTAAAATTATTCAGTGTCATTGTGACTCAGCTTGTATATTGATATAAGTTGTACAAATTTATTATTAACAAAGTAAGGTTATAATGGTCATTTAGTCATCAAAAAGCATTAGTAAAGAAATCTAGTAAATAAATATCACTAAATATAAATGGATAAAAATTATTACAAAAATCTATATAAATATTCCAGTTGTATACTTTCAAGGATTAAATGGCACTTTTCAGAACCTATAGAAAAAAAAAATTAAAAATAATTATAGAACAAGCTCATCTGTACTAAGATATTGAAGTTTGTTTTGGGTTTTGTTCTTTCCTGTTTGCCTTCTCTCTTCCTAAGTGAACAAGTTCATGACTATCCACATCATTCTTGTTTGTCACTGAACAGTCGGTCATTAAACTTTTAGCTAATGTTCTTTTATCCAGTGTGTCATCTGAGGAAATGTGTAGACCTGAGATGCATGTGCTGGTTGAAGGCTTTGCAGATATATGTACTGGTTCAATTACTTCTGCCTTAACAGCATTGTCATTGCTTGAAGTTTTAACTGGGCATTGAGGTTCTGCCTGCTGTTGAATATATTCAGTACTGTCTGTTTTACTTATTCGAATTTCAGGAATCTTTTCAGACCATGCTGAAGTTATAGAATCTTCACGTTCTCTGTTGTTTGAACTGTTGGAAGACGATTTATGCCTTTGTCGCTTATTGTTATGATGATGCACTGAAACAGTTGGAATTTCTTGTATTGATTCCTGGGTTCTAGATTTAGCTTTGTTTGTCTTTAACTTTTCTTGAATCAAGTCTTGTTGCTCTATTCCTTCCACAATAGGTAGACTTTCCTCATCCGATGTTGCTGAAGACTTCCTTAGTGCCTTCTTCACAATCTTGGTCAGGAGCTCTGAAATTTAATAAAAACAATTATTTTACTATTATTATTATTATTATTATTATTATTATTATTATTATTATTATTATTATTATTATTATTATTATTATTATTATTATTATATAAATTAATTATACTTTTAATAAACCTTAGCTTGGTCTTGGCAAGTTTTTTATATAGAGTCAACTGAAAAATTCAATGCCACAGCCGGGATTTGAACATGGTTCTTCTGCTCTCCGTGCTGTCATCTGATATAATTAATTTATATAATAATAATAAAAAAAGTAAAACATTAAAAAACCCATTTGCCCAGCACTGAAGTACTTGCGATAGCAGGTCACCGCTAAGATTGTTGTCTCGAGTGAGATGCCTTAGTGGTTTGTCTGGAAAACAACTTGAGTCAATTGGGGAATTCAATGTCCCACTGGCATGTTGTCACAGTAGCTCAATGGTTAGAGCAACCGCACGGAGAGCGGGAGAACTGTGTTCAAATCCCGACTGTGGCATTGAATTTTTCAGTTGACTCTATATAAAAAACAATTATGTTCATTCAGAATAATAGTTTTATGCCTCATCCGTTTTCTTTCTTATATTTAAATTCAGTTCTGTCTAACCTTTACCTCTGCTCACTCTCATTATCTCATTCACTCTACCTCTCTCACTCTCACTCTCTCTCTCTCTCTCTCTCTCTCAGTCTCTTTCATGTACATGCAACATGATGAAGAATAAGATGTATAACACTCAACAGAAGAAGTATACTGGTCATTTTGATCAGTAAGATTTTTCTAAACACTTTTATAAGCTATCAAATTTTTATCTCCTTATGCTTACTTGCCATGACCTTTAACATATTTCACTGAATATGTGTACTTTTGCCTTCAATAAGCTTAGCTAGTCATTTTGACCTGAGCAATATTTCAAGCATGTTTAATAAACTTGATAACAATGTGTTTCTTGAATGACACATAGGGTATAGGGTTTGCAATGGAGAGGAACACCTCGTGCTCTGTGGCCTGTGTGAGATCTATTGTGTCTAACACCTTCAAAGAGGAGGGATGAAGTGAAGGAACCACAAGAGGCTACAGGCAACAAAGGTAGCGATGAACATCCATTCAACCAGACAGTCCTCTGTGTCCTTATAGCAAGAATCTGCACCATCTGTCCAGCACCACCCACACCATGAAACCTAGAAGCACATCTGAAACATGAAAAGGAATTGGAATGAAAGGGAAATGAGGGAAAGGAAATCATTATTATTTGAGAAGCCGCCCCAGCATTTGCCCACCGACCATGGAAAACCACAAAAACCCAAGGTCAGAGTGGGCAGTCAATGGAAATTGAACCCAGGACCTCCCTAATGCAAACTTTACATGTTACTGCGGAGCCAACTCACTCAGTTGAATGATGCAAAGTGTGATATTTAGTTTAGGTTGAGAGCCTTTGTGCTCATAGAAAGTTTGTCAGTGTATCATTTTGGCAATTATTGCATTTTCTTATAACTAGACATCAGATTTCACTAAAAATATCTAAAATATGTAACATATATGCTGTCAAAATCTTTAAAATATGCTTTATAGTTTAAAAAATATGCGCTAAAATTGTAACATAGTTTAGGTGTGTGTGTGTGCGTGCGTGCGTGCGTGTGTGTGTGTGTTTTTTTTTTTTTTAAGAGTTTTACAAATTTGATTGTCTACTGCATTTTGACCCTGGTCACTTATTCAGTAGACAATCACTACAGTTTATTTACATTTTACAAATTCTTGTCACTAAATTATCTTGCTCTTTTTTCAGTTTTTTTTTTTCATGTCCCATTTCCACTTTTTTTTTCACTTTTCATTTATTGATTACTTAACCATCACACATTCACTATAGTTTTCCATTCAAAGTAAGATGCACTACCTCTTACTTTTCTCTTTCCACTGTCCAAAGCCATTTATTTTTTACTTTACACAAAAACTGTCCAATGATTTTCTCCAATTGCTCAGATGTAAGTTTATGATGTTTATGGTTAACACAAGTATGTATGACCAAGCAGGATGGCTTAGATGGTAGTGTCTGCAGCCCACATTTGGGAGGTCTTGGATTCAAATCGTGTTGGTCAACCAATCTGACTGGGACTTTTTTGTGCTTTCCCTCAATCGTCAAGGTAAATATAAGATTGGATATTTAATACCATGACCTACCTTAAGTCTAAAACAATAGTAAATATGAAAGTAGATGGTAATAGTAAATGCTCTGCCATCTATCCACAGATAATGAAAGCAGGAGATTGGACAGCACCCTAATGCCATAGCCTAGCACATGTAGAAGCAGAGGTACAGTTGCCTAGCACTAAGGTCTCTGTGGAGATGTGTCAAAGGAAGATGGTATCAGGCAAAATTTGAAAGCATTGACATACTCTGTGGAATTTCTTCAGGAAGCACTATGTTTTCAGCTTGAAGATATTTATCCACAGAACAAAAAACTTTAATGTCAGAATTTATCTTTAAAACACTGCACAATTTACTATTTAATTTTCCTGCATACTTTAAAGCAGCTTTCTCAAGTTTACTCTGAACCTCAGTGAGAAATGATATGGATGTCTTCATAGTAAGGACTTTATTATTTTGTCACTAATGTGTCTAATATTAATTTTAAAGTTAAACATTTTAAAATACATGTATTATATGCTTGATGCATGGAAAAATGATAAAATATGCAGTTATTTGCACCATAAAACTTTGCATACAAGTGCACAAGAACATAAAACATATTACAAAACTTAATTGCATATCACGAAGAAAAACAACAAAATTATGCATTTGTATACAAATTCGATATCTACTTATACCCTTGATATATCAGCATTACCTTCATGGTGATGAACTGTTGTACTATTTCAATATCTAGTTCACTAGAAAGTGAGTTAGAAGGAGAGAACATTTTTGATTTAATGACCTGACAACAATGATGCTGAACATTTACCCCAGACATCTCACACAAGTGAATCATCTGAATCTGAGGAAAATGAAAACAATGGATATGAACAAGAGTTGTATTATGGAGTTACAGAACTGAGTCAAG
Source organism: Deroplatys truncata (assembly GCA_030765065.1). Lineage (NCBI taxonomy): Eukaryota > Metazoa > Arthropoda > Insecta > Mantodea > Mantidae > Deroplatys > Deroplatys truncata. Next base: position 64,612,878 of record CM060988.1, on the reverse strand, counting down.
AAGTACTGAATGTTCATCTCAGCTACAAGCAGTTTGAAACAACAAAGAGGTCAGTATGCTTAAAAAAAACAAATATTCCTGCTATAGGAAGGGATGACGTGGTAATAAGTGAACAAGAACTTTAGCAGGAAACACTCATACAACTGGAACACATGGGAATCACAATTTACTGACAGAAAGGCCAGATCATACATACCGCGTGAAAACAACCTTATAGTGAAAGGTAATTACCCCAGTGCATGGTGTGAGTTTATAGACACTAATATTTCAACATTATAAAACACTGCTAAAAATGAAAGCTCATGAAAACCTTCAGAATAGTTCTGTTATAGCCATTCTGTATGGCTATGGACTTTGTGAAGAAAAACATTTCTGTCTGCAGATGTGAAAGTCATCACTTTGCTCTTGCACTTTGAGAAGGAAGAAGTTTAGAGATAATGCAGTTCCTATAATTCACTGAATAATCACATACAATGTGAGATTAAAATTGATGGTTTTGCAGAAGCTACACCAGTTTGGAATCCCTTTGAAGACAATTGCATACTGAGCTACAAAGCAAGTGTGGTTATAACTAAAGATAAGCAGCCACTGCCACTTTACCAGGTATATGAGCACAAATCAGATACATTTGGCTTGAAATTCTGTCTTGTTGTTGACTCCAGTAATAAGTACATGGTAAATGGTTTCCTTATTTAGATAAACAAGTTCAAATGCTGATAAACACATCTAAGTAGAGCATGTTGTCACATGTCTAATGAAACCTTTCACTCCAAAGGGAAGAATTTTTGCAAATCAGTCAAAGCACAATAACACAGCAATGGTGGAAACATTAAAGAAAGCACAAAGAAACGTTTCTGCTTCTACAAAGTGCACTGCTGGATCTTTCTGACATCATCTTATATAAATTTGGTAATACTACAATCATATCCTATCAGGGGAAGGCCAAGAAGAGCATTCTCCTGCTAAGTACAATGTATCAGTATGTGGAAGTGGACAACAAAACATGGAAGAAACTACCAGGAACAGTTGGCATTTAGATCAGGTGTATCATCTATACAGTTTGCATGTTTTCTTTAGCATATTGATGCTACTGGGAACACAAAATGAGCTAGATTATGCAAGACTTGTCAGAATGAGGATGTAAGACTCCAAACAGAACCAAGAAGTGACTGCCTCTGTAGTCTGAGGCTAACATATTAATCACCAAACCCAGAGGACCTGTGTTTGATTCCTGGCTGGAGGATGAGAATTTTTCTTTAGCTAGGATTATTCCCCATCCTCCCTAGAGTCTGGAAGTATGAATGGCAGTCTGAGCATGCGTGTGAATTTAATATAATAACCAAAAGTAATACCACCCAAAAGCTTAACACTATTCACTGTAAGTGAGTGAACATCATTGCTGATGAGTGATTGTTCAAAAGGTAAAAAGCCACCAATATAATCTTAAATGTTAAAGGCAGTATGTAAATGGAACATAAAAAGAGAAAGAAGAAAAAAGAACCAAGAATGTGTGTGTGCGTGCGTGCGTGTGCGTGTGCGTGCGCGTGCGTGTGTGTGTGTGAGAGAACAGGATAACTAAAAAACGAAAGGTTGGTTAAACACCAAACTTGGTATTTAGGTTTAGCATCTCCCAAATGCAACACAAAGTTTTCAAGAAAATCCTCCCCCTAAACTCCTCTTTACATTTATTTGTTTCTCTCAAAAATGGATGCTTTGGAGAGAGGGGATTTTCCTCAAAATCTTCATATCACATCCTTTGGAAAATTGAACTTAAATACAAAGTTTGGTATTTTAGTTTTTCAGACAGACGAACACACACACACACAATTTTTTTTTAAAAAAAGGCCTTTTTTATTTTAGGGGACCTCAAAATATGTATTTCAAGTGAAATGTCCAAATAAAATTTTTGGATGGAATACAGCACTTCCTCTATTTGCTATAAGTATGTGCTAGAGAAAGCAAAAATGAAATAAAGAAACAAACTTACCATTACGATTTGCTTCATTTTTTACATTTCCATTACCAAGAGTTGCATTCTCAGTTTTGGATGGTACAGAAGGAAGAATACTACGCCAGTGTTTATAGGGCATATCAGAACTATCTGCACCACTTCCTCCTCTTCGTCTGCGGTGGACTAACTGAAACATTTTGCGGCGTTCTTCTGTTCTTTCTCGTCTAAGTTGTATCTAAAGGAATTGAGAAAAGCATTAACAGCCTTTTATATTACATCTACTCAGGGAAGTTGGTAAGAAACTGCTAGCAGAAAATAGAGATTAATAAGAGAAAGAATAATAAAATGCATAAGATTCACCAATGGTATAACACTGCTAACAAAGGAGGGAAAGATTCTCAGCAACATGCTAATGGAGGTAAATAACAATGGTGAGAAGTATAGGATGAAGATAAATGCAAAAAACACAAAGAATATACTAACTTGAAGAAAATCAAATAAGATAAACTTGAGTATTCAGTTTCTTGAATGGAAGTTTATATACAGTGTTGTATTATACAATTTTATAACATATGTGAGTCAGTTTATTAACACTATATCGCTTACTTTTTTTAAAATGGGATATGCTTTGAGAGCTCAATTGCTTCCATCATCAACCTGATGCTGACTGCTGGAGCACAGTGTCCTTTTGCTGGAAATTGTTGTGCTATTATTGTCCCCTGGAGGCTTTTCGAGGAATTTCTTACTGAGGTTGTCAATTGGCAATAACTCAAAATTGAAGACTTGATCTTTGTTTTTCAAAATGAGAATGTTCTCCCAGATTGTTAGTTGTTTTACATTTGAAATGCTTTTTAAAAGTATGTTCAGGATCAATTTCATGGTTTTCTAGCCAAAATTGAGCTGCTACTGCAGATTTTTCTTATTCTTGTTCTTTCGTTTTCTTGTTTATATTTCAGATTCCTGAGATAGCGTATAGCAACCTTAATTCTAAATGTAATGTCAGCATGACTGCTATCTCTCTGTTGTGGTTCTTGGAATTCCCTCTCATTTCCGTAAGCTTTGTTACACTGCTGCATCGTTCGCATTAAGTGTAACTTACTGTAGTGGTTCTTCGATTTCACATTCATTTCTGCAAGCTTTGTTATATATGGTATATTTATTCTTAGTTGGGACACTGCACTATGCACATGCTATGGACAATGGACAGGAGCTCAGATTATGAAATTGTACCAGTCATAGAATGTGGGGAGCCAGGAATTGCAAAAACACAGAAAGGAAACCAAAATATAAGTCAAAGAAGGATCATATTCTAGCAATTAAATGTTCACATGTCTCAAGTGCACTCCATGAATCCTAAAAGTAAAGAAAGTAAGCATCTGATGAAGCATTGTCTTACAATGATATAAGTAAATATCAGCTTTCCCCAACACATTTTTGCTCAACCAAATAGATTAAGATAAATTCCTTGTGAAATATATGACTATTACATTTTCTAATTGCGGAGTGGTGAAGAAAGAAGCCGCAAATAGAAATAGTATCAAATACAGTATGAGAACTAATGATGGCTGAGTACTGTCAGTATGCACTGCAAGCTTCCAAGGAATCACAGGGGTGTCAAAAGATAGATTATCTGTCTTGGCTAGAAAATGTCACTCATCTGCGAATGCACCAAAGGAAACCAGTGGAAGTGATAGAACAGGAATAATACAGAAGAGCATTACTGCTGCTCTGAAAGATGACATTAGAAGTATAGATATAGAGAGAGCCACTACGGAAGAGCAAAATCAAGGAGAGGATAGTACCCCCAGAACTTAGTATCAGAAAAATGTGGACAAACTTTTGAAATGAAAGAAGAAAAAACAATCTACCAGTTTTGAAAAAAATACTCCTCAATACACCAAAGACAGTAACTTGAGCTGTTTTCAAGAAAGTACAGAACAGCAATGACAACAAAAGTTGCAGACAGAAAAAGAACCTGTGAAACTTTTATGAAAGAACTAAGGAAGATACTAGTGAATTGACTTGTGTGAGTGTGGTATTGCACAGTGCAGAATCTTAAACACAATTACAAAGTGTGAAAAAATGAAAGAAGCATTTAAAATGCAAAGTAAGCTACAGGATATTAAACAACAACGGGCTACCAGTGCCATCAGTAAAAAGCATGATAAAATCTATATCTGATTCCACCAATACCAACATATTAAACACCAACAACAAAACCATTGCAAAATTATGGAACAAAAACCTATACAAGACAAGGAAACTACCTTTAGAATGGAAAGAGGTTGGGATATGACTGTCTGGCAGAAAGCTTATATACACTAACAATTTTAAATTCTAACAAGCTGAACACTGTGCAATGATTCAAATTTAGTTATGGATAGGAATACTTGTTACAATGCCCTATTTTGGACAAAGGGCCTGACAGCAGTTTATTGGGATGCTGGAGGAAAGTATGTGGTAACAAACAAGCCTCATATTAGTAAATTTATTTTCATACCAGAGGTGGTTGCTGGCATGGTTAAATAAAGGCAATGATTACTAATATTTGTCTCTGCAGTACAGAGTAAGTTAGGAGGCAGTTAAATAGAAGGTATAGGTATCTATAATGTTTTTCTTCTGTAATTCAAAAAGCAACAATGTGCTGCATTATCAATTACATCAAAGATATTGATTTTAGAGCTATGTTCTGATGCGGTAATTTGTATCACAAATTACTTAAATGTAAATAATGATTGTAATATGAATATGCATTTTTATGTGACATTGATTTCAGATGTTTATTAATTGTAATTATTATTGGGAAATAAGTTTATACGGCTTTACTGAAACTGTCAATAATAGCGCAATAATGCAGCGAGGGGGTGAGCTGTTTATCATTACTGGGAACAAGGAAGTTACGTAATGTTCGCGCGTTTTCGGTAGAACCTTCTAGAATGTTTCCCTAAAAGCAATAGGTATTCGTGGTTTTCATTGGATATTAAAATAGACGCTAATGTTGGCGCGTTTTATTAGCCAATAGCAGTTCATTTATAATCTTTAGGCATGTCAAGGAGTGGGAGTATATAAAGCCAGGTCCGAGGTAGATCGCCCCCAGTTCAACAAAATTCTCAACACATTACACGTCGGTCCCCCAGTTAATAAAAATTCCTAGCACATTACACGTCGTCAGTCAGTCCTTCAGTTCGTCAAGTTACGCGCAGCAGAATTACGAGAATCTAAAGTATTATATAGTTAATCATACACAAAGTTGAAATACAGAGTTAAAAGTGATAAGTAAGAAGTTATTACAAACAGTTTCAGTTTGGCGAGTATCTAAATCAATATGTAAAAGTGTTAGTGAACGTGTTCGACAATAAAAAAATTATATAACAAAATTTCTTCATTAAGTGTAATTTCTGGATAAAAGATTCCTTTCCATTTTACAACCTGCATGGAGATACATGTTCGACCCAAACAGCTAGCCTGAGGACATTTGAAATAAAATCATACACAAGCTAATACTGCCACAAATTGCTACGCCAGATGGAGCTACAAACCAAACAAATCAATGACGTCACAAGATGGCAACGCGTGAAGTAAGCAGCACAACATAAGATCTACAAGTTCTAATTACTTATGCTACAAACATTACGTAAGCAATATTTACTTCAAATTGGCTTCCATACGTGAGGCTCAAAATATATACAATTTGTTTTACTTCAAATTGGTACCACAACGTGAGGCTAACAATACAACACTATAAACTACTACAGTTCATTGGACTTTTGTGAGCACTTTTAGTCTTAAAATGTTGACCCCTTTTGTTTTATTATCCTCTTTATGCTGGTTGGTCTAAGCAGGTCATCTGCTTAGAAGGTGATTGTATTCACAGAGAGGAATGAAAAACTGTATCATTTTACCTTATGAACACTTATTTCACCACAAAAAAAAAAGAAAGAAAAAAAAATGTGCACTTTTCATAGCACCATAATTCAAGAATAGAAAAATTAAGTAAGGTTTCATAATAAGGGGTCAGCATATGCAATTCTTATATCCTGTTATTTAAAATTTAAATTAAAATAATATAGATTAGTTCTTATGATTAATCTCTTTTATAAATGTTTAAATAAAATGCTAACTTATTAAATAAAATGGATATTTTGCTTTTATTGAATGCTCAGTGAAATGCATTTTATATCTAATAAGAAAAACTATTGAACCTGTTTCGCTTTCATTTTAAAAGCACATAAGTAAAATTTATTTTCTTCAATTCTTTCATTAAAAATTAAAAGATGTGTATTTCAGATTTGTTGCTTTCTTAACAAAAAATATTTTACTGTAAACATATATCTTGAGAATTAAATACCACTAAAAATCACTGCATAACTATCACCTTACTTTTTAAGAGCAAGTTTTTCTCACCCACCTATAGTACTTAATAGCTTGATTTTTCCCATTGTGCAAATCAATGAAAGGTAGAAGAGAAATCTCTTAATTTCTCAAAATACTCATCAAGAACATTCTCTGGTTTAAGAATGACATACACTTCCTCCAACCAGAATACATCTTTAATACATTATGAATGCCAAACTCCTGTGTGAAGTAGACCAACAGCACATTTCTTTTCTATGCATAATCATGCGCATACGAGGGCAGTCCCAGAAGTACTTGACCTGACATACATACATATATATAGCGGTTGTTGTTTTTTCAAACAAATAACTAAGGTAGAAAATACCACTCTTATAAAACTTAAGTTTGAAGTTTGATGATGGTACATTGTTTAGTAATTGTTTGGCAGCCATTAATAATGAACTCTCTGAGCAAATTTGTAAACATGGATAAAACTGGCCAATGTTATGTGATACAATACTTTCATTTGAAAGGTCTTAGTCCAACTAATATTAAAGCTGAGCTAGATTCCTCTGGTGGAGTCTGCTCCTTCATTGACAACAGTAAAATATCGGGTGGCAGATCTTAAGCGAGGCCGTACAAGCTGCCAAGATGAACATCGCAGTGATCGACCAAATGAGGTGACCATGCCAGAAATTGTGAAGAAAATCCACAAAATGGTATTTGATGACCGTCGACTGAAAGTGCATGAGCTAGCAGACATCGTAGGCATTTCAAAAAGTGCTATATATCGCATACTAACTAAAATTTAGACATGAGAAATCTGTGTACAAGATGGGTGCCGTGTTTACTCATAATGGAACAAAAGCAGCATCATGAGGATGTTTCAGTTGAGTATTTGGCGAAGTTTCACTGCAATAAAGCCAAGTTTTTGCATTGATTCATAACCATGGATGAAACAGAGTCCATCACTTCACACATGAGATGAAGGAACAGTCAAAACAGTGGATTGAAAGGGAAGAATCGGCTCCAAAGAAGGCAAAGACAGTTCCATCTACAGGCAAGGTCATGGAGTCAGTTTTTTGGGATGCGCATGGGATAATTTTCATTGATTATCTTCAAAAAGGAAAAGCAATCAATGGTGAGTATTATGCAAACTTATTGCAGCATATGAATGATGAAATCAAGCAAAAACGGCCACATTTAGCAAAAAAGAAAGCTTTGTTTCATCAAGACAATGCACCAGTTCACACATCCATTATCGCCATGGCCAAAATCAATGAGTTAAAGTTCGAACTGCTTCCTCGTGCACCCCATTCGCCAGGCTTACCCCCCTCTGATTATTTTCTATTTCCAAAGTTGAAGAAATGGCTTGGTGGTAAAAGATTTGCCAACAATGAAGAGGTGGAGTTTGCAGTTGATGGCTATTTTGCAGAACTCAACGGTTCTCACTATAAACAGGGTATCGAAGCTATTGAACTTCGCTGGGAGAAGTGTATCGAGATGAAAGGAGACCATGTAGAGAATTAAAGATGTTTTTTTCCCAAAATTTTTGTGTTTTCTTTTTTAGGTCGGGTACTTCTGGGACAGCCCTCATATGTGCATGCATACACTTGTGTGTGAGTGTGTGTGAGTGTTTTTTTTTTGTTTCCTTTCTTTATTACTCATAGTTGAACTATTTTGCATGGGAGCATGTTCTTTAAAGTTAAAATTTATCTACAAAATGATAAATTATGAAATAGCATTTGCAGTCTCTTACCAATTACATGCAAAGCACTGGTATGCATTAATATATATGAAACGGTATTGTTGTATTGCTTTGTATTATTCACAAATAAAATCCTTAGTTATTAGTATGATGGATGCTTATTTACCTTTAGGTCATTGTTGGCTTCTCTTAGAGCTCCAGTCAGTGACAGAAGATAGTATATGACTAATATAAGAAGTAATAACAATGGTATAACTGTGCCAGGTGAAGCTATATAATCCAATGCTCTATGAAGAGATGATGGTAAAGCTTGTTGTAGACTTTTGGTGAAGATATGGTAGATACGACGGTAATTAGAAAATGGTCCACAGTGCCACGATGGCTTTATCCACACAATAGTATAGCCCACAGGTAGAACACAAAGGAACAGCATGGTCAGCAGTAGAGCAAAATAAAAATTATTGGAGCGTGATGCTCGGAACACTACCTGTTGACAATATCAAGATTGTTTGTACTTCAGCAATTTGAAATTCAGAAAAGATTTTGAAAAATTAAACATTCATTTAATTTTGCATTAATATTCATAAATATATAGGATGTCCCAAAGTCACTTGATGAAGTAAATTACATTACCAATGGTATTGTAAACTGGTGGTTTGTGCCTGGAAATGTTACCAGACATAGTAGTTTTACCTGAGAAAATCATACTTTTTTTTGAGAATTGTACAAACTTAATTTGGTAACAAGATGATGCTCCACCACATTACAGTTTACTGGTAAGGACAGAAATTTTGATGAGTGAATCAGAAGCATGATGCAACTATTGGTTTCTAAGGTCATTTGATCTAACACCATTCAACCTTTCAGTGTGGGAAATTAAAAAAATAATGCTCTTTTTACAAAATCATCTGGATCATCTGAGAGCAGTCATCAATGCGAAGATTTGTAAATTTACAATAACAAAGATTTGTAAAATGTGGTTAATAATGTAAAATAATGTTATGAAAAATGTATTGAAGTTAATGGAAAACATTTTGAGCAACTTTTGTAAGTTGTTTATAAACAAATATCAGTGAAATTAATTGCATAAGTGTTGTTTCCTTGGCTTTGTTGTTGCCATTTTTCAATTTCTCATTCAAGTGACTTTTGGAACACCTGCATCTAAGTTAAGAAATGTCAAAGTCTGTGCACAAACCTCATGAGGCACATTGCAGGTAAGCACTGCCCAGGAACGAAGATACATTAGCACAATAAGTTTTGCAAGGTTCAAAATTGGTAGCCCAGGTGAGAAAAACATGCCCATCCATACCATGCCTTGGTTGTTCACCAAATGTAGAATGTTTTCTGCTATTTTGAAATCACCATATTGTGGGAACTGTTTCTCCAAGTCCCAGCACCAACACCCATTTGCAAACCGAACAAACAGAGCTCTGATGAAGTCCATTATAAGGGTAGATGTTACTGTAACCACCTAGAACAAAGATGAAGGCTTCTTCAAGTAGGATGATTCATGATGTGTTTAAGTTTGGTGCACTTAAAGTAATTAATTGACAAAGTTGTATGTGACTTATTATTTATATTCTGTTTTGAAATATGTTTTCATTAAAGGTTTTCCTACTTTTAAACAAAATGGTTCTGTTCTAGTGTGACCAGAGGGCTGATGTTGAAAAATAAAATTCCAAGTTGTGATTGTAGATTTGCACAAAGATATAAGACACCATGACAAGAAACACAGTTTTTCTTTTTGTCGCATTCTACATAGTAATAAAAACACCTCATCTTTCCCTTGACTATGAAATGATTCTCAGCTCATGTAATATAGGTACCTCACTGCAAACTAGTGATTTTGAACATGTCTAATTACTGCATAACCTCTCTGTCATGAATCCAGAGATGAACATTCATTAGGGAGCAATTATTAGAACAGTAATTTACTGCTTTGCGCATCAGTTTGGATGATATAATATTGTATCTAAATTGCTAAAATAAGTCTAGTGAATTTTGTTTCTTTGCCCAATATAACTAAATAGGTATACTGTACCTATTCAGGAGTGAATTTAGTTCTTGTCTGATTATTCTATCTGCTGTAGCACCTGCATGATTCTTTTGTTCCCTTTCCATGTAATTCTGTGCATCCTCACTTCTGAAGTGCTGTAAACAGTTGCTTGCCCATCCACCATAACAATGTAATTGTTTAGAAATTGAGTCAATTTTTGTCATACAACTTCACTTCCACTTTTAAAACTCAGACATGTTATGAGAGCTACTGCTCTCATCCTCAGCTGTAAGTCAACTGAGTATAAGAGCGTAACTCTTGAAATACATCCCAAGTTTTAAAGGTGTAACAAGTTGTGCGGCAAAAATTGGCTCAAGTAATTTCTAAATTATTATAGGCCACAAATGTTACTAACTTCTTTTAATTTAAAATTAATGCAATTATGGCTAAATTTGCTTGGATTACTTGGAACGAAATTCAATTGAATGATTGACCAACCATTTACACTAGCTGCTGCTTTCCAGACATTTCCAATGTAGGACATTTAGGTCAAAATAGTAATTACAAAATCTCCTAGTATTTTGCTGTACTTCTTTGGGCTTCTGCCCTTTCCTTGCCAAGAGACCCAGTAGCAGTGGGCAGTAACATGGGTCTGACCAGAACCACCTACATAAACTTTGGCACCCTAAAATGCCATTGTGGCAGACCCCACCTTCCCAAGTTCATTTCAGTGTGCCACAGTGTTTTGTGCTGTGTTCAGGTCAATGTGGCTTTAAATTTCAAGGACTCCAAAATGAAAAGTCGAATAAATACCAAACTTGACATTTATGTTTAGTATCTTCCAAAGATACAACACAGGAATTTTAAAGAAAATTCCCCCAACACAAACTACCCTTTATATAGAAAATGTTTTGATATTTAGGATTTTCTCTAAAATTGCTTTAATAATTTTTATTCAAATACCATATATTTAAGTTATTTATATGATAGTTAAAAGTATATCTTGAATTTTCTGGTAATAGCGTGTGAAGTCCACTTCATTTGGCACAGTTTGTCCACTGAAACTGTATTAAGCAAGTCCATGTAATTATGTTAGGCATGATGTTACAAACACTATAATTTAGCGATGAGAAATAAAGGAACAGCTAATTTGAAATTCTACTTACCTCCATTAAAGTATTCTAGAACACGCTAAAATACATTACTGCATGGCAAGAACCAGCATCACTCCCAGCCTGCTGATAAAGAAATATGAACACACGCTAGCACTGAACCCCGGATGAGTGTGCCTGATCACTTTGTCATAGGATAATTGTGATGAAAAGTTCATAATGCACAGATATTTTAGCCAAAACCTATTCTATTAATTTAAATATAAAATACAATTATATGTTTTTAATTAAAGCAACTCAACATAAAAATTGTTATGTTGGAAATATTGGAGGAGGAGTAAACACCCTCACTTACCCCCACCCTAAATAATGCCTATGATCTTATCATGCAATACTTACAAAGCCAGGGATGGTACCATTGATATTTTTGAGCAATAAATAGTCTACAAAATCAAAGACTTATGTAGCATTTTAAAATGCATGATTAAAATGTGTTTATAAAATAGAAGAATTTTTTATTACTTTTGTGTATAAGCTGCCCTCCAAATTTTAAATTATATTTCAGAAAAAAAAAATATAGTTTATGTATATGTAAATACAACAATTATTGACTGCCTCTGTTGTCTAGTGGTCGATACACTGGCTTTTAACCCAACAGGTCCTAGTTTTCTTTAATTAGGTTATACCTAGTCTTCCATTGATGCTGGAAATCCTGTATATGGGTAAGTTTCAACTTTAAAAAAAAATAATAAAGCTAAAATTTATAACCTTATGAAAATAAGTAATAACACCAACACCAAAAGTCAAGAGTGCTGATATGGCTACAATGATTGAATAAAGAAAGCTATAACAAAACAAATTAATATGTGCATTTATGTGTTTACCAGATCCATCACAGTGAGCTTCACCAATTCTTGACCAAACATAGTTTCCCAACATAAACGTCTCAACTTTATTCTGTTCTTTGGATCCATTTGGTCTGCAGGAAATAACTCAGAAGTTGGGACAGTAGACTGTGCATCTAAAAGGGAATAAATTCAAGGTCACACATGATTTCATATATGCTCAAAAGCTGAATAATATGGAATACATATACCTATATATTTAATATCATTTTCCATTTAAAGATTATTAAATATGGTAAGTACCTATTGTAATACCAGGTGAGAAAGAAAGAAAAGAAAAGAGAGGGAAAAAAGAGAATATTATTTCCAAAAGCATATCATCTATTCTATCTATATTCAACTATAATTTTCTTTTAGAAACAAGAAATCAATTTCCTTTAGTCTTAGGAAAGCACAACATACTAAACATTAACTCATTAAAAATAAAGTAAACCTTGCATTTATTTAAAGGTGAGAAATGGTTGTTCCCATCCTCAGAAGCTAATCCAACTGGCCGGTGTTGTTGGTGTTTCTGTTTTGTTGACTGGATACTGTGGTGGCAAATCAAAATTCATTAGATGTGTGTTGTGTTTTAGAATGGTGATCTTCTCCCATGTATCTAATTCAGCTGCAAATTTGGCTGGTTTGACTAATGTAATATTGGGTTTGATGCTGTGATTGGTGATCCATACTACCCAAGAAAATATCACAAATTTAAGAAGATTTTCATGAAACATAATATCAACCTAGCCCCACAGAACAAATTTAGCATAGAGAAATTACCTTGTAACAAGTTAAAATACCCCATACCACAAGACAAAAAAGCTGGAATCTACAAAATCAATTGTTTGGATTGCAATAAAGTATATATTGGTAAGACAAAAAGAAACCTAGAAACTAGGCTAAAGGAGCACATGAGATGTTTCAAAAACAAACAAATGGACAAATCTGCAGTTTCACACCATTTGTGGATCACCAATTACAGCATCAAACTCAATATTACATTAGTCAAACCAGCCAAATTTGCAGCTGAATTAGATGCATGGGAGAAGATCACCATTCTAAAACACAACACACATCTAATGAATTTTGATTTGCCACCACCAAGTCCCCTCTGGAAGTACATTTCACAACCACAAGATGCCACCACAGTATCCAGTCAACAAAATGGAAACACCAACAACACCGGCCAGTTGGATTAGCTTCTGAGGATGGGAACAACCATTTCCCAAAACATGTTAAGTGAGTAAACATAAGTGATGTTAGTTTAATAATTCCGACTCACCTTTAAATAAATTCAATAACACATCACTGTTTCTAGCTTCTTTTCAAATATCAATGTAAAACAAACCTTATTAATAGGCTCTCGTTATTATGGTATTCTGTCCATTATGAGATTTATATATGGTTTCTGGACATTTTGTGTATAATTCTGCATAACTTTGCTTCAATAATGGTTTCAAATCCCCTTGTAGTGCTGCTTTCTGATTGGAAATTGGTAAAAGTTCTGTATCAATTGTAAAACCATAATATTTTAAAGGCATGTTGAAGAAATGCATTGCTATGGATGATTAATAGAACACACATTTAAATACCTATTATACCTGTGTGAGTTTATAAGTTGGAAAGTGCCTCCCCATCACACTCCTGTAGCTAATGATATGTTGCACAAACCTTGTAAATATAGAACGAAAGGAATTAAAAAATTGCCATATTCACCACTTTCTATACATTTTAGACTTTATTTAAACATTCTGCTGTGCACAAGCTGTGATAATACAAAATAATAAGGCACATGTAATAAAATTCTCTAACTAGCTAGACGATCTTGTGTTTGCATTTTACCCTGAGCTCTTCATCAATAAAATTTGCTCCCTATGAGATGGTGTCCATAATGATTTCTACTACAGAGTACTTACTATTCAGCTTATTGTGTGCTGTACCTTAAACCAGTATATTGCATATAGCACACTATACTACTCAGGACATATATCTTTAGTGTTGTTTACTTACAGCCAATGCAGCAACTATCCCTGTTGTGTATATTGAATACGTGCTACTTGAATGTAAGCACGATAACACCACCACCAAATCAGCACTATTCTTAAATGTCCTGAGTAGTATATGTCTGTACTGTTGTTAAAACTATTGCCATTGTAATAAGTAGAGCCCAAATGTTTAGAGATTTTTAACAAGGTAAAAAAATGCAATAAAAACATAAGGAAAGATGTGGTAAAGTTAAAAAAATCTACCATGTTAAATTCAGAAGACTCTCTCTACCTTCTGCTTATATGTGGGTATACAAATTATTCTTACAAAAGTTTATTTTCGTATCTACTTCATTTTAATCAAGATAAACCTTTCCGTAAATAGCTGCATTACACATTTTGTTATAGATACAAAGGGAATAGCAATAGTCAAATGTTTTAGAACTGGACTCTATACGCTGGCCTTAAATATCCATACTCTTTCCATGACATTGCATGAAACAACTGAAAATCTACAGGGATTTAAAAGAATGGCTAAGTATTGAATGCGAAACGTTTATAATGGATATCTTGGAAATGGCTGTTGCCACAAAATAAGTTATTGAAAATAAATTGTGTGTTTTAAATAGATCTACATTTTTTGTCAGGTATGTTTTCATCTATCGCTTAACGTTTACCAGTTATACAAGATTATACAACATTCCTTCTGAATGAAGACTTCACAGGCTATTACTAGAAAATTCAAGGTATGTATTTTATTTGTGATGTAAATATCTTTAATATATGGTATTTGAATCAAAATCGTTAGAGCAAATTTTTAGAAAATCAAAAATTTCGAAAAATGTTCCATTTAAAGGGTGGTTGAGGGATTTTCTTAAAAATCTTTATGTCACATCTTTGGAACATATTGAACTGAAATACCAAGTTTGGTATTTATCCAACTTTTCGTTTTTTAGTTATACTGTTCTCTCTCTCTCTCCCTCTCCCATGTCATCCTCCGTGGTTTAGTGGTTAAAATGCTAACCTCTAGTTCCCAAGGTCGCAGGTTCAAACCTGGCGGAGGGTGATGGATTATTTCAGGCATAAAAATCCTTAGCATGGCTTCCTTCGGAAGGGAAGTAAAGCCGGTGGTCCAGTGTCGTAGATTTACGGCATGTAAAAGAACCTCAAGCCTGATAAAAATTACAGGTCTTTCACACCCAATATAGAATGGGATGCTAAGGACCATAGCAGTTAAAGAGCATCCATAAATAAAACTCAATTTCAATTTCTCTCTCTCACTCACTGACACACACACACACACACACACACACACACACACACACACACACACACACACACACACACACACACACACACACACACACACACACACACACACAGGCCTTTTCCTAAAAATGATTTTTTTGGATTCAGGTGGTCTCAGAACATACATTTCTGGTGAAATCCCAGCATTGAAGTTTTGGGGGATACAATACTTGCCCTACTTGCTCTATGTGGTAAAGAAAGTATTTAGTTTATTCAATATTAATTGGCATTGTCCCTATAAGTCCTGCAAAGTAGCAGTTTGAAATGTGTTGAGGTATGTGTGAAGATAGACTATAGCACTGTCTACTGCCACCTAATGTTGTTGCTTCCCATAGGTAGAGCATTCCAGCAGCAATTGTTGCATCTTGCAAACACTTTGGACATCAATAAAGACAACATGGAAGCAGACAAGCTTGAGCAATGGTAAACAGTGTGATTTCTCTAGAGGGAAGGCGTGACTGTTTCAGACATCCACAAGATGTTAATAGCCATATGTGGAGGGTCAGCACCAAGTCGCAGATCCATGTTTCATTGGGTATCAGAGTTCAAAGACAGCAGGGACTGTGCTGAAAAACACAAAAGCATTGGGAGTCCAGCAACTGCAAGCAAACCAAACAGTGCCCGGCATGTCAATGACTTGATAATGGAGAACAGATGAATCATGTTTGATGAACTAGAAAAGAAAACAGGTCTAACACAGAACCCTCCACATCATCATCCATGAGGATTTGAAGATGAAGAAGATGTGTGCATAATGGGTGCCCCATATCCTCACCATTGCGCAAAAACAGAAGCATGGAGATATGCCGACAGTTGGTGCAACAATATAGTGCAGATTCAGTGGAGTCCTTTGAGTGTCTGGTCATTGTCGACATGGTTCTTCCACAAGACTCCAGAAAAGAAACGCCAGTCTATGAAGTGGAATTATACTGGGAGCCATCATCCCAAGAAGTCATGGCTAGGACTATTCATGCAAAAACAAATGGTGTCTGTGCTCTGGGATCAGGAAGGGATAATTCTGGTGGATTGGCTTCCTCCCAATATGACCATCAACAGTAATTGGAACTGCAGTTTACTGCACCAAGTCCGCCAATGCATTCAACAATGCCACCATGGAAAATGGGACTGTGGCATTCTTCTCCAACATGACAATGTGCAGTCACATGCCAGTCATCAAGACCATTGCTAACGTGTGTGAACTAGGGTTTACTGTGCCAACACATCCTCCATACTCGCCAGATCTGGCTCCTAGTGACTATGCCCTATTTGATGCAATGAAAGAGATCATGTGGGGTAAGAAGTTCACCATCAATGATGAACTTCATGCAGTTGTCCACCAGTGGTGCTGGGATACCCCCAAAGAATGGTTTGCTACACAAATATGGAAACTCCAGAATGATAGCAAAAGTGTCGACATTGGCGAGGAATACCTGTAATATTATCTGTTATTCTTTTGTTGAGTAAGTGGTTCCTGTGAACACAAACAAATTCTAGTGCCAATCATTTTTGAATGCCCTAGTAGAAAGGCTTTAAAGTTATGGTCATAATATATTTAATAACCGATATTTGGTTTAAAAATCACACAAATCATACATTTTTTGTTGCACATTACCACAAGCTATTGTTGTAAATGCTCATGTGTTAGACTCTATTGACAACAATTAATGAATTATGCAACTCTAATAAAAAACGTGACTGTCTTCTAGACATGGCAATGGTTGTTGGCAGCAGCCTTATTTTTGTATCACCACTCTTTGAAGTGGGTATAGGTTTTTTTTTTGTAATCAGCTGTATTTTCACAAACGTTACACAATAAATCAGTTCCATCAGTTGAAAAGACATGGGCAACAAATTCACTAACATAACTGAGAATTGCTTTTTTAGAAGCTTTGTAACAGTGAAGACAAAAATTTGAGACACGTTTGCTTCACTTACTCTATAATTTATACAGGACATGTTTCAGAAGCTTTTGCTTCCATCATCAGCTGTAGGTATTTTTCAGTGATTGACTGAAGTTAGGCTACATAGATAAATGGTATTATTTCTGCTTTTATATGACAATAACTGACCATCACTGTTCCTCAAAATTTTTTTCCTGCGGTACTTCCTGATACTGGCAAACACACTTTCAAAGAGAAATCCTGAACCTTAGCAGATAGCAAAATTTACAATACAAAGGATGGTCACATTGCAACATAAAGGATGTCCAAATGGTGTCCATCTATAGTTCCCTTAATGTAATAGAAAAATTGAAAATAAATTGAAAAAGATTAAATTGAATTTAAAAAGGCAAAAATTGGCATTTATAATCAAATAAGACAGCTAGACCTTAAAAATGTGAAATGCAAACTGGTTCTATTACTTCCAAACACCCTAAAATATGATTATAATTACATAAGTTTTTTATTTCTTACCACCTAGTAAAAAAAAATCTGATGTGTTACATTCAAATAACCTTCTCTAACCTCTATCATTTATTAATGGCTATAAAAACTATTCTTATGAAAGTTTATTTTTCTGTCTACATTTTAATTGAGACAACCCTTTACAGAAGTAGCTACATCACACACTTTGTTATAAATGCAAAGGGATAGTGATAGTCAAATATTTAAGAACTGAACGCTATATATTCTAGCGCATATGTGTGTGCATTGTCATGTTGGACACATTATTGCTTTGTAGCATGTCATTGTTGAACTAATTATTTTGATTGGAGTTTGAATTCTGTCCGGTGTGGCATATCTCTCTCTCTCTCCCCACCTCCTAGTCAAGGGGTGGAGAGAGGAAAGGGGGCGAAGGCAAGTAGCGTTACTGGTTTCTTTGTTTGATAGCATCAGTAGTAGTCTAGTAGTAGCATGGGTCAGTCTTGTGCGTGTCTTCAGAGTGAGTGGTTGTATGTAAGAGTGCATGGATTGTGTGTGTGGAGCATCTCCCTCCAATGTTTGTCCTGTAATCTTTTGTGTATGATGTAGTGGCACCAAGGCAAATTTATAATTAACCACAGGTAAAGTGTTAAATGTGAAATTAAGTGTATTTTGTTATGAATATCCCATGCCTGCTTTAAATTTGTGCAGCTAAGTTCCTGGTCCTCTCATTGCCACTGCAGCTACGCTCCCCAATGTTTATGCCAGGGTAACTAAATTTAATATTTTAGCTGCAAAACCTTTTGGCCTCACCACAGGGTATAACAATATTGGCCTTAAAATTCCATACTCTTCCCATGCAACTGCAAGAAACAACTGAATGTTGACAAGACTTCAAAAGATTGATAAATAAATGAACCATTTAAACCCTTAAAAATGGACATGTTGGAAATGGCTGAATACACAAAAAAGAATCTATCACTTAACATTTACCAGTTATACAATATTATACAAAATTCCTTCTGAATGAAGAGGATTTCAGGATATACAGTTTATTTATCATGTAAATATCTTAAATAATAGTATTTTAATCAAAATATTTATAGCTATTGCGCACATTGCACGCATGCATGCATGTACATACACACTTACAGACCTTTTTATACAAATGGTTTTTGTTTGTATTAAAAGGGCTGCAAAACATGCATTTCCAGTGAAATATCAATATCTAATATTTGGTTGGAATACAATACCTTCTTTACCTACTACGTAAGTGGTAGAGAAAGTAAAAAGCATTTTGCCTAACATCTGGACTCTAGTTATAAGAAATATATCTAAGACTCACCTAAAGTTTCTCCAGTGATGTGCATTGTAGATGTAGTTGTAGGCTGCCAATGTATGCTGAATGGTGGAGTCTCACTTAAATCAGAGTTGTCCATTGTTAACATATCTGTATGTCCTGTTACTGATTGAAATTGCTGTTCTGTCTCAACACTGAGTTCAGAAGAATCCAATATGGACTCCTGTGTTGATAACTGTGATTCAGTCACTGCTGACTGATAGCTGAATGATTCCAAATATTTGGTCTCTGTTTCTAGCAAAGGTAATTTCGATTCAGAATGTGTAGTTTCCACTGTTGTTGTACTAAGAGAACTGCCTTCTTCCTGTTCATTATTCCATATAGAGATTTCAGTAACAGTGGTTTCTATACCTATAGAATCATATGCTGACTCATCTGTTTCCCTTATTGTTGTTGATTCTGCATCTCTTTTGCCCCTTATCTTCTGTTGGTCATACTCCCATTCTTCTTCATATTGCTGACTATCATCATAATCAAATGTAGTGGAAGCTATACCAGAAGTTAAGTCATATTTTAAGCTTGAGCTCACTATTTCAGCTTCAGGTTCTTCGCTGTGTTCAGTACTCTTAATTTCTGTTATTGTCAATGAACTGGACTCCTGTAATGTTGGTAATGGTAATGGTAATGGTAAAGAACTGTTTTCGCCAATACTGGAAATGTTATTTATTGCTACTGTAGAAAACTTGTTTACTGCTTGCTCAGTGACTAGAACCGACATTGTAGTGTTAGCTGTAGAGGAGTCTCTCACTGTTGTCAGAATATTTTCTGTTACTTGAGGAGTGCTTGCAATGGATGTTGCTATCATAGTGAGAATGGCTGTAGTATTCATCTGTTCTTCAGTGGAAGGACTCCATTTACTTTGTTGTGCTTCTGTCACTGGACTTAATGTAGTAGTGTTTGGTTTCCAGTTCTCCAGTTCTGTTGTCTAATAAACAAAATAAATTCACAGTATTTTAATAATTAGTTTTCTTAGGAATTAGTACACAAGGTATTTACTTCTTACCTTGTGCCACAGATTGATAGAGTCTAGCATCATGTAAGGTCTTCAACATATACCAGTAATGTTAAATGCAAACAGTACTCACCATTAAACTAATTTTTCCAAAAAGTGCAAAGATGAGAGTGTACAGATTCAGCATGTTCAGAACCATTATTCTGAAAGAAGACAAAACTATAAATTTTTTCTGAAGTAATTGCTCCTAATCTATGAGAGTGTACATACATATAAGCCAGGGAGAAGGTAGGAAAGTTTGCCATGCTGATTGCATAGAACTCACATTGGCACCTTCCACCTATAATGTTCCTTGTGTATAGTAATAATTTGGAGTATAGTATTGTGTATAGTAGCTAACTTGGGAGGACAGTTTTTCAGATTATATGAACAAAAGACTGACTATATTGGTAGCAAATTTTTATTCCTCTATTATCCAAGTTTAAACATGTTCTTACTAAATTTCTCATAAAAAAAAGAGCTTATTACAATGTTGAAGAATTTCTTAACGATAATAGTATTCTACTTGATTTCCCTAGTACACATGCTATTGGGTCTCACATGTAATCTTATCTGTTTTCCACTTACTGTTATGTTTTTTCTACTGTTTTTATTATAATTATTTTTATATTCATATTGTTTTCTTTTCTCATTTATTTATTTGTTTATAAATGCTGACTATGTTCTTAAACATGTTTTTAATTATATATATATATATATTTGTGTAACATGTTATAAAAAACAATAAATGTGAATTGAATTGAATAAATACAAATTTATATTCAGTGCTGATTTTACAGAGAAAGGTTAATTGATGGTGCTTTCTGAGGGATATCTTACATTAAGAAAGTATTATCAGAAGAAAGAATATTTAAACTGGAACATTTTAGAATATACTCTTAATATGAGTGACCATGCATAGCAAATTCTATGGATTATGATAAAATAAATCGTTGCTGATTCAATTATTTAAAGTAGCTTCAAAATTGGCATTCTTAAGTTATTTATAACCAAATATCTTTCCAACAAAGAGATTAAGGTGAATGTGGAACAATAATTGATGAACATCCAGTTGGCCAAGGTTTTCAAGTGCAGTGAAGCACTTATTGGGTTTAACAACCATAAAAATGTAGCCCCCCCTCTCCACAACACATACACATGCAACAGTGGTACCTATGCTGTTACTTGTATTCACTAAAGGAAATAAGATTATTAACCTTTTTTTACACTTTATGTGACCCCCAAAACCTTATTTGTCTTGCCGAGTCTGAACCTTTAGCATACATAATATTTCATTTCCTTCCCAGTATGCTATTGTGTAGTTGTTGCCCAACAGAGATTCAAAATATTAGTGTGCAAATAGATGCTACTTTTATCACTCAAAATCTACTTTTATTTGCTTGCATAAGCTTATATAAAATAAAATTGGATAAATAGAATCATTTTAATATGCTGCTTTTCATGTTTCCTTTAAACATATGACTGTACAGGCATTCCAAAAGTAGACACAATGTATTGTTTTTGTTAATAATGTCGGTCTTCTTGAATTTCTCTCATCATAATACAGCCATTTTACAACTTTTCTCTGAGTAGTAAAAAAATGCAATGGCAAGGGTCCCAGAGGGTACCTCCAGGAAATCAGCATTCAATATATCTAACTCAGAAGAAATGGATACCATGAAACACACCTTTCAATAAAGAAGGAAAGTGGGAGTAGACTAAGGATAAATTTTGAGACGATTAGATAATTAGTATCTATTGTTGGGTAACCTTACTTTTGTTAAGGTTAAGAGCATAATGCAAATAAGAACTCTTTAGATTCCAGAATTATCTAACTAACTAGCTCTTGTGCTTTATTATGTTTTTGAGAAACAATACCCACAATCTTGGTATTGTCATTCAAACTGTTCCATACAGCCAAGAGAACCAATATTAAATTTTAATACCTAATTGGATTAATTATGCAAGAAGGAAAAACTCCAAGATGTTTTTTCAACTATGCAATTTTAAAACTATAACAAATAAAACTATAAACATCTCTTTTTATTTCCCTCTCCCTCTATCATCTGCTAGCAAACACATAGTTCTAATTTTGAACCATGAGCACTGCATTCTTTTACACACTGGTAACAACTACCCTGGTTCTTGGCTACCAAGTTCTCAATTAAAAGATTTCAATCAACTTCATATGAGAAGAGCAACTTTGAAATGCAGAATATGTACACCTTGATCCAGAGTTTTCAAAGATCACCATCTGATGTTCACAAAGAAAACTGCTATGTTTATGGACCCACTGTTTCTCACTATGAGAAAAAAATTCTGATGTTTGTATTCACATGATCTTCTCTACTCACTCCACTACACTACAAACTACTCTTACAAAATCTTATTCTTTTGTCTAGTTTTTGTTAATGAGATAAACTTTCATTACACATTTACCCATTCATTGTAGGAAAATTCAAACGATTGAAGAAGAGTATCTCGGAAAATAGTTAATGCTACAAATAAATTTATTTGACATAAAGTGTGTGCTTTAATCACATCTATTGTTTTGTGTAGTAAGATTTTGTTTATCTCTTATGCTTTACCAATTATACAAAAGTCATCCACAGTGAAGAGGCTTCCATGGGTTATTCCCAGAAAATAATCCAAGACATACATTTTATTTGTCATGTAAATATCTTAAACACACAGTATTTTAATCAAAATTGCTACAATCGTTAATGTTTTTCCATGTAAAGTTTAGCTTTGTGTGGGGAGATTCTTTTTTTTTTAAATCTTAAGAATGACATCCTTGAATGATTCTGAACCTAAATACTGAGTTTGATACTTAACCAAAGTTTTGCTTTTGGGTTATGTTGTTCACAGACAGCATAACTGAAATAAAGTGTTTGTAAACATCATTCTTAGTATTTAAGTTCAGTACCTTCCAAAGATGTGACAAAGATTTTCGAGAAAGTACCATACCATAAACTACTCTTGCTAAAAAAAAAAAAAAAAAAAATGTAAATCTCTTTAAAATATACAAATTATTAAAATCATCTTTTTTTTCATGGCATGCTATTTTTCAGACATCCATTTTTATTAGTTTGAATTTTTCAATACTTTGTCACTTTTTGAAGTGCTGTCACCATTTGTTGTTTCTTGCAATGCTATGGGAAGAGTATAGAATTTCAAGGCCAGTATATAGCAACCAGCTTTTAAACATTTGAATTATTAATTCAGCTTCCTGTATTCCCCTTGTACCTACAAAAAAATGTGTAACTAATTCTGCAGATGATTATTTTGATTAATGATGGAAATAGATGAAAAAATAAACTTTTATAAGAATAGTTTGTAGAAACTATATAAAAACAAACAATAGTGACTGGAGAAAGTCATGTGAATTTAACACAGCAGATTTGTTCATTCCTTTTTCACTTTTGTTTTTTTCAATTATATGTTGTTTTTATCATTTATATGGGAGTGAATAACTTATTGCAACCTTTGCTCTCCCCTGTAGTGCACTTGGTATTTAGTAGTATTGCACAAGAGAAAGCAAATTTCACACAGTATGACTACTTCCTTCTTGCTACATCCAGTTAATGTTATCCTTATTATAAATTGAGCATCTAATGTCTTTAATATAGATTAATTCTTTTTCAAATTTTGATGTATTACTTATTATTAAGTAATTAGGGTTACTGTCCAGGACGTGTCTGACATTTACATGGCTTTACTTAATCCAGCAGGCATTTTAGTTTTTCTCTTGAATGTCTGGGATTATTGCATGACAATATATTTTAAACATTCTTTCAGTTGTGCTTAAGCCTTAGGAGCATATTGTTATCACATTATTCGCAATGTATAGTGGACTGTGGAGAAAACATGATTTTGATGCTGACAGCAAGGGAATTTATGCACTGTAGTGTAACTAACTAGGATGCCACTTATTTGGATGGAGAAAAGTTATCCAAACTGTCCAGATGCCATACCTCAAGCTGTGGTATTAGTTTTCCAACTATGTTTATCCCTGTATGTGCCCTGCTGTTTACAGTTTTATGGATGTGGATATTCGAGTGTATATCAAAACTCATCTGATTGAATCACTTTAAGTATGTCATCTTTTCATACAGAAATTAGTGAAAACCAAAAAAGATGGTGTAAATTTGCAGATAAACTAAAAGTGAAGTATCCCTGCTTCACACATGGACAGAAAGAGGTATGCCCAAAAGTGTCAGGTTTTTTAAAGAAATGTCCTGCTTTTTTTCAAGTAATGTCCTGCATTTGAGAATTTTGAGTTGGTAACCCTACAAGTAATAAAGCAATGACAGTGAATGTTTAGATATATATAAGAGGATTTTAGAAAGAAGTGAGAATGAGGGTGGAAGACATAGAGAAACAAGAAATATGGGCTAGTTTTGAGGATTAAAGTTTGTTTACTTTGTATAAAGGCCGTGGCCGAGTGGTTAGACCGCTCGCCTCCCACCGAGGCTGCCCGGGTTCAATCCCAGGGACCTGCATGTGGGATTTGTGGTGAATGAAGTGGCGTCTGGGCGGGTTTTCTCTGGGTTCTCCGGTTTCCCCTGCCATTCATTCCACCAACTGCTCCATAATCACCTTTCCTTTCATCCATTTCACCAACATTTTGTTTCATCTACTTCCCTCATCCCATACCAGGCATCGGGCTGATCACCCATCCTGGATGCTCTGTCTGATCCATGAGTGTCTGCTCCTCGACGGGCCTCTGACCCCAGGCACCCGCTTGTAAGTCCTGGGGGATGTAAGTCCTACATAAGAGGAGGGTAAACAGATAATGAATGAATGAATGAATACTTTGTATAAATCAGTTAAAAGAAATTGGGAGAGGGAGAAGTATGTGGACATATGCAATAAATTTGGAAGAATAGGTCTTGCTTGGATACACACAGGAGTAATATTTCTAAAAAGGATAGGAAATAATTTCTTGGGGAGATGTATTATGTGTGACAAATTGTGTAGTATTTTCCATTGGCTAATAGAATGTGAAAAGGTTAAAAGATGGAGAGATGATGTTTGGAATAAAAAATGGGTAAATTGAACAATGAAATAATAGCAATCAAAATGCTGGCAAGCCCAAAAGCAAAAACAATTAAAATGGTGGGGACATTTTTAGGAAATGTAAGAGGTAAGTGGACAAGGAGCGCAAGAAAGGAGCAAAGAATGTTTTCAGCCTGGAAAGTGAAGAGATGATACAATAGCTTTATCCAATACATATGACCTAGGGGTTAAAGTATGAGGAAGCTAGTTTATAGATGCAATAGATTTTTAAAACTTTTTAGCTGTAAGTTTCGGAAAGTTGGAAATATATATTCATGTTCATTCATATCTCGTGCGCACGCACACACACATGCATGCATGCACACACACACACACTCTCTATTGAAGCTAATGCAGATTTTTACCTTGCAAGCTGAAGTCGAAGTTGTTTCCTTGGATGAAAACATTCAAAAAGGCCCAGAACTTCAAAAATAATGGGAAATATAAAGGTGATGGATGTAAGGACGATTGTAATCTCATTCTGGCGCCACCAGTTGGCATCATGCTCCACATGAGTAGAACGTTTCACTACTTCCACAACTGCATAAGCTGAAGATGCCAAAAGTGCTAACACGGTCAAATTCACAAGCACCCGCAGACCTATTATCTGCCAACTGTTGGAAAATGTGAAGGTAATTATCAAAGGATATTTCATACCATTCATTTATAAAATTGTAATCCTATAATTAGTTCATACTGTCTATTTAAATTTTATGTGCTTTCTCATAGTAGAAAATCTCAGAATTAGTATAATGCTAGCTTCTATGCAGTTGAAGAGATATTTACTATAATTTCACATATACAATGTGCTTTTAGCAAACAATACGCTTATGTAACAACCTCCAACTCTCATTACTTTAAAATATGCTTATGTGCCTTTAGAAAGACAGTATTAGTATCTAAGAGGGTTGTAATTGATACTGAATAAGTGACCAGGGTCAAAATGCAGTAGACAATCTAATTTGTAAAACTCTTAGCACAATAAATACAATACAATAAATACAATACAATGATGATGATAAGGATAATAATATAGTTAATGTGACATACAAGATATGAAAGAAGAACGTTAGTAACGTTTGTACACACCTGCACATCACAATGGTTGTTCACTCTCAGTCTAATAATAATTACTTACAGATCACCTAGATAATACAAACATTTGTTAATTGGATACTCTTTTAGTTTATGTTTGAAACACATTTTTGAGGTGGCTAAATTTTTCAGTGTCACTGGCAATCTATTAAATAAAATTGCTGCTCTCGTATTAATGTCCCTCTCAGAGATACTATTATTTGTACTATGTTTAAAATAATTGCAGTTATTTCTTGTATTATGGTCATGTACTTGATTGTTCCTTGTTAATACTTGCTTTGCTATTGCATATATTATAGTTCTATAAACATACAAAGAATAAATGGTGAAACATTTTTCATTAATGAAGGTAGTTTTTTAAGTTTCCCTTGGTTTCAAGTTATATATTAGATTAATACATTTCTTTTGTGGACTGAGAATTCTATTTAAACAAGTTTTTACAGCTCTTCCCCATATTTCCCTGCCATAAATTAAATGAGAGTAGATGCATCTAAAATATATCAGTTTTAAAGTTTTAACATCATTATAGTTTTTGAAATACCTCAATAAGTATATTGTTTTGCTAATAGCATTGCATGTATGGTCGATATGCTCTGTCCATTTTAAATACTTGTCCACATGATGCCTAGAAATTTGCGTAAGTTAACCTCAGAACATTCAGATTCTGAACTTGCAGGCTAATATTGTTGATATTTTTGGTTAATATGTTGTATTTCATCATCTTTGTTTTCTGCATATTGCATTTCAAATTTAATTTCAAAATAGTTAGAAGCATGGATGTAGAGCTCTTTATATTTGTGTGTAGTTTGTCTGTTTTATACCAGCAAAACAGAGTATTGTCAGCATAAGTAATGATGGAGATATTATTCGGGTGTAGTATGTTGTTAATGTACAAGATAAATAATAGCTGACCTAACACACTGCCTTGGGGAACCCTATGCTTTATGTTTCCATGCTTATGTTTCTGACAAGCTTTCCCTTCTTATGAGTAATTTCAGTAATTTGTTTCCTACCAATTAGATAAGTAGTAATTAGGTTTTTGGGGAGACCTCTTAATTTCATACATCCCTAGCTTTTTTAATAAGATATTGTGATCAACACAGTCAAAAGCTTTGGATAGGTTGAAAAATACCTTGCTGTTGGTTTGCAGCTTTTCTATTATTATTTTAATAAACTGACTGATAGCAGTAATGGTGTATTTACTTTTTCCGAAGTCATGTTGGAAATTTTTCAATATATCCTGTTTGTCCAAATTAGAAATTAGTCTTGATAATATGACTTTTCAAAAACTTTGGCAATCTTAGAAGTTAGGATTATCAGCCTGTAATTGTTAATATTGTTTTTATTACCCTTTTTGAATAATGGCTTAATCTTTCCCAGTTTTAATATATCTGGGAATTTTCCTTCCTCTATAGAGCAGTTAATTAAATAGGTCAGTGGTTAGGTCAGATCAACTATTTGCTTTCCTCTTGGGCAAGTTTGGTTTCATTTCAAGATCTAATGGAATGTTTAGCACACAACACAAAAATAGCATGTAGATAAGTTCTTTAGATTTGTCTGATATCTCTATGACCCATTTTTTCTTTTCCCTCATTATTTCCAAAACATAAAATAGCCTAACAAGATAAGATATATGGACTTCAGAGACCAGTATGTGCAATATTAATAAATATTGGCAAACAGAACATTCATATTATTTATAGTGACAAAATGGTTTTGATAGGTATATAATTAACCCATAAAGTTCAGTTATGATATTCTTACCCCTATATTTTTTAAAGAAATAATATTTTTTTAATGCAACAAATATCTTGGAAACTCAACTTAATGTGGACAAAGAGTGTTGTGTTATGAAATTATAGAATTTAACAACTCTTGAAAGCGTACAAATTCATTACATTTCAGGCTACAATACAAAAACAAATGCAGAACCTAACTTAACACAGGAAATTTATACAGAATATATAAAAGCTTATTTAAAGGAAAAGAGCATTTTGGGGAGTAAAGGTCTTGGTATGTGCTCTTTTCACATAACATGACTTAATCTTTGACATCTTCTTTCCCAGGCTTTATTCTCATTGTTTAACCTCTAAAAACAAAACCCTGAACACCTGCATGTAAGAAGCTACTGTTTGTTCAGAATCTTTTGAGGCAGTGAAAGGGAGAAATAAGGAATTTGCAACACCAGTGCGGCAACTATCACAAAGAGCCACCACATGCAAGCATTGCATGTTGTGCAAGCAACCAGTTTTCTACCTTCTCCTATCCACTGTCTCAGAAGACTCAACAAAGCATACTTCAGCACATTAAAACAAGTCTGCATATAGGTTTAAATATGAACTAAAGAAATTTTGTGTTCAAGAGTGTTGTTATTCTGTTGATAAATATATGAATGACTAAGTTCATCATGATTCTAAAAAATTGTGTACCTATATCCTGCACATACACAATTCAGTTTGCTAATTTTATTTACTTATTTTTTCCTTTGCTTTATATTAAATATGCTTAATTTTGTGTCTTATGTATACAACACTTTGAAACTTTGAGTGTCTATTGTAATTGATACTAAGGTAAAATCACAATACTCTTAATTTCTATTTGTATATGGCATAACGATCGTCTCCTTAGTGCAGTGGTAGCCCAACTGCTTACCAAGCAGGAGACCCGGGTTCGAGTTCTGGTACTGGCATGGGAACTTTCTCCTGCTGGAGACCTGGCCTAGGGTGCACTCAGCCTCGTTAGGTCCCTGAGGGCCAATTGAGGAACTACTTGATTGAAAAGTAGCAGCTCCAGGTTAAGAAGGCTGCATACACCGGCCGGGAGGACCCAGGGCACTGACCATGTCCCACCCTACAGAGCTGCACCAAACTCATGACACCTGTTGTGGGTAGAGGTATGGGATGCAGTGGCTGGGCGGCAGGCCTTGGCCCGGCAGCCTCGGAGTTTAGTCTATATGGCATAATAATATTAAAATATATATCCATATTTATATGGACAGAACATTAAGATCTCTCTTTGGAATAGTTTATCTTGAAAAACCCAAACATTTTAGAATAAGGAATCTTAGCATGATGTTTAAATTTCTGTTGATTTCCGGAGTTTCAAGAGTGCATGTGTATATTATTTGTCATCTAGAAGCATACAAGGGTGCTGACCAGCAATCGTATTAGTTAAATTCTGATGTTTTCAACATTAGTGAAAATAGCTTTACTGTGATGGCAATAGTAACTAAGATAAAATTGGTATTTATTCAAGTATCTTGAAACTAAAGTTACCTATTTAAGTAGAAAGTGTTGATCCAGGTTTAGTTGCACAGCATATCTCCTATAAGCAGAAGCACCACATTGGCATCTTATTTAAATACCCGCATGGTTACCTCAGAAATCTGATTTAAATTCCTGTACAGTTGTGTGAGTGCATTCTAAAGTTTAAAAATTCATATAAAAATCAATCAATATAATTTTCTTTTTTTTTTGCTGAAATTTTGCATGTATGACACTGGAAACATTAAATTACCAATTTGTATGGCCTAATATGACTGTTGGGTGTTGTAGATCTCAAAACAGTTTTCCAAATGAAGGATGACACAACACTTTTTACATTGCCAACACTTTTGCTATTTTCCCCCTATTGTACCTAGCATACAACATATCTTCTTCTTCTTTTTTTGGTTATTCTCCCTAGCCTAGGGGTACCCATACTAGCCTCTCTGGTTCCCAAGGTAATGGCAGTGGGTTTTTTTTGGGTGTAAAAATCCTTAGCACGACTTCCTTCAGAAGGAAAGTAAATCTGCTGGTCCCATGTCATAGATTTATGGCATGTAAAAGTACCTCAAGCCTAATAAAGAGGCCTCTGAGCAAACTTTATGGTCTTTTATACCCAATATAGAATGGGATACTAAGAGATTTAGTAGTTAAAAAGTGTCCATATATAAAAATTAATGCATATCTTCTTTTCCATTTTTTTTCTTTCTTGTCTGTGAGGGAATGTGCATTGGAAAAGGGGCACATGTTTTAGCTTGTAGTCTCAATGGGGGTGGAGGTCAACCTCTAACAATGAATGGTAGCAGCAGAACCTTTGAAGCAGCTGATGGCAACATTGGTCTAAAGTTCTGTAGTTCTAGCAGTCTTTTGTGAAACATAATGAAACAATTGAATATGCACATGTCTAGCAGACAGAAAAATACTTTCCTGTAACCTTTAGCTGTGTGTCACAGTATAGGAAACAAACCTGGTCTTACAAATTGACACCTCCCATTTACTTCTGATACTTTAGTTTCTTTACCTCTACTCAGCTTGTCTGTTTCTGTAATGTCAGCAGCTTTGCATTTCATCAATAGAAAATAAACATTTCATTTCACACACAGCACATTCACTGTAGACCATGTTTCATACTTGCCATATTTCACTTTATTATAAGTGATTCAGATAACATATCCTTCTTATTTGCTCTCACGGTACCAACAGCATTAGTTTCTCTGTTCATTAGTCTTCTAAAGAAATATAGAGATTCTTTGAATGCTACCTGGTGGTTAAAAATGCAAATATGCTCATTATGTGATTTAAGCACTTTATTAATCTATACGAGTACATCTCATCATATAATGCCAACGGATTAAGTACCTTACAGTCAGCTAAGTAGATTATTATAACTGAAGTGCAAGTTGGCTTCTTAGATCCCATTGGAGCTTGAGCATCCAACATGCTGCCCACCAAGGTATTTGAAGGTGCTACGAATTCTATTGTAATTTTCACAGATAAACAAATGAAATAAAATAAATATACATACACATCCATTGAAAATTGACAAATATTACTTTCTTTGTCTCTGTTTTTATACTGTGCTTGGTTTCATTCTCCACAACATACTATTTTGTTTACTTGTCATACACAGCATTTTCACTGCACAATACAGTAGTCAATTTGAAAACCTTTCCGCAATATTTTAATTGAGAAATATGGTAGCTGAAACTGTAGATTTATTTTGGACCATACTGAGATATTGGAAGCTATGACACTCAAACCCAATAGTTCTTTTACCAGTGTAAAGCCCATTAATTACTATCAGACATACAAAAGGTTAGAGATGTGATACGGTAATTTGTATCATAAATTACCTAAATGTAAATAATGATTGTAATATGAATATGTATTTTTATGTGACATTGATTTCAGATGTTTATTGATTGTAATTATTATTGGTAAATAATAATATACGGCTTTACTGAAACTGTCAATAATAACGCAATAATGCAGCGAGGGGGTGAGCTGTTTATCATTACCGGGAACAAGGAAGTTACGTAATGTTCGCGCGCTTTCGGTAGAAATTTCTAGAATATTTCCTAAAGCATATGTATTCGTGGTTTTCATTGGATATTAAAATAGACGCTAATGTTGGCGCGTTTTATTAGCCAATAGCAGTTCATTTATAATCTTTAGGCATGTCGAGGAGTGGGAGTATATAAAACCGAGCCCGAGGTAGATCGCCCCGCAGTTCAACAAAATTCTCAATACCTTACACGTCGGTCGCCCAGTTCATAAAAAAAATTTCTAGCACGCTGTCTTCAGTGCGTCATAAGTTACGCGCAGCAGAATTACGAGAATCTAAAGTATTATACAGTTAAATATACACAAAGTTGAAGTACGTGAGTTAAAAGTGATAAGTAAGAAGTTATTACAAACAGTTTCAGTTTGGCGAGTATCTAAATCGATATGTAAAAGTGTTAGTGAACGTGTTCGGCAATAAAAATTATAAAACTAATTTTCTTCATCAGTATAATTTCTGGATAAAAGATTCCTTTCCGCTTCACAACCTGCAAAAGAGATACATGTTCGACCCAAATAGCTAGCTGGAGGACATTTAAAGTGAATTATTTCAACACTAATTGATGCAAATTGCTACGCCAGATGGAGCTACAAACCAAACAAATGAATGACGTCACAAGATGGCAACGCATGAAGTAAAAACAACATTAATAACGTTGCATATTGGCTTCCACAACGTGGGGCTAACAAATACAAAAACATATCACGTAAACAAACATTTCCGTTGCAGATGAATGAGACACTTGCTCTCCTATATTCGAATGCTGCACATGGCATAAATAGAAATTTCATTGAACTTCAAGTGTATCATTTCTTTTGAGAATCACTAGGCAGGGGCACATGCAGAGAGTGCATTTGGGGGGTGCTGGAAAAAAATATATATATATACAGGGATACTTCAAATACACAAAATCAGCCATACCTTCATTTGTGATCACTTTTAAAGATATCAACTAGATCACTGAACCGGTTATACTGACTAAATAAAGGAATTGATGGATCAACATTACAAACAACCAACTTTTAAGTATTAATAGAACCAAAAGGTAAACAGGAGTACATACAAACTAAACTCCCCAACTAGGACTCATACCCGGTTAGGTGTGTTAATGGGGAGACCCACTCAGAAGTTCACTACAACTACATATATATATATATATATATATATATATATATATATATATTATAATCAGGCCTTGGTTCAGGGTTCTGAGACGCATGAAGTTAGGAGCACACAAACCACTGTGTTGTTAAGTTCGAGTGGAATGGCAGGTAACATGTGCAGGTAGCCCTTGCCTCAACATGTAAACATCTAGTCACAGTAGGGCACAAAATAAACATTCACATTTTCCAGAGCGTATCGAGTACGGAAACTAATTGCCTAACATAACACTTTTGCATGATTGTACACGTTTTAACATTCTGAAATAGCCATTTTCCATGACAGAAAAGAAATAAAAAAAATCTGATGTGTTACACTCACATGACTTTCTCTACTCTTGTACGAACTATTTTTACAAACGTTTATTCTCCATATGCTTCATGTTACTCGAGATATCGAGATGTCAATCTCATTGCTAATTTTCTTGTAGATGCAAGGGGAACATGGTAGGTTATAAGCGATAGTCAAATCTTTTAAGCGCTGGTTGCTATGTGGCGCATTCTATTCTGTTTGCATATCCAGGACAAAAAATTGAATAACGAATTTGAGAAAAAGTATAAGTATTGGAAAATTTAAGGAAATAACAAGCAATATCTCGAAAATGGTTCACTCAACTAAAAAAATGTATATGACATAAATTGTGTATTTTAACGCGATCTACATTTGTTGTGTAGTAAAATTTTGTCTATCTCTTATGGTTTACCAGTTATGCAAAAGTCGTTCACAATGAAGAATACTTTTGGAGACATTCCCAGGAAATTCAAGATATACATTTTATTTGTCATAAAAATATCTTAAACATATGATATTTTAATCAAAATAGTTAGAGCCATTTTTGAGAAAATTAAAATTTTCGAAAAATCTTCCATGTAAAGGGTGCTCTGGGGTGGGGGGATTTTCTTGAAAACCTTCGTGTCGCATCCTTGGAAGATACTGAGCCCAAATACCAAGTTTGGTGTTTATCCGACTGTTCGTTTCTGAGTTATGCTGTTCACAGACACACAGACACACAGACAGACAGACACACAGACACACACACGGACATGTTTCCAAAAATGCTTTTTTTGGATTCAGGGGGTCTCAAAACATGTATTTCCGGTGAAATCTCGGTATCGAAATTTTGGGTGGAATACAATACTTCCCCTACTTACTATACGTAGTAGAGAAAGTAAAAAAAATCTGATGTGTTACACTCACATGACTTTCTCTACTCTTGTACAAAGTATTTTTACAAACGCTTATTCTCCATCTAGTTCATGTTAATCGAGATAAACATTTGCAGACTCTATCTTATTGCTAATTTTCTTGTAGATGTAGGGGAAAATATATTTACAAGGGCAATATAGAAAAACAGTAGCCTTTAAGCACATATATATCTCTTAATAGCTGGTTGCTAGGTGCAGCACCATTCCCTTTGCCACAGATTATAACTCTTTGCATATCCAAGACAAAAAAATGAATAACGAATTCCCATTTGAGAAAATAAGTATTGAAAAATTTAAGGGAATAACAAGCAATATCTCCAAAATGGTTCACTCAACAAAAAAAATGTATATGACATAAATTGTGTATTTTAACGCGATCTACATTTTCTGTGTAGTAACATTTTGTCTATCTCTTATGGTTTACCAGTTATGCAAAAGTCGTTCACAATAAAGAATACTTTTGGAGACATTCCCAGGAAATTCAAGATATAGATTTTATTTGCCATAAAAATATCTTAAACATACGATATTTTAATCAAAATCGTTAGAGCCATTTTTGAGAAAATTAAAATTTTCGAAAAATCTTCCATGTAAAGGGTGCTCTGGGGTGGGGGGATTTTCTTGAAAACCTTCGTGTCGCATCCTTGGAAGATACTGAGCCCAAATACCTAGTTTGGTGTTTATCCGACTGTTCGTTTCTGAGTTATGCTGTTCACAGACACACACACAGACACACAGACAGACAGACACACAGACACACACACGGACATGTTTCCAAAAATGTTTTTTTTGGATTCAGGGGGTCTCAAAACATGTATTTCCGGTGAAATCTCGGTATCGAAATTTTGGGTGGAATACAATACTTCCCCTACTTACTATACGTAGTAGAGAAAGTAAAAATGTGCAAACAATATACATATCACAAAATAATTTCTTCACAACTTAATTGCACCATATACATAAATATTTAAAATAAATACTTAAAGTAATAACCCAAATAATGCAAATTAATACAATACACTTCTTTAAATGTCATTGCAGTGAATTACAAGGTGCATTCACAATGTATCAAATACAAAACATCTCCTATTTTCACTTAAAATAAATTTATAGCTAGAAAAACTCATTTTACGTCACATGATGTGACAGGTGCATAATGAAAGAATGGGATATCACACAAATCAATTTTCATGGATTTGTATTCATTGTTTGAATCCAATAAAATGTCCTTAATGGCACATATATCTGCAAAACGAGAGTTTTTCTCCAGGACATTTTTGAATTTGGCATTCACACCTGCAATAACTGCAATTGACTCATTCAGTTTTTGAAGCAGTGCAATTATGACTGAAGAGCCCTAGGCATTTCTATATCTGATGCTTGCAGATATAATATGGTTCTAGATATATCTTCAAAATGTTTTTTAATGTATAGGAGCGATTCTATTAACTGTTCTGAAATCAGAGGAGGTTTTACAATAGCCACTGCACTACACTCCTCTGAATCAAACATACTTATTACGTGTATGACTTTGGGATAGTGTTTGGCATTATAAGTAGTTGCATCCAACCAACTGTGCCAACGTGTAATAATAGGCTGTGGTGGTAGGGGAATATTAGGTGCTATTGCTTTAAATCTTTGTATCCTTGAAGGAGCTTTCAAAAAACATTTATTAACAATGAATATGAAGCAATCGACATTTTTTAAATTAGCCCTTACATGTTCGGCCACTCTATGAAGGGCGTGTGCCATACATGTTATATGAATTAATTTAGGATATAGCATCTGAAGAGCTTTTGCTGCCTTCACCATGTACGATGCCGCATCAGTTACAAGCAATAAAACATTTTGTCATTTGATTCACTGTGGATACAACAGACACATTGAATTTTCGAAGCGATTTTCTATACTCTTATGGCTTACTTTGTCCAGTATCTCAGATGTCACTAACATTTCCTTACTTGCACGATTGGGCAGCAAAACTCCCACAATATCATTTGCTACGAACCTACCACAGCAATCTGTTGTTTCATCCAGAGAAATCCAAAGTTGCTTGTCTTGTACCACTTCCCTTATCTGTTTCAAGCAAGATGTAATATAATGTTTTCTTAAGGTTGACTCTCGGGAAACATCTTCACCTGCATATTTTTCTAGGAACGATTTAAAATATGTATTTTCGACCTTGTTGAAAGGGATGTAGCATGTACCAACATGCTATACAAATCTCGATAAAATTCTTTCTGATTTTCAATGTTTGAGTGTGATGTTGAAGGCCTCTGTAGATTGTGTAATTTAATATTTTTCATGCCTATTTTGCTATTGTAGTGTTTTTGAAAGAATCAAGATCTGTCTGTCCGATGTATTTTTTGCAGCATTTGCAATATGCAGTGTTGTTTCTTTTGACGAGGAAATGTTGCTTTCCAAACTTCTCTATAGGTGGATCCTGAAGGGAACACTTAGTATTCGTATTCTTCGACATGTTTCAAAGTACTGTGGAGTATAAGAGCAATTAACACTAACACAATTATCAATGAATATGTAAATACTATGAAACTATAGTTCTTTACTCACTGGATCTCGAGTGCCCAAGGAGACTGTGTCAACCAAGGCCAAGCAGCAATATGAATGTCCACAGTGACCTTCGCTATGCAGCTGCCTGTAGGTTGGAAGTGCTACCCCACCCCCCGGCTAGGACATCAGCTCAACCCTGTGCGTTCCCAACTGCAGTCTGCTAATTCTGTGACCCAAAACTGAGGCCTGATTATTTATAATACAATATGCACTACATTTATTATATGCATGAAATTTGTGGTTTAGCTATGCAATCACTGATCATACCATTTCCAGTAAGCTGGTATCTGGTTGATAAATAAACATTTCCTATTATTAAAGGTGTTCGGATAGTAAAATGAGCAGTGCTAGCCATTAATCAATGTTGCCAACCAACATAAGGAATGATAATTTTCCAAAAGAATGGATAAAAATCCCTATCATCCTCCAAAATTTACTATTGTTTTAATGTATATAGTTTATGTATATACAGGTGCCTGTTAATTAACAGGTACAATGTAGTATGTTAAATCATCTGTGAGTACAAAAGAGTTACAAAAAACAAAACTGAGGTTGCAGTGCTTCAACATTATGGTTTTGGATATCTTGAAGGGGCGGGTGAGGCTTGAGCCAGCCCCCTTTGCGTATGCTCCTACCACTACTGTTATTATATTCCAGGAGACATTGAGTTTTATGAAATGTGAAGTTACTCAGGTAACTGTGTTGTGTTGTGTTTTGTTTTTGTGTTAAGTTGTGTTTCTTGGAACTCTATTTTAGAATGTAGAAATTATTTTTACTCATCAATGAATATAACTGACCATATATATATATATATATATATATATATATATATATATATATAGTAATAATTTATCATGTTACATTCAACTAATAATCTGTGTACTTACTTTCTTGCATCTTTTTTCTTTTCAGCCTCTTCTACTAAAGCTTCCTTGAAACCAAGAATTATTGATGCAACTCGGTTGTGAGCTGTTTCAGCATTACCAATCATGTAATCCCAACCAGTGAATAGTTTCCAAGTAAAAACACATTCATCTTCTTTCTCTGAGAGCTTACTCATTCGTGAGTTTTTAGCCATTCTGAAAATAAGAAAAACTAAACAAATAGATATAGATTGAAGATGTCATTATTATGTAGGTGATTAAAAATACATATTTTATATTTTTATTACTAAAACAGAGTGATAAACGACTTGCTGGGTTGCTAGAAAGTCTAGAGTCTGTTCTAGATTTGAATGATCTATTTTCAAAAGCAGCTAATTGCTTATGAATTTTTTCAGGCATGATTTTGCAGAAAATTAAAATTACCATCCTTTGGAATATTTGGTGATTGCAGTTTACAGCATTATATGGAAAATTAAAGCATCTTCAGATTAAAATACCAGTTGATGTTTTTAGCCTCTTAAAGACTATAACAGTGGTAACTCAAAAAAAATATTCTTTTGTTTATTAGATGCTTCTGGAACCGCATAACTCATTTCATTCTTGTATCTCTCATAGGAATTATATATTCCCTATACAATATGTTTAAACATAATTGACAGTTTACATTCGATGTTTAGGATGCTATGTCAGTAATTTATGCTCTGCCATCCATATGAGATAGCACTGAAACCAAGATATTGCGCGAGTGGATTTAGTTTGTCATTAAGTATGATATTGTTTTATTGTGCTAAGAGATTTACAATTTGATTGTCTACTGAACTTTGACCCTGCCACTCATTCTGTAGACAATCACTACAATTTTTTTTTTTTTTTTTTTTTTTTTTTTTTTTTTTTTTTTTTTTTAACATTTTACAATTTCCCATCAATAAATTATCTTGCTTCAGTTTTTCATGTCCCATTTCCACTTGTTTTGCACTTGTCACTTATTGATTACTTTACCATCACACATTCACCATAGTTTTCCATTCAAAGTAAGATGCACTACCTCTTACTTATCTCTATCCACTGTCCAAAGCCATTTATTTTTTACTTTACACAAAAACTGTCCAATGCTCCTAGCGTGCTTGCACATCATTTCGATTATAAGTGTATTTCTATCCCCCTTCAACCAGTTCTTTTTAATAAATTCTCTTCTCCAATTTTCTGTTCCTTGGCACTTTCATTAAGTATACTACTGTCTAGTAGTAGCAGTAGTAGTAGTAGTAGTAGTAGTTTTATTCACATAAGAATATACATTATTCATGGCTTCGTCAAAGAATACAATTAAAAATTAAATTATATAATAAATACAAGTAAATGGACACAAGACAATTAGCAATTTGATTTTCACATTTTCCTTTTTCATACTTCTAATAGATATTTTACAAATAAAATCATTACCTAAATTATTAATTAATGTTTCTGGCCAAAAATTTGTCTGTTGTCTGTAGCATTATTTTTAATAGAATATGTTTTAAGCTTTTTTAAAATTCTTATATTTAAATTTTTTACCCCGAACGGCAGTTTATTATATAAAATGGTTCCTTGGTGAGAAATAAAATCTAAGCTCTGAGTGAGGTGGTGATGATTTAGGTGTAAGTGTTTACTACTCCTGGTATTATGTGATTGGTAATGTGAATTATTTATATACAATGACCTATTCCAATGTATGAAAGAAACTACTTCATATATGTATAGATAAATAAATAAATACTGTGTACAGACAAGATATTAAGCTCTTGAAATATTCGTTTACTTTCTGTTCTTAGGGGAACTTTCATAATTATTTTTAATATTTGTCACATAGTAAAATCTGCCTTAGTCTGTTATGGCCCTGCAAATTTTGGTAGGCATAAAAAGAACTTCTGAGGCTTAAGATAGGGACTGAATGATACCCTGGAAGACTTAGACTTTGCAGATAATGTTTGCTGTCTCATAATTTTGATGATATGCAGAGTAAAGTGAATATTCTATTAGAAGTAATAAAGAAAATGCACAGGAAAATCAATATAAAGAAAACAAAACAAACAAGACTAAACAATAAGAAAACAATCAAATTATAATAGATAATAAGAATATTGATACTGTTTAGGAATCCAAATATCTAGGTAGTATAATTGATAAGGATGGTGGAGCCCTTGAAGAAGTAAGAATAGAATAAAGAAAGCAAATGGTGCTTTTATCCTATTATATCCAATCTGAAGCCTATCATTATATCAAGACATATTAAAAGTTTCAATAGTAATGTGAAATCAGTTTAATTATATGGCTGTGAAACATGGAAAACAAGTAAAATAATTCAAAGCGAATTACAAACATTTGTCAACAGAAGTTTAAGAAGAATTATAAGAATAAGATGGCCAGATACAATTTAAAATTTAGAATTATACAAAAGAACAAATAAAAAAAAATTAGTTCTTCTTCTTCTTCTTCTTCTTCTCCTCCTCCTCTTCTTTTTCCTCTGTTTATCCTCCCCAATGTTAGGGCTTACACCCCCCAGAACTTACTAGTAGATGCCTGAGATTAAATGCCTGCCGGGTAGCACAGAATATGGATCAGAGAGAACAGCCAAGATGGGTAATCAGCCTGAAGCCTGGTATGAGAGTGAGGAAGGAGATGATAATGGAATGACAGTGAGATGAATGAAAAGAAAGGCGATGATGGAGCAATTGGTGGAATGAATGGTGGGAAACAAGAGAATCCAGAGAAAACCGGCCCAGACATCACTTTGTCCACCACAAATCCCACTTGTGGTTCCCTGGGATTGAACCCAGGCTCCTTGATGAGAGGTGAGTAGTCTAACCACTCAGCCATGGTGCCGACCCATAAAAATAGGAAATTACAATAGAAATAAAAAAAATATGAAAGTAGAAGTGGATAAGGACGCACACTAAAAAAAGAGTAATGGTTACCATGCTAGCCTCTAGTTCCCGAGATCACGGGTTCAAACCCAGCGGAGAGAGATGGATTTTTTTTCAGGCGTAAAAATCCTTAGCATGGCTTCCTTCAGAAGGTAAGTAAAGCCAGTGGTCCTGTGTCATAGATTTATGGTACATAAAAGAACCACAATCCTGATAAAGAGACCTCTGAACAAAATGATCAGTCTTTCACGCCCAGTATAGAATGGGATGCTAAGGACAACAGCAGTTAAAGAGCTTCCATAAATAAAAACTTAAATTTTTAATTTACTAAGAAAAGAAAAGAAATTATTTGAAAAGAATGGTTTTGGAATACAATCCCTGGGATAGTAGAGGAAGACCAAGAAACACATGGAAGAGATCAGCTGTCAAAGAAATTCATAAAGAGGGAAAACATGGAATGAAGTAAAGAAGTTGGCAAGAAATGGTGTCCAATGGAAATATTTTGTGAATGCCCTATACTCCTCATAAGAGAATTGATCGATTGATTGATAACAAAAACTCCCAATGTTCATTCAGTTGTTTGCAAAAACAACCATAGTCATAGTAAATACTGCCTGGAAGTTTGGCTAATTTGCAGATGCCCATCTCTTGGAATCCCTTTCAGTAATTGTTAAGTAATACAAAAATAGGATGGCTGAAATAGCAAATTGCCTTTCAAGAAGAGAGAGAAAGTAAAGAAAGAGGAAAAATAAGAATATGCAAGGTGAAATGAGAAGAGAATATCAAATTAATATGAGTATTGTGACATTTTCCAGTTTTCACTGTCACTTCACTAATATGATCTAGTTTAACTTTCACTGTGACTTTATTTAGCTCACACTGTCACTTCACTAATGTGATCCAGTTCAATTTTCCCTTTCACTTCACTTTTTTTTGTGATGCGACTGCTTTGCACATAATGAAATATGTGCGAACCAGCCTCTTCTTTGGATGATTCACACATTGGGGGACCAAACACAAGATATGTCTAATCCCTTGCAGTATTAGTACTCACTACACATCACACAGTCATCACAAAATCACTTGGAGAACAGCACTTTTCGTTGCACCAGAAACACACTCATTAACTCACTAAGGAGAATGCTTGCTTATTAGCCACTGGAACTTCCACAGAGTTATAGAATTTTCACAGGATGCAGGGAGAAAGAATCTTCCAGAACAATTACATTAACTGTTGATAATGCTTCTGGTGTCCATGATGGGTGAGAGCATGAACACTGTGTCTACTTATCTCTATTTATCTCTCCAATTACCCAGTTGGTCGGCACCAAACTCCTGATAAGCTTGTGCCATAGCAGCTGTGTCACAATATTCTGTAGTTGAATATGTAATAAATAAAAGAATATTTATTTATTATGAGGCTTTTAGTTATCTCCCTTTGCATTTCTTAATAATTTGCTTAAATCATGGATGCATTTGAAGGCAAAAAACTCCACAGACCAGTGGTCAGCAGTGCTGTGTTTGTGATGTAAGAGCTAGTCCTAAGGGCAGCACAAAGTGAGCAGTAGAGGCACATCGCCAAAGACATGAAGCGGCAAGTGGTGGATACAACAGTGTAGTAGTAAAGGTGGGCCGTGACAATGTTTATTGAAGTTTGTGTATTGATAGGCGGCGCTGTGGCCAAGTGGTTAGACCGCTCCCCTCTCACCAAGGCGGCCCAGGTTTGATCCCACGGACCCACATGTGGGATTTGTGGTGGACAAAGCGGCGTCTGGGTGGGTTTTCTCCAGGTTCTCCGGTTTCCCCCGCCATGCATTCCACCAACTGCTCCATCATCACCTTTCCTTTCATCCATTTCACCATCATTTCGTTTCAACTACTTCCTTCATCCCATTCCAGGCATTGGGCTGATCACCCATCCTGGACATTCTGTCTGCTCCATGAGTGTCTGCTCCTTGATGGGCCTCTGACCCCAGGCACCCGCATGTAAGTTCTGGGGGGTGTAAGTCCTACATAAGATGAGGTTAAACAGAGAATGAATGAATATGTATTGATATGGCGGAGATAAAAGAATGTAGTAGTGAAACGCATCAGTTTGCATATTTTCCAAAGCTGTTTTCAGTATATCGTCCAATTACTGATATGAATAACTATGCACAAACATTGAAAGAACTAAGTCAAGTATTTGATACCAGATTTCAAGATATTGGTAATCTCCAGTACAACATTTATATATTTGCAATATCATTTTCATGAAAACTGTCAGTCAAAATTGCAATTAAAAATAACTGACTTTCAAAATGATATTGCTATGAAAGATTGCTTTCAAAACAAAAATGATTTTACTTCCTTTTATAGGAATTTCATCCAAATAAGGTTCCCTTGGTTACACAAGTTTCAGGATACTGAGCATGCTCGGATCTATTTACATATGTGAGCAGTTCTTTTCCTGTATGAAGATCTGCAAATCACAACATAGAAACCAACTTTCTGGTCTTAACATGAAAAATATTTCATGCTTCTACTAATACATTAAATTAAAACATCTGTTACATTGTTTTACTGTGGGTATTTTTCATACTAATGTATTGTTATTCCTTTGTGATGGGTTGAAGTTTATAATCAGTGCAAATAAGATGTACTGCCATTATAGTATCTAAGAGGAATAATGTGTACTTCATTAAAGCATAGGCAATCTGTCACCACTGTTCGGTGAAAACTTTTCAGGTTTCCTCTTCATTCTGTGCTCACTACGGATATCGCTGGGCAGTGAGCAATTTCGCTGCAAGTGTGACATCACAGAGCAAGCCATCTGCCTGCCACTGCCATAGAGCATGCCTATTAAGATTTCAGGTTTGATTTTAGGTTCAAGTTTGACTTATAAAAGGACACTTCTCTACACATTTCATATTATTGTACTAAGCCATAACATTTACATTGATTTAACAATAATTACCTCTACTGAAAAGTTTGTATTTTCAGACTTAGTAGTATTTTCTAACAGCCCTTCAATTTTATTGTTCAGCCCACCTTCATGGTGTAGCACATCTGCTCATATTCAATAGCCCTCAAGTTTGAATCTCAGTTAAGGTGAGTTACCAGGTTAAGGTTTTTCTGGGTCTTTTTCTTATTCTGAGAAGACAAATGTCAGGTAACTCTAAGCTCTAGGGACCTAGGGCCAATTTGAGCATAATTTCAACCATTTTTTTTTTCATTTATTGTCTGATATAACCCATCCGGTTAAAGGAATTTAATCATCAAGAAAGAAAGGAATAAAAAAAGTTGTTATGTATAAAAGATAAGTACCTAGTCTGTAAACAAATCCCTGAAAGATAAAGGAAATCTAATGTGATACATTCACATGACTTTCTCTATCCTTCTCTATCTTTATTAGTGGGTATACAAACTATTCTTATTAAAGCTTAATTTTTTATCTACTACATTTTATCCAAATATACCTTTGCAGAAATAGCTGCATTACACATTTTGTTATAGATACAAAGAGAACAGTGATAGTCAAACGTTTAAGAACTGGATGCTTATGCTGGCTTTAAAATTACATACTGTTTCCATAAAATCCCAAGAAACAACAACAAACCTCGAGAGAACTTTAAGAGAATGACCAACTAATGAACATTCAAGCCATTAATAACAGATATCTCAGAAAGGACTTATGCCACAAAAAACTTATTTGAAACAAATTGTGTGTTTTAAAGAGATCTACATTTTTTATACAGTACATTTTTGTCTAAACAGTTATACAAGATTCCTTCTGAATGAAGAGGACTTCACAGGCTATTCCCAGAAAACTCAAGATATACATTTTATTTGTCATATACATATCTTTAATATATGGTATTTTAATCAAAACATTTTTAGAAAGTAAAAATTTTCGAAAAATGTTCCATGTAAAGGGTATTTGGAGGTGGGAGAATTTTCTTGAAAATCTTCCTGTTGCATGCTTGGAAGACACTGAACTTAAATACCAAGTTTGATACCTATCTGACCTTTTGTTTTCGAGTTATACTGTTCCCAGACATACAGGCCAGAGACCTTTTTCTAACAATGTTTTTTTTTTATTCATGTGGCCTCAAAAAAGTATTTCTGATGAAATCTCATATCACATTTTTGGGTGAAATGCCATATCTTCTCTACCTATTTTGTATGTGGTAGAGAAAGTAAAAAAGATGTTAATGCAAATTGATAATTTAATCAAATGCTGTAAGTGTATTAAAACTGTAGTTTTGTTACAGGAGCATATTTTTGTATTCTACTTCTTAAGTTTAACATTAGAAGAAAGACTTGCAGGATTCAAAGAGAAAATAAAAAACAAATATTAACTATTAACTAAGATAATCCTTACATGATCAAGAAGAAGAAGAGAAAGAAGAAGCAGAAGAATAAATTGTATAATAGGTACCTTCTCAAAATGGCAACAAAGCTATAGATATACACAGCAAGTCCAGTCATGAAATATGCAAAAGGCAAGCGATAACCAGTTCCATGTGTATCCTGATTTGTGTAATATCCATAAAAGAATGGCGAGTATCTTAAAGTTCCTTCAAAGT
The DNA here is from genome assembly GCA_030765065.1 of Deroplatys truncata. Lineage (NCBI taxonomy): Eukaryota > Metazoa > Arthropoda > Insecta > Mantodea > Mantidae > Deroplatys > Deroplatys truncata. The sequence goes on along the minus strand of CM060988.1, from coordinate 64,568,115 downwards.
CCCACAGTGTTGCAAGATCAGTAGCTTTCTCTCTCTCCTCTGGTAGCATTTCTTTTCGCTCTCCTGCTTTTCGAGGATCAGCTGTAAGTACCTATAACAGTTGTGTAAACTGTATCACTAATGAATGATGATGATGTGTAGGGTTAGGATATTTATGAGCCAAAAATCACCATAATATGCAAAAGATATGCTATTATAACCTAAAATTTACAAAAGTATGCATAGTAACAAAAAATATGACATAACAGTATTAGGTAAACTTTCAGTTATAAAATAATAAGTCAGTTATGACAACAAACTATTTATTTAAGAATAAAATGCACATGAGAAGCAAGTTAAACTATGGAGGTTGATACTTATATGCTTTTTATTTTATTAAAATTATCAGTACATATTTAATGTATGCTCTGAGTTTTTTCCCTGCATGGTGTTTGTACTTAAGAAAAAAACTTCTTTCTACTTCTGCTTACAGCTCAAACAAACACAGAAGAAATAAATTTCATAAGAAAAGTTGTTTACCTCTTGAAATAGTGAAAATATAGTGAATATGACTATGTAGTTACTAAAATATGCTCTATCAGAAAGAAATGGCTGTGTATCATAAATATGAATTAACAAATTACTATAATTTCATTAGTTTTTTCATAACAAGCATTTGTATGTATTTAAGTAACATATCAGTCTTGCCAAAAATATATATATATACTCCTACATGAAAATTCTAGCCCTAGTGAGTATAAGTAAGTACAGTGCTGTCCTGAGATCACAAAGTTTAAAGTTTGTAGTGGAAATATGCATGGGAAGCTCCTGGAAAACAGTTGGGATTAACCAAGGAAAGGGATAGATAATGCATTATGCTTTGGTTTTCTTTGCTTAATAAAGAATAGGTCATGAAAAAAAAGCATGAATTACATGATCTAAACAGTTTTGGCATTAGCAGAGCTCCTTTAACTGAAGTTAGTTTTACTGTAAATTGTTTTCTACTAATATGCAGTAATTATTTTACACTATATACTGTAATAATTGGCGGCGCCATGGCCAAGTGGTTAGACCGCTCGCCTCCCGGGTTCAATCCCAGGGACCTGCATGTGGGATTTGTGGTGGACAAAGTGGCGTCTGGGCGGGTTTTCTCCGGGTTCTCTGGTTTCCCCCGCCATTCATTCCACCAACTGCTCCATCATCACCTTTCCTTTCATCCATTTCACCAACATTTTGTTTTATCTACTTCCTTCATCCCATACCAGGCATCGGGCTGATCACCCATCCTGGATGCTCTGTCTGATCCATGAGTGTCTGTTCCTCGACGGGCCTCTGACCCCAGGCACCCACTTGTAAGTCCTGGGGGGTGTAAGTCCTACATACGAGGAGGGTAAACAGCTAATGAATGAATGAATATATATTATAATACTATGTCAAAAGTTAGCATATCTGAAAATCATTTACCTTTTACTGTGCTGCATATAAAAGAACCAAGCAGCACTAGAAAGTCTGAACTTACCTCTGGGATTGCAACAAAGGCTATAAGAAGCACAGCAATCACAAGATTAACCCAGAACAGCCATCTCAGGAAGGTGAAGTAAGATGCAACAACAGAGCCAAAATGAGACTCAATTTCTTTGATGCGAAGCTCCCAAGGAATGAGAAGATTCATAAAATTAGCTAATTCGCGTTTCAAATACTGCCAACGCTGAAAAGTAATAATGGACAAATACTTATTTATAATTGCTATTTTACTACCTTCTTCCTGTAAAATATTGCCAAAGGAAATGCCCTAAAAAATAAATATTAGAAATGCATACATAATAAGAAGAGTACATCTATGAAAAAAAAAAAAAAAGTGTTTTATACAAAATATAAAAAATTTGTAACTAGAGGTAATATATATTCAGAATGCTAAAGGTTAATTATAACAGAAAGTAAAATAAAAAACATGGGAGAAAATGGATTTCAATAAGTTTCTTTTAACTGAGTATAGAAATCAGTTAGGCTGGAATGTCGAACTTAACTTATATGATGTGATGGGATGTAATGTGAAGCTAAGAAATGCTGCTAAACTAAAGGCCTAATTAACTTAACTTAATGTAAGGGGAATGCCTCTGATTGGTTCATGTCGATTGTTCTAATTATCATATGAGATCAAACTTAATACATCAGGAAAGAAAACACTGACATTGATAAACCGTTAAATTACGTTGCATTAAGATAAGCCATGTTAAGCCAACCCTAAATAGCTCCATTTAATATATGTTAAACTTTAACGTTACGCTGCATCACTTCAAGTTCATCGTAATTCCGACTTTAGAGCAGCAACATTTAAAAATTAACTTTGCGGATTTTTATTAATTGGAATTATTAATAATCTTTTGTAACACAAGTTGGACTGTCGAAAATGAGAGTCGTATGCTTGGAAGTCCATCACTTGAGATCACAGCATGTCTATACAGACTAGAAGTATAGATGTCCCACTGTAAACTACAAATAGAAGTCAATCAATGAAGCAAAAACTTCTTAATCTTTGGTCCAAGTATTTTGCCAAAAATAAGTAATTTGCAATGCAATATTTGGCAAAGCACATACCACATTGCTGGCCATGACAGGCAAGCTGTAGTATGAATGAATTAAACAAATTACTCTCACTCAAAAGAAAGGGGTAGCTTCTATGAAGTATTTATGTTTTATTGATTGGTATTTAATGAATGGCTGTAAAAATGTCTATGCATGTATGCTGTAAAAAAAATCTGATGTGTTACACTCACATGACTTTCTCTGCTCTTGTACAATCTAATTTTACAAACGCCTATTCTCCATATGCTTCATGTTAATCGAGATATCGAGATGTCAATCTTATTGGTAATTTTCTTGTAGATGCAAGGAAAATATGGTAGCTTTTAAGCGATAGTCAAATATTTTAACGCTGGTTGCTATGTGACGCATTCCATTCTCTTTGCATGTCCAGGACATAAAAAAAATGAATAACGCATTTGAGAAAAAGTATAAGTATTGGAAAATTTAAGGAAATAACAAGCAATATCTCGAAAACGGTTCACTCAACAAAAGAAATGTATATGACATAAGTTGTGTATTTTAACGTGATCTACATTTTTTGTGTAGTAAAATTTTGTCTATCTCTTATGGTTTACCAGTTATGCAAAAGTCGTTCACAATGAAGAATACTTTTGGAGACATTCCCAGAAAATTCGAGATATACATTTCATTTCTCATGACATTACCCTAAACATATGATATTTTCATCAAAATCGTTAGAGCCATTTTTGAGAAAATTAAAATTTTCGAAAAATCTTCCATGTAAAGGGTAGTCTGGGGTGGGGGGATTTTCTTGAAAACCTTCTTGTCGCATCTCTGGAAGATACTGAACCTAAATACCAAGTTTGGTGCTTATCCGATTGTTCGTTTTTGAGTTATGCTGTTCACAGACACACACACACACACACACACACACACACACAGACACACACACGGACATGTTTCCAAAAATGCTTTTTTTGGATTCAGGAGGTCTCAAAACGTGTATTTCCGGTGAAATCTCGGTATCGAATTTTTGGGTGGAATGCAATACTTCCCCTACTTACTATACGTAGTAGAGAAAGTAAAAATGTGTGTTCAATTTAGGTATTAATTAATCTACCAACATGGGAGCTGAGGTTGTTACAACACACTCATGTACGGGAGGTCTGCAGTTCAAACCCCTTCAAGCCCATCCTTCCTGACTGAGGTTTCTTCCAGGTTTTCCTCAATCCTCATAACTGTCAAATGCTTGGGAACTTTTGCCTGGAACATTTGTTTCCAAATTTCCTTTCCTGATCGTCCTTTCATTTCATGTATTTCCAGCATCAGCACCTGTGATGCTGTATGTAGCAAGAGCAAGTATTAAATATACTATTAAAAAATACTTTACATGGGAAAACAAAATGAAACATTGACATAAACTGTTGGCAACATTCTGAAAATGCACTTGCCTTTAGACATGCACATCCATTCTGCCCAGGTAACATAATTGTGAAAGTTCAAGACACCGCATATTGTTGCACATCACGCTGCTCTGCCACTAGTATCTTCTAATAAATTCTCTATTCTGATATAGTGGTCATTTACAAACCCTCTCCATAGCTCTGAATCCAAATCTTTGGGATATGGTTCATGTTTATAATGTTAAGTGCATTTGAAAAGGTAGAATCATACTGAAAAATTCATCACTGCCATAGCTGCGATTTGAACTGAGGATCTTCAGCTTCCCATGCTGTTGCTCTATGCTCTAACTGAGTTACCATGGCAACATGCCAACATGACATTAAATTCCCCAACCATATCACATTTTTCCCAGTAAATCATAGATGTTCTCAAATTTATTTTCAAGATAACATACCCTTACAACTTACAATGTCATAAGTCCCAGGCTTCATAGTTATCCACTATTAGATCAATAAATGATGATTAATTGATTTTCCACAAACCAAGTGTAGGCTAAAGTTGGAAAGGTAGAATGCTCTCAAATGAAACAATTATTTTTGAGGATGGCTTAGAGATATTCATTTCCTTAATAGGTACTTTTGATACTTCAGTTTTATTAAATTTTAGATTCATAATTGTAGGTATATGCATTTGGCAGATAATGCACTTCTGTATGTTAGAAAAGAGAAACTGATTGAAATAGGTTTTATCCTTTAAATTTAAGATGCAGCACACGGTTCAGTATGTGTAGTTACTACAAACATTTCAAACTATATTTAAATATAAAGTAATAATAAAACCACATAGATACCTCAAATTGAACACACTTTCATAAGTTATACTCTAGAGTCAGAAGGGACCCTGTTGTATTAACTTAAATTAGGCTGTGATACAAGTTACTGATTTAAAAGCCATTGAGCATGCAGATGTGATAAATACAACTCAAATCATAATGTTAATAATATCTTTATATTATATGTATCATGAGCTGTTATGAGCACATCCAACAGAGGATGTCAATTACAAAGAAAAAAGCAAGAGAAAGTTTCTGCGAGCTCTTGAAGAATAAACTAATATGTTTGTATAATTGAAATTGTCATGAAAAGGTGACACTTTAGTTTTACTTACTAAGTTTTCATTCAAAGCACGTTTTGAGTCATTCATCTCCATTGTCAGCTGTATCTGAACTGGTGTCAGGAAGGGATCTCCTAATTCAGTGTCAGTTATATTACCACCTAGCTGTCTAGTGGAGAATTTCACTATGTCATCTACTGGTGAAATTTCAAAATTCATTATTCTGTGCATTTTTGGCATGCAGATTTTTTCTCATAGTGTGAGTTTTTCTGGTATTTTGGCATGTTTTAAAAGCTTTATTTCCCATTTAATGTTATGTTCTGTGAACCAAAAATGGCAAGCTATTGCAGATTTGCCTATTTGCTTAAGTTTTAAACTTTTTATGTTTTCCTTCAGTCTCATTTGTAGTGTTATCTTGGTTTTTCCTATGTATATTTTATGGCAGTCTTCACAATCAATCTGGTAAATCCTGTTTTCTTAGTGTTTAGTATAGTGTCCATTAGTGGATGATGAAGTTTATTGTGTGGAGCTAATTTTATGCCATATTATAGAAACAGTTTATTGAATTTGTTATGAATTTTAGAGTAAAAAGAAGTGAATCTACTATATCTTTTTGGTAAAATATCTCTGCTGTTGAGAGTGGTGATGTCCAACATTTCTGTATTAATTTGTCCACTATCTGTGTGCTGAATCCATTCTATGTGACTACTTTCAAAACATGTTCTGAGTAACAATGAAACTAAAGTGTTGCTAATCCACATACAATTTCAATTATTTTAGAGAATTTCACTGTTTATAGCGACATCTAATAGCTTAAGGACATGTTCTAAGTTTATAGTTTGACTCTGTATAACACAGAAGCTTGAAGATGTAATAGACTGAGGAGAAACAATTGCAAACATTTGAAATGTTGATACGGTAATTTGTATCACAAATTACGTTAATATAAATAATTATTTTATTATGAATATGTATTTTTATGTAACATTGATTTCAGGGGTTTAATAATTGTAATTATTATTGGTAAATAATAATATATGGCTCTACTGAAACTGTTAACAATAACATAATACTTTAGCAAGGGGGTGAGTTGTTTATCGTTACCGGGAACCAGGAAGTTACGTAATGTTTCGCGCCTTTTCAGTAAAAAAAGCTTCCAGAATATTCTATAAAAGTAATATGTATTAGTGGTTTTCATTGGATAGTAAAATAGACGCTAATGTTGGCGCGTTTTATAAGCCAATAGCATTTCATTTATAATCTTTAGGCGTATCTTAAGGCAAGTCTATAAATAAGCCATGTCTGAGGTAAGCGTCTCCCAGTGTTCAACAAGATTCTCAACAAGTAACACGTCAGCTCCCAGTTCAACAAGATTCTCATGTCGGTCTCTAAATTCATAAAGTTACGCGCAGCAGAAGTACGAGAAATCTTATAAAGGATTATACAGTTAAATATATAAAGTTGAAGTACGTGAGTTAAAAGTGAGAAGTTATTACAAACAGTTTCAGTATGGCGAGTATCCAAATTAATTTGTGAAAGTGTTCGTGAACGTGTTCTGCAATAAAGATTATAAAACCAGTTTCTTCATCAGTATCATTTATAGACAAAAGATTCCTTTCCGCTTCACAACCTGCAAGAGTTAAATGTCTACCTAAATAGCTAGCCGGAAGACAATATACATAACCTTAAAACTAATTCATAAAAAAAAATTGCTACGTCAGAGGGAACTACGAGCCAGACCAACGAATGACGTCACACGAGATGGTTCCACGCGTGAGGTAAACGACATTACGTGAGAAACATTATCCACAACGTGGTGAAGTAAACAATATACAATTTGTTGCTATCGCAAATTGGCGCCCAACGTGGGGCTACAAATACACAAATACATCACTATACCACTTTCAAATTGGCACCCGGACGTGGGGCGAAGTGACTAGGAAAGGAAGGCAAAGTGACCAGGAAAGGAACAAGAATAACCAGGATAGTAGCAGAATTAACCAGGAAAAGGCGAATGCAGCAGTAAAATGATCTACAAGACGCAGATTCCAGAAACAAGAGGAGCAACAAATGACGCGGATAAGTGGACGCAAAAACAACGAGACAACGTAGATTCATCATAAAACAACGCAGAAGCGACATACAAATCTAGGAGAAAGGGGCAGAACGCTGGACATCAAAGCTGCAGCATCAGACAGCATCAAAAAGGTAATTAAATGAGACTTAGGAGCGGTAGGAAAATAAAAACAATGGCTGCTAGCAATACAGAAGAAATAATTATGGAGGGAGATAATGTAACAGTTAGTTGTAATTCAATACAGGTTACAGGAAATAGTCCAGATTTTTTAGGATTTGAGGATGAAAATGTTAGTGCAGAAAGTGAGAATAGAATAGAAGGAAATGTTAATTTTGATGCTAGTATGATGATGGAAATGATGATAAATATGAAAAATATGAGGGAAGATATACAAAAGAGTCATAGGGAATTAAGGGAAGATATGCAAAAGAATAATGAGAAATTAGAACAAAAATTAACTCAGAGTATAAGGGAAGAAATTTGTAAGAATAATGAGAAATTAGAAAAGAAAATAGATCAAAACAGGGAAGATATGCAACAGAGTCATAGGGAATTAAGGGAAGATATTGGTAAGAGTTTAGAACAAAACAGGGAAGAAATGGAAAAGAAATTCATGGAGTTAGACAGTAGTATGATTAGAATGAAAAATGAAAATCAAGAAATGATAGCAAATGAAATAGGTGAAGTTTCACAGAAAATGTTAGACATGAGCAGGGAAATATCCAACCAAAAAAGTGAGGTTAACAATAAAATAGAGCATGTTAATGTAGAATGTACAGAGTTAGGAAGTCAAGTGAGTAATATTTCAAGTGAGTTAAAAGGGATGATGGAGGCTACAAATGCAGATTTAATACAGGTGCAAGTTAATTTCAGAGGGGAAATATCAGAAATACAAAATGAGTCAGTAATGCAAAGAAGTAAATTGTACCATGATGTTCAAAATGAAAACTCCAGTCCAGTACAGTTCAGTACAGATTTGTCAGAGTATTCTCAGATTAAGATGGTAGAAGAATTGAAAATGAAAGTTGTTAAAAGATGTGTAATTCAAGAAACTGTAGATTGTTTTCAAATGTTATCAGGAGATGAAATTTCAAATGAATACAAGAGGTTATTCATGAACGATAATTTGAAGGTTAGGTTACGGCTACGAGTAATGTTTAGCCACACACAATTTGATCCAGGAGGGTAAATAGCAATGAGATGTAAAGTAAATGCTGGATAGTTGAAGACGACTTGCAAAGAAATGTATTGGAACGTAAGAGGGTTAACTAAATATATATGTCATTTGAAAAGAGAAATAAGTTATAAAAAAAAAAAAATAGAGAAATGTTTAAAAAAAAAAAAAATATAAATAAATAAATTAAATTTTTTTTAGTAACTGTAACAACATTTGAAAAATAAGAATGCAAAGATTGAAACTTAAGATGATATTAAATTAAAAGTATGTAAACACAATTCCAAGAATTAAAATTTAAAAATGCAAAGATTAAAATTTAATATGATATTAAATTAAAAGTATGGAAATACAATTCAAAGAGTATTGTTAAAGTGAAATTCAAAATAACAAAAATGGTAAAAATAATTCAAAACAAATACTTATGTAGCAAACAGAAAAGGTGAAACATTGTCTAGATTTAAGGGATGTAAATATATGTAAAGGGTGAATATTTTGGTAAATATGTATGGTAACTACAAAAAAAAATCTTAAATTGATAAATTTTTGGTAAAAAAATTTTGTGATATCAGATTAATATCTAAATTAATTAAATCAGAGCCAGTAAGTAGTGGCGAGATAGAACATATGTCGTGTGTTAAATACGTGTGAAGTGTAAAGTGAAAGTGAATAGCGTGTGTTACAAGATTTAGGAGACTAAAAACAAAATTATAAAATTTCCAAACAAGTTATAAATGTTTATAATTATGTTTCTAGTGGGGCATATGATACGGTAATTTGTATCACAAATTACGTTAATATAAATAATTATTTTATTATGAATATGTATTTTTATGTAACATTGATTTCAGGGGTTTAATAATTGTAATTATTATTGGTAAATAATAATATATGGCTCTACTGAAACTGTTAACAATAACATAATACTTTAGCAAGGGGGTGAGTTGTTTATCGTTACCGGGAACCAGGAAGTTACGTAATGTTTCGCGCCTTTTCAGTAAAAAAAGCTTCCAGAATATTCTATAAAAGTAATATGTATTAGTGGTTTTCATTGGATAGTAAAATAGACGCTAATGTTGGCGCGTTTTATAAGCCAATAGCATTTCATTTATAATCTTTAGGCGTATCTTAAGGCAAGTCTATAAATAAGCCATGTCTGAGGTAAGCGTCTCCCAGTGTTCAACAAGATTCTCAACAAGTAACACGTCAGCTCCCAGTTCAACAAGATTCTCATGTCGGTCTCTAAATTCATAAAGTTACGCGCAGCAGAAGTACGAGAAATCTTATAAAGGATTATACAGTTAAATATATAAAGTTGAAGTACGTGAGTTAAAAGTGAGAAGTTATTACAAACAGTTTCAGTATGGCGAGTATCCAAATTAATTTGTGAAAGTGTTCGTGAACGTGTTCTGCAATAAAGATTATAAAACCAGTTTCTTCATCAGTATCATTTATAGACAAAAGATTCCTTTCCGCTTCACAACCTGCAAGAGTTAAATGTCTACCTAAATAGCTAGCCGGAAGACAATATACATAACCTTAAAACTAATTCATAAAAAAAAATTGCTACGTCAGAGGGAACTACGAGCCAGACCAACGAATGACGTCACACGAGATGGTTCCACGCGTGAGGTAAACGACATTACGTGAGAAACATTATCCACAACGTGGTGAAGTAAACAATATACAATTTGTTGCTATCGCAATGTGAATATGGAAAAGAATGAAGAGTGTAAAATGGATAGGCAAAATAAATGAAGAAGCTGTTTTAGTAAGAATAGGTGAAGAAAGAATGATGCCTGAGATTGAAATTGCCTGGAACCCTGGATGAAAAGAAACTGAGAGATGCAATGGAAGGAATGATTAACAGGGAAAAGGTTTAATGCAAAAACAATAGCATATTATAGTGTCAAGATAAGTTCATATGCAGAGATAAAGAGGAAAGGATGAAGGAAGCTGGATTTGGAGAACTGAGTCTGGCTAAAAACCTGATCCTGTATTCAGGATCTTTTAGTTTTAATACAAATACCTTTCTCTCAAAAACTCTGAGCTCTTTCCTCGTTTATCACCAGTTTAAAGGATAAAAATTGCTAAATTTGTGAAACATTTCAGGAAAAAAAAAATCATTCTCTCCCTCTCTTTTCTTTTCCTTTATTAATTTGATTGCTAAAAGATTCCTCTATTTAAAGGCTGCCACTTGGAAAAAGTATGACAATTAATCTAAAGAATAAACAACAGAATATATAACTATTTAATTTAAATAAAACATAAAAACAAATGGATGGTAGAATGAAAATATACAAACGTTGAGAGGGAGAAGGAGACAAATGCTTAAAATATGGATCACTCAAAATCAACCAAATTTATCAAATTTTGTAAGTTCAGAACAAAGCACCCTAGGTGGAAGCAGGGAGGTGACAGACCTCCCCCTGCCCCCAAAAAATTATGGCATTTGTTATTCTTAAGGTTATGGTGTTGCTTTGCATTGGTAAAATCAAAACCAACCCAATTTACTTAAACGAGAGGAGCATCTGTTCATTCGTAGCCAGTGAGTGAATTTATCTTGTGGTGGACTATATCTCAAAAGATGTTCCACTAACTTGAGAACTCAAGAAGGAAAAGAAACAGATATGTCAAAACAAATTTACATCTGAATTAGAATTAAACTCTGAAAAAATAGGTAGCAAAAGCTTGCAGTAAAACTGAGTAATCGGATTGCTTAAATAGTGTTCATTTAATAAATCTTCTTATAAGCTTTCTCAAAAGTTAAATTAATGTTCATATCCAAAGGATGGTCCATGGATCACTTATATGAGGTTGAAAATCTAGAAAAGTGAAATGCTCTATTATTGACTGCATTTTATTCATTGGTAAGGTATGTACCAAAATGTATTGGGCTCTCCCTGAAGGGATCCTGGATTCACCTCTACAAAGCATCTATGTTCAAAGGAAGAAAATGCAATTAAAAATTATAGTGATTGTATAAGACTACAAAGACAGGGGGAGAGAGAATTATTCATTTCACATTACAGCATTGAACATGCATTAATAAGGTATTAAAACAAAGTTAGCATTCTGAAGACAAAATCACTCACCTTGACCAGAATTATATTAAAGCGAGCTAGCACATCCCTGGTGGTCTTGCCCTGTGCCAATCTTTGTTGAAGTTCTCCTTCATGCTGCTTCACGTATGCTTTTGCCTGTCGCACAAGACGAAGTTTACGTTGGATACTCCAAGGTTGATGCTTCACATTACTTAAGACTTCCTTGTGGAGACGTAGGTTCTCATAGATCTGTTCTTGTGTTACCTCCTCCATACCCATGGAAACTGCAGTGCTGTTCAACAAGTTTTCCATAAAAATCTGCAGTCATTAATATTGCACTCTGTGATTTTTGCTCAGCTTTTATAAATAAAGCTAATATAGTCTAAACCTTATTTTGTTTTTAATTAAGTTGAGGCCAAAATTTATGTATTCCAAGAACAGTCAAGTGTCATTTACTGAATGTTAGCTGGCAGTTTTAAATTACGTATTACTTTTTCTACTGCTTACCTATAGTAAGTAGAGGCAGCATTGTATTGTACCCAAAAATTGAATACTGAGATTTCACAGGAAATATGTTTTGTTTTGAGACTAAATCCAAAAATGGGTCTTTAGAAAAAGGTCAGCAAGTGCTCATGTGTGCGTATGTGTATGTATTTGTGAGCATCATAACTCAAAAACAAAAAGTTAAAGCCAAACTTGGTGTTTAAGTTCAGCATCTTTTAAGGATATGATATGAAGATTTTTAAGAAAATACCCCCATTCCAAAATACTCTTTACATGAAAAATTCTTTTATTTTCTCAAAGATGGCTGTCATGATTTTGATTAAAATACATACATATGTTAAGATATTTGTATGTGAAATGAAAGGTATATCTTAAATTTTCTGAAAATAGCCTATGAAGTCCTCTTCATTCTGAATGACTATTTTACAATTTGTAACCATAAGAGGTAGACCAAATCTTACTATACAAAAAATATAGATAATGTTAAAACACACAATTTATGTCTCATAATTTTTTTGTGGAGTTAAATTTCTGGGATATTACTTGTTATTGGTTTGAATTCTCAAATACTTATACTTTCCTCAATTAAATATTGCTATTCATTTTTTTTTCCTGATCATGCAAAGCGCATGGAATTTCAAAGACATCACATAGTGACACATTCTTTAAACATCTGATTATAGCTTTACATGCTGTATTGTACAACAAAATGTGTAAATGTAAAATGAAAGTTTATCTGGACAGGAAGTAAACAGAATAATAAGCTTTTTAAGGGTAGTTTGTAGAAGAGTTTAGAGAAAATCATGTGAATGCAGCGTGTGAGTTGTTTTTTTCTCAACTGTATAAAAGTACACTATGGAGGAAATATAGTTTTTGATTGATATTTAAAATTAGCAATGAACTAGGAAACCTTTGACTAATTAAATCCAAATTTTGCCTCTGTTTATGCACTTACCAGTTTGCCCTGCTACCTGTTTATACAGTTGCAACAAATCCTAGTTTATTTCCTTTCTCATATTATTTTTAAATAAGAACTTTGACTCCCCTAGTTACATCAGAAGCCATTCACCATAGTTTAGATTTCTTATTATAGAATGTGCCCTACATGTCACTCATTGTTCTTAGAACATATTAATGGAAAACTCTAATGTTTTACATTCATATGACTTTAGCTTCTGCAAACTATTCATATGAGGTCACAGATTCAAACCCAGCGGAGGGTGATGGATTTTTTTTGGGCATAAATATCCTTAGCCTGGCTTTCTTTGGAAGGGAAGTAAAGCTGGAGGTCCCGTGTTGTAGAATTATAGCATGTAAGAGAACCTCAAGTCTGATAAAGGGGGCTCTGAACAAAATGTTTTGTCGGTCTTTCACGCCCAATATAGAATGGGATGCTAAGGACCATAGTAGTTAAAGAGCATCCATGAATAAAACTCAATTAATTTTTTAAACTATTCATACAAAAGCTTAATTTTTCTATTTACTTATAATAATCAAGATAAAAGTTTGCAGATATGGTTTCATGACACATTTCATTCTACATACAAGGTGGATACGGGAGACCAAAGCGATGGTAAAGTGTTTAAAAGTGTGCCTCTATATGCTGATTTTGAAATCTCATACTTTCCATGACATCACGAGAAATAACTGACATGGTGACAGTAGATACTTTCATTTTCTATGTAGTATGGCTTACAACTTATGTAAAATTACGTGAAATTCTTTCCAAATGGAGCACACTTCACAGGTTATTTGCAAATAATTCAAGGTATTCATTTTATTTGTCATGTAAATATATTAAATACATGCAATTTTAATCAAAATCATTACAAACTTTCTTGAGAAAACCAAAAATGAAAATTTGTCCATGAAAAGGGTAAATTATGGAATGGGGAAGATTGTTTTGAAAATCTTTGGAAGAGTTATGCTGTTGAGAGAGAGAGTGAGAGAGAGGGAGAGAGAGAGGGAAATGAGAGACACACACTCATTGACCTTTTTCATAAAATGCCTTTCTTTTTATTCAGGGCTTCAAAACATGTATTTCAGGTGAAATCTAGATATAAAATTTTTGGGTGGAATAGATTCTATTTCCTCTACCTATTAGGTACATGTTACAGAAGTAAAAAAATATAATATATTTGAAAACTCAAATCAATAACAAAACATATCTTATAAATGGTTAATGCCACAGAAATTTTGACATAAATTTTGAGTGTTAATGAGATTTACATTTTTTGCACCGTAAGTTTTTATCTATTTCTTATAGTTTACTAGTTACTGAAAATTATACAAAATTTATACCGATTGAAGAGAACTTCATAAACTATTCATAGAAAACTCAAGATATGCACTTATTTTTATGTAAATAATCTTGAACATATGGTATTTTAATCAAAATCATTATAGAAATTTTTGAAAAAAGCCAAAGTAACAAAACTTTTTCATGCAAAGGGTAGCTCAAGATGGAGGATTTTCTAGAATATCTTTGTGTCACATCCTTTGAAGATGCTAAACTTAAATATCAAGTGTAGTATTATTTAGACTTTTTTTTTTGACTTATGCCCCATTCACAATGAAAATTAAGTGAAAGCGTAACTTAAATTTAAAAGCTAAATGATATGCATTGTAATGGAACTATTCACAATGAATCACATAAACATAAAAATAAACATTAAATTATATGTACACTTATACGTTTGCAAGCTCCAAGCAATGAAGGGGTCTTGTATTTTTGTGAAAGACAATGTCAAATTTAAAAGGTTAAAAATATTTCGATTATTTGGTATGTGATGAACACTTTGAAATGTGTATGATAGAGCTGTTGGAGCAGAAAATAATTGTTGCATGCATATATAGGAATCCGAGTAGTTGTGTTAAGAAATGAATAGAGAAGTTAGAAACAGTTATGGAATTCTTCCAGAAAAAACAGAAAAACATATTAATAATTGGTGACTTGAATATTAATTTTCTTATTGAGAATTTAAATAAGCAGAAACTAACACAATTAACCCTTACCTATGGAATGAAAGCAATATTAAACACTACTACTCGAATCTCAAATGCAACTCAAACTGCAATAGACCAATTAATACTAAATTCCCACTTTACAGACCAGGGCCATATTTAGAGGGGGGGGTTTAGGGTTCAAACCCCCCCCCCAAACTTCTGACAATTTTATTTATTTAAATTGTCGTTAGATAATGGTAGGTCTATTGCTAGTAGCACATTTACAAGAAAAAGGGTAACTTAATATTGTCACCTTACATAGGTAAGGTGATCATACATCCCGGTTTTCGAAGTAGTCTCCATGTCTTGTGCTGTAAGGTGGAATATCCTCATTCTGGTGAGTTTTTCCTGTCTATATAATGCATCCAAGCAATTTTCTTAGCCATGTATGGAGTAGGTACATGGTAACTGTGTGGGGTACTCTTAAGTTTAGATATACTTGTGGAAACCCCCCCCCCCCAAATTTTTTTCTGAGTACAGGCATGTCACAGACTACACTGTAGAAATCATAGATAGTGCTATTTCTGATCCAGAAATGGTTACAATAAATTGTTAGAAAGCAGAAAAAATTAAGGAAAAGCATCATGTATACCAGTATAAAAGGTGTACAAACAGCGAAAATATACACTATTTGCAACATCTACTGCTAAAAGAAAAGTGGGAAAATGTTTTCTCTCAGGAAGATGTAAATGCTTCTACTGTCTGTTTTGAAAACACATTTAATCATTATGCAAACATTGCCTTGCCACTAAAACGAGTCAAACTAAACAATAACAAAAGCGCTAGTTGGATCACTAAAGGGATACGCATATCAAGTGACAAGCTGAGATATTTAAATAAATTAGCAAAGAGATTAAAGGCAACAGATTCTTTTAGGTTATACTTTCAGAAATATAAACAGACTTACAATAAGATTATTAAAAATGCCAAACGTCTTTATAATGATAATTTAATTGCAAATTTGGAAAACAAATCAAAGACTGTATGGAATGTAATCAATCAGGAAATGCATGTACAAAAGAAAGAATATCAAAATTTGAATTTAATACACAATGATCAAATTATATCAGATCCTTTTCAAATATCAGAGGTCTTTAATACTTATTTTGTGGAAGTAGCAAACACATTATTCAATGGCTGTTTGACTAAAACACATCAAACTACAACTACAGGGGAAAACTCCTATTCATCTGTTTTTCTCTCACCAGTAACGGAAAGTGAACTGTTATCAATTATAAAAAATATGAAAAATAAACAATCATATGGGTTAGATGGCTGCTCTAATTTTTTATTAAAGGCATACTTAAATGTTCTTGCAAAGCGACTAAGTTTTTTAATTAATTTATCAATGTGTAAAAGCCGCTTTCCGGATAGCTTTAAAACTGGAAAAATAACACTAATGTTTAAAAATGGGTCAAAATTTTAAGCTAAAAATTATAGACCAATTTCTCTTCTATCTGTTTTTCAAAAGTACTAGAAAAAGTTATTTACAAGCAAATGACAAATTTTATCACTAAATTTAATATCCTTTCTTCATTTCAACATGGATTTAAAAAGGAGAAATCAACTACTACAGTATTAATTCAGTTTGGCAATAAAATTTACATGAAATTAGACAACTTAGCACTGTATTGGCATATTTCTTGATTTCTTGTAGATCATGAAATTCTTCTCAAAAAATATTTAAATATGGAATTAGAAGGAGGAATTACAATTGGTTTAGCTCATATCTTACACATAGAAAGCAAGTAGTTGAAATAGAATATTATGATGATAATCAAAAGGAGGTAAAATCGGTTTTATCAAATGAACTAACGGTTGAATGCGGAGTCCCACAAGGCTCAGTTTTAGGTCCCACATTGTTTCTCCTGTATATAAATGATCTTGTAGATATCAACCAGAATAAAAATATAAAATTCTCTTTATTTGCAGACGACATTACTATTTTAATTTCTGATAATAATGTAGGCAAGCTAAAAATAAAGCCACTATCTCTTGGTTTAAAGAAAATTGTCTCTCATAAATAAGGAAAAATGCATAGCTGTTGGTTTCCATAAGAAAAACAACAAAGAATTACATTATCCAGCTATACTATTTGAGGACGAAGCTATAGAATATGCTGATAAAACAAAATTTCTTGGAGTTTGAGTTGATCAGAATTTAAGCTGGAATGCTCATGTTAATGAATTAGTAAAGCAACTTAGTCAGATATGTTTCCAAGTTAAAATGCTCAGCCAGTCAATAAGTAAACATACACTTAAGATAGTGTATTACTCAAATTTTCATTCACTTTTGTCATATCGGATAGTTCTATGGGGATCTAGTAGAGAGGCAATAAAAGTATAAAAAATGTATTTACAATCATGCTTAATTTACTCTATACCACTAGCTGTAAACCATACTTCAAGGAATTAAACATTTTACCACTACCGTGATGTACTTATTCAAGGTTATTGCACAAACGCAAATGCACATTGAAACACTTGCTGTTAACTCAGACTTTCACAATTACGATACAAGGAATAAATCAAAATTACATATTATACCTCATAACTCTAAATTGTTTGAGAATAGTTTTTACTATAAAGGCCATCACTTGTATAATAAATTACCTGCTAAATTAAAGAACATGAAATCTTTTCAATGTTTTAAGAAATCCTTATGAAACTTCCTTATGACAAATTGTTACTATTCAGTTGATGAATTTCTGTACTTTTAGATTAATTGTTAACATTTGTAATGCTGTAAAGTTTTACATAGTAATCTTATATATTGCAATTTTATATTGAATTTTATTTTGACATGTATTTTGTGTTTGTTTATTCAATTCGTTCTTGACGTATCCGACAACATGTATTTGTTAATTATGAACGAAATAAATGAAATGAAATATAAGTAGGTTATAGAGAAAGTAGAAATGAAAAATTGAAAACATATCGTATATATCAAGCGTCACACAAAAAATCAGAATGAAAATATAACAGAAAGGTATTGGGACGGCAAACCCATAAATAAACACCTACGATAAACATGTGACTACTGAAAGTAAACTTTAATATCCCCTATGGTAACTAATTTATGTTATTAGTATACTTCGGGAACTCGTAACAGATTACGTGTTATCGTGAACAAGAACGGTGAGAAACATTGTGGTGCATCATAGTACAGATAAAACCCAACTTACTCTCCGGAACTTGTGGTGAAGACGGAGGACCGACGGCGCGATCCGGAATGGCCGCTGTCGAAATCTGGGGAGAAGAGTGGGGACGATGGTCGGCGTCCACCTTGATGGCGACGGCTTTTCCGGCGACTTGATTGTCGACGCTGCATAATGACACAGGCACTAGCAGAGTAATCTTCGTCATCGTCATCATCTGAGAAAAAAAAATTACATTGCTGATACCGATGTATTAGAAAGAAGCGAAGAGAGAATAATTAAAACATCTGGGAAAAAGGATATGCACTACCGTAAGAGAGCTCAGAGTTCTAACATAATTTTGTATTATCTTTAAAAATAGGTTGTAAATTTAAGACAGAAATTTGGTCTTATGGTAGGTACCGGAAATAGAACCACAAAAGAGGAACATTTTTTCTACAACTAGCGGTTTCATACAAATAATTTATTTCACTTGACATAAGCAGTTAAGGCCTTCGGTACCTAGAACCAGAAGTCTGGGTCCGTTAACTCCTGTTACGAGTAGTCTAGCCGCCAGGATTGACCAAATATTCTGCTGGTTATTAACTTTCAGTTCTGACAACCGAGGAGGTGTCAAAATTGATTTTGATCGATAAATTATACAACGAAATTGTAGTGTGGTTTTACAAATACAATTTTAAAAATGATGCATTGTTTAAAACTAAGGAAGGCAATTTCATCCTGCAGAGCAGTCTTTGTTTCACACGTAAAATTCATGTGGCAAAAGTTGTGATCGTGGATGAAGGAGGGAACGCAGATAGGTGCGATGAAGGTGGTAGAGTACGTTGACAACTGCATCTGATCGCCATGGATATGTGCCAGTAGGGTGAGATTTTACGTTCCTTTGGGTGAGGTTTTGGAGGTGGCGTAGCTGATAATGACGACTCAGCTTTGAAGATGTTGACTTTGATGATGACGGTCTTTATATCGCCAAGTTCTCGATGTTGGCGGAGATGATGTTGAAGGCCTGATGATTGATAACGTCGCCAACCACATCGACAAAGCTATAAACCGTGAAGTTCACGGTAACCCTGAGATTATTACCTGAAAAGAAGGAGAAACAAATAAATAACCATATGCATTTTACGCTAACAACACTCCGAACCCACATGAAGGGATGCGAATCTATATGGGGATAATGCGTAAGAGATACTCGATGAAGGTCCGAATCTGTTAGTGTGGGAATGAACTCCTTACCGTTCTAGATGATGTGAAATGGCGCCTGGTTGAGCTGATGGAGGTAATCCTCAAGGTTGTTGTAGGCCGAGGGTAGAAACACCTCTCTGTCGAACTGAAACCTCAGTACTATCTCCCACCCATACTGAGAGTTGAGAGATCTAGCATCCACCACAAGATGACGAAGACCACCTTGCGATGGAGGTCCTGGATTCTGATGATGTGCGGGGTCTGTCCGTTGGTGAGATCGCTGAGCACACTGCGAATCTTCATTGTACGGCGTTTCCAGAGAAGTCGATGGTGGGAAGAGGAGCAGAGCTAGGATATCTTCTTTTTTGAGTGTAGTAGGCGGGGGAAAGGATGGATATTGGGGAGGAATAGAGTGGTTCAATTACCTGAGTATGTGTTTCTCGAAAAGAAAGCAACTGAGGCTCTTTTGTCGCCCTCATTTTATTAAAAACAGGGTAAGCTGAGGGTGGTTACGTATCCATTTTCATCTTGTACTCGTGGAAACACTTTTTTGGATTCCCCTATTCTTGCTGGTAGAGAACGATGGCAGGAGCGCTGAATAGATACTTTAAGTGAACGATGATTGAACTAGAGACGCACTTCTTGGGCAACAGTTGCTTAGTAGCGATGTCAAAATGGACTTCGATCTCTGGGTCCAACTTCTCAACCAATCCCGTCCAATCCTCAAGAAATCAAAGGTTACCAACTTGCGTTTGCCACAGCTGACGATAGTGGCGATGATCTGAGTGATGTTATCACAGCGAGATACTTTGTAGGATGCGTTGAGAAAAATGCACCGATTCCCTAGAAAGAAAGAAAACAATTGTAGAGCATACAGAGAAAGAAAAAATGAACAATCACAGGAGAGAAAGTACTTACTTATTCGACGATTAGACGAAGAGTAGAACTTTATAGGTACGACGGAAGTAGCTGGCAGGTCTGTGAAGAGGAGCACCTGTCGAATGGGATTTTGAAATGAGACTATCGTAATCGTAAATGGAGACTTTGAACTTGTAAAAAAGTTGGAGGCCGGTAGGTTGCAACAGTGGTAGTATAAAGGTTGTAACGTAATGACCAGCGATAATGTTACCCTGTAGGCTCTGTGTATCACCCTATTCCGCAATAGCGATACACAAAATGGAAAATCACGGACAATGGTGGAGGTAAGGCGTAACTGTCAAAATATTCCCCATAAACATCCTTGAACATGAAAACGCAGATCCAGTTTTTACCAAGTTTTGTGCTAGGTTCGGTATTGATGAGTATGGCACTAGGGAGTGGAGAAGTAAAGGATTTAGTAATTCACTTGATGTATCTGTGTATTGTAAGTATTTATGTAAACACGAGTGAATTTGGTTGGTATTCATGATACGAGTATCGACCTATTGGAATCTGTTTCGGTGGGCCTATAAATTTCAGGGAGCGCTGAAGGCAAACGAATTTGGCAGCTATTTGCGAAATTCGAGCTTTATACCTACATTACCGTGATGCAGACCAAGATGTAACCGCGGTCGGCCCTCATGTCAACAGTGAAGTAAAAAGAGAGCATGTTGTATCCGTTGGGATATTCGGCCTAGAGATGTTGATGACCTTGTTACTGAAAACTCTTGTCAAAACGTAATGAGCGTTTGATGACTCTACAGAATCATATCGTCAGTAAAATTCAGTATCACAAAACGTGATGAAATAGGACGGCTGTTGACAGTGCAGGGACAAGTCGAAAGTGATCATTAAAGTTAAAAAAGATTGTTGGTGAAATCGCCCGTGTGCACCTTATCGGACGTTATGGCAATAGTTATGCGCCAGCGGACTTTTCCGACGAAAACGTTGCTAAAGGTGATAGTGGTGCCGCATATGGCAAACTAAGGACTTATAGTCGACGTCCTTAATGGGTGCCAGTGAACTGGATTTGACAACTGTGTCTTATTGCGCGCCATCTTAATGCACAGAGTAAGCCTTCCCTCTTCAGATACAGATTAGCCCTAGGTAATGTTAGAATGAGATGAAACCGAGGAGGAGACGGCGTGTATGAGCAACAGCAATTAATTTTAATTAAAGATACCATGTGAAATATATTGCATGAGCTGGACCACCCATTTGGAGGGAGGTTGTATTAAAATGTCCCCTTAAACTTTAGTTTGTTCAAAATCATCCATATTGTCTTTGAACAGAGGGAGTATATCGTAAGCATCCATTCATAGCGTCAGAGGAGTAATGGTGCAGGATTTCAAGATAGGTTCTATAAGTGTAGCCATGTGAGGGCTGGAAACACTGACATTATTTAGAAACATGGATACCTGGCTAAATAGAGCATTTAGGGAATTGTTGACTAATGTTACTTTAGCACTACAACCAAAGCGGAACTGTCCTCTTGACAATTTGTACGAAATCTTCGAGGACCACGTAAGACAGATCTAGATGGACGTCGGCATTAGACGATTAGTGAAACATGGTGGGTGCGTTTTGAAAAAGAGCATTTTGCGAGTTCATTGGAAGATCTCGTATTGTTCGATGTTGGTTTGAACGGAAAGTTCGTTCAGGAAGTCCAGTTCAGACTTACTGAATACTATGTCATTCATGATTGAACGCCTCTTGTGGTGTCGCAGAGAATGCGGTAATATCTGCCAAAAGGTTGGAACACATTTTCAAAGCCTCTTTTCTGATAGTCTTAGCACCGCTTTCAATAATAGAAACAGGATACAAAACAGCCACCAAGGGCACTAAACAGACCACTATCCTTTTGAAATAGTGCTCCCCTGTGTGCATAGTAGAAAATTCCGGTCATTGTATCAAAACTGGCTCTAACGATTCTTTTTAAAATGCCGCACGTTTATGATATCTTTATAGCAAATAAAATGTGTATATTGAATTTTTTGTGAAGAGTCAGTGAAGTCCTCTTCATTCGGAAGGAATTTTGTGTAATTTGGTATAACGGGTAAACCATGACAGATACATAAAAAACGTACTGCGCAAGAAACATACACAAATTACTTAAAACAATTTTTTGTAGCATCAGCTATTTCCGAGATATCCGTTTAGAATTTCAAGGCCAGCAAACAGCGACCAGTTTTTAAACTTTTGACTATGTCTATTGCCTTTGTACCTATAAGGAAACGCGTAATGAAACTATTTATGCAAAAGTTTATCTCAACTTGAAGTACCTATATAGAAGAATAAGATTTTGCAAAAATAGTTTGCAGACGGTATATAAAAATAAACGATAGTGGTTAGAGAAAATCCTGTGAATGTAACACAAGATTCTTTTAATTGTCGCACTCACTTATATACTCTTCCTCAAACCTCCCGCCTACTGGAGTTCAAATTGCGCGCCTGTACGCGTTCATACTTCGCGCCAACTTGCCTTCATTCGCGCCTAGCGTTACCACCAGATAGCATTTCCTCACTTGTCGCAAGAATTCAAAGTTCTATCCTGTTGCAACCATGAAGGTAGAGTATTCGTTTTATTGGATAGAGCGCTAAACGAACTTCTTATGAATGAAATCAAACCGTCGCCTGCACAGAAGACGCCATATTTGACTATAGATTCCATTGTGGAGTGTATGATTATAGCGTATTTTAATAGAATTTGAGGTAAATCATGGGAATACACTGCGTTGCGTATGGTTGTAATAACACCAAAAGGTTTATAGGTAAGTACAGGTATAGGATGTACAACGGAGGGGGCACCTTCCGCACTGAGAGATACATAGATGTATTGGGGCTACCACTCCGTAGGAAGAAGGGATGAAGAGAAGAAACCACAGGAGACTTCAGGCCGCAGAGACGTGCAGAAGTCCTTAACAGTTCCAGGTTCGAAACTCGTCACACTACTGGAGCTGTCTAGAGAGGGCGATGAACGACCCGTCTACCAAGCAGCTCCCTAGTGTCAGCGGGGGTTACTCTTTCCTTTAACGAAGCATCCATGCCATCTGTCCGGCACCACCATACGCCACGAAACTTAGAAGCACATCTGAAAGATGAGAAGGAAACGGAATGAAAGTGTAATGATGGAAAGAAAACCTGTTAAATGAGAAACCATCCAGCATTCTCTTGCCGATCAGGGAAAATCACGAAAAACCCAAGATCGACGGGAATGAAACCCGGGATTTCCCGGAGTAATCTCGATCGGTTGGACGAAATTTCAACTTTTCACAGATACGTAAACACCATAGAATCTGCAACTTTAAAATGATTGCCACACAGTTCACATATGTCAATGTAACTTGTAAATAATTAATTTAAAACGTAAAACAGATGCATGCGTACTTAGCAGTTTGCGTGTAATTTTAATACTTAATATTTAAACGTCTACAGTGTTAATAAGGAAGCTGATGATATGTTAATTATTACCAGGACTGTTTACAATTTTGAGGAGTTACACAGTACTGCCGTAAGTTCTGTCAGTACTTTCAATGCATATAACTACTAAATAAAACTATGCAAACCCATTAATATACATATATTCTGAAAGAACTGCAAGGCCTGATGTCTTAGGTTAAAGTTGCTCGAAGGGAAAACTGGAAACCCTCAAAATACAGCAGGCTTTGTAGTAGTCGTTTCATAAACGACTGTTACAAACTGATGTCTGGGGAAGAAAATAAAATTCTTAAACGAAAATGAAGTCCCTTCTGTATGCTACTTTACTCCTCACTTGTTTTTAAAGACAGACGCAGTGAGAGTGTTGAGTAAGAGCACATGAACACCCTAATTTTTGACACCTTGCAGTTTCATTGGTTATTTTTTTATGAATGCTTTTAAACGTATGGTATATGCGGTAATTTAAAACCTACCTCGTTAAAATCTACCGCGCTACTCCTGTAAACTCGGTGAAACATGGCAACAGCGTCGTAAGCACATCTTGACTTGTGCACGTTTTAAGGAGCTTCTGCGCATGCTCAACTGGTATGACGTAATTACCTTATGGTTACAGTTTTACGTCAATGCCACTAGGCGGTAGCACATTACGGTAAGAGTAGATAACGTGCACGAGCTATTATTATTATTATTATTATTATTATTATTATTATTATTATTGGAAGCGGCTGCAGTTATATAAACTTGTTCATATTTTGCAGCACATGCTGTTTCACATTTTCAGGCAATCTGAATCTATAACTTTGTGAACACCCAAAATGTATACTCACGAGCCGCTACTGACTTAATGGAAGAATATTGAATAGGACACCAGCTGTGATTTGTACCAGGAAAGTTAGTATGGTATTCGTATAAAAGGAAACAAATACTGGGTAATTGTTGAATAAGCAAGATAATTAATACCACTTATTGGCACTGCTAATCTCAAGTCATATTTTGTCTCGTTTTTTATTAAAGGATTGATTTAACTTTCAAACGTGAAATGCAAGACTTCGTTTCTAAATCTGGAACATCAACTTACAATAGTAATTATTTTATTTTTTAAATATATTCGTTAGGATATGGATGTTTAAGGGACTTTTAGTTTTAAAAAATTATGCACAATCAAAAGTAAAGGTTATTACATTTATTACGAGGGCAGTCCCAAAAGTACCCCATCTGACATATAGATAGTGGTTGTTGTTTCAAACGAATGACTATGACAGAAAGTACCGACTTTATAAAGCTTAAGTTTGAAGTTTGGCGATGCTACATTGTTTAGTAATAGTTTGACAGCCATCAATCGTGAACGCTCTCAGCGAATTTGTAAACATGGTTAAAACTGTCATTGTTATGTGATACAATACTTTCATTTGAAAGGTCTTTGTCCAACTAATATTGAAGCTGAACTAGATACTACTCTGGGGGAGGGTCTGCTCCTTCGTTTACAACAGTAAAATATTGGGTGACAGAGTTTAAGCGAGGTCTTACGACTGAAAGTGTGCGAGCTAGCAGACATCGTAGGCATTTCAAAAAGTGCTATCGCATACTGACTGAAAATTTAGACATGAGAAAGCTGTGCGTAAGATGGGTGCCGCGTTTACTCACAATGGAACAAAGGCAGCGTTATGAGGATGTTTCAGTCGAGTGTTTGGCGATGTTTCGCTTAACAAAGCCGAGTTTTTGCGTCAATTCATAACCATGGATGAAAAATGGGTCCATCACTTCACACCTGAGACGAAGGAACAGTCAAAACAGTGGATTGAAAGGGGGGAATCGGCTCCAAAGGAGGCGAAGGCAGTTCCATCTGAGACAAAGTCATGGCGTCAGTTTTTTAGGATGCGCGTGGGATAATTTTCATTGATTATCTTCAAAAAGGAAAAGCAATCAATGGCGAGTATTATACAACTTATTGCAGCGTTTGAATGATGAAATAAAGCAAAACCGGCCGCATTTAGCGAAAAAGAAAGTCTTGTTTCATCAAGACAATGCACCAATTCACACATCCATTATCGCCATGGCAAAATCAATGAGTTCGAGTTGCTTCCTCATGCACCCTATTCGTCAGATTTAGTCCCCTCTAATTATTTTCTGTTTCCAAAGTTGAAGAATGGCTTGGTGGTAAAAGATTTGCCAACAATGAGGAGGTGGAGTTTGCAGTTGATGGCTATTTTGCAGAGCTCAACGGTTCTCACTATAAACAGGGTATCGAAGCTATTGAACATCGCTGGGAAAAGTGTATTGAGCTGAAAGGAGACTATGTGGAGAAATAAAGATGTTTTATCCCAAAATTTTTGTGTTTTCTTTGTTAGGTCGGGTACTTCTGGGACAGCCCTCGTAATAATGTAGTTTTGACAAGAAATGGACGGATAATTATTTACAAAAGCTACATCAAACCTTGCCACCTTAAGATCTGAGGTACATAATTGTTCACATCTGAGGGCAGCTCTCACAAAGCAATGTATGTAACTCGTATTTTGAAAATGAAACTCGTATTTTAGTTCTTTTGCTAGTTAATGTTAAGGACATAGTTCAATTTCTTTATGTTGAAGTCTTAGTTCAGTTCTGTCAAAACTGTTATAGCTTGTTGCTTTGGGACTCTCAGTGAACGGAAATCAGGGCAGTGGTTATAACTTATAAAATATATGCGTGTAATTTCGTAAGGTTAAGAACAAGTTGTTATTGTTGTAAATACAAAGAAAAATTCTGATCTGTTACAACATTCACACGACTTTCTATGTCCTACATCGTTTATTATTGAGTATACAAACTACGAGGGTAAAGTTTATTTTTCTATCCACTTCATTTTCATCGAGAAAAATATTTGCAATAATAGCTACATTACACATTTCGTTATAGATACAAAGGGAATAGTGATAGTCAAATGTTTAAGACCTGGACGCTATACGCTGACCTTAAAATTCCATACTGTTTCATGACATCGCGAGAAACAACTGAATATTGAACGGGGTTTTAAAAGAATGGCAACATATTGAAAAATTCGAACCATTAATAAGGGATATTCGGAAATTGCTTATACCTCAACAAAGTTATTTTAAATAAGTTGTATGTTTTAAAGAGATCTACATTTTTTGTGCGTTACGTCACTTAACGTTTTCCAGTTATAAAAGATTATACAAAATTCCTTTGGAATGAAGAGGACGTGACAGCCCATTCCCAGAAAATTCAAGATATACATTTTATTTGTCATATAAATTCTTAAATATATGGTATTTCAATCAAGATAGAGCCATTTTTAGGAAAATTAAAAATAAAAGATAGTTGGGATGGGGGATTTTCTTGAAAATCTTCCTATTGTATCCTTGAAAGATGCTTAACTTATTTAAACATTAAGTTTGGTATTTAATCACATTTATTTTAAGTGAAATATTGATATCGCATTTTACAATAGATAAGCAGAAAAATAAAATAAGATTTTGGGGAAATGTTTCTTGAAAATTCTTTTTTCATTCGAAGTTTCTTCTGGCTACACATGCTTGTAAAAAAAAGCATGCCTAGGTGATCACATCAGTAGACTGATGGTGTAGGAATCATGGATGAATTCTTCTACGCGGTTCAAAATTTATTTCACTACGGTAAAGATAGGGTATCTGTTCACAACAAATTCCTAAAGTGTTAATGTTACTAGAAACCACACAGTGGAAAACACACCAGTCGTTCCATATTTTTCAGTATCTACTGTATCCATTCTGTTTCGAGAGTTTTGGATACACTTTGCGACCTACCCACCCACCTATCTCGGCGCAAAGCAATAAATTCTAGAAGAATTATCCTTCAATGAGTTGGAAAGCTTTTGCTAGCAAATTTAGCTTGATAAAGTTTAAATTGCACCCATAGTGCTGCATTCTAGTTGCTAGTCAATTAAAGTGTTTTTTTTTTTTTTTTTTTTTTTTTTTTTTTTTTTTTTTGCTGATTCCGATTTCCGAAGACTTTAATTGTTAACCTCTTTACGCAGCCCTTCGTAGTTATCGTCACCTCACTGTAACTCGCTTATCAGCCCTAAAACCGACCTGCATAATAAAGATCAGGATGGGTGACACAATGCGAGCGGACCGCAGTTATTGACAGATACTACAGCTCGAAAATTAGGATTGCGCTGACATTTAAATTATAAATTGTGTAAAATTTTACAGAAAGATGCAGAAGAAAAATTTGTTTGGCTACTTTTAAACTATCCATAGCCATAAGCACTTTTCGTATATTCAAAAGCGTCACAGCATAAAGCTGTAATGAAGTTGCGGAATAAACAATTTTCAGGCGAATTTAATGTCCAGAGGAATTAAAATTCTACTACAATATTTCATTGGTATACCGACTTTTTGGACATTTATACGCCTTCAACTTTGTTTAAGATTCTGAAACATATAAGATAACTTAATTATACATTTTTTAATTTGAAGATGAAGATATAGGTAGATGCTTTATGTTTAACTGCCCCACGTATGGGAGCCAATTTGAAGAAGGTATGTTCTTCAACTGTTGTTACGTAATAAAAATACGTAAATTATTTAATCTGCTCCGCAGTTGATAGCCAACTTGTAGTAGTTTGTTTTTCTTCTACTGTTGAAGTTTTACTGTTGTTGTTGTTGTTGTTGTTGTTGTTGTTAGCCACACGCTTGGAAGATAACTTGAAGAGGTTAATTTGCTGCTGTTGTTGCGTAATAAATGTTTACGTAAACTTGAAGAATTGTTAAATGTAATAATAGTTGTTTTATGTAGTTTGTAACACGCTTTGGGCGTCGGTTTGAATTTTTATGCTTACATAATATTACTGTTTGAATTTTGCCTTGGCTGCGTCAGTCTTACTTTAGAGTCATGTATCTTAGGTAGGGCGCGAAATGACAATAATTGTAGGCATCACAGAATTAAACTTTTAAATTAGCTTGTTTTATTTAAATTCTTGCACATGTTTATAAAGCACTACACTTTTTAAAGAACTGTGAGAAACTTTTATACATTCACTTAGCGTGTATATCTGTTTTTACTAATCACCCATAGAGAATACATTTTCCCATCTGTACTCTATCAAGTCTCGCCCAAGGTAACTAGAGTATAGAGACGGTCAAAACCCATAGGCTTCGGTATTGCAAGTCTCTGATTGGCTAATTTTAGTCCAATAGAATATCTGCATTTAACTTAAAACCTTTC
The DNA here is from genome assembly GCA_030765065.1 of Deroplatys truncata. Classification (NCBI taxonomy): domain Eukaryota; kingdom Metazoa; phylum Arthropoda; class Insecta; order Mantodea; family Mantidae; genus Deroplatys; species Deroplatys truncata. The sequence continues at coordinate 64,539,364 of CM060988.1, read as the reverse complement.
TTTGCTGTTGATTGGCTAATTTAAAACTGTTACAGAATTTACGTCATCGTCGCTCTAATCATGGCCAGTACATTTCAAAACTCTAAACACATTATTGTCACAATTACCTCATTATTACTCATTGTTAGCAACTTAAAACTTATTATTCTCACAGTTCTTGCATTATTAGAGTATGTAATGTATTCACATAACATTATTAAAATATGTTTATAATAAAAATAAGCATTTTGCAATGACTGTTACATACAATTTAAATAATTATTACATACATATTATTTCAAGGCGGGCTGTTATTGAATTTACTTATTATAAATAAAAATTGAAATTATTCAGGTATTAAAATACTGCCTCAAATTGCTACACCAAAGTAAAACAAAAAAATGAAACTTAGAAATAGAGGAAGAAGCCAGATCACCTGTATGAAACTGGACTTTCTCCATGCTGGGAGTCGACCTGGGAGTAGAATGATCAGTTTGGGGCGTTGTGGACGAAGGAGGAGCGAAGCTTACAGAAAGTCGGTCCGGGGAGATCGGCTCCACCTGTAAAGAAACATTTCGTGAGTTTGAAAGCCAACATATCGAATTTAAAGCACCATAACAAGTAAATTCTAATATAGAAATTACGGAAACAAAAGCATATCTGTAACATTTGCGGGAGTTTCTCTAGCATCGGGTAACTATAGAACGGGAATGTAACTTTGGGACAACGCGTAATTTTCAGCTTTCATCAGGAAATACGAAAAGTGAAAATTACGCGTTGTCCCAAAGTTGCTCCATTCAGTGTATCTATTGTGGTTTTTATACTTATTCCACGAATTATTCGAGTAAGAGCGTCTTTATCATAAGCAATTTAACAAGGAGCTGAGTTATTCCGAAAAAATCGCAAGCTACTGCAAGTAGCGATTGATTTTGTCTAAGGAAAAACAAAACCTCTTTGGTTTGACTATTTCAACGAATAATACAAGAGCAGAAGCTAAAATTAAATATAAAAACTAACTACTACTTATATCAAGTGACTTGAGTTGTATTTTTGCCATGCAAGGCCCTTTGAAGTTTACGGTATTATTATAAAAAGTATATCTTTACTGTTAAATAGATACATGAGACACCAGAGGACTCAGCCCCCAGTGACCCTGGGAGGAGGGCGTCATCGAACGACACTTCTTTCCTCGAGAGCTTTTTCTGTGGGCCGGCACCTGAAAATTTTAATCCGGCCCCCATTACAGGACAGAAGTGGATATGCCATTTACGCGCGTCAACCCCAAAAAGGGGAAGACTACCAAAGAGCCTCGATGGGGCCGACAGCATCCTAGCAGACTGTCTATTGGCTATCCAGGGCGGTACCGGAGGATCTTGAGGCGTCTCACAACCCTACCTGGACGGAAAACCGACCAGACGTACCCAATCTCCCATGGGTATCGGGAACCAGTGCCCCGCCGAGTCCAACCCAACCCAAACGACACCCTTACGCGTGGGATTAGGACGTTTGGACAAGCGTACTTCTAGTAACATCAGAAGGAACTATAGGTAAAAAATGAAATCCATTTTTAACAGCTGCATGGCAATAAACAACCAAAGTTATGTAAGTAGTTAGTTAGTTTTAAGCGGCGCCTTGGCCGAGTGGTTAGACCCTCGCCTCCCACCAAGGTGGTCCCAGGGGCCTGCAAGTGGATTTGTGGTGGACGAAGCCGAGTCTGGGCGGGTTTTCTTCGGTTTCCCCCGCCAATCATTCCAGCCATTGCTCCACCATCATCTTTCCTTTCATCCATTTCGCCTTCATTTCATATCATCTTTCTTACTCTCATACCTGGCTACGGGCCCCTGTTGCGGGTTCTCCATTCTCTGATTCAATGTTCGTCCGCTCCTCTACAGGTCGTGACCCTAGGCGCTGTTGTAAGTCCTAGGGGGTGTAAGCCCTACGTACGGGGAGGATAAGCCGACTGAGTAAAGTAAAGCTGTTAGATTTTGATTTTTTTCGACTTATCTCTTGTGTTATTCCTAAAATAATTAACAGGCATCTTCATTGAATGGGGGATTTTAAAATGTACAACTATTAAATATAAAAGTTGTTGGAAATTCTTTCTTATTACAAACAATAGATGTACACACACACACACACACACACACACACACACACACATACTTGCACCTGCTTTGTAAACAATTTTTTTTATTCGGGGAGCTTCAAAATGTATCACGGTGAAACCTTGGTATCGAATTTTTGGGTGGAATGTAATACATTTTCTGCCTACTATGTACTGGTAGGAGAAGTAATAAAACTCGAAAGCCACATAGAATGTAATTCATATATTATTTACAGGCTCTTGGAACAAAATGGAAAAACAAGAGAAATAAAATCGTCAATGAAGATACGAGGGTCAAGTTTCCTACTGACGAGAATGAGTATGACGATTGTAAAAATAAACCTGGTTGAAGAAACGCAAACACGAGACATAAAGGACTGTCAAAAATAAACAAACGTCAAAATCATAAATTATGGTTAATAAAACTGGCTATCAGTATGTCCAATTTCACCAATCAGTAAAAATACATATGCAAAACTGCACTTATCTCCAGGGTGGACCATTTAAGTTGACACCGTACAATATCTCCAAAACTAAGCGTTGCAGAAAGAGATGTCTTGAATAAAAGTTATTAATATTATGGGGGAAAGTAAATGCCATTAATCGTGTTTTGTTTGGAGGACGTTGTGATGGTCATTTTAGGGTCAATTTAATTTGACCCTAATTGTAGGTTCCCAATTGAAAACATTAAATTTACCCTAAAATGACTATTATAACATCCTCAAAAAATAAAAAACAACTAAGGCATTTACTTTCCCCCAAAATAAATATAATTTTTATCCAAGACATATATTTCTACAACACTTAGTTTTGGAGATATTGTACAGTCTCAACTTAAATGGTCCACCACGTACATTGCACTTCGTTGTGCTGGCTTCCGCGTATTCAAATGGAGGTTAAAGTTAAATTCAATAATATGGTGGTCGACTTATATGCACTAAGCTGAAATAAAAGGAAAATAAATATACTGCGTCGCAGTTTCACATAACACATGTTTCATTCCTTCTGCTGGTAGCGGCAATATACACGGTGACGTCGCATCCATGAGGATGCTTTTTCGCCTCAGCTGGCTTCTTTGTAGATTAAAATGTAATTTAATTATGCATATGTAGATTTAATATTTTTACTTGTTGATATTGTTTGAAGAAGTTGTTTTTTGATATTTCGACTGTTGTGGAGCCGAACTTGAAGTAGTAGCAACCGCACCTATAGTAAAAAGTTTCCGGTAGCCTTCGCCCCAAATGTACTTTCCGGTGGCCTTTGTCCCAAATGTTTAAAAAAAATTAACTTTGTAATTTTTACTGTTTCTTTAAATATTATGTACTTATGTTTGCCTCGGCTGCGTCAGTATTTATTTTTAGAGTCATGAATGTCTTAGCAGGGAGGTGGTGCGACTGAAGAATGTAGGCTTACACAGATTATAATTTTTACTTCACTCCTTTTATTAATGCTTGACACTACTTAAATAACACTTCACTGATATATAGAGAGAGAGCTGTGAGATTTTTTTTATTCATTACTTGCACTTTTTTAACACGTAAAATATTTTTGTCTCGCACGAATACGTATTACATTTCTCGAGGACACATCTCGCGTCCGATTAGGAACACTATCTACAACCAACACGTCCAGTTATGAGCGCTGTCTATAAGCAACTGACTTGATTTCTACCGCTAAAATTTGTAAATTTTGCTATATTTCAGTTTCTGATTGGCTAATCCTACTCCAATAGAATACTTTTATTTAACTTAATCTTTTTTCTGGTTGTTGATTGGCTATTTTATAAACTGTCACAAAAATTACATTATTGCTTCCAAGAATTACAAGTAGTATTGTTAAACTTTCAAATTCATTACTGCCTCAAGGTTATCTCATTGTTACCTCATTGTTAGCAACTTTTAACCTATTATTCTCACAGCTCCTACATTATTAAATTACGTAATACATTCACATAACATTATTACACATGTATACAATAATATAAACATATACAATGACTGTAATATACTTTTTATACATTGTTACATACACATATTGCTTTAAGGTGGGCTGTTATTATATTTTATATTACATAATTTGACTGAAATCATTTAAGTGTTAAAAATACTGCCTCATGTTTTGGGATGTTTTCAGTTATAATAGCTCATATGTGAGCATAATTATATTCCCCTAATGTTTTTAAATGCGCAAATTAAAAAATTGAGTTTTATTAATGGACGCTCTTTAACTACTATGGTCCTTAGCGCCCCATTCTACATTGGGCGTGAAACATCGGAAATTTTCCTCAGAGACCTCTTTATCAGGCTTGAGGTTCTTTTACGTGTCGTAAATCTACGACATGGGACACCTTTAAGCCATGCTAAGGATTTTTACGCCCGAAAGTTTAAATGTGCAGTAAACAGTTTACTTCATCTGTACATCAAAAAGATTTCTGAGTAATCCTAACAAGTAGAAGACGATGCAATGTAATGTACCGCATGAGTTGCTACTCTATATGATGAGACTTAAGACTTTTGCGCTAAAGCTTTTCTTGAGAGTAGCAGAAAACTGTTATTGAGATACTTGGACTGTCTACGCTTAATTGGAACACGCACCGAAGTGTCATTCATAATTAAAACGAATGGAAATTTCTTAGAAACAGTACGGAAGAAGTTGCAAAAAATCTTATGTACTGCATTCATATGACTTTCTCTAGTCACTCTTCTACGACATATTCTTACAAAAGCTTTCCTTCTATCTACCTCTTATTAATCGAGATGAAATTTCATTTCGCATTTACACAATTAATTATGGTTATAAGAAGGATACAACATACTAAAGCGATAGCCAGATTTAAAGAAAGAAAGAGAAGAAAAAGACAGAAGGGTTCGCTATGTAATGGCTTTGAAATTCCAAGCTCATGACTACGAGGAAAAAATCCTATGCTTTACATTCATATGACTTTCTTTGCCTGCTATAATTTATTATTTCCTTTACCATGTACATGTAGAGAAAGTATTACATTCCACCCAAAAATTCGTTACCAAGATTTCACCGGAAATACATGTTTTGAGGCCACCTGAAGGAAGTTTTAGAAAAATGGCCGTGTGTATTTGTGTGTCTGAGAACAGCATAACTAAAAAACGAAAATTCGGATAAATACTAAACTTGATATTTAGATTCAGTGCCTTACAAAGATGCGACACAAAGAGTTTCATGAAAATCCCCCACCTCAAACTACCCTTTACATGGAAAATGTTTTGAAATTTTTGGTTTTCTGAAAAATAGTTTTGACTAAATTCCTATATATTAAAGATAATTAGATTACAAATAAAATGTATATCCTGAATTTTTTTAGTATAGCCTGTGAAGTCCACATCATTCAGAAGAAGGTTTGTATAATCTTGTATAACTGGTAAACGTTAAGCAATAGACGAAAACGTACTGTGCAAAAAATGTAGACCTCTTTAAAACACACGATTTATTTCAAATAACTTTCTTTTGCGGCATCAGCTATTTCCGTTATTAGTGGTTCAAACTGAATACTTTTTCATTCTTTTCAAGTCCTTTCGAAATTCAGTTATTTTTGGAATTGCACGCAAAGAGTATGGAATGTTAGGTTAGTACATAGCGTCCAGCTCTTAAACATTTGACTATCGCTATTCTATTCATATTTATAACGAAATGTGCAGCTATTTCCGGAAGGTTTTATCTCGATTAAAATGAACAAGATAGGAAAACAAACTTTCATAAGATAATTTGTATATTCACTAATAAGAGATAGAGAGTAGAGAAAGTCTTGTGATTGTAACACATACCATTTTTACTTTCTCTACCACGGACCTAGTAGACGGAGAAGGTATTGCATTCCACCCAAAAATTCGATACCGTGATTTCACCGAAAATATATGTTTTGAGGCCCCCTGAATCCAAATAAAGGATTTTTGGTAACATGTCCGTATGTGTGTGTACATAACTCAAAAACGAAAAATCGGATGAGTAACAAACATGGTGTTTAAGTGCAATATCTTCGAAGGATTTGACACGAAGATTTTCAAGAAAATCCCACCACCCTCAACTACCCTTTACATGGAATATTTTTCGAAAATTTTGATTTTCCAAAAGAATGACATTAATGATCTTTACTAAAATACCACATATAAAATATATTTACGTGGAAAATAAGATGTATATCTTGAATTTTCTGGGACTAGCCTTTGAACTCCTATTCATTCGGAAGGAATTTTGTATAATCTTGTATAACAGATAAACCTTAAGCGATAGACGAAAACGTACTACACCAACAATGTAGACGTCAGTAGTAATAGTCCCGGATGAGCCAATTGTTTTTAACGATAATCCTGCCGCTAGGGGCGCTAGTGTCGCTAGTGTCGCTGCGTGCGACGGCGGCGGCGGTAAGTTTGAAAAGCGCCCTGAGCGGTAGGATTATCGTTAAATGGGTTGGCTCATCCGGGACGAGTTGAAAGAATTGAGGAAGTGACGTGTAGTGTTTTGATTGGTTCGTTAATTTGGGGTGGGAGATGGAGGAAGGGAGATGGAGGAGTATGGAGGTCGCGTGATGGAGAGGAGCTGGGTGGCGAGGTGTTGTCTGTGCGGAGGTCGGTACTGAAAGAGGGGTAAAGATGGGGAGCGAGGGATAAAAAGTGTAACAGAAAGTGACGTGTGAAGTTGTGATTGGTGGGAGTAAGAAGTGATTTTATTGGTGGAAAGGAACAAATGAGAGTTGTTGATTGGTAGGAATAAGAGGGATTATGATTGGTGGAAAAGAAAAAGTTGTGGGAGTGGGGTATGTTGGAGGTGATGGGAAAGGTGAGTTTTGCTAGCAGCAAGATTTGCAAAAGCCTGTCTTGAACTGATCAGCAATTTTTGAACGTCGGATGGTAGTTTTCTTGAGTGGATAGAGAGATGGGGGCGATATGAGATGCGGTGGCGAAAATGGGGACTAGACAAGGTTGTTGAGACAAGAGGTTTAAGGACGAGGAAATTTGGAGGTTAGTGGTGAACACGGCGGTCGCAAGAGGTGGGGGTAAGGAGACGCGGTGGTGAGAATGGGAACTAAAAGAAGATGGCGGTAGCAAGAGGTTAGAAGAGTAGATTTTGAGGTTAAAATAGCGGGAACTAAAAATGGCGGAGGGTCTGCGACAAGGAGATGCGGTGAGAACTAAACAAGATGGCGGACGCAAGAGGTGGGAAAGGAGGTTTGAGGTTACAGTACCAAAACATGAAAGGATATATTCCTACGCCAAGCAGGTCCGAAAAATAATTATGCGTGTGTTACTTACCTGTTACCGGTGTGGATGCGTCACCAAAAGCGCGGCACGCGACGCGAAAAAATAAAAGCAAACTGTTTTTGAAAATGCTTAACCAGCTTTAAGATCAACCAACATCACTACGCACTGATATACCTAGGTTTTTAAAGCGGTACAGACACCCTTTGCAGAGGCGTAATTTAACTATACCAAAAACCTGGTACTGGACCATCGTGATGGTCGCTAGCGTACGTAGGAGCAGGGTTCTCAAGCCGGTCGAAAGCGGTCAAAAACGTGTACGACGTAGGTGTTCGCAGTAGCTGCTGTCGAGTCAACCGTCGAGGTGTGAATAAACGAGATCTGTTCTCGCCGGCAATTTGGTTCGGAGATGTGAGCAGCGGCGAGGTGTTGTCTGTGCGGAGGTCGGGACTGAAAGAGGGAAAAGATGGGGAGCGAGGGATAAAAAGTGTAACAGAAAGTGACGTGTGAAGTTGTGATTGGTGGGAATAAGAAGTGATTTTATTGGTGGAAAGGAGCAAATGAAAGTTGCTGATTGGTAAGAATAAGAGAGGTTATGATTGGTGGAAAGAAAAAGGAGTGGGGTATGTTGGAGGTGATGGGAAAGGTAAGTTTTGCTAGCAACAAGATTTGCAAAAGCCTGTCGTGAACTGATCAGCAATTTTTGAACGTTGGATGGTAGTTTTCTTGAGTGGATAGAGAGATGGGGCGATATGAGATGCGGTGGCGAAAATGGGAACTAAACAAGGTGGTTGAGACAAGAGGTTTAAGGACGAGGAAAGTTGGAGGTTAGTGGTGAACATGGCGGTCGCAAGAGGTGGGGGTAAGGAGATGCGGTGGTGAGAATGGGAACTAAAAGAAGATGGCGGTAGCAAGAGGTTAGAAGAGTAGATTTTGAGGTTAAAATAGCGGGAACTAAAAATGGCGGAGGGTTTGCGACAAGGAGATGCGGTGAGAACTAAACAAGATGGCGGACGCAAGAGGAGGGTAAGGAGGTTTGAGGTTACAGTACCAAAACACGAAAGGATATATTCCTACGCCAAGCAGGTCCGAAAAATAATTATGCGTGTGTTACTTACCTGTTACCGGTGTGGATGCGTCACCAAAAGCGCGGCACGCGAGGCGGAAAAATAAAAGCAAACTGTTTTTGAAAATGCTTAACCAGCTTTAAGATCAACCAACATCACTACGCACTGATATACCTAGGTTTTTAAAGCGGTACAGACACCCTTTGCAGAGGCGTAATTTAACTATACCAAAACCTGGTACTGGACCATCGTGATGGTCGCTAGCGTACGTAGGAGCAGGGTTCTCAAGCCGGTCGAAAGCGGTCAAAAACGTGTACGACGTAGGTGTTGGCAGTAGCTGCTGCCGAGGCAACCGTCGAGGTGCGAATGAACGAGATCTGTTCTTGCAGGCAATCTGGTTGAGAGATGAGAGGCGCGGTGGTAAAAATGTGAACTAAATAAGATGGCGGAGGCACGAAGTTGAGGTTAAGGAGCGGCGAGGCGTTGACTGTGCGGCGGTTGGGGTCTGAAAGAGGGGGAAAGATGGCGAACGAGGGATAAAAAGTATAACAGAAAGTGACGTGTGAAGTTGTGATTGGTGGGAATAAGAAGTGACGTTATTGGTGGAAAGGAACAAATGAAAGTTGCTGATTGGCGAGAATAAGAGAGATTATGATTGGTGGAAAGAAAAAAGGTGTGGGAGTGGGGTATGTTGGAGGTGATGGAAAAGGTGAGTTTTGCTACCAACAACATTTGCAAAAGCCTATGCAGAACTCATCAGCAATTTTAAATAACTAGTGTTTCGGGGGTTTTCTCTGGTTGGTAGACGAATGCAAGCTGTTTCTACCATACTTATATTATTCGTCTTTTTCCTTTTTTTTTTTAAAATGACTAGTTTTTTTTTTTTTTTTTTTTTTTTTTTTTTTTGGGAGTTTTCTGCGGATGGTAAACAAATGCAAGCTCTTTCTGCTTTTTCATAGGTTTTCCCTGGTTGGTAGGCGTGATCGGTAAGCGTTAGAATACTCTTAGAGCTTTTTTCAGGTTTTTTAGCGGTTGTCCCTGGCCGGTAGGCAAATGATAAAGTTTTTCTATAACGTCGTCGTTTTGGCTTGTGGCGCACGGATACTAGGCACGTACTCGCGCGCGCGCGCGCGCGCACACACACACACACACACACACTAAAATAGTAGCGTATAAAAAAAAACTGATGTGTTACACTCACATGACTTTCTCTACTCTTGTACAATCTAATTGGTAGCTTTTAAGCGATAGTCAAATATTTTAACGCTGGTTGCTATGTGGCGAATTCCATTCTGTTTGCATGTTCAGGACATAAAAAAAATGAATAAACGAATTTGAGAAAAAGTATAAGTATTGGAAAATTTAAGGAAATAACAAGCAATATCTCGAAAACGGTTCCCTCAACAAAAGAAACGTATATGACATAAGTTGTGTATTTTAACGCGATCTACATTTTTTGTGTAGTAAAATTTTGTCTATCTCTTATGGTTTACCAGTTATGCAAAAGTCGTTCACAATGAAGAATATTTTTGGAGACATTCCCAGAAAATTCGAGATATACATTTTATTTGACATGACAATATCTTAAACATATGATGTTTTAATCAAAATCGTTAGAGCCGTTTTTGAGAAAATTAAAATTTTCGAAAAATGTTCCATGTAAAGGGTAGTCTGGGGTGGGGGGATTTTCTTGAAAACCTTCATGTCGTATCTCTGGAAGATACTGAACCTAAATACCAAGTTTGGTGTTTATCCGACTGTTCGTTTTTGAGTTATGCTGTTCACAGACACACAGACACACAGACAGACACACACACGGACATGTTTCCAAAAATGCTTTTTTTTTTTTTTTTTCTGGATTCAGTGATTCTCAAAACATGTATTTCGAGTGAAATCTCGGTATCGAATTTTTGGGTGGAATGCAATACTTCCCCTACTTACTATACGTAGTAGAGAAAGTAAAAATGAATAACGCATTTGAGAAAAAGTATAAGTATTGGAAAATTTAAAGGAAATAACAAGCAATATCTCGAAAAACGGTTCACTCAACAAAATAAATGTATATGGCATAAGTTGTGTATTTTAACGCGATCTACATTTTTTGTGTAGCAAACTTTTGTCTATCTCTTACGGTTTATCAGTTATGAAAAAGTCGTTCACAATGAAGAATTCTTTTGGAGACATTCCCAGAAAATTCGAGATATACATTTCATTTCTCTCGACATTATCTTAAATATATGATATTTTCATCAAAATCGTTAGAGCCATTTTTTAATACAAAGAGAACGGGATTTCACAAGTGAAACAGTACTGTGATAACGATACCACTGAAACAAAAAAAAAAATCTGATGTGTAACACTCACATGACTTTCTCAACTCTTGTACAAAGTATTTTTACAAACGCTTATTCCCCATCTAGTTCATGTTAATCGAGATAAACATTTGCAAAATCTATTTTATTGCTAATTTTCTTGTATAAAAAAAAATCTGATGTGTAACACTCACATGACGTTCTCTACTCTTGTACAAAGTATTTTTACAAACGCTTATGCTCCATCTAGTTCATGTTAATCGAGATAAACATTTGCAAACTCTATTTTATTGCTAATTTTCTTGTAGATGTAGGGGAAAATATATTTACAAGGGGAATATAGAAAAACAGTAGCCTTTAAGCACATACATATCTCTTAATAGCTGGTTGCTATGTGCAACACCATTCTTTTTGCCACAGATTAATACTGTTTGCATATCAAAGACAAAAAAAAATGAATAACGAAGTCCCATTTGAGAAAATAAATATTGGAAAATTAACAAACAATATCTCGAAAACGGTTCACTCAACAACAAAAATGTATATTACATAAGATGTGTATTTTAACGCGATCTACATTTTTTGTGTAGTAAAATTTTGTCTATCTCTTACGGTTTTTCAGTTATGAAAAAGACGTTCACAATGAAGAATACTTTTGGAGACATTCCCAGAAAATTCGAGATATACATTTCATTTCTCACGACATTATATTAAACATACGATATTTTTCATCAAAATCGTTAGAGCCATTTTTTTTTAATACAAAGAGAACGGGATTTCACAAGTGAAACAGTACTGTGATAACGATACCAACAAAACTAATTATTATTCACCCACTGAAACACATAAAAAAAATCTGATGTGTAACACTCACATGACTTTTCTCATCTCTTGTACAAAGTATTTTTACAAACGCTTATTCCCCATCTAGTTCATGTTAATCGAGATAAACATTTGCAAACTCTGTTTTATTGCTAATTTTGTTGTAGATGTAGGGAAAATATATTTACAAGGGGAATATAGAAAAACAGTAGCCTTTAAGCACATACATATCTCTTAATAGCTGGTTGCTATGTGCAACACCATTCTTTTTGCCACAGATTAATACTGTTTGCATATCAAAGACAAAAAAAAAATGAATAACGAAGTCCCATTTGAGAAAATAAATATTGGAAAATTAACAAACAATATCTCGAAAACGGTTCACTCAACAACAAAAATGTATATTACATAAGATGTGTATTTTAACGCGATCTACATTTTTTGTGTAGTAAAATTTTGTCTATCTCTTACGGTTTTTCAGTTATGAAAAAGACGTTCACAATGAAGAATACTTTTGGAGACATTCCCAGATAAATTCGAGATATACATTTCATTTCTCACGACATTATATTAAACATACGATATTTTTCATCAAAATCGTTAGAGCCATTTTTTTTAATACAAAGAGAACGGGATTTCACAAGTGAAACAGTACTGTGATAACGATACCAACAAAACTAATTATTATTCACCCACTGAAACACATAAAAAAAATCTGATGTGTAACACTCACATGACTTTTCTCATCTCTTGTACAAAGTATTTTTACAAACGCTTATTCCCCATCTAGTTCATGTTAATCGAGATAAACATTTGCAAACTCTGTTTTATTGCTAATTTTGTTGTAGATGTAGGGAAAATATATTTACAAGGGGAATATAGAAAAACAGTAGCCTTTAAGCACATACATATCTCTTAATAGCTGGTTGCTATGTGCAGTACCATTCTTTTTGCCACAGATTAATACTCTTTGCATATCAAAGACAAAAAAAAAATGAATAACGAATTCCCATTTGAGAAAATAACTATTGGAAAATTTAAGTAAATAACAAGCAATATCTCGAAAACGGTTCACTCAACAATAAAGATGTATATGACATAAGTTGTGTATTTTAACGCGATCTACATACTTTCGTACTCACCTATAAGATATAGAGGGTAGAGGTCGTACGAACGTAGCACTTTGAGAATCTATATTCAACAGTTGGTGTTACTCCTTAGAAAGGAAGTATCTGCTGATTTTTATTTAATTCTTTACATTTTACATAACACGTATGCACTGGCACAGCACAAAAGCACTACACACAATACTCAGTTTTAATATTTGCACTAATAACATCAGGAATAACTGAAGTCTGCAAACAGTCATTTCCCATGGGCAGCCTTACGTACAGAAAACGTGTGTGGCTGATCTATGCGTAAAAAGAGCCTGAGAGCGGATGTACGTCAGCGGTAAAATCTTTTAAATGCATTTTTATTGGCGATGGTAGAAAACGTGCAGTGGTGGATCGTGAAAATTCATATAAATGGATGTATCACCTCATAATAAGCCTCTATATACCAAGAATATTGAGTTTTTAAAAAGTCAGCAACTGTACCTGTGTTTCTATACGTGAACGTCAGATGGCAGCTTCGATACGTGTCCACGGAGACCTTAGTGCTAGGCAACTGTACCTCTGTTTCTATACGTGAACGGCAGATTGCAGCTTCGATACGTGTCCACGGAGACCTTAGTGCTAGGCAACTGTACCTCTGTTTCTATACGTGAACGGCAGATTGCAGCTTCGATACGTGTCCACGGAGACCTTAGTGCTAGGCAACTGCACCTCTGTTTCTATACGTGAACGGCAGATTGCAGCTTCGATACGTGTCCACGGAGACCTTAGCGCTAGGCAACTGCACCTCTGTTTCTATACGTGAACGGCAGATTGCAGCTTCGATACGTGTCCACGGAGACCTTAGTGCTAGGCAACTGTACCTCTGTTTCTATACGTGAACGGCAGATTGCAGCTTCGATACGTGTCCACGGAGACCTTAGTGCTAGGCAACTGTACCTCTGTTTGTATACGTGAACGGCAGATTGCAGCTTCGATACGTGTCCACGGAGACCTTAGTGCTAGGCAACTGCACCTCTGTTTCTATACGTGAACGGCAGATTGCAGCTTCGATACGTATCCACGGAGACCTTAGTGCTAGGCAACTGCACCTCTGTTTCTATACGTGAACGGCAGATTGCAGCTTCAATACGTGTCCACGGAGACCTTAGTGCTAGGCAACTGTACCTCTGTTTCTATACGTGAACGGGAGATTGCAGCTTCGATACGTGTCCACGGAGACCTTAGTGCTAGGCAACTGCACCTCTGTTTCTATACGTGAACGTCAAATTGCAGCTTCGATACGTGTCCACGGAGACCTTAGTGCTAGGCAACTGCACCTCTGTTTCTATACGTGAACGGCAGATTGCAGCTTCGATACGTATCCACGGGGACCTTAGTGCTAGGGAACTGCACCTCTGTTTGTATACGTGAACGGCAGATTGCAGCTTCAATACGTGTACACGGAGACCTTAGTGCTAGGCAGCTGTACCTCTGTTTCTATACGTGAACGGCAGATTGCAGCTTCGATACGTGTCCACGGAGATCTTAGTGCTAGGCAGCTATACCTGTTTCTATACGTGAACGTCAGATTGCAGCTTCGATACGTGTTCACGGAGACCTTAGTGCTAGGCAACTGTACCTGTGTTTCTATACGTGTCCACGGAGACCTTAGTGCTAGACAACTGTACCTCTGTTTCTATACGTGAACGGCAGATTGCAGCTTCAATACGTGTCCACGGAGACCTTAGTGCTAGTGCTAGGCAACTATACCTCTGTTTCTATACGTGAACGGCAGATTGCAGGTTCGATACGTGTCCACGGAGATCTTAGTGCTAGGCAACTATACCTGTTTCTATACGTGAACGGCAGATTGCAGCTTCGATACGTGTCCACGGAGACCTTAGTGCTAGGCAACTGTACCTGTGTTTCTATACGTGAACGTCAGATGGCAGCTTCGATACGTGTCCACGGAGACCTTAGTGTTAGGCAACTGTACCTCTGTTTCTATACGTGAACGGCAGATTGCAGCTTCGATACGTGTCCACGGAGACCTTTCGCTTCAGGTGACAAAATAACACTAGGCACTTGTGTGCCGTGGTGTAAGCCGCAATCACGGTATTGGTAGCGTGGATCTCCTTGGGGCTCTCCTCGGAGTTACCTCAACACCACGTACATGACCTGGTTCGTCACGGGTACGCAGGTCTGCACTACCACTTCCTCGGCGTTGAGCAGGCCCAGGAGGCGATCGTACCGGTACACCAGCTAGCACGTGGACATGTTATCGCGCGGTGGTGTTGCGTGTGCGAGGTATGGAAACTCAAGGACGCAAAACATGCACGACCGAGGGTTAAAAAGCAGAACAAGTAGTGACGTGGAGCGTTGTGATTGGTGTAAATAAGACGATCTCTGATAGGTGGACAAATTGAAATAACGTGATGTGATAGGCGAAAATAAAATCAAAGGTGATTGGATGAAAAATGACGAGAAGGAATTAGCGGTGAATTTGTGAACTAAGATGGCGAAGATTTTTTTTTTTTTTTAAAAAAAAGGATAATATAAGTACGGCAACTGTAACGGTTTACGGCAAACGCGCGCCGCGCAATGCGTCACGCCCGGGCAATAAAACAAAAATCATATTGAGCAAGATGCCCGGCGTGACGCATTGCGCGGCGCGCGTTTGCCGTAAACCGTTACAGTTGCCGTACTTATATTATCCTTTTTTTTAAAAAAAAAAAAAATCTTCGCCATCTTAGTTCACAAATTCACCGCTAATTCCTTCTCGTCATTTTTCATCCAATCACCTTTGATTTTATTTTCGCCTATCACATCACGTTATTTCAATTTGTCCACCTATCAGAGATCGTCTTATTTACACCAATCACAACGCTCCACGTCACTACTTGTTCTGCTTTTTAACCCTCGGTCGTGCATGTTTTGCGTCCTTGAGTTTCCATACCTCGCACACGCAACACCACCGCGCGATAACATGTCCACGTGCTAGCTGGTGTACCGGTACGATCGCCTCCTGGGCCTGCTCAACGCCGAGGAAGTGGTAGTGCAGACCTGCGTACCCGTGACGAACCAGGTCATGTACGTGGTGTTGAGGTAACTCCGAGGAGAGCCCCAAGGAGATCCACGCTACCAATACCGTGATTGCGGCTTACACCACGGCACACAAGTGCCTAGTGTTATTTTGTCACCTGAAGCGAAAGGTCTCCGTGGACACGTATCGAAGCTGCAATCTGCCGTTCACGTATAGAAACAGAGGTACAGTTGCCTAACACTAAGGTCTCCGTGGACACGTATCGAAGCTGCCATCTGACGTTCACGTATAGAAACACAGGTACAGTTGCCTAGCACTAAGGTCTCCGTGGACACGTATCGAAGCTGCAATCTGCCGTTCACGTATAGAAACAGGTATAGTTGCCTAGCACTAAGATCTCCGTGGACACGTATCGAACCTGCAATCTGCCGTTCACGTATAGAAACAGAGGTATAGTTGCCTAGCACTAGCACTAAGGTCTCCGTGGACACGTATTGAAGCTGCAATCTGCCGTTCACGTATAGAAACAGAGGTACAGTTGTCTAGCACTAAGGTCTCCGTGGACACGTATAGAAACACAGGTACAGTTGCCTAGCACTAAGGTCTCCGTGAACACGTATCGAAGCTGCAATCTGACGTTCACGTATAGAAACAGGTATAGCTGCCTAGCACTAAGATCTCCGTGGACACGTATCGAAGCTGCAATCTGCCGTTCACGTATAGAAACAGAGGTACAGCTGCCTAGCACTAAGGTCTCCGTGTACACGTATTGAAGCTGCAATCTGCCGTTCACGTATACAAACAGAGGTGCAGTTCCCTAGCACTAAGGTCCCCGTGGATACGTATCGAAGCTGCAATCTGCCGTTCACGTATAGAAACAGAGGTGCAGTTGCCTAGCACTAAGGTCTCCGTGGACACGTATCGAAGCTGCAATTTGACGTTCACGTATAGAAACAGAGGTGCAGTTGCCTAGCACTAAGGTCTCCGTGGACACGTATCGAAGCTGCAATCTCCCGTTCACGTATAGAAACAGAGGTACAGTTGCCTAGCACTAAGGTCTCCGTGGACACGTATTGAAGCTGCAATCTGCCGTTCACGTATAGAAACAGAGGTGCAGTTGCCTAGCACTAAGGTCTCCGTGGATACGTATCGAAGCTGCAATCTGCCGTTCACGTATAGAAACAGAGGTGCAGTTGCCTAGCACTAAGGTCTCCGTGGACACGTATCGAAGCTGCAATCTGCCGTTCACGTATACAAACAGAGGTACAGTTGCCTAGCACTAAGGTCTCCGTGGACACGTATCGAAGCTGCAATCTGCCGTTCACGTATAGAAACAGAGGTACAGTTGCCTAGCACTAAGGTCTCCGTGGACACGTATCGAAGCTGCAATCTGCCGTTCACGTATAGAAACAGAGGTGCAGTTGCCTAGCGCTAAGGTCTCCGTGGACACGTATCGAAGCTGCAATCTGCCGTTCACGTATAGAAACAGAGGTGCAGTTGCCTAGCACTAAGGTCTCCGTGGACACGTATCGAAGCTGCAATCTGCCGTTCACGTATAGAAACAGAGGTACAGTTGCCTAGCACTAAGGTCTCCGTGGACACGTATCGAAGCTGCAATCTGCCGTTCACGTATAGAAACAGAGGTACAGTTGCCTAGCACTAAGGTCTCCGTGGACACGTATCGAAGCTGCCATCTGACGTTCACGTATAGAAACACAGGTACAGTTGCTGACTTTTTAAAAACTCAATATTCTTGGTATATAGAGGCTTATTATGAGGTGATACATCCATTTATATGAATTTTCACGATCCACCACTGCACGTTTTCTACCATCGCCAATAAAAATGCATTTAAAAGATTTTACCGCTGACGTACATCCGCTCTCAGGCTCTTTTTACGCATAGATCAGCCACACACGTTTTCTGTACGTAAGGCTGCCCATGGGAAATGACTGTTTGCAGACTTCAGTTATTCCTGATGTTATTAGTGCAAATATTAAAACTGAGTATTGTGTGTAGTGCTTTTGTGCTGTGCCAGTGCATACGTGTTATGTAAAATGTAAAGAATTAAATAAAAATCAGCAGATACTTCCTTTCTAAGGAGTAACACCAACTGTTGAATATAGATTCTCAAAGTGCTACGTTCGTACGACCTCTACCCTCTATATCTTATAGGTGAGTACGAAAGTATGTAGATCGCGTTAAAATACACAACTTATGTCATATACATCTTTATTGTTGAGTGAACCGTTTTCGAGATATTGCTTGTTATTTACTTAAATTTTCCAATAGTTATTTTCTCAAATGGGAATTCGTTATTCATTTTTTTTTTGTCTTTGATATGCAAAGAGTATTAATCTGTGGCAAAAAGAATGGTACTGCACATAGCAACCAGCTATTAAGAGATATGTATGTGCTTAAAGGCTACTGTTTTTCTATATTCCCCTTGTAAATATATTTTCCCTACATCTACAACAAAATTAGCAATAAAACAGAGTTTGCAAATGTTTATCTCGATTAACATGAACTAGATGGGGAATAAGCGTTTGTAAAAATACTTTGTACAAGAGATGAGAAAAGTCATGTGAGTGTTACACATCAGATTTTTTTTATGTGTTTCAGTGGGTGAATAATAATTAGTTTTGTTGGTATCGTTATCACAGTACTGTTTCACTTGTGAAATCCCGTTCTCTTTGTATTAAAAAAAATGGCTCTAACGATTTTGATGAAAAATATCGTATGTTTAATATAATGTCGTGAGAAATGAAATGTATATCTCGAATTTATCTGGGAATGTCTCCAAAAGTATTCTTCATTGTGAACGTCTTTTTCATAACTGAAAAACCGTAAGAGATAGACAAAATTTTACTACACAAAAAATGTAGATCGCGTTAAAATACACATCTTATGTAATATACATTTTTGTTGTTGAGTGAACCGTTTTCGAGATATTGTTTGTTAATTTTCCAATATTTATTTTCTCAAATGGGACTTCGTTATTCATTTTTTTTTTGTCTTTGATATGCAAACAGTATTAATCTGTGGCAAAAAGAATGGTGTTGCACATAGCAACCAGCTATTAAGAGATATGTATGTGCTTAAAGGCTACTGTTTTTCTATATTCCCCTTGTAAATATATTTTCCCTACATCTACAACAAAATTAGCAATAAAACAGAGTTTGCAAATGTTTATCTCGATTAACATGAACTAGATGGGGAATAAGCGTTTGTAAAAATACTTTGTACAAGAGATGAGAAAAGTCATGTGAGTGTTACACATCAGATTTTTTTTATGTGTTTCAGTGGGTGAATAATAATTAGTTTTGTTGGTATCGTTATCACAGTACTGTTTCACTTGTGAAATCCCGTTCTCTTTGTATTAAAAAAAAATGGCTCTAACGATTTTGATGAAAAATATCGTATGTTTAATATAATGTCGTGAGAAATGAAATGTATATCTCGAATTTTCTGGGAATGTCTCCAAAAGTATTCTTCATTGTGAACGTCTTTTTCATAACTGAAAAACCGTAAGAGATAGACAAAATTTTACTACACAAAAAATGTAGATCGCGTTAAAATACACATCTTATGTAATATACATTTTTGTTGTTGAGTGAACCGTTTTCGAGATATTGTTTGTTAATTTTCCAATATTTATTTTCTCAAATGGGACTTCGTTATTCATTTTTTTTTGTCTTTGATATGCAAACAGTATTAATCTGTGGCAAAAAGAATGGTGTTGCACATAGCAACCAGCTATTAAGAGATATGTATGTGCTTAAAGGCTACTGTTTTTCTATATTCCCCTTGTAAATATATTTTCCCCTACATCTACAAGAAAATTAGCAATAAAATAGAGTTTGCAAATGTTTATCTCGATTAACATGAACTAGATGGAGCATAAGCGTTTGTAAAAATACTTTGTACAAGAGTAGAGAACGTCATGTGAGTGTTACACATCAGATTTTTTTTTATACAAGAAAATTAGCAATAAAATAGATTTTGCAAATGTTTATCTCGATTAACATGAACTAGATGGGGAATAAGCGTTTGTAAAAATACTTTGTACAAGAGTTGAGAAAGTCATGTGAGTGTTACACATCAGATTTTTTTTTTTGTTTCAGTGGTATCGTTATCACAGTACTGTTTCACTTGTGAAATCCCGTTCTCTTTGTATTAAAAAATGGCTCTAACGATTTTGATGAAAATATCATATATTTAAGATAATGTCGAGAGAAATGAAATGTATATCTCGAATTTTCTGGGAATGTCTCCAAAAGAATTCTTCATTGTGAACGACTTTTTCATAACTGATAAACCGTAAGAGATAGACAAAAGTTTGCTACACAAAAAATGTAGATCGCGTTAAAATACACAACTTATGCCATATACATTTATTTTGTTGAGTGAACCGTTTTTCGAGATATTGCTTGTTATTTCCTTTAAATTTTCCAATACTTATACTTTTTCTCAAATGCGTTATTCATTTTTACTTTCTCTACTACGTATAGTAAGTAGGGGAAGTATTGCATTCCACCCAAAAATTCGATACCGAGATTTCACTCGAAATACATGTTTTGAGAATCACTGAATCCAGAAAAAAAAAAAAAAAAAGCATTTTTGGAAACATGTCCGTGTGTGTGTCTGTCTGTGTGTCTGTGTGTCTGTGAACAGCATAACTCAAAAACGAACAGTCGGATAAACACCAAACTTGGTATTTAGGTTCAGTATCTTCCAGAGATACGACATGAAGGTTTTCAAGAAAATCCCCCCACCCCAGACTACCCTTTACATGGAACATTTTTCGAAAATTTTAATTTTCTCAAAAACGGCTCTAACGATTTTGATTAAAACATCATATGTTTAAGATATTGTCATGTCAAATAAAATGTATATCTCGAATTTTCTGGGAATGTCTCCAAAAATATTCTTCATTGTGAACGACTTTTGCATAACTGGTAAACCATAAGAGATAGACAAAATTTTACTACACAAAAAATGTAGATCGCGTTAAAATACACAACTTATGTCATATACGTTTCTTTTGTTGAGGGAACCGTTTTCGAGATATTGCTTGTTATTTCCTTAAATTTTCCAATACTTATACTTTTTCTCAAATTCGTTTATTCATTTTTTTTATGTCCTGAACATGCAAACAGAATGGAATTCGCCACATAGCAACCAGCGTTAAAATATTTGACTATCGCTTAAAAGCTACCAATTAGATTGTACAAGAGTAGAGAAAGTCATGTGAGTGTAACACATCAGTTTTTTTTTATACGCTACTATTTTAGTGTGTGTGTGTGTGTGTGTGTGCGCGCGCGCGCGCGCGCGAGTACGTGCCTAGTATCCGTGCGCCACAAGCCAAAACGACGACGTTATAGAAAAACTTTATCATTTGCCTACCGGCCAGGGACAACCGCTAAAAAACCTGAAAAAAGCTCTAAGAGTATTCTAACGCTTACCGATCACGCCTACCAACCAGGGAAAACCTATGAAAAAGCAGAAAGAGCTTGCATTTGTTTACCATCCGCAGAAAACTCCCAAAAAAAAAAAAAAAAAAAAAAAAAAAAAACTAGTCATTTTAAAAAAAAAAAGGAAAAAGACGAATAATATAAGTATGGTAGAAACAGCTTGCATTCGTCTACCAACCAGAGAAAACCCCCGAAACACTAGTTATTTAAAATTGCTGATGAGTTCTGCATAGGCTTTTGCAAATGTTGTTGGTAGCAAAACTCACCTTTTCCATCACCTCCAACATACCCCACTCCCACACCTTTTTTCTTTCCACCAATCATAATCTCTCTTATTCTCGCCAATCAGCAACTTTCATTTGTTCCTTTCCACCAATAACGTCACTTCTTATTCCCACCAATCACAACTTCACACGTCACTTTCTGTTATACTTTTTATCCCTCGTTCGCCATCTTTCCCCCTCTTTCAGACCCCAACCGCCGCACAGTCAACGCCTCGCCGCTCCTTAACCTCAACTTCGTGCCTCCGCCATCTTATTTAGTTCACATTTTTACCACCGCGCCTCTCATCTCTCAACCAGATTGCCTGCAAGAACAGATCTCGTTCATTCGCACCTCGACGGTTGCCTCGGCAGCAGCTACTGCCAACACCTACGTCGTACACGTTTTTGACCGCTTTCGACCGGCTTGAGAACCCTGCTCCTACGTACGCTAGCGACCATCACGATGGTCCAGTACCAGGTTTTGGTATAGTTAAATTACGCCTCTGCAAAGGGTGTCTGTACCGCTTTAAAAACCTAGGTATATCAGTGCGTAGTGATGTTGGTTGATCTTAAAGCTGGTTAAGCATTTTCAAAAACAGTTTGCTTTTATTTTTCCGCCTCGCGTGCCGCGCTTTTGGTGACGCATCCACACCGGTAACAGGTAAGTAACACACGCATAATTATTTTTCGGACCTGCTTGGCGTAGGAATATATCCTTTCGTGTTTTGGTACTGTAACCTCAAACCTCCTTACCCTCCTCTTGCGTCCGCCATCTTGTTTAGTTCTCACCGCATCTCCTTGTCGCAAACCCTCCGCCATTTTTAGTTCCCGCTATTTTAACCTCAAAATCTACTCTTCTAACCTCTTGCTACCGCCATCTTCTTTTAGTTCCCATTCTCACCACCGCATCTCCTTACCCCCACCTCTTGCGACCGCCATGTTCACCACTAACCTCCAACTTTCCTCGTCCTTAAACCTCTTGTCTCAACCACCTTGTTTAGTTCCCATTTTCGCCACCGCATCTCATATCGCCCCATCTCTCTATCCACTCAAGAAAACTACCATCCAACGTTCAAAAATTGCTGATCAGTTCACGACAGGCTTTTGCAAATCTTGTTGCTAGCAAAACTTACCTTTCCCATCACCTCCAACATACCCCACTCCTTTTTCTTTCCACCAATCATAACCTCTCTTATTCTTACCAATCAGCAACTTTCATTTGCTCCTTTCCACCAATAAAATCACTTCTTATTCCCACCAATCACAACTTCACACGTCACTTTCTGTTACACTTTTTATCCCTCGCTCCCCATCTTTTCCCTCTTTCAGTCCCGACCTCCGCACAGACAACACCTCGCCGCTGCTCACATCTCCGAACCAAATTGCCGGCGAGAACAGATCTCGTTTATTCACACCTCGACGGTTGACTCGACAGCAGCTACTGCGAACACCTACGTCGTACACGTTTTTGACCGCTTTCGACCGGCTTGAGAACCCTGCTCCTACGTACGCTAGCGACCATCACGATGGTCCAGTACCAGGTTTTTGGTATAGTTAAATTACGCCTCTGCAAAGGGTGTCTGTACCGCTTTAAAAACCTAGGTATATCAGTGCGTAGTGATGTTGGTTGATCTTAAAGCTGGTTAAGCATTTTCAAAAACAGTTTGCTTTTATTTTTTCGCGTCGCGTGCCGCGCTTTTGGTGACGCATCCACACCGGTAACAGGTAAGTAACACACGCATAATTATTTTTCGGACCTGCTTGGCGTAGGAATATATCCTTTCATGTTTTGGTACTGTAACCTCAAACCTCCTTTCCCACCTCTTGCGTCCGCCATCTTGTTTAGTTCTCACCGCATCTCCTTGTCGCAGACCCTCCGCCATTTTTAGTTCCCGCTATTTTAACCTCAAAATCTACTCTTCTAACCTCTTGCTACCGCCATCTTCTTTTAGTTCCCATTCTCACCACCGCGTCTCCTTACCCCCACCTCTTGCGACCGCCGTGTTCACCACTAACCTCCAAATTTCCTCGTCCTTAAACCTCTTGTCTCAACAACCTTGTCTAGTCCCCATTTTCGCCACCGCATCTCATATCGCCCCCATCTCTCTATCCACTCAAGAAAACTACCATCCGACGTTCAAAAATTGCTGATCAGTTCAAGACAGGCTTTTGCAAATCTTGCTGCTAGCAAAACTCACCTTTCCCATCACCTCCAACATACCCCACTCCCACAACTTTTTCTTTTCCACCAATCATAATCCCTCTTATTCCTACCAATCAACAACTCTCATTTGTTCCTTTCCACCAATAAAATCACTTCTTACTCCCACCAATCACAACTTCACACGTCACTTTCTGTTACACTTTTTATCCCTCGCTCCCCATCTTTACCCCTCTTTCAGTACCGACCTCCGCACAGACAACACCTCGCCACCCAGCTCCTCTCCATCACGCGACCTCCATACTCCTCCATCTCCCTTCCTCCATCTCCCACCCCAAATTAACGAACCAATCAAAACACTACACGTCACTTCCTCAATTCTTTCAACTCGTCCCGGATGAGCCAACCCATTTAACGATAATCCTACCGCTCAGGGCGCTTTTCAAACTTACCGCCGCCGCCGTCGCACGCAGCGACACTAGCGACACTAGCGCCCCTAGCGGCAGGATTATCGTTAAAAACAATTGGCTCATCCGGGACTATTACTACTGACGTCTTTAAAACACACAATTTATCTTAAATAGCTTCTTTTGTGGCATAAGCCATTTCTGAAATATCCGTAATTAATGGTTCGAATTGTGCATTGTTTGGTCATTCTCTTAAAGTTCTGTCAAGTTACAGTTGTTTCTCGCGATTGCATGGAAGCAGTATGGAATTTTAAGACCAGCGTATAGCGACCAGTTCTTAAACATTTGACTATCGCTAGTCTGTATACCCACTAATAAAGATAGAGGTTAGAGAAAGTCATGTGAATGTATCACATCAGATTTTTTTTCAATCTACTGCATGTTAATCCAAATAAATATTTGAAGAAATAATTTGATTACACATTTCGTTGCTGATACCTACAAGCGGAATAGAAGAAACCGTATAGACAGTCAGATGTTTAAAAGCTAGTCGCTATACGTTGGCCTAGGAATTTCATACGCTTTCCACGACTCCGCGAGAAACAATTGAATAGCGACAGCGCTTGAAAAGAATCACAAGTACTCAAAAATTCAAATCAATAACAAGGCATATCTCGGAAATGGCTAATGCCACAAAAAAGTTATTTGAAATAAATTGTTTGTTTTAAAGAGATCTTGTATAGTACGTTTTTAACTATATCGTTTACCCGTTATACAAAATTATACAAATTTCCTCCAAATGAAGATGATTACACAGGCTATTCGCCCAAAAATTCAAGATATACATTAAACCTTTTATGTAAATGTTAAACATTTTAATTAAAATCGTTGGAGTCATTTTTGAGAAAATAAAACATTTCGAAAAATTTGCATGTTAAGAAGAGTTTGGGGTGAGAAGGTTTCTTGAAAATCTTCGTGTCGTATCTTTGAAAGATGCTGAACTTAAACTTAAACACCCAGTTTGCTATTTATCGGACTATTCGTTTTTGAGTAATGTTCACAGAATCACACACGCGAGCCTTTTTCTAAAAATACTTTGGGAGGTTCAGGGAGTCTCAAAACATGTTTTCCTGTGAAATTTTGACATGAATTTTTGGTTGGAATATAATACTTCCTCTATTTTAAGTAGAAAACAAAAACTATAAGTATTTGAATATTTAAACCAATAACAAAAATACCTCGGAAATGGTTAACGCTTCAAAACAATTAACATAAATTGTGCGCTTTAATCAGATCTACATTTTGTGTAGTAAGACTTTGTCTACCTCTTACGGTTTACCGATTATATGAAAGGCATTCGGATTGAAGGCTTCATAGGATATTCCCAGAAAATTCAAGATACTTATTTTAATTATTATGCAGATATCTTAAACATATGACATTTTAATCAAAATCATTTGAATCATTTTTGAGAAAATAAAAAAATTAGAAATATTTTCATTCATTGAAAATCCTTGTCTCGTATCCTTGGAAGATGCTAAACTTAAATACCAAGTTTGGTATTTAACCGGCGTTTCGTTTTTGATCTGTCCTGTCCTCCCCCCCTACACACACTTGGAGCCTTTTTGTAAAACTTTTTTTTTTATTCAGGGAGCCTCAAAATACGTATTTCCGGTGAAATCTCGGTATCGAATTTTTGGGTGGAATATAATATGTTCTCTAGCTGCTATGTACGCGGTAGAGAAAGTAATAACACTCGAATGCCACATAGAACATAATTCATATATTATTTACAGGCTCTTGCAACAAAACTAAAAATAAAAAATCGTCAATGAAGATAAGAGGGTGAAGTTTTCTACTGACGAGAACTTTGTTTGTAAGCCTCACTGCTGATAGGAAACAGACAATAACAAATAAGAAAACTGACGGGATAACACTTCGTGAAAAAGGAAAGACGCGGCAAGAACTTGCATACTGCTTCAGTTTTCATAGATTTATGCAGAAAGGGTCAGTAAAAAAATTGAAAATGTTTAAAAATGGCCATTACGCTCAGGAATTACGCGTTCAAGCCCAAGATTTTTTAGTAAATCGTGTACAATAATTCAGCATCGAAATTAATTCCCATCGTCAGAGCAAGATAACAACATGAGCAGAAATAAATCTAAAATTACCTTTGTAACTCCTGAATATTCCAGCTGCAGTGAACCTGTTTTTTATAATGAATCATCAATAAGCTGAAGACTAAAAACCGGTACGTAAATTTTGACAATGAGTATGACGATAGTCAAAATAAACCTGGTTGAATAAAGGCAACTGAGGCAGTATTTTTAACACTTATATGATTTCAGTCTAATTATATAAATATAAATTCAATAACAGCCCGCCTTAAAGCAATATGTGTATGTAACAATATATAAAAAGTGTATATTACAGTCATTGTATATATTAATATTATTGTATACATGTTCAATAATGTTATGTGAATGTATTACGTAATTTAATAATGTAGGAGCCTGTGAGAAATAGGTCAAAAGTTGCTAACAATGAGGTAACAATGAGGTAACCTTGAGGCAATATAGAATGTGAGAGTTTAATAATGCTACTTGTGATTCTTGGAAGAAATAATGTAATTTTAGTGACAGTTTATAAAATAGCCAATCAACAACCAGAAAAAGCTTTAGTAAAATGAAGGTATTCTGTTGGAGTAGGATTAGCCAATCAGAAACTGAAAAGGAGAAACATTTACAAATTCAGAAGTCAGTTGGTTGTAAACAGTGTTTGTAACCGGATGCGAGATGCGTCCTCGAGAAATTAATACGTATTCGTGTGAGACCAAAATAGTTTTACGTGTTAAAAAGTGCAAATAATTAATAAAAAAAATCTCACAGCTCTCTCTATATCAGTGAAGTGTTATTTAAATCGTATCAAGCATTAATAAAAGGAGTGAAGTAAAATTATAATCTGTGTAAGCCTACATTGTTAAGTCGCACCACAACCCTGCCAAGACATCCATGTCTCTAAAATAAATACTGACGCAGCCGAGGCAAACATAAATATTAAATATTTAAAGAAACAGTTTAATAACAAAGTTAATATTTTTTTAAACATTTTTGGGCCAAATGCCACCAGAAAGTATATTTGGGGCAAAGGCTACCGGGTACCATACGTGCGGTTGCAACCAACTGCAAGTTCGGCTCCCAACAGTTGAAATATAATACAACTCTTTCAATACAAACTACTTCAAATTGACGCCCAAAGCGTGGTGCAACTAACGTAAAGATACCATCTACTTCAAATTACGAGACATAAACGATTGTCAAAAATAAACAATCGTCAAAATCTAAACGATGGTTGATGAAGCTTGCCATCAGTATGTCCAACTTCACCAATTAGTATAGATATTTCTTACTTCTGATGTTACGGCCAACACTAAGCTAAGAATCTGGATTGTACTTTGTTACTTAAAGCGGAACTTAATTCAGGCAATAAAGGGTTAAAGCCAATGTTTATCACGGAAGCTGATAATTAAGATGGTAAGATAACTTCTTACAGAAATCTGGACTCCCAGGGACACTGCTGCTTGATGATGAGCCACGCTGATAGAAGACGGTGTTGACGATAGAAAACAAAACGTTGCACTGTGTCGTGTGTCTGACAGCAAACTCAACACCGTGTCCCAGACTGACATCCGTCGTCAGAGATTGAACCGGCCTCGGCGTCGAGGTGGAACCAATGGCAAACCAGGTCAAGGGTGGGGGACGGAGGTGTCGGAAGGAACATCACCACGGTAAGAAAGAACCCTTCCAATCATGTTATCGACTTTATCACGACACTCTGTGATGCATTCGTCAATCGTCTTTAGTTATTCTGAGTGGCATCATCATTACCACCGAGCGAGATGACCCCGTGTAACGTGCGAGGCTCGCATTCTGGAGGTCCGCGGTTCAAATCCCGACAGGATCGTCCTCCCTGGTTAAGATTTTTTCCAGGTGTTCCCCAGTTCTCATACATAACTAGTAAATGCCGGGGAGATACCATAAACCTAGGCCTGAAACATTTACTTCCCAAATATAATTTCATTGCATCATCAGTGGCCACTGCCTGTGGTGCCATGTGTAGTAAGAATGGGTGTTAAACATTACTAAATCATTATAAATCACCGACATGGGTAGACAAGCTCATTAAAGCACAATTCGTGAGCGGAAGGTCTGCGGTTCAAATTCAATCAATACTGTCCCTTCTGACTGAAGTTTCTTCCAGGTTTTTCTCAAATGCCCTGAAGGTGCCTACCCCATCCTAGACTTAGGCCTGAAATTTTCTTTCCCAATAACCATTTCATGCATAATCAGTGCCCACCTCAGGGCGTTAAACGCTACAAAAAGGAAATCGTCAGTAAGGCTCGGAGCTTGAGACCCGGTGTGCCCTGCGGTCAACTGGAGCTATAGGCATAACGTAAACAAAGCTAACGCAGTGTACTTAGTGGTAGTAACTCTATGTTGGTAGGAGGTGGATTCCTTTGTGGAAAACATGGGCAGTGGCAAAATATTAAAACGATACTTACTTTAAAAACATGCCTGGTATGTATCTGGTGTTTTGAAACAACTGCTCGGGACAGAATTCAAGTATCTCATCTGATTTCACTGGCAACTATTAGAGTCGTTAATAGTAATTTGTGCAATAAGTGTACTCACTATCGTTCGTGCAACAATTTTCGCGAATGTCATATTAAGATTATCCACGAATTGGATGCAACATTTTATACAATCTTAGCATTATAAATCGTACGAAATAAACCATGAAATAATTCCGCATTCATAGTTGACACAAGAGAAAGCGTCTCCGTACTATATTCGTATCGATTGAGAAGTTAGCTTCTGTCCCTGCATTTAACTTGCTATCATCTGTCATGTTGAACTGATGAGCAAGGCAGCCACTTGCTTGCTTTCCCTTCCTAGAAGGGAGGTGAGCAGGTGTTAGAACTGTGATGTAGTCTATTATTAACACACAAAGGTAAAGTAATTATAAATTTAGATCTTACTTATTCTATATTTAATAATGTGCAGATAGCTACCGGATTGCACCACGATGAGGCACCATTTTTTGAAGCCGGGCGCTTAAAATAACACACGAGTCGTCACAAGTATCCACAGTGACGAATGTATGCACGAATGAATGTATCTTTGATGTGTAAAGAAATGTGCCTATTTCTTAACTTAAGCTCCGCCTACTTTAGAACTACCCCATCAACATTCCTTCTTGCGTTGGCCAATACTTAAAAATCCTACGTGTGAAATCCTGGTTCTCATAATTTCATTCCCGTTTCTCTTTTCCAGAATTTCTGACTCTGCAAACGTACTGAACGTAAACCTAAACTGCATTCCAAGAATCATTCTTTATGGCTTCCTTCGGAAGGGAAGTAAAGCCGGTGGTCCCGTGTCGTAGGTTTACGGCACGTAAAAGAACCTCAAGCCTGATAAGAGGCCTCTGAGCAAAATTTCCGGTCTTTCACGCCCAATTTAGAATGGGACGCTAAGAACCATAGTAGTTAAAGAGCGTCCATAAATAAAACTCAATTTCAATTTTTTTTATGCCCAATGCGTTCGCTCCTCGCTGTTGCTAATGACTTTGCTTAACATGACTCGCTAATGACCCTTTTCCTTTCCAGACCTTTTCAACTCAAGCTTATTACATTATACCTTGATTTAATATACGGAAGTTATTTCTTTCAATTATTTCTGTAGCTTACTATTATTTCGTTATTTAATTGTTTATATCTTCCTGTCAGAAAATACCGTATCAGGATTTTTTGCATCTTCATTGCCCAGAGAAAGCAATATCACAAAATGGTTTCGTCTTTTCTCTATAAGCCACGGAAACTTGGAATATGGGTAGTAAGCTATTTCTGTTATTGGCACGCGTGCCATAATGATGCATGACATTGAACACAATAACAGTCTGTTTATAATGGTAGGATTATATAAATATATTTATTATTATTATTATTATTATTATTATTTCTACTCTACTACCACCATCATTACCACAGCCATCCTAAGACTTCAGTTATTATGGAGAAAATTAATACCGATGTCAGCATCTTGCATTCCCTTAGCAGAAAAAGAAAATCTTCGGGAAAAGAAATGAGCTAGTTATTTCCACAATGTGGGATTGCTAAATTTATTTAAGGACGACTGCAACTGCTAGAGTCAAATCAGAGTCACAGATGTGTACGACTTTTTATCCACAGAAGTCTTTTACATGCTGGTAAATCTACTAATATGACACTGTAGCATTTAAGCACTCTTAAATGCCACCGCACGTGAGCCGCAATCTTGGGAATAGAAACTCAGAGCTTAATAAAACAAAAAGTGGGTGGAGAGACTTGTTATCGTTATTAATAATAAAATTAGGTTTTTTGGGAAAAAACAATAATACTAACAATAATTTATGTTTGTTATGTATTTTTGGTATTATATCTCAAAATTAGCAAGAGAACACCTTATGGTTTACCGGTAAAAATGTGAATCAGCTGGGGAATTTAATGTTCCGGAATGTTGCCACGGTAGTTCAGTTTGTTAGAGCAGCGACACGGTAAGCCGAAATCCATGATACAAATCCCAGATACGGCATTGAATTTTCAGTCTGATTCTACCTTTCCAACTTTAGCCTGCACAGGCCATGTAACAATTAATTATAATCGATTGACCTAATAGTGATTAACTACGAAGCCTGAGATATAAACTACTCTTACTTACAATACTGCATGTCGCCATTGGGATATATGATTTTGAGAACGCCTTGTGGTTTGCAGGAAAAAATGTGAATCAGTTGGGGAATTTATTGTCGTACCGGTATGTTGCCATGGTAGCTCAGCTGGTTAGAGCGGCAGCACGGTAAACCGAAGATCCATGATTCAAATTCTGGCTATGTCATTGAATCTTTCAGTCTGATCCTACCTTTGCAACCTTAGCCTACACATGACGTATATGAAAGAATAAATAATAATAACAATAAATAATAATAATAATTTAGTTTGAGTCAGTAATCATTTGCTAATTGTACAGCAACTAAATTATGTGTAGCTGACGTAATGAAATTGAGTTGTATTTATGGATGCTCTTTAACTACTATTATTCTTAGCGTCCCATTCTATACTGCGCGTGAAATACCGAAAATTTTGCTCAAAGGCCTCTTTAACAGGCTTGAGGTGCCGTGAATCTACGACACGGAACCACCAACGTTACTTCATTTCCGAAGGAGGTAGTTGACGTGTCTACTTGAAATGCACTCATTGAAATACTGGCAAGGAAGGAGCCTGTGTATTTTCTGGGTTTTTTCTTCCTACTGTTCGTCCTGCCTTCTCTACGGGGAAAATAAATATGTGTTTCCTTCCGAAGGATTCTCTCTGGAATGGGGTGATAGTTCACATCCAGAATTTTTTACTGAGAAAATAATTATCTTGACTAATTATTTTGACTTTCTCATCGGGATAATGAATGCAAATGCTTCCCGTTGCTTTCCGCATAACACTCTTTCGCAGCTTAAAAATCCCACGGAGCCCCAGCATGGTGGAGAGTATTGCTTATTATTAACTAGGTTCTTCAGGCTTAACAGGAATTCATCAGGGTTTCTTTCTTTCTTTCTTTCTTCTTCTTTTTTTTGAGCTGGTGCGATACCAAGAAATCCCAATTAACTCTTGCCCTTTCACCGCGAGATGACTCCGTGCTAATGCGGAGGCTCGAATTCGGGAGGTCCCGGGTTTGATTCCCGTCGAGTTGGCCGCTTTGACTGTGGGGTTTTCTTGGTTTTCGCGGGTCGGTAGACGAATGCTGGATTACCCTTCTAACACGAATTTCCAGTCATCATTTCCTTTTCCATCATTTCATTTCATCTGTTTCAGGGTTGTAGGACCAACCGACGGTGGTTTGTGTGTTGCGGCAGGACGGTGAAATTTGCGCTCTCTCTGCGAGCCGTCTCATCTACACCCGAGACCACCAGGTTGCGGGTGGCTAAGGCAGGATTGCCGGCTTCAGGATTGGTGTTATGTTGGAATCGTCAGGTACTCCTTCCTTGCTGGTGCACATCGTCATCCGCATCTGGTCGCCCTTCGCGTCTCCCCTTCATTCCTACTTTTCAGAGGTGGCGTTGGAAGAATAAAGAGTTCACTATGGCTTACGTGCAGTGCCGTGCTCCAGTTACTGGGTCCTTCCTTCTGGTTACTCCTAACTCTTGCCCCGAAGAAATGTAGGAAGAATAAAATAGCAATAGAGTACATTTATTAACTGATAAACAAGTAATAAGTGTATGCAGAACGTAAAATTGCAAGTGCGTTCGCTATGTGCGGAATATGTGGTAATAGTTATGTATGCAACGATCCTATAATGGGAGTTATTAAGTCGCGAGTGACGAGTAATTTTCGACGCGAGCGAGCCAGCGTCGAAAACTTCACGAGGGTCTTAATATCATTATATGTGAGTTGCATACAATAGTTTTTCTACGACATTTAGATATACAATAAATATTTAGATGCATACAAAAGGAAACAAAAATGTGATAAATAAATTTCTCGATACGTATTTTTGGATGTGCTTCGATAACAAGTGAATATCGATTCAAGGTCGCAGGTATTGATTTTACAAGATGGAGACAGAAGTGTTTATTAGTGAATTTGAAGAGATGGAATTTCGTTCCACACCTCTTGATATCCTGGAGGAGGCGAGGAATGCAAGCAAGAATTTACTTCCTGGTAAGTCAAAGAAAAAATGTATGAAAAGTTGTATGACAAGTTCATGTTTTGGAGAGCAAGAAAAAATGTAACATCATTGTCAGAAAATGTGCTCATAGTTTACTTTGAAAAAAAAATTAAATCCCCAATCCTGTGGACAAATTATTCGGTACTGAAGATTACTCTAAATGTAAAACATGGAACTGATATAGCCAAGTATAAAAAATTGTACCTATTAGCTGTTAAAACAGAAATCGGTAGGGTACAGAAGGATAAAAGCAAAACCATTTTCGACAAATGAAATTAACTTTCATTGATGAAGCACCTGGCAATACGTATCTACTTTTAAAGGTATGTAAATATAACTATTTCAGTGGTTCTTAGTAGGACAGCTCGCAAGCGCGGAAATCTATATCGAAATGGACTTCATTTTGATGCAGATTTCTAACAGCAAATGAACACACTTAAGTGTAGGAGTCGAAAAAATGTATTATGGCGGAAATAATTCTCAGACTTCCTCTACTCACATTTGTTGGTAGCTTCTACAACGTATTGTTTCAAAAGCTTATTCTTCTGTCTACTTCAGGTTAATTGATATAAACGTTTGTACAAGCCGTTTCATTGCATATTTCGTTATAGGTATTTGTTTGTACTGTGCGCCGAAATTAATTTAGTTCTCTTCCTGCACCAACGGATTTTATATCTTTCACACCACTAATCACACATTAATTGTAATTAACTCATTCACTGATGCATATTATAAGTACTTTGCACAACCAAATCTTGTTCGCTCCGTGCTGAATGCGTTTTGCTTGATTAGAGACTGCATGCATGCTTATTCGCCTCGTTTTGAGACGGTAATTTGTATCACAAATTACTTTAATGTAAATAATTATTTACATATGAATATGTATTTTTATGTAACATTGATTTCAGAGGTTTAATAATTGTAATTATTAATGGTAAATAATAATTTTCGGCTCTACTGAAACTGTTAACAATAACAATACTGCAATGAAGGGTTTGAGTTGTTTATCGTTACCGGGAACCAGGAAGTTACGTAATGTTTCGCGCCTTTTCAGTAAAAAAAGCTTCCAGAATGTTCTATAAAAGTAATATGTATTAGTGGTTTTCATTGGATAGTAAAATAGACGCTAATGTTGGCGCGTTTTATTAGCCAATGGTAATTCATTTATAATCTTTAGGTGTATATTGGGGCAAGCCTATAAATAGCCATGCTCGAAGTCAAGCGTCCCCCAGTTCGGCAAGATTCACGACACATTACACATCGTCCCCCAGTTCGTCAAGATTCACGAAGCATTACACATCGTCTCCCGCTCAGCTCATCAAAGATTCGTGTACAATACGTGACTACATGTCGCCTATCGGTCCTTCAGTTCGTTAAATAACACGCAGTGAAAATCATTAAAGATCTAAAATATTACAAAGTCACTTATATACAAAAATTGAAGTACGTGAGTTAAAAGTGAGAAGTTATGATAAACAGTTTCAGTATGGCGATTATCTAGACAAATCTGTGAAAGTGTTAGTGCACGTGTTCGACAATAAAACATTATAAAACACATTTCTTCACTAGTAATTTTTTGGATAAAAGATTCCTTTTCCGCTTCACACCCTGCAAGAATTAAATGCCTACCTAAATAGCTGGCCGGAGGACAATATACATAACCTTAAAACTAATTCATATAGATTGCTACGCCAGAGGGAGTTAACAGGCGACCAACGAATGACGTCACACGAGATGGCTGCACTAGTGAGGTAAATAACATTACATGAGAAACATTATCCACCACGTGGGGACACAAATACACAAATACACACTAATACTACTTCAGTTTACATTTAATGATAACACTGGTCTACAAAAAATATTAAAGCTGTCTCTATCCTTTACCCATGAGAAATCTTTTGTTAGCTCATGCTTTGAAGACATAAAGCGTGGACCATTTAAGTTGAGACTGTACAATATCTCAAAAACTAAGCGTTGTAGAAAGAAATGACTTTAATAAAAGTTGCTTGGTATTACGGGGAAAGGAAAGTAAATTACATTATTCGTGTTTTGTTTGAAGGACGATATGATGGTCATTTTAGGGTCAATTTAATTTTTTTAAATGGGAACCTACATGTTGTATTTGTTATTGTCTCATTAGAAGCTGGTTTATAAAAAGCTGTTTATTTTGTGATGAGGAATAACGAAAAAAAAAATATTGGTTCGCGATTACGAAACGTAACTTGACCCTCAAATGACCATCCATGGATGGTCCAACCATTCATTGCGCTCTTCGTACACAACCATTCAGAATTTTCATTGTTATTTACGTTGGTGTAAGAACAATTGCAAAGTGCTTTATACAAATATTGTTTAGTTTTTTTATGGGTGAGAAAACAACAAAAAGCTTAGATTGCCATTTAAAAAATTAAATTTTTTAATAATATCATTATTATATTATTAATATTTATATTATTATTATTATTATTATTATATTGTAATGTATTGCGGAATGTTACTTTAGTATTCACATTATATTAGGTTGTCTCATAAGTAATGTCGGTTTTTAAGTTTGGTGTTTTATAAGATAGAACCTCAAAGGTAAGTCAGATTGTGGAGTGTGGAATAAAAATTGCTATGAACGAGGGAAAACCAGAAAAAGTATTAGAGCTACTGGAGTTATTACTAACAAGAGCAGGAGCAGGGATGGAAAGAAGGCAGGGAAATGGCCAGGAAATTAAGGGGTGGTTTGATAAAGATTGTAGAACAAGAAAAAGGGAGGCATTTAAAGAGCTTACTAGGTGGAGGAGATCAAGAAGGAAAGGGATAGACAAAACCCGATGAAACTTAAGGAGGACATAAAGGTTTGCTAGAGGCTAAGAGGAAAGAATGACAGGAAATATAGAAAGGAAACCAAAGGCAGCAATAGATGGAAAGGACAGTAAAAAAATATGGGAAATAGAGAGGATGACGAACAAGAAAAGAGGGGAGAAAAATGAAATTACAACGAGTGAATGGATAGGATATTTTAGAAAGCTAATTAGAAAAGGGGAGAGGGAAGAGAGTAAAGTGAGATCCAAAAGAGGTAGGACTAGAAGGAATATTTAATGAAAAATTAGATGGTAAAATCACGGAGCTGCAAGTTTACCAGAAAATAAGGAATATAGAAAAAGGCAAGGCAGTAGGAATAGATGGAATACCAGGGGAATTTTGGAAAATGTATGGGGAAATGCAAAATGGTTTAAAAGTGATGACAAAATGGCTAAATAAAATCAAAGAAAAGAATGACGTGCCAGAATGTTTTAAAAATAAGTATGGTGGTACCAGTCTACAAAGGGAAGGGAGGAGACCCGAGAATTATAGGGGAATAAGTTTATATCAATATTAGGGAAAATATACACATATTGGCCGACAGATTAAGAAAATCGGTGGAAGAGGAAGGAAAACTGTCACAATACCAAGCAGAATTTAGTAAAGATAAAGAAACAATAGATAATGTATTTATAATAAAGACTATAATAGATAAGTATCTGAGCAGGAATAGAGTAAGGATATACTTGCTTTTTCCAGATTTTGAAAAAGCATTTGATACAATAAATAGAGAAACATTAGCTTATACATTAAGAAAGAAAGGGGTAAGCGAACATTTTATAAAAGAAATTAGGAATATTTATAAAGATATAAAATGTTGTGTAAGATGTGGAATTAATAGAATTACAGAAATGACTGAACAAAAAATAGGATTAAGACAAGGGTGTAAATTGAGCCTATATTATTTAATATATTCATAGATGACATATTAGAAAGAGTGAAAGAAAAATTTGCATTGTCCCATAATAGTAAATAGAGAGATACCAGGTTTACTATAGGCGGATGATCGTATGTTTGGGGCTATAATGGTAATTGGGCTACAGAAAGCAATCAATGGAATACAAGAATTCTGCAAAGAATGGGGGATTAAAATAAATATGAACAAACCAAAAGTCATGGTGTTTAAAACAGGAAATAAAAACGAGAGAAATGGCAGATGGGAGCTTAAAGTTAGAAGTTGTCAAGGAGTTTGATTATTTGGGGGTGAGGATGAGCAGTAATGGTGAATGGGTGGCGCATAGCAGGAAGGTTATGGCTAAAGGAAAGGTGGCAATGGCAGGAGTAAGGATGTGCAAATACAAATTAGAAATGCCGACTAAATGGATAGAAAGAATGTATGAGACATTGGTAGAAGCAAGAATGTCATATGCAGTTGAAATTTGGGGGGGGGGTCTGAATTAAGGAGAAAAATAGACCAGAGATACAGAACGTTCTGTAAAGACTATTGGGGTTACCAAGATCAGCACCGAGGGAAGTAGCGCTAGTGGAATTAGGACGAACAAGAAGAAAGGGAGTGATACTGGAAAATATGTTGAAATTTTGGTTTAGATGCCTGAAAAGGATGAAGGGGAAATTTTAAGGATATGTATAGAACAACAAAAGAGTACGAAAAATAAAAATTGATAGTGAACAGGGGTAGAAAAAATTATGGAGAAGATAGGAATGGGAGATATTTGGAGAGCAGGAGAAAGAAATAGCAACGGCTTCTGGATAACAGTAAGAAACAGAGTGGAGGACATAGAAAGACAAGAGATCTGGGAAAGCTTAGAGAATACAAAAATCACTAGGGTTCTATAGGTAAGTAAAAAGGAAATGGGGAAGAGAAAGGTATGTGGATTATTGTAATAGAGCGGAAAAGGTAGCCTTTGCATGGATGAGAACAGGATCAATGTACCTGAGAGGGATAAGAGGCAGTAAAAGTGGAATTTGTGAACTATGCGTAGACAGTGAAGGCGCAGAGCA
The DNA here is from genome assembly GCA_030765065.1 of Deroplatys truncata. Classification (NCBI taxonomy): domain Eukaryota; kingdom Metazoa; phylum Arthropoda; class Insecta; order Mantodea; family Mantidae; genus Deroplatys; species Deroplatys truncata. Next base: position 64,501,839 of record CM060988.1, on the reverse strand, counting down.
TTATATGACCGAATTCAAAGAATTCGCGGAATGGAGACAAAAAGTATGGGAGGAAAAATGGGAAAATATAGATGGAAAAATAGTAGCAATTAAAATGCTGACAAGAAAAGAAGAAAATAATATGGGAGAGTTTTTAAAGAAAGTAAAGGAGAAATGGATTAGAAAAATAAGAGAGATAAGAAAGGTAGAAGGACAAACGGAAGAGGGAGAGGATAGATCATAGGTGATTAGGGGTAGCAAGGGCTGCTCAGCTGAGCCATAAGGTCATGGCTAGTATTGCGTGTATTGCGAGAATGTGTCAGTCGTCAGTTGTTAATACACAATCACAAAATGGAAGTTACAAAGTTTGAGATTAGAATTCTTCTAAAGCAATACTGGAAACAAGATTATAAAGCTGCTGCCGCGGCTCGAAAAATATATGAAGTGGAAGAAGAAGGTGTCATTAGTGAGCGTGTGGCACAACGATGGTTCCAACGTTTCAATATTGCAGAGGAAAACACTAAAGATTTATACGTTCTGGAAGACCTAAATTATGGTATATTGAGAACACACGCAGAATTTTGGAAGAAAATCCGCAAAAGAGTATTCGTAGCCTGTCTGAAGAACTTAGTCCATCAAAAGACACCATACATCGCCAGATTAAGAAACTTCGATAATCAAACAGAAACTGTAGATCTGTATCTCATGAGTTGACACCTCAACAGGCTCAACGTAGAATGAATACTTGTCAACTTATCGGCAATCCCATGGATGACGGATTTATCAGAAAAATTGTCACATGTAATGCAAAATGGGTCTATTACCGCAACTCTGACGCCTCGGAACAGTGGCTCAGTCCCCTGCCAAAGTCTGTTAAAAAAATCAGTTCGACCTCAAAAGTAATGTTGTGTGTCTGGTGGAGTTTTGATTCACTGGGAGTTTGTTCCAAACGGGTGTGCAGTCAATGCGGATCTTTATTCTCAACAACTGGAACGAGTTCATAAAAATTTGAGACGGAGATACCCAGCATTGGTTAACCGAAATAAAGTTCTCTTGCAGCAGGACAATGCAGCACCCCATACTGCACGAATGACCATGACAAAAATTCAGGAATTGGATGCAGTCGAACTGCTACCCCACCCAGCATAAAGCCTGATCTTCCGCCTTCAGATTACGGTCTGTTTGGATCTGTGGCCCATTTGTTGCTGGAAGAAATTTCAAAAACATTGAAGTTGTGGAAGGGAGTTTCGCCGAATTCTTCGCATCAAAAAACATAAACTGGTAGCGTCGCGGGATAATAAACCTCGCTGAAAGATGGCTAAAGACCATAGAATCTGGTGGTCTCTACTTTGAAGAGTAGTTTAATTTCTTGTCAGAAAACGTTCCAAATAAAGTTTTGCTTAAAAGCCGACATTACTTATCAGACACCATCTATAAACATTAAAATACTACACTGTACAATTAATAATGCACAAACAGTAGGTCAGTAACATCGAGTAACAATCAGAGCTGAATGTTAGTACACAAAATACACTTCGTCCTCCTCCGTAGTCTAGGGGTAACATGCTAGCCTCTAATTCCCGAGGTTGCGTGTTCAAATCCGGCGGAGGGCGATGGATTTTTTTTTGTCGGGCGTAAAAATCTTTAGCATGGCTACCTTCGAAAAGGAAGTAACGCCGTAACGTTGTAGATTTACGGCACGTAAAAGAACCTCAAGCCTGATAAAGAGGCCTCTTGAGCAAAATTTCCGGTCTTTCACTCCAATACAGAAAGGACGCTAAGGACCCCAGTATTTAAAGAGCGTCCATAAATAAAATAAGCAAACCAAAGCCTTGTGCGCGGTGACAGTGTTAACAATACCACAACACTTTTAAATAAAATAATTGAAATAGAACTAAATACCTAATTCTACATAATCTAATGATAAAACAGTAGGTATATTTTGCCATCTCTGATGCCATTTGGATTGCCTATTCGAACAAAGAGCACGGTGGTTCGGGAACACCGTGTATGTATTAGTAGGGCATGGTTTTTCCTGAACTTTAGGGTGAATTTTACAACAATTTATGCACAAATCCAGGTATTTCAATGTATAAAATGTATTTTTATAGTGCATATAAAGTTATATTTAAACTTATTAGTAATAGGTCATATTTCGGCCAACTTTTGCCAAAAATGCATATTTTTGTCGTATGTTTAAGGACACAAGACTAAAAACATGAAAATGTTGCTCACATAATAATGTTTCAGGCGATATTGTCACAAATAAACAATTACTACAAAAGCTTTGTAGTAAACAAACAGCATAACACACTAGTCAGTCGCTGACGTAAGGCATTGTTGCGCGGGGTGAACAACAAATTGCAAAGCGTTCTCCAGCGGAATCCTGGATATTCTACAATGTGCAAAATTATTAGTAAAGACAATGAACCAAAGCTGGCCTGCATGACCTCGCCACCTTCAAATAGCTCCTGTGATGTGTCAAGGAGATTTTCCAGGTACAAAACTATCCTCAGCGACAACCGTAAATCTTTGAAAATGGAAAATCTGAAAATGCACCTGTGATCCGGTACAACTCTGCAGAAACTGAAGACCGACAGGACGTGTTAACTAATTTGGAATATTTTAAACAAGTGGTGTGCAGTAGTAAAAACATGGTTTTATTGTTTGAACAGATATTGTTTTCACTGTGCTTCGAAGTTTTAAAAAATAAGTGCTAGTTAGTTTCAAACCTGCAAAACGTAAGTACTGTACTCACAATTTGTTCTGAAGTGAATTTTTGTATTACATAGTATATAAAAAAACAAGAATGTTTTTAAATAAACCTATATAACTCATATTTTATAAGGTCATGTTTATATAAGTTTTAGGTCATAAATGCTTGCATATTTCGCTATTTTTTAGGTCATTAAAATCCGGGCCCTAGTCATTAGCAGTGAAAGAGTTAACTACTATATAGAGGGTACAACGACTTATTTACATAGTTTCAAAATGTTCGCCTTAAGGCTCAATTTTTGGAGTTTGGAGCGCAATACCGAAGCCGCTTTAGGGTTCAAAGCAATTCCTAAAAGTCAGAATTAGATTTGATAACTTTTTCACGAAAACTAACATGATTACATTGTCCCACCTTCCCACAAAGGAAGCACATCAAACTAAAACAAAATAAAAAAAACGTTAATACTCACAACGCGACAATTATACCTTACAAAGAATAGCAATAGTTACATTGTGTTCGTGCAACAATGAGAAGAAAGCAATGTTACCTGGAATACAGTGACCTTGCCAGCATGTCGACATACTGCTCACAAAATATGAGGACTTTCTGGCGAGTTTCTTGCCCCGTTCTTAACGCCCTCGCCGTGAAGAGGGCGGATTCTTCCAAACAAATCTGATTACATTAAAGATCACGCAAAACTGACTTCAGTCACGGAATACACACTCTCGTGATGAGCGCGAACAACAGGTTTCACTCCATTATGATACCTTATCAAGCAGGCGTGGAGATGTCACTCAAACAATAGGAAAAACACTGCAATGGTCACATTACACCTTCGTCCATTAAAGTTTTCGTTCCATATATGTATCTATTAGAGGAGAAATTATCATATATCTCTGCATTTGTAGATGAGACAGATTAGGGCATACTGCCATAAATTTCCACCTTACTTTGAGGATACTAATCTTTAACTGGTGACGTGGTGTCTGACAGACACCCAGTGTTTTAACAATTTTAATGGATAAATGTTGTATTAGTATGCTTAATTGTTACTACTTTCTCTACTACTTATAGTAAGTAGGGGAAGTATTGCATTGCAACCAAACATTTGATACCGAGAATTCACCGGAAATACATGTTTTGAGGCCCCATGAATAAAAAAAAGCGTTTTCAGAAAAAGGTCCATGTGTGTGTCTGTGAACAGCATAACTCAAAAACGAAAATTCAGATAAACACCAAACTGGTATTTAGGTTCAGTATCTTTCAAATATGCGACACGAAGATTTTTAAGAAAATCCCCCACCCTAGACTACCCTTTACATGGAACAGGTTTCGAAAATTTTGATTTTCTCAAAAATGGCTCTAACGATTTTGATTAAAATATCATACGTTTAAGATACTTTCGTGGAAAATTTAGTGTATATCTTGAATTGTTGGGAATTTCCCCAAAAGTCGTCTTCATTCTGAATTAACTGGTAAACTGTAAGAGATAGACAACATTTTACTTCACAAAAAATGTAGATCTCTTTAAAACACACAATTTATGTTATATACATTTTTTTTGTCCAGGGAACCATTTCAGAAATATTCCTTGTTATTTATTTGAATTTTCTAATACACGTTTTCTCAAATGGAAATTCGTTATTCTTTTTTATTTTTTATTTTTTTATGTCCTTGACATGCAAAGAGAATGAAATGCTCCACATAGCAACCGGCTGTTAAAAGATTTGACTATCGCTTAAAGCCTACCATATTACCCTTACACCTACAAGAAAATTAGCAATAAGATAGTTTCTGCAAATGTTTATCTCGATTAACATGAAGTAGATGGAGAATAAGCGTTTGTATAAATAGTTTGTACAAGAGTAGAGAAAGTCAATTGAATGTAACACATCAGATTTTTTTAAATTAAAAAGGCTGTTTGAAGGCATATTTTAACATACTTTAGTTAAGACTAAATTTTCATTACAAATAAAATATTTAATATATGCAAAACTACAGACGAAAAGTAAGTACTTCTAAGAAAGGTTGTGCATCACACATAATATGTGTAAGATGAAATGAAGAACATTTTTATTGCATTTCCTAAATATCACTCTTTAAGATAAGGAACGATTTCTGGAGTGTTCACTCAAGACACAGGTAAGCGAAACTTAGGAAATATTGGCAAAATTGCACTGTCCATACATTTTATAAATACTGTACATTCAAATAACACTGCACATTTATCTTTAAAATAAATTGAGTTTTATTTGTGGTCGCTCTTTAACTACTGTGGTCCTTAGCGTACCATTCTATATTGGGCGTGAAAAACGGAAAGTTTTGCTCAGAGGCCTCTTTATCAGGCTTGAGGTTCTTTTACATACCGTAAATCTACCACATGGTTTTACTTCCTTTCTGAAGGAAGCCATGCTAAGGATTTTTACGCCCGCAAAATCCATCGCCCTCCGCCGGGTTTGAACCCGCGATCTGGGGAGCTAGAGACTGATATGGTAACCACAACACCTGGAGCACGACTCATATATCTTTGCAACTCTTTCTGAACACTGGTAGATTTTCAAATTAATTTATGCCCTCATAAATTTCCTAACCCTTTTCAACACCACATGGCAGGTAACTATTTACTTCGCAGGCCTATCTTCAGTTGTTAGTCATTACTACTTACTGCCGTATTAGTCGACATGCCTCAAACGTGATTTGGACCGCATAATAGAAAGAAAGTCAAGTCAGGGTCATCTGGTATGACGGATCGAAATAGACCAGCAACGTTCAAAGAAAATTAAATTACAGCCTTTTCCTCACTTTTTACAACTATAAAATATATCACATAACGGTGAAGTGGTGTCTCTGGAGCCACAACAAAAATTGAGTTCACCCTCAAAGATAACTGTAAGAGTGAGAAAGAAGATTGGAGGGTGAAATGTTCAGACAGAGATAAGATACTGTTGACATAAGGTCTCATGAAGAATGTCTGCTCAGAGGTGTACATTTCCCTCTCTCTTTTTTTTGTTTGTTTGTTAGTTAGAGTCTGTTAGACACCGCGTCATCAGTTAAGGGCTAATTAGAACCAGTCTTTGCTACCTTTAATAGAAAAGAACCCGCAGAACACTAACGCGGCTAATATTATGCTTCCTTTGTAAGATGCTTTCGTTTTGATGAAAAACGTGAATTCATAACCATGGGCTGAAGCTCCCCTCAAGATGCTCAAAACCGTAATATTCGAAACACTGCAGCCTTATTTTTGTTTTATGTTTAGAGAATTAGTACACCACACTGTATCTGTTAATAAACAGGTAAATAAAATGTTATATACCTACATTAAAACATTTTGAATATTGGTGGAAGACGGAATTAATCGGTTCTTTTGAAAACTCAACGTATGGTGCCTATGTCTATTTTTTTTCAACTGTCACTTCTCTCAGTTCTCACTGCTACTGTTTTGATTTGGTTCAACTATTCACTGACACTTCACTTAGTTCACACGGTCCCTAATGTGAACTAGTTCATTTTCCCTTTACTTCACTTTCTTAGTGACGTAGCGTCGCTGGGGAGTCGAATACAAGACTTTTACAATCTCTCATTCCGCAGTAGCACTCGGCCATTCTCTTCAAGTCCTGTCCTGTTTCTCGCCATATCCTGGTAACAGTATGGAATTTTAAGGCCGCGTATAGCTTCCTGTTCTTAAACATTTGACTATCGCTGTTCTCTTTATATTTATAACGAAACGTGTAATGTAGCTATTTCTGCAAATGTTTATTTGGATTAAAATGTAGAAGATAGAAAAAATAAGCTTTAGTAATAATAGTATGTACATCCACTAGTAAAGATAGAGGGTAGAGATAGTTATGTGAATGCATCACATCAGCTTTTTTTACTTTCTCTACCACGTAGGTACATAGTAGGAGTACATAGTAGTAGCATTCTACCCCAAACATTTGATACCAAATTTCAACGGAAATACATGTTTTGAGGCCCTCTGAATAAAAAAAGCATTTTAAAAATATCCGTGTATGTGTGTGTGTGTGTGTGTGTGTGTGTGTGTGTGTGTGTGTGTGTGTGTGTGTGTGTGTGTGACTATGAGCAGCGTAGCTCAAAAACGAAAGTCGTATGAATACTAAACTTGGTGTTCAGATTCAGTAGCTGTCAAAGATACGACACGAAGATTTTCAAGAAAATCTACCCACCCCAAACTACCCTTTACATGGAATATTTTTCGAAATGTTTGATTTTCTAATAAATGGCTCTAACGATTTTGTTTAAAATACCATATATTAAGGATATTTACATGACAAATAAAATGTGTATCATGAATTTTTGGAAATAGCCTACGAACTCCTCTTCATTCGGATGGAATGTTGTAGAATTTTATATAATTGGTAAACAAAGATAGACGAAAACGTACTACACAAAAAATGTAGATCTCTTTAAGGCACATAATTTACTTAAAATAAGCCTTTTTCTGTGGCATACGTAATTTCTGAGATTTACTTTATTAATGGTTATTATTGATCATTCTCTTTAAGTCCTGCCAATATTTAGTTGTTTCTTGCGATTGCATGGAAACAGTGTGGAATTCAGGCCAGCGTAGTTCTTAAACACTTAACAATCGCTGTTCCCTTTGTATGAGTATCTATAACGAAATTTATAATGTAGCTATTTCTGTAAAGGTTTATTTGGACTAAAATGTAGTAGATAAAACATAATCTTTAGTAAGAATGGTTTGTATACACACTTAAATGATAAAGGGTAGAGAAAGCCATGTGAATGTAACACACCAGATATTTTTTGAGCTAAATAAGCTGCCTCCGTGCCTTTTAGAAGTATATATTTACTGGTTTTACAGGCTTGTGTTATATAAGCAATTTGACATGTCAATGTCCTGTTATTATTGTTATTGATATTGTTTTATACAAAAGCCAAATCAATATTCTATTTAGCATATGTTTCTGTTAATGATGTGTTAATATATGTTATAAAAATAATGAATGTCACTTTTATATGAAAAACATAACCTGACTTCTACTGAAATTATTTGGCTGATGGTGGGCGTGAGAGGCATACATAATTCCAAGAATCTTTGTAAAAACTGCAAACATTTCAAGCAAAATACTGATTCCATATATAGCACAGCAGTTGCTGCTGTCAGGTTCAATTGTAATTTTCGACGTATTTGTATACACCTATATTAACATTATGGTTGTAATGTTTGTATTTATTTTACTTCGATTTTTCACTCTTATCATTTCGTTTTATTTTTGCCACCTTCACTTTACTATTTTATCACAACTGATTATAATATTTTCTCGTTTACATTGTGGGTTTAAACACAATTTGTTTGTTATGCTTTGTACCTTATGCAGTACCTTCTCGGAAAAGTGAAAAGTATTTATTGGTGTGTAAACAAAGGTTAGAGGAAGAATCAATTGCATTAGTTGCGGTTGTGCTGGCGGCAGGCGACCACGAGAGCTCAGCGGCAAAGCCTCGGCATGGAAAGCCAAAGATCTCTGGTTCGAATACTGGCACTGTTCTCGAATGTTTTGCATAATAATATAAAATGTATTGTTGTTTTCATTACCACCATAATTATGTGAATTAAATAAAAATCAAACTTTTCTATTTACTCAAGTGTTTAACGTTCAGGCTGTTCCAAAGCCGAAATGTCTGGGCGCTGCTAAAGCCAAGCCTATATGGTCCGGGATGTGTACACACTATTGTTGTAGTATATCAAATGTATCACAGGCATCTCCTCGATAGATCGCACCGTTGAAACCATCACTCTTCCAGGACTTCAGCATATTCCTGGAAGTCCATGTTAGAGGAGATGTCAACAAGCTCCCCTACTCCACCGGCGCTCACCCAGCCCCATATAGCTATTCTATATTCACTCTTAGGTTGATCCGCGTCAAAACAAACCCCAGGTGACCAGTGCACCGCTATAATGTATCCTTCCGCCATTCACACTAGAAATACTGTCACACTTTCAGACCATGTGGCGAGTACAAGCGACACGTAGTGCAAAAAAGAACAGAGTCCTTATTTCGACAACTGAAACGGTGACTATCATATTCTGTTAATGGTTAAAGGTGATAAGATTGATAGTTGCAACAAAATAAACGTTTGCACATATAATAATAGTTAATTCTAAAATAAATGAGCGAAAAATAAAGTAACAGGTATGCGATAACCTAATTTGTTTGCTCTCTGGAAGCGGCACTTTATTAACTGTTGGCGGCTCATTTTAAAAAAAGAAATTGTCCACTGTTACGCGAATTGCATTCTTCTTAAAATCACTACATTCTTGCATCGCGTATTTCATATGCTTTCTTTTATTTTCCGGATGTAACCACTTTTCTCGATTCAGATTTTTCTGCACAAGCACTGTTTATACGTTTACTCGAAACACCAGTGAACTCAGAAATTAAGCCGCGGATCAACCTAAGAGTGAATCTAGTTTAAGCTGATTTTGTCACTCCGTGCAGTGGCAACAACAACGTGTTTAGGGTGTTGCCAGGTCGCCGCTAAAACAATCTCCTATCCTCGTCCAATCAAAACAATTTTTCGTCACACCATTTTATCATCTCTCAGAAGCCTTGACTTGCTGGCTGATGCTGGAGGCAGAAGGCCACATGAACTTTCCTGTGTTCTTCCTTAAGGACACCCTTCTCGCAAGCCTGCAATATCGGATGCCAGCAGCATGGAGTTGCCGATGGACCGTCTCAGCACCCACTGGGATATTTAGACTTCTTGTTATTCTTGTCGCTGGAAGAAAAGAATTCTCGTTGCGGATCTCTAGAATAGCTCCGCCGTTCTCTGCCGTGGTCTTCCTTGGCCTTCCTTGATTTTTCTTTGTCTTAAGGCGTTTTACACCCTCCTCCTGAAACCTTTTCACCCATAATTGCACAGTCTCTTCTGCATGTCTAACTGCTTGACATATTTGGAACACTATACTACCACATTCCTACAACGTGGCTCCTGGCTGCCTTACTTGTGTATGGCTTGATGTAAGAAGTTTTGAAAGACGTGGGCTTCCAATACTGTCCGTGTATATCACTTAACATGCCCTGTTCCTTATTTGGTGATTGCTAGCTCGTAGGCCAATACACAACGATGACAATGTCACATGATATCAAGGTTCTCTGATTCCACCCTACCAGTTTCGATTTTTTTTTTTTTTTTTTTTTTTGGTTTTCGGGAATCGGAAGGATTTGACGTGGATTTGATGGGAGAAGTAAGGAAAGGTATTGGGGTTCCGCTGTTGCACCCCCGTTAGTACGTGGAAAGGTAGCTGCCAGCTTATTGCGCTGGCAGCGGAGTAGGAACTGTCCGGCTGACGGCCATGACCGAGGTCCTGACCGGCACCACGGGTGGTAAAGGAAAGGATTTGGAAGGATTATATCGTGGTTTTCTTTGGGATGCGTTTATTACTGTTAATTGCTGTTGGTGCTACTTCGGCGATTGGGGTTGTATTTATCTGGGTTATTGCTGATGTATTCATCGAAGAAGTGGAGGTTTTGTCTGATGCGGTCGCTGCGTGGAGAGAGCTGCGGAGAGTCTGTTTGTGTCGTGGATGTTGATTGTGGTGAAGCGGAGGCTGTTTCGTAGTCCTGGTTATTCAGTAGGTCATATAGTTGATCGACACGCTCCTGCAGTGATTGGAGGAGCGTGTGCAGTTGGGTCAGTTGTGTACTGAAGTCTGTTAGCTGATCTCTTACTTCTTCAATGGTGTCGTCGATGTGGTCTTGTCGGCGGCGACGGGTCTCCGTGTCTTCTGCTCTGAAGGCCGACGTGATTGTGCGAACTTCCTCGGCGACGTCTCCGAGTCGGCCGCCAATCGTCAGGACCTCCGAGTGTAGATCCTGAACGGCTTCCCGGAGGCGCTCCTCAGAAGTGTGATGAGGCAGTGTAGGCTGTTCCGGTGCTCTTGATGTGCCCGGATGCTGGTTAAGTGGCCCTCGGTTGTGGACTGCCGGTGGTGGTGATGGTGGCGCAGTGGTAGCTGGAGGTGAGGTCCTCGGCTGGCGAGGGTATCTTGGGCACTGTGCCTGGCCCGTGTAGTGACCGAAGCCATTACAGGTGGCACAGTACCGGCGTCGGCGTCGCAGATCATGGTCCCTGCAGTCTGCGGTGAGCCTTGAAGATCCACAGTAGTGGCAGCGTGGAGTGGCGGTGCAGTGGTGAGCAGCATGTCCGTAGGCGCAGCAGCGGCGACATGGCTGATGGCTTTCCGCTCGGCTGGCCTCAAGTCGGAGAACCCGCCCTAATAAGGGCAGGCCCGAGCTCAAGGCTGCTTCACAGTCGGCAGAGTCAGCCATGGTTATGCGGATGAGTGATGTTGGCCCCCGGGAAGAATTGATGCGACTGGCCTTCAAGGTTGAAGGCCAGAAGTGTCGAGCGGCGGCGAGGATGAAGCGTGTTGGCAGGTCCCGGGGTGCTCCAAAGGCCACAACACTGCTCCTAAGTGGTGGCTGCGTTGCAGGCTGTGTGTGTGGCATTGGTGACGTCCTCTGAGGTTCTCTCCGTGCAGCTGTAACCAAGGCAAAGGAAGCCCCGGCCATCGTCGGCGGTGTGGCAGGTCTGGCAGCAGGTGGTGGGTGAGCGGCCGGCATTGCGGCGGTGGCAACCCGCGGTGGCGTTGTAGGCTTCACGGCACTTGCCGGGTGAGCGGCAGGCTTGGCGGCGGTGGTAGTCATCAAGGCAGCTGCCGGTTGGGCGGCCAGCTTGTCGGCGGTGGCAAACAGTGGTGACGTAGCCTTCATTGCTGATGCTGAATGAGCGGCAGGCAAGTCGGCAGTGGCGATCGGCGATGTGGCGGCAGATGCCGCTGGAGTTGCCGGTGTTTCTGCGGTGGCAGAGACCGGAGAGCCAGTGGTTACTTCCTCGGTGGGTGCCGAGGTTGAGGCGGAGGCTCCTTCTTGCGGCTTTGCTTCCAAGCGGCGATGCTTCTTCCTCCCCATGTCTCTCGAAAATGTATCCCCAATACCAGTTTCGAAACAATCCACAAGGCATTTTAAACAGTTAGTGCTTACCTCTTTGGAGTAACGGTTAGAGTGTTGGCTTATGAAATTAGGATTCCAGGTTTAGTTGTTGACTGGAGGATAACTTTTTATGACATTTATTGTGTTTATTTCATATTCTCCGAAGAGTAGGGAAGAATTAAGGGCAAGTAGAAATCGTTTCTGGTTGAACGAACGAGTAAAGTATGTTGCTTAATTAATTTTACTGAGAACAAGCTCATTAGAGCGTAATTTCGTGAAATTTCTTCTAAACTCTTACTGACAGTAGGGGGGAAATTTGGGAACATCCCAAATATTCAATTCATGGACTTCTTGTAGATGTATTTAGCTCTGGAAAGGAGACAGTTGGATATTTCTAGTGCTCCTTATGAATTTCAAACACCTGACGCGCTACCTAAAAGTAAGTCACCCGAGCGTGAAATATATAATGTGAAAACTTAAAGCTCACCACCAGAGTAGCTCTTTGGTAAAGCGCGGGGCTCTAAAACTGAACTACCGAGGTTCAAATACCGACAGATGTTCCATTTTTTCTTTCTTTCCCGATTCTATCTATATGAAGAAGCTTGTTCAGATCTTCAGTGTCTTACTATTCGAAAAGTATACAATAAAATTATTTAATTAACTGAAGCTCTCTCATTTTAGAGTGATAAGCCAAATATTCATTTCTAGTTGAATAGCTGATTGTAGCCAAAACATTGCTTTTAGGTCTGTCGTATACTTTATATTATTACTAACGATGAAAGCTTAGGAAGTAAAAATGCTGTTATTATCCTGTTAGGATCCTATTAAACGCTGGAGTAGTGACTACTGCCATCATTATCATAAGTTTTGTTGATAACATTTGTTTGTCAAGAGCGAAAAGTCAATATGACCATTATTTATGTAATTTAGTTTTATACTATTTAAACACAACTGCTGTTCAACTGCTGTTGTTCAACTGCTAATAAAACATCCTAGCAACAGTTTTATTGCTATCAATTAAATTAGCAACCGTATCGTCTGATATACTTCAAACGCATCTTTCTTCCTTAATCCCCATTCAAGTAATTATAGAAAAAATATAGTTTCTTAAATTTAGTTTTTATTAGTGCAGACTACTATCCTATAGAGTAATGGCGTTAAAATAGCAATGTAGAACGTAGAAGTAAAAAACCGGTCGGATGCCTGATGGGTATATAAGCGCTCTAACCCTGCACGAAACGCCGCAGCAGAAATCGCCGCTAACCCTCCGGCATCCGCCGAAGGGACAGCCACCACGCTGGAGCTACACCGGCACCTGCCGCTGCTGATTCACCGGCCGCTCCCCTGGCATCTGCCGGGAGTGCCGTCTCAACGCCGCCGGTGGCCATGCCTTCATGGGCAACGGTCGCTGCTTCGCCTCGGCATCCACTGCAACAGCAACCAATCTCATCTCCAGTCGACATCACACCTCACCTTCCACCGCCGCAGTCGACAACACCAGCCATCGCACTTCAACAACCAACGCAGCAGCCAACATCATCGCCTTCATCACCAGCGACGCTGTATCCACGATGCAGCGCCGTGATATCAGGAGTACCCGGGGACCTTCCATCACGATACATTCTCACCGCCGCACAACACCGGTGGCCTTCAACGCTGAAGGCCACAAGGATCGTCACATCCCGAGGACCTTCACCTCTGGTTCGTCTGGTCTTCGCAGACCCGGCCGACCGCGAGGCCGCCTTGAGGTCCGGCCTGCCCTTACTAGGCTAGCCGAGCGGAAGGCCATCGGCCTTGCCGACGATGCTGCTGCTACGGACACGACGCCTCCTCCTGCGCCGCACCTCAGAGGTGCCATTATTGCGGTGCGGCAACTCTGACTGCACACTGCACCAGCCATGACCTCCGCCGACGCCGTAGGTATTGCGCCACCTGTAGTGGCCACGACCACTTCATAGGGCAGGCGCAGTGCCCGCTATACCCACGCCGAACAACGACCGAGCCACAGCTGCCACCAGGCGCACCAGCGCACGCTCGGGCACTGCTTTCCACAGGGCAGACACCAACACAGCCACCTCCACCCAGAGATAACCTCACAGCGCCGCCATCAAGACATCAGGAAATACGGACTGAGATCCTGAAATTAGATGGTCGCCTTGGCAACATGGCCGAGGACATCCAACTGACCAAGACCAACATTGAGGAACAAGCCGAAGCCCGTCTTCGCCGGAACAACAAAATTGAAACCACGCTACAGGACCTACATGCATTGGCAACACGCAACGCTACTCAGCTAAACCAACTTCACACGCTCCTCCAATCTCTGGAGAAGCGTGTAACTGAGCTTCAGGAGAACCACAACAATCAGACTTCCACCACCACAACACCAAAGCAGTCTTCGCCATCACCAAGCAACTCCACAGACACCTCTCCAAGGGATGCTGCGCCGCTCTCTCCCCGGAGTGAGCGAGCCCGCCGCAACCTACGATTCTTCGAAGACTACAGGCGGCTTCATAAGGACGACCCGATACACTACACCTGAAGGAACTCCTTAGACCTCCAGGAACACACACCAACTACAAGAACTCTACATGCTCAACGCACATCAACCTTATACCTTCACCTAAAACTCCTACCATTCTCACCTTAACTTCGCTGCGGGGGCAGACTGGGCCTCGGTCAAGTCTGTCTCCCGGCAATCACTCCTTACTCCCCTGGCGACCGCACTGCGGCCCAGTTTCAACATCACCTAGGACTGCGCGGGTGCTTTAGGCGGTACCGCAGCATACCTTTTCCTTTCAATCCGGTGGAGGAGTTTTTAGTGGGTATGCCGACGGCTCGGTGAGTCCCACACTCTCAGTCCCGACTCCCATCGGGGCTGAGGTTAGTGATTAAATCATTTTCTCCTCCACTCGAAAAAAAAAAAACCCGGGCCATCCTCCATTGGCTAGGGATGAACAAACAACTCGAGTGCGACACATTCTTTCGAATCGTAGCCCCAGTTTCTTTTAAGAGGGATTGCATAGTCATGGTGTTCTTCCTTTTGGCCGTGCTATGCCATTTTAAATGCTGAAGCTAAACGCTGCTTTGTTATTTCTTTGATACCACTCTTTAGTCTTATTTATTTATATAGACTGTATGAATGTTCATATTTGATATTATTGGCTGTTACTCAATTTGAAACTTGCTGTATGCTTGAAAGATTTCCGCGTGCAATTTACGGATCTGGAAACTTGTGCCAATTCTTACATTCTTATGCCTACGTCTGCATTGTGAATGATTTATCTCACGCCTTCCTTATGTTAGCATTACGTCTTATTGTGATTGGGGGTCTAAGGCTTGCAGCAGGCCTACGCGCTGCAAAGACTGGGTTCTACCCAGTCACTCGAACTAGCTTGTTAAACGTATTCTCATGCGGTAGGTACATCAAAATCATTCCACCTTGTAATATTAATTTCTAAGAAAATAAAGATAGCAGAAAATTTTATCAGAAGGAATCTGTTACCTCCATTCTGGTTTAAAAGGCAACGGATGTTGGCCATAGACTCGTAGCCATTCTGTAATATCTGCATGAATAACTTGCTGCTTAATGACTTCCAGATTTATTGCCACTGGTTTAATCAGAAGATTGGGCTGTTTATCAAGATTGCCGTTTTGTGGATATTTTACACGTAGTAAGGGCGGCGTCCGATAGATGGCCATAGCTGTGTAATTGCCTTCCTATACCACCTAATTTATCATTATCTTTGTAGGAGTTAGGCAGTCTTGCCTGTTCCGTCTTCATTGTCTTCCTAAGATCTTTTTCTTAGGCGCCCAATATCTCTACTCCGTTGAGGTTGGTAGTTGTTCACCAAGGTTGACATTCTTTCGTTACCCATGTGATCTAAGGGAATTCTCTGTTGTATTTGTATTCCTCTACCGAACTCGTAAGACTATCGATCAGTTATATACAACCGAAAACTGTTCTGGGTTTTTTATTACTGTTAACAAATAATCTCATAGAGATTAAGATAATTGTATTTCATGTAATTTTTTGCCTGTAAGCCGGGCCCATTGTACCGGCACCAGGCCACGTTTATTAATAAACAAAACTGAAACTGAAAGCCTATCGATACACCTTCTTTCAGAAGAGCAAAACATAGTATGCCATAGAATACAAATCAGCCATTACATTTACATCTTAGATTTGAAAATAATCATACATAAACTTATTATTATACCTCCAAAAATGTCTAGAGATCATCATGATTTCCCATCCTGGAGGTTAACTATTCCTGGAATTAATATGGATATCAAAACTCTCCAGAAATCACATACAGATTCTTTCATATATAAACAAATTTACCAGGAAATCCGTAACACATATGCTAAACACATATTTATATATGTATAGAATCTGATCAGGGTAATGGCTGTGCTATAATTACTCCGGATACTAAACTTAAGTACAAGCTTCCACACTTGTTCTCTGTTTTATCCTCTGAGTTCTATGATATTAAACAAGCTTTGATTTACATTACCTCAGCACAGCATAAACACAGCGCAATTCTAACTGATTCACTAAGCACTCTTCAGAGTATCCGAGACCGCTCTACTGACGTAACATTAATCCAAGATATCCAAAGTCATTACAACCAAATTACTACAAATAATCAAGAAGTTATATTCTTCTGGATTCTGTCCCACTGTGGAATATCAGGAAATGAGAAAGCAGATAGGGAAGTCAAAAAAGCAACTTTGCTACCTCCAGTGGAAGAATTGCCAGTGCCCTAGAAAGCTGAAAGTTATTTTTTTTAGCACACCAACTGTCAAATGGAAGCAAGACTGGGCCATTAAAACATCAAGAAAACTCCACATAGGAAAGGTTCCACAAAACCCTGCACCTTACAGACTCTAAACAGAAAAGTTCAAGCCTTTCACGCCTAACCCATTCCTTCTTACTCGTCAAAGAAAATGCTCCTCACCGCGAGACCTGCAATTGTCGTATCACCATCCAACACCTCATCACTAAATGCAGAAGTTATACCGTGGAGAGAAGAAGACATAACATCACTGAAGATATGTTTTTAGCTTTAAACAACCCTACTCATTTCAAAAACAATTGTTTTTTTTTAAAGACATCAAACTGTATAACAAGATTTAAACATAACACATCAAATAAAAATGTATAATAGGTAATAGGTTATGCTGTTCTATATATGTTTAAGACTTAATAATGTAACATATGTTTATAACAGTGTACTACAATTATTGTGTTATTTAATCAATGTAAAGTATTCAATGTATTATTGTTGTTATTATTATTATTATTATTATTATTATTATTATTATTATTATTGTACTCGTATGTATGGAAATAAGTCGCGATATGACCTAGTAGTCAAAGCGACTATAAATAAAAAAAAATAACAATATTCCTCTATTTTCTCATTGAAACTGTTTACTACATTTTAGTCTAGCGAAGGAAATATACTTCTAATTTTTAAATTAGCATTCAAGATTCTCTTCCAAACGTTAATACTGGCACAGGCATTACCATATACAATTTTACCTTTATTCTTTATTCGGTTTTAGTAACCTATTTTGTTCTTTTATGTTCAATGTTTCTATGATCATAATTTACAATTTTGCATTACATCCCAGATGATCAAAGTAAGACACTTGTTCCAACAATTTTTTTTCAATTATTTTTCCGCTTTACCTCGATGGGTCTAACTTATGTTTTTCTTATCGATATTTTCAAGTTATTCTCTTTTCCCATTTAATTCAGCTTATATATGAAAGTTGTGGTTCTCTTCACTGTTTTGTTTCTATTTCTTTCGTTCTGAGGCTGAACTTTGGATCGTATTGAATATCTAATCCAATATTAGCTAGCGACTTAGAAAAAAAAACAAAGAAAAATATCTGATGTGTTATATTCACATGACTTTTCTACCCATTTTCTTGAGTTTTATAAAGCCTAATAAACTATTATTTCTTCTATAGAGGTTACAATATATGAGAGGTAACTAAAATGCAACTTCCACATTTTCCCACCATAATGGAATATGAATTAAAATCTGGTGATATTCGAGTTAAGCTCTATTCATAGCCAGCAACTCTACAAATACGCTTCTGTTCCATCTGATCGGAAGGTTAGTTATATTGTATGTAACCTGGCGCTCCGTTTTTACATTTGCACGTGTTCAAACTTTGCACGTAGTTCATTTAGTCATCAACTGACCATTATTATAATAAAATTATATTACTATTTATATTAGATACCTATAGTCATATTAATTAGGCTAATTATACGAGCATTTAATTATTATTAAGTTATTATGTATTATTAGGTCTTATTGCTGCAATTAATTAGAAATTTTTAGTGTAATTTTGTCTGTCTAGGTTTTTATTTTTAAAGGAAGACGACGGAAAAGAAAACCAAGATATTTAATTGATTGGCTTAGTAAGTACGCCGAAAACATATTAAAGCGTAACTATATGTTATTAAATTGAATTGAGTTTTATTTATGGACGCTCTTTAACTGCTGTGGTCGTTAGCGTCCCATTCTATACTGGGCGTGAGACCGGTAATTTTGCTCAGAAGCCTCTTTATTAGGCTTGAGGTTCTTCTACGTGCCGTAAATCTGCGACATGGAACCACTGGCTTTACTTCCCTTCCGAAGCAAGCCATGCTAAGGATTTTTATACCCGAAGAAATCCATCGCCCTCCACCGAGTTTCAACCCGCGACCCCGGGAGCTATGGTAACCACTACACCACGGAGGACAACTATAAGTAGTTCTTCATACTATTACAGTACAATAATTTTCAATGTTTAATAACATGTACATGTTATAGGAATTGGGCCCCTAGCACGGTTCTTTGATTAATTTAACACTTAAAGTGCACATAGGTTATAGGTAATCAGCCATTATGGCGGAGAAGGAAAACGATAACCAAACCTTGCACCGAAGAAAAGAATATTACAGCAGCATAGGGAAGAGTTGGATAAAACAGGGTAATCTGCTGAAACGAGGTACCGGAGTTTTCTCGTTTTGTATGTACCGACGTCTTTTGTTGAACATAGTAACTTCTTTACCATTTGTTTGCTACCATTTTGAGGGCAGCAACAATCTGTTGTGGACAACCACATGTTCTGTGCGTCAAAAAATAGTTTTTTTTTACACTTGTGTTGTAATTTCCGACTCTGAAAATTATGTTTATACCTGAAAGACAGTATTTTGAAGACTGTGAAATAAGTATTATATAAATTAAGACCTGTGTGCACTACACACACACATGCACACTAATGTACATAAATGACTTGCCACTAAATATTCTCCATGCTGAAACCATATTATTTGCAGATGATATTATCATTATAATTCAGGGATGTAGTTATTTAGAATTGCAAAGTTAAGCAGACACTGTAATGACAAATATGGCTCTGCTCCAACAAGCTGATGCTTAATACCAAAAAGTCGCACTGCAGCAAATAGCATTATCTGGTAGAAGTGACACAAGTGTAGCACTTAAAATTACATGTAATAATGATGAAATACTTTATGTCTACGAGACCAAATTTTGGGCGGTAATAATTGACAAATTCTTAACCTGGAAGCCGCATATTCAGAACATTACTTCAAAAATTAATAAAGCACACTATATAACATCTGCATTAAAATATTTCTAATATACAGACACTAAAAATGATATATTTTTCTTGCTTAGATCTGCTCTTGCTTATGGAATTTTCATATGGGGTTCTGCCACAGAAATAAAAGTTATTTTTGTAGCACAAAAGAAAATAATAAGAAAGATGTTTATTATAAAATAATAGAATGACTCACTGTAAAACTTATTTTAAGGAAAACAACATACTAAGCTCACCCTGTTTATATATTTTAGAAACTGTTGGTTTCATAAATAACAATATTCAAAATTTCCAGATGAATAATACAGCACATGATCATAAAATAAGAAACAGCAATAAAATGCATTTACAAGGTTCCAGATTTACTAAAAGAGTTAACTCCATTTTACATAAAGGTGTTCACATGTACAAGTTAATCACTGAGAAAATAAAATGTAAGGATAAAAAAAATTCAGAAGAGATGCAAAAAGATTTCTAATAAATCATAGTTTCTATAGTACTCAATAATTTTATCAATATTTCGGATATCATTGTTAGCTGTAAGATAGCAGACTTGTATTTAACCTTTTGTTGTTATACGTGTATTTATAATAATAATATCTATAGACTTCACGTTTCAATACATATATGTATATATATATAAATATATATACAAAGTTTTATGAAACCATGAAATTGTAAAATATTTCTAATGGCGAATTAAGATTGAAAAGATTGGAATACATAACCATGAATGTTCAGAATGTATATTCCGCTAATTTTCCATTTTTGTGAAATTGTTCATAACATAGCGTTGTTAGATAAAACGGGGTACCACTAAGTTGGATAAAACAGAACAATATTCCGTTTAATCCGGCAGACTTAAACTTATGTTTCGCATCCTTGGAAATGCTTAGTTACTTAGGGACATTATTATTGTCGTCACCATGATTATTACGATTATAATTGCTGTAATTCATAGGACTTGACAACTCTCCTATCATTGTGATGCCCTATGCAAGGAAGACTGTCGAAAGGGAAAGAGAAAATTACTAAAGAAGAACGGGAGAGCTAGGAATCCTAACAAATTCTCCTTACAAATACGAAATAATTTGTTACATGAAGACTGCAAAAAGGAAACTTCAAATGGAGCCAAATGCTACAAAATCTACTGAAAAAAGACAGAAAGAATGGTTGAGGAAAGAAGAGGCAAAAACAAGCTGGTATAGAACAGGATTGTAACACGTCTTCAGAAGAGAAAGCAGAAGATAACTAGCTTACATTTATTGTAACGAACTATTTTCTAAGTCTGAAATGTTGTAAGTGTAGTAAATGGGCTTATAAACAGTGTGCTGGCATTTTTGATGAGGATGACAAATCATGCGTGTGAATTTGAAATTTACACCATTATCTAAGTATTCTGTTTTATCCAACCAGTCTGACAAAACGGGGTCTGCCGTAAATCGAGGAAAATATTTTCTATGGTTGTGATTATTAAAAAACTAACTTTTCACTACAAATTTGAAGTTAAGGCAGTATTTTATATCACAACATGCTGTAAATGCCAGAGTGATTATAGTGTAAATTAATATTATTGTATATACATACTTTTAGATGTTTGTTAGCCATAAGGACTTCTTAGAAAATAAGTTTGCACTGCCTAACTGAAACTGACAATAGAAGTTGGGTAACAATAAACCGAGATGGTGAGTTGTTTGTCACCAAGAAGAGAAAGCCGGAATTGAGGTCACAGAGTAACGTGTCTTTTTCAGAAATGGAGGGAATATATTCCCTAGAGCATACATGCCAGTAGCAGTGATTGTCTGACCAAAGGAGACGCTAAATTTGGGCAATTTGGTAACCAATAGGAGTTATATTAGAATGTTTAAGCAATTTGAGGTGAAGGAGTATATATTCTCGAGCCATAAGTAGGGTTGCCAGATCCCCGGGCACCGCCCGGAGTGCCCGAGTTTGGAATGAATTCTCCGGGTATACGGGCCAATGTTTAATCTACGGTCTCGAATGTCACCTTACTCATTAATCATTTTGAATAATTTGGTTCGAATGCTAATTTTTAATTGTAACAAAACGCTATGTTTCTATTCTTATTCTGGCAACTTTTCATTGTTGCGTTGTAGTATTCCGCTCACATTATTAAAGAAACACTGGCAAGCCGCGACAACGTCAATGTTTTGTGTTCGCTCGTTCATTGTCGCTAGTCGTTGACAGTTTACCGGCAATTATTGGAACGGTCGGATCGTAAGTGGATAGACTGCCAATACCTTTCATAATTTGAAATAGTTTGTTGTTCTGTGATAGTGAGTAATAACAGTGAAATGAAGAGGCGATATGTAAGTTCGTTCCGTGAAGAATGGTTGCAGGATGAAAATTATAAAGAGTGGTTACAAAAAGTTGATAGTGACGAGTGCATGTGTAAGTGTAGAATATGCAGTATCTCATTTACTGTTAAATATGACGGCGTGAAGGCCGTGAATGAACATTTTCAATCAGAAAGACACAAAGCTAATATTATCACACAAAAGCAAAATCAATCTCTTCTTAAATTCGTATCAAAACAATTTTCTGCAGAAGATGACAAAATCACTGCAACGGAATTAACTTTGACTTATCATGGTGTGAAACACCACCATTCTTACAATTCTCAAGATTGTAGCAATAAATTATATTCACATGTTTTCAGAGACTCTTCCGTAGCAACGAAAGTAAGATGCGGCCTAACTAAAAAAATGTACTTCTGCTTTATACTAAAGAGAAGCTGCTAAGCGAATTAAAGCAAAGTGTTCCTTTTTCATTAGGTTCAGACGCTTCAAATAAGAGGAATAAAAAGCATTACCCGATAGTTGTAACGTACTTTTCCAAAGATAAAGGAAAATGTAACGAAGTTCTCGATTTCTATGAAGATGTAAACGAATCTGCAGAGCTATTTCAAATAAACTAAAATTTATTTTATTGGAAAATGGTTTAACACTAAACAATGTAGTTTCTTATTCAGCCGACAATGCTTCAGTTAGTTTCGGTAAACATAATTCTGTCTTTACTAGATTAAAAGAAGAAAACGCAAACTTAATCAAAGCCAATTGTTGTTGCCATATATTACATAATTGTGCTAAATTTTGTTTCAAGCTTCTAAAATATGATGTAGAAAGTCTAGTTCTTAAAATTCATTCACACTTTTCATCATCAAAAACTTCCGAGGAACTAAAAACATTTTCCGAGTTTGCTCAGCATGTCTATAGTGAAACATTGCGACACATTATTGTGCAGTCAGTTGTGGAGCGTCTTGTTAAGATGTGGCGAGTTTTAAAGATGTATTATGTAGCAAGGGGCGAAGAAAAAACGCACCCCCTAATTTGGAAATTTATTACTTAACAACAAGATGAAATAAACTGCCGGAGCGTTTTCTGTACTTTTTAAATGCAACTTTACCCGTATTTTCTAAAGCAATTAGACTTTTAGAAAAATAGGACACACTTTTTACAGATGTTCACGAGATTATGTTGGAAGTGAAGAAGCAAATAGAAGGTCTTAAGGAGGATAAGTTTTATGGGTTTGAAGTCAACATGTCTTTAGAACATCTTACAGAAGAAGAAAAGAATATTCTGCTAAAGGGGTGCACATTTGTTTACACAGATTATTAAACCATCTTATTAAATGGTACAACTTTACTGCGAATGACAATGTGTATAAAATTGTGTCAGTGCTAGATTTATGCCAACCAAAACTATTTTCATTTAATGACTTGGCCGAAGTGGGAAAGAAGTTGAAAATTAGTTTCGATAGAAACGAAATGAGTTTACTGTTTTGAAATCGGCAGTATCAAATCTTGATAGGAAGGATAATAATGGTTGTAAAATGTGGAGTGAGTTTTTCGAAAAAGCAGATGCACCAAATCTGTTTAAAATAATGCAGCATGCCCTCGCAATTCCTGTCAGTAACGCGCACGTTGAACGAGTGTTTAGTGTAATGAATGCATTATGGTCGGAAGCTAGAAACAGAATGTCAACGGAACTTATGAAAGCCGCGATTTGTGTTCAGATGAATTTGAAAATAACATGTGAAGATTTTTACAGAACGGCTCTTAAAAACAAGACACTTCTGAATGCAGTGTGATCCTCAAAAAAATATGAATAATAAGGTACGCTTTTATAACAGTAATTTTTTACTACTTTTTTACTTAGTTTGTATAGGTTCGATTAGTGGTAATGGTAGCATAAGTAGGCGATTAGTAGTAGTAGTAATAGTAGTAGTAGTAGTAGTAGTAATAGTAGTAGTAGTAGTAGTAGTAGTAGTAGTAGTAGTAGTAGTAGTAGTAGTAGTAGTAGTAGTAAGTTAATTTTATTATGTTAGTAAAAATTGTGACCGCAATAATACATAAAAATCTGTTTAACAATTTCTGTCTCCATTTACTCAAATGTCCGTTGCCCGTTGGTTGGTTTCCGGGCCTGCCTCGAGTTCAATCTGGCAACCCTAGCCATAAGGAAGCGTCACACAGTTCTGAAGAATCTCTCACGAGGTACACGTTGCAGAGTTAGATAAAAATGTAAAGTATGCGAAGTAATTGTTGCGGCAACTAAAACGACTGTAGTTGCGTTTAGAAATATCACAGTTTCAGTCAGGCATGTATAAAAATTAAATGTCAATTATTAACTTAAACTAAGCGTGACGGCAATAAACGATTCTGATGTTCTATATCAGTGTTATCTTTTAGCAACAAGTTCTTTCCGTACACACCCTGCTTAGAGATACGTGCTCGACTGAGTTACAATAGCTAGCCGGAGGACAAAGAACCCAAATTTAAAAATAAAACAAGAAGCGCCCGACAAATAAAGAGAACACAAGTCACTGACATACTGCGACAAAGTAGACATATAAGGTAATTAATCATTAAATAATTAACAAAGCATCATGCAGAGTTTATAAGATATGTGACGCTACTTACTAAGTACCTCGTTTTGTCCGACCTTTATGATATGACAATGACTCGTAATACTAGCAGAAGACCGAAATAGTACGTCTTTTGTAAATAGGTTGTCTGGTAATTTCTCTGGTGACTCAAGTTAGAACGTTGACCGCCCTGATATGCGGCATCGGACATGTTTGTTTTTTAGTAACCTAAGTTAGGATGCGTTCCCTATAGCTTCTGGATCACGAGATAATGCCATTTTGTGGCAGGTTATGGCCCACTAATAACTAGGGGCTGATTCCAACAAAAGCACTTATAATGCTATTTAATTTTTAGTTTTTCTACTCTTACCTACAGTAAGTAGAGGAGGTATTGTATTTCAGCCAAAAATTTGCCATTGAAATTTCACCAGAAATACGGTTGAACCTCACTTATAAGTTATCCGATTATACGTTTTTCGCAGATATAAGCCAAGGTTTCGACCCACCGAACTTTATTCATTAATATTTAGCTCTATTGTACGTTTTTCGGTTATTCGTTTTCTCATTAATACGTCACATTTTTCTGGTCTCCATGTACAAATATATTAATTTTATTACCCATTTATGCTATGTTAAGATGGTTTCTATACTGTAACCTTACTGTCGCAGCACAAAACAGTAGGCATGCTGGGCGAGGCATCAATATTTTTGGAACCATTTGCGCCATTTACTGTACAGACGTGGTGCTCTTCCTTTTGGCTGTGCCATGCCATTTTAATGCTGACGCAACTGCGGTTCTGTTGTATCTTTGGTATAATCGGCGCAGCAGTTCTAGACACGTGAAAATCTTAATGAGAGCTATGATGCGAGTTGCTTACCAGATCAGGTGGTGACCGGTCGACTGCATACTGCAGGAGTGCGTGGGACAGTCATCGTCAAATATCCACACCGGTTATGCACTGCTTTGCGCTGATAAACTTAGTTGTATTACTATCTGGTCAAGTATGTACGACGTCTGAAGCTGTTTGTTGGTTTTAATTAAGTTATATAGCCTTGTTTTACTCATGCTTTCATCTAAAGCGATATTATGTCTAAGTAACCAAGCTCTCATTTCTTCTTTCAATGAATTTGAGGTAGGTGGTTTGTCAATTGAGTGTTGACGCATTGTGAAGCATTGTCGATGACCAGAACAGACCCAGCAGGCATATTAGGTCTCAACATGGCGTTGATTCACTTCATGTACTTTTCTGTATTCATTTCTTGATGAAAATCTCCTGTTGTTTTTGCAACTTGTAAAAGAAGGGCATTTGGAACGAAGCCGATCTCTCCAACAGAGCCCTTTAGCAACAGGAACCTGCAACCTAATTCGCTATCGTCACTCCAACTTTTAGATGCTGTACGACTGCTGTGTATGTATGACTCATCTTCATACACTATAGTATTTTTCTGAAATTTGTAGCACCACCTTAAAAATTGATGCTGATATAAGTACACACTGATATAAGTACATATAAAATTATACTCATTTGGAAAGGTAGAATCAGACTGAAAAATTCAATGCCATAGCCGGGATTTGAACCACGGATCTTAGGCTTTCCGTGCCGTTGGTATAACCGACTAAGCTATCATGGCAACATTTACTTTTTATTTTTTTTATTTTATTATTTTTTTATTTTATTTATTTATTTATTTATTTTGCTTTTCTGTTAGAGTTCTTCTATTTGATTTCGGTTTCTTCCACTTGAACCCTAAATCTTTAATAATTTTTCTGAGATTTGTAGCACCACCTTGTAAGTTTCTGCTGTCTTTCAGCTTGATGAGCAATCTTCTTATTGTTAGCACAGTTTTTTCTTCCACATAGGAATTGTGAATCGTGCGCCGAATGACGCATTCGAAATCGTCTATTTCTGTAATACGTTTAGGGACCTTATGTTTCTTCCCAGGTGTGTCAAATGGTACTCTTTCATCCATGTTTTTTTTCTTCTTATATTTGAGAACTCTGGAATTGGAACTCGGTGAAACACCAGTTGCTTTGACTACTCTTTCTTTCATTCTCTTAAGGCTTTTGTGGAACTCAGATGAACATATACTTTCTTCCTTCATCTCTGCTTCTTGCTTCATGAAGTCGAGGACATTTGCAATTATTTCCCTACTTTGACTACGTAACACCTTACCACTTAACTTTGAAAACATAGGAGCCATGGTTATAAATATAACAAATATAAAATAAGTACTATTTAGATACTGCAGCTCTCTTTAAAATTACAACCAGATGCAGACACTTTCTGTGCAGACTGTATGTGTTACGCACTGTGAGTAAGCAAAGGTATTATATCGCTTTCGTTGATAAAGCTAAACATAAACCATTCCTAGGCTCGGCAGCTGGGATGGCAATCAAGGTCACGATTCCAGAAGTTTTGCGCGAGTAATACCACCCTTTACTCTTGTTTATTTATATAGACCAGATGAATTTTCATATTGGATATTATTTGGTTGTTTTTCAACTTGCAGTATGCTTGAAAAGTTTCCTCGTGCAATTTACGGATCTAGAAAACGGTGCCATATTCTTGCATTACGCCTACAGCTGCGTTGTGAATCATCTAACTTACGTCTTCCTTATGCTGGCTGTTATCATTACATCTTGGAGGAGGGGCCTAAGTGTTGCAGCAGGCCTACGAGCCGCAAAGACTGAGTTCCACCCAGTCAATCGAGCTATTATAGCTTGTCAATCGTTTGTGCAACCACACGTAATCCACCTAATAAAGTATAAATAGAATTAGATGAGCAACCTAAACATAAATTTAATAGGCATAGTTTAATGTAAAGGTAAGAGAAAATTTTATCAGAAGGAATCTGTTTCCTCAAACCTGGATTAAAAGACAACAGATGCTGGCTCGTGGCCATTCTGTACCATCTGCATGAATAACTTGCTGCTTAATGGCCTCCAGATTTGTTACCATTGGTGTAATCGGAAGGTGGGCTGTTTATCGTTGCCGTTATGTGGATATATTACACGTAATAAGGGCGGCGCAATAGACGACTATTATTATGTATTGTCTTCCTGTGCCAACTAACTTATCATTATCTTTGTAGGGATTAAGCACTCTTTAGGGCTGGGGATGGTTTGGTACAAGTCAGTTCGGCTCTGTAACATCATACACCGAGTAAAAAACCGGGTTCTGTATTTAGCGGCAGGTTTGGATACGTAGGAATATCGCATACAGGATTGGCCATTATACTAATGGTTAAATTTCGCTTTTTACTTTATCTACTACGTATAGTAAGTAGGGGAAGTATAGCATTCCACCCAAAAATTCGATACCGAGATTTCACCGGAAATATATGTTTAGAGACTCCCTGAATCCAAAAAAAAGCATTTTTGGAAACATGTCCGTGTGTGTGTGTGTGTGTGTGTGAACGCATAACTCAGAAACGAACATTCGGATAAACACCAAACTTGGTATTTAGGTTCAGTATCTTCCAGAGATGCGACAGGAAGGTTTTCAAGAAAATCCCCCCACCTCAGACTACCCTTTACATGGAAGATTTTTCGAAAATTTTAATTTTCTCAAAAATAACTCTAACGATTTTGATTAAAATATCATATGTTTAAGGTATTTTCATGACAAATGAAATGTATATCTCGAATTTTCTGGGAATGTCTCCAAAAGTGTTCTTTATTGTGAACGACTTTTGCATAACTGGTAAACCATAAGAGATAGACAAAATTTTACTACACACAAAATGTAGATCGCGTTAAAATAACCAATTTATATCATATACATTTGTTTTGTTGAGTGAACCGTTTTCGAGATATTGCTTGTTATTCCCTTAAATTTTCCAATACTTATACTTATTCTCAAATTCGTTACTCATTTTTTTTATGTTCTGGACTTGCAAAGAGAATGGAATGCGCCACATAGCAACCAGCGCTTAAACATTTGACTATCGCTTAAAACCTACCATATTCCCGTTGCATCTACAAGAAAATTAGCAATAAGATTGACATCTCGATATCTCGATTAACATGAGCATATGGAGAATAAGCGTTTGTAAAAATAGTTTGTACAAGAGTAGAGAAAGTCATGTGAGTGTAACACATCAGATTTTTTCTTATGGATAGCAGAAGTTTCGGTAGTCAGTACCTTGCCTTATATATACTCAAACACACAATAGTCTGGCGGCATCCATAATCTTCATTGTGACATCTTACCCAAAGAGCCAGGTAGATATACTCTCTTGAAATTGGTTTATGGCTTTAGATAATTATATTACCAGCAGTAATTGTACAGAAGTTTCTGTATTTTCCTTAATTACACACTACTAAGGTAAGCAACGTATTCAACAATTTATTTTCTTGATAATGCAGTACGTTGTATGAAACGATGCAGTGAAGTTAGGAAGATTTTCCTATTTTTTTTTTTTTTTTTTTTTTTGCAAAACTGGCTGTATTGCACATTAAGCCCATGGCAGGGTACCAGAATATTAGGACAGTGGTAAAATACAGGTTTCTTTTGTGACTATTTTCCACTACAACGGAAGGAAAAATCAAGCTACCTACCTACTTTTGATAAATGCTAGGTTACGTTGCCTAGCAAGCACAGCATATCAAGTTGTTTCACATAGAAAGAGAATGGAATGTATTATTTACGTTATGGGTATTTATTATTAATGTTGCTTCAAAAGGTTTTCTTATAAGAGTTTCTGCTATTCTCTAGAGTATCACACTGTTTGACTCTTGTTTAGGTATAATTATTACAGAATAGTTATATTTTGAAGCTGAACTTGTTAGCAAAATCCCAGCATAGGTATGTGGATTTCATAATTAATAAACTAATATAAAAGTTAAATAGTGAGTTAGTGAGCTACTACATCACATTGCCATATCAGCAAATACTAACAATAATAATAATAATAATAATAATAATATATTTCTGGCCTCACCTCTATATTTTCTGCTGTAAGCTGTTACTTATTTGGTGGCAGATATGGGAAGGCTCTTGGAGTTGTTTGACGGGGTTTCAGCAATGCAAAATGACGACTTACATTAAGTTAAAAAACAAATTTTGTTCTTCCAAAAACTAATTATTTCTAAAAAAAATTACACTATCATATACAAAATACATACGTATATAAAAATATAATTCTTTCAAAAATGTATTTCCTGTACAACACAAAATTAAAAGCAAATAAAATCTAAAAATAACTTTAATGTAAAAATATAAGCATCTCTGCCCGACTTGGGATCTGCCCTGTTGCACAAAAGACTTCCTCAGCTGGCATGGAGGTATCAATATTGACTGAATAGGTATAACTTTGCATATTTACGTGAACTTTTCATCTAAAGAAGATTCCACAGAAGTGCTTTACAACACAATACTGAATGCGGTGACTTAGGTGCTTGTATAGAACCGAAGACAAAAAAACGAAGCAAAAGTATTAACAAGCAGCGCCTAGATTCGACAGCGTCATCTAATTCATCCTTCGTTTGTGTACAACCGCGGTTTAATCGGTATACCGTAAGAGGCGCCAGAACCGGGTTATTCATCGGTTTTACTCGTACCGTCCCCACTTCTAGCACTCTTGCCTGTTCCGTCTTCACGGTGTTAAAAGTTCGAACCACCTATCTTTATGCGCCCAATATCTCTTCTTTCTAAGGTTGGTAGCTGTTCATCAAGGTTGGTATTCTTTCGTTATCCATGTGACCTAAGTGGGTTCTTCTGTTGTGCTTATACTCCTTTATTTTCTCATTTAGACTGTATATTACTTCATACATATTTTTATTATGCAACTGGACCATCTTTGCCTGTCCGCCCACCCACCCATCTGATGTGATACATTCACATGACTTTCTCTACCTCCATCTTTATTAGTGGCTATACAAACTATTTTTACTAAAGCTTGTTTTTTCCTTCTAATATTTTAATCCAAATAAAACTTTGCAGAAATAGCTACATTACTCATTTCGTTCTGAATAGAAAGGGAAAGCGATAGATGTTTAAGAACTGGACGCTATATGCTGGCTAAATTCCATACTGTTTCACAGGCTATTCCCAGAAAATTCGAGATATACATTTTATTTGTCATACAAATATATTTAATATATGATACTTTAATCAAAATCGTTAGAGCCATCTTTTAGAAAATAAAAAATTCGAAAAATATTCCATGCAAAGGGTATTTTGGGGTGGCAGATTTTCTTGAAAATCTTCGTATGCTTCTTTGGAAGGTATTAAACCCAAATACCAAGTTTGGTATTTATCTGACTTTTTGTTTTTGAGTTATGCTGTTCACAGACACACACACACACACACACACACACACACACACACACACACGGACCTTTTTCTAAAAATCTGATGTGTTATATTCATATAACTTTCTCTACCCTCTATTGTTTATTAATGGGTATAAAAATTATTCTTACGAAAGTTTATTTTCCTATCTACTTCATTTTAATCCAGATAAACATTAAAAAGCTAAGTACAAAATTCGTTAGGATACAAAGAGAACAGTGATAGTCAAAAGTTTTAAAAGTCCATACTGCTTCCATGCCATTGTCAGAAAGAAATGAAAATCGATGGGATTTAAAAAGAATGACAAAGTATTGAACAAATCGAACTATTAATAACGGATATCTCGAAAATGGCTGATGCCACAAAAAGAGTTATTTCAAATAAATTGTGTGTTTTAAAGAGATCTACAGGTTTTATGTAGTACCCTAAGGTCTATCGCCCAACGTTTACATGTTTAAACAAGTTTATACAAAATTCTTTCCGAATAAAGAGGACTTCACAGGCTATTCCCAGAAAATTCAAAATATACATTTTATTTGTCATGTATATATCTTTAATATATCGTATTTAATAAAAATCGTTACAGCCATATTTTAGAAAATGAAAAGTTTCGAAAAATGTTCCATGTAAAGGGTAGTTTGGGGTGGGGATTTTCTTGAAAATCTTCGTGTCGCATCTTTGAAAGGTACTGAATCTATATACCAAGAGTAGGTTATTTAGGAGAGATCTGACACACATTTTTGGGCATATATGGGAAAGGATAGGGAAAACGAGGCTGGATGGGGCGGTTCAAGGAGGAAAATGGGTTTATATGGGAGAGATAGGGAATACGAAGACCGATACTAGGCTAGACAGGGTTGAAGGAGAGAAATACGTTTATATGGAAGAGATAGTAGAGAGGTGTTAGGCTAGACAGAGGTCGAGGAGTAGAGTATGGTTTATATGAGAGATATAAGAAAACGAGGAGAGGTGTTAGGCTAGACAGAGGTCGAGGAGTAGAGTATGGTTTATATGAGAGATATAAGAAAACGAGGAGAGGTGTTAGGCTAGACAGAGGTCGAGGAGTAGAGTATGGTTTATATGAGAGATATAAGAAAACGAGGAGAGGTGTTAGGCTAGACAGAGGTCGAGGAGTAGAGTATGGTTTATATGAGAGGTATAGGAAAACGAGGAGAGGTATTAGGCTAAGGAGGTTGAGTATGCGTTTATAAGGAGAGACGAGAAAACGGAGAGAGATCCTATGCTAGGATAGACAGGTGTTAAAGGTAGAATGTGCTTTATATAGGTTAGATAGGAAACCAAAGCGATACTCAGCTAGATAGGGGAAGGAGGGAATACGCTTTATGAGAGGCAGGGGATACGGGGAGAGGTGCTAGACTAGACAGTGGTTGAGAGTAGAGTGTGCGTTTATATGTATGAGAAGTATAGGAACAGGAGGAGGAGTGTTAGGCTAGACAGAGCTCGAGGAGTAGAGTATGGTTTATATGAGAGGTATAGGAAAACGAGGAGAGGTGTTAACCTAGACTGAGTTCGAGGAATAGAGTATGGTTTATTTGAGAAGTATAGAAAAACGAGGAGAGCCGGATGGCTAGACAGATAGTGAAGGAGTAGGAATATGGACTTAAATACAGGAGAGATAGGAAATAGGAGGCGAGGTGCTAGACTTTGAAAGCGGCTTTAGACGCAAACTTCATGGAAAACTGTTTCCAGGCAGTGTTAGAACGCTAATTCTAGACATGTCCATCACGTAACCCATTCAGGGAAAAGGTAACTCGCTCAGGGAAAAAGGTGACCCACAAAGGGAAAAAGGTGACCCACAAAGGGAAAAAAGGTGACCCACAAAGGGAAAAGAGGTGACCCATATAGGGAAAAAGGTGACCCGCAAAGGGAAAAGGTGACCAACAATGGGAAGAAGGTGACCAACAGAAGGAAAAAGGTGGCCCAGCAAAGGAAAAAATGTGACCCACTCACGTAAAAAGGTGATCCACTCACGGAAAAAAGGTGACCCACTCAAACAAAAAGGTGACCCACTCAAGCAATACAGCTGTTATGTAATGCGACTGCTGCTGCTATTGTTGTAGCAGACGCTGCTGCTGTAGGATCTGCTAGTCATCGTTGTACAGTCTCTGTATCTGCTACGATAGCTGCTGTGTTTGCTTCTGCTACAGCTATTGTGCTGACTGTGTCTAATGCTGCTACAGCTAGCTGATCTGATGCTGTTATTTTTGTGGCTGATGTTACAGCCTTGTATCTACTACTACAGCTCTCGTATTTGATGTTACAGCTGCCGTGATGACTGCTGCTGCTACAGCTGTTATGTAGCCGGTTGTTGTCACTGCTATTATTGTAGCAGATGTTGCTACAGTTGTTAGGATCTGTTACATCTATTGGTGTATAGCTGCTGTATCTGCTGCGGTAGCTGCTGTATTTGCCTCTGCTACGGCTATTATACAGGCTGCGGCTGATGTTTCTGTAGCTGTAGGATCTGTTGCTGCTATCATTGTAGCTGCTGTTGCTATAGATGCTGTATCTGCTACTACATCTGTTGTATTTGCTGTTGTGATGCTTCCTGTTGCTGAGGATGCTGAATCTACAGTTGTTGGATTAGCTGCTGCTGCTACAGCTGTTATGTAATGAGGCTGCTGCTGCTATGACTTAAATACCTGTGATACTGCCCTAATCATGTAAAATTACCTTAACTAGCTCTGATATGAATTCCTGCTCTAAATTAGCACGAGCACCTGTGATACTATCTGGTTTGCCCTAAATATCAATGATACTAGATGAATTACCTGTTAAAATGACTCAAATACCATTGATACAACCTGAATCACCTGCATTTACCTTAAATACTGTGATACAAATCTCTGATCGAAATTATCACTAGTATCTCTGAAACTATGCAGATTACCCAAATACTTACGATATTACCTGAACTATCTGTGAAATACGAAACTACGTAATAACCGACCCCTGGAACTACCCTCCTAGTAATGCTAGCTTAATTACTCTAAACATCTATGATGCTTGAATTATGCTAAATACCTACGATACTAGCTGAATTACCTGTGAAATACGAAACTATGCTATACCCAACCCCTGGAGTCTATCCTCCTGTGATACTAGATGAATTAGCCTAAATACCTACGATACTAACTGAATTACCTGAGAAATCATATACAGCTATGATACGCCCTGCCTCTGGACTCTAGCCTCCTGTGATACTAGCTGAGTAACTCTAAACACCTATGATACTTGAATTATCCTAAATACCCACGATGCTATCTGAATTACCTGTAACATCATACGGAACTATGCTACATCCGCTTCCCGGAATCTGTCCTACCCTGTGATACTACCGGAATTACTTACCTGTTAGTGTGTGTGGGTACCTTTTACCGTTAGTGGATTACTTTTATTGCTTGAGTGGGTCACCTTTTTTGTTTGAGTGGATCACCTTTTTACGTGAGTGGGTCACCTTTTTCCCATTGTTGGTCACCTTTTTCCCTTTGCGGGTCACCTTTTTCCCTTAGCGGGTCACCTTTTTCCCTTTACGGGTCACCTTTTTCCCTTTGTGGGTCACTTTTTTCTCTTTGTGGGTCACCTTTTTCCCTTTTCGGGTCACCTTTTTCCCTGAGCGAGTCACCTTTTCCCTGAATGGGTTACGTGATGGACATGTCTAGAATTAGCGTTCTAACACTGCCTGGAAACAGTTTTCCATGAAGTTCGCGTCTAAAGCCGCTTTCAAAGTCTAGCACCTCGCCTCCTATTCCCTATCTCTCCTGTATTTAAGTCCATATTCCTACTCCTTCACTATCTGTCTAGCCATCCGGCTCTCCTCGTTTTTCTATACTTCTCAAATAAACCATACTCTATTCCTCGAACTCAGTCTAGGTTAACACCTCTCCTCGTTTTCCTATACCTCTCATATAAACCATACTCTACTCCTCGAGCTCTGTCTAGCCTAACACTCCTCCTCCTGTTCCTATACTTCTCATACATATAAACGCATACTCTACTCTCAACCACTGTCTAGTCTAGCACCTCTCCCCGTATCCCCTGCCTCTCATAAAGCGTATTCCCTCCTTCCCCTATCTAGCTGAGTATAACTTTGGTTTCCTATCTAACCTATATAAAGCACATTCTACCTTTAACACCTGTCTATCCTAGCATAGGATCTCTCTCCGTTTTCTCGTCTCTCCTTATAAACGCATACTCAACCTCCTTAGCCTAATACCTCTCCTCGTTTTCCTATACCTCTCATATAAACCATACTCTACTCCTCGACCTGTCTACCCTAACACCTCTCCTCGTTTTCTTATATCTCTCATATAAACCATACTCTACTCCTCAACCTCTGTCTAGCCTAACACCCCTCCTCCTGTTCCCTACCTCTCTCACATAAAAGACATACTCTACCCTTCAACTCTGTCTAGTCTAACACCCCTCCTCGTTTTCCTATACCTTTCATATAAACCATATTCTACTCCTCGACCTCTGTCTAGCCTAACACCTCTCTACTATCTCTTCCATATAAACGTATTTCTCTCCTTCAACCCTGTCTAGCCTAGTATCGGTCTTCGTATTGCCTATCTCTCCCATATAAACCCATTTTCCTCCTTGAACCGCCCCATCCAGCCTTGTTTTCCCTATCCTTTCCCATATATGCCCAAAAAGTGCGCCAGATCTCTCCTAAATAACCTACTACCAAGTTTGGTGTTTATCCATCATTTCGTTCTTGAGTTATGCTGTTCAAGACACAGTGATACAGACACACACACGGACCTTTTTCTAAAAATCTGATGTGTTACATTCAATTAATTTTCTGTACCCTCTATTGTTTATTAAAGGGTATATAAAGTATTCTTACGAAAGTTTATTTTCCTATTTACTTCATTTTAATCCAGATAATAACTACATTAGTCATTTCATTAGGATAAAAACAGAACAGTGGTACCCAAATGTATAACAACTGGACGCTATACGCTGGCCTTAAAATTCCGTACTGTTTCAATGCAGTCGTCAGAAACAAATGAAAATCGATGCGACTTAAAAAGAATGACAAAATATTCAACACATCGAACCATTAATAACAGATACCTCGAAAACGGCAGATACCACAAAAAAAGGTTATTTGAAATAAGTTCTGTGTTTTAAAGACATCTACATGTTTAGTGTCGTACGTTTTGGTCTATCACTCAGCGTTTACCAGTTATACAAGTTTATGCAAAATTCCTCCCGAATAAAGAGGGCTTCACAGGCTCTTCCCAGAAAATTCAAAATATAAATTTTATTTGTCATGTAAATATCTTTAATAGGTGGTATTTTAATCAAAATTCTTACAGCCATATTTTAGAAAATAACAGAGTTCGAAAACTGTTCCATGTAAAGGGTAGTTTGGGGTAAGGGGATTTTCTTGAAAATCATCGTGTCGCATCTTTGGAAGTTACTGATTCTAAATACCAAGTTTGGTATTTATCTAAAATTTAGTTTTTGAGTTATATTGTTCACACAGACGTTTTTCTAAAAATGCTCTTTTGGATTCAGAGGCCCTCAAAACATGTATTTACGGTAAAATCTTGGTATCTAATGTGTGGGTGGAAACTAATACTTTCTTCATCTACTATTTTCGTGGTAGAGAAAGTAAAAAAGATCTGATGTGTTACACACACATGCCTTTCTCTACTCTTGTACAAACTATTTTTACAAACGCTTATTCTCCATCTACTTCATGTTAATCGAGATAAACATTTGCAGACTCTGTCTTATTGCTAAGTTTCTTGTAGATGTAAGGGGAATATATAATTACAAGGGCAATATAGAAATGCAGTAGCCTTTAAGCATATACATATCTCTTAATAGCTGGTTGCTAGGTGCAGCACCATTCCCTTTGCCACAGATTAATACTCTTTGCATATACAAGATAAAAAATTCTGATGTGTTAAACTCACATGACTTTCTCTACTCTTGTACAAACTATTTTTACAAACGCTTATTCTCCATATCCTTCAAGTTAATCAAGATATCGACATGTCAATCTTATTGCTAATTTTCTTGTAGATGCAAGGGGAATGTGGTAGGCTTTAAGCGATAGTCAAATCTTTTAAGAGCTGGTTGCTATGTGGCGCATTCTATTCTGTTTGCATATCCAGGACATAAGAAAATGAATAATGAATTTGAGAAAAAGTATAAGTATTGGAAAATTTAAGGGAATAACAAGCAATATCTCGAAAATGGTTCACTCAACTAACAAAATGTATATGACATAAATTGTGTATTTTAACGCGATCTACATTTTTTGTGTAGTAAAATTTTGTCTATCTCTTATGGTTTACCAGTTATGCAAAAGTCGTTCACAATGAAGAATACTTTTGGAGACATTCCCAGAAAATTCGAGATATACATTTCATTTGTCATAAAAATATCGTAAACATATGATATTTTAATCAAAATCGTTAGAGCCATTTTTGAGAAAATTAAAATTTTCGAAAAATGTTCCATGTAAAGGGTAGTCTTCGGTGGGGGGATTTTCTTGAAAAAGTTCGTGTCTCATCTATGGAAGATACTGAACCTGAATACCAAGTTTGGTGTTTATCCGACTGTTCGTTTCTGAGTTATGCTGTTCACAGGCATACAAAAACACACACACGCACACACACGCGGACATGTTTCCAAAAATGCTTTTTTTGAATTCAGGGAGTCTCAAAACATGTATATACCTCGGTATCGAATTTTTGGGTGGAATACAATACTTCCCCTACTTACTATACGTAGTAGAGAAAGTAATAAATAACACCCAAGTTTATAATAAAGCAGAAACAACAGAAACTGACAAAATATACGGGAGAGCTGTCGCTGGGGCTCTCTCTAGTCTTGTGTGTTGATGGATGGTGGAGTTGCATTACGCCCATCCGGTCATTAATTGCCGTCTACGGAATCTGGCAGTACATCGATAGAGCACACTAGTCTTACTGAGCACCAGCTAACTGCCCGAACTTGTGCACGGTAGCTTTTTAATCTCGAATGAGGATTCAATTAATTTCATTCACCTGCCCCTTCTTCATGAAACTATTGTACAATGATCTAGAAGTTTATTATTGTGAATCCTACCATTTACCCCTTTTAATTGTAATTCCATACAGCCACGGCTATTCCTAATAACTGATGAGAAATCCCCTGATATTCACGCAAAAGAATGTGAAACATCGGCGGAACTTCTTACTTCCTTAACCTCCCGCCGACAGTCTTCTAAGTTCTGGAAATACTGCATAGCCTTTAAATATCTTTGGTAGTGGAACAATAGTCGGAATAGTTGAGTAACATTTTAGCTAATCATAGTATACTGAGTAGCCACGAATGGAGGAGCAAATGTTTGATGAGTAATAAAAAGCTGTACAACACATATTATTACTCACTTTATTACCACTAAGAAACCTGTGAAATATAGGAACACTTTATGTTTATCAATTTCCTACATAGTGATTAACTTGGACTCCACTCAGTCGACGCAGGCTGGAAGTCTTAATTGGACGTTTTCACATGCCTTTCTGCAGACTTCCTAGGGAATTAAATTGAATTCCTAAGTAATAACTTGGCACAGATGAGCTTCGTTTTAGATAGTATACTTGTAAACGTTATCCTTTAAAAAAAACAGAAAAATTTTGGAGGAGGTAGGTCGGGGGATCTTGGGGACCATTCAATAGGACCCCGACGTCCAATCCACATTCTTGGAAACCACTCATCAAGCCATTCTCGTACTATAGAGCGTAATGCGGCGGAGCTCATCTTGCTGCCACCACAAATCTTCAGTCATCCTGTGCCTGTAGAGAGGACCAACGTTATTCCGTAGCAGATCCAGGTGCTTTCCCCCATGACATTCGTTTCGGAAAAAAGGTCCAATTTAGCCCTAGCATGTCACTCCTGCCCACAGCATCACACTCGGGGACAGATAATCGTGTTGAACAGCAGCAATTTGGGTTTTCATGTCGCCAGTAAATACAATTAAGTTTGGCCGCGTCGGACCAAACAACGTGTCCTAAGTTAGGATCAGCTTTCAGCATCTGTAGCCAGGTCTCAGCGAATTCAAGGCTCGATCAAATCATCCTTCGTCTAGCTTCCATCATTTTCTCTAATAATGTGCAGACAAAAATCGGATGCAGACGCAATATATAAGACAGCTGCACCCGCGAAATACAAGCGAGCATAATCACATAATGAAATACATTCAAACATTTTCCCCTTACTTAGCGCCTACCCTGTATACTCACATTTTAAGCCGTTGAACCTTCTCTTTGGTCCCACAATTATTTAATAACATAAAAGCTACACAGTTGTCACATAATACTATGATGCAGTGGTATAGCCAAAGTTTTAGGGAGGTCGGCCCCAGGCAGTCGGAGATAATCAAAGATAATCGCACTCTCGCCCGTCGTTAACACCAGAAGCGCTACTGTCAGATATCCAGAATCTTCTAGAAGTTTCTTTCCCCGCCTCCAGAACATATGTCCAGATAGTTCTAGAATTTTGGTGGAAGATTCCATTGGCTATGTAAGCCAGCGTTCTCACGAGAGGAGTCAGTTGAGTCGGTCAGTAAGCGAGTTGGTGAAAGCGTTTCTGCTGCGACAAGTGCGGTTCTTCGAGCGAGTTGGTGACGACTGCTGTGACGCGGAGCGAGAGTTTCTAGAAGTCTTGTGTTCAATTCCCCAACGAGTGAACCGTCCGGAAGAAGAGTCTACATCACGAAGAAAGTGAAGTGACGGGGAAATTGAAGTAGTTCACATTAGTGAAGTCCCAGTGAAAGTTAAACCAGATCAAAATAGTGACAGTGAGAACTGAAAAGTTGAAAAACTGGACAGAGCCACAATACGTAGACTCTTAACATAACTATGTGAGCAAAAGTATTCGGACACCCCCACAAACATACGTTTTTCATCTTAGGTGCATTGTGCTGCCACCTACTGCCCGATACTCATTATCCGCGACCTCAGTAGTCATTAGACATCGTGAAACAGCACAATGGGACGCTCCGTGGAACTCACGGACTTCGAACGTGGTCAGGTGATTGGGTGTCACTTGTGTCAGAAGTCTGCACGCGAGATTTCCACACTCCTAAACATCCCTAGGTCCACTGTTTCTGATGTGACAGTGAAGTGGAAACGTGAAGGGACATGTACAGCACAGGCCGACTGACAGAGATCGCCGACATTTGAAGAGGGTCGTAAAGAGTTAATAGGCAAACATCTATCCAGACCATCACGCAGGAATTCCAAACTGCATCAGAATCCACTCCAAGTACTACGATAGTTAGGCGTGAGGTGAGAAACCTTGGATTTCATGGTCGAGCGGCTGCTCATAATCCACACATCACGCAGGAAAATGCCAAACGACGCCTCGCTTGGTGTAAGGAACGTCAACATTACACGATTGAACAGTGGCAAAACGTGTGGAGTGACGAATCACGGTACACAATGTGGCGATCCGATGGCAGGGTGTGGGTATGGCGAATCCCCGATGAACGATATCTGCCAGCGTGTGTAGTGCCAACAGTGATATTCGGAGGTGGTGGTGTTATGGTGTGGTCGTGTTTTTCCTGGAGGGGGCTTGCACCCTTTGTTGTTTTGCGTAGCACATCACAGCGCAGACCTACATTGATATTTTAAGCACCTTCTTGCTTCCTTCTGTTGAAGAGCAATTCGGGGGTGGCGATTGCATCTTTCAACACAATCGAGCACCTGCTCATATTGCACGGGCTGTGACGGAGTGGTTACACGACAATAACATTCCTGTAATGGACTGGCTTGCACAGAGTCCTGACTTGAATCCTATAGAACAACTTTGGGATGTTTTGGAACGCCGACTTCGTGCCAGGCCTCACCGACCTACATCGATACCTCTCCTCAGTTCCGCACTCCGTGAAGAATGGGCTGCCATTCCCCAAGAAACCTTCCAGCACCTGATTGAAAGTATGCCTGCGAGAGTGAACGCTGTCATCAAGGCTAAGGATGGGTCAACACCATATTGACTTCCAGCATTACCGATGGAGGGCGCCACGAACTTGTACGTCATTTTCAGTCATGTGTCCGGATACTTTTGATCACATAGTATATACAACGAAATAGAGGCGAAGCAGATAAACATGAAGATTCCTCACTCACAGGTCATCAAGTTAACTGCTTTGGAAAATACATATAGACTGAGGCCATCGAAAAAGATAATCTTCTCAGTCGTTAATTATAAAATATCGGTTGACAATAGATTGTTAGAAAGGTAGAACCAGACGACTAAAAAATTCAATGCCATTGCCGAGATTTCAACCACTAATCTTCCGGACTCTGTCCGGTTGCTCTAACCACTTAGCTATCATGGCAACATGCCGGTACAACATTAAATTCTCCAACTGATCCGCATTTTTCCCGGTAAACCACAAGGAGATCTCAAATTGTATTGATATGACATACCCCAATGGCGACTTACAATGTTGTAAGTACTTTAAGTCCCGTCCTTCATAGTTTCAACCACCATTAGGTCAATTAATGGAATTAATTGTTCTTCCAAACAAGCCGGGTATTGGACAAGATTGGAAAGGTAGAATTAGACGTCTGAAAAGCTGGTCACAATTTTCTGGTTTTATACTGCTATTTAACATATCCTGCTAACGATCTTGATTTAACATACAAAGGAAATTAAGCAAAGTGTTCTTATTTAAGGGATATTAAAATGTATTGGCAGTATGTATGTGAACGGCATAATCCAAAAACGAAAAGTCGGTTAAACACCAAACTTGATATTTAAGTTCAGCGTCTTATGATTTTCAATAAAATTCCCCTCACCCTAAACTATCCTTTGCATGCAACATTTTTTGTTATTGTTTTATTTTCTCAAAAATGGCTCTAACGATGTTTATTAAAATGTCATACATTTAAGGTATTTCAATGACAAATGAAGTATAGGTATATCTTGAATTTTTGGAAATAGCGCAGTCCTCTTCATTCGGAACGAATTTTGCATATTTTGTACAACTGGTAATTCATAAGGGATAGGCAAAAGCTTACTACACAGAAAATCTAGAACTCTTTAAAACACATAATTTATAATAGCTTTTTCTGTGACAAAAGCTGTTTCCATGATACACTTATTATTGTTTTGAATTTGCCAATAGTTTGTCATTTTTACTTTCTCTACTACGTATGGTAAGTAGGCTAAGTATTGTATTCCACCCAAAAATTCGATATCGAGATTTCACCGGCAATATATGTTTTGAGACTCCCTGAATCCAAAAAAAAAAAAAAACATTTTTGGAAACATGTCCGTGTGTGTGTGTGTCTGAACCTAAACACCAAACTTGGTATTTAGGTTCAGTATCTTCCAGAGATGCGACACGAAGGTTTTCAAGAAAATCCTTCCGTCCCAGATTACCCTTTGAATGTAACATTTTTCGAAAATTTTAATTTTCTCAAAAATGACTCTAACGATTTTGATTAAAATATCATATGTTTAAGATATTTTCATGACAAATAAAATGTATGTCTTGAATTTTCTGTGAATGTCTCCAAAAGTATTCTTCACTGTGAACAACTTTTGCATAACTGGTAAACCATAAGAGATAGACAAAATTTTAATACACAAAAATTATGGATGGCGTTAAAATACACAATTTATGTCATATACATTTTTTTGTTGAGTGAACCATTTTCGAGATATTGCTTGTTATTCCCTTAAATTTTCCAATACTTTCTCTCAAATGGGAATTCGTTATTCATTTTTTATGTCCTGGACATACAAAGAGAATGGAATGCGCCACATAGCAACCAGCTCTTAGAATATTTGACTGTAGCTTAAAGCCTACCAATTCCTCTTGCATCTACAAGAAAATTAACAATAAGATTAACATCTCGATATCTCGATTAACACGAGGCATATGGAGAATAAGCGTTTGTAAAAATGGTTTGTAGAAGAGTAGAGAAAGTCATGTGAGTGTAACACATCAGATTTTTTCCAAACGCTACATGCGACAGTTATATCAACTGACGATCCCAGAGATGTGGAGTCAACGCTAAACGATAACTTCCCTACCTTCTGCGAAAATCCGATCGATCTATCGATCCTATCGATCTTCGACCCAGCCAACATTTGCTTTAAACGTCAGTTTCAGTGCATTATTAAGAGAGTTATTAAACTACCTTAATGGTAGACTTTGTCTCGAAAATTACATCTATTTCTGAGAAGGAGGTCCTATGCTTCAGAAGCATAGAATATTTTGCGAAGTTTTTACATTGATGCAGTCTGTATAACAGAAGCGTTTTTCTAGCAAAGAAGGCATATTCCGAAGGTTCTTTGTAGATACTCACGACATCAGGATGACTACGGAATTCCACGGAAGCTCCAGAGCTACGTCGTGGTTTTCCCATGTCCAGACGTAGAATACCAGGCGGCACCTCTTCACTCATTCTGTAAAAACGTAGTGGGACCTACAGTTGACAAAGAAATAAACATGAAAATTGTATTATAGAGATTCTTTCACATTGCGTTTCAGAGTATCATAAACAGTTTGGCTAGAAAAACATGGAGCGTATAGTATATTAAAGGCGTTGTCCAGTGTAGACTCTTAAATTAAGCGTAGAAAAATAAACCGACAGGTATGAAGAGAATGGGAACAGACTACTGAAAAGGGATCAATGAAGTAATTTAAGCATCCTAAAATGCTATTAGTGAGCTCAAGCTTCGATTCCGCATTTAAGAAAATATTGGCAAATTTAAAATCTCGGAATTTTATGGCACTCTTGCACACGTAGTTTACTGTAGTCTATTTCTTTATTATTTTAATTAATACACAAGAAACAATACAGAAGCGATCTCAAGAACGATCATTGAGCGATTAATGTCATACAGCGAAAGTTCTGGATAATAAAAGTGCATATATGCTTTAAAGTTTACCTAAGCTTTATAATTATATAAAAAGTGGACCATTTAAGTTGAGACTGTACAATATCCCCAAAACTAGGCGGTGTAGAAAGAAATGTCTTGAATAAGAGTTGCTTGATATTATGGGGGAAAGTAAATAGGATTAGTCGTGTTTTATTTGGAAGACGATGTGATGGTCATTTTAGTGTCAATTTAATTCTTTTAAATGGGAAACTAACTATTTATGTTGTTTTCTCACTCCCATAAAAATTAAGCAACATTTATATAAAGCAATTTGCAATTGTTCTTACACCAACGTAAATAACAACGAAAATTCTGAATGACCGTTGTGTACGAAGAGCGCAATGAATGGTTGGACCATCCATGGATGGTCATTTGAGGGTCAAGTTACGTTTCGTAATTGGGAACCAACATTTTTTATTTTGTTTCCTTCTTCCCCATCACAGAATAAACAGCTGTTTATAAACCATTTTGCAATGAGAAAGCAACATACAAAATATAGGTTTCCATTAAAAAACTTAAATTGACCTTAAAATGACTATCTTAAGGTCCTCCAAACAAAACATGACTAATAGCATTTACTTTCCCCCAGAGTATCAAGCAGCTTTTATTAAAGACATTTCTTTCTACAACTCTTAGTTTTGGATATATTGTACAGTCTCAGCTTAAATGGTCCACCCTGAATATTGTGGATGTATTCAAACTAGAAGTCTTTTTATAAGTTTCTAAAGCAATTACTACATAAAGTACAGCATTTTTATATTTTAACTTTGGAGGCTGCTTTACTTAATGGCCTATATTTTTCAGCTCTCCCTTCATGTACTGACTGAAATTTTCAGAATTTGTTTCTTTATAGGTTGTACATAATCTAATACGTCGGTTTAAACCACTTAATGGGTAGTTTTTTTTCTGTAGCAGTTGT
The DNA here is from genome assembly GCA_030765065.1 of Deroplatys truncata. Classification (NCBI taxonomy): domain Eukaryota; kingdom Metazoa; phylum Arthropoda; class Insecta; order Mantodea; family Mantidae; genus Deroplatys; species Deroplatys truncata. The sequence continues at coordinate 64,457,511 of CM060988.1, read as the reverse complement.
AAAAACGCTAACATATTTTAAAATGATCCATAATTTGAGGTATAATTTTGAATGTCTCAGTCAACACCAGACGAAAAATGTATCCATAATGCAATTATAAACACTTCGTGTGTGTCACAGAGCTTTAAGATCAGAGAATAACAGCTAGCACAAAGTGCAATTTAGAGTAATATTTTCATATTATTAAAATGTTTAATAGCACCATAACCTTAAAGCATCTACAGAAATACTAAATATTGGTTTTCCAAGGAAACCATCAGCTGATGAAATCAAAACAAGATATGACTGCTCCTGTGCTCGAGTAGGCGGCATTTTGGCCTCTCAATCCAGAATCCTATCTGGATTCCCGCTGGAGAGGGACAATTGAAGTAGGAATGCGGAAGTCAGTGTGAGTGCGTTTCGTGGAGAAAAAAAAGTATAAAGCCCAATAATAACCTGCAATTCAACGTGTTACTAACATTTTCTGAAGTAGGAAATTGAATTGAGTTCATGGACGCTCTTTAACTGCTGTGGTCCTTAGCGTCCCATTCTATATTGGGCGTGAAAGACCGGTAATTTTGCTCAGAGGCCTCTTTAGCAGGCTTGAGGTTCTTTTACGTGCCGTAAATCTACGACACGGGACCACCAGCTTTACTTCCCTTCCGAAGGAAACCATGCTAAGGGTTTTTACGCTCGACTCCGCCGGGTTTGAACCCGCGACCTTGGGAATTAGAGGCTAGCATGGAAACCACTACACCACGGAAGACGACGCTTCTGAAGTACGAGTCCCTCTTATGACCATGTAAATTAAACAATAAAACCAATTAGAAAAGAGGTATCTCAGACCTTGATCATGATATTGGCATAATGAAAAAAGAAAAATCCACCAGGATGCTAGGATAATGGCAATTTAGGTATACAATTAAAGTAATATTTTAATACCGAGTGAACGAGGCTTACCGAAGGTGATAATTTTCACGAAAGTTTAAATATGTTATATTAATCTTGTGTGCCATATGATATTTATCTGCTACTAAAACGTAAATCGGAGTAATTATTTTAATTAAATACGCAGATTTATCGTTGCTGCATGGGATTATGGTGGCACAAATTGTGGTTATGTTTGAAATAATGGATATAAAATAACTGAAATTAATTACAGATAGTATAAAAGTAAATTGAAATGTGTACGGAACATGGAGAAATATTTTCCCTGAAGAAGTTCGAATGTATGGTCAGAGTGCAGTGAATTCATTGGTCCCTAAAAGTCTGATTTTCTATGATAAAGAACACAAGTCGGTTGTGAGTGGAGAAAACGAAGGAATGTGAAGGAAGTTAACGAATATATTGTTCCAGCATGTCTTTAAGAAAATATTTGCAAATGCAAACCATCGTCATTGTGGTCGTATCATTCTGTGTTGAAGACACTATGACTTTATTATGTAATTGTTGAGAATATACTTATGTTAATTAGTATTGCATGAAGTCTAGTTCAAGAAACTTGTAGCTAGGTTAAAGGGTTTTAATTTACTACTGGGATTAAAACCAGTACTTAGGTTGCTAGAAAGGATGAAACAGACGGTAGTCTACATGGCGGTAGTGGATAAAAGTACATTAAGAAAACAACAAAAGAAATATAGCTGATTTTATAAAATATTTTCCGTTCCGTTAATAATCAACGGATCAGAGGCACGATAGTGGGAAACAACATATAGTAGACAAAATTGTTGCAATGAATATCTTAAAATATTGGCCATAGCATAAATATAAGCAGAAATGGAAAACTTGTGCGAAAATAATAGAATTAAACAGGTACCGGAAACTAGTTTTACTTTTATGGTTGAATGTATCTAGAGAGAGGCAAAATATGAAATTCATATTCTAAACCATGCTTGCTATCGTTATAGTAACAAGCAGTTTTACGTTTTGCAGTGTGTTGAATTCAATGCATGTGACAAAAAAGCATAACATTTTGGTAAATTCTTCATATTTTATGAAAAATTTCATATTTCTTCAAATGCTTTAAGATTTACAATTTGTCACCTTTAAAATAATTTCCGTTAGCAATGAACCCGGCTTTCCAGACATTCTATTCGACAGTTTTCTGCGAAACTCATTTAGAAACTTAAGTCACTCTTTCCAGGAAACCTCTGGAAAACCCCGCATTCACCCTTTCCTTGTCAGATACAATTGACAAAATGTAGCGTTTTCTCTATGTGACGTCACATACGTAATTAAACACCCTGTATTCTTGAAGAGTTTTTATTTTCGCGAACCAGTACTTTTAGTAACATATTGTAATTAGAGTTAAGCAAGGACAAAGCAATCAATAGCTTCTTTTAATTTTTTTCCTAAGTTTAAGGGTTTCATGAACTCTAGTTTTATAAATTCTATGTAATTTTTTGTATTTCATTTTATATTTTATTAAATATGGACAAAAACCTGCACAAACCATTTTTTTAAACTAATGAAGTGAACCTTCTCCAAATCCTTAAAGTGTAGGATTTTTTGGCTTTAAATTACATATTTAATAATATTTTGAGATTTTTTCATATTTTCATACTTTGGCAAATTTTTCTTCATATTTTACTTGTAACAATGAAAGAAGTGGAAGTGATTAATGAGTTATTAGGTGAGCCCGCAGAGGAAACAGGCGATGTTTTATTTTTGACAACTAAACACCTAAAAACCTTATTCAGTTAATTCACTCTAGCCGAGAGTAAAATACGGACTTTCAGGTGTATTAGACAGACATGACTCATTGCTTGACATTTGCCACACAAGGGTGAGATAAGGATCAACTGAGGCTAAAATGTTGACGACACAATAGGTCCTCTAGACTTTACCCACGAGCAATGGTCATTTCAATAGTTCTTAAGTGGCTATGTATGGCTTTGGCACAACTTTAATTTTATAAATAAAAGCCTCAGTACATATGCACTAAACAGATATGAAGTTGCGAAAAATATATTGTTAACCAAATGGTTTTTTTCAATAACGTGGGTTATATATTTACATAGAAACAGCACTAAATCAGTTCATGGTGCAAGATATATCTCCAATATTTCAACGACAATTTAAAAAATGCAGTAGGATGGTCATTTCAGCAGCTATTTTAAAGGGGAAATTATACAGACTATGTCTACAGATTTTAATTTATATCTTTAGTCATTTTTGAAAGTTATACATTGTGTTAACTCATTTAATGCAGGCATTTAACTGCACAATGAACCCAGTTTTACGAAGTTACAGTAATCTTGATGTTCTCCAATTTTAACTTTTTTTCTATATATTTAGTTCATATACTTTGAAAACCGTTTTCTAAAAGCTTACTCAAAGCAATGGTAAAACTTCACAGGCGTGAAGATGTGGCTGTATATAGAAACCAATTTTAAATACAATTAACAATCCCTATGGAAAATACAAGGTTAAATGGCTAAAATTTGCCAATTTTTTTCCACTAAGATTAATATTTTTTCAAAATATTTTGGATAAAATTAGAATTCATAAAAATAGGCTCACTATAAAATCAGATGCTATAACAAATGTTAAAGGAAATGTATCTGTGAGATTTGGCAAAAATATGAAATTTTTCAACTTTTTTTTGTATTTTTATTATATTTATTACTTGCATTTCAATACTACACAATTAGCTGTTTTAATATAAAAAATTTTAAATCCACAAATGACTATTTAATTGGTCCTGTATTATTAAGGTAAAGCACCGCGTTGAACTTTGAACTCCATTTCTATCAACCCCTTTTTTTTCTCTCAGAAGTTTTCATTATTAGATCAACCTTTGTACTACAGTTTAAATGTATTACCTTGAAATTTTCTGGAGAGCTTCAAAAACGTTGTACAGGAATTAAAAAGTATCAAATAGTTCTGCTGAAGTTAATTATTTTCCATAACTCACATTGAGAAATTTGATAAATTCAATAATATATATACAAAACTTGTTTTCTCTTAATCTAATTAAAATTAAGACATGCCTATGTCTGTACACTAAGTTTAAATTAAAAATTTGGGAGCGATACGATACCATATCAAAAAGTTATTAATTATGAAAAAATCAATACCTTAACAATGGTTTGGCACAGCTCATTAAAATTTTGAGGCACTATATATTTTATATTCTAAGTATACTGTAAAAAACCAAAACAATCGAAGAAAACTGTGTAAGTTTGGTTTTTCACAGATACATTTCCCTAATTTTCAGCGTAGTATTAGAAACAGTTCTGAAAAAAGAGTATTCCACATTTACAAATTTAGCATTCTAGGTATAGCTACATATACTGGTATATAATTCACATGCTTAACCAGATAATAAAGACATAATTTGCACATATCTAAATAAAACAAAAATGATGGCAATCACCGCCAATGAATTTATTTAAGATCTAAAATTGTAATCAGTAATAAAATTATCGAACAAGTAAACACATTTGACTATTTAGGATGTAATATTACACGCAGAGGAAGCAAAGATTTAGACAAAATTAAACAGATATAAAGAAAATATGTGCTCTGCTTTAAGAAGACATTTAAATAGTAAGACAAGGAAAGAGTCAGGCATAAAGTTTTATAAAGTAATAATGATACCACGTTTCTATACAGTTCCGAGGTTGAAAATTGAAAACAAACAAACAAAAAGGAAAATATTATAGAGATTTTTAAGAGCTGTAAAATAAGAACTACCGAATATTTTGGTTAACTCATTTTTTTGTTCCATTGTACTATACGCCCTAAGCTATCTTTCCACACAGTTTTTACAGTCAATTAAATTCTCATTCTGGTGTAGAATAAATTTTAGTGGCTCCTGCTATAGAATCCAGCCCATAAAACAATCTTACAGTTTCTGAGATGCATTTTCAGTACCTACGATTCTATCGCAGAAAAAACTGTTTTACTGGAATTGTCGGGAATCAGATCTTTAACACAGAGTAGCTCAAAGAAAACAATTGTGTATCTGCATGTTATGATGTTAGTCAAAACAGACGACTCATTATGGCCTTCTAGAAGCTTACGCAAATGCCCCTAAGAGATTATCACAGTTTATTTTCAATACAGTTTAATTTCAGAAACATTTAACTCCATTTTCTAGATGAACTGGGGCGGAAGTCTATGACGATGTTCTAAAAAAATTATGCTACGCTAAGACAAACGTTCGAAAAACATTTATAAAGTTCGAAGGCTTAAGTTAAAAGCGCACTATCGAAAACTATTTAGCAGTTCGTACTTTATTGCAAAACGGCCCTTACTTTTAAAATATCCTCGTAGAATGGATAAAAAGAGAAGCACAAAAATTAGGGAAGAGATAAATATCTTTAGTTTAATGGACAAAATTGTAGAAAACAGAAGAAATTGGAAATAACATTTACAACGGATGAACACTCTAGAATACCAAGAAATGTTTTAAAATACAATCCAAGACGGAGAAGAAGCGTAGGACGCCCACGTCTCAGATGGAGAGACTAGGATTTTCTTCATTGGCCGTGAGGACGGAACAATTAGTGATGGAATAATCCGTGTTGATGATGATATAGCCTGTGGTATCCCCCCTTAATAAGTAACTTGATCAAAACAATAATCTTGAAACAAGCCTTGTTCAGCACTATGATTCTGAATTAAACCTTATTTAAAACTTGGCGCCAAATTCATCCCCGTGGTGCCAAATTTACTGCCCGGCATGCTAAATTCTCTCTCTTTTTCTCCTCGGAACGTACTGTTGCTTTGTAGCCTCAAACATGCACGAAAGCAGCAGAGTTTGGACAAAGTGCAGTGCACACGACGATGTAAAGCTTGCAACATCTACTCACCTCGCGTGTCAGCTGCTTCTCGTGCAGATTTTCTAATAACTGAGGCCGGTACCGCGCCCTGTATGTGTAAGGCTATATGCCCCACTCTCCAACACATGTTACCATAGAAACTCTTTAAACACAAAGCTAATGACGCCACTTCTCCACACATGACTTCCATCTTCCAATATTGCGCTCAAAGAGTATAGACCAGTTATCTGGAGGTCGCATCTAGGTTGCAATCCCTTTGAAACTGATCCACATTCGCTACTCACTTGGGGTTTGGAATGTGGTTAGATCCAGGGAGATAAAATGCTCGTGTTCATAATCACATTTATGTATTTGGTGCAAACTACTAACGTTGACATGAGATTAAATCTAATTAAAATAATGTGTAAATGTTCTCTTGCATCCAGCCTCTGCTAGCCTCGGTTTACGTTTTCGAACAGTAATAATGCATTTTCCATAGCTCCCCTGAATGGAGACAAGCTTCCCTCTGCTCCATGGCACCATTTTTTCTTACGAATATTCAGATGCAGCGCTGATGTTGCTAGATACACTCTCACTGACTCCCCTCGCGTGCTTTCATTCTAGGAAGACTCTTGGTTTTTATTTTCTTTCTTTGAGGAACTCTAAGAGATGTGGCGCGGTTACCCTACCTGAATGCAGGAAAAAATCCTGATGTGTTACATTCACGTGACTTTCTCTACCCATTATTGTTTATTTTTATATAGCTTCTAACAACTATTCTTACAAACGCTTATTTTTGCTATTTGTTTTATGTCGATTGAGATAAATGCCTTTAATGAAATATGTAGTTTCATGATACATTTTGTTGTACTTACAATTTTTTAAAATTTGACAATCGCTTCAACCTCCTGTATCCCCCTTATACTTACTAAGTGAGATGCCTCGCATTCGGGAGGTCCCGGCTTTGATTCTCGGCGACCATACCATAGGTTTTTCGTGGTTTCCCCGGTTCGGTAGGCAAATGTTGGAGCGGTTCCTCTTCTACAATGGCTTTCCTGTCTCTCATTTCCTGTACCCAACATCTTCTTCGTCATCATCTGTTTCAGGGTTAAAGGACCAGGCGACGGTATTCGGCGTGCTGTGGCTGTGCGATGAAGAAGCGCTTTGTAAAGGTTTCTCCCTGGCGTCGGTCAAACTGCTCAGCTAGGTCCAGCCTCTGGGTGCTCTTTGAGCAGGCTCCCCTTCAGGAGACCCCCGGCTTCAGGGGATTGTGAGTGGGCTTGAGCGGAGGTGGATGCGTTCGAACTGGAAGCGTTAGAGACCCCGTACATGCTTGCGCACGTCGTCTTCCGGATCTAGTGGGCTTCGGGTCTCTACCCACATCCCTCCCTCCTCCCCTCCCTCCCAGAGGTCACGTTCGAAGCAAAAAGGAATGTTGTGGCCTACTTGCGGTGCTCTGGTTGGTCGATTTCGTCTCTTCGGGGTTCCCCTTCGTAATATTTATATTTTCCTTTACCCCCTTTACCTTAATGAAATGTGTAGTGAAACCATTTATGCAAACACTCATCTCGATTAATGTAAAGTGAAAAAAATTAAGGTTTTTTAGAAAGTTTTATAGAAGAGTAAGTGGAGAACGATATCAGACTGTTTTAATGCTCAAACAATGCTTTGTGGAGTCAGTGTATAGGGATGTTTAAGGTTATAGCTTAAAGTTAATTAATTTCTATACTTTCTTTTGGGAGGATATTTTAAACTGCTTATGTCAGAAAGTTTACAATATATTGTCACGGTGGTACCCGGCTTCGAGTAAGGAACCGGGGTGATGTCACATGCACTGGCTTTCAGTTTTAGGTATTCGCAGATTTATTATAAATTTCTACAAATGGTGAAATGAAACTGAAGGAATTCACAGGTTAGCTGAGAATTCAGAAACCCAGCTTAGAGAATGCGGAAGTCGCTGTGTCAGAGGACACTATCCTAAGGGCAATGCCCGTGTTTCTGCTGACTTGTTTGAGGTCATTTTCCTGGCTGTGACGTTTTTGCTAAGGATTGTCGTTAAATAGTTCAAGTTTTAGGACTCGTGGTCGATTCTTTGACAGTGCTACTAGAACCTTTGTCGGTCGCTATTTTTAAAGTCCACGTGCAAACGCCTTACTTTAAAGAGATTTGCCACGCATCGAATATCATCCTATGCTCAGGTAAGTCCGCTGTTGGTTTAGTTATTTGTATTTGAATCTCCTAACGTGAACCCCCATGATCTATTAAATCGTTTTAATTTAATCTGATCTAATGTGTTAGTGTTTGAGATCACCCTGGTCATATCCGCAATCCCCTCTCGCACGCCTTGCACAGCACCCGGGACCCTCGCCCTTCCTTAGCTTTCCCTATTCAGGCAAACCACCCGTGTAAGGGGTGAGCATGCACCCAGCGATTAGCTAATATCTATCTTAAGATCCCGCGCTCACGAGCCACCCCCTGGGGGTGTCCGTGGGAAGTGCATGGTGGCTCCGGTGTCTTGAGCCGCCCCCATAGCCAGAAACACTAAAAGAAGCAGTGACCTGGCTACCACCATGACAATATGTTATATTTACATGCTAAAGGCTTTTAAACTTTTCGTCTTGGTGTTGTAAACTACTGTAACTCGGTGTCGCAGTAGTTTACTGTAATCGCATATAAACATAAAAGTTGATCTACAGTTTTTCCCTAGTTTAATGACCTTATTTTATGATATGTTCTTTATTGTCGCTTCAACTATAAAGTCATATCGCGACTACTTTAGAATACAGAACATAATTACAATTAAAATACAATATTTTAAAACAGTAATAGTAGGCGTGTTACACATTATACAATTCTGTCGCTTTCATAAAGTTTAAATTCTTTGTTGTGCTGAATTTAGGGCGTCTGACAGACTGTTGACGATGTCACATCTTTCTCTGTGTTGTGCATAGCGACGGCAGGCTGTAACGAGATGATGAACTTTGAGGTTGGGTCTGCAGAGGTCGCACACAGGAGGAAGGTCTTGCTTGAGAAGTTTGTGCGATATAGAAATATGTCCAATACGTAGTCGAGCTAATCAACTTGGTCTTTGCGGTTGAAATGATAGGGTTGAAGTTTGGACTCGGAAATGTAACCATCGTGTAACTCGCTTCTAGATGTGACTTTCCATGTTTGTCTCCATCGATTAATGCAAGTATTTTTGATGAAGTTGATGAAGTCCGTGTGTGGGATCTTGATGTCCTGAGGGGAATGTTCGGTGGCTTCTTTGGCTGTCTGATCAGCTGATTCATTTCCCAAAATTCCGTCATGAGACGGAGTCCAGACGAATGATACCGATTTACATGAGACTGGTATTTGGTTGTGCAGTTTCTGAAGTACTTTAACAATATTTTGGGGGTTGAGGTTTGTTGAAGGGATGCTAAAGCACTCAACGAGTCGGAGAATATTATATAATTATGTAGGTTATATTCTTTAAGTATATATTCCAATGAGAGTTGAATTCCGAACAATTCATAGGAATAGACAGAAAGATAGTTGGGAACACTATTTTGTATCGTGTAATGGGGGAATACCCGCTGTACATCCATTATGACGATCAAGTCTAGATCTGTCGGTGAATATATGGGTGTGTGTTGAATACAATGTACACAATTCGTTAAACAGGTATTTGTAAGAAACACTACCTGTTGAAGATTTTTCTTGTCCAGCCAGTGATGTATCAATAAACGGGCATGTGAGTCTCCATGGTATACAGTCTGAATCTATGAAACAAGAGGACTTATTAGGCAGAGTAATGTTAAATTCCTTGAGGTACGACGAGAGACGAGTTGAAAAATCTGAGGGTTGTGCTGATTCTGTAGTATTTTCTACGTTGTTGATGGGAAATATGTAAGAGTGGACTAGAGATGATTTACAGCGGAAGTACGTTAGCTTCAATTTGTAGGCTCTCTATGCGACTGGTGTGAAAGGCTCCTAAAGCAATTCTTAATGCCGAAGACTGTATTAAATCTAGCATTTTAAGAGCTGTGGAACTTGCTGAATCGTAAACTATAGATCCATAGTCCAGTTTAGGTTGCTTGGTAGATTTGTAAGTGCGTAGTAACACACGAAGTCCACTCCCCACAATCTTGCTGATAATACTTTCAGTACATTGAGTCGTTGGCCACAGTCGGCTTTAAGAAGTTTAAGACGGGGAGTCCAGGTAAGCTTGCGGTCGAAGAGCACACCAAGAATGCGAACTGTATTGACTATAGGGATTTGATGTTTATCGATGATAAGTTTCGGATTCGGTGAGTGTTTGCGAGCCTTGGAGAAGACTATGCCTTTGCTTTTTGAAGGGACGAAATTTAAACCTGTGAGGTGGTTCCAGTTGTACATGCCCATCATTAAAATATAAATTATTTTCCTTAAATTCATTTCAACTGCGTTCAAATATAAAACAAAATTACATTTAACTTTTATGGCATACCTGTGGTTTATCAAGCATGCATTTAATAAAATCACGAGTTTTATTACGAAGGGTAAAGATTTTATGCTCTGCAACTAATTTAATATACATATTGCATTTTTATTGATCGAGAAGTACAAACCTTTATTGCATGAAAGATGTATAAATGTTTGGGATTTTGGTTATGGTCAGGTACTCTTCTTTGAACCTCCGAGATTGCCATAGTGAACTTCCACAAGCTAAGGGATTTTGAGACTCACTTGTTAAGCATATACTTCATAACTAGGAATGTTACAAATTATAGAAAATATCCACAATTTAACTGCAGTTATATATTTTATTGGATAATTTTTCTACTTCATATGTACAACAGTAAATAGCTTGTATAAGTAGAGCGTAAAAAATAGAGCGGATTGCAAGGATAGAATCTGACTCAAAAATTTAATGCCATAGCCGGAATTTGCATCATGGAGCTTCCGGAGTCCCTCTGGTTGCTCTAACCAACTGAGCAACAACATGGCAGCATGCCGGCATGAAATTAAATTCCCCAACTGACTCGTATTTTTCCGGTAAACTACAAAAGCGTTCAAATTATTTTGAAATGACATACCCCAATGACAACTTACAATATCGTAGGTAGTTACGTCCCGATCTTCATAGTTTAACCATCTATTCGGTCAATCAATGGTGATTCAAATCCCGGCTATGGCATTGAATTTTTCAGTCTGATTCTGCATTTCCAACCTTGTCCTACACACGGCTTGTGTGAAAGAGTAAGCTTTCTTCCAGCTTGTGGATGAACACTTGTAGAATAAATTCAAAAGTACTATAGTGCGTTGTGCCTTTTTAATATTGCCGTTGTTCAGCTTTTTAGCACGTTTATTACTCTCCCTGCTACATACTTGCAGTAAGTACAGGAAGTATTGTATTCTACCCAAAATTTTGATAATCGAGATTTCACCGGAAATAAGGGTTTTGAGGTTCCCTGAATCCAAAAATCAGCAGTTTTAGAAAAAGGTCCGCATGCGTGTGTGAGTGTCTGTGAATAGCATAACTCAAAAACGAAAATTCGAATAAATACCAAACTTGATATTTAGGTTCAGTATCTTCGAAAGATGCGACACGAAGATTTAAAAAACATTCCCCACCCCAAACACTTTATATGCAGCATTTTTAAAACCGTTTTGAATTTCTCAAAAATGACTAATGATTCTGATTAAAATACTACAATCTTAATGTATTAGCATTACAAGTAAATTGTATATATTGAATTTTCTGGGAATAGCCTGTGAAGTGCACTTCATTCCGAAGGAATTTTGTATAATCTTGTATAACTAGTATACGTTAAGCGATAGACAAAAACGTACTGCATAAAAATTTAGATCTCTTTAAAATACACAGTTTATTTCAAATACATTTTTATGACATCACCCATTTCCGAGATATCCGTTAATATTGGTTTCAATTGTTCTATACCTTGTAGTTAAATTCCTGTAGCTTATTCAGTTAATTCTCGCTGTCATGGAAATAATACTGAATTTTAAAGTCATAGCGAGCCGTTTATAAACATCTGATTATTAATTCGGGTTCCTCTATTTCCTGTAGCTACAACGAAATGTCTAACGAAATACAGGGCAAATCAAAATTATGGACCCGATTTCAGTAATTTATTGCGTGAAATCTAATGGAGTATAGTATTATGAAACCTATGTTTAGAAAGGCAAACTCTCAAAATTTTCTCCATGCACATGACAGGTGTTCTATGGGCGCACCCCGCGTAACACGACACAAATCAAGCCAGTAATCAATCTCCTGCCAAACCCTCTGTAGTATGTGAGGGTCAGTCTCAACAATGGCTGCTGTAATGTGGTCGAGTAAGTCATCCAGTGTCGTTGGAATTGGTGGTACGTAAACGTAATCCTTTACAAAATCCCACATGAAATCACATGGGGTCAAATCGGGTGAACGAGGTGGCCAACGAAGATGATGTTGATCCTCCATACCTGCACGGCACACCTGCACTTGCTCGCGATTTAAAGCTTAAATGCTTTCAAAGAACCCGCTATACAGTTTTCTGTGGTAGATGAAGTTCTCTTGCTGTCCGGTTGGTAGACTTCCGTGGACTCCATGCAAAACATGCGCAAACTCGTTCTATTGTCTCTTTCCCAATCCAAGGACGGCCAGTCGTATTTCGTTTATAGATGCAGCCCAATTTCTGAATCACAAACCACTTACGAATGCCTTCCCAGTGGGTGGATCTATTCTATATTTGCGTCAGAAATGGCGTTGAACACCAGTCACAGAGTTTGTTATGTGATAATCAAACACGCAGAAATGCTGCTCCCTGCTGTCACCCTGCGGGCGAAAGCGGAAACAATACCAGGAAAGTAAACGTTGACAGTTTACCTTTTGGACCACACGTCTCATAATACGACATGTTCATTAGATTTCACACAATAAATTACTGAAATCGAGCTCATCGTTTTGAGTTACCCTGTATATCTGCAAATGTTTATTTCGAGCAACATGAAGGAGATAGAAAAATGAGCTTTCGTAATGAAAGTTTATAGTAGCCATATAATACTAAACTACTCGTATACTGGGTAGAAAAAGTCCTCTGAATGTAATGCATAATATTGTTTTACTTTCAGATTGAAATGATGAAGCCCGTTTTGATCTCCTTAGAATAGATGGACAGCGTTGACGTGGACAACCATGACATGGACTTGACATGAACAGCAACGTCACGTTCACCAGTGAGGTGCAGGGGACAATACTGAGGTAAGCCACGTCTAGAACACTCAGATTAAACTGGTTTTGTAGTACATTTTCGCCTTTTAGAGTTGCTTACACGTCAGAATGCTTCTTAATCCATTAAAAGTACCCTTTCAACCAGAGACAGACGGAAAAATAGCATAATCATTATTTTTAAATGGTTCCGAAAAAAGAACCGTTCCACAAGATAACCATAAGTCAGCTATACAGTTTAAAAACTTCAACTTTGTACTAACACGATTATTCGAGTGTTTTGTAGCTGTTCCAAAAGGAACGCTCTGAAGTAGAATGTACGTTGCGTTACAACATAACGGTTATAATGAAGATCAAAATTCTGATTAAATGTCATCTTTTAATTGTTGCATCATAGGTATTGATAACGTGTATATACATGTACAACCACAGTTCTTTTCTATGAAGATGATGACGATTTATGTTTAAGGACGCTCATTAGTGCCCTTGTAAAACAGATCATGGCAAAGGCCAGAGATAAAGATGAATATAAAAAGCCAAGAAAATGCTCTATACTAAAACCATAGCAAAAGCCAGAAATAAAGAGGTATATACAAAACTAAACCGAGGGGGTGTGCAAATCTTGATATCAATGTGACTAAATCCGCATTGGAAAATGTACCTTTAACATAACCTTAAACACCCTCTCAACCGCTTGATTATCGTCGCTAAGACTTCTGCAAGACTGGCCGGCAATTGTATAGAGTCCCTAAGATGTGCTAGAGGAATATACAGAAGCGAAACATGAAAGACCCACAGATTTTCGCTACACAGAGGACAAAGAAGAGCAGAGTGCCCCATAAAAAGTAAATTGTGGATAAAATTGCAGTGGCCAATACACAACAAGCTAAAATTACCTCCAAACGACGAGATATACGAGAGGAAGTTACCCAGTTTATCGGAATGTCCTTCACTACCCAAGCTTATTTCCGCGGTGAGCTATTAACTCCTCGCGCCAGCACGAGAGCACGGCTCTCCGCATAAGCCCAAAGTCTTCCGAGGTTACACGAGAGATACTGCAAAACTGGGTTCTGTGGTCGCCAGTTCATTCCCCGAAAAGCCAATGTGGGCAGGTATTCAAGCACACTCCGCATTAACGCCAGAAGCATATAAAACATGAGGGCATCCTGGATTGGCTGAACAACGGAATTGTAATTGTACAGCTCACGAAGGCTCTGAAGTGCAATAAGGGAATCACTCAAAATGAGACAATCTCCCAATTTTCGACGGCGCACATACAAAATGGCTCGATATATGCCATACAGCTCTGCCTATAAATGGAAGTGCTACCATGAAAACCGAATGTATGGGGTTCGTTGCCATGAACATTGGCACATCCAACATTGTTGCTCCACTTAGATCCATGGCTGTAGATAAAACTTCAGTCATTGTAACCTTACACAAATTCTAAAAAAACAAGTGCGGATACTAAACGTAGGCATCGTAGACTTCCAGTATGTCGTCATCCCAAGATCTACGTGAGATACCGCACTAAACAAGCGGGGTACAGCCTCTCCCCCTTTAGAAACATACTTGGTATCTCAATATCATGTCTTCTAAGAAACTCCCGGAAACGAACACCTGCAGGCGTTAGATTTGTGGAGCTTTCCTATAATGTCCATCCCTTGGTGTTGAAAAAGAAGAGAACATTGGATATATATATATACACTTAAGCCCACAGTCATAATTTCCTAACAGGACATCACGCCGATATTGCAAAGGAGGTTCTGCCAATTCGGCGTAAAGACCCATAACTAGGCTTGTTGGAAAAACCCCGACAAGCACTCGAATGCCCCGGTTATGGACTGTGTCTAATCTTTTTAGCACAGATGGTGGTGCTGAAGAATAAGGGATACACCCATAGCCCAACTTGGATCGGATCATTTGCGATTCAGTCGCAGCAAATCTCTCCGATCCGCTCCCCAATATTTGCCGCTTAATACCCGCAAGATATTCAGAGAAAGGTCACATCGCGCTTTCAGCTGCGCTGTATGCGATGACCAGCTAAGCTTTATAATAAAAGCCAACCCCAGAATTTCGCCTCATCGCGAATGAAAATCTGGACCGAATCGGAGCGAAGGTGGTAATCGTCTCCTAAGGCGCCAGAAGTTAATGCAATCTTCTCAATTGAGAAACGAAAGCTGTTTTTAGAACTCAATTCTCAGAGATTATCTAAATATTGCTGCATATGGCGCTCCGAAAACAGCGTACGCTGAGAAGTACAAAACATGCCAAAGTCCTCTGCAAATAAGCATGACGATATCCCTGGAATAACGCATTTCGGGATCAAATTAATTGCTATAGCAAACAGTATAATGCTTAGTACTGAACTCCGGGGTACTCCGTTCTCCTGAACAAAAGATTCGAATAATTCGACTCGATCCTTAGTCCGAAAATGAACAATGGTAAGCATTCGTGTATGTTCCATGTGTGCAGCGAATGTAGTATCCCTGCTCGCCAACACGTATCACAAGCCTTCTCGAGTTCAAAAAATATTCCGACGTTTTGACAATTCTTCATGAATCGTTCATGATCTGCGTAGATAATGATATAAGGTAGTCCAACTGCGTCATCAACACCACACTGAGTGTTGGTCAGTAGGTTGTGAGTTTCCAGCCACCATACCAATCGTCCATTTATCATGTGTTCCATCACCTTGCAAAAGCAACTGGTGAGGGAAATAGGACAGTAGCTGGACGAAAGATGACCGTCCTTTACAGATTTCAAAATGGGTATGCCGGTCTGGCCACTTTTCTGGGAAAGTAACGTCAAGCCAAACACGATTATACACCTCGAGAAGGAAAGCATTACCCGTTGCTACGTTCGTACGTGGATACACATTGTGTTTTATTTATGGACGCTCTTTAACAGTTGTGGTCCTTAGCGTCCCATTTTATATTGGCCGTGAAAGACCAGAAATTTTGCTCAGAGTCCTCTTTATCAGGCTTGAGGTTCTTTTACTTGCCGTAAATCTACGAACACGGGACCTCCAGGTTTACTTCCCTTCCGAAGGAAGCCATGCTAAGGATTTTTATGCCCGAAAAAATCCATTGCCCTCCGCCGGGTCTGAACCCGCGACCTCGGGAATAAGAAGCTAGCATGGTAACCACTACACCACGGTGGACGACGTACCATCTAGTCGCTAACAGGTGCGAAGTTGAAGGAGCATGTTCTAATTCCACCATGTTGAAAAGGCGGGTTCAAAGAATGTATCACCTCTGATGAACATTATAGTGCCCCCGTGCGCAGGAATACCCTCTTCCGGTGTAGATCACACCGTACTGGGGTATACCACCGGATATGAAAGCTATCTTGCGGACGGAGTTTAGTCTCTTGCAAACACACGACCAAAGGCTCACTTTTGTGGAGCTCAAGCTCTGATTAATGTGTTCTAATTCCAGGTATGCTCCATTGTAGGATAGCTATAGTAATAATAATAATGGGATAAGTTCTCAATTGTAAGAGTCCAATACGTTGAGGACAGCGGTGATCGAATCAATATACCCTTTTCCCTTGGTGTTTGCTAACACCTTTTGCGGAGGGTTTATCTTGCCTCCTGTTCGCTGCCGTTCTGATAGTGTATGCAGAATCCTCCTGCTCCATCTCCTCTACAGGATAGGACCCTTTTCCAATAGAAAATTTCGTTTCGATAACCTCGAACTGATTGGAAGTAGAGAAAAGCGAAAATGATCGCAGATCTGAGTCCTTCCCATAAAATTCCTCAGAAGAGGATCTCCAAGGCGATATTCGTAGACTTTCTTTCCCTTTTGATGTTTTGGAAATAGGCGTTTTACTTACTTTCAGGAAGTCAGTTCTGTTATAGCTGGTCTTGAACTCTATCGGCGAAGCATTAGTCGTTATGGATTTGCCAGTCGTATTCGTTGAGATCGACGGTTTAGATGGTGACTTTACTGAGCTGATCTTGTCAGCAAAAGACTTGGCAGATGTTGATGCAGGTGTTTATTTTGAGGGCTTTGGAAGTGATCTGGCTAAGAGAATATTTTCTGAAATTGTGGCCCCGTTAATATTGCTGGTCTGAGCTGCAATTTCCCGACTAGCTATCGGCTTAGATGTAACTGAGCTATAGGTACCGAACTTCGGGACAGAGAGTTGGCGCATACACAGAAGCTTCTGGGCTTCCGAGAAGGACACCTAATCCCTAACCCGGATGTCTTGGATCGCTCTTTCCTCTGTAAAACGGTGGCGTTCTCGAGAAATTGATCGGCGTTCACCACTGCAGTTGACGCACGTTGGAGCTGATGTACATGCTCCATCGTGTGAGATGTCTCCACAGTTAACACATGTAGATTCACTGTTGCAGAAATCGCTGGTATGGCATCTCAGCGGGTTAGGGATATATGGCCTGACTTCAATAACTTAATACTCCGCCTTAATCCTTTGAGGGAGATCAACCCGATCAAATGTAAGGGGCAGGGTACGAGTGGACATGATTTCACCTCTTTCCTTCCATTGGACCCTATATACAGATGTCACACCTTCATCTTCAGGATTTTCTTGAATCTCCTGTTAGACATATCGTCCAAAGCACGGGATTTAACCACACCGTAACGTATTTGCTGTCAATATTCTCGATACCTGGGATGCTAATTGTGCTTCAACCAGGAACGTGGCATTGCGAGATTTAACACATGACTTAACTGGAACAAGACCAACAATGTTATCCAGACTTTTTGAATAACAATTGAATTCATCGAATAAATTACCTTTCCTTCCTAAGTTCTGGTAAGTACTAAGAGCAAGGACCACAAGAATCGACTATTTCCTTTCCATTTACTCTTAGTGTTCTTTGGATTCTTTTTGTGTCCATAGCGATTTAATCTTCCACATCAAAAGTGTCCGATGTTATGCTCAAATTCTGGGTGCCACCCATGCTTAGGTGAGAGTCCTGGCCTTGACCTTGCTCACCTTAAGGTCTCATCTCCTAATTTATGGATAGAGGGACCCAATCACCTTCGGAGTGAAACAGCTCTGTAATGGACCTCTCCCTGGGACTGAATTTTATCAGCGGATACCGACAGTACTCAGGGGCTGGGAATTCACGTTACCCAGACATCCTTGCAACTCCCCTTCTCCGTCCCGCGCAGCGGTATCCGTCCGACTGTAAATGGTAGTTGTTCAAACACGCTTGGGCGTTTGGCATAAGCCCCCTCACCTCTTAGAGGAACTCAAACGAGAGTGTGGCTCGGGAACCCGGGAGTGTCAATGACGTACCTACTGTAGTAGGCCTCTGGGTCTTTTCTATGAAGTGCTAAGCTTTACAGTACCCATTATATTTTGCTTATTCAATATTCATTCCCAGTGAAATTCTTTAAATCTATATTTATAGGTATTTTCCAAAGAATTAGAATTCCAGAATTTGAATTATTTTGGTGAACAGATTAGGAAACCGATGTAAAGGCAGAATTACAATCAAAACATACAGCATTGTGCAAAAGTTAACATTTAATGAGCTACAGTAATTACAATACGTATACAGGTACACATAGGCACCGAACTATCAATAAGGTGACGTGATTACCTTTGGCTCTTGAGTTGTGTATCACGTACACAATGTGTATTACATAGCGTATACAGGTACAAGTAGACACCGAACTGGCAATAAGATAACGTCACTGTCTTCGGCCCTTGAGTTGTGTATCACGAGAACGCTGCTGGAATACTTACGCGGAAAATGCGTAAATTCACATTCATATGCTTTTACATCTGACTGCTCCTTAAAATAAAATTTTCATATTTATAAGAATTTTCGTCATCTTTTTTCCCCCTTTCTTCTTCTTTATTACTTTGGGCACAGACATAATCTTGCGCCCATGGGGAATGCAAGGTTTAGAACACAAGGCACCAGTTAAGAAAGTTTGAAGTAGGAGCGGAATAACTGTTATTACATTTCTGTTATGCATACTAAAGATTTCAGCGGAAATACATGTTTTGAGGCCCCTAGTCCACAAAACATTTTTAGAAAAATGTCCGTGTATGTCTGTGTTTCTGCATGTGTGTCTGTGTACAGCATAACTGAAAAACGAAAATTCGGATAAATACCAAACCTGGTATTTACGTTCAGTATCTTCTTTCAAGGACGCGAAACGAAGATTTTGAAGAAAATCCTCCCATCCCTGACTACCCTTTACATGCAACAATTTTCGAAAATTCCGATTTTCTCAAAACAGTGTCTAATGATTTTGATTAAAGTATCATATTTAAGATATTGTCATGGCAAATGAAACGTATATCTTGAATTTTCTGGCAATGTCCTCAAAAAACTTCTTCATTCCCAATGACTTTCGCATAAGTGGTAAGTGGATATAGACAAAATTTTACTACACAAAAAATGTAGATCTCGTTAAAATACGCAATTTATGTCACATACAAATTTTTTTTGTCGACTGAACATTTCCGAGATATTCCTTGTTATTTGTTTGACTTTTACAATGCTCCTAATTTTTCTCAAATAGAGTTCGTGATTCGCTTTTTCATGTCCTGGACATGCAAAGACAATGAAATGCTCCACATTGCAACCAGCTCTTGAAAGATTTCACTATCGCTTAAGGTGTGCCGTATTCCTCTTGCACCTACAAGAAAATCAGCAATAAGAAAATAAGCAACAATTTGATCTCTATTAACATGAAGTAGATGGAGAATAAGCGTTTGTAAAAATGGTTTCTAGAAGAATAGAGAAGGTAATGTGAGTGCAACACATCAGATTCTTTTTCAGTAACGGTTCCAGTTCCAAAAACAACTGCAGGATACACGTGTTCCACTGTTGGTTGCCTTGGGGCCAGTTGTGCGAACTCCAAATGCATATTGAAATTATTGGTCTAAGTTTGGGGGACAAGGATAAAGGATGCAAGGAGTATAGCAAAAGATGAAGCTTAATAAAAACAAGGAAGAATTGGAAGGAGGGGCATTCTTGGGATAGGAAGCTGATCCGGTCCCGCATGTTACACCCGGACAGTTCAGGTGATGCTGAGACTGGATTGCAGTGCAACAGCCGGTTGCTGAAGGAAAATAGTCCGACTTGACTTATACCCAGCTTTGCAACCACGGAGGATTAAGGATGGGGAGTAGGAATAGCGTTGGAAGGAATCATTTATTTACTTATTTTAAGTTTGTTGGTGGCATTGTGGTGGTTGAATTATTGGCGATCTTTTGGTTGTGAAGTTGAAGTGTTTTTATTTCTAGTGTGGTATAACCGCGCGTAGCTAAATTGGTATTGGTGCCAAAGAGATGGTTGTCATATGATCTTTCTCGAAGGTCTGTAAGGATTAGTGAAGGCTTCAAGATGGGTTGACAGTTCTGCGTTGGTCTGATGCTAGCATTCTGCGTCCTCCAGGTACGATGTACAGATGCCCTCCTGTTCTTCTTCAGCCGCTTGTTCACGGATGACTGTCCGCATTTTGATGAGGGTGATGGAGGCTGTGGCGAGCTGTCTATTGGTACAGAGCTGTTTAGCTTATAATGTTGCAAGGCGCTTGCTGGCAGTAAACCGCAGCGGTTCGAGACGTTGGTTGAGTCGGGAGACGGCTTGTAAGACGGCGTTTGAGCCGGGTTGTAATTTCTCGATCATGGCGTTCAGCGTCGCGGGGGCAGGAGCTCGGCGGCTGTACTCAGTGGCGAAGAGCCCACGGACTGCTGGTCTGGCTGAAGTCTACCTGAAGCTTAATAATCTTGTAATATACGTACTTTGCATCGCAAAGGGCAATAATGTATCATTATCAGAATGGTTCTATTTTGACGCCATTTGATGCAGCAAGAACAAGAGCACACAACACACTACTCAGTGCACACAAGCACACGCAGTATTCATACTGTTGAACTTCCATTCGGTTCCACGTGTTTCAGCGCGAAGCTATTGCGCTCGTCTGATATTGTTACCATGGATCGTGAACAATTTACGTATTCAGGTGATACTGTCTGTGGCTCGCAAGTTTTCAAAACCATTGCATCTTAAACAAAAGTCAAAGCCTTCTTCGCATACATGTAAGATTTAAGGCTCCACTGTATTCGTTTATAAGGACGTTGTAAATCCTCTTTAATATTTTAATAATCTATGGCATGAAATTATAAAGTATTTTATAGACCGTGTCCATAGAAAGAATTGGTTTTTCAATGGTGGAAGAATTATCAAAATCTCTTGAGTGTTTTTTGAGATTATCCCCCACACATACACTCACATACGCGCGCGCACACACACACATACAAACTTTCTCTCTTTATAAAGTGAGCGATATGGCTCCGCGGTAACATGTAACGTTACGTCTGGCCGGCCAATCCAAACATGGGTTTTTCGTGGTATCCCCGGGTCGGTAGGTGAATGCTGGGATAATTCTACCACGGATTTCAAGTCCATCATTTCCTTTCACCCGTTTCAGGGCTGCAGGACCAGACGACGGCGGTTGGTGTGTTACGGCAGGACAGTGGTATTTGTTCTTGGAAAGATTTCTTCCTGATGTTTGATGGGATTACTGGAGCCCCCTTCCTGGGAACTGTCTCGATTGCCGCGGGACTTACGAGTGGCGCGAGAATTAGGCATAGATACACGGCGTCAGGACTGGCACCATGTTGGAATCGTGATTCCCGTCCTTGCTAACGCACATCGTCGTTCAGATCTGGTCGCCCTTTTGGACTCTCCATCATTCCTCCCAAGCGTCACGTTAGAAGCAATAAGGGCGCACATGGTCTATAGGTACTTGCAGTGCTGTGCTCCAGTTACTAGAGGTCCCTTTTTGCCTACTCCTAACTCTTCTCTCTTTATAATATAAACAGATTTAGAATTGCTATAGATGTTGTAGTACCTAAGATTCTCTTATCTTATAAAACCAAATAAATAAATAATAATAATACCTTACACATGTTACCAAAACTGCATCAACAAAATGTGTTTTACCACTTACTTTCTCTACCACATACATGATAGGCAGAAAAGGTATTGCATTCCACCTAAAAATTCTATATGGACATTTCACCGGGAATACATGTTTTGAGTACCCGAATCCCTCAAAAGAGCATGTTTAGGAAAAAGTCCGCGCCCGCGCGTGTGTTTAAACATCATATATCAAAAACGAAAAATCGGAATTATACCAAACTTTCTTTTTAAGTTCAATATATTTTCAAAGATACAACATGAAGATTTTGAAGAAAATCACCCAACCACAAACTCCCCTTTACATAAAAATTATTTCGACATTTTTTAGTTTTCGTTTCTCAGAAGTGACTAACGATTTTTATTAAAATACCATATATTAAAGATAGTTATATGACAAATAAAGCATATATCTTTAATTTTCTGGGAATTGCCTCTGAACTTCTCTTTATTCGGAAGGAATTTTGTATAATCTTGTATAATTGGTAATGATTATGCAATAGACGGAAGCGTACTACACAAAAAATGTAGATCTCTTTTAAACAATTTATTCCAAATAAATATTTTTGTGACGTAAGACATTTCCGAGTTATCGTTATTAATGGTTTGAAGTGTTCAATACTTTGTCATTATTTTGATGTCCTGTCGAAACTCAGTTGTTTTCTCGAGATTGCATGGTAACAGTATGGCATTTTAAGGTCAATATATAGCGTCTGGCGGCTCTTTGTGATATCTGCCACGCCGGCCCCGCGACGTCCTTATCTTCCCCTTCTAATGTCTCAAAAAATCTGAATAAAGAATAAGTTGCACTATTATGTAACGACTGAGATAAATTGCGTCACACGGATTCTGTTACAGTTCTGTATTTTCGTTTCACGTAATCGCATCCAGTTCGGTCAAGCGTTGTAATCTACACAAGAAATATAGATCTCTTTAAAACATACAATTTAATTCAAATAACGTTTTTGTGGTATCAGCCATTTCCGAGATATGTGATAGTATTGATTTATCATTTGTTTAAAATGCTGTCGCTATTCAGTTGCTTCTCGTGATCTCGTGATAGAGGTAAGGAATTTTAAGGCCAACATATGGCGTGCTGCTTTTAAATATGACTATGGGTTTGGTTTCCTTTACCCGCATTGGACCTACAACGAAATGGATAATGAAAGTATTTCTGCAAAAGCTCATCTTGATTACCTTGAAGTTGAAAAGTTTTCCTATGAATAGTTTACAGAAGTTATATAAATATAAACGACAATTGGTAAAGAAAATGATGAGAATATAACCCCTCAGTTCTTTTCAATATAATTTTTATTTTTCCTGGAATATCGAAAAAGATATGTTGAGTGCCATTAGTTCCAAACGCCCACGCGTCCCCTTCCACGCACGAGCGCTTCGAAAGGTAAATGAAATTTTCTGATGGGACCACGCCTTCTAATGACGTGTTGTTATGTAATTACATCTCTTAATTTTCATTAGAGAGCGGATCAATATAACACACAGTGATTGCCTCATCTTGCCAGTCACGTGAGTACAAGGCCGCCTGTGTAAACAAGCGATAAAATCAACGCTGGTTGAAGTACTTGAAAAATACCGTTGAAACACAGCTGATTTTCTTTTGGTTAGTACTTGATAAGTACTGTTGAAGTTCAAATTAAATTGAGTTTTATTTATGGGCGCTCTTTAACTGCTGTGGTTCTTAGCGTCCCATTCTGTATTGGGCGTGAAATGCCGTAAATTTTGCTCAGAGGCCTCTTTTTCAGGCTTGAGGTTCTTTTACGTGCCGTAAATCTACGACACGGGACCACCGGCTTTACTTCCCTGCTGAAGGAAGCTATGCTAAGGTTTTTTACGCCCGAAAAAATCCATCGTCCTCCTGGTTTGAACCCGCGACCTCGGGAAGTAGGAAAAAAATGAGTTTTATTTATGGACGCTCTTTAACTGCTGTGGCCCTCAGCGTCCTATTCTATATTGGGCGTGAAAGACAGTAAAGTTTGCTCAGAGGCCTCTTTATCAGGCTTGAGGTTCTTTTACGTGCCGTAAATCTACGACACGGGACCACCGGCTTTACTTCCGTTCCGAAGGAAGCCATGCTAAGGATTTTTACGCCCGAAAAAATCCATCGTCCTCCGCCGGGTTTGAACCCGCAACCTGGGGAACTAGACGCTAACATGGTAACCACTACACCAAGGAGGACGATCTGTTGAAGTCGGTGGTATTTAAACCTAATTGCACAAGTGAAAGCCCAAATTATTATCAGAGACAATTCGTGGGATGTGTGAAGAAAGAATTCAAATAAATATTGTATAAACGTTTCAACAGGAACAATTTGAATCAGTAGTGTCAACAAATGGTGAAAGGAGGGACAGATGCTTCCCCCCTCTAGAATCCTCGGCCACTGAAGTAGTTCATTACTAGTTCATCTCAATGATGCATTATTGACCTAGTATAATTCGGAGGGCCAAATAAAAAATTTCGGTTGGGATGAGTTGAGTGAATAAGGTTCTCCCGGAGTTTTACCTTATACCTACAGAACAAATTTCGGGTAACTCCCCAGCTCTTTGGACACCGGACTCATTTCACCGCTCACTAATCATTATCACTTCTTTCAATGTCTTATAAACCTGAAACGTTATAAGCAACCTTAAAATGCATTCAAAACACAATTATAAGTTCAACTGTTTATTTTTCTCATTGCCATCATCAAAATAATCATCGTCGTTATTGACACACATCACAATTTTTAAATTCAGGTATAAATTTATTTTCTGAAGGAAATGGTCTCGATAACGACCGCATTTTTTCCCAACTATAGTTTGGGTGAATGGTTCACATACCTTTTTTGTCGCCTATGTGGATATTGTAATAACAGATCGATCAACCGATCAATCTAACGACAAGGGTCTATGCAGAGATCATGGAGGAATGCATACAGATGTCGTGATCCATCAATCTCAGATAAATGTATTTTAAATATAGATTTTGGAGGGGAAAGTTGTGGATTTCATTTCAGCAAATTTCCCTATAAAGATGATACACTTGGGTTTTGGAATATGGCAAACATAAAATACGCTACAATTTTAAAAACGTCCGCATTCCTTATACTCAGCTCCTGTTTTCAAGCTATAACAGAGGCATACCGACATTTTGCCCACAATATCAGCCGATTCTCAGTGTTCTTAAGGCAATTTTGAACTTCTTGAAGAATGTGGGCTAAACAGATGCTTGCAAGTTGCTCTAAACTTCTAAAGTCTTAAGATGCGCACAGGGGGTGCGCCGCGGCTGTAATGCGTCATTACGAGCTATACCACATGTTTGTTTATTCAGAACAAAAAGTAGGCACTAGTCGACTACGTTATGAATGCGCTTGGGGGAGAGCGCCAGTGGATTTGTTGGCAGTGCACGTCTTAAGGCTAGAGATTAGAGTGGAGTGAGGGGAGGTCATAGGGGAATGTACAGTAACACAATGAAAACATTACTTACTCACTTTGCAGACCCCAACCTCGCTAGTAAATGCAACTCGGAACAACGGATGTTTTCTTTACATGACTGCCCCGCCCACTTGTTCCGTAAGTGTTTAATTTCTCTTTCCATCGCACGCATTCATATCGTGGTTGACTAGTGCTACTCAGGACAGATATTTTAGCGTTGTTTACTTGCGACCAACGCGGCAATTATTTATGTTTTGTCAGAACCCTCTGAGTATTCTACAAGCAGGGCCAAAAACTATGAACCGTCTGCTCAGTGTATTTCCTGTCCGCGTGCTTGGCGTTCGTTACCGTCTGCCGCTATCATAGAAAGGCGCTGATGAAACCATACAACATTTCTAAAACTACTTTTAAAGGCTTTACTTAACAACTTTATGAAAGGAGATGCTGAAACTGGCCACGTGGTTGTCCATAATTTTTGCCACCTCTTTAGGAAATTATCCATCACTCGCCAATTTTTTTCGAGTCAACAGTTGAAGGCCATGCATATGTAAATACAATTTTGCACCTTGTTTTTTAGAGAATTAACAGCCAGGGAGCGTGATTTTACCTTTTTTTCAAATAAGTCTCTGCAACAGCTTATACGGCCAATATTTCGATGAGAAAAATTGAAAGTGTGTTTGAGGACAGAATTATTAGTATAGATGTGTGGCCCCCCCCGGTCCCCCGACCTAACGATTTCTATCCCTGGGGCAACTTAAAACAAAGTATACAAGACAAACCCACACACCCTGGAAGAATTAAAACAAAATATCCGTCAGGAAATTGCCAGCATTTCTTAACATGAACTATGGCGAGTGATGGCTAGTTTCCAAAAATGTACGGACAGCGACTTTGGCCAGTTTCAGCATCTCCTTTCATAAAGTTGGCAAGTAAAGCCTTTAAAATTAGTTGTAAAAATGCTGTATGGTTTCATCCGCGCCTTTCTATGATAGCGGCAGACGGCAGCGAGTGCCGAGGACGCGGACAGGAAAAACATCGCGCAGCCGATTCGTAGATTTTTGGCTCTCTCTGTAGAAGGTCCTGGTTGTGTATAGCGGGTAAAGGTTATTTGAATGTAAACACGATAACAGCGGCACCAATCCAACCGTATTCCTAAATGCCCGAGTAGTACAGCACACACCATGATGTAGCTTGGTAGCAGAAAACATCAATTTAAAGCAAGTTGCTGCAATTTCCCACAGCAGTGGTGGGAATAGTTCTATCTCGTTTCGACTTTAGGTGGATTGGTTGTGATTGACTCAAACGCCGGCCTGCTCTAGGCATTACACCTTAGATTCCTTCCTGTGGGGCTATATTAAGAATAGGGTGTGTATAAACGGTTAAGTGCTTAATGCAGAAGGATTGAAGGAAAGGTTCAGAGATGTGGTGTAGAGCATCTTTCACCATATGGTAATCAGTGAATCTGACTAACATATGAGTAACTGAATCCTATGTTCAAGTTATCATAGGTAAATGAAGCTGTTTGATTTGACAATTGCAATACAAAAAAATGCAAGTTATTATCTCCATAGTCTTTGATTTATCAATGATGGAAATCCGCCAGAACAAGATGTACATGGAATTACGGAATTAATTTCAATAATATGAAAGTATGCTATGAATGGAGTTTTAAATAGATGCTATTATTTTTGTTGTGTTACTAACACTAGTGAAGAAAATAAAACGAAAAGAAACCACTGCGTCGTCACAACTGTATGAAAATTCCTTATTGACAGTAACGACGAAAAGTACCTAAGAAGATCTGAGCTTCTTGTACTTCTTTTATTAAATACAGTTCAATACATTTCAGCTCTAAAGAGAGACGATGGAGTGGAATGATGGTGTGGTGAAATGAGCCCGGGATTCAGTGGGTTAAGTGCTAAAAAAAAATCTGATGTGTTACACTCACATGACTTTCTCTATTCTTGTACAAACTATTTTTACAAACGCTTATTCTCCATATGTTTCACGTTAATCGAGATATCGAGATGTCAATCTTACTGCTAATTTTCTTGTAGATGCAAGGGGAATATGGTAGGTTTTAAGCGATAGTCAAATATTTTAAGCGCTGGTTGTTATGTGGCGCATTCCATTCTCTTTGCATAGGTATCCAGGACATAAAAAAATGAATAACGAATTTGAGAAAAAGTGTAAGTATTGGAAAATTTAAGGGAATAACAAGCAATATCTCGAAAACGGTTCACTCAACAACAAAAAATGTATATGACATAAATTGTGTATTTTAACGCGATCTACATTTTTTGTGCAGTAAAATTTTGTCTATCTCTTATGGTTTACCAGTTATGCAAAAGTCGTTCACAATGAAGAACACTTTTGGAGACATTCCCAGAAAATTCGAGATATACATTTTATTAGTCATAAAAATACCTTAAACATATGATATTTTAATCAAAATCGTTAGAGCCATTTTTGAGAAAATTAAAATTTTCGAAAAATCTTCCATGTAAAGGGTAGTCTGGGGTGGGGGGATTTTCTTGAAAACCTTCGTGTCGCATCTCTGGAAGATACTAAACCTAAATACCAAGTTTGGTGTTTATCCGACTATTCGTTTCTGAGTTATGCGTTCACAGACACACAGACACACAAACACACACAGACACACACACGGACATGTTTCCAAAAATGCTTTTTTTTGGATTCAGGGGATCTCAAAACATATATTTCCGGTGAAATCTCGGTATCGAATTTTTGGGTGGAATACAATACTTCCCCTACTTACTATACGTAGTAGAGAAAGTAAAAAGAAATGTGGAAAAAAAGAGAGGCAACTCACTCAACCGGAGATCGGACTTGGGCTCTTTAGATTACTAAACAACAGTTTGCCCATTAAACTACGAATTTAGTTTGTTTTTTACACCAATATTTAATGCAATAAAAGGGAAATTTTGCGTGTGAGAAAGCAATCAGGACTTGGATTCTGATGGAATGTCAACTTTTAATTGTTGCTTCATAGCCATCGCTAACATGTACACAAAATCCGTATTTTGGGTTCAAGATTATGAAAACCTACATATTCACGTTTTATTAAATACCTAAGTTAAAGTAAGGAATGATCGCTTATATTGGCAGCATTGCGTGGTTCAGTCTTTAAGAACGGAGGAATAAATAATTCAATTATTCAAATACATAAATAAATAATTCCTCAAACTATGATAATTTTTGTTTAATAATCTCATCAAATCTGTAATAGAATATGGTTGTTTAATAATTTATAATCCATTAAAAAGTTCTCTTCTAAGGCTTAACTCAACAGTATAAAATTTTGCCAAAATTATTTTAGGTATCAAATGCAATCCATCTACACAACTCACATTAAAAGAAATTGGATTTAGAAATTACCAAGATACTAAACACATATTAAATTATAAATTTATATTCAATTCAATTGTTCTGAAGATAAACTTTCCCTTCTGTTATCTCATAATAGTAAGTAAAATCATATGGAGAAATTAAAACATCATCAATTTGGGTCACAATTGGATGTCTGGATTGAATGTTTGTCTACATTACCCAACTTAGCTATTTTTCATCCTCGATACTGTGTCGACTGAAAGGTTCTCTTCAATAATTTGAATATTGATACCAGTACTTTTTCCAACATGAGGCATGTCATAATCTACAATTGTTAGAATTTCTTCAGAGATTTCCTAAGGATGTATGGAATATATTCTTCCCTGATGATTCCAAAAAAGTATCAGAAGGAGTGGGAGCGGCAGTATATCATCATAATTTAAATGAATGAACTCTAATTAAAATAAATGATAAATGATCTGTTAATATTGATTCGGCTGAAATGTTAGCTATTAAGAAGCTGTACAAATTATTAGAAAACATAGATATAAATTTAATATTATATCTACATATAGTAAATATTCTCTTCTGGAACTACAAAATTTCACTATAAAGAAAAATATGTCCCTTGGAAGTGGAAATTAAATTTTTAGTTTATCAAGCTCAACTTGATAAAATAATGATTAACTTGATATGGATTCCAGGGCATAAGGATATTGTTGGCAAAAACAACCAGAAATAAAGGCGTTAATTCATCAGATCCACTTCATTTAAAGGATGCGAAAAAATTTTATCCTTAATACATGGTGTGATAAATATCTTCATAATTTGGATTCTATTAAGAATTTATATAATAAAACCTTGGTTCGTAATATCAACATCAAGAAAGAAGACCTTAAAGGTAAACGCAAGTATCACGGAGGGGCCCTCGACCGGGGCAGTGCACCACAAGTAGACCAGTCGGCCCTTTTTGTTTCCAACGTGACCCATGGGAGGGAAGGATGAGGGGAGATACCCGAAGGGCGATCAGATCCGGATGCCGACGGGCGCAAGCATGGACCGGGTCCCTAACGTTTCCAGATAGAACGCATCCGACGCCGCACGATCCCTGCCCACGAAGCACCAACCTCCAGGGTCCCCCGGAGCGGAGCTCCACGTTGAGGAGAGACCTAACTGAGCGGTACTGCAGCGCCAGGGAAGAAACCTTTACAGAGCACAAGCCACCGTTCAGCCGCAACCCACCGAACACCGTGGCCTGGCCCTACAATCTTGAAACAAACAAATGACAAGGAAGATTACGGGAACAGGAAATGAGAGGAAGGAGAGTCGTGGTAGAAGATAAACCACCTCAGCATTCGCCTGGCGATCCAGAGAAACCACGAAAAACCCATGGGCCAAAGTGGTCGGTCGCCGGGGATTGATCCCGGGGCCTCCCGAATGCAGGCCACAGACGTAACCGCTCGGTAAGAAGACCTTAAGACTATTTCAAAAATAAGATTACAAGTAGCTTTTACATAAGATTTTCTATATAATTAGATAAAACTATAAATAACAAATGTTTATTTGGAAATTTAGAATTGCTTGGATGTTCTTCAATGAATAGGAAATAAAAATTTCCAGAATTGTACAAATTAGGTTTTTCTGGGACCATTAAAATTACCAATATAATCCAATGTGATACAACAAAGGTATATAAAATCATAATTCATATCGTAAATGTAAAATTAAATTATAAATTACGATTATCTAGCCTTGTTGGATATTGAGCATTGTCAATAATTTTATAGATGGGGAATATAGACGTGACTTCAGGACGTAATTAAATAAGAATAAAGAAGGAGGAATAAATAATTTATACCTCCGACTTTTGTTTTAAAAAAATCTGGTGTTTTGCATTAAACATGACTTTATCTACTCATTCCTCTACAAACTGTCATTACAAAAGTTCATTATTCTATTTATTGTTAATCCAGATAAACTTTCAATTCACATTTACACATTTCCTTATAATAAGATACAGTACGTAACGCGATAGTCAGATATTTAAGAGTGTTTCGTTATGTGATGGCTTTAAAATGGCATGTTTTATGCATGACCACGAGAAAGAAACGAATAACGACTTTCCACTTGAAGAAAGTATACGTACTTGAAAATTAAAACTAATAACAAGGAATATCTCGGACATGGGTAAAGCCGCAAGAAAAGTTTATTTAACATAAACTGTGTGCTTTATGGAGATCTAAATATTTTGGTGTAGGTAGTGAGATTTTATCTAACTCTTACGGTTAACCAATTATATAAAAGTCATTCAAAAGGCTAACTTCAGAGGCTATTCCCAGAAGAGATTCAAGATATACATTTTATTTGTCATAAAAATGTCTTAAACATATGATACTTTAATAAAATTTACTATTTTAAGAAAATAAAATATAAAAAAATTTGCCATGCAAAGGGTAATTTGGGGTGAGAGATTGTTTTTTTTTAATCTTCGTATCACAGCCTTAAAAGAGGTTAAACTCAAATACCAAGCTTGATATTTAACTGACTTTTCGTTTTAGAATTACTATTCACAGACAGACAGGCAGGCAGACATACACACACAGATCATTTTTATGTTTACATACGGTACAATATTTTGCAATATGATTTCTCCTTCGTTTTGTTTATTTTATCTGATTAATTTTCCTTTTAGTACGCCGCAAGAATAATGTAACCTCAGAATCAACATAAAATAACTCCTAAAGCTGTTTGGGCTGGTTTGGATTGTGAAACAAAGGGGATTTGGCACCGATCCAGGAATGAGGATATTGTACCGTTTCCCCATGCAGGGGCGCCTCCGGGAGGAAGAGATAAGGCGGCGAAGGGAGACACCGGGCGGCCGGAACCAGGAGTGTCGGCACAGCAATGACAGGGTTTCCTACAGTTTCCAGATTGAGACGCCCTGGCAGTCGGACAGGCAGCCCGGGGACCCTGCCCCACACAGGGCCCAACGTCCCGCCCCAAGGGGCAGTCCTTATACCCCGGCAACCAGACGAAGGCCGGGAACGCAGGAAGTTTACAGAGAGCATCCTTTTTCCTTGCCACGCTCCACCGAAACACCATCGCTGACACTTCCAACACAGGATCAGACCATCGGGGTGAAGGATGAGTTAAATGATTAATTGAGGAACAGGGAATTCGGGGGATGGAAGAAACCCCAGCATTCGGCTGACGACCCGGGATAACCCCGAAAAGATGGATCAGAGTGGGCAGTCGCTGATGGTCGAACCCGGGACCTTCCGAATGCGGGTCACAGACGTTACCGCCTGAGCCATCGGTTAAGCGCTGTTTAGTAATAATATTTTTTTTATTATATATTCTTTATTGTCGCTTCAATTTTATAGTCATATCGCGACTACTTTCTGCGAAACTATGTTAACTACGGGTTACTTTCACTGCTACATTACTCTACCCTATAAGTTCAAAAAATTAATTGCTCATTTTGTATGTGGGCAGTAACTTGCTAATTTGCTTTTAAAAGTTACTTTGAATTATGAAAATATCTGATGTTACATTCATCTGACTTTTTCTACCTACTATACTTTATTTTGATATAGCTTCTACAAACTATTCTTACAAAAGCTTATTTTTCTATCTACTTCATGTTAATCGAGATAAATATTTCAGAAATAACTACATTACACTTCCGTTGAAGCTAGAAGGGAAACGGAAACGGAATCGACAGTCCGATGTTTCAAAGCCGGCTCGCTGTATGGCGCTCAGAGATCCCATACTCTTTTCATGATATCGCGAGAAACAACTGAACAACGATAGCTAACGATTATCACATTAATTGTTGATGCCATAGAAAACGTTATTTTAAATAAATTATGTTTTATAGAAATCTAGATTTTTAGTGTTGTAAGTGTTGTATATCTCTTATGGTTTACCAGATAAAGAAAACTATACAGGCTGTCCCGTAGCTCAGTCGGTAGAGCACCTGCCTGTTGTGCGAGGAGTCCCGGGTTCGATTTCCAGCTGGGGTGGGAATTTTTCTCTAGCCAAGATTATTCCCTATCCCCACAGAGTCTGGAAGTATGAATGTGTGTGATTAAAGTATAAAACCCAAAGAAAAATCAGAAATCCAGTGACAACGAGGTAATACCATTACCGATAGGCAAATATGTTCCAAAGGTAAAAGGCCGCCGATATGAGCATTGCAGTTAAAGCCGGAGTATAAATGGAACAATTAAATATGAATATAAAATTCCTTCCGAGCGAAGATGGCTTCATATGCTATTCCCAGAAAATCAAAAAATTCAAGATATACATGTATCTTAAACATGTGGTATTTTTATCAAAATCGTTAGATTCAGTTTAGAAAAAATCAAAAATTTCGAAAAAATCTGGTATGTAACACACACACACACACACTTTATGACTTTATTGGGAATCAATTAAATTTCAAATTTATATACTTTTAAGAACGTTTAAAAGACAGAAGCATTCACTATTAGCCAAGGAACATGTAATATGAAATTCATTTTACTGACGAATACAACGATCCATGGTGCTTCATTTCAGACGTGAAACTATTGACTGTAAAAACAGCTGATACACCCAGTGCACAGCACAGATCAACCACAAAGATATCGATTCTGGCTGTCCCTTTATCGAATGTTCAACTCCCATAACTCCGGTTGTATTGACTGTAACGGCAATATTGTTTAGATATATAATACGCCAACTAGCGAATGCATACGAATAACTGTGATGAAAAATTGATTTAACTTCTTAAATATTCATATCGAAATGTTATTAATAATTGTTTTCAGAAATATTATGCTCATAGATGTTTTAACGTTTTTCAGAAGACTCAATAATAGGCAAGATATATCGATGTTTCGACTTCATGATTCATTACCCCCCCCCACCCTTATCTATAGCCAAGTGGAATCTAAGGTATGTACCAAGCATACCAAATTTCAAAACATGGAATTGGATTATATACAAAAACTTCCCCAAAATGTGTTTTAAGGTCTCCTGAACCCCAAAAGGCTCCTTTAGCGCGCGCGCGTGTATATACAGGGTGCACCGAAAATATTTCGGAAATGGAAAGCGCTATTGATGTGCAGTTTTCACAGCATTGATTGGTAGTCAGGGGCTCGTAAATTTAGCCTATAAACAGATTTTAATAATACTGAGAAAGTGTATTTTTTGAGCTAAACATGCAATTTTTAAATGGAACAATGCTTAGTTACATCAACAGAATAAAGGTAGGGTAAATTAGAATGTCAATGGTCTTTGTTGCAAGATTCTAGTGCAAGTGGTTTACGAGAAATCCATTTAGACAAGCTGTAGTACTTCGTGCACTATGGGCTGGGCAGCCATCATGTTGGTACCACAGGTTCCTCCTAGTCTGCAAAGGAAAGTCTTCTAGCATCTGTGGCAGATGGTCTGTCAGGAGGCTGCGATACTTGTGCGAGTTCATTGTTCCTTCCATGAAAAAGGGCCTATGAGCTGATGGTTCACTATCCCAAACCACACGTTTAAACTCCATGGACGCTAACGTTCCACCTGACGAAGCCAAAGAGGATTGTCAACAGACCAATAGTGCATGTTTCTGCGGTTTACCTGGTCATGATTAATAAATGTTGCCTCATCACTAAACAAGATACATGATGAATCTGGAGTATCATGTCTTAATGCCCATGTACAAAAGTTAACATGATTCTCAAAATCGTTTCCATGCAGCTCTTGATGGAGAGAGATGTGATAGGGATGGAACCTATGTCGATGGAGAATGCGCGGTACACTTGCTTGACTTAAGCCACTTCCATGTCGATTGTGCAGGAACTAATTTGCGGATCTAGTGCAACGGCAGACAAAACATTAATTTCTGCCTCTTCTCCAGTCACTTGTTTGTTTCTGTTACGTTTTCTAGGTGTTACAGTACCACTTTCACGTAATTGGTTGAAGAGATTGATAAATAATTGCCGAGATGGTTTACGTCTATTGGGATACGTTTCCGTATACACTTTCCATTTCCGAAATATTTGCGGTGATGACGTGTGTGAACTCAAAAAGGAAAACTGGGATAAACTTGATATTTCAGTACCTTCTAAGGCCTTAACTACCCTTTTATTTTCCCAAATGTGGCTCAAACGAAATTTCTGCGAATAGATATT
The DNA here is from genome assembly GCA_030765065.1 of Deroplatys truncata. Classification (NCBI taxonomy): domain Eukaryota; kingdom Metazoa; phylum Arthropoda; class Insecta; order Mantodea; family Mantidae; genus Deroplatys; species Deroplatys truncata. Next base: position 64,422,700 of record CM060988.1, on the reverse strand, counting down.
CTTAATGAAGTTGTATAATTTTATATAATTGTAAAGCCCTAAGAGATAGACAACCTTCTTCTTTCCCTGTTTAACCTCCCCAGGAGTGACAGGCGGGTGCCTGGGGTCAGAGACCCGTCGAGGAGCAGGCACTCATGGATCAGACAGAATATCCAGGATGGGTGATCAGCCCGATGCCTGGTATGGGAGGAAGCAGTTGGTGGAATGAATGGCGGGGGAAACCGGAGAACCCGGAGAAAACCCGCACAGACGCCGCTTTGCCCACCACAAATCCCACATGCGGGTCCCTGGGATTGAATCCGGGCCGCCTCAGTGAAAGGCGAACGATCTATCCACTCGGCCACGGCGCCGCCTAGATAGACAACCACTATATGAAAAATGTAGATCTCGTTATTTAATATAAATGCGTTTTTGTGGCATTTCCGAGGTGCTTGTTGCTATTGTCTTAAATTTTTCCAAAACTTGATCGCACATTTTTAGAAGTATTAAGTCACTATTCGTTTGTTTCTCGGTATTTCAAAGCCGTCATATCATATAGCGTCGCGCTTTTTAAAGATTTGCACCACTGTAAAACGATTTTTCGCATTAAAATAATCATGGAAAACCCAATCCAATCTAGAATGTGTAAAATTTGCATTTTTATTTAATAGCGCGGCGTGCAACAATCTAGAGTAAGCTCTATTTCCGCAGTAAACTACTACTAAAGTCAATACTCGGTGACTTCCATTCGAGAGTAGACACTTCCGAAGTATATTACTCCTTTCAGATACTCCTGGAAAAATTACTACACAAATGTCGGAAGCACCGTCATGCAGTATGATACTACGGAACTAAATAGAGCATAAATATAGGTCAGAATTTACTCTCGCCACTTAGTTGGAGTAACTCACCTATCCGTTGAACTACAAGACCATATTGAATTTGAAGGATAATATTTTGTCGTGTTTAAGGATTACTTAGATTACATTGATGATCTCTGTAAAAAAAAACAACGGGAATGCGATAGTGCGTGTAGTATGGATAAGTCGAGATCCATATGATACTTATTCAGAGAGAGAGAGAGCGAGTGGGTGTTCAAGGAATGTTTCGATGTTAGGAAAGAATCTTTTGCATCCCTTTTGAACCTGCTTGGAGAGCATCCACAACAAAACTCACGACATACGAGTACATTCAGCTGTTTCACCCAAACTGCAATTGTTATGCGTCCTCTGAGTTTTTGTACCGGAACATTTCAGATAGTTACAGGCGAACTTATACACGCCTGCTGATCGTATCTTTCATCAAGTTGTTAGCCCGCTTTTGAGGTTAAGAACAAGGTACTTACATAACTAAATATGAGTGTTCAGAAAATAAAAGGCAATTCTTCACATTCGCAGAATTCCCATGCACTGGTGCAATTGACTACACGCACATTCCTATTTAGTGCCCATCCGGTGAAAATGTGAATCTTTCCGAAATCAGAAAGGGTATTTCTCCATCAACATGCAAGTGATCTGCGATGCAAATGTGAACATTAGGAGCATTGTTTCCAACTTTATAAGCTGTCTTTCAGTATTTTTCGTCGCTCGAAGCATTAAACTCGTCCATCATGACTTTCTAGGCATTTCTCTTCCAGCATCTTTACATCATGTTTTTTTTTTTTGTTTTTTTTTGGCACTCTATGTTGTTTAAGTGGATTTTCATTATCTCTATCAACAAACATTATTTTCTTTCGCTGACATTTTCACCCCTTTTCCTATCGCACATAACTTATCCATTATCGCTTCAAGTAAATCGTGCAAACAAAACAATACTCCGGGAGTAATGAGCTTTTACTTCCGTAGACGTAACTAAAAGAGAAATTGATTGAACGCTCCAACGTTACTTCCGAAGTAAACTGCTCCCGTAGTACTGACTTCTTTAGTAAACGTTACTTCCGAAGTAATTTACTCCAATAAGGTGCACGCTGGTGTTGGGCAATCCGAAGGAAAACTCGAATTATTCGATAGTCGCAAACAACCGAATTATTCGGTAGTTTCCGTCAGTATTCGATGTTTCATTCGGTTTACCGAGTATACTTGCCGTGCTTCAAAAGGATAGTAGTTTTCATTCGGTTTAACCAACCAATAAGATTGGAGGAATATAGCGCCCTGCCAACTATATTACTATATCTAAAGCAATGAATGACGCACTTTCCCATACCAGCAATTTTAATACAGTTTGCATACAGATAATGCTGCCATTTGCTGAGAGATTTTCAAACCATTAAACCCTCCCCTCTGAATCTCACTATCACAACCTCTTGTGTGTATGGTGGAATACACTCACCGATAACCGTGCAGTCATAGCTATGAAGGAATTAGAAAATAAGATATTATATTAACTTAAATTGGAAGGGGGGGCAGGAAATTAAGAATAGGAAATTTCTTAACGCAGCTTAAAGCTGCCGTAATGCCGTCGACTTTCGTGCGAAAGTTCTTTTGTTCTTAAAATTTTGCTCTTTTCCTCCTGTTAATTACATTTTAAATTAAATGTCAATAAAGTTAATATCACTGCATAAGTTAGGTTACAAAATAAAAATAAATAAATTAAGCAAAATAAAAATGGTTAATTAATTTAGGTTATAATAGCACATTGTAAATTTGAAGGTTAAATTTCGCACTACTTGGATTTGTGCCAGCATGTTTTGATAATTTTGTGTGCATTGGAGCTGTTACTACTTTTCAAGTTCTAATACTCTCAAAATGCATCAATGATACCTGAACTTTATTTCAAATGTCATTCACGTGACTACTCTAGGGATCCGTAAAATAAATAAATAAATAAATAAATAAAATAAAAACCTTCCTCTAGCATTGCACCATTTAGTAATGATTTTTTTCTTATTGGCGCTGCACTGTGAATTTTGCAAATACGATTGGCATTAAATCTTGTAAACCATTTATTATAATTTCAGTTAAAGAGCAACAAGAGAAAAATGCTGCGACAAATCGGAGTAAAAAAGGGTTACAAAAACTGAATAACCTGTTTGGCTTTTATTTGCATTTATTTATTCATACTCAACTAAAAACAATTAAAAGTCAAATTGTTATTATGCTTCAGCACGTCAGTCCAATTTCGAAAATTATAATTACATTTCACCGAACATAACCTAACGCAGTACATCATGATATGCATTATGTATAAACAGAGCAATTTGAAACTGTGTAATGCACATATTTAACTTAATTGATTACTTAACAATTGCAGCTTTACGGCCAAAATTCCGTTTCCGGACCACATTAACAGCGTGTTTACGTCGTGCTGCAAATATAATTTACAAGCACCATAAAACCGAATGCTACCATACAATCTACTGTGCGACTATCAAATAGTGTTGCCAATCCAAAAAGTTGAATCTCGCAACAGGTGGAACAAAATTCCGCTACATTCGCTATACTACATTATATCTATCATTACTATAAGTCATAGTCTCCCTTTTTGGTAATTTAGGCCTATTTTATTGATGGTAGTTTATATTTTGTTTAAGTGAATAATTAAGTTAAAATGAATTTAATAATTGTACATTTCTTAGTAAAATGTAACAATTTGCAGAAATATCTTATGTCAACCACTTGTCGGAAAACAACTGTTTTCTGGCTTTATCTTTCAACATTTCTCCGCGGTATTCCCTGATTTTTTTTCTCTCTCTCGTAAGGGTGGAGTACCCCTTATCACTCATGTTTAGATAATTGGTAATACTTAAATAACTAAGTAATTTTATAGAATATAATTGAAAATTTCTACGTGTTTATTTTAATAATCATCATAAATCTATTCTTTAAATTAAAATTGACAAAAGTCCCACATTTTCCCACTTTCGTTATGTTTTTCGCCGCAATGTCTCCCGATTCTCGAAGCCTCAAATTTTACTACGCGTAGCAGAATTCCGCTATGGTTGGCAACACTGCTATCGAAAAAAAACAGTTTTCAGCTTTCACTACTACTGTTACAGTTCAAACTGTTAAACTGAATGAAAACTATCGTTTAATAATCGATTAGGTAAAACAACATTTCGCTTCGGTTAGCTCATTGGTGCAGGCTGCACGTAACTCAACTCATAGTGCGAATATAACAGCATAAACATTTACATAATTATTGCAAACATGGATTAAATAAGTCAAATAGACATGGGGCGATTCATGAATGAATCGTTCATATGAACGACTACAAGGAAAGAATCGTATGAATCGTGCCAGTCTTAGCATGAATTGTCGTTCAAAATGAATCGTAAGAATCGTGCATGAATCGTGGTTCAAAATTAATCGTAAGAATCGTACATGAATCGTCGTTCAAAAAGAATCGGCATGAATCGTCGTTCAAAAAGAATCCCAAGAATCGTGCATGAATCGTCGTTCAAAAAGAATCGTGATCAGGACATTCTCGATTCATTCTCGCTTGCGCTTTGTTTACTACTCACTCTTAGCTTTGGCTTTCAAGCCGAGCCCGGACGAACGCTGCCGAGTGAGCACGATGATGAGCAGGAAAGTTGCCAAGCATTGTGATGCTATATCATAGTATACGAAAACAGAACAGCACCGCAATATTATATATTGCCGAGTTCTGTCGATTCGTAGTAGTGAATTGCACAGGTTGAAAGATTCGTTAGAATTTATAATGTGAATTGGTATATCAACACGATTCTTTGAGATGCTGATGGCATAGCCTAGGAGTATCGAGTTCAGCCGAGAAAGATTAATTCTTAAAAACAAATTGCGTAAATAGCTGTAAAGCGCAGTAAAATGAATCGTAAGCATTGCCAATGGATGAACGGAGGCTGCAGCACGTGGTATAAACAATAGAAGTACGAGGGCTGATCAATAAAGACAGGCTGATTTTTTTCTGTAGTTTTCTTGATAGTTTTTTGTTTCTACCACGAATACTTGAAAAGAGCAGGGTTTCATGTATAATGTCCATAAACGACAACACTCTCGTAACGGTAGGTTGGTAGTAATGCTGTATATTGTTGACCCTATTTGAATTTCGCATACCACAAAATGGAGGTGACACGAGAGGAGCAATACAGCGTAATAAAATTTTATTTTCGTTTAAATCATACAGCGTTGAAACTTTCGAAAAGCTGAAGCAAGCATACGGTGAAGATGCACTACCTCGTGCAGCGGTGTTTAGGTGGTTCAAGGACTTCAAAGAAGGGCGAGTCCTCTGTGCTAAGCAAGGTGGGCCTGGTGTTTCGGAATGGAATGATTTACCAGCATGCAGTCCCCCCCTCACACTACTGTTACAGCAGCTACTACACGTCAGTATTGGCTACACTGAGGAAGCACATTACACGGAAACGTCCAGAACATCATCGGAATGGGTGGCGACTTCATCACGACAACGCGCGGCCTCACGTCGCAAATCAAGTCCAGGAATTTTTGGCTAAATTCAACATTACCTGTGTGCCGCATCCGCCTTAAAACCCCGGTCTTACCCCCTGTGATTTCCTTTTATTCCCATTACTAAAGGCAAAGCTCCGAGGCATTCGATTTGAGAGCACTGAAGCAGTGCTAAAGAAAAGTGAGGCGATTCTCAAAGACCTGACAAGGAATGGCTGCACCATGTGTTCGAGGACTGGCAGGGACGCTATAAAAAGTGCATTCAGTTAGGAGGGGACTACTTTGAAAAAGATCATGTCAACATTGAAATGGAGTAATAAATATCTGTGAGAAAAGAAATCAGTCTCAGCCTTTATTGATCAGCCCTCGTAATTTTCAGTAGTTTATTGAGAGATCTGATACACAGTATTGCATGCTTACAGTGTAGTAAGTATTATAATATACTATACCAGAATATGTGCAAAATGGAGGAAAAATAGGGATTTTTTGAATTCTTGGTTTGAATAACTTTTAAAATTATATAATTTAAAGGTATTAATTTGTATACTATAATCTACATTAAAAGTATAAGAACACGCATCGATATAACTAAGCCAATTCTAATGCATTAAAAGTACCTCGAATATGCTGATGAAATATTTATGTAAACAATTATTATTCTCTGCATACCGGGTTTATACTTTTTCACGTATTTATAAAAATTATATAGCTTATTTTCGCGTGCAACTTCGGTAGTAGTGACGAATAATAACAACAGCAATAATAATAATAATAATAATAATAATAATAATAATAATAATAATAATAATAATAATAATAATAATAATAAAAATGGACAAATGTAAAATTCAGACAGCGGAAATGAGATTTTTACGAAGAACTTGAGAATGCACTGGGTTAGACCTAATAAGAAATGAAACGATAAAATTAGATAACTGAATATTTATAAATTATATCATAAAATTGAAGAAAACTAACTTAATTGGAAAGCGATATGAACTACATGACTGAAGAAAGAATTCCACTATTAATTAATAAATACAAACCGTCGGGAAAAAGAGACATCGTATACCCCAGAAAAAGAGAGGAGTAAAGTAAAGAATCGAATGGAATGCCTAATCATCGAAATGAAGAATATAATAATAATAATAATAATAATAATAATAATAATAATAATAATAATAATAATAATAATAATAATAATAATAATAATAATAATAATATCTTCATAATTACTTTGCATAATACCTTATGTAATTGTAACTTAAGTGGAATCACACAGGTTGATTTTTATGACAAATTCAGGAAACTCGCAAGTGTATTACCCAAAATAACGCGGAAAGCGCTTTTACATACATTGTCTTCTATATGCCAAAGAAAAAGATCATAGTCCCCATCGTAACAAAAAAAAGTCCTGATTGCGTATTTTAGCTGCAAACTGCAAAGTACAAAGAATCGTGAGTGAGAATAGACGGCAGGCAAGGCGGTGATTCATGAACGAATCGTGCACTAAGGCAGGCGAGCAGACAAGGGTACGATTGATTCATGATTGAATCGTGCAGTAGGGTAGACCAGCAGACAAAGTGACGATTCATGAACGAATCGTGCGCTAGGAGAGACTAGCAGACAGGTAGTAAGAGGACGATTAATGAATCGTGAGCGAATCGCATGAATCGATTACTGCAAAAGAACCGCTCAACCCAACTCTACAGACAAGATCATTGTAGCATTATTTAGAGGAGTTTGCAACATATGTTGCAATCCCCTCTGTTCTTGAGAAAACCAAAAGAGCAGATAGTCCACAGGACTGACATAACGAGCTTAGGTATGTTAAAAGATCACTATATTTTGTCATGGAGTTTTGCTTCCGAGACTACTGCAAAAGTAAGATCTTTTCACCATCAAATAAAGATAATCAAACCAATGGTTATACAAAGATGTTGTTATTTTAAACACTAAATTCTAAGAAAGCCCCCAAACAATAATTCTTTTGGCAAAGTTGGGTATAAAACCATAAAAGTATCAAAGTTAGCTAGTTATACCTTTAGCGCTATCTGTGATGGTTTTAGTTAACTACTTCAAGACGGCGTCGTCAGCTGTACTCCTGTTAGTGGCAGATACTTGTGAGCAATACAATAACGTCACAAGTTCATATTGACTGCCTCGGTGTTCCACATGCTATCTTCTCAAACCAGAGGTACCGGGTTTGTATTCCGGCTAAGGCGGGATTATAATCTACTCTCCGCGGGGTCTGGAAATATAAATGCGGGAGTGAATGTGTGTTATACCGTAAATTAATATAAGACCCAACGATGCGTTACGGTTACTAACATTAAAATTTCTCTCTCAAGTCAAGCCATCAATTTGACCACAGAAGTTAACTAAGGTTACACAAATAAAAACTAATAATATTGCTATTATCTTCTTTTTTGTTGTCATTTTTATACTACCATTTTGAGGGTAGCAACAATCTGTTGTAAGCTAGTGTTCTGTACGTAAGTAAATAAATAAATTTTATATATATATACAGTGTTATGTTGTAACTTTCAGCTCTTGAAAGGTGTGTTTATATCTGGAAGTAACTATTTTGAAGACCGTGATGAAGCAAATCTTACATAAATTAAGTCCTCTCTGCGCTACATACCCTGGCAATATCCTGTTTTATCCTAAAGACTTAAAACTAGATTTTGCAATCTTTGAAATGCTGATTTATTAAGATAACATTATTATTATTATTTATTACTGTTATCATCGATATCATCATGCTTATTATTATCATCATCATCATTAAAATAACCATTATAATTTATAGGACCTTACAACTCTGCAATTATTATGACGTCCTATACAAGGAACACTGCAGAAACAAAAAGAGAAAAACACCAAAAGAAGAACAGTAATTCCAGCAAGTTCTCCTTAAAAAGAACTAAATTCTTCCACGAAGAAATAGACTGGAAAAAAAGAAGCTTCAAATGGAGCCAAATGCTACAAAACCTACTGCAACAAAAATGGCGGAGGAAAGAAGAAGCCAAAGAAAGCTGTACAAAAGAGGATTATAACACATCATCAGAGAGGAGGGAGAAAACGATAACACAGCTTACATTCATTGTAACGAGCTAGTTTCTAAGTCTAAGTCTGAAGAGGGATGAATGAAATATAAGTGTAGTGAATGGTCTCATGAGCAGTGTGCTGGCATTGATGATGATGCTGACAAAACATACACTTGTGATTTCTACATATAAAGTGAATTTGAAAATTTCTAAAATTATTTTTATTTTGAAATTTACACTTCAATCTAAGTACCCTGTTTTATTCAACTAGTCTGCCAAAACGGGATATTAGCATGAATTCAGAAAAAAATCTGATGTGTTACACTCACATGACTTTCTCTAATCTTGTACAAACTATTTTTACAAACGCTTATTCTCCATATGCTTCATGTTAATCCAGATGTTAATCTTATTGCTAATTTTCTTGTAGATGCAAGGGGAATATGGTAGTATTTAAGCGATAGTCAAATATTTTAAGAGCTGGTTGCTATGTGGAGTATTCCATTCTCTTTGCATTACCAGGAAAAAAATGAATAACGAATTTCCATTTGAGAAAAAGTATAAGTATTTGAAAATTTAAGGGAATAACAAGCAGTAACTCGAAAATGGTTCACTCAACAAAAAAAATGTATATGACATAAATTGTGTATTTTAACCGATCTACATTTTTTGTGTAGTAAAATTTTGTCTATCTCTTATGGTTTACCAGTTATGCAAAAGTCGTTCACAATGAAGAATACTTTTGGAGACATTCCCAGAAAATTCGAGATATACATTTCATTTGTCATGAAAATATCTTAAACATATGATATTTTAATCAAACTCGTTAGAGACATTTTTGAGAAAATTAAAATTTTCGAAAAATGTTTCATAAAGGGTAATCTGGGGTGGAGGAATTTTCCTAAAAACCTTTGGCATCTCTGGAAGATACTGAACCTAAATACCAAGTTTGCTCGTTTCTGAGTTATGCTGTTCACACACACAGGCACACACACAGACATGTTTCCAAAAATGTTTTTTTTGGATTCAGGGGCTCTCAAAACATATATTTCCGGTGAAATCTCGGTATCGAATTTTTGGGTGGAATACAATACTTCTCCTACTTACTATACGTAGTAGAGAAAGTAAAAAGTATTTTGATGGTTGTGCTTGTTATAAAGCTATTTTGTCATTAGCAATTTGAAGTAGACACATCAGGTGATTCATCATTAAATGATTAACAACGTATCATGCAGAGTTTATAAAATATGTGAAGCACCCTGTTTTGTCCGACTTCCCTCTATATTGGCCACTTCATTTTCTTCGAAATTTGCGAAGATCTCTTTTTCCCTTTGGCTTATAAAATAAGATAGCTTTGGTAGTCTACAAGCTAGCATTCTCGTCACATGGCCTTTCCACTGGTTCTGGTATCATATATTTCATCTACTATATTTAGATGGACCATCTTGATTTCTCACTCTGTCTCTTCTTGTCTTACCAACAATGGATCGTATAAAGCGCATTTGTACCGCTTCTAAGCGTCGTTTATATTGGCTCCTTAGAGTCCATGTCTCAGAGCAGGTTTCAATATAACATTATATAGTCTATGTTTTATATCTGTCCTCATGTTCTTAGCAAAATATTTTAATACATCCATTTAACTCGTATTTCATTATATTTGTTTCCAAGTCAGCGTTGATCTGCTCGGTACTAATCTTACATCGCAAGTATATACCCAAATGATGACACTTGTTCAATTATACCACCATCTGTCACTAAGTAGGATTATAGGTGGTTTAGACAAACATAATAATCTAATGCTTCTCTCGTGGCCCGCTGTGTGGCGGACATTTAACCTTCTAGATCTCATCCCTGTACTATACCATCTTGCTTCGTCACGTCTCCCAAATGCCTTAGTGCTAGGCACTTTTTAGGGACTTTGAGACACTCACGAGAGAATGGGAAGAAAGAAGAACAGCAAACTTGCTGTACCAGCGCCGGAAGGAACCTCCGCTGATCCTACGACACCGGGGGAGGGGGTGGGGACGTCGCTGGCTCGCCGACTGCTGTAGCCAGTCCGGTCTCTGCCGCAACCGATTGCCGCTCACCGCAACATCTGCCGAGAGGGCCGGCTCTCCATCGCCGTAAGGATCTTCTTTCGCCACGGTCTCTGCATAGCCGCCACCACAGCAGCAGCAGCGGCAACCAACACAACAGAGCATTACACATACTTCGAGCCGCAGCCGCCGACTCCGACTAGTCAGCACTAGCACTACAGCCTCCACAACAACCTATGACGCCACCACCCTCACCAGAATCGCTGCGTCCCAGAGACCAAACACCCTCATTCGCCTGCCGCTGGCTGACCCGACCGACCGCGAGGCAACCTTGAAGTCGGGTCTACCCTTCTCAGGGCGGGTTTCACGTAGCGAGGTTAGCTGAGCAGAAAGTTACCAGCTATGTCGCCGCTGCTGTAGCTGCGGTCACGATGCTGCACCATCCAGGTGCCACTACTGCGGCACTCCGAGCTGGACGGCTGACTGCAGAGCTAGCGACCTCTACCGTCGCCGCCGGTCCTACGCCACCTGCAACGGCTACGGCTACTTTACTGGATAGGCGCAGTGCCCGCAGTACCCTCGACAGCGCCGACAGACGCCTCAAAGAGCACCAGCTTCTCCAGTCGCGAGGATCTCACAGCAACCTTCTCCAACCAGGGAGACAGCACAGCCGGAACAGCCAACGCCACCAGGATGCACCACCGACGAGCGCCTCCGGGAAGCCGTCCAGGATCTCCACATCGAGGTGCCGAACATGACCGACCACCTCGGGGCCGTCGAAGAACAACACAGCACATCGCCTACGCCGTAACTGAAGCACACACCGAAGCCTGTTTCCGCCGCATCAACCACATAGAAGTCACTGTGCCAGATCTCCACGCTCACACCGCAGCCTTCACTTCCAAATACAACCATTTCTTCACACCCCCACAGTTACTAGGAATCACAGTCACCGCATCACGCAGCTACAGGAACAGACCTCCCAGAACAAGAGCAAACCATCCAGTCAATACAGCGGAAACTATCCCGTATTGAACACAACCAGACGCTTATTTTTTTATGGACGCTCTACTATACTCATTAGCGTCCCATTCTACAGAGTGAGCCAAAAGACTCCGAACCGGCTGCGCGGTGTTTTTCCTGTCCGCGTCCTCGGCGCTCGTTGCCGTCTGCCGCTATCATAGAAAGGCGCGATGAAACCATACAACATTTTTAAAACTACTTTTAAAGGCTTTACTTACCAACTTTACGAAAGGGGATGCTGAAACTGGCCACCGTCGTTGTCCATACATTTTTGGAAACTATCCATCATGACCGATGTCGTCTAATGTTTCTTCGATAAGAACCGAACGCTGTCTTTTAGATTTCTTAGCCTATACACTTCCTGTGGCCTGAAATTTACTGTAAAGCTCATGGATTGTTGTATGGCCGTGAACTTTTGCACCTGGAAATCTTTCTGCAAATCGTACTTTCACTTTGCGAGCTGACCGAGTTAACACATACAAATCATAAATAAATATACACTGTGTGTATAATATAAACTTTGTTTATAGCAGCGGTGCGTTATAATGTTTTTTCATATTTCCACACGCCCAGTGGAAAAACACGCGCAGCCGGTAATATTGTTCTTAAAATACCCCTCCGGGGTAACTTAAAACATAAAGTGTATAAGACAAACCCACACACCCTGAAAGAATTAAAACAAAATATGCGCCAGGAAATTTCTCAACGTGAACTACGGCGAGTGATGGATAGTTTCTTAAAGAGGTGCCAAAAATATATGGGCAACGATAGGGTCATTTTCAGCATCTCCTTTCATAAACTTGGTAAGTAAAACATTTAAAAGTAGTTTTAAAAATGTATGGTTTCATCCGCGCCTTTCTATGATAGCGCAGACGGCAACGAGCGCCGAGGACGCGAACAGGAAAAACACCGCGCAGCCGGTTCGGAGTCTTTTAACTCACTCTGTATATTGGACGTTTTTTTCGAGTGAGGGAGAAAATGATTTAATCACTAACCCCACGCCGATGGGAATTGGGACTGGGAGTGTAGGACTCACCAATAGTCAGCATACCCCTAGAAACTCCTCCACCGAAAGGAAAATAGGAAGAAGGAAAAAGAGTGGAGTAATGCGAAAGATTGCGCGATCTCGCGTAGCACCCGCGTTAGTAATTGTAAGGTAATGTGCTGCCGCCCTCTGGGAAAATTTATAGGATGCAGCCATGAAACACTAGTGAATGGAAGGTGATAATGTTAGGAAGTGTAAGTGACACTAGGGATGAGGAAGTCTTGCTTTTAACTGTTGTTCGAGGACGTCGTCAGTAGATAGGCCGCGCTCGGAACATCGCGGCGCAGTTCGTGACGCTCGGTGGCTTTCGGCGAGAGCTGAGCGCCTTCGGTGGTGTGGTTGTCTGCTAGAAGTGGGCTCGGAGTTGATGCTGCTGTTCTTCCCGAGATCTGAGGATGACGTCTATTGAATCTAAGTGTTGCTACGTTAAATCTGATGTGGATTGATGTACTCGGATGGATGAATCTATGGAAATCTGAAGATCGTGAAGGTAGCCCTCCAGGGCCATGAACTTCGCCGACAGGTTCAGGAACTCGCGTGAAAGACCCGTAATTTTGCTCAGAGGCCTCTCTATCAGGCCTGGGGTTCTTTTACGTGCCGTAAATCTACGACTAAGGACCACCGGCTTTACTTCCCTTCCGAAGGAAGCCATGCTAAGAATTTTTACGCCCGAAACAATCCACCGCACTCCGATGGGTTTGAACCTGAGACCTCGGGAACTAGAGGCTAGCACTACGGAGGACGACACCAGGCTTCTACGTTACCGCAAAACCGCACATCAGACAACACAAACAACGCAACCACAACACCAATACAACACCTACGCACCCACACAAGAACTACAGCAGAACACCGGCTATGTCTTCCCGTACATGCAAACAGCTACAAAGGACCCGAGCCAGACTTCAAATATGCCAACAACCTCAATAACGTCTGTGGCCTCTTTAGAGGCCACTACCAAGCACACAAGTGCCCAGCTTTAAAACTCTCTATATTTTCGAAAATAAATATATCGTTACTCCAACACTTTTCTTAACTTCCCGTGTGTGACAGCCAGGGACCTGGCAAGTTCATGGGTAATACCCGGACATTCCCTTACTCCAACTGCCTGCGCCATTCCCACGCAACTAACGGGGGAACCCCAGCGGAACCCCAATGCCCCTCTTAACTTCTCCTATCTAGTCCTATCCTTCACTTCAGCTTCCCATTCCCGAACTCCCTCCCCCCAAAAAAGTGCTAGGCAACTGTACCTCTGATTCTGTGGTGGGCGAATGGTAGCTTCGACACGTGTCCACAGAGACCTTAGTACCAGGCAACTGTATCTCTGCTTCTACACCTGCCAGGCAGATAGCATAGGGTGCCACCCAGTCTACCTGCTTTCATTTTATCTGTGGATAGATGGCAGAGCACCCCCTATTGCCATCTATGAATGTATGATTGACATATAGCGATTCTAGGGAAGGCTCTGCAGTTTATTTTCAATTTTACTATTGTTTTAGACTTATGCCAGAACATTGGGTCGTGGTATTACATATTCAATCCGGTATTTAACTTGTCGACTGAGGGAAACCACAAAACCCCAGTCAGATTGGTTGGCTCGCGGAATTTGAACTCGGACCTCCAGAATGCTGGCTACAGACGTTACCACCTAAGCTATCCCGCTCGATAACCAAATATTGCTCTGCATAATTTTATTAAATCAACGTTAAAACAGATATAGAAAAACATGTACGTATATATGTAACTAATTTCATATTATAATTATTATTTATTTTGTGAATCTGCAAGTCTTCTGGATGTTGGATTTGTTTACTTCCCTTGCTACTATTTACTACACTGTTACTACTTGTACTACTTTGCCTTGAAGGGTTGGCAGAGATGCTGTTGATCTTACCAGTCACTTCAGATCTCAGTTTATTTAATTCTGTCATAGCATAAGTTACTTTTGTATTTACATGCTCTACTTGCTTAACCTTTCTCAGTTCTCATCACTCGGCTCTTAGTGTTGTTGGTCGCAAGAACGTTTTCGGGAAGAAAATTCTTCTCATCTTCAGCGTGGGATGTCAACTAAACACACCAGCTTTTCTCCCCCTGTCCCCCATGTGTACAGCAGAAGGTGAAATGACTGCCCTCTGTTGTAATAATTCGTAACTATTCCTAATTCCTCTCCTTCTATTCTTATCTAGTTTGGAATAACTGTAATGGACTACAGAAAAACCCCCATACTCCAGCCAGGAATCGAACCCTGGGTCACTGAACTTGGAAGCTAGCATGCTAACCACCAGACCATAGAAGCTCACACTTAAATGTCTGTTAAAGATTGTTAGCCTTTATGTGAATGAGAAAGTAAGTAATACTTCCATGTGATATTGCATGTATGTCACAATTAAATTTCAACATGGGATAGTATCGATAAAACACCATATACTAAGTGCTTTTTTTGGGTGTTTTTTTACTTTCTCTACCACACACTACATAGTAGGTAGAGAAGATATTGCATTCCACCCAAAAAATCGATACCAGATTTCAGCGCAATTATATGTTTTGAGAACCCCATTCACATGAATGTATCTATCCTCTACCCTCTATAGTGGGTATACAAGTTATTCATACCAAAGTTTATTTTCCTCTTAATTTCATTTAAATCGAGATAAACCCTTCCGAAAATAGCTGCATTACACATTTCCTTATAGATACAAAGAGAACAGGGTTAGTCAAATATTTAAGAACCGGACGCAATACGCTGGCCTTAAAATTCCATACTCTTTCCACGATATTGCGAGAAACAACTGAAAATCTACATCTCAAAAAGGACTTTAAAAGAGTCGCTCAGCATTGAAGAAGTCGAACCATTAATAACGGATATCTCGGAAAGCCACAAAACAGTTATTTGAAATAAACTGAGCGTTTTAAAGAGATCTACATTTTTTCGTCAATCGATTAACGTTTACGAGTTAGCCTTCGGATTGAAAAGGAGTTCACAAACTATTCCCAGAAAATTCAAGATATACATTTTATTTTAGTGTAAATATTTTTAATATATGACATTTTAATCAAAATTGTTAGAGCCATTATTAGAAATAAAAAAAGGTTCGAAATGTCTTCCATGTAAAGCGTAGTTTGGGGTGAGGGATTTTCGTGAAAATCTTCGTGTCACATCTTTATAAGATACCCACTGAATTTAAAATCAAGTTTGATATTTATCCGACTTTTCGTTTTTAAGTTATGTTGTCCACAGAGTGACACTTCGAGTGTGCACACTGGATTGCAGAGCCTGTACCGACTTTTATTCCCCTGTAATGTCTCTTTCTCCTTCCTCCCACTCAGGCAAAGCCCGAGACGGGCTTGCCAGGCAAGCAGCAATTGCAGTTGCTAGACCAGCACTGGTGCCCTCTTGTGGCCCTGCTACCGAAGGTAAAAAACGCCGATCGTGCCACCAACGGGGAAGCGGTAAGGGAAAGGCACAATGTTTGGGGAAATCCAAGCATGCTACCAACGAGGGCCTACCACGTGAATCTGATTCTCATTTAGACCAAATTTCGGAGTCTGACCCGATGACTATCTCAGTGTTTGCACAGCGCCCTCCAACTACACCTTCATGATGGAGAAACATATGATAGCTCGTTTGACCTCTCCACGGCTTCTCCATGGCAGTTGCGCAGAAGCCTGCGGGTGGAACTGCGAGGTCATGAGCCAGCATACGCACACAAACCCTTTGTGCCAGCCCAGCTCCAGTCACCCCAGCAAACACCCGTACTGCCAGGGCGAAGCAGAGTCAGGCCTCCGAGGCTTCGCGGGGGCGTGGTGCTCCCACGCCTACGGAACAGTCGGGGGACGACCAGGCCGTTGGCGCCACTGCACCCATCCCATCTACCCATTTCAAGAAAACCCCACTCCTCCCCCTGCCCTACATTGTTCAAATGTGCTGTTGTTGTTGCTGCAGTAGTTGCTGCAAACTCCTGGCCACCACCTCTGCGACCTGTTAGTCAGATGCCTTTCCGCCACTAACCCGGCCGCAAAAATGGTCATTACTATGGAAGAGCTTGCCCTCCTGTCATCCAAAGGACCGAGAATGGCGAGTCGAACTAGGTCTCGCGCTTCATTTCGATTTCCGTTCTGGAAAGTGTGTGGACTGATGGTACAGGGAATGAGCTTTTGCATTCTGTCGGCTTACAAGCCTTGGATATCATCCTAATCTCGGAAACACATCTCCAACCAAGCATACCCTTCCACCTTCCGGGCTATAACTGCCTCAGGACAGACCATGTGGGCCCCCGAGAAAATGACAGTGATCTTCGTGAAGAGTAGTATAGTGTATCGACCTGTCCAGCTCCCGCCGCTTCAAACCTTAGGGGCCACGGCCGTTTTCGTAGACCTTGGCGGAATGGAAGTCTAAATGGTTTGTATACCATCCTCCTCGAAGGCAGTTCGTACTTAACGATTGCCTCCCCATCGTAACCCTACATCCTTACGTCATGATGGTTGGGGACTTCAACGCCAGACATCCGCGCTGGCATTGCGGCCTTCGGGCAAATGCTAGAGGCAATGACATTATACGCATGATTGATGGCGGACCCTTAGCTCAGAGTAAGGCTCCCTGGTACCCACTCACCATCACGAGGTCAAGAACGTATAACAGTTATTGAGTTCGTGAACACCAAGCATACTTTCATACTTCGCTCAATTCGATCAACGCACTTCATTCAGACCATAATCCAGAGTTAGCATAGGTTAACACACGGGTTACCAGTCACGGCTTTTCAGTCGAACACCGAGAAGCCAAATGGGACTGCATCAAGGATTTCTTCAATGCCTCCATCCCTACTAATCCAAGAATCAGCGACATCCCATCCTTAGAGTCCGCAGTCTCTTCCTTTACTTCCATCGTGGTGCGAACTGTCTTAATCCACCGGTCACACTCCACCTCCCCTACACCCAGATGTCATACCTGTAGAACTTATACTCCTCATCCGTCACTCCTGGGCAACCTGCAGACTCTAGCAGTGTCACCGCACGCCCCATAATGGAGATATTCTGAGGTTCTTGCGCCGCGAGGCCCGTCTCCGTCTACATGAGCACAAGGTGCGCGTTGAGAATACTATGGCATGCTCCTCAAGAAATGCGACGTGGCAGAGGATAAAACACTCCGGAAACGTAATAAAGGTCAGTATACCTCCCCGCTACAAGGCAACCAAGGCTGTCCTATGAATCCCAAGTGAAAGAAAATGTGACTATCTTAAACGGACCACCAGGCCACGAGACAACCCCCAGAACGATGCCTTCTCAAAACGCGTTCGCCAGAAGGCTCGCCGATTTTTTCGACGTGCTCCAGACGGGGCGGATCGACCTACGATTAGACCTACTGAACTCCAAGGTGCATTCTGGCGTCTCAACACCAAAAGAGCCACGGAAGCAAACGGGCTCAACCCACCATGCTCTGACGCCTCCCCAGAGCCGTGCTCTTTCCTGCCAAAGACTTCAATATGTGTCTCGCTTGTCACTTTCTAAAAGAGTGGAGAGAGGGCCGGGTGATCTGCATATTGAAACCGGAGAAAGATCCGGTTCATCCCACCAATTACCGCCCCATTACCCTCCTGTGGGTCCTCTTGAAGGTCTTCGAGAGGCTAGTGTTTGCCCGCTTGTCCCCTGTACTGGGTGACATTCAAGTCATCCGGACTATAGTTTAGGTTTCGTCCTGGACACTCGACGCACCAGCAGCTGCTGCGAGTGGTGGAGGCCGCTGCCCTGGGTTCCCAGGACATGCTTACTTTGTGGCGGTGTCTCTGGATGTGGAGAAGACCTTCCCTACGATCTGGCATGCGGGTCTCCTAAATAAGCTAATTCACCTGGAGCCGCTTAAACACTTCATAGTCTGTTACACACATATTTAAAACACTGTTGTTTTGTTGTCTCAGTTGCGGGGAACAAATCTACACTAAGGCCAATAAGAGGAGGAGTCCCTGAAGGCTCTCTACTATCCCCTACGTTATTCAGCGTCTACGTGGCCGACGTACCACAAAACAACACATCAATGTAGCACAATATGCTGATGTCTTGTAAAGAGAGAAACCCACGCAGAGCCTTCAACCCCATGCAGCAACAGCTCCGTCTCATCCACGAATAGTACAGGCGCTGATTATCCATCAACCCGGAAAAAAGCCACACCATTCTTTTAACGAAGCGCCGCTTCCCCGCCAACTTCCCCACATTCACGTATCTCAGACGTAGGATTGAGTGGAAGAATACCATTTCTTATTTGGGTATTAAGCTGGATAAGGGCTTAAATTTCGAGGAGCACATCAGGGACCTGACGCATCGGGCCACGGGAGCCACGGCCTCCTTGTCCTCCATGCTAGGGTCCGGGATACCTGTTCACCTGAAGTTGCGCCTTTTCCAAGCTCTTGTAATTCCCGTCCTTCATTACACCTGAGATCCGGGGCTTCAATGCAGCGGATACATAATTGTGGTCTTCGGGCTATCTACTCTGTGTGCCGCGCCTTCTACGCGAAACTACTTCACGAAGCCTCATCTCTTTCATACGTGGAGAATGAAATTAGGCACCGGGTCGAAACATTTTACGACTCTTTGCCACACCATCGGAGCGCCCTCGTTCGGTGTCTTGGAACTGTAACCCCAGACAACGCCGCTTGAGGCGTCAACGGTCCCCGCATGGCATGCGGGCACACCCGGTAACACAGGAGCAATTCCAGTCAGCAGCTAAAGCTGAGCTCCTTCACAGCCCTACAAGAGATGCCTGGATGAATCAAAATTAGTATCCCCTGAGTATAAAATATTTTATGAAATTATGTTACACCAGCGGTGCACAAGGGCCATTGTACCCTGATCTACAACCATCGAGGAGAAGATCTTGCTACCTCCTTTCACTCCAACAACCTTAATTACGCTCGTTATCCTGCAACACCTCCTCCCGCCTATAAGCGTTTTAAGCCCTAACAAGGTAAGTGCATTTTACACACTCCTTCGAGCTGTCCTCAGCCTGCCAATTGTCGATTGGAGTGGATCCACGCTTTTTTGTTTGTTTCCTCCATTTATTAGCAGATTTTAATATCTAAGCCTAAAGCTCATTATACAAGCGATTTCATGTCACGCAACAAGGACCTTGCGACGTATCTGCTATGCGTTGTTGGGAAATCAGTTCTACCAGACATTGTCCACATCTAGTTCGACAGCAAGTATGGGTCCCTGTATGTTGTAATACTATTACTCAAAACAGCTTACAAAACGGACGTTAGGCTGTACATCGATAAACAATGCAAGTTTTGTGAACAATGCGTTTAGGAATCTGTATTGGAAATTGGTTTTTCTTGTCACTATCCTTGTAATTTTCTAACGGAACATCGCAAATCGAACTCCTATACAAATAAAGATAAAGGTCTGAGCGATGAAAATCAGATCGCTTTCGCAACACGTGAAAGCACAAACCACATTGAAAAAAGAAAAGTAAACCGGTTCTCAATTATATTGTATTTCACAAGAATTAAAAATTGGTTAGCAGGAAAATTCCGGATATATAATTTAATACAAACTTGTTTTGTTGAAAATTTGTAGAATACTTTGAGAAAATAAAGCATAACAGATGTTTTTTCATATAAGGAATTATTGGGAGATTCCCTGAAAGTCTTCGCTTTATAGCGTTGGAAGATGCACTTATACAAAATTCGATACCTTCATGAAATTTTGCTTTCGAGACTCGCGCTAAGGTTTCTTAATGTTTTTCTCTTCCATTCATTTTTACTTTGTCTACTACATATAGTAAGCTGGGGAAATATAGTATTCCACCCAAAAATTCGATGTCGAGATTCCATCGGAAATATATGTTTTGAGGCCCCCTGAATTAAAAAACAGCATTTTTAGAAAAAGATCCTCACGCGCGTGTGTGTCTGTCTGTCTTGGACAGCATAACTCAAAAACGAAAAGTCAGATAAATATCAAATTTGCTATTTAAGTTCAATATCTTCCAAAGATGCGGCACCAGCATTTTCAAGAAAATCTCTCACCCCAACTGCCCTTTACATGGAACATTTTTCGAAAATTTTTATTTTCTATAAAATGGCTCTAGCGATTTTGATTAAAATGCTGAATATTAAAGATATTTACATGAAAAATAAAATGTATATTTTAAACTTTCTGGGAATAAACTTTGAAGTCCTCTTCATTCGGAAAGAATTTTATATAATCTTGTATAACTGGTAAAAGTTAAGCGATAGACGAAAACGTAGGTAGTACACGAAAACTGCATATCTCTTTAAAACACACAATTTATTTTAAATAAGTTTTTTTGCAGCATAAGCCATTTCTGAGATATCTGTTGCCTCTCTCTTCATTTCTTGATAATTCTTTAAAGTCCTTTCAATATTCAGTTGTTTCTCGCGATTGCTTGGAAACAGTACGAAATTTTAAGGCTAGCACTCGTATATTGTCCAGTTCTTAAACTTTTGACTATCAGTGTTCTCTTTGTATCTATAACGAAATGTGTAATGTAGCATTTCTGCAAAGGTTTATTTGAATTAAAACGTGGCAGATATAAAAATAAGCTTTAGTAAATAGTTTGTATACTCTCTAATAAACGATAGAGGGTAGAGAAAATCGTGTGAATATATCACATCAGATTTTTACATTCAGGAGCCTAAAGCTACGAACTTTAATAAAATATCGATATGCAAATTTTGGATTGAATACAACACTTTCCTAACCTAGATGTTACGTAAAGAAAGTAAAAATCAGGAAATAACTTTTTTTTTCGCTGACTATTATTGAGCTACATGTACATTCGATATGTTAAAAACATTAGATGCAAAGGAGACCATTAAACATTTAAGAACATAGGAACATTGTTATTCTATAATTATATAAGCAGTTAATATTCTTGTCACAGTCTATTGCTCTTTTTTTTCTGAATGTAATATGATTGAGTTTTTCTTTCCACATCTAAATCTGCATCCATTGGATGTTAAATTTGTTTCCTTTCGCAGAAAAAGAGAAAATGACTATATCACATAACACTAAGCAAAGAGCACAGTGAGGTCTGAAATGATTGTGGCAAGCGTTTGAAAAGATGACTAAATACAGCTATAACAATAAAATAAACGCAAGGCAGTAATTATGATGAAGTGTTTTGTTATGGCTTACGCTGGTGATGATCAAAGAAAATGCATTAGTCTCGTTTCCGGGAGTTCCCGCCAGGAGCGCTGTGCCCCACCCACACTTACTCATAGAGACAGACAGGCAATTTTCTAGAGAAGCTTAAATGCGGCTTTCCGTGGAATCCGCTTGAATGCAACAGTTGTTTAGCAAATTACAACTTGTAAAATAGTTCAAGGGCGTTTCCAATGTCCTCGCCAACATTTGTCACGCATTGTCTGCAAGGATTTCAGGAATTCGGCTGGAAATACGTGGTATTAAAATGAGTGAGACCCGAAACATAATTGCGTGGGAAAATTCGACGAAACTTGTCTTCTTATAACGAGCACATGATTGCATATTATATAGAACGACTAGCAATGCATTCGATTCTTGAATGATATTCTAACAAAGTGTTAATAGATTGATTCTAATAGCGTAGTGTAGAGTTAATGAAGACAGAAAATGGTCCTCCAATTCTACAAGTATCCCTATTTATTTAATGGCAAAGATGTAGCATTATTTTAAATAAGTAACGGAAGAAAAAAAGACATAAAAACAAATGTCTGATGTGTAATTGTCGCACGACGTTTTGTATCCGTTACAATTTTGAAGGTAACCCTATACAGTGCGTTCGTTATATTGTCGGGCCGCGGATCGCGCGTATGCGTACTCCGCGCGCTATCTGTTACACTGGGGGGTTTTCCATTCTAAAACTCCCGAGTTATTTACTCATGACTAATACTAACATGTACTACACTGAGTGCTAACCTTGTTACAAGTTGTGTTGAAAGTGGTGTCCATTTGCATTGACACATTTCTGGCACCTTCGGATGGTATTTTCATTCACAGGCATAGTTCTTTTTGCGTAATTTTCATAACAGCTATTCTTATATTGTCCTTAAGTTTGTCTATGGTGTAGGGATTATTCCTATAAACTTCGGTTCGGTTTTTATGTATTGTGACTTTGTCCAGTTTTTCAACTGTCATTACTCTCAGTTCCCACATATGCTTCTCACTCTCACTATTTTGTCTTTATCTAGTTCACCTTTCAATGAAAATGCATTCCGAATGAAGAACACTTCATAGACATTCGCAGAAAATTCAGTATATATTTTTTGTCTTACACATCTTAAACTGTGATATTTTAATCAAAACCGTTACAGTCATTTTTGAAAAAAACAAATGAAAAAATATTCTATTCAAAGGTGGATTTCAGGTACGTGGATTTTCTTAAAAGTCTTCGTGTCGCAGCCTTGGACGATGCCGAACTTAAATACGAAGTTTAGTACTTATCCGACATTTTGTTTTTTAGTTATGCTGTTCACAGACACACACTTACGGTCCTTTTTCTAAACAGGTTATCTGTTACATTCATGTGACTTTCTGTACCCATTCTTCAACAAACTATTCTTACAAAATCCTACTATTCTGTCTACTTCATGTTTATCGAGGTAAACATTTGTAGAGATGGTTTTATATAGGAATGGGACCTCGATACTCTCGATACTCGTCATATCGAAGTATGTCTAATACTTTAAGATAAACCTTCGATACTTCAAGTTTTGCATGGTTGTAAGCTGTTGCCTTTAACTTTATGCTAGATAACGAATGAAATTGCCTCACACGTATCCTCAGGGAGTTGCTGGACTATAATTCTTGATAGAACTTGACTGCGTTTCCTGTGAGTAAATCAATGCAACATTTCATGTGCTCTTGTGTGTGAATGAAAACATGCAAAACAATGGGGGAAGGAGTAGAGCATCTCATGAAACATGCAGCGTTAATTGAATTGTGAATGAAGCTGTTTTAGCTGACGCAGTAAAACACATTTCTACAATAGCCTGGCTTGGTGATCACTCTCAGCTATTACATTTACCTACTCTGGTGACCAAAATCTGTGAATACAGCAGAAACAAATTAGAACGTGAGATAATACAGCGCATGGAAATATTTGTTCTTTCCTTCCATCTGTTAGTTTGTGTTTATGCAAGTCAAATTTTTGTATTAAACATGTATATTCTAACGTATGAGGGTGGGTAGTAGAGTGCTTAATCCACAAACGTACTATGTTTCCGAGTGTTATATTGCTAATTACACTAGTCTGCATGATATCGGATGACTGAAAAGTAATAAGTGATTCTGACTCACTTTTTATGCTGATTTCCTAACTGCTTTTAGTTTTTTCACAATCACTTCAAAAATATAGAGATATAAAGATATTGCTTCCGCCACTACACATAAAATTGGGCTTAATGAACCAATTTATAAGGGCTAACACAGGATGGACCCTGCTTCAATACCTTTCCAAGAAATTTCCCTTCATTACACAAGACAAATTAAAGGCTGGAATTTCTGTTGGTCCTCAAATAAAGAAATTGATGAAGGATGAAGTTTTTGAGAAGACAATGAATGAGATAGAAATAGAAGCATGGACCGCCTTCCGATCAGTTACTGAAAACTTCTTAGGCAATAACAAAGATTCTAATTACAAGGCCATTGTCAAAACAATGTTGGAAAGTTTTAAGAAGATAGGTTGTAACATGAGTGTAAAGGTGCATTTTCTGCATTCACATATCGACTACTTTCCAGAAAATCTGGGACATTATAGTGAAGAGCAGGGTGAACGTTTTCACCAAGATATTAAGGAAATGGAGAGGAGGTACCAGGGGAGATGGCATGAAACTATGATGGCCGACTACTGTTGGATGTTGAGGAGGGACAGTCATCTTCAAGGATCTGCAAGGAAGTCAAAGAAGAGAAAGTTTGAAAAAAATTAAATGAAACACTTTGGCTTCTTGTTTTGTTAAAATGTAGTTATGAAATAAATTAGGGGAGTTCTTGAGAGTATTCTTAAAATGTTTCTACGCTCATTAGTAAAATTTTCAAAACATTACTTATTTTGTGTAAAAACCTGACGTGATAGAAAAAAACGGAAGTTATTTCTGTAATCAGCATAAAAACTTGATTCAAGAACACCTAATTTTAAGAAATCATCTGACAAAAAGTTTGAAAATGCAGACTAGTGTTATTTATTACCGGATGAAAAAATAGATATGCTATGTGGTAGTTGTGAATAGTGATAGAATGTTGTAACACACATTATTTTTGTCGTTTGAATTTCATGTAAAATATATATTGGTTTATATTTTCAAGATTGCAGAACGGAGAGTTTCTAGTATTTGTTTTTAATGAATGGAAACTCCTTTAAAAGAAAGTTTCTAGCACAAAATGTAGATACATAAAAAGAGAAGCAAAGAAAGAATTATTATTTATATTTATATTATTATTATTATTATTATTATTATTATTATTATTATTTTTAGTTTGACTAACAAAAGGAAATATATAACCTCTGGCATTATCAATATAAAAAGAATTTTGCCAATTGGAGAATGTTAGGAACAATACAAAATTGGTTACATGCGTTTATACACAGAAAACTACACTGGTGTGCAAAACCTAAGGACGAGATGAGTAAAGTAACATGACAAATGAACTACTTGGTGGAAGTAGACAAAGGTGCGGAAGCATGTTACCAGAGGTCTCTCACACGTACACAGACAGCTGGACGTCACATGGCGTGAGTGTAGGTAGCCTATAGTGCCAAATCGGTCTGGTCTCGCAATACGGGGCAGTTGACGAAACAGGACAAGATGTTGTGTGGCAATTAGCGAGCTGTTACGGTGCACTGTAGTGGTGTTCTACATTGCAACATGGCCCGTAGACACCATTTGGATGACTTCACATGGGGAAGAATCATCGGGAAACTGGAAGAAGGGCGAAGTGTGACGAGTGTTGCTCAGGAGTTTGCAATTGCTCACAGCATTGTTTCACGTGCATGGGGAACCTTCCAAACCACAGGCACTGCTGTTCCAAGGAGAGGTGGTGGTCGACCACGCTCAACTACAGCAGCAGATAACCGCTACATTGAGCAACAGACAAAAAGGGATTCCACGCCAAACTGCGGCTGCAATTGCAATCACATTTAACAGGACAGCTAGGCATGCAATCTCACGATACACAGTGGCACGGCGACTCCACAGCGGTGGTCTTGCCCGATAGCCAGTACGTGTGTTCCATTGACATCCGCATATCGGCGACACCGTTTGCGATGGTCCCAAGAGCATCAAAAATGGACCAACGAGGAATGGGGTCGCGTGGACTTCTCGGTTGAGAGCAGATTCAGTCTAAGTAGTGGTTCTCGACGTACCCTCATCTGGCGGGAGGTGGGAACACGCGATGAACCCAGGAACATCCTTGAACATGATCGTTTTGGTGGTCCGGGTATTATGGTTTCGGGAGGCATAATGTTGCATGGGCGCACCGACCTCCAAATCTTTGAACACGGTACGCTCAATGGTCAACGTTATTGCGATACTGTACTCCTTCCCCTTGTGCGTCTTTACAGTGGTGCAGTTGGCCCTGACTTCGTTTTTATGTATGACAATGCGCGACCGCATCGAACAACGCAGGTAGAGGATCTCTTGGAACGAGAGGATATTCGGCGAATGGACTGGCCTTCCGGTTCCCCCAATTTAAATACCATCGAACACGTGTGGGATGCTTTGGGGAGACGCATTACAGCATATCCACATCACCAACCACCATCCAACATTTATCAACAGCGCTGGTGGAGGAATGGAACGCCCTATCACAAGAACTGCTTACCAACCTTGTGGCCAGCATGGGAGCACGATGCAGAGCATGCATTGCTGTCCGTGGTGACCATACACACTTTTAAGTAGTTTCTGTAAATCTAGAGAGTCACCATATGTCGTATTGTCTTTAGTATAGCTTATGGTCTATAAATAAAAGTGGCATTTCTGTTCGTCTCATTGCATATTTCGTTTAGTTGCCTACTGTAGCATACCGTAGCAGTTCCCTCTATGTATGATTCAAGTTTCATCAAGCTATGTTACTTGGCAGTGAACAAGCTATCGCCTTTACGATTTTTTATAAACTGAGTATCGAGTATAGGTGGTCAAAAATAGGTATCGGTAACGGGTATCCAGAAATAGTGGTATCGTCCCTAGTTTTGTGCATATATCATATTTCATTGTACATACAGTAGGAACGGGGAATACAGTACACTTAAGCGATAATCAAATCTTTTAAGAGCGTGACGCTATGTGATGGGCTGATGGCTTTGAAATTCCGTTCTCTTTGTATGATCAAGAGAAAAAAAAATAACGTATGACTTCCCTTTTCATAAAAGTATAAGTATCTAAAAATTCAATCCAATACCAAGGAATATCTCGAAAGTGCTAACTCCACATAAAAATGACAGCGTGTGTTTTAAAAGATCTACAATTTTTTTTTGTAGTGAGATTTTGTTCATCTCCTACTGTTTACCAGCAATGCAAAAGTCGTTCAGAATGAAGAGAACTTGAGGGGCTATCCCAGAAAATTCAAGGTACATATTTCATTTGTCATAAAAATGTCTTAAACTTATGGTATTTTAATCAAAGTTGTTAGAGTCATTTCTGAGAAAATAAAAATTTTCGAAAAATTTTTCATGTAGAGGATAGTTTGGTGTGGGAGGATTTTCTCGAAAATCTTCATGTCGCATCCTTGGAAGATGCTGAACTTAAATGCCAAGTTTGGTAATTACCGACTTTTCATTTATACACAGATACGCTTCCACATGGGCCTTATTCTAAAAAGTTTTTTTCTGACTCCTATACTTAAAAGTGTTCATTTTCTGTTAGAAATCTGTATAGAAATGAAGTCCATTTCGATATAGATTTCCACGCTTGCGCGCTGTCCTACTCAGAGCCACTGAAGGACAGATTATTCAATGATATGAATTTATATTAACTTAATTTCACTGTTTTCATTATTTACAATGAAATTGTAAAAAATCTCTGCTCACATTTTACAAACGTTTAGTAACAAAGACTTTAAAAACACAAAACCAAACTGTTATCCACCTTGTCAATATACACATTTTGTAAGGTGAAATTTGCAAAGGTAATTTCTGGTAATGATCCCTTATGAAACTTAGTTGAATTAGATGGTGAATTTACATTTATTAGAGTGTTTTCATTTTCTATGGACTTAAGCATTGTATTTGAGATCATTAGTTTATTTTCAAGAGATTCATCTATATAAACTTCAGCAACTGTTGTGCATTTCCAACCACCAATGGCGTTTTAAAGTTATATCACCACCTCTTCAATAAAATCAATACCTGCGACCTTGAATCGATATTCACTTGTTATCGAAGCGAACCTAAAATACGTATCGAGAAATTGATTTATCACATTTTAATTTTATTTAGTAGGCATCTAAATATTAAAAATATTGTATATCTAAATGTTGTAGAAAAACTATTGTATGCAACTCTGATTTAAGGATATTAAGGCGCTCGTGAAGTTTTCGACGCGAGCGAGCATAGCTATGTTTTATTCAGGGAGGCTAAAAACGTGTATTCACGGTGAAATCTCGGTATCGAATTTTGGAGTGGAATTCATCTACTTACTATAAGCAGAAGGGAAGGTAAAAGCAAAATTGGAAAAATATAACTGATATTGTTGGAAATTGCTTTTCTATGCCACAGAAAAGTTATCAAACTTCACTAGTTTACTATAATCATAATCATCATAATTATCATCATCACCACCACAAACTTCACTGTCTTAAAATCGTAGAGTTAGCGAGAAACCTTGGTTTCACTTTTTGTTTAGAGTTTCTTGCGGATCTATTAAGGGCTCCACCTAGATCCTAATGGAACCATCGTGTTCGTGCCTCGGTGCAGAATCTGACGCAAAGGATGAAAAGCGCGGGATGGCGTGACTCTTACTTTCCGAAAAAGTGACACGGAAAAACGAAAAGCAATCCCTCCAAAGAGTTTACTAATTACTCATCCTTTTCCATTAATTAATAAATAGCAATCACGCAACGCAATTCCCTGTGCGTGCATACATGTTTGTTTACGTAAGAGATTGTTTAGATACTACCGTAATCGCTTTACCTTCGCTGTAAAATGTGCTTTAAATCACTAAAATATTCATTTCAGTCTACTCACTGATAGATATGAAATACACTTACGATATCAAATTAAGCATTTATATTTTTTATGCTAAATGTTTTTGCTTTCTCTATTAGTATAGTAAGTAGGGGAAGAACTGCATTCCACCCATAAATTCGATATCGGGATTTTACCGAAAATACATGCTTTGAGGCCCCCTGAACGCAAAAAAGGCATTTTTAAAAACAAGTCCGTGTGTGTGCCTGTGAGCAGCATAAGTCAAAAACGAAAAGTTGGATAAATACCAAACTTGGTATTTAGGTTCAGTATCTTTCAAAGATGCGACACGAAAATTTTCAAGAAAATACCCCCACCCCAGACTACTCTTTACATGGAACATTTTTCGAAAATTCTGATTTTCTCAAAAATGGCTCTAACGGTTTTTATTAAAATATAATAATTTAAAATATTTTCATGACAAATAAAATGTATAACTTTAATTTTCTGGGAATGTCCCCAAAAGTCCTCTTCTTTCTGAGTGATTTTTGCATAACTGGTAAACCGTAAGAGATGTTTCTACACAAAAATGTAGAGCTCTTAAAACACACTCTATGTCATATACTTTTTTTTTGTCGAGTGAATCATTTCCGAGATATTCCTTGTTATTTGTTTGAATTTTCCAATACTTAATACTTTTTCTCAAATAGGAATTAGTTATTCGCTTTTTACTTTCCCTACTACGTATAGTAAGTAGGGGAAGTATTGTATTCCACCCAAAAATTCGATATCGAGATTTCACCGGAAATATATGTTTTGAGACCCCCTGAATCCAAAAAAAGCATTTATGGAAACATGCCCGTGTGTGTGTCTGTGAACAGCATAACTCAGAAAGGAACAGTCGGATAAACACCAAACTTGGTATTTAGGTTCAGTATCTTCCAGAGATGCGACACGAAGGTCTTCAAGAAAATCCCCCAACCCAGATTACCCTTTACATGGAACATTTTTCGAAAATTTTAATATTCTCAAAAATGGCTCTAACGATTTTGATTAAAATAGCGTATGTTTAAGATATTTTCATGAAAAATAAAATGTATATCTTGAATTTTCTGGGAATGTCTCCAAAAGTATTCTTCATTGTGAATGACTTTTGCATAACTGGTAAATCATAAGAGATAGACAAAATTTTACTGCACAAAAAATGTAGATCTAGTTAAAATACACAATTTATGTCATATACATTTTTGTTGTTGAGTAAACCATTTTCGAGATATTGCTTGTTATTCCCTTAAGTTTTTCAATACTTATTTTCTCAAATGGGAATTCGTTATTCATTTTTTTGTCTTGGATATGCAAAGAGTATTAATCTGTGGCAAAGAGAATGGTGCTACACATAGCAACCAGCTATTAAGAGATATGTCTGTGCTTATATTGCCCTTGGAAATACAAAACAAGGGGAACATAGTAGGCCTTAAGCGATAGTCAAATATTTTTAGAACTGGTCGCTATGTGTAAAATGTAATTCTCTTTGCATGTCAAAAGATCGTTTCTGCAAATGTTTATCTCGATTAATATGAAATAGATGGAGAATAAGAGTTTGTAAAAATAGTTTTACAAGACTAGAGAAAGTCATGTGAGTGTAACACATCAGATTTTTTAAGTCTTGAACGTGCAAAGAGAATGGAATGCTCCACATAGCAACCAGCTCTTAAAAGATTTGATTATCTCTTAAAGCTTACCATATTCCCCTTGGACCTACAAGAAAATTAGCAATAAGATGGTTTCTGCAAATGTCTATCTTGATTAACATGAAGTAGATGGAGAATGAGCGTTTGTAAAAATAGTTTTACAAGAGTAGAGAGTCATGTGAGTGCAACACAGCAGATTTTTTCACTCGTGTCTAGACCCAGAATCAGATTCTAACATTTCTGATGCATCACACCCATACTACTGTCTGTGCTCATTATAAATCCGAGTAATTCCTTATATACAGTTATTTTCTGTTCACTTTACGCTATATACGATACATTCTTTTGCCTAAAAACTATTGAGCAATACAGAAGGATACAAAAACAAAACTTGTATCTGTACTGAAATGAGTCTTTGTTATTAATGAACCCATGCACGGGAGGAGGGGGGAGAAAAAACGCATATCTTCAAATACCCTTATAGAAGTCGTAATACAGTTGAACTTGGGACAACTAAAACAAGAAAGAAAAAATCTTATGTGCTCCATTCACATGGCTTATAGGTGATAGATTGTTCAATGAAGGGGGGCACCTCGACACCTACAGAGATCTATTGTATCTACCACCCAGCAGGAGGAAGGGATGAAGTGAAGGAACCACACAGGAGGCTACAGGCCACAGAGACGCGCAGAAATCCCTAACGTTTCAAGCTCTCAGAACCGTATGTCAGCACCGGAGCCGCCGAGGAAGGGCGTGGAACGATCCACCAGTCGAGCAACCCTCTGGTGTCCACAGGGAGTGTTCTTTCCAGTGAGCATTCATCCGCGCCATTTGTCCGGCACCACGAGATATAGAAGCACACCTGAAAAACGAAAAGGAAACAGAATGAAAGGGAAATGACGGAAAGCAAATAGTGATAGAGAAGGAACCACCCCAGCAATCGCCTGTTGACCCCGGGGAAACCACGAAAAACCCATGGGCCAGAGTGGTCGCGGGGATCGAATCCGGAACCTTCCGAATGCGAGCCACAGACGTTGCCGCCTCTATCGTTTATTAGAGGGTACGCAAACTATTCTTACAAAGTTTATTTTTCTATCTACTTCATTTTAATCAAGATAAGTCTTTGCAGAAATAGCTACATTACACATTTCGTTATAGATACAAAGAGAATAGCAATAGTCAAATTGAGGCAGTATTTTTAACACTTAAATGATTTCAGTCAAATTATATAATATGTAAATTCAATAAGCCCGCCTTGAAGCAATATGTGTATGTAATAATTTGTAAAATGTATGTAACAGTCATTGCATATGCTTATATTGTTGTAAACATGTTCAATAATGTTATGTGAATGCATTACGTAATTTAATAATGTAGGATCTGTGAGAATAATGAGTTAAAAGTTGCTAACAATGAGGTAACAATGAGGTAACTTTGAGGCAATAATGAGTTTGAGAGTTTAATAATACTACTTCTGATTATTGGAGTAACAATAATGCAATTTTAGTGACAGCTTATAAAATAGCCAATCAACAACCAGAAAAAGCTTTAGTTAACAGAAGATATTATTGGATTAGGAATAGCCATCAGAGACTTTAAATAAGAAATTTACAAGTTTAGGAGGTTGAAATCAGTTCAGTTGCCTGCAAACGGTGTTCCTAACCAGACGCAAAAAGTGTCCTCGAGAGATTTAATACGTGTTCGTGTGAGACGAAAAATAAGTTTACGTGTTAAAAAGTGTAATTAATTACTAAAAGAATCTCACAGCTCTCTATATCAGTGAAGTGTTATTTAAATCGTATCAAGCATTAATAAAAGGAGTGAAGTAAAATTATAATCTATGTAAGCCTACATTCTTGTCACATCACAACCCTGCCAAGAGATACGTGTCTCTAACAATAGTACTGACGCAGCCGAGGCAAACATAAATATATAATATTTAAAGAAACAGTCAAATTATAAAAGTTAATATTTTTTAAACTTAGGGCAAAGGCCACCTGAAAGTACATTTGGGGCAAAGGCTACCGGAAACTGTTTACCATACGTGCGATTGCAACTACAAGTTCGGCTCCCCAACAGTTGAAATATAATACAACTCCTTCAATACAAACTACTTCAAATTGACGCCCAAAATGTGGTAAAAAATAACGTAACAAACCATCTTCTTCAAATTGTTTAAGAACTGGACACTATACGCTGGTCTTAAAATTCCATGCTGTTTCCTTGTAATCACGAGGAACAATTGAATATCGAAAGGTCTTTAAAAGCATGAGAAAGCATTGAGCAATTTGAACGATTAATATCGAATATCTCGAAAATGGGTATGGCACAAAAAAGTTATTTCAAATTAATTGTGTGTTTTAAAGAGATCTATAATTTTAGTGTAGTACTTTTTCGTCTATAGAACGTTTATCAGTTATGCAAGATTAACTCTTTCCGAATGAAGAGTTGGGGCAGAGTGACGGGTGTGAATTCGGTAGGGGGATTGACAGGAGGTACAATGCCTGGTCTCAGAGCATGTCGAGCAAAGAATTTTGCAATGCAGATACTTCCAGAAGAAGAAAAAAAAGGTTCGTTATTTTTTATTTTCTTAAAAATGAAATGGGTCTACCGATTTTGCCATGTGTTTAAGACATTTGTAACAAATTGTATATCTTAAATTTTCTGCGAATAGCCCGTGAAGTCCACTTCATTCTTAATGACTTTTGCATAACTGGTAAACAATAGGAGATAGACAAATCTTGCTACACAAAACATGTAGATCTTGTTAAAGCGCACAATTTATTTCAAATACAATTTTTGTGGCGTTAACTATTTCTGAGATATTCTTTTTTATTGGTTTGAATTTTTAAATATTTTACTTTCTGTGCCACGTATCTAATAGGTAGAAGGTGCCTACCTATTGCATTTCACCTCAAAATTGGATATCGAGATTTCAGTGGAAATGCATATTTTGAGGCCCTTTATTAAAAAAAATACATTTTAGAAAAAAGGCGCTTTTGTATGTGTGTGTGTGTGTGTGTGTGTGTGTGTGTGTCAGTGAACAGCATATCTCCAAACGAAAAGTCCGTTAAATACCAACTTGATATTTAAGTTCAGTATCTACCAAAGATGCCACACAGGAAATTCATGTAATACGCTATACGTCATTTGTCATGCAAATTTCTTAAACATAAAGTATTTTAATAAAAGTTGTTAGAGCTATATTTGAGGGAAAAAATAACGAAACATTTTTCATGTAAAGAGTTGTTTGGGATGGGGAATTTCCTTGAAAATTTTGCCTGTAGTCGGACTCAAATATGAAATTCGGCATTTATCCCACTTTTCAGTTTTATTTATGCTGTTCATAGGCGTGCGCGCGACCGACACACACACACACACACACACACACGTGGGTGCTAAAATGTTTCATTTTTAGTTCAAGGGGACCTCAAAACATTTATTTCCTATGGAACATACATACCGAGTTGCGTTGGCAGGCTGAGGGTCAGCGCTAGAAAGTGTCATGAAATATAGCTACCCAGGTGGGTTTAACCGCTTGTTGGACAGGGTGAGGGTTGCAGAGTGACGGGTATGAATGCCTTAGGGGGATTGACAGGAAGTACAATGCTCGTCTCAGAGCATGTCGAGCAAAGAATTTCGAACTGCACATACTTCCAGTCGAAAACCTTGGATTCATATGATGACGATGTATTCGTTTCGCATTTCTGTTTCATGCGTAAGTAGAATCTAAGGGCACGACTCAAGCGCATGCACAGTAGAGCTGTCAAGGACATATGTTACTCATTTGTTTCTTATGACCAGGGTTAGGATTTTTAGGTGCAAATTTTAGATGAAAATGGAAGGGAAAAGGTGCTCAAATAAGGTGAAAAAAGGGACAATAAGGTGCTGGTTTATTTAAGGGGATGCACAAGTGAAATTGCTATTTTCTAAACTATCCATTCAATTGGGCTGAAATTTTAACCACATGTCAGCCTTCTTTAGATATAATTGTTTTATGAATTTGAATCCAAAATCGTAATTGGTTTTCAAGTTATTAATTTTCAAAATATAAAATTATGGGTATATGCAAAATGCAACACATGATGCATTTTTCAAAAAAAAAAAAATCTTATGTTGCTTCTATGTCAAGGAACTACAAATTTTTCATATAATTTTTTTCTACCATTCTTAGTTTAAGAGAAAATAAAGTTTTGCAGTTTTATATTTGCATTTTTTTTCGTTTTTTGTTGTATACATTGTTATCTTCAAAATTTAATAGCGCAAAAACTATTCATTACACAGAAAAATTTTATGACAGTTTTATTTATTTGGGTTTTTTAAATAAGCATAAAAAATGTCAATATGTATGGATGAAAACTACATTGTGTGGAACATTTTAAATATGCAGAAATGCTGAAAATAAGAAACGTCTTAAAATGAGGTTTTAAAAATATAAACAGCTAGCAACCAAATGGGCAATTATATTTAAAAAGTCTCGTAACGATCCTGAAGCGTTCGCTAGGTCAAAAATAAAAGTGGATTCTAAAACTGCAAGCAATGGAGAATTTTTTGGGAACATAACATTTATTCTTTTTTTTTTTTTTTTTTTAGATTTTTGAGATTTTGGGTTAATTTCAGTTGTGCATTCTCTTAACTAATTCAACGATTTCTCTTTCCTCTATTCTAATTTATTGAACTACAAACAAGTACATTAAATTATCACTCATGAAAATAAGGAAAAAACATATATAATATAATAAAATCAAATAATGATTATTCTTTAAACTCAAAAAATTGTGCAGCTGTCCATAAAATAAAGTTACTGCCACCTTTAAAACAAATAAAGGTTAATTAACTCAAAAGTTGTTGCTTTGTATTAATGCTATATACAATTAGGAGCATTACTGAAAAAATGTTTGTTATATCTGTTTAAAATTGCGTTTTATTTTAAAGAGGTGCAAATCAACAAACTTGAGAATAAACTCGCAATGACAAAAATCTCTAATGGAAAACTAAGGATATTTGAGAGCACTTTTATGTTTTACAATACGAAATCTCAAATAGTATAAGAATAAAACAAAAAGAGTTTGCTTAAAAGTAAATCTAACAACACTTCAAAGCTTCTCATCATGCCTCTACCACGACCACGACCACTACCACTACCACTACCACCACCACTATTACTACTACCTTTTCTCATAATACTCTCGAAGCGTTTCCATTCATCGCTTTTCCAGTTTTATGTTCTAACTAATTAACTCCATTTAATTTTAAGAAAACTTATTCACTTGCATCACTTGACTGCATACCGGAATATCACGCGAACTTAGACTGCCGCAACAACGCTACTGAAGCAAACACCTTGAGCCTTCCCCTTGCGTCTGGTCACACTGGGCGCTCCAACAAGAAATTACATACTCGTTCTGTGTACCAAACGGAATAGACAGAGCGGGACACCGTTCGAACTTTGGTTTACCTAACTCGCCCGTATATACGAGCTCATATTTTGTGTTCGAAGGCATGAATGGTACGAATTAATGACTAAAACTCGTTCTTTGACAGCTCTAATGTACAGTGCAGCATTCCTTGACTTAAAACACACTAGAGGCGCTGAACAATTCTCTCTTCAAGCTTCTGATGCACAATCAGGTTTAGAAAATATTTCGCTCTATGAATTATTTCCAATATCGAATATAAATTTTTAGTTTTCCTCTGCCATGCAGCGAAAGTATTGTTCTATGAATTTGTTGTTTACGTAGATATTTTTCCAAGAAACCAATTCAGCACTTAGAAGGAAGTTACAGAAAAATTAGGTATACCATTTTTAAGTGAAGTATTAGTTATTGAAACCGAGCGAAATGGCGCCGCGGTAATGTGTGCGACTCGCATTCGGGAGGTCCCGGTTCGATCTCCGGCGACAGCCCACTCTGACCCATGGTTTTTTTGTGGTTTCCCCGGGTCGGCAGGCGAATGCTGGGGTGATTCATCTTCTACCAAGACTCTCCTGCCCCTCATTTCCTATACCCATCATCTTCTTTGTCATCTGTTTCAGCATTGTAGAATCAGGTGACGGCGTTCGGCGCGTTGCGGCTGGGCGGTGACTGTTCGCTAGGTGGAGGCTTTTTCGTGACGTCGTTTCAGGTTCAGCTTGGTTAGGACTCACCTCCGGGTGCTTCTTCAGGGATCCCTCGAAGGCTCGGAGCCTAAGGGTGGGCCTGGGTAGCGTTGGATGCGTTCAATCTGGAAACATTAGGGACCCTGTCCATGCTTACGCCCTCGTCATCCGGATCTGGTCGCTCGGGCCCAGATCTCTCCCCTCATCCCTCCCTCCCAGGGGTCACGGTAGAAGAGCAAATGGCCGGGTTGCCTGCGTGCGGTACTCTGCCCCGGTTTCGGGAGCCCCTCCATTCGTCAGTACCTTTACCTTAATAGTTATTGAAACAAAGAGAAAATATTGAATAAACAAGGTCCTAAAAACTATTAACTTCTTGAGCCGCTAGACAGAGCAAAGAAAGCACACCATTTAGTAGCTATGTCTAGCTCCATCAGAAAACGTGTGCTGTTAATAAAAAGGACTGAGGTTGCGTATTTTCATGACACCGTCTGCTAGCCTTATGGCAGACGGCAAGCTTCAGTTCATGCTAAAGGTAAACATGGAAGAAATTATGACATACTTATGTACATTACACGCGAAAGATAAAGAACGTCACTTTAAGTCTTTAATTTATTGCACACTGTTGCCAAGTGGGAAAAACGGGCTCAGTGGATTCTTGAGCCTATTACTAGAAAATGTCAAGTGATTAAAAGCAACTGTACTGGTACTAAAAATTTACAATTATTAAGGTAGCCCTCCTCCATATTTGAAGTCATTCTAAAAGAAAAAAATCTGATGTGTTGCACTCACATGACTTTTTCTACTCTTGTATAAACTATTCTTACAAACGCTTATTCTCCATATGTTTCATGTTAATCGAGATATCAAGATGTTAATCTTATTGCTAATTTTCTTGTAGGTGCAAGGGGAATATGGTAGTCTTTAAGCGATAGTCAAATCTTTTAAGAGCTGGTTGCTATGTGGAGCATTCCATTCTCTTTGCATGTCAGTACATAAAAAAAAAAGAATAACGAATTTCCATTTAAGAAAAAGTTTAAGTATTAGAAAATTCAAGCAAATAACTAGGAATATCTCGGAAATGATTCACTTGACAAAAAAACAGTATATGACATAAATTGTGTGTTTTAGCGAGATCTTCTACTGTTTTGTGTAGTAAAATTTTGTCCATTTCTTACGGTTTACCAGTTATGCAAAAGTCATTCAGAATGAAGAGGACTTTTGGGGACATTCTTAGAAAATTCAAGAAATACATTGCATTTGCCATTAAAAAAATCTTAAACACATGATATTTTAATCAAAATCGTTAGAGCCAGTTTTGAGAAAATCAGAATTTTCGAAAAATGTTCCATGTAAACGGTAGTCTGGGCTGGGGAGATTTTCTTGAAAACCTTCGTGTCGCATCTTTGAAGATACTGAACCTAAATACCAAGTTTGGTATTTATTTGACTTTTCGTTTTTGAGTTCTACTGTTCACAGACACACGCGGGTCTGTTTCTAAAAACGCTTTATTTGGATTCAGGGCACCTCAAAACATGTATTTCCGGTGGAATATTGATATCGAATTGTCGGGTGGAATGTTAATATTTCCCCTACTTACTATATGTAGTAGAGAGAGTAATTAGTAACAGAAATATTTTTACTGTTTTTCAACTGCACCGACGAATGATACAAACCATCACTGTAGGTTGGCGGAGGGAGGGCATTGCCCTTTTGGATTCTTTGTGACTCGTAACATTTATAGCACAACTAATCATGAGATATTTAAAAATCTGAGTTGTTACACTTACAAGAGATTTCACCAGAAACATATGTTTTGAGGCCTCCTGAATAAAAACAATTGATAAAGGTCCATATGTGTGTGTGATCAGCATAACTTAAAAACGAAGTAGAATAAATTTAAGTCCAAAGATGCAGCATAAAAGTTTCAAGAAAATTCCCTCTCCCCAAACCAGTTTAAATGGAACAATTTTTATTAAAAACTATGTATTTAAGATATGTACATGGCAAATAAAATGTATATCTTG
The DNA here is from genome assembly GCA_030765065.1 of Deroplatys truncata. Lineage (NCBI taxonomy): Eukaryota > Metazoa > Arthropoda > Insecta > Mantodea > Mantidae > Deroplatys > Deroplatys truncata. The sequence continues at coordinate 64,384,266 of CM060988.1, read as the reverse complement.
AATTTTATGGGAATAACCTGGGAATTCAGAAGGAATTTTGTATAATTTTGTATAACTGGTAAATATTAAGAGATAGACAAATATGACCGCACAAAAAAATTGTTAATCTCTTTAACATAAATAATACATTTCAAATAACTTTTTTGTGGCATCAGCCATTTCCAGGATATTTATTAATACTGGTTTCAATTGTTCAATTCTTAATATTTTTGAAGTCTTTTTACAATATCATGCGAAGAATTTTAAAGCTATAACAAGCCGCTTTTAAACACCTAACTATCGATTAGGCTTCCTCTATCCCTCTTATACCTACAATGAAATGTGTAATGAAACTATATCTGCAACTATTTATCATTATCAAGATGAAGCAGATAGAAAAATAAGCTTGTGTAAGAATAGTTTGCAGAAGCTACATGTAAAAATAAATGATGGTAGAGAAAGTCATGTGAACGTAATCAGAATTATTTTTCTGTATACTTCATATTAAATGATATAAATGTTTACAGAAGTAGTTTCATTATATATTTCATTGTTGGCACAAAGAGAATACAGGAGGCTGAAGCAATAATCAAATGTTTGTATGTTGGCATTGAAATTCTATACTGTTTCCATGACAATGCAAGGAACACTTGCATGTTGACAGCACTTCAGAAAATGACAAAGTATTAAAAAATTCAAAACAGTAATACCAAATTTCTTGAAATGATTGATGCCACAACAATTTTTTTAAAGAAATTGCGTGTTTAAAGAGGTCTATGATACATTTTTTGTGTAGTAAGTTTTTGTCTACATCCTATGGTTTACCAGTTATACAAAATTATATAAAACTCATTTCTAATGAAAAATACCTCATAGGCTATTGCCAGAAAGTTCAAGATATATATTTTATTAGTCATGTAAATATCTTAAACATGTTCGAGTCGTTTTTGAGAAAATAGAAAACAATAAAATTTGATAGTTTTGCGGTGATGGATTTTCTTGAAAATCTTCATGCTGCATTTTTGGAATTTGTTGAAATAAAAAGTTTGGTTTATCCATTTTTTGGTTTTTGGGTATGCCATTCACAAACATACAGATAGACACATACACAGGCCTTATGTATTACATATGTCATGATCTTAAAAGCTCTTTGCCTGTGGTCATGACAAACAAACTACCACTAAACATTTAAAATTGTACTTCTTAAAATGTGGGAACAGATTAAATGAACAATTGGGGGAATATCTTGAAAAATGTTAATGTCACAAAATACTGTATTTAACCTAAATTTAAAGCTTAATAGATAAATTTCTCCGTGCTAAACTTTTGTCTGTTTCTTAAGGCTTCCCAAATATACACTGCCGTTTGTGAAAATTGCAACACCAAGAAAGAATATCCCGAATAACTCCAAACTTGGTGGAAGTGTGGAAGAGCGTGCAAGCAATAAGTGATTAGGTTTGCAGAGAGATGGGGTACACGTATGCAAGCAGAGCCCTCTGGTGTCGGTCCGACAAGGTCAGTGTTGCGCCCAGTGTAGTCAGTGCAGAGCTGTCAAACAAGATGGAAACAATAAAGTAGGTGCCAGTATGCCTCGTCGACGTCAAAGGGACCCAAATCAATATGTGAGTGAGTTCGAACGGGGCAGAAAGAAAGGTCTCCGGGAAGCGAGTTTGTCATACCGTGACATTTCGGCTCGTACAGGGAATGCTGCTACGGCAGTGATGCGTGTATGGAAGCAGTGGATAGATGAAGGTCGTACGCAGCGAAGAGCGGGTACTGGACCACGGAACATGACCACAGCACGGGATGACCGTCATCTTGCCCGCATGGTCATAACGGACCGTACAGCTTCATCCACAGTGTTGGCACGACTCTGGAGCTCTGCAACAGGTGTGAACTTGTCTGCATCAACGGTTCGTCACCGTCTGCTGCAGGTTGGACTGGTTGCATGTATGCCATTACGTCGGCTTCCATTGTCCAGAAACCACAAGCTCCTCCGACTGCAATGGGCACGCGAACACCTTCACTGGAGTGCTGAGTGGCAAAATGTAGTCTATTCGGACGAGTCCCACTTCAACGTGTTCTACAGTGTCCGGCGGTACCGTGGTGAGCGCAACCTGGAGAGCTGCATTGTTGAGCGGCATGCGGACAAACACCAGGTGTGATGGTTTGGGGCGCCTACGTGTACGTGTAAAAATTATTCTTTTTCTTTTGTAATGAATTAACCTCCTCTTTGTAGGACATACACCCCCAAGGACTTACAAGCCAATGCCTTGGGTCTGTAGGCTGTCAAGGAGGAAGCAAACTCTGTTACAACAACCAATCTCGCCTCCTACGAATTGACGGTACTTTGAACAGCAACCGGTACCTAACGGTGGTTGCAGAGCCTGAGGTACTCCCCCTGCTTCAGGCATTTCTACAGGCCACATTTCAACAGGACAGTGTCCGGCCACATATTGCGAGGAATGTACAAGCCTTCTTCGAAGAGCGACGAGTACCATTGCTTCCCTGGCCTGTACGTTCGCCTGACATGTCGCCCATCGAATATGTCTGGGATATGGTTGGTCGGCACCTGGTGTGTCACAGTCCTCCAGTAACCAGTGTCACGAATTTGTGGACTCGAATACAAACTGCGTGGAGGGAAATCCCTCAGGAACTTATTCAGAACCCTTCTGATTCAATGCCACGGCGTATAGCAGCTCTAATTGCAGCGCATGGAGGCCACACCAAAAACTGAATTTTAGAGCTCAAAGGTCGTATATAGGTTTGAAAAGTTTATCATTTGTTACTTGTCATGTACCTAACCTGTAGTATTAAATTCATTGAATTCATGCGTTTCCTTCTTGGTGTTGCAATTTTCACAAATGGCAGTGTAGTACATAATGATACAAGAATAAAGTGGACTTCACAGATTATTTGAATTGCTTCTTGAAAAAATCTGATATATTGCACTCACATGACTTTCTTATGTTGTTCTCTCTCTCTGTATGCAGTGAAATCTCAACTATATCAAGTTTTTGGTCGAATGTAAAAATTCCTCTGCCTTAGTTCCTAGGCAGTACAAAAGGAGAAATATTTGAGTTATATTTACACAATCTTTTCTACTCGCTATCATCTACTTTTATATCTTAAAAAACTATTCTTTTTCTTTTTTAATAGATTACTCTCCTCTTTGTAGGACTTACACCCCCAAGGACTTACAAGCCAATGCCTTGGGTTAGTAGGCTGTCAAGGAGGAAGCAAACTCTGGATCATAGCATATCCAGAATGGGCATTCAGCCCAGTGCCTAGCATGGCAGTGAAGAAGAAGGAAATGTAGTGTGATGAAGGGGATGATAGGAAAATTAGTGGATCAAATTATTCAATTCAGCATTCACCTAGCAACCAAGAAAAATCATGAAAAAATCTTTGGTAAGATTGGCCGACCCCAGGGATTTGAACCTGGGACTTCCCGAATGCAGGCCACAGACGTTATCGCCTAAGCCATCCTGCTCAGTACAAACTATTCTTACAAAAGTTTATTTTTTCTATCTACTTCATGTTAAGTGAGTTAAGTGTTTGTAGAAATAGCTTCATTACATATTTCATTGAGGTACGACAGGATACAGGAGATTGAAGTGATAGTCAAATCTTTAAAAAGAAGATTGCTATATGCTAGGTTAGAAACTTACTCTTTGTACAACATCATGAGAAACAAAACAAAGATGACTAAACACCTCGAAATATATAAAATATTGGAAAATGCAAACTAAGAGCAACAAATATCTTGTAAATTGTTAATGGCACAAAAAGCTGATTTGGCCTAAATTATGTGTTTTAATGCACATTTTTTGTGTAATAAGTTTTGGTCTATCCCTTAGGGTTTGCTAATTATACAAAATTAAACAAAATTCATTTCAAATGTTGAGAACTTCACAGTTATTCAGAAAAAAATTCATGATGTACAATTTATTAGTCATACAAATGTCTTTTAAACATATAGTATTTTAATAAAAAAACATTAGACTCATTTTTGAGTAAATCAAAAATAACAAAAAAATATTCTACATAAAGGATGCTTTGAGCTAAGGGAGGGGGGATTTTGTTGAATATCTTCTTTGTGTCACATCTTTGGAAAGTGCTGAAGTTAAATGCTAAGTATGGTATTAATCCTCCAATATTTTGATTTTAAGTTATGTTGTACTCACTGTCTCTCTCTCTCACACACACATACACATAAATGCACATGCATACACGCATGCATACAAACACAGATAGACACATTCATAGTCCTTTTTCTAAAAATGCGAATGTTTTTGGGTTCAGGGAACCTGAAAACTGTTATTTCTGGTGAAACTTGATATCAAATGTTCAGTTGGATTATAATGCTTCCTCTACGTATCATAGATATGTGGTAGAGAAAGCAAAAATGTGTAAGTAAATCTTAGCATGCCTATCAATGTATTTATTTTATTTTTAATGTTTCATGATATTGTGCTACAGCATTCTGTTTGTTTAATTCTTCAGTAGAAATGGATTTACTATTAGTATATATAAATTTGAATTCCAATATTTCAGAGATGGTTTTATAGATAAAACTTTTTCTCTATAATACGTAACTTTTAGAAAACTTCATATGCCCCTATTTAAGTATGAGTTGTACTGAAATTTTTAAAAAATAACTGTCACATACCAAATGGTGTAAGTGTAGTTCATCTGCCTTCACTGCCCCAATTTGAAAATTAAACAAATAAATTTTCTTAACTAAATCATCATTTTTTATATTTCCATATTTTTTTTATTTTGGAATATTTCACTATTCAGAAAAATTTCAGCATACTGTGATCCTATGTGCACCAGTATTTCTTTCATTCTAACAATTGTTTTGAGAGTCCATGAGAGCATTATGTAATCTTGTTAATAAATAAACCAAAAATATACAAGATAGTACCCTAAAAATCAGTTCTGACCCATCAGTTATCAACAACAAATGCAATTTAATAGTGGTATAGAAAAATTGTTCATAACACCCATATTGATATTTTAAGATAGAACAAAATCCCTCTACTTGTATGGAATTTGGACAGAGAACAAAGCCATAAATCAACAAGAGATGAGATAAACTAATGATGTTCAGCGGCAAAATCTCTCACTTTCTTTTAGTCAGGGTGATAAACAGTCTTTCTCATGGTGTACTTAAGTAAACTTGGCAACATGGATTGCAGAATCTCCCTTTAATGCTCTGGTTTGCATTTCTGAGGTGAAAAAATATATTTTGATCATTGTAGCAAGAACAGTAAAACAGTCATCAATACCATGTTCTGCACAGGTAAGATGAAATAGAATGGCATTAGATATTATTTTTAATACTTATTTCTAAGTAAATAGAAGCTTTAAGATGCAAATTTTAAAAGCAACATTAATTAGTGCATTAATTGCTATCTGCATATAAATTATAATTTTAATGCTTGCATGGAATAGATATGCTTAAATGCATATTTTCTAGCAAAAATACATAGGTACATTGAAGTTTTTAATATCAGTATTATTTTTAATGTTGGTATGCTTAGGAAGCTGATAAACTTGACTGAATATTTATTGAAAAACTGTAAATCAAAGTTTGTTATTATTTGAAAATTCCTTTCAGGAATTATTGCACAGAAATAGCTATTTATAACATAAGATAGTAACATTGTATTTCACCTACAAATGAAAGCATAGTGCCTTGATAGTTTAAGTACATAAAATATGCTCGCTCATAAAAGATAATATATTTTTCATTAATAGCACTTAAAAATACATTTAATTTTAAAAAAATAGTTACATCTGTTATTCCTTATAAAGTAGCCTGATTACTGATGGGAATAATGTTTACTCTGAAGAAACTGAATAAATTAAATGGTCTGATTTTTTGTGGACACCTTTCAAGCAACGAAGACTGAAATGCCTGTGAGCATTATTGGTATTATTATACATATACTTCTCAGATGTTTCATCTGATGCAAGAAATGGGCCATGATCAGTTTCAAATATGTCCATTTTAATAAATGGAAACATAACTAATTTTATAAATGGAGCAAAAATGATGAGAGGATGGTGTATCAGATTAACAGTAGATAATATAGACAAGAACTATTATTATTATTCCAAATACTGTTCTTTTTTATAGTGTATCAGCATCAAACTGAATGTTTTGACCTTCTCTTTGATTCTTTGCCAGGTTGTTCTATTTTTACTTTCTCTACTACGTATAGTAAGTAGGGGAAGTATTGCATTCCACCCAAAAATTCGATACCGAGATTTCATCGGAAATACATGTTTTGAGACTTCCTGAATCCAAAAAGAGCATTTTTGGAAACATGTCCGTGTGTGTGTCTGTGTGTGTGTGTGTGTGTGTCTGTGTGTCTGTGAACAGCATAACTCAAAAATGAACAGTCAGATAAACACCAAACTTGGTATTTAGGTTCAGTATCTTCCAGAGATGCGACACGAAGGTTTCCAAGAAAATCCCCCCACCCCAGACTACCCTTTACATGGAACATTTTTCGAAAATTTTAATTTTCTCAAAAATGGCTCTAACGATTTTGATTAAAATATCATATGTTTAAGGTATTTTCATGACTAATGAAATGTATATCTCGAATTTTCTGGGAATGTCTCCAAAAGTGTTCTTCATTCTGAACGACTTTTGCATAACTGGTAAACCATAAGAGATAGACAAAATTTTACTGCACAAAAAATGTAGATCGCGTTACAATACACAATTTATGTCATATACATTTTTTTTGTTGAGTGAACCGTTTTCGAGATATTGCTTGTTATTCCCTTAAATTTTCCAATACTTATACTTTTTCTCAAATTCGTTGCTCATTTTTTTATGTCCTGGACATGCAAAGGAGAGTGGAATGCGCCACATAGCAACCAGCGCTTAAATATTTGACTATCGCTTAAAACCTACCATATTCCCCTTGCATCTACAAGAAAATTAGCAATAATATTGACATCTCGATATCTCGATTAACATGACGCATATGGAGAATAAGCGTTTGTAAAAGTAGTTTGTACAAGAGTAGAGAAAGTCATGTGAGTGTAACACATCAGATTTTTAATATATTTTATTCAGTTTCTTTGCTTTATCTTTCTCAGATAAGTTATGTCACCTTCACATCTTCTTTTAGTCAGCTTAGTGCTTTAATTCTTATCTGACGCCACTTATATAAAACATTTTCTAACTAGTATTTCCTGATCTATCTATCCTCATGGCTGAATGTGCCCAATCTGTGATCTCTAATGAAGTTTGCTATGATTTTGTTACATATCAGTTGACTTAAGTAACTATACACAGAAAAATACTAAAAAAGACATTATTTTAGCACATAATGAACAGATACAGCAATCCAAACTAAATACTAGTATTAGGAAGAAAATGCATAATTTTATAAATTGTAAAATTGTAGCAAACTAAAATATACTTAATACATAAGTTAGTATGTACCTATACAATCCCAATTTCTTACTTAATTTTTACACAGTTAAGTTAATTATTTTGAACTTGTTTTGAATTCTCTGGAGAGAGAGAAAAAAAAGAAAAACAATCAATACATCCATTATATACATTCTACATATTAAGATGTAAATAATTAATAGTAATTGTACTATTGCATCTTATACTTTTAGACTTTACTTCAAGCAGTTAAAAAAAAAGCCTGTATATTATACCAAATGTTTGTCTAGTATAGAATACTTAGGATTATAGAGTTATCCTCCATGGTCTAGGGGTACCATGCTGCCTCTAGTTCCTGAGCTAGCGGGTTGGAACCCAACTGGGGCGATGGATTTTTTGTGTGTAAAAATCCTTAGCATGGCTTCCTTTGGAAGGAACGTAATGCTGGTGGTCCCATGTTGTAGATTTTCAGCACATAAAAGAACCTCAAGCCTGGTAAAGAGGCCTCTGAGCAAAACTTCCGGTCTTCCACATCCAATATAGAATGGGATGCTAAGAACCATACCAGTTGAAGAACATCCATAAATAAAGAACTCAATTTATTTTTACTTTCTCAGTAAGTAGGGGAAGTATTGCATTCCACCCAAAATTTTATATTGAGATTTCACTGGAAATACATTTTTTGAGGCCCCCTAAATCCATAAAAAGAATTTTTTTGAAAATGTCTGAGTGTGTGTGTGTGTGTGTGTGTGCGCGCGCGAGAGCATGCGCGTGCGTGCGTGTGTGAACTGCATAACTCAAAAACAAAAAGTCGGATAAATACCAAACTTAGTATTTAGATTCAGTACTTTCCAAAGATGCAACACAAAGATTTTTAAAGAAAATCCCCTCACCCCAGATTACCCTTTACATGGAAGATTTTTGAAATTTTTTATGATCTAAAAAATGGTTTTAACAATTTTGATTGAAATACCATATATTAAAGATATATATGAGAAAAATAAAATGTATATCTTGAATTTTCTGGGAATAGCCTTTGAAGTCTTGTTCATTTGGAAGGAATTTCATATTATATTGTATATCTGGTAAACATTAAGCGATAGGCGAAAGCATACTATGCAAAAAATTTATATCTCTTTAAAATACACAACTTATTTCAAATAAGTTTTTTTTTGGCATAAGCCATTTCTGAGATATCTGTTATTAATGGTTTGAATTGTTCATTTCTTGGTAATTTTTTAAAGTCCTTTCAACATTCGGTTTCTCATGACTGCACAGAAACAGTATAGAATTTTAAGGCCAGCATATAGCAACCAGTTCTTAAACACTTGACTATTGCTGTTCTCTTTGTATCTATATTTAAATGTGCAATTTAGCTATTTCTGCAAAGATTTATTTGGATCAAAAGGTAGTGGATATAAAAATAAGCTTTAGTAAGAATAGCTTGCATACTCAGTAATAAACATTAGAGGGTAGAGAAAGTCATGTGAATGTATCACATCAGATGTTTTTATTTAGGTTTATAGTAATTTAATCTAGCCTTTGTTTTTCACTTATAATAGTAACTTAGCTGCCATATTCCATTGTAAAGGACAATCCCTCTTTAGAGCTATCAGCTCGTTGGGAAGTTTTATAGGTGTAAATAAATACTAATAATAAAATTTTAATGGTATGTTTACAAAGCAGCTCTGTATAAACACACAGCATTTCAAAAAATCTGATGTGTTGCATTTACATGACTTTCCCTACTCACTCTTTTAATATTATACAAATGTTTTGCTTCTATCTATTTCTTGTTAGTTGAAATAAACTTTCATTACATATTTCATTGTAACTATAATAAGATACATTAGACTAAAGAAATGGCCAGATTTATGAAAAAGTTGATTGCTATGTGATGGTTTTGGGATTCCATGCTCTTTACATGATCATGAGAAAAAATAAAGTGACTAACCGCTTGAAAAAAATATAAATATATGAAAATTAAAACCAACAATAATGAATATTTTGGAAGAGGTTAGTGCTACAAGAAATATTATTGACATAAATCATGTACTTTAATGACATCTACATTCTTTGTGTACAAAGACTTTGTATATTTCTTATGGTTTACCAATAATACAGAATGAAGAGGAATTTACATGCCAGTCACAGTAAGTTCATGATATACATTCTATTTGTCATCCAGACATCTTAAGCATATGATATTTTAATTATTGGAGCCACTTTTTAAAAATAAAAAATAATTAAAATATTTTCTGTATAAAGGGTAATTTAAGGTGCAAATATTCATGTCACATCCTTGGAAGATTTTGAACTTAAATAACACGTTTGGTATTTAAGCAACCTTTTGTTTTTTAGTTTTGCTGTTCAAGGACAGACAGACATGCACAATATGCAGACTTTTTCTAAAAATGTTCTTTTTGGATTCAGAGAGTCTCAAAATGTGCATTTCTGGTGAAATCTTGATATAAAAGTTTTGGTTGGAATGCAACACCCTTACTTACTAAAAATAAATAATAGAGAAGTAAACAGAGTTTGGAACTGAATGGCAGGAAATGGAGAATCTCAAATTCTACAAGCTCTTGGATACTTCTAATAAAAGTCTGCTGGAAGTAAAAGAAATGTTGAATGTTGCAATTGCAGAGCATGTACACCTGACATAAGAGTCAAAAAATGTAAATGTTTCATGTATCTGGAATAAAGCTGACAAAAACGTCTATTTAATGAAGCATAAATCATTTACATAACTGCTGTACTCAAATTTCCAATTGTACTATTGAACAATTTCATTGTTAAATCAAAGTACTTGAAACAAAATTGGACTAGGCAACCTTTTATCTGTATTATATGAATCTTGAATCAGCATGTTGCAACCAAAATCTGCATCCAAAATTAAATCCTCAATAATACTTGTACTTATATTCTAATTATTGGGTCTGCTATCTCTGCATCACGCTTATATGCAGAAAGAGTCTTTTGTCTATCATTGCCTCACTGAAATTTAATTTAAATTTGGATTCACTGTGTAAATTCCTTTTCATGTTTATTTAGCTCTTACATGCATATTTCCTTTTCATTTATGAGATTCTAAAACTATTCTTGTATTATTAGTAACACACCTATTACAGGCACCTAACTGGAGAGGATAGGTATGTTTTTTTGTTTTTTTTTGCTTTCCTGAAGGTTATTGTTAATGTAGACTTACCAGGTTTTGTATTCAGAAGCCTCAAATTAACTATTGTTTTCAGATATATAAGCTGTTAAGCTAGGATATCTCTAGAATAAAATTGTTCTTCTCTGTATGCTGTAAAATTCTTGTTTACGGCATTCTGTGACAATGATTTACCTTTCAAATACAGACATGTTGGATCATAACAAAATGAAATTATAAAATACCCATTACTCAAAATATAATTTTGATTTGAACCCATTTTCATACCACCAATGAAAATACTTAAGAGCTTTTCATTGCTTGGCAGATATGACATGAAATTCAAAATTGTTCTAGTATTTAGGTAGGTAGTAAGGTGTGAGTAGTGTGTGTTAATGTTTGAATGTGGTATTGAAGACCTAGTGGAGTTCCGCTGAGCACTTCCAAAAGTTCTGTGTATACATGCTGCAGCGTTGTGCTGTCAGCGTCTGGTATGGGCACGGAGCCATGGTGAGCCCTGACTGCCCCCGGGTGGAATTAGGTGTTAGCTGGCCAGTAGTATCTGTTGCAATGTTTCCAGTATCTGGTTTGTGTAAATAGGAAGTTCCATAGCCGTTCCTGACCACTCTTCAGGTCCTCAAGTGCCGAAGTCCAATCGGCCGTCTTAGTGATCAGGAGGCTTATCAGATTGGTGAGACCTGCAATGGTGCCCATAAGTTCTTCCAATTGAACTGTAGAGGCCGGCGGTGGTGAAGTTTATGGCGGGCAGACGATGACATGGCCCAGACCACTGGTTGTTGAGTCTGCGGAGTCAGATCACTGTGGACAGCTGGTGGTGATGTTGTTGAGGGCGGTGGAGAGGGCGGCAGTGGTGGCGTGGAGTTCTTGCTCAATGTTGGCGAGTCGGCATAGGTGTTGGTCAGAGGTGGTGGAGTTTGCGGCGCAGGTGGGTGGTGGAGTGCATTCGTCCTGTGGAGAGATGCGAGACCCTGTATGGGCTGCTTCTCTCGGGTGGTGTCTGGAGCTGGTGGTGTCGTTGGAGTTGGTGGTGTGTGCACAGTAGCAGGCGGAGTCGGTCGGAGGTTTAATGAATATAAGGGACACTGCGCCTGCCCGGTAAAATGGCCGTAGCCATTACAGGAGGCGCAGTATCGACGTCAGCGGCGGAGGTCGTGACTGGTGCACTGAGCAGTTAGCCTTGGTGCACCACAGTAGTGGCATCTGTGGGGTGCAGCGCAGGTTGTGGAGTTATATTGCGTGAAGTTACGGTGTGCATAATCGTCCCTGCGAGAGAACAATTCGGCGTTTGATCGATAAATTTGGAAGAAGTGGTTCTGTCAGCGATCAAAGAACGCCTGTATGTAATCGACGTAAGCGTTCCAACGAAAACATAGGCGCCGTTCGTGAGAGTGTACGCGAGAACGGAAACAAATCAATTGCTCGTCGAGCGCAAGAATTGGGGCTTTCGCCGACCACAACTTGGCGAATTCTGCATCTGGACTTGAAATTTCACGCTTACAAAATGGTGTGAACTCAAGAACTAAAGCCCAATGACCATAGGTTGCCCCGTGTATTCGCTGACTGGGCTATGGAGCAATTGGAAGCTGACCCGGATTTTTGTCGAAAAATCATCTTCAGCGACAAAGCCCACTTTTGGATGGATGGTGTGTTAACAAACAAAATTGCCGTACTGGAGCAATCACAATCCAATGCAGATTCAAGAACGAACACTTCATCCCCAAAAGGTTACTGTGTGATGTGGATTTTGGTATGGTGGAATCATTGGTCCATACTTTTTTCCAAGATGAAGATGGAGAAGCTCCAATGGAGAAAGATACCGAGCTCTTATAAGGGACTATTTTTTAGCCTCAATTGGATGGTATGGATCTCAGAAACATCTGGTTCCAGCAATATGGTGCCACATGTCATACTGCTCTCGAAACAATCGATCTTTTTAAGGAGAAGTTCAGAGGTTTCACATTTCCCGTGATGGTGATGTTAACTGACCCCCGAGGTCATATTATTTAACGTGTTGGATTACTTCTTGTGGGGTTATGGTTAAATCTCGAGTTTATGTCAACAAGCCCAGAAGCAGTAAATGATCTTATGAATAACATCACGCGTGTTATTCGTGAAGTTGGACCTAATTTACGTTCTTCTGTCATTGAAAATTGGGTCACCATATACGCTCAACCCAACAAAGTCGCGGCGATCACTTAACTGATGTACTCTTCCACACGTAATGGCATTAATTATGTTCCAAAATAAAAAAAAGAAATAAACCTCTATAATTTATAGAACATGTTTTATTTAAATTCAAAGATAGGACACTCTTGTTGAAAGACCTCTATAGAAGTAAGAGAAGTAAATGCAAAACTCAAAAGTTTCTCTTGAGTAAGCTAATTATTTTACTTGCCTTTAGCACTGCTGAACCATACATGTACTCCTGAATTATTTTATTACTGTGTTTAAAGTATATTAAAACTTTATGAAACTAAGTGATTTCCAAATAAGGCTGGACATAACCCCCTACCATAAAGGATATCCTGTAATGCCTTTATTCTGATTAGTGGAATAAACAATATATTTGCTCTTTCAAACATGTAGTTTGAAGAATATAACTGTTAATGAATTAGTGATAGATTATTATTAAAATAAATACAGCTTATAAGAAAACACAGATAAAATTATAAAAAAATTTAAATAACAGAGTTCAATAGTTAATTAAAAATATCTGATTCACAAATGTGTATGGAAATTATTACTGTAAACAATGATTCTGAAATGTAAATAGTAAACTCTGTTTATAATTTTATTTCCATATTAAATGCCTGTACACATGGGCATTACTTGGGATCCAGCTTTGGGGAAGTGGGCAAAGTAAGTGAAAGCTACATAATGAAACACAGTATAAAATAGGTTTAGTCACTTTCTAGGGCAACAAAACATTAATTGTTGTAAAATACTACTACCAGCACTACCATCACTATGCCATCTTTTACCAGAGGAACTTGTGAATCTTTTATAGATATCACATGTTCAACTCAGAGGATAGTGGAAAGAATCATGAATTGGGAGGTGCTTGATGAGGATTCTCTTAGTGACCACAATTTTATCTATTTTGAAACCAAGGAACCACTATCACAACAGGACAAGAATATAAAAAAAACCAAAGTAGAGCAAGAATGGAAGGTATTTAGACTTATAATGAATTGGAAGCTATAAAATACAGAAAATTCTCAGGAAGAGACATCCCTGGAGCAAATGATTAAGACATTGCAAGAAAGTACACTGGCCAGTCAAATACATACTAATAGAAGATGGAGATCACAAGTACCATATTGGTGGAATAGCCAGATCAATTGTCAGAGGAGGTGCATCCAGAGTAGACATAAGGTGACAAGGGCTAACAGGAGACATGCATGAGAGCAGGAATTAGAAGGGCTGAGAATAGAATATAGAGAAAGTAGGTAAATACTAGTAAGACTTATAAAGGAATCCAAGAAAAATCTGGCAACCACTATGTGATAATTTAGATCAAGATATCTAGGGGGCAAGATATAAAATAGTTACCGGATGATTGATAAATAGGATGCCCATTGAATTGACAATGGAGAAGAAAAGAGCTATTGTAAAGGAGTTGTACACTTATAGAGATAAGTTGGAGGCAAGCACAAAGTACTGAGGAGTAAATCATTCACCTTGGATGAACTACAGGAGGCAGTGCTTAACATGAAAGTTGGGAAGGTGCTGGGCCCTGATTGTATTCCATCTGAAGCGGTGAAGAATGCTGTTGAGATAGCTCCAAAATGGTTGTTACGAGCCTTACTAAGAAATCAAGACTTTCCAGGGGAATGGAAAGTGGCTAAACTTATTTTATTGTTAAAATGGGGTAAATCACCTGAAGAACCATCAGCCTGTGTCTGATGAACACAGCGAGCAAGTTGTATGAGAGGATACTGAGGGCAAGGCTTGATAACGAGTTAAAGCAGGACAAGTCAATATGGCTTCAGGAAAGGGAGATCTACAATTCAGGCAATTGAAGCAGTAATTAAGATAAGGGAGGATACAAAAGAGAAATGGGTGGCTGTCATTACACTGGATGTGAAAAATAAGTTTAATACTGCATCATGGAGTATTATAATTAAGGCGCTGCAAAGAAGGAATGTGTCACAATGTTTAATTAATATAGTAAGGCAGTGTACTTTCATGACAGATATATAAAATTAGATCAAAGAGAGTACTAGTAACTATTGCCCCAAGGTTCAGTCCTGGAACCCACACTTTGAAATACTGTATGACGGGATATTATGGCTCAAACTAATGACGGGATCATGCACAATAGGATTTACTGATGATCTGGCGCTGGCAATAGCCGCTATGGATGAAGAGGAGCTAATGCTTAGAGCAAATGGGTCCTTGAGGCATATAGATGGGTGGATGAAGTCCAATGGTTTAGCTTTAGCCTCACACAAAGCCAAAGCTGTCATTTTAATAGGACCAAGAAAGCTACAAAAAGGTTTGTTTTATGATCAGCAACAATGAGATGGTACCTAAAAAAGCCATGAGATATTTAAGTGTCATGCTGAAGGATGATAGTGCATTTGGCGAACATGTTAGGGTGGTAACCCTGAAGGCTGAGGAGAAAGCACAAGCACAGAGCAGACTGGTGCCAAATATCGGAGGCACACAAACCACAATAAGGCAGATATTGTGTGGTGCAATGCACTCTATGCTACTATATGCTGCACCAGTGTGGTGTGCTATGGAAGGCAGTATACAGGAAGTACATAGAAAAAGTACAAAGAAGATTGCTACTCAGAGTGGTATGTAAGTATCATACCATTTCCACTAGAGCCTTGCAGGTTATTGCAAGTGCTATTCACATAGATTTATTAGTGGAGGAAAGAAAACTTATACATGAGGAAGGAGTTGCTAACTCTGTGGAGGGAAAAAGGGATATAAGGAAACATATAAATAAAGAATGGCAAAAATGATGGCAGGAAACTGCTGAGGTAGGACAATGGACAAAGAAAATTATCCCAGACATAAATATGTGGTTGAGCTGTAAACACAGACAAGTAGATTATTTCCTGACTCAAGTACTGACAGGTCAAGGAAGATTCAAATACTATGCAAAGAGGATGGGGAAAACTAACGAATGAGAAATATTGTAACACCCCTACCGGGGGTGGTCACACCGCAGTAGTTGGTTACCTAGGGGGGGTGATAGCTCAGAGGTAGGGGATGTGTCGGTACTGGAGTAGTAGGTAGGCCAAGGTGGCGCTCCAGGTTAGGGGTATTTAATTAATGCACAGGGGATGCATTGATCCAATAAATTGCATTATTGGTTTTATGTGAGTACATTAGGGCCCATAGGTGGGCTACTCAGACTGGGTGAAGCCTGGCAAGCACAGCAGATCTTAGAGCAAATGTATCCTTACCTGTTCAACTGGTGTTGCGTTGGCGACTCGTGTATGGTAACTGAACCTCAGGTCATCGATGATACAACTCTCCCTCCAACTGATCACAATGATTCAGACAATGATTCCCCCTTTGAGCCAGACCCCCATAGTATAAATACATACAGAAGCGCTGACTCCATGTTCCTTAGCGCAGTCGTGTTGAGGTAACCTGGTTTCGACACTTTCTGCCTGGTTACCTCATCTGAAGTAATCCTCGGCGCTCAACCTGGTCCACTACAATATAATTATTGGCCAGAAGAGGATACAGTGGGAGATGCAGAGATGGGAGATACAAAGAAATCAGGCCTTTCAAAAACTGGGATTAGTAGTAAGTGTAGACAGTTTAGAGACAGTTATACAGGAAGCCGTGAAGCATGAAATGCAGTGAAAACCCTTGCAAAAGTAATAATGGAGACCAAAGAAAAGGAAAGGACAAGAGAAACCAGTAGGTAGTGACAAATAGACAGCTGTAATTTTGAAGTAATACCACCAGCAGTTCCAAAATGGTTTGCGAAGATGGTAGTGGTGTTTTAGTTGGTTGAAATCCAACTCGCCAAGCTGGCGTCTTTTTAAGATTTTTCCACTGCCGAGAACCCACCAAGAAAAATACCACCACCGCCACCGCCACCGCCACCACCACCAATAATAATAATAATGATAATAATAATAATAATAAATAAAATGGTTTTATATAACTTATACCACAGTTTGTCACTTAGACTGTTAAAAAGAAAGCTGATGTAATTATGTTAACTAGTCAATAATCACATGCTAACTGTAAAATTCCAAGGTCAGTATATCTGATTGTTTTTGTTCATTGTATGGAATTCTGGTAGAAAATTAAAAATGCAGATACTTTAGTGAAAACTACTATATTAATTTAAATATAAAATACAATTTTATGTGTTTGCTTAAAGTAATTAAAAACAAAATGTTGTTAAATTGGAAATATAAGGGAGGATGTCCCCCAACTTATGCCTATGCCTGTGCAAAATACTTAAATGTATTAAATATAGGTTTATCTGCAGAATTTATCTTTCCATAATTTACCACTATAGGCAATGCTTGGAACTTATATCAACAGATTTTCTCTCATGTAAGCACATGCATAAATTGTTAATGACTGAATTATAATTACTCGGCTTTATAAAGAGCATTGCCTTCCTACAGCTAGTAGCTCAGTGGGATATACTAACATAAGCAATAAATAAACAAACTAAAAAGTCTGCAAGTAACAAAAATTATTTTTATTGCACTATCTTTTGTTTCAGATATACCAGCCTACTATGTCATTGCTGCAATGTCAGCAAGTGCTATGGTAGTGCAGTACTGCCTGATAGTCTGCCTCTCTGTTGGCATTGTTGCCATGGTTAAACATGAGCAATGGAACATTACAAACAATTTTAATGAAACTATGGATACTGATACCTGTCCTCACTATAATACTGAGTTGTTTACAGAAGAAACACAAGTACGTAAATAATAGACTAACCACTGGATAAATGATATCTGTATAAATTTGAAAACTTTATTTTATTAGGTACAGTAAAGTAAAATTTATGGATATTTTGTTTGAATGTTGTTTTCATGGGTAAGCAGTATACTTTTGAAGGAATTAAGCGTAACTTTTGAAGTTAATGTACATGAAAATAACATCATTATCTCTCCAAGGATGGCATACTTATTTAAAATGTTTTAACATTTATGTACCCCATAGTTTGAGAAAGAAAACCACACAGCTAAAGTCATTTGCATTATATTAAACCTCAACTATGTATCTAAATGTATGTAACAAAACCCTTAAAACTAATAAATAATAGCAAAATGAATTAAGTAATAAAAATATTTAAAAACACTTTAAAGCATTGCTTTTTAACATTTTTTGTGTTTTTAAAACCTATAGACTGACAACAAGCTGAAAATGTTTAAGTTACTGTATTTTATTATGCGTACTAACTAACATGGCAAACAATTTGTATCTGCAGAAAGATACATCTCTTACAAAAATATACTGAAATGTAAGGAGTTCTAGAAATTTGTGTTTATTATTATGTTTCTTGTTTAATATCTCTATAATTGTTTCAACTATCTTATGTTGATCTTTTGCAGTAATTTTGTATAATTATACTGCAACTTGTTATTGTTACTGTAATATAATGTTAGCATGTATGTTCACGACAACACTTGATTTATTAAGGCAATACATCTGTGGGAATCCAGAAATTCAACATTTTCTTCTGATTGTTTTGACATTTTTACCATATGCTCAGAACATAAAGCATATAATGCACACAAAATTTTAATGAGCCTTGTCAATCTGTTGTTAAGATATTAATTTTTTTTATTAATAATTAGTTACTTTTTGATATGGGAATATGAAATGCTCCTTGGACCCTAGGGTATCATATCACACCAAAATGTTTCATTTAAGCTTAGCATACAGATATATGGAAAAGTTGTGCAGGCATTTTTAATTTTAATTAGTTTAAGAGACAAACATTTGTTTCTTCCTATCTTACTAAATTTTTCAACTTTTTCAATGTAAGTAATGGAAAATAATTAATTTCTGCTGAATTATTTAATATTTGTTAACTAGTGCACAATGATTTTTAAATCCATTATTCCTGAAGCTCTCCCGAAAATTTGAAGATAAAAAGTGTGGTCCAAGGTGCATTTTGAAAAGTGAAGAATGCTGAAAAGAAAAATAGGAATTGAGAAAAATGGAGTTTAAAGTTCAACTTTACCTAAATGATACAGCACCAATTAAATAGCCATTTGTGGCTTTAAAATTCTCTAAATTAAAAAACCCAATTGTGTAGCATGAAAGCACAAGTTATAAACATGCTAAAAATGCAAAAAAACAAAAAAACTGAAAATTTTCACTGATGCATTGCCTTAGAACAAACTAAAATAAT
The DNA here is from genome assembly GCA_030765065.1 of Deroplatys truncata. NCBI lineage: Eukaryota > Metazoa > Arthropoda > Insecta > Mantodea > Mantidae > Deroplatys > Deroplatys truncata. The sequence continues at coordinate 64,365,330 of CM060988.1, read as the reverse complement.
TCATAATATAAAAAAATCTTGCACTTCAGTGATTGTCTGATGCACAGATTATCCCGAGGAATTAAGAAATTAGCAAATTGCAGAAATTTGGACACACTTTAAGCACTCAAATGCTTAGACACAAGTCTTAAAAAGTTCCACATTGAAAATTACATGTTTCAACACTGCCACCGATCTGGGACTCAAATTACCTGATTTAATTCTCTTTAATAGATTCTAATTCTGTCTCTACTGACCATTAATAAATAACAATATGGGTACATTATTCCATCTTCTTATAAGTGGCATGGTTAATACTTCATATTGGATGAGATTCTGCAGATATGGGAATGACATTTAGTGTGTATGAAATTTTGCACTTTTGGTCACATTTTGCTTGTTCTCTTACCACAGAAAATAAAAATCTTAGTGAATTTACATTTGAAGAACATTTTATGTAAACTATTTAATGATCTAAGAAATATGTAGTACAGTAATTATGTAAGCATAAGTGACATTAAACTTGAGCATAAGTGCCTTATGTAAGAGTTAGTGCTTACGTAATATGTTTTACGTAAATTATTAGAACTTGGAGATCTTATATTGTGTTTACTTCATGTGAGTGGAAGCCATCTTATGACGTCATTCATTTGTTTGGTTTGTAGCTCCATCTGGCGTTAGCAATTTGCGTTCCCTAGTATCAGTTTTTGAAATAATTCATTTCAAATGTCCTCCGGCTAGCTATTATCTTATCTTGGGTCGAACATGTGTCTCAATACAGGTTGTGAAATGGAAAGGAATCTTTTATCCAAAAATTACACTGATGAAGAAATTTGTTTTATAATTTTTATTGTCGAACACGTTCACTATCACTTTTACATATTGATCTGGATACTCGCCAAACTGAAACTGTTATAATAACTTCTTACTTATCACTTTTAATTCACGTACTTCAACTTTGTGTATAATTAACTTTATAATACTTTAGATTTTTTTTTACTTGTAAATCTATAGCTGACATATGACGAACTAATACTTTCGACGAACTGACTGACTGAAGACGACGTGTAGTGTATGAATGCTTTCGGCGAACTGAAGGACTGACTGACTTTACCTCCAACTTGGCTTCTATTTATACTCCCACTCCCCGATATGCCTAAAGATTATAAATGAACTGCAATTGGCTAATAAAACGCGCCAACATTAGCGTCTATTTTAATATCCAATGAAAACCACGAATACATATTGCTTTTAGGGAGGAAACATTCCAGAAGTTTCTACCGAAAACGCGTCAACATTACGTAACTTCCTTGTTTCCAATAATGATAAACAGCTCACCCCCCCTCGCTGCATTATTGCGCTATTATTGACAGTTTCAGTAAAGCCGTATAAACTTATTTCCCAATAATAATTACAATTAATAAACATCTGAAATCAATGTCACATAAAAATGCATATTCATATTACAATCATTATTTACATTTAAGTAATTTGTGATACAAATTACTGCATCATATGCCCCACTAGAAACATAATTATAAATATTTACAACTTGTTTGGAAATTTTATAATTGGGTTTTTAGTCTCCTAAATCTTGGAACAAACGCTATCACTTTCACTTTACACTTCACACGCATTTAACACACGACATATGTTTTTTTGTTTTTTTTTATCTCGCCACTACTTACTGGCTCTGGTTGAATTAATTTAGATATTAATCTGACATCACAAAATTTGTTATAGCAAATACTGTACCCTGAATTATTTAATTACTGTTACCAAATTGTTTACTTTCTTAAGTTGTTGACAAAAATTTATACATTTAAGATTTTTGTAATTGTTTAACATTTTTACCAAAATATTCACCCTCTACACAAATATATTTACATCTCTTAAATCTAAGCACTGTTTCACATGTTCTGTTTGCTACATAAATTTTTTTTTTTTTTTTATTATTTTTACCCTTTTTTGTTATTTTGTACTTTATTTTAACAATGTTCTTGGAATTGTATTTACGTACTTTTACTTTAATATCATATTAAGTTTCAATCTTTACATTCTTAATTTTCAAATGTTGTTACAGTTACTAAAAATTTAATTTTTTTTTTTTTTTTTTTTTTTGTAATTTATTTCTCTTTTCAAATGACATATAAATAATTAACCCTCTTACATTCCAATACATTTCTCTGCAAGTCATCTTTAACTATCCAGCATTTACTTTACATCTCATTGCTATTTACCCTCCTGGATCAAATTGTGTGTGGCTAAACATTACTCGTAGCCGTATCCTAACCTTCAAAAATTTGTTCATGAATAACCTCTTGTATTCATTTGAAATTTCATCACATGATAACATTTGAAAACAATCTACAGTTTCTTGAACAACACATCTTTTAACAACTTTCATTTTCAATTCATCTGCTATCTTTATAACTTGAGAATACTCTGACAAATCTGTACTAAACTGTACTGGACTGGAGTTTTCATTTTGAACATCTTGGTACAATTTATTTCTTTGCATTACTGTCTCATTCTGTATTTCTGATATTTCCCCTCTGAAATTAACTTGCGCCTCATTTACATCTACATTCATAACCTCTTTCATCTCTCTTAGCTCACTTGAAAAACTACTCATTTGACTTCCTAACTCTGTACTTTCTACATCAACATGTTCATTTTTAGTATTAACCTCACTTTCTTTGTTATCTCTTTCCCTGCTCATGTCTAGCATTTTCTTTGAAACTTCTCCTATCTCACTTGCTATTACTTCCTCATTTTCATCTCTCATTTTTGGCATACTACTATCTAGCTTCATAACTTTCTTTTCAATTTCTCCACTGCTTTGATCTACCTTTTGCTCTAATATCTCATTACTCCTACCAATATTTTCAATTGATTTCCTGTTTTGTTCTAAGCTCTTACCAATATCTTCCCTTAATTCCCTATTATTCTTTTGCATATCTTCACTTAATTGATCTGTAATACTCTTACTAATATCTTCCCTCAATTCTTTCTTATTCTTTTCCATATCTTCTCTTAATTTCTCATTACTCTGAGTTAATTTTACTAATTTCTCATTATTCTTTTTCATATTCTCATTCAAATTTTTCAGCATTTCCATAATCATACTATTATCAGAATTAACATTTCCTGCTATTCTATTCTGACTTTCTGCACTAACATTTCCACCCTCAAATCCTAAAAAGTCTGGGCTATTTTCTGTAACCTGTATTGAATTACAGCTAACTGTTACATTATCTCCCTCCATAATTATTTCTTCTGTATTATTAGTAGCCATTGTTTTCTTTATCCTACCACTCCTAAGGTACATTTAAATTTTTTTTAGCTTCCTGCCCCTTTCTCCTAGATTTGTATGTCGCTTCTGCATTGTATTATGATGAATCTACGTTGTCTCGATGTTTTTGTGTCCACTTATCCGCGTTGTTTGTCGCTCCTCTAGTTGTTTCTTGAATCTGCGTCTTGTAGATCATTTCACTGCTGCATTCGCCCCTTCCTGGTCATCTCACTTCTTCCTGGTTAATTCTGATCCTTTCCTGGTCATCATGTTCCTTTCCTGGTCACTATGCTTCTTTCCTGGTCGTGTTCCTTTCCTGGTTATCGTGTTCCTTTCCTGGTTATCGTGCGCCACGTTGGGCGCCAATTTGTAAGAGTTAGTGCTTACGTAATATGTTTTACGTAAATTATTAGAACTTGGAGATCTTATATTGTGTTTACTTCATGTGAGTGGAAGCCATCTTATGACGTCATTCATTTGTTTGGTTTGTAGCTCCATCTGGCGTTAGCAATTTGCATTCCCTAGTATCAGTTTTTGAAATAATTCATTTCAAATGTCCTCCGGCTAGCTATTATCTTATCTTGGGTCGAACATGTGTCTCAATACAGGTTGTGAAACGGAAAGGAATCTTTTATCCAAAAATTACACTGATGAAGAAATTTGTTTTATAATTTTTATTGTCGAACACGTTCACTATCACTTTTACATATTGATCTGGATACTCGCCAAACTGAAACTGTTATAATAACTTCTTACTTATCACTTTTAATTCACGTACTTCAACTTTGTGTATAATTAACTTTATAATACTTTAGATTTTTTTTTACTTGTAAATCTATAGCTGACATATGACGAACTAATACTTTTGACGAACTGACTGACTGAAGACGACGTGTAGTGTATGAATGCTTTCGGCGAACTGAAGGACTGACTGACTTTACCTCCAACTTGGCTTCTATTTATACTCCCACTCCCCGATATGCCTAAAGATTATAAATGAACTGCAATTGGCTAATAAAACGCGCCAACATTAGCGTCTATTTTAATATCCAATGAAAACCACGAATACATATTGCTTTTAGGGAGGAAACATTCCAGAAGTTTCTACCGAAAACGCGTCAACATTACGTAACTTCCTTGTTTCCAATAATGGTAAACAGCTCACCCCCCCTCGCTGCATTATTGCGCTATTATTGACAGTTTCAGTAAAGCCGTATAAACTTATTTCCCAATAATAATTACAATTAATAAACATCTGAAATCAATGTCACATAAAAATGCATATTCATATTACAATCATTATTTACATTTAAGTAATTTGTGATACAAATTACTGCATCACTTATTGTTCTAAATCATTCAAAGTTTTTGGTTTTTACAAAGGGAAAATATATGTAAGTGCTTAAGAATCCAGGCTTTAAGTATAAATATTTGCAAATAAGAGTGCAAATGGTATTTGGATGCAAAAAATTATAGAAAAAAACCAATTTCATGTGTGTTAAGAACTAATGTCATAATTATCCTGTGGGTGTCCTTTGGGTTTAAATTCCCCAAATCTTATATTCTATAAATATTATTGTTCTACATGTTTGCTTTTGTATTTGCTAATAACAACTTTTGTGTATCATATAATGAGTATTCTAGGTATAAATGGAAATAGAAAAATGAAAGAGGAGGATTTGCTATGAAATATTAGAAGAGTATTTTATTAGAGGACGACTGCTCATTGTAAAAGAATCATTTACTATCCTGCTCTCCTCATAAAAAAAATCTGAAGTGTTGCATTCACATGACTTTCTCTACTCTCCCTTCTACAAAATAATCTTACAAAAGCTTATTATTCTAGCTATTTCTAGTTAATCCAGATACACTTTCAATTCACATTCACATTTCGTTATACAATGCAGTAGTAAAGTGAAAATCAGATTTTTAAGGCAAGTCCTATGTGATGGCTTTGAAATTCCATGCTCTTTGTATGGCCATGAGAAAATAATGAATGACTTGTCATTTAAGAAAAGTATAAGTATTTGAAACCAATGACAAGGAATATCTGGGAAATGGTTAATTTCACTGAAATTATTGGACATAACTGTGTGCTTTGACAAGATCTACACTTTTTGTGTAGTAAGATTTTGTCTATATATTGTGGTTTACCAGTTATGCAAAAGTCATTCAGAAAGAAAAAGACTTCAGAGGCTGTTTCCAGAAATTTGAAGATGTATATTTTATTTGTCATGAAAATATTCTAAACATATAATGTTTTAATCATTACAGACATTTTTTGAGAAAATTAAAACTTTCGAAACATTCTTCACGTGAAAGGTCATTTGTGGCACAGGGATTTTCTTGATAATCTTCATGTCGAATTTTAACATAAAGAGAGTTGAAAGTTGTTATACTACATCACTAAAATGTTCTTACTTGAATGCGTTTCGGGAGACGGTTTGCTCCCATCGTCAGCATGTCCTCAACTGATTTTGCGGTCATTGTCTGGAGAATGTGTGTGGCTAGTGGTGTTCTCTGGTGCTGGGCTGATGAACCTCCAAAAGCTGCTGGGTGGTGGCAGTTCGAAATTCATTAGGTGATTCCTGTGTTTGACGATATGTATTTTTTTCCCAGATGTCCAATTCATTACTGCTGTTGATCGGTTTTAAGAGTTTTATGTTTGGAGTGATATCATGGTTTGAAGACCAGAAATGATGTGCTACTGCTGATTTATCTGGCTGTTTTGGTATGCTCTTTAAGTCTTATTTCAAGATTTCTTTTGGTTCTTCCTATGTATACCAAGTTACAGTCATTACAAATAATTTGATATATACCAGCTGATTTATCGTTGGCGATAGCATCTTTTGTTTTGTTGCAAGTTGTTTCTGTATATTGTGGTTATTCTGTGGAGACAGGGTGATGTATTTCTTGAAAATCCTTTGAAATTTATGATGTGTCCAAGTGAATTTTCTATATGCTTGTGGCTTTGTTGTCTGAGTAACGTAGTCATTTGTTGGATGTATTTCTGTCTTTCAAACCTTTTTATCTTCTTATCTATTGTTTTTTTCTGGTATCCATTCATAGTGGCAATGTTGATAATGTGTTGGTATTCTTTCTGATATTCCTCTTTCTCCATTGGTATATGTACTAACCTGTTTGTAATACTATTTAAAATTGCATGTTTGTGGCTTGTAGGATTGTAGCTATTGTTTATAATTTTCTGTGTGAGTTGGTTTTCTGTAAATGCCAAACATTAGTTTTTTGTGTGTATTATTTCTGATGATCCTGATGTCTAGGTAAGGTAATTAGCCATTTTCTTCTTTCTCTATTGTGAATTTAATAGATCTTTTTTGTAAATTCAATAATTTCAAAGCATCTTCTGAAAGTTTTTTTGGAACAATAGCAAAAATATCATCTACATATCTATACCAGGTTTTGAATAGATGGAAAGATTTAGTAATATGGCATTCAAAATGGCTCATATATAGTCCTGCTAAAAATGGTGAAAGAGGGTTTCCCATAGTTAGGCCTGTGGTTTGTTTAAAGATTTTGTTATGGAATGAAAAGAAATTCTGGTCCAGACATAATTTTGTTAGTTTTAAGTAATCTTCTGTTTGTGCTCTAGGTGTGCCATTGTTTAATATCCAAGTTTCTAGGAGTGGTAATAATTCATGTTAAATCCTTATAAGATGCTGTTTGGTAGTATTTAACCAACGTTTGCTTTTACTTTCTCTACTACTTACCTATAGCAGGTACAGGAAGCAGGCATTGCATTCTACCCAAAAATTCGATACCAAGATTTCACCAGATATATATATGTTTTGAGGTCCCCTGAATGCAAAAAAAGTCCCTGTGTGTGTGTCCATGACCATCCATCCTAAATAACCCTTTACATGGAACACATTTATCAACACTTTTGATTTTCTCTGAAATGACTCCTAACGATTTTGATTAAAAATACCATATGTTTAACTATTTTCATGACAAATAAAATATGTATCTTGAATTTTCTAGAAATGGCCTCTAAGTAGAATAGAGTATATGGATGGACGTTGGAGGATTCAAACACCCTCGTACCTCGACCATTAGAAGCCTTTGGTGCGTCCCTTATACCCAGAAAGGGAACTCACAGATGCAAATACTCATGCCCATGGTGGGATTCAAACCTGCAACCCTTTCTGCCACAGAGTGTTGAAGTTAGGCACTTCAGCAACCGCAGCAATGCAGGACCTCCAATGGCCTCTTTATTCTGAACCACTTACCATTTCCATAGTATTCTTTGTTATTGGTTTGAATTTTCAGATACATTTTACTTTTATGAATTGAAAATTGCTATTCTTTTTTATTGTTACCCCTTTCTTTTTCATGTTTATGCATGAGAACAGATTTCAAAGCCATTATGCAGTGACTGGCTTTGAAAATATTTGACTATCGCTTTAATTAAATGTATTCTTTTTATACTTACAATAAAATGTGTAAATGAGATATGCTGATTTATCTGTAATAACAAGAAATAGATAGAAGAATAAACTCTTATAAGAATTGTTTGTAAAAGAGTAACAGAAGTAATGTGAATGCAACACATCAGACTTTTTAGTTATGCTGATCACTAGCTAGCTGGTATGTAGGCAGGCAGGCGGGCGTGTAGGCATGAGGGCAGGCACACATGTATTGTTTTTTCTAAAAGTTGGTTTTTTTTATTCATGAAGTCTCAAACCTTATTTCTGGCGAAATCTTGGTACTTAACAAATTTTTGGGTGGAATATAATACTTCCTGTTCTTACTAGAGATAAGTAGTAAGGACAATAAAAATACATACCTCAATATTTGTTTTGAATTGCTGAGGTTCTGTAACTTTTCACTAAGCTAAACAGCTTCCAGCATGGATTCCGAGAAAAGTGTTCAACAATATCTACTCCAATAAATTTGGTAAATGATGCTTCTAAAATGATAGATAAAAAAGACAGCCATTCTAATATGTGATAACTCCAAAGCTTTTGACTGCATCTATCATGATATATTACTAAAAAACTTAGAATTCTTTGGCATAACCACATTAAGGTGGTTTGAAAATTATCTTAAAGATCAAAGACAAAAAATAATCTTAATCACCAAATGGGAACTGTCCAATCATATTGGAAATAAATAAAAGTAGGTGTCCCACAAGGAAGTGTTTTCGGGCCCCTATTGTATGTAATGTATAATAATGATCTTCCAAACTGCTTAAGGTGATAAAGTTATGTATGCAGATGACTTGACCTTCTTGCTAAATGGACATAACTTTGAGGAATTACGTATAATGTGAAACATGCTATCACTCAGTTAAAGAATGATTTACCAGCAATGGCTTAAAACTAAACACCTCCAAAACATCCTTATGCAGCTCAGCACTCAAGAAAAAAATTGTGAGATGAATATTACAACTGACTTGATAACTCAAAAAGAAACTTAAAAAATTATAGATATCTTTTTAAATAAGCAAATAAAATGGAAGATCACATCCATTACCTGTTTAAAAAATTGAATAGTGCATGCTTTAATATGAACTGCATTGCAAAAATAACAAACCTGGAAGCATGAAAAATTGTCTATTTCAGTCACTTTTGTTCTGTAATGACATATGGAATTATACTTTGGTAAACTCTACTGTGGGAAACAATCTTTAAAATAATAATAATAATAATAATAATAATAATAATAATAATAATAATAATAATAATAATAATAATAATAATAATATGAATGACACAAAAGAATCATGCAGAAATCTGTTCAAAAACTTAAAAATACTAACTTTACCATCCCAATTCCAATATGAAATAAATACATACACACAAATTTTGAAGCTCTGTATAACTTGCAAACACAATATAGTCATGGAGCAAGAACTAAAAATAACCTGAAACTACCTATGAACAGATAAGCATTATATGAAAAAAGTCTATTGTACATAGAATAAAAGCCTATAACAAACTGCCTATTAAAATCAGAGAAATAAAAGCTTGAAAAAATTTCAACAAAGCAATAAAAAACCTATTAATAGAAAAACCCTACCATTCAGTTGCAGAATATATGAATGATGAGTTAGAAGTACAATTTTGATCATATTTTGTCATTCTTAAATTACATGCATATTGTATTAAATCCAAAAACATTGTTCCTTGGTAGTACTAATACTATTATACCACATGCATATATTATACTGCACATGTAAATTTATATTTATTGTAATTATTACTGTTAATTTTAATTTGTAATTCTGACGTGTCACCTGTTTATGGAGCTTTTATTCACCATATTGCAAGCATATTGTGACAATAAAACAGCTTATCTTATCCTAATGCATATTTTCCTTAAGTGAAAAGAACCTATCTCAAATAGGAATGCTTACGTAAGAAAGCAAAATGTAAATTAAAACTTATTTATGCAGTTCAATAATTCACAAATCCTGCTGTAGTGAAAAATAATGAAATATTGAAATACAACTATTTGGCTTAGAGAGCAGTACATCATTACCATCATGACCTTAATATAACTGTACTGACTGGAACAAAAGCTTTATGTATTTTGCGGATGAGATTTCTATTTGGAGTAACTAATCAACTATTTTATACTGCTGGTATAATGCCAACAATTTCTTATACATTGTGTACAAATTGCTTCTACACATCATTTATATCTCTCTCTCCATTGCATACACATTTTCTTTCCAGTGAGTAAAACTGACTTATGCTGTATATCATCATTGAGTATACTTTTGAATACAGAATTTACACTGATAAAATAATTTAGAACCACTTAATTATCCACTTAAAACTATATACCCTCCGAAATGTGCTGTCTAGAGGATGGAATGTTTCTTTAGTCAGAAGTATCTTTAGAATCTGGAAGTATGAGTGAGAGTATAAATGTGTGTATGTGAATTTAATGTTTATAAAGAAAAACCAATGTAAACAAACAGAGAGACGCACAATAGTAAATGAGTGACAACATTGTTGGTGAGCAATTATTTCAAAGGCAAAGACAGCAGCAGCATATAAATGTAAAAATACAAAAAAAAAAAAAAAAAAAAAAAAAAAAAAAAAAAAAAAAAAAAAAAAAAAAAAGATATACCATATTCCAGGCTTTCCAAAACACATCACACAAGCATTTAGGATTAAACTTATACAACAAATTGCCAATATGCATCAGCTCACTTACAATAAATATTTAAATCTTTCTTAGATAAATGGCTAAAAGACAAGGCTCTGTATTCTGTTGAAGAGTACTTTGAAGTTGTAAAACAAATCAATCAGTAGATTGTGCTAGTAATTAAAATGGTTTGTAATGTATTGTATTAGTTGAGGTTGATGAAATCAATTGCCTGTAAAATCGTTTAAAGATGAATAAAGATCTTAGCTGAATAATAATAATAATAATAATAATAATAATAATAATAATAATAATAATAATAATCTGCCGACAACAATTTAGATTACTTATTGCAACGTAAATATATAATAAGTATGAAAGCTTGAGACTTGTTTATTTATTTCCTTTCTCTCATGTTTACTGTTTATTATTTTTATTTATAGAGGTGTATAAATATTTGTTAATATTAATATTTATTTTTCTTGATGGTAGGAGGCACTGGTTAAGCTATAGTTTTTCATAATGGAATCCTTCCAAAAATTATGTGTCTACCGGTAAGAAAACACTAAGTTCTATATACCTCATTTATCTCTTTTTGTCTGAACAGGATGATGGTGAATTTGAATGGAGTGAAGACGTGCAGGGTTATGTTTTATCTGCATATTATTATGGCTACATGATAACACAGGTTTTGGGAGGACGTCTTTCTGAGAAACTTGGTGCCAAACATATCATAAGTTCAGGAATTATGATATCAGGGGTGCTTATTCTCATGGTTCCCACTGCAGCAAGACTTCATGTTTATGCACTTATGGCATGTCGAGCACTGCAGGGAATGGCTGGTGTGAGTAACGAGTAACATTAAAACCATTAGGTATATGTGCATGTACAACAAAGCTTGATGTTAGCAGTAATTGATTATTGTTAATTTAATTACACCTACTTCTGCTTTGTGCTTCACTTAACAATACCTGATTTAAAACTACCTATTATGTTGGATAAAAAGAATTGTACACATAATTTAGAAACTATGCTAGTATAGTTTGCTTTCCCACAACATTTCCATCTCTTATGATAAGGTATGTGCTTATTATCATTGTAATTGTAACTATAACTATGAGAACATGAAGTGGTTGCAGGGATATTATACCTCTTGCGGCAGTAGACCAAGGCAAGGTGGACGATGTGCGAGCCACAGAGTGGTGGTCACAGTGTGAGGGAAAAGCACTGTATAATACTGTCAATGTAATAATCACTATTTATAACATTTCTTAACCTTCAAAATGATATTTAAATGGGAAAATATGTTATAACAAAAGTATTAAAACAAAGTGCAATTTTATGTATTACTCAATTATTGTTAGTTGTCCTGGCCTACTTTAGCTCAATTTTAAGTAATGGTAGTTTCAATCTAGCAGTCCTCAACAGGAACCTGTATTTCAAGCAATATAAGCAGACAGTATAGTAATGTGTAAGAGTGACATTCAAGTCCCTATTAATGAAATCTGCCCCTGTTAAGTACACATCCCTCCAGACTCTCTGAAGAGATTTTGAAGACAATGTCTAATGATGGTTTCTGTGAGCTGTGTTTTAAACAGAGCTTTTTTTGGGGGGCAAAAACAGCATTTTTTGTCTATATTTCTTAAATTGCAGTGTTCCAAGAAGGAAAATTTTGTTTTGTCTTGCTCTCATTTGAATGTAAATTACTTTTAGATTTGTTTCAAAATAGGGTATGGAGCATGTACTCAGCTAAAGTGAACAATTCATTGCTATTTCTTCAGTTCCCAACAATGTAGCATATCACTGTTGTACTCAATACGTTCACAATGGTACTCTCCATGTTGCTTATGTCAATGTGTGTATCAGCTTATAAGCAGAGACTCATTACCACTTTTCATTCTGTCCTCTGTGTAAGAAGATAAACCAAGCTATTAAGAACTATGAGAAGAAATGTTGCAACAGTCCACACAGAATCCATGTGGAGTTGATATATAACTGTCAACTGCAAATGCAAGTAGTGATAGGCTAAGAGAACTATTTTGTTGGAGGAAAATTATCTGTAACTACACAAGCATTACAATATAAACCACTGGAAATCAAAACCATGTAGTAGCATGTTAATCAAAGGAGTGTGGAAACAATGCAACAAACAACAATGAAAATCATTGGTTTTCAAGTGATCCCTTTTTTTAGAAATGTTTAATGCCCATTTATACTACATATGGCACCATAGGTGGTGGACACTGGACATGAAATGAAATGATAACGAAAAGGAAATTTGGGAAGGAAATGTTCCAAGCCTAAGTTTAACATACCTCTCTGGCATTTGCCAATTATGAGGACTGAGAAAAACATGATAAAACCTCAATAAGGATGGACGGTCCTGGCAGGATTTGAACCACAGGCTTGTCATTCATGATTCCATGCCTCAATGATCTTGGCTACCCGTGTCAGTCAATTGATCTCTGAAATGGTTTATTTCCTGAGGCAGTACTGTGTATAACTTCATGGTTGCTCACAATCACGCCATGTTCAAGTTCAATTTATTTCATCCATGATAACATCTACATGTTGTGGATTCATCAAGTACAATAATTATTTACAATTACAATATTTACAAATACAATTTATTTACAATTCTTAATTACCAGCCCCACACTTAAATTCCTCCAGACTATAAAATACATTTACTAGAGATGCCTTTTAATTGCTTTCATTTATTTTTTTGGGTAACTTATTATAAAGTTCTTTTCCCATAATTTTTACACAACATCTGCTTAATGTGCCTCTAATTACTGTTCTGAAATAATCATCATTGTTTCTTATGATATGTTATATGTGTGTATGCCAGCATTTCTTGGATCATTTTCCTCTAAAACATGTTTTATCATCTCATGAATGTATATACAAGGAACAGCCAATATACCACATTGTTTAAACTTGATTTACATGCATGTCTATTATTAACGTTACCTATTATTCTAATTGCTTTTTTTTGTAATTTAAAACCTTTTCCACTTCTGTTGTTGTAACATTTCCCCACAATATTATTATACTTTTATGTGTGAGTAAATAAAAGCATAGTATACCATCTCCTGTTTTCTTAATAAACTTAGAAGTGCAATAGCTTTAAATGAGACTAGTGTTGGTAAATGAAGTTAAAATACTGAAACACTGGCATAAATAAATATTTTTGGGGGGCTGTACAGTCTGATCTCAGGAACTACCAACCACTACCTCCCTAAAGTGTTTAAGACACAATGTAAGACCTCTCATTTTTAAAGATATGTATGTGTGTATACTATTATTGATATTATGAAGAGAGAAAATTTGTTCATATGTAGGCTGAGGGGGGGGGGTGCGTGCGTGCATGTGTGGTAATTACTAAAACCACTCCACAGATTTTGATAATACTTTCATCATTTCAACGCTCTGTTTTTTTCTAATGGACATGGGCTATAAAACACTTATTAATTTAATTCATAAATAAGTAAAAGACTATAAATCATTTGCAAAGCCTATGCACTAGAATATAGACACATTCTAGTTATAAAGGAACATATCTGTGAAGAAGGCTTTGACTTTTCATTGAGATTGCCATAGAGTAGTACACAGCATGCACACTACAAGCAATTCAATTTGCACAGGCTTTCCATCCAGCTATACATGTACACCCACAGATGTTGCTCATATTGCCTTTTACAAAAAAATTGTTATGCCAGCAGGTTGATGTTACTTCTGCCACCTGTCACTGTCAAGCTAGTGTGTTTATGTTTTGCTTATCCTGAAGGGCTTTACTATAGTCTGATATTTAATGTTTGTGTTGTCTGCATTTCTATTATGTATGTCACCTGTTTATTGTGATCTTTATTTGTTGTTTCTCAGTCTTGGGCTTTTATGGCTACATGCACCAAAGTATATATACAGAGAGAGCCAAAATACTACGAACCGGCTGTGTGGCGTATTTCCTGTCTGCTTCCTCAGTGCTCGTTGCTGTCTGCTGCTATCATAGAAATGCGCGGATGAAAGCATACAACATTTTTAAAACTACTTTTAAAGGCTTTAATTACCAACTTTATGAATGGAGATGCAGAAACTGGCTATGGTCATTGTCCATACATTTTTGGCACCTCTTTAGGAAACTATCCATCACTCGCCGTAGTTCATGTTGAGATATGCTGGCAATTTCCTGGTGGATATTTTGTTTTAATTCTTCCACGGTGTGTGGGTTTGTCTTGTACACTTTGTTTAAAGTTATCCCAGAGATAGAAATTGCAGGTGGTTAGGTTGGGGAACCGAGGAGGCCACAAATCTCTACCAATAATTCTGTCCTCAAACACACTTTCATAAAGTTGTTAAGCAAAGCCTTTAAAAGTAGTTTTAAAAATGTTGCATGGTTTCATCTGCCTTTCTATGATAGCGGCAAACAGCAACGAGTGCTGAGAACTCGGACAGGAAAAACACCGCGCAGCCGGTTCCTAGTCTTTTGGCTCTCCCTGTATAAATTATACTTTAAAAACTTCACGCTATTGCTTTACTTCTATTTGTAATTGTGAGTTTTGTTTGCATTTTTATTTTTTTCATTTCTTATATTTCAGGGGGTCATCAGAAACCCTGAACATCCCTCTTATCTATGCCACTGCACTAAAATTGTGAACAAATAGTGCATAACACATGTCATCTCTTAGTCCCTTCTTGCAGTTTCTAAAATTCTGCCATCATGTGCACCTGCACAGGTCTGCCTTACATAAATAAGATCCTGGCAATACTTGCAGAAAGAAATGCTGACTGTATGATTTGTTGTGTTGCAGGTCTGAGTCATCTAGATTGCAGGTGGGTCCTGAGCACACAAATGTAACAAGAGGCGTTTTATTGATCTTTATAAAGGACATTCTTGTGCGTATTCCTTTCATTAACACATTTTTATTTTTACAGAAATAATATGTTGCACTGTTTCAGGGTATTGTTATCCCAGCTATGTACAATTTAATAACTCATTGGTTCCCTCCAGAAGTAAGAATTCAGTTTTCTGCAATTATATTCTCATGTATGTATTTCATTCATTGAGTTTAATTACTTTAATTAATAAATACCATTGCAATGGTTTTCAAGAAGATGAAGAAACTGATCTAGATATTTATTTTCTGATAAACCTGCGCAGAAATGAGGATAGTCCAATGGTAAAATAATTTTTTTTTGTTCTAGGTCTACAAGTGGGAACATTAACAGCAATGAGTGTATCTGGTATGTTGGCAAACATTGCTGGATGGACCTCAATCTTCTACTTTTTTGGAGTAATTGCTCTTCTGTGGTGTCTGCCTTGGATATTTCTCGTCTATGATTCTCCACAACAACATCCCAGATTAAATTCAGAGGAGAAAAATGATATTGCCAAAAGCCAAGATGCTGAGGATTCATTTAAGGTAGGTTCTTGCTACATTTCAATAGAGAGTAACAGCTTTTTTCAGGTAAGTTTCTATTGGCAAAGATAGTTTGCATTCAGGAGGCATTAAGGCTAACTAAAACCTTTATTTCATTTCATTTATTTATCTGCCAATTAAAATTACTTCATGGCACTTTCAAGTAAAGCTGAAGTACAACAAAAGTTACATAACACAATACACTAAGTCCTACATATATACATTCCTACGTTTATAAGCTATAACAAAGAAACTGATGTACAGAGTTTATCCTTAAGCTAATATGCATAGAGTTTTGCCCAATGGAAAAATTTAATAATGTATAATACATAAAACATAACAGTACTAAAATTTATCCATTTGGAAACTCATCTATTGAATAATAATATCCTTGAACACAATATGTTTTCAATTCCCTTCCTTTTAAATTATTTCAAATCTTTTATTTGCATGTATGTATTGGTAGTTGATAAAAAAAAAACATACAAGCAGCTACAGTGGATTTCATTTTAAACAGTTGTAATCCATATGAAGTTATATGAAAATGTGTGTTACCTCTAGTGAAATAGTTATGAATGTGACTTAATTTTTGTAGGATTTTTATTGTTTTAGTTACATTATTACCTAAAAGATATATAAAGAGTACAAAGTTAGAATATTTAACTTATGAAGTAATCTCTGCATGATTCCTATAGATTTAGATTTACCATTACCCTAATTGCTCTTTTCCACAGTATAAAAGGTATCTTGGTGCACTTAGTAGCATTTTATCACTAAACAGTATTTTCATATGATAAATGACGGTATATTAATCCATAACAGATATTCATATGTTTATATCAATGATTTTTGGCGTTCTTTTAAATAAGTATATACTTAACTTACTTTGTTGCAGACTTTATCTGTTTGTTTCTCCCATGTAAAATGTTTATCCAGTATTATTTCTAAAAGATTAGAATTATTTATTTCATTAATTTCTTGATAATTTGTTAAAATTTAGTTGGATTTAATTTCTGTTTTGGATTGTCTGAAAGTCCAACCAACTTGTTAATGTTCCTTATGACTTTCCCAAGCCATTCGGGAGTTTTGAGTTGGTATGCACTTGCCTTGACCTCCAAACCCCATGCAGCAGTAAAACTAAATAGAACTGTACAGACACTGTAACACTGATTATCTTCAATACAAATACACTAATACTACATAAAGAACTCTTTAAGACCATCCATCTGGCAAAAGTGAATTATTTTGAACAGGTAAATGTGAATAAACCTTTCATGGCATAAGAAGTTAAAGCAGTGATAAATAAGCAATGAAAATTATATGTAGTTACTTGTAGATTTAATAGTTTGCTGTTTTGAGTTTAGTTGAATGGGTACTCATATTCGGAAAGAAATACAATGAGTAGGTAGTTTGTCACTAAAATATGAACAAAAGCAATATGCACTAGAAAGTTATTGTGAGAATTATATGAGGAGTTTGCGGGCTATAGGACTATGGCTGCACATTGGGGGATTTAGGCAGTAGTAGGGAAGAGAGACATAACATTTATGCTCATAAAGTAAGGCACTTTTACTGAAAGCATAAAATGATATTTAAAAGTCTGATGTGTTACATTCACATTAATTTCTCTACTATTTTACCAACCATTCTTACAAAAGCTTATTATTCTATCCACTTCTTGTTAACAGAGATAAACTTTCAATCAGGGGTGGTTTCTTAATATGGTAGCAAATTTGCGCTACAACCAAAATCCTGGCTCTCCTTTTAATGCAAATAATGTATGCTAGTTATACATTTCAGGTTCATTCTGACATGATCTTGTGGAGTGGACTTTAGCAAGTGCTGTATTGTTTTGCAGCTGCCAAGTAGTGCACTCTCGTTTGCAACCACAGTCTTATAATGGTCAAGTATAGGGCATGACGACCAAGGGAGTGCAAGATGTATGGGAGGAAGTGTGGGGCATAAGCTGCATGTTGTTGGTTAACCTAGCAGTCAGAGAGCATAGAATAGGATGATCACTAATCGAACAAAACTTTTCATTTTATGCCATAAACAGAGCCATCTATTGAATTCACAGTAAATTTTTGCCTCACTTCCGGTCTTCTATGTTTGAAACTGCATTGTTGTTCTTGATTGTTGTTAGTTATCTATGATCATTATGTTGCCTGTATGCTACTTGACTTGTGCTATGTCGTGTGTGCTGTGTTGTTGGGTTTTAATTTGTGAATCAAAGTGGTTTATTTAGTTATTAATACACCAGTTTACACCGGTAAATGATGCTAAAAGGGGAAACAATGAATTCTGTTCAGTCTCTTTTAACGCAACAAATTTAACGAATGAAATTAAACATATTGGCAGGCCATACCATACCTAAAAGTCACTCAGGTAGTTAAAACAAAAACAAGATGTTTTAACAGGAATTTTAACAGCGATATATATGAAAAATATGACTGGATGTATGATTGTGATATTAAAAATGTCCTGTTTTGCTTTCCTTGAATTTTGTTTAGTGGTGAATATCCATTGCCAAAACATGGCGTGAATGATTTGCAGCATCTTCATGACCACGCCAAAAGACATGTAGTGTTAAAGTTGCACAGACAAATACTGTCAGTCTTGTTATGCTTGGGCAATGTAAATATAGCAAAACACATGGACAGTGCATATCATAGAGCAATTAAACAACACAACCAGAAAGTGGCTCAAAATAGATATGTTTAAACATTATTATTAACTGCATTAGGTTTTGTGGGACCTTTGAGTTGGCTCTGCAAGGACATGATGAGTCAGCAACTTCAAGTAATCCTGGTATTTTTTGTGGACTGGTAAATTTCAGTGCAGAGCTAGACTGCATTCTGAAAAACCATCTGGAAAATGCAATGCTATTTAAGGCAATCTCAAAAATGATCCAAAATGAGATTTTGGAATGTATGCTTGCAGTCTGTCATGAGGAGATATCGAAAGAAATAAAAGACTCACCATTTTTATCTGTCATAGCAGATGAAACCAGTGACGTAGCTTTGAAGTATCAAATCATAATTGCCTATAGATATCTGGCAAACCATAAGCCAGTGGAAAGGTACTGGGGCTTTGTGAAACCTATAGGGCACAAAGCAGATAACTTAGCTGCATGCATATTGCCAGAGCTTGTGAACATAAATTGATAGCTTAAACATATAATGGGGCTAATGCTATGTCTGGGTCGAAAAATGACATTCCATCCATCATAAAACAGAAGTATAGGCCTGCAGAATATATTCATTGCCATGCAGATCAGTTAAATTTAACATTGCTAAATGCAGCATCAGTGAATAGTAGTGTACAAATTTTCTTCATAAATCTTCAAGGAATTTGTGCTTTTTTCTCTAACTCTCCTCAGAGAACATCAGTTTTAGAAGAAGTGATACAGAAGTGGCTGTTAAGATCAGTGCAAACGAGATGGAACTTTCAATCTAGATCTGTCAACACAGTTTTAAAATACAGGGAGGAGTTAATAGAATGCATGAAAATTACAACAGGAGGCAAAAAAATACCAATCCAAGCTCTGTTCTTCAAGCATCTGGTTTTATTGGAATTTTGACTGATATATTTTGTATTTTGGTTGTCCTTCTTCCATAAAATTATGTCCCATGTTGTTACTAAAAGATAACACTGATAAAAGAATTTGTTTTTATACTTTTATTGCTGTCACACTTCATTAATTTCACATATTTACTCTTGATACACGCCCGACTGAAACTGTTATATTTTCGAATGTAACTATAATCACTTATTTGCCGCACATTATTAGTTCGAGTATTTCACATTTTGTAACTAACTTTACGACGCGAGAGATCTGTAGAATTGCGTAACGTGTACTTCGTGAATGATTCTGTTAAACTGCGCGACGTGTAACCCATGAATGATTCTGTTGAACTGCACGACATATAACGCGTGAATGATTCTGTTGAACTGCACGACATATAACGCGTGAATGATTCTGTTGAACTGTGCGTTACCTGCCCCCGGCTTTAGAATTTATACTCCCTCACCCCGATATGCCTAAACATTATAACAGAGCTGCTATTGGTTAATAAAGCGCGCCAACATTAGCGTCTATTTTTATATCCAATCAAAATTATGAACACATATGCTTTAGGGAAGATATTCCCTCCATTTCTAAAGAAAGGCACGCTACTCTGACGTCATTTGTTTGTCTCTTCTAATTGATAAACAACTCACCCCCTCGCTCATTGTTACCCGCTCCTATTGTCAGTTTCAGTGAGGCCTTGTAAACTTATTTCCTAACAATGCTTATAATTAACAAACATCTCAAATCATTGTCATACAATAATGTTAATTTACACTACAATCACTCTGGCATTCACAGTGTTGTGATATAAAATACTGCAATTACAAATATCTATATATTTTGCTGCACCCCAATTTGTTTTCAAGACCCTGCACAAAACCAATAAACTTTTTCCACATATACTACTAAACAAATCTTACTTTTCCATATCCTCAACATATTCATGCTTGTTTTCAGAAACCTTTCCTCATTCCCCCATTTTGATATCAAACCTGCACTATTCCTATTTTGTGCAAACCTTTTCCTATCTGATAATCAGCTTGTTCTCTGCCAATCCTTACTTACTGTATCAGACAATTCTTCACATTTTTTTCATCCAAAGACCAAATTCTATAGAAGTACTTTAAAACTTGTTCCAAGATTTTGCATTCGTTCCCTGCTGGTTCTGGTTTGAGTAATACTATGGCAGTTGGAGAAGCCCTAAAATCAACTGTATTGAATGCAATATCCAAAAGTAGATATCAAACAACACACATATTATTATGAAATCTTAATTGGTAGAGTTACTTTAATAATTAATCAATGTTAACAGTCTGGATGTTGAAAATATTAAACTTTTTTTTTTTTTGTGTTCCTAACCTAGTCAAATATAGACAGAGGATACAATGTGATTCATTTTCAGGTTTAAGAAGGGCAATACAGTTTAGAAAATTCAAAATATGTCATCTATACCTATTTAATGAATTTCAAGTTTAAGGGGAGACTAAAATCCCTTTCCTGCTAACGTTAAATTTAACAACTTCATAACCCATTATCTCACAAACTGTTTAAAGATATCAGACTGAAATTTTTATAGGATATAGATGAATGCCTAGAAGTCACTGAGCTAATTTGCTACAATTATGTGGTTTATTAAGGAATATACAATATTTTTCTTAATTACACTACTTTTTATTAAAATTTATCAGCAATTAATTTTTAAACACAACCAACCAACTTATTAACACCAAAGTAGATCAGTAGCACCATTGAGGTATTGCCATTATCATATAAAAATTTCATTTACTATCTTCAATATTTCCTGAGAAAACTGGTAATTTCCATAAGAAAATGCCATTTGGAGAACAAAATGTTCAATAATAATAATAATAATAATAATAATAATAATAATAATAATAATAATAATAATAATAATAATAATAATAAGAAGAAGAAGAAGAAGAAGAAGAAGAAGAAGAAGGACAGAGACCAAGACCACCACCACCACCACCACTGCTACTACTGCTAATAATAATTTTAATAATAATAATAATAATAATAATAATAATAATAATAATAATAATAATAATAATAATAATAATTTAATCCATTTTATCAATTTGTACATTTGATTTTGGACACCCCATTTCTTAAAAGTACAAGTAAAGAAGTAATACATTTCTCCAATAAGTATACCAGGTACTACATTTTACATAAATAATTTATAATTCATTTAAGCTATATATACATTTACTTAACAAATATTCCTTTAATTTATTTTTAAATTTTGATTTTGAAGTATCGGTCAAAGTAAAATGGAGGGAGAAAAACACATTGCTTGGACATATGGAAGCTGCAATATTTAGAAGTATTACCAATTTGTAGCACAAAGCTTCTCCTAAAAGATGAGTTAAAATTTACCTCTCTGCTGCAAAGAGTATAGGAGTTTCTATTTTTTTCCATGAAGTGTTGCAGAATTCACAGTACAAAATAGCAGATGCACCACAATTTATATTTAAAATATAAGTATTATGTCTACAATGATAAAATACATATAAAATTGAATCAGAAATTCCATGTATTCAAAATCAACAACATTTTTTGGGGTATATGTAGATGAAAACTTTAAATTTCACACACATAAATTTTCTGGCACAAAAACTAAGCAAGTGCTCCTTTGTAATAAAAACTATAACATACATTTTAAGCAAAAGGTGCTTAAGAACACCACACTACTCATACTTTCACTCCCTTCTGATGTCTGGCATCATTTCCTATGGTAATTCATCACACAGCAAAAATTATTTAAAATTCAGAAAAGGGTGGTAAGACTTACAGGGAAAAATCCTCAACAAATAGCTGAGTCACTGTTCCAAAAAAATGGGGATCTTGGCCCTATCATCATTTTAAATATATGAGGTATTATACCACGTTATGACAAAGGTATATGAATTTCAAACCAATTCACTTGTACACTCACGCCACACCTGAAATAAGGACAAACTGTCAATTACATATGTCTTACTGCACTAGTTTATATGCACATAGGAATACTTGGAAAGCTGATAACTGTTAACTTTTGCTTATCATTAAACATACATTTAAAACTCACCTCATGTGTATACATGATAGTTTGAGATTCATATATGTGTATGTAGGGTGTATTTGAAATTGATATCACGTATAATTTGTGTGTGTATTTCTGAGTATTTGTGTTCTAAAAATTTGATGTACCCTTATCAATGAACATAGTTTGATTAAATGGACAAAATAAATAACTAAATAATTAAGTCTATAAGTGGACGGTGATGGCTATAAAATTATGCATTTTCAAACAAGTACACTGTGTTACACAGGAAAAAAAAATAATAAAAAAACTGTGCACATAACTAGCTTTGCATAGCATTATTTAATTAAACAAATATTTAAATCATAAAATAATTCCTGTACACCATTATGTTGCAGAAAACTTCCTCAGTGCCTTGGTGTAGCATTTTCACGTCTGCTCCAGTTTGGGCAGCATTTTTCATGAATTTTGGTTGTACATGGGAACAGTATACACTTATGACTGAACTTCCAACATATACTAAGAACATGCTGCATTTCAACATCCAAAAGGTTTGTATGTATCTAATAACACTCATCCAACTGTAGTGTATGGAAGATCTAGGCTAGACACACATGCAATACATGTGCAAAACATAAAATGTAAAAATACCTGAAAAATCTGTGATAATAACACAGCATATATGCAATACAGAATGGCAGAAAAAATCTTGAGAACCAAACCAAATCATGGTAAAGACAAATTATTTGCAAAATTAGATTTCAGACCTGGCATCCCACCATTAGTATACAGCATCCAAGAAGTACATAACTCATAAAGCATGTAAAAGAAATTTGTGACTTTAAACCTCATCCAAAATCCTTGTCTTTATTATTTATAATGACTTGGGATTTTTATACAGTATCATCTGGCAAAATATGTAATTAAATTTGTAGTAAACATCAGTGAAATATGGAGTTAAATACACAAAATCTCTAAAATCTGTAGTATTAATATTGAGCAAATTTAATATTAAATTGATTACAGTATTTGCAGACATTTATTCATTTAAATTTACAGTGCCATGAGTAATGATATAGTTTTGCAAGCTTTACCTGCTTCACCAGAGCAATGCAGTGAGTATCGCTTTTCTGTCTGTGTGTTGTAAAACCTCACAGACTTTAACATTGTAAGCCACTCACACAACCAGGGCTGGCTCCAAGAGCTTTGCCACCCTATGCAATAATGTCACCCCCGTGATGCTTTCACACATAACCTAGTTTTTATTCACAGTGTCAGCCCTCCATGACTACTTATTCTCACATAATGTATATATTTGCATGGGCAACCAATAAATAAAACTCAAGATGAGATATATATGATGAAAGAACAAAACTGTTCAGAGCAAAAGATAAAAACATTCTAAGCCACACATTAAAAATGTTCAATATTTCAGGTTCATTCCTTCATCAGGAAATTAAAAGATTAAAAATATGCACAAAATGAAAATACTTTTGATGGTTGACTACATTGGCTAATAATCATCTTTATTATATAGTATACAAGGAGGGGGTCACCTTGTGCATTATGACCTACGAGAGATCTATTGCGGCTACCACTCCTGGGAGAAAGGGATAAAGCTACAATGGCTTGAAACACTCCTGATTATAAATGTGATGCTTACTGTTGAACACCTGCTATGCTCAGGATGTTTTGATGATAATCATCAATGAGGCTCAGATCCAAAGTGACCAACTTGGGGCTTCATTAGTCACCAATTTCATAACAAAAAAGAATCTCCAGAAAGTCGCTAGAATTTAAACATGGTTTGTAACTCTGTCCTATCTTCAAATGTCTTGTTCATGCTTTAAGATTTTGCGCCCCTAAAACTTGCCACCTTGGGCAGTGACACGGCTCAACCCCACCTCCTTGAGTCAACCTGAACACAACACAAAGTGTTTGTCTGCTAGAAAGCCTATTCTAATGATATCAGCATCTGAATTGCTCTCCTCTTACCTATCATTCAAATGATGTGGCAGGTCAATAGTGAAAAGTTCACTACAGATGGGGAGCTTCAAGTTCAGATTTCACCCCAAAATCTATAATTAATGCAGAGGCAAATAAGAAAAATCCTGAAATATGTAATTTCTGAGAATATCTTCAAATATGTAATATAAAATTTAAATATAATGAATGATCCCTTAATTATTGAATGAATATTTAAAAATTTTGATGCAAACTAGTAATTTTTACTAATTTTGAATTGTTTTGATGAAGCTGATGATGATACCAATATGCTTCAGAAACGTGATCTTCAGTAGTCAATAAATAAGAGGTGTACAAGTACAATCATTGACTCAAAGTAATAATGACCACTACAGAGTTTGGCAGGCAATTATATTTTTCAGGCATATAAATGCCAAGACATAAAATATGCAGCTTAATAGAAATCCCAGGTTCAATAATGACCACTTACCATCAGTTCATGAACTAAAATGTATGTAAACTATTATTAATTTTAAGACAAGAGAGACAGAAGCTTTGAATGTTCCAGAGTGGATCTGTATCTGCTCTACCTTATCTTTTTGACTGGATGTCATGCCTCATAGCAGGGTTCTTATCTCGATGGATTCGTTCAAGGCATCTACTTTCACAGATTACAACTCAGAGAGTTTTTAATGGTATAGGTGAGTACACAACTATATTTACTTTTTTTATTTTTAAGAAAATAGAGTAACAACTGTTACATGAAATATTTACATAAAAAGCTAATACTTTATTAATGTTATATCTTAATGTACTTTACTCTTGACAGTTGAGCTAATACAAAAACTCACAAGGAATGAGACTTTTGTCATTCCTTCACACAGACTGTGCATAGGTTAAAGTTGGAAAATTAAATCCATTTTAAAAAAACAATGCCTTGAGCAGGACTTAAAGCAGTAAGTTAAAGATCTACTATTCAAATTCTGATCATAACATTGAATTGTTTAAATTTGATCCAGATTTCCAGTGAATTATTTATTTCAAGAAAAGATCTTATTTGATATTTGTTGTAAGTGAAACTTCCAGGCAGTGGCATTTAAAAAGTGAGATTTTGAATTCTATCATTAAGGTTTGCCTCATTATACATTGAATTTAAACCTGCTTTGTGTAAATTGTGCTTCTTCTTAAAGTAACTAAGCCAGATGAAAGAATGCATCACTTTGTACGTCTAAAACCCTCTCAATGTTTTCCCCAAAATTACCTTCAACCACAATGGGAAATAACAGAATTTGTATACTTAACATTTCATGACTTAAATAAGCATATAGGTAATATTGTTATTTGCCATCCTTAAGCATTATTAATAATTAGTTTGGAAACTGGATCTTTAACCGAAATAAATATTTTCAAGTGAAAATGTAAATTTTTCATGTATTTATTTAACACTTCTTTAAGTACTAGTTAATAAAAAAAGGCCATATACATACCAAACTTCATATTTAATTTTTGAATTTTTCAATTTTGAATTTTTCAGGATGCAACAGGAAGACTTTTACAAAACCCTCCCACCCCAAACAAACATTTATTTTCTCAAAAACAGCTTTTAATGGTTTTGATCGGTATGCTATATGTTTGAGATATTGACATGAAAATTTAAAAAAATGTATATGTTGAATTTTCTGTGAATAGCCCTTGAACTCCTCTTTATTTCAAACTAATTTTGTATAAATGTGCATAAATGGAAAACTTAAGAGATAAAACAAAAACTTTCTACAGAAAAATACATAAATACACAGTTTATGTCCAGTAGCATTAGCTATTTTATAAATATTTGGTGATTTATGTTTAAATTTTTCCAAGCTGAAGCCTCAACATACATGAAAGTTTGAAGCTATGCAATTCTTCTTTCTTTTGTCGACGGGCCCTTAAACTCCACTCCACCACCACCACTACCTATGTGGGCTTACGTAGAACAAAAACAACTTGAAACAACTGTTTTTTGCATCTTCCATGTAACCATGGAAGAGTAAACATAATTAAGTCCATGTAGTCCAATTTGAAATCATTTCTAGGCAAACATGTATCATGCATGATTAATGTAAAGTTTGTAGAAAAATCAGCTTTAATATGAATAGCAGGATTTAAGGGATAACCTTGAATTGCTAAAGGGCGGAGAAAGTCATTTGAGTGTTCTACATCAGACTTTTTTTTTTGAGAGCTCCTTCTTCAATACCTTTCTTTTGACTCTGTTCATTTCATTGAATGCTTATATCCAGAATTTTGTCATTTAATAATGCTGGACATAAGACAACCATGTCAACAATTCTTGTCTCCCTTCCCCTGGACCAAAAATTTCAGCATCTGAACTGTGAATAATGGTAAGCAACTTACTGAATTTTTTTTTAAAACCTTTTAAACTGATCATGGTCTTGGAAAACTGACACACAGAATATTAACTCAGCAGCAATATTTGGGAATTTAGTTTAGTATTTTGCTTAACAGTATTCCTAAATATTTAGTTGGTCTTCTGTAAATTTCATTCAAATTGTTCTGATTTTAATGCAGGTTTATAATTATTTTGTCTTGTCTACATACAAAAGTATTCCCTCAGTTTAGTCTGGTTTTGCCTGTACCTAAGGAATGCATCATTATTCCTATGCAGCTAGCATGTAGGGGGACTTTGGTTTTAATTTCTGGCAGGAATGGTGGATTTTTTAATAGAGAACGCTTCCTCAGGGTTCAACACTGTCTCTGTATGTATTACTTCATTCTCATACTACAGAAAGCAGTATAATGTCTGCAGTGTTACCACAATCTACTTATACCTCTCCGAGCGCAACATCTAGAGAAAATGCATTGGTTTGATACTAGTGCTACTGGTAGTTAGGATCATCTCAGCAGCAACAAAATATGCTTTCATTATCATGTTCTTTTGAAAAATAAACACCTTCCTCCAATTATTTAAACATTATAGGACCTATTTAATTTAGTATTTCAATAAACTATAATAAAACCCACCATACACACGAAAACACGAGAAATAACAGCAATAATTATTATTTTCAGGTATAAAGGCATAATGCATTGAAATTGAGTTTTATTTATGGACGCTCTTTAACTACTGTTCCTTAGCGTCCCATTCTATATTGGGCATGAAAGACCGATAATTTTGCTCAGAGGCCTCTTTATCAGGCTTGAGGTTCTTACGTGCCGTAAATATATGACACGGTGATGATGATAATGATGATGATGAGATGGGGCTTAAGGGCGCTCAACTGCTAAGGTTATTAGCGCCCTTACTATGTGTAAAATATAAAATGTAAAAGTCAAAAAATTAAAAAACCACACACAAACTGCTTGGTCAAAAACACTAAAAAACACAACAGACCAAATACTAAGATCTACACACTAAAATCATGGTCAACAAGAGAATAAAACAACGTGTCAAGAACTGTAGAATGCGAGGGACATGAGCGCCAGATGTCCACTGGGGAGGAGTGCCCCCATTAAAAGATAATGTAAAATCAAACAGCTAAAAGGCGCTCAGCGCATCAAATGTGACGGCTAAAACCAATGTCAGTGATAAAACGTAAAAGACATTCTACAGCATGCGCGTCGTCTGTCAAAACGTTGGCTAGGCCAACAGGCAGACCAACACGAACGCGCAACGGAGCTAAAACTTGACACTCTGCTAAAATGTGACGCACCGTTAAGGGCGCATCACACTGCTCACAGAGTGGTGCGGGGTCACCACTGAGCAGGTATCTATGGCTAAAAAGACAATGTCCGATTCGTAAGCGAGCTAAAAGTACCTCTTCGCGACGACACGTACGAGAAGAGGTACCCCAGACTAACGGGAGAGGCTTAACCTCCCGTAACTTGTTCCCCCGAAGGGCCGTCCACTCATCCCTCCAAAGCGAGGAGATGCGGCTACGTAAAATAACAAACAAATCTGACGAGGGAACAACAGCAGTAAAAAAATCTGGGTAATAAAATCGCCGATTTGGCAGCGGCGTCGACACTCGTTCCCCGAGATGCCCACATGACCTGGAATCCACAGGAAGGAGACGCTGATGCCAGAGGCACCAAGCGAGTGGAGCAGGTCATGTACGCGCTGTACGAGAGGGTGGTAACTGTACAGCGCGTTAATACTCTGAAGGGCACTCAGAGAATCCGTACAAACAACACACTGCCGCAAGTCGCGCCGCTGAACGTATAAAACAGATTGATAAATACTAAAAAGTTTGGCGGTAAAAATCGAACAGTGACCCGATAAACGAAAAGTAAAACTATGATGATCAGAAACAAAGGCACACCCTACTCCATCATCAGTCTTAGAACCATCAGTAAATATAAAAGGCAAGTCCCCAAATTGCGCCTGCAGTTCTAAAAATGCTGATCTAAAGACTGAAGAAGGGGTCTCATTCTTCGGCAGCGACGATAACCCAAGGTGACAGTGGGCCTCAGCGCGCAACCATGGAGGAAAACGCGTTTCCCCCTTGAAAGTGCCGGCGCTGGCGTAACGTCCAAATGCCGAAGAAGTTGACGAAATCGAACCCCTGGAGGGAGCAATGCAGAGGAGCTAACTAAATATTGCCGATCAAGCGAATCCTCGTAAAATGTCGCGAAGGACGGGTGGTCAGGCAAGCTGGAGAGTCGACAGGCATAGCTACACAAGAGCATCTCACGCCGGAATATGTGACACGGGACTACCGGCTTTACTTCCCTTCTGAAGGAAGCCATACTAAGGATTTTTACGCCCGAAAAAATCCATCGCCCTCCGCCGGGTTTGAACCTGACACCTTGGGAACTAGAGGTACACTAGGTACCACTAGTCCACGAGGACAACTGCATAATGAATTAACTGTAACTGTGAACAAACATTTTCAATCATAAAGGAGTTGCACAATAAGCCGTTTAGGTTTACATGCAGGAGGTCGATAAAACTCCAACAAAAATGCCCATAAACTATCTATCTTCAATCATAAATTGTGTCAACTTCAAATAGGTTATTAATATTTATATTTTTACATTTTAACATAGGTAAAATGTCTTATGAACTCACCTTACTAGATCTTTTGGAAATCTGACCTCTTTTTCTTATTGTTAGTACAACTCCTTAGCCAGCAGAAAAAGGCACAAAAGTCACAAAATGTTGTTTTTATATTAGATTGAAGCACAGATTGAGAACCATATAACAGTATAATCAGTAAGTCCTATTGAAAGAATGCATGATTTAATAAATGTAGTACGTATTTCCTTCTTGACCATTATCCAGATAAGACTAAAGCTTCTCCTTCAAAAATTACTTTTGACTTATGTGCCTTTTCCTGCTGGTCAAAGATTTACAGCACTATAAATGTTTCCTCTTTGCCCCATGTTATTATCCTTAATGAACATTTCATGTAACAACATGTATTTCTCTCTCACACAACAAATTAACTCAGTTGCTTGGTTAAAACCATTCCACTAGTAGCTGGCTGCTAGGAGCTCTGTAATTGCACCAGCTGCAAAAACAAAAAAAAAAAAAAAAAAAACACCTCAAGTGATGTAGCCATATGTCCTTGATTAAGTCATGGTTACTGCCATGACATACCTAAGAAACTTTCATTAGAACAGAACACCCATTATTATCATCAGTTTAAGTTGTTTGCATGCAACTGCTTAAAATATATCCTTTCTGGTCTTACTTTAATGGTAAAAAATCTTTTAATGTATTAAGAAAACAATACTTTTGATAGCAGCCATTTCATCTGCATGAAATTCTTAAATGTATTATTAATTTGTAGATATTTATGTTCTACAAAGGGGAGGGATGAAATGCAGTAATATCAATAATCTGATACTTAATGGCAGTGTTAATGATTTTAGTTTCAGGCAGTAGGATGGCTCAGTGGTTTTGTTTGTGGCTGAGGGCCCATGGTTTGATTCCCAGCTCTGGGGTTGCGATTTTAAGTTGGCCCTATCCAATCAAGTTGCCTCTGACTAACTCAAGTGAAATATCCTCAAGGTCCAATGTGGTTCAGAGTCCACAGTAAAAGCTGTAGATACTCTCATTCCATTGCCATTTACCATTATCACCCTCTCATTGGAAGTAACGGACTCCGTCCTCTGGATGCCTCCAGTTAATAAATGGGGTGGTAAAAGATTTTCCCAGAGGTCATTGACCATATGGGAATGTAAATCAATCAGCCACAATTTTAGTTTCAGAATCAAAACTGAAAATGGTTGGATTTGGTAGCACTACAGCACTGATACAATTTCATGTTATCAGAATGGGCTAATAAGCAGAAAAAGAGATGAGTGAATAAATATTTTTATTGGTTGCATGTATACAGTATGTATACAGCCAATCATAGAATTTACTTAAACAGTAGTAGGGAATTTTTGGTTCAGGCTTGCTCTAAAACAGAATATGGCACATCATCTTTAAAAGTTACATCAGTTAAAAGAAAAGGATGTGCAATGTACAAGAATACTGTTTTTTCTTTTCTTCTGTTCTCATTCAAAGGAATTATTCTAAAAGGAATAACAGACTACTTTTTTAGCTGTATATAGGAGTAAAGAGAAGAATTCATTATATGAATGTACTTATACCTTTTTCACTATAAGCTGAAAGGAGAAGTAAACAAAACTTAAATGTATCACTCCGCCGAGCACATGGCAGCACCATGTGGAGGATGATGGGACTAAGACCCGTGAGAGGCAATTGCTTCAGACAGAATGCGAATACAGTATATTACGTAGCTTGGAATCATTGGCTTTTAAACACTCTATGTCTTATTCCTATATTTTGCCTTACATTCTAAACTTCTAACACATAATACAAAGAGTAGACAAATAAAAGTTGTACCTGAACAGTTCAGCATCTGTGATTAAAGGTACTGGATTAAACTGTTCTTTACTTCAGGCTTTAGTAATCATTCATTTAATGACTAATATCAGTATACCACCTTTGCTTTAACCTTTTATGAGTCAACAAGTTAAATAACGATTAGCACTATAGGTTAAAACACAACAGAAAACAAACACAGCCCAAGCTATCCAAGCAATAATTCTGCATCACTAACAAAGAAGTTCAATTATTGCTAAACAATAGTCAACCATATTCATTGTCGATTAAAGGTAGATACTTTTCACAGAATTTGTTAAAAGCATTTAACATAACTGCCTTCTTTCCATTTCCATCGTTTATGTTTTCTATAGTGACAGAAGATTCTCAGCCGGAAACGAACTGCAGCGCCTGTGCACAGCCTCTTAACCCTCTGATATAATGGTTCGTGTAGTTATACGTGAATCTGAACAAACATATTTAGTTTCATAAATTTAACTGTTACAACAATGAGTTTTTTAAATTTCTCTACACGAGAATAACCACAAAATGTTACGATCTGAACTGAACTGTTTTTTGTAGAGGAAGAGATGACATGCTAAGCGGGAAAGGTTGTAATTTGCCCACCAGCCAATGAGGTGCTGTCTTGTCACGTGGTTTTATTTACTTCTCCTTTCAGCTTATAGTGAAAAAGGTTTAGTAGCAAAATATAAGGGCAAATAAAGAATAAAGGGATGCACAGCAAAGATTGGGAGGGATTTTAACATTGTTAGATGCATTCATTACTGCAGAGCTACTACTATTAGCATAAACAAAATAAAATTGCTGAGACCTTTCAAATATGATAAACCTTCATAAAATTAAGGATAGATCATATGGAGAACCTCTGAGAAATTTAACATCCTTAGGCAAACCAATGCATTTGCTGAATCACAATTCTATGTATCTGAGTTTGAAGAATATTTCTAACATATTTGAAATTTGATTGAGTACAAAATTAAGGTTATCTATTTAGTTTATACAAACAGTCTCCTAAAAGTTTACAACTTTTGGATGAACCACTGCAGTTATTGATTTGAATTAAGTCTGAAAAGCACTTGTCATTACAGTTTGAATTGGTAGAAATCAGAATAAAATTAACAGTATTTTAATATATCTCCTGAAAGTTTATGACTTTTAGGCACACTGTTGAGGTGTGAAGTTGAAATTTCATATATAAGAGCTTCAGAAACACTTCTTGAGTGATTTCAAAGTTGATTTAAATCTAAACAGTATTAAGTATAATTTATATGAACAAATTCCTAAAAGTTCACTTTCTGTTTTGGCAACATACTGCATGTACCAAGTTGAAATTATATATGCTGGGGTTTAATAGTCATCCAAAGAGTTAATGATTTTGTTGAAATCTGTGCAAAATTATGGGAATTTAAATAGAAGGCCTCCTAATAATGAATTATTTCCCAAAATATTTATAATAATAAATAAAACAATGTTGCCACTGATTTGCACCATAAAATAAATGTGCTTGAAATGTTATTCCACACACATAAAATAAAACCTATTTACATATGTCTACTTATTGCTAATAATGGGGCCAAGAATGGAAGTCCTTCTCTTTTACTCTATATATAAAATGAAAAATACAACAATATTACCAAGTTTATCAACCTCTCAGGTTGGCAGCACTAGTAGTAGCAGTTGAAAATTTGAATAGCAATTGCTGTGTTTCACAACTGATCCATTGGAATTATGGGAGAAGGCCACTAAAAAAATATGGCAGGTTGCCTCAATAACTGAAATTAGTATTTGAACAAAATTAGTCACTCAGTGTAGAAGGTAGCCAATTTAGTTGCTGCCAAACTTTTATGTGGTGAAGGTTTTTCTTTGTTGTCAGGCTAGTATAATGGGAAGAGAGAGTTGTTTTGGGGAGGTCAGAAAACTGCTAGAAGAGCAATAGTATAGGGGATATTTGACGATTGTGTAAAAACAACTGTAATGGATTCCTGAAAGAAGTGAGATAGAAGTTGGAAGAGAGAGAGAGAGAAGCCAGAGATCTGGGATAGGTTTGATGACATAAGCTCTTTAGTTTTATATATAGGTAGATTAGCCCAAAGAAACAGGGGTCAGGAGAAATACATAGATATTTGCAAGAATAGGTCTTGCATGAATGTGTTCAGGAACATTATTTCTAAAAGATTTACAAAATACATAATTCTATAGAAAAATGCAATTTGTATAGAAAATCAGATGATAATTTGCATTGTATAATAGAACATGTAAAATTAAAAGATAGACAGCATATGTATGGGATTCAAACTGGAAGAGTTTTTGTAAAAAGTAACAATTAAAATGCTAGCAGATTCAGGGATAGAGAAAATTAATATGATATGGGTATTTTTAGGAAAGGTAAGGGATAAATGTATAAGGAGCTTAAGAAAGGAGCAAGACAGTGCTTTCAATTTGAAAATGAAGCATAATTGTATTGGTTCTGCTCCATAAATACAACTTGGGCGTTAAGGTATGAGGGAACTTTTAGTTATGATAGGTTTTTAACTGTAGTTATGTGTCCTGTGTAATTGTATACTTGCTGGAGATAAATCCATACATTCAGTCCAGGCAGAAGAGCCTTTGAATGTTTGCAAATAAAACTTAGTGATATACAATATAATACAGAACTAAAAGAATATAAAGAAACAGATATTACTGAATTGTACCATACCAATAAATCTGATTGCTTCCCAAAATTCCATAAATTTGCAGCTGACATAATGTGAATATTCAGAAGCTGTACAAGCAATTTTTTTCAAGATAAAGCTCAGCAAATTCATCTCATATACCAGCTGAGAGACATACACATACAAAACATGATGAAAATTGCTACCAATACAAAGTTCACACCTAATTTTGAAAGACTAATTGCCTTTTCACACAATTCAACTCAGTATACCTACCTTAAGTTTACCACCACTATGATTTAAAGGGGGCTTTGACTTGAGAAACAGCTGATGTTATTGCTTGCTGAACTGTAGGGCTTCTTAACATTGGTTTTATCAGTTTTTAGCTATTAAACACTGTTGCATTCACTCCCACATTATACTTCCAGACTCTATGGGGGATTGGGTGATTCTGGTTAAAGAAAAATTCCCTACCCCAGCCAGGAATCAAACCTGGGAGGGGTTGAGAAGCCAGTGTGTTGACCACTTGACTACAGAGGCAGACATCTAATTCATTTTACAACTAATAATAATATTATTATATTATGATGTAAAAGTTTATACATATTACTTCTTTCTTTAATTCACTACACAGGGTGAATCACCTAAAACTTGCACTGCAAATATTTCGGAAATAGAAAGTGCTATTGAAGTGCAGTTTTCACAGCATTGATTGGTAGTCAGGGATTCATACAATTAGCCTATAAACAGATTTTAATAATACTGAAAAAGTGTATTTTTTGAGCAAACATACAATTTTTTAAATGGAACAATGCCTAGTTACATCAACAGAATACTGTGAATGCTGTGAAAACTGCACATCAATAGCACTTTTCATTTCTGAAATATTTGGGGTGCAAGTTTTAGGTGATTCATCCTGTATTCTTAAGAGAGTGAAACAACATATTAGAATGTCTCTACTGTGGAGTTAGCAGGTAATAAATCACTGAAGAAAACTGTGCAATCACTGCCAAGTACTCCCTTGGTAGGTACATTTCTTTTCCCAGGGTTCAGGTCCCGCAAATAGTAACATTGCACATATAGTAAACAACATTCATGGAAATAATAAACATACATTTGAGATATCTGGTCTAACTAATGGTGATATATTGTGCAAGGGCTATTTGGCTCCTCACCCTCATTTATGGACTAAACAGGAGTGATTGTTGGCTAGTTACCTATGTTATGACATGCAAAAGTGGCAGGAAAATTTAAAAATAAATATGCACTTTGTACGCACTTTTAAAACAAGTAATAGAATGGTGCATTTATTCACTGTTTGAAGTCTTTGTTGAGAGAGCTTTTTCCTTCCACAT
This sequence comes from Deroplatys truncata, assembly GCA_030765065.1. Taxonomy (NCBI): domain Eukaryota; kingdom Metazoa; phylum Arthropoda; class Insecta; order Mantodea; family Mantidae; genus Deroplatys; species Deroplatys truncata. The sequence continues at coordinate 64,330,076 of CM060988.1, read as the reverse complement.
AATTTTTATGTTGGTGTATGAAATTGTTTTAGTTGCCTGTGGTGGCTCCATATGTTTGCTTGCCATCAGCATTGTCAGCTGTAATGCAACCATAATTGTAGCACTCCTCTGCATGACACTGGCAACACGTGGAGTGTTTATAGCAGGAACTGGCATGAGCTATGTGGATCTTGCTCCCAATTATTCTGGTACTCTTGCTGGCATTAGCTTCACATTATCAAATTTGGGTGGAATACTGGCACCATCTGTTGCAGGGATTATAATTAATGGACAGGTATGCTATGTAGTCTTGAGTTACCTAGAATAACAGTGATGTTTGTCAGTGTAGTTGTTCACTGTCTGTCTCTCTCTGTGTGCGCATGTATAAAAATAAGCAAAGTAGAAAAGCTTATCCATCATGCTTATAATACATCTGGGAGAAATACTTCAACATTTCTTATATCATTTTGTAAATTGGGGCTTTGCAATTCTTCAAATGTGTATAATAAGATTTTGAATGACCTTAGGTTTAAGATATGTACATAAAAATGAGTGTTATTTAATTGCAGTGCATACTGCAGTACTAAACTTGGTGAAATACTGGGAAAATGATTTTACTTGATAAGACCATGACTTTGACGAGAGATGGTGTTCTAATCACAGGTTTCTTGTTTGCACCCAAGTCTTACATACATTCTGGGTATAATCACAGAACTTCGTCATTTGTTTCTTAGAACAATGTTGAGATCATCTAAAATAAGCAGATGTGTGTTGCTTCATAGAAAATGGAGAAAAGTGAATTTTGTGTTGTGATAAAACACTACTTTTTGCGTGGTAAGACAGTGAAGGAAATGGAAGAAAAGCTGAACAAGTGTTATGGGGACTCTGCTCTATCAAATGGCATGGTTCACAGAATTTCGATGTGGCCGTTTGAGCACAAGAGATGCCATGCACACAGGACGGCCGGTTAAGGTCACAACAGAAGAAATAGCGAACAAAGTTCACGATATTGTGTTGGAAGACTACCGAGTGAAAATCCATGAGATAGCCAAAACCGTAAATATCTCGAGTGAATGGGTGTATAACATTCTGCACAAATTTTTCAGTATGAAAATGCTGGCAAGAAGGTGGGTGCCACAACTGCTCACAGTTGAGAACAAGTGAAATCATGTGACCATTTGACAGTGATGTTTGAACATGTTCCAGCACAACCCAAATGAGTTTGTGCAGCATTATATCACGGTTGATGAAACTTGGATTCATTACTATCACCTGAAACCAAAAAACAATCAAAGCAGTGGATTTCCTTTGGCAAACCTGCTCCAAAGAAAGTGAAAGCCATTCCGTTGGCAGGAAAAATCATGGCAGCTGTCTTTTGGGATTCACAAGGGGTGATACACATCCACTACCTGGAAAAGGGTATAATGATCACAGGTTCATATTATGCCGCAATGCTGGATCAGTTGCACAAGGAATTGTTAAAGAAACGACCCCATTTAGCGAAGAAAAAGGTTCTCTTTCACCAGGATACTGCACCTGCACACTAATCAGCCATTACCATCGCAAAATTTGTGGAATTGGGCTACAAACTGCTACTTCACCCACCATATTCTCCAGATTTGGCTCCAAGTGACTTCTTCCTCTTTGCAAACCTGAAAAATTGGCTCGCTGGGGAGAAATTCACGTCCAGTGAACGCATCATGGCAGAAACAACCTCATATTTTGCACACTTCGAAAAATCATATTTTTTGGAAAGGTTAAAAAAATTGGAGAAACATTGGACAACGTGTATTGAATTGAAAGGAGACTATGTGAGAAATAAAATTGATATTTTGGAAAAAATTGTTATTTTCTTTAAAAAGTCACTGACTTATCGATCCACCTTCGTGCATACATACAGATCAAGCTTCAAGTAAGTAACTGAATAAAGCTTATCTTTCCATGGCAAACCTCTCATATAACACAACCTCTAAGCCTCCACATAGCAACTAATGCATAGTTATTCTGATTTTCTGCTGCCTTCGTAGAATCTGTTTGTGTCATAAACTGGAGTGACCACATTATTTATGTCCTGCAAAGTTCAACTCTCAACTTCATATTTCTCCATTAATTTCATTCTGTTGATAATTTTCTCCACTTTATCCAACAATTTCAGTTTTAACTTCAGTATGAGAACATTTCCCTGCATTTAATGACATTGGCTATAGGGATATTATGCACACTTCAGTATACATATGCTAGTAATGAATGCAGTATGTCACCAGGAAACTTTTTTGGTGCTGATTCTGGTGATGCTATACTCAAAATAATCCTTGTGGATTCTCTCAACATGTTTTGGAGAAGCTGGCTACACATACAACAATGTTGCCAGAATGCACAACTACTGCATATTTTATTACATCATACTTGCCAACTTCCTGAAACTGAAACCTTTAAAGCTTTCCCTTGTCCAGCAAAGCATAGTAATTTTGCGCTATGAAATTTAGAATGTGTAAAATGTCCAGTGCAGTAAATATACAAAAATTACATGTAAAATAAATGGGGATTTTGTTTTATAAGAACCCTTGAAGACCTGGTAGTACTGCCACCATACTGAAATTCCTCGTGGTACCACAATCAACACGTATTAAAGCAAAGAACACCACTAGGCTATACACAGATTTCTAGTCCATGTTTTATCCTTCATAATTGAGCTATATACAGAAACCGTCACCAAAAATCGAAAGCTTATATCCTGCAACCATATAATGTGAATAAGATAAATAGTTTACGTTAAGGAGTTGATTTTACAGTTTATGTCATCCATTACTGAATACTTGCACCCATTTCCTGCTGGTTACTAAGAGGTCAATAGTGGTGCAATCAAATTTTAAATCTGCACTATGCATTTATTGCAGCCCAGTGAAGGTGATGAAGGATAGACAAACAGACAAGCTCTGGTCTATAATAAAATTGTATACCAATTAGCATGGTACATTATCTGTAATCTTAAGTTACAATATAATGCAAAAATTTAATGCTTTGTCATGTAACACTTTCAATCTTTTACAAAACCGAAAAACTGCCGCCATAAAGTCATAAAAAGGACTCCACTCTTCGCATGTAAGATACGGAATTACGTTATGGGGAAATATTACAGCAAGAGAAATGGATAAAGTCTTTAAACTGCAAAAAAAAAGCCATTAGAATAATAAGCAAAATGGAAAAAAACAAACTTGCTGGGGGGTGTTTAAGAATCAAAACATGTTAACAGTGCCATGTGTGTGTATATATATATGAATGCATAAAAACTGTGATAAATATAAATATGCAAAAATATTCCAGTGTACATAACCATAATTTAAGAAACAATGACGATTATTATAGAATAATATTAAGGGGAACTCTAAATAATCGTGCCATAGAAGTTAGAGGAAGAGAATTATTCAATAAATTACCTAGAGAAATAAAGAACATAAACCAGCCAAATGTAATGATGAAAACAATAAAGAAATGCTTAATAGAAAATGATATTTAAGGTAAACTTAATGTAAATGCAATGTAAAAGAAGTAATGTAAAATTATAAGCTGTACTTGTTAAATTATTTTATATTTGTAATTGAACATGTCCTTTAAATGTATTCAAAAGGATGATGATAATAAAAAGAAACACTTGGAGGCAAATTGTAAAAGTTGGCAAATATACAACATTGAGCTATATTTTTACCTTTGAAAGTACCATTGTTTTCCTTTTGCCATTAACAGGGTGCCAATTATGAGAGATTTTACTGTTCTTTAATAAGCTTGTGCACCAAGTGTAAATCTTTAACTAAATATATATCATAAAGATGCCATTAGTGGAGAGTGAAGCTAAACTTTAAATATACCTGCTGCTTAGTGGGTTGCAATTGTGCAGCTAATTTATATGCATGTTAATGAACCACTGAATTATACAGCTACTCTTATGGTGAATTGTTATAAGAACAGAACTGTGTTGTTCAAAACTGTCTATTATTTATACGAGAGAGACACAGGCCCTTAACATAAACATATGCTAATTGCACAACATATTACCTGCATGTAAAAGCAACACATATTATGCTTATGAAAGCTTAATTTTCCAATTTTGAGTTTATTTCCAAATAAATGTTGAAGTAATAATGTGTGAATTTACATACCAAATGCAGCCTTCGTATATTTAATGCTATGTGATTATATTACAGCAAACACTGTCAAGATGGCGCATTGTCTTTTATGTTGCAATTGGCATTAATTTGGTGACATATTTCTTCTATTTAATATTTGGTTCAGCTGAGGAGCAATCTTGGAACCGGCCTAAGGAAAAATCTAAACAACATAATCAAACAGAAGGATGTGTTAACCCTGCATCTGATATGTCCTAGCGTAATTCAATGTCTGTAATGAGATGGTGTATGCTTTAACAATTTTATAATAAAACTTCATCTATTATTAAAATAAACTATAATGTACTGCATCTCATAATCTGTTTCATTTATTTGTTCCTGAAAGCTTAGTTGAAGTTTATCTGCATTATGCATTAAGCCTTTGTGGTTGTTTTATGTTTTATAGAACTTTTTAAACAAATATGGAAATGCTTCCTGGTAAACTAAGCTTATGGGAGAGAAGTCCAAATATATATATACCTTATTTTGGCAAAACTTCCTTACCTATACAACAAAAGTAATGTTTACTAATGAATAAAGCATAAAAAGTTCTTTTAGGAGTAGATGTCTAATCATTTGAAAGCTATATCAGGGTGTTTAGTGCCTTGAAGGTTTAAAGTTCTATATTTCCAGTATGGGTTTTGACAAAATTCCAGTACTGTATGGAGCCATATTGCAGTAAAAATGCAAAACTATTCATCTTTACTGGTTTTGTTTGTTTCACAGCCATAATATGAAGCTGTGTTATTACTAGCTGAAATACCCAGTAATGCACAGGTGGCTTTTTAAATATCAAATGACGATTAATTAAATTTATTCCCTGTACTCTTTATGAAATTATTGTACACAGATCCGGAAGATTTTTTTATGCTGAATTCTCCCCTGTACCTCTTAGAACTGTAATTTTACAAAAACTTCCATGCTATTCACAATAATTCACTAATATTTCCAGAAGTGGAAATGAAATATCAGATTTTGTATTTCTAATCTTAGCCTACCTCCCTTCCTGTAACAATCTTCAAAATTCTGGAAATGTATCGTCTGTAAAACATTTTGGAGTAAAATATTATCCAAATGTTTGAGTCATTTTTACATAATATAAAAAATTACAAAAAATCAGATATGCAAAACAATGGCATTCAAAAAAATATTTCATAACAAGACCTTCCAAGAACCAATCACCTGAAAATTTAATCTAAAATAAATCAATGTTATATGGATATTTCAACCAATTTTTCCAGTATGTAATCACAAATTCCAATATAAGTTCAGTATCAGTAGACACTCTGTATAACTGAGCTTGTTTACTCTTTACAATACACTTGCTTATACGACTGAGAAATGACTAGATCCCACATACAAGGGCTGTCCCAGAAGTACCCGACCTGACGTATATATAGTGGTTGTTGTTTCAAACAAATCACTATGGTAGAAAGTACCACCCTTATAAAGCTTAAGTTTGAAGTTTGATGATGCTACATTGTTTAGTAATTGTTTGGCAGCCAATAATAGTGAACTCTCTCAGCAAATTTGTAAACATGGATAAAACTGGCCATCGTTATGTGATACAATACTTTCATTTGAAAGGTCTTAGTCCAACTAATATTAAAGCTGAGCCTAGATTTTACTCTGGGGGAGTCTGCTCATTCGTTTACAACAGTAAAATATTGGGTGGCAGAGTTTCAGCGAGGCCGTATGAGCTGCCAAGACGAACATCGCAAATGAGATGACCAGAAATTGTGAAGAAAATGCACAAAATGATATTGGATGGCCGTCAACTGAAAGTGCATGAGCTAGCAGACATCGTAGGTATTTCAAAAAGTGCTCTACATCGCATACTAACTGAAGATTTAGACATGAGAAAGCTAAGCGGAAGATGAGTGCTGCGTTTACTCACAGTGGAACAAAAGCAGCATCGTGAGGATGTTTCAGTCGAGGGTTTGGTTTATGTTTCGCTGCGATAAAGCCAAGTTTTTGCGTCGATTCATAACCATAGATGAAACATGGGTCCATCACTTCACACCTGAGACAAAGGAACAGTCAAAACAGTGGATTGAAAGGGGAGAATCGGCTCCAAAGAAGGCAAAGACAGTTCCATCTGCAGGCAAGGTCATGGCGTCAGTTTTTTGGGATGCACATGAGATAATTTTCATTGATTATCTTCAAAAAGGAAAAGCAATCAATGGTGAGTATTATGCAAACTTCAGCATTTGAATGATGAAATCAAGCAAAAACTTCCACATTTAGTGAAAAGGAAAGTTCTGTTTCATCAAGAAAATGCACCAGTTCACACATCCATTATCGCCATGGCCAAAATCAATGAGCTAAAGTTCGAATTGCTTCTTCATGCACCCTATTCGCCAGACTTAGCCTCCTGTGATTATTTTCTGTTTCCAAAGTTGAAGAAATGGCTTGGTGGTAAAAGATTTGCCAACAATGAAAAGGTGGAGTTTTGCTGAAGTCGACAGTTCTCAGGATCGAAACTATTGAACATCGCTGGGAAAAGTGTATTGAGCTGAAAGGAGACTATGTAGAGAAATAAAGATGTTTTTTCCCAAAATTTTTGTGTTTTCTTTGTTAGGTCGGGTACTTCTGGGACAGCCTTCGTAAGTGTCCATATTAGTTACTGTGCAAGCGTGGAACCAATTACCACCTAGTTTAGAAGCAAGAACAATAAAGCTTGCTGTACAGGTATTGTGGAATTAACAATATACCACAAAAATTATGAATTATTTTCATTTCAATGCCTGAAGGATGGCACTTGTAAGTGTAAGAACATGCTTTAGTGAAACAGTGATTTTTGAAAACAAATGTTTTTCTTGTTACTAAGCAATATCTAATTTAGCTTAACATGAATAACTGAATCATAGGCTTAAGAATCCATGATTGAGTTTTTTGTGCTTTCATTGCTATCCATTGCTATCTTTAACACTTCTTTTAAAATCTCTCTTTGTAAGAGAAAATTAAAAATGCCGCTAAATACCATATGAGGTGCATAACAAGTGTATGTGAATTCTTTATCCTCTTTTAATCTAATATAGGCTTGCAGCAATGTGTACAATGGATTCAATCAATGGGCACTCTTTAGTAAGTATAAAAAAGGATTGAATAAGCTGCTGAACTGATATAAATGAACAACAAATTTATTTGTTCTTGGTGACTTTTTTTTATTTATCTAATTGTAAAAAGAATTGTATCTTCAAACCCCTTGGGTTATTATTTTGTTTTAAAATAAACTGAATTTAAAAACACGACTCTCGTCGATCGGTATTGTGATGCAGCAGCTCGGCACTGGGCAGTTGGAATAAACAATGATAACAGCCACTCGCCAGCATAGGCACCGGTCACGCTATCAGCAGATAACTAGAACCTTCTTCTCCCCCTCCTCCAGTGTGTGTTGAAATAGTTCTAGAACATTCAAGCACCATGCAAAAGATTCCACTGATTATATTAAGTAAACTCTCTCGCAGGAGTGGGTCAGTCAAGTGTGAGTTACATCGGTCAATCAGTGAGTGAGTGAGTTGATGGATGAGTTTCCACACAACATCAAGAGCGATTCTCCGAGCAAGTTGGTGATAGCTGTTGTACGTGCAGTGAGCGCTACTATGGAATGACGGGTTATGGAAGTTTTATGTTTGACTCCAAAGTGAAGTGAACAGTCCAGCATGAAGAGGCTACATCATGAAGAAGTGAAGTGATGGGGAATTTGAACTAGTTCACATTAGTGAAGTAACAGTGTGGATAAAAAGAACTCCCAATGATGGTGAACTGAGAACTTAGAGAAGTGACAGTATAAGTATCCATATTCTTAGTATAAATGCCATTACAAACATTTTATATTGTTTTCATTTCCTTTCATTGGATGTTTAAATAAAAATAAAACAGTTTAGTTGTTAGCCTCATTTATTAAATGTTTAAATAAAATCGTTTACTTTGTTTTATTGCACTTCTTTAATTTTCTTTTGTTTTTTTTAAGAGAATACTTGATTAAAGCATCTGAAACTTTTTTGTATCTGATAGTTATAAAGTACTGCACCTATTTGCTTTTATATTAAATGTATAATGAGTAAAGGTTTAAATTAAAACATTTATTTTCTTGATGGTTTCATTACAAATTAATCAAATCTGTTTTGGTTTTAGCACCTGTATTAAACAATAAGACTTTATAAATATATGCAAAAGAACTTTCTGGTATTTAAACACCACTAGTAAAGTAATATCTTTCCCGTGATGCAATAACCATTCTGTTGTGACTTTGAAGACAGAGTGTATATTCTATTCTGTGATGGACATAACCTTAGCCACAAAGTGTGACTTTCCCATCCATCTGCAAGGTAAGGTGTACTACTGTTGCCAAATATCTTTCAGTTTCAAAGTGTTTTTCTACAAATCTTTGAAAGGCAGAACAAAAATGCTCATTAAATTTTTCATTCAACTCTCTAATTTAGAGGACGACTTCTGTATTCCCTCCACCTGCTCTAGATTAAACAGAAAATTACAATCTGAATTGCAGCATAAATGAGAAAAAACAGAAACTTAAGAGCATTTTGATTTTCTTTTAATATCCTCAATGCAACATTATTGAAAATTACTGCATAATTAAAAACATACAATTAGTGGTGCATTTCAGGCCAAGTAGTCCTACAGGGCAGGCTACTTTTTCTTAAGCCACAGCACTGCTAGCTAGTACACAGTACAGTATCATTCCTAAGTTCTGACTGGCTGTGCTTTGGACTCTACACTGAATCCAAGTAACATGGAAGTAGCGGCAGCCATCTTGGTTCATTTTCATTGTGTATGTGGGTGGTGTGGTCATACTGTTGCAAACATATGCTGAATATCACCACATGTTCGTTCAACATATACAATGTGTTTTCGTGTTATGTCCATAGTGAAGATTCAAGACTGTACATATATAAATAAAACTTGTACTAAACCAAATGGCAGCAGCAAACAGAAAAACATTTGTTCTTAAAAAAAAAAAGTAAATTCATTCCATAAATGTAATATTTAAAGTAGTGTACACATAAAAACATGTTGATTTCCTTATTATGATGACGAAAAAATAATTCTAATTTTAATTGAATGCTGTAATATTAACATACTGTATACAATAAAATACAATATAAGACTGTAACAAAACTTGTGCAGTCATTCTTGGAAAAAAGTGCAAGCTCCTATTTAATATAAAATAGAATAATTTAAGTATTTCTTAATCCATAGAAATACCTTTTAAAGGAGTTTTACTGCAAGCTATTAAAGCATGAAAGAAACTTGTATATATTTAGTAATGACTGTATTATTTTGTTTTTTGGCTTGCATAAATAAAAACTTAAAAGAGTACTCTCTCTTGAACCTGAAAGTTGTCGTAAGTGCTCAACTCTGTGGTCATGTCACATTGTATCTCTGCCCACAAGTCATTAGCTTCATTCTATTATAATCATCACATCAATAGCTGAATGGTTGTAAGCAGGTATTTTGCAGTAAGAACTGCCGAGCTTTCAATCCCAACTACAAATGTAATTTTTTACCTTTTCTTTCTTTTTCTTTTTTGATAATGCAATGTTTATTACATACAACTGCAAAGCTTTATTTGATTCTAAGGCATTTTTGCTCTCACATGACTGTTTTCAAAGTAAATATGAAATTAATAAATATTCTTACACAAAAAAAAACATAAATTGAAAACCTGGAAATTGAAAGCTCTTCGGAATTAATAAACCACTTGCAGACCTACAACATCCCAAAAAACCACATAATGGTATCGTTTGATGTCAAAGCACTTTTCACCAGTATTCCCATAGAAAAAATCCCTACACTACTCAGAAAATGGTTAAATCAGACTACAATAGACTCCACAGAAATAGATGACATCATTAACCTTACAGAATTATACACTAGACATAACTTCTTCACATTTAATCATAAATTCTACAAACAAAAAGGACTAGCAATAGGAAGCCCACTGTCCCCCATTCTGGCAGAACTATATATGAGCCACCTTGAAGTCCACATAGTGAAAGCTTTCCCCCACATATATAAATTTTGGCGGAGATATGTTGATGATATTTTTTCCATCATACCACAGAAACTAACAGAAGACGCTTTGAAACTGTTGAACCTTCAGGACAACAGCATTAAATTCACAATCGAAATTGAAGAGAACAACACCTTACCCTTCCTGGACCTTATTATAATCAAGAGATCAAAATGGCTTTAAAGTCGGTATACATAGAAAACCCACACATGTGGACAACTACATAAAGAAAAATGGTTACAACCCAACTTCGCACCAACTAGCCGCCTTTAGAAGTTTAATCCACCAGTTGCATAGCGTCCCCTTGAGCAAAGAGGAATTTTTAAAAGAACAACAACATATAGAAAAAATAGCAATAACTAATGGATTCAACTCAGATCTCATAAGCAACATGATATACAAGAAGAAAAAACTCAAGGCAATTTCACATTCATCCACTCTAATGCCTCTCTCAAACACAAATTGGAAATACAAGAAATTCACATATCACCCTTGGGCCTTTAGAAACTTTGAACGAATCTTCAACATATTTAACATTAGACTAGCTCCACAGAACAAATTCAGCTTGAAGAACTTACTAAACACCCTCTCAAAAATAACATCCCAAACACATTAAAATCCGGAATTTACCAGATCAGTTGTGAGGAATGTGAGAAATACTACATAGGAAAAACTAAAAGAAACTTGGAAACCAGACTTAAGGAACACCAAAGAAACATAAAACTAAAACAAATAGAGAAATCCGCTGTATCACACCATTTTGGACTGAAAACCACAACATTGGCCAAAGTATAAAGTTGTTAAAACCCCTCACCACACCAATAGAATTGAACATCTGGGAAAAAATACACATCGTCAAAAACAGCAACGTCATTAATTTTGAAATCCCGCCTGTAAGCAATGTGTTAAAACTTTGTACCCCCAACATCAGATGGCAACAGGGTCAGAATTCGCAGGATGAGGAAGAAGAGGACACGGGAGAAAGCGACCCTTAAGTCACCCAGTCGCTGACGATGAGGACGAATGCCCTCGAAAAGTTTCCTGTTTTATGTAACTTTAATTAGTGAAGGTGAGTGTAAAAAACTGTGACTCAATCTACATCATATAAATTAATGTTGAACATGTAAACCCTCCACTACTATTATTGTCCTACTATTATTCAATAGTAGGACAAATTTTAGAACGGGAAATAATGGTAAATATAAGGGAAGAAAACTCAGAAAAAACATTAAGAGCTGCTGGAATTACTAGTAACATGAGCAAGGAGAGGAATGGAAAAAAGACAGAGTAAGAAACAGAAAAAAAAATAAAGGATGGTTTGATGAAGAGTATAGAACAGAGATAAAAGAAGTTTTTAAAGATCTTATTAGATGGAGGAGAATGGGTGAAGTAGATAGGAAAAATCTGATGGCTAGGAAATGGGGATATAAATGCCTACTAGAGTCAAAGAGGGAAAAATGGCATGAAAATGCAGAGAAAAGATAAAAGGAGCTATAGAGGGAAAGGATAGTAAAAAACATGAGAAGTAATAAGAAGGGTAAACAAGAAAGGAGAGGCAAAAAATGAGATCATACCAAATGAATGGCAGAGATATTTCAGAGAACTGATTGGAGAGAAAAAACTGACTAAATTAGAAATAAAAAAGATATGAACAATAGAAATAACAAATGATGAACTAGATACAAGTGATTCACAATGCAAGAGGTCTACCAGCAATTAAAGAGTACAAAAAAAGAAAGGCAGTAGGATATGATAGAATACCAGGAGAGTTTCGGAAAGTTTATGGTGAAACAAGAAGGGGCTTCAAAGTAATGACAAAGGTATTAAACAAAATAAAAGAAAGCAATGACATTCCAGAAAGTTGGAAAATAAGCATGATGGTGCCTATATATAAGCGGAAGGGAAGAGCAAATAAACCAGAAAATTACAGAGGAATAAGTTTATCTATTTTAGGAAAAATATATACAGGAGTATTAGCAGAAGGGTTAAAAAAAAAAAAATGGGCAGAACAAGAAAGGAAGTTGTCTGAATTTCAAGCATGTTTCATGAAAGGGAATAAATACTTGATGAAAGTGGAGTCAACTTAAATACACTCTTACTAGTTTCACTCATTTATTTTGCAGAACAAGAATCGTGAGCATGAGCTCACATCATCAGCTGTCTATTGACTCCACTTTCATCATGCATATTTTATTAATTGCTTCACCATGTGTGATTCCACAACTTTTTGGATAGTAATGTGTTCATAATAGACAATAATAGATAAATACCTCAATAAGAAGAGCGGAAGGATATACATGTTCTTTGCTGATTTTGAGAAAGCATTTGATACAATAAACAGAGAAGCTTTAATATGGAAATTAAGGAGAAAAGGGATAACTGAAAACTACATAAAGGGAGTAGAAAAAATTTATAAAGGGGTAAAGTTTTGTATATGATGGGAAAAAAATAAAATTACAGAACAAAAAATAGAATTGAGACAAGGATGTAAACTGAGGCCGACTTTATTCAATTTATTTATAGAGGATATAATAATTGAAGTCCAAAAAAGAAATCAGCATAGGCTGGTAATAGCAAATAAAGAAATTCCTGGACTATTAGATGACTTAATGGTAGGAACTATAATGGTAGTCAGATTACAAAGGGCAATAAATAAAGTTCAGAAATTCTGTGAGGAATGGGGAATTACAACAAATATAAACAAGTCAAAAGTTATGGTTTTCAAAAAAGGAACTACTAAACTGAGAAAAGAAGAAAAGTGTGTACTAAATGGGAAGAGATTAGAAGTGGTCAACGAATTTGAATACTTAGGAGTGAGGTTGAGTAGCAAAGGTGAATGGAAGGCACACAGTAGGAAAATAGAAGCAAAAAGGAGGGCTGCAATCACAGGAATAAGAATATATAAATACAAGCTGGAAATGACAAACAAGTGGTTGAAAACGATGTAAAATAATATAAATAAATTGAGTTTTATTTATGGGCACTCTTTAACTGCTGTGGTCCTTAGTGTCCCATTATATGTTGGGCTTGAAAGACTGGTAATTTTGCTCAGAGGCCTTTTTATCAGGCTTGAGGTTCTTTACTTGCCATAAATCACGACACGGGACCATCAGCTTTACTTCCCTTCTGAAGGAAATCATGCTAAGGAATTTTATGCCTGAAAAAATTCCATCATCCTCCGCTGGTTTGAACCCTCAACCTTGGGAATTAGAGGCCAGCATGGTAACCACTACACCACAGAGGACGATGGAAAGGATGTACGAGACACTAGTGGAATCAAGAATGCTTTATGCAGTAGAGATTTGGGGAGGCACAGATGTAAGCAAAAGGGTAGATCATATGTACAGAATGTTCTGCAAAGAGCTATTAGGGTTACCAAGATCAGCACCAAGGGAAGTAGCTTTAGTAGTACTACTAACAAAAACAAGTAAAGGAACAATAATGAAGAGAATAATAAAATATTTGGCATGGATGTTTGGTCAATTTCAAATAAAATATTATCAAAAACTTTAATCTTAAAATGATAACTAATTTATTCTCAGTTTTTGATCAAAGAAGAGGGAGAAATCTTAAAGTTATGCATGAAGCAGTAAAAAAGCATAGAGAGCACAAACAGTTGGTGGGCAAGAATAGGAAGAATTGGAAAACAGGAATGGGAGACACATGGAAGTTAGAAGAAAGGAATGAAAGTGATGTGAGTAAACTGGTAAAAAGCAGAAGAGAAGACATAGAAAGGCAGGGGATATGAGGAAGTTTAGAAAACAGGAAATCATTACAATTTTATAAACAAATAAAAAGAAACTGGGGATGACAACCATATGTAGGTTACTGTAACAAACAAGAAAAAGCAGAGAGCAGGATGGATGAGAGCAGGAACAATATTTCTAAAACGGATAAGGGGTAATGAAAAAGAAATATGTGAAATGTACAGTGAGAAAGAAAGTATAGCACAGAATGTAAGGAGTTAGCATTACGGAGAAAAAAGGTTTGGGAGGAAAAATGGGAAAAAATAGAGATGAAAACTGTAGTTATAAAAATGTTAACAGCGAAAGAACAAAGGAAGATTAGAAGTATAGCTGAGTTTTTACAGAAAGCAAAAGAAAAATGGACAAGGAAAGTAAGGAGTACAAGAGAAGAAGACAGGTTTCGTCGAAGGTCCACCAGGGTAAGAACCTAAACTCAAACCCCCTTCTAAAAACCCAGGGTTAGCGCCATCTGAGCGGCTCTCCAACCGTGGGGTTTCCCATGAGGCCAATACCTTGTTATCCTAGAAAGGCCATCCCGCGGGAGATGGAAGTGGATACGCCACTTACGCGCGCCACCCTGAAAGGATGACTACCGATAACCTTGGTGGGGTCGACAGCAATCAAGCATACCATCTACCGGTCGGTACCAGAGAACATTGAGGCACCTCACAACCCCGTCTGCATGGAAAACCATACAGACGTACCCAATACCCATGGGTCTCGGGAACCACTACCCCGCCGAGTACAACCCAATCCGAATAACTCCCCAACGGGAGGTGCTCGAAATGTTCGGCCCAGCGTACTTCTAGTAACGTCAGATGTACCACAAGTGCTAGGGGTTTGCAGCGCTCGCACTACGGCAGCTGAAGGGGTTGGAAACCCTCCCCGACGAGAAAAGACAGAGGGAAGGAAAGAGATAATTAAAACAAAGGGGAAAGGACAACAGCTCCTGGCAGGGGCAAATGGCCTGGGTACCATGCAAGCCGAGGTAGCAACAAGGTCAATTAATAATTTGTACATAATTTGGGTTAGATAAAAGAAAAATCGTAAAACATTATGTAAAGGAAGTTGTACAAATAAATTCATTATTATCCTAATTCTTAGTACAGTAGGCTCATGACTATCCGAGCTAATTGGGGCCGAGACTACCTCAGATATGTTCTGCAGCAGGAGGCCTCTGGAGTGGCCTAACAGGCCGTAAGCCCTTAAAGCTGAACCTTGCATAGTACCAAATGCATT
This sequence comes from Deroplatys truncata, assembly GCA_030765065.1. Classification (NCBI taxonomy): domain Eukaryota; kingdom Metazoa; phylum Arthropoda; class Insecta; order Mantodea; family Mantidae; genus Deroplatys; species Deroplatys truncata. The sequence continues at coordinate 64,314,912 of CM060988.1, read as the reverse complement.
AGCAGGTGGTGGATTAAAAGAAAAATCATAAAAAATTATGTAAAGGAAGTTGTACAAATAAATTCATTCATTCAAATTCATTATTATCCTAATTCTTAGTACAGTAGGCTCATGATTATCTGAGCTAATTGGGGCCGAGACTATCTCAGATATGTTCTGCAGCAGGAGGCCTCTGGAGTGGCCTAACAGCCTGTAAGCCCTTAAAGCTGAACCTTGAGTAGGTACCAAATGCATCAGCAGGTGGTGGATTGCTGGGACCTGACCATCAGTGTCGGCTGACTACCAATACACAGGACAGGCCTGTCTCTGAATAACCAATAGGAGACCATGAACCAACTCCCCAAACCCCAAGGTGTTACATGACCCGTGCTGTAGGTGTGCATGGCACATGAGAGAGATGTTAACGGAGCCTCTAAGATACCTGGCGACCTATCAGAGTATTTAGTTTTACCCAGGCATGTGGGGCTCTGACTGGACGTACTTGAGATCTCCTCAGCTAAAATGTGAGAATTATAAAGGTTTCTAATCCCATCAAACTGGATGGCTCCTAACAGGAGACTCTGGGAGAACCAATAAACTTGAGGTAGCTGGGGCTTCAAAAGGGGACCCTGCCACCAAGACTATAGCACTGGAGACAGAAACTGTGACTCCTGGAGATTTGAAGAAGCAGACCATGTCTCCAAAACCAGAATTCCATATAGGGAGTATTATAACTAAAAGCGCAGTGGCTGGGGCGCCAAAAGGGGACCCTGTTCTGCAGTGTGAGCAAATGGAGGTGGGAATGCGACTCACGGAGATGTGGTAATGCAGGCCTGTCTCCAAAGAAAGGGGAGAATCAATATCCCTGTTATCCCAGAGGAGGACTAGGTGTCTTTAGGAGAACTAGATTCTAATGGAAAAGGCTTAAGTGGGTGGGTTAAGCTATGGTGATTTCATTCATTCAAGCTAACTTGTAACACAGTATTACTGCTTCACAAGTTCTTTCTAGTAACGTAATGAGGCATGATCTGGACAATGCCATAATATAAGAATCCTGGCTTCGGCAGGGTCATATTATCCCTCTATGGCCAGAATTCTTTTGCTACATATGCCGCTCTTCCGCTCTTTTTTTTCGAGTGGAGGAAAAATACTTTTACGTACTAATCCCATCTAAGATGAGAGTGTGGGACTTCTCTGCGGCCATACCCACTAAAAAACCTCCACCAGAGAGAATTCATGGTAAGGTGAGGCAGTACCGCTCTTGCACCTGCGGATTCTGAGGGAAATTGTTGGCCAGCCATTGGCTAAGGGCAAGGTGTGGAGAGGAGGCCAGATGTAACCATGACTGAAGCCCTGGTTGAGCCCGGGAAAAATTTAGGGTGTTCAATTTTGCTGTATTCTTGATCGCGCCATGGTGCTGCGTCCTATGATATTAGTAGTGTTGTGCGTCACAAACAGTTACTTGTGTGCGAGTCATTGGATCTGAGCCAATGGCTGTATCCCTTGAACAGCTATTCGAATCATGCATGTATAAGTACATAATTATACACATTTCTATTAGTAATTATTGTGCTTAATCTATATTTGTTTGCTATTATCTTACATTAGCATTCTAAGGTACATATATAACTGTACATAGGTTCGGCCATGTGGCTGTGTCTTTTGTACATTTAGGATTAACGTAAATACTTATAGAATTATTTTGCTCCACCAAGTGGCGTCGTGTCTTATCATTTAGTTAGGAACAAAGTACTTAATTATAGTTGTTTATAATTGTAATTTTTTGCCACTATGGCGTCCTCCTTAATGTCATCCATATCATTAACCATAAACATTGCTGGGTCATACAGAGCGCACACCGTGGGCAGTCTGCCTACAGTTGCAGGTGCGAGCCAGTGCCACTTGCGAGGGGGGGACCATCTTGACTCAGAGAGCAAGGACTTCAAGGGCCATCAATTCTCACATCGTGAAGCTATAGTCATGGGTGCTATAATGGGTATATTACTAGTGTGGCAAGGTGCGCTTGAATGTCAATTTCGGGCTCCCCTAGGCCTAAGGTTCTGTCAAATAGTGCCAGCGGTCTTTTGTGCTTGTTGTGGTTGGTTTCATATGAACCTAGTTCTTGTATTAGTCTGTTGGTGTTCTTTTCCTTGCGTTTATAGAGGTTGAAGCTTAAGCTCTTAACATATTCTTCAACAGAGTGTAATTTTAGTTCCTTGTTAGGAATATGACGGCGCTAGCGGCGGTTGTTTAGTAATTATTCGTATTATTCTATTTTGGATGTTTGTATTTTATGCATATGCATTTTGGCCGCGTAGCCCCAAACCTGGAGTGTTTGTATTTTATGCATATGAGTTTTGGCCACGTAGCCCCAAACCAGGGCAGCATACGTCAATATTGGCCTTATTAGCGTTTTATATAGGGTTAGTCCCATGTTTATTTTCAATTGGTTATTTGTGTTAAAAATTGGGTATATTCTGTTTAGTTGACCATTGGCCTTGGCTCTGACTTTTGCAATTTGCTTATTCCAGGTCAGGCCTTGGTCCATACTGAGGCCTAAGTAGGCCACTTTGTCCTTCCATTCGATTCCTTCGCCTTGATAGTTGAGAGGCTGGAGAGCATGTTTACCTTTGCAGTGAAATATTATTTTACTGAAGATTATCGCTTGTCTTTCTAGGATTTACTTTGATCCTCCATTTGGTGAACCAAGGTTCTAGCGTGTTTAGTGCAGTTTGCAATCGCAAATGTATTATTTTCAGTCGCGTTGACTGTGTTGTTATCGCGGTGTCATCTGCATAAATGTATTTGTTTGATCTTACCAATACTGGCATATCATTTATGTATAAATTAAACAGCGTCGGCCCCAAGAGACTTCCTTGTGGATCCCGTTCTTCCTCTAATTCCCAAACGGGCTTTTATATCCCTTTCACCGGCACCACAACTCAAGCGACTTGAATAGCCATGATCGTTAGTATGATATGAAGTGGACTGGCCATCCATTCAAAGCCAAACATCCGAGTTCGAGTCCCAGCGATGCAGTCAAATATGCCTGTGGCAAAGGAAGGGGAGGGCACAAGTAAAATAACCGGTGTATTGGCACGCTTGGATGCTGATGGGGTTACATGTAACTGCAGTTGCATGGATTTTGCTCTATATCATTAAAAAAAATTATATATATACTACAGTTATATTGCAAAAATATTAATATTTTTACAATACAAAACAGCTATAAATAGCCTAATTTTATTGTTGAAGGTTAGTACAATATGAAATTAGGAAAAACAACCCATTAAAAATACTAAAACCTAAAAATTTATGAAATTTAACAAATATGTTACACCAGGCTATGAAAGCTTAAGGGATTAAATATAAAAGGTTTTTACTATTTTCAGTGCTTTGTCTGCCGTAAAAATCAGAGCATGTTTCCTGATAAGACTCAGCAACACTTGGGCTCTGCCAGGCTTCTTTTCTAAAGATTTGGCAGCAGTCTTAGTGAGGTATGAAGAGGGCAAAGTACCATGTCAGGTGGTAATCTGCTCTGCCCATTTCCCATATCACTCTGAGGAATCTCCTCCTCCTCCTCCTCCTCCTCCTCCTCCTCCTCCTCCTCCTCCTCCTCCTCCTCCTCCTCCTCCTCCTCCTCCTGTGTCTGGCGGTGGATGATCTACTGAACAGACAACGGGGGAGGGATTGATGCTCAGAGTTATGCCGATAACTGCTTGTAGCAAGTGGAAAATTCCCAAGCACTGTTTTGGAGCTCATACAAGACTCCCTACATGCTCTAGTGGAATGGTGTAAAGAAATGGGCTTGTCTGTTAATCTGGACAAGACCGAAATAATGATCTTCACAAGGAGGAGAAGGTTTGACAGAGCTCCATCTGTTTGGGAAGAAGTTGAAGCTTTCCAGAATGGTTAAGTATCTAAGAGTTATTCTGGATTCTGGGCTGAGCTGGAAAAAGCATGTAGATTATAAAGTAAAGAAGGCCTACAATGCTGTGACCTGCAGGACAAGTATTAGGCTGAGGTGGGGCCTGAGGGCTAAGGTGGTCAAATAGCTATACACCTTGTTTACAAAACCTTGGATATTTTATTTGGTGGCTGCCTCTCTTGTGAAGACGGTTGCTACCAAACTGGATTTGCTGCAAAGATTGGTACATATGATAACAGGGACAGTGCAGACTACCCCACAGTCTGCCTTAGGTATTTTGGTAGATCTTCCTCCTTTGCACTTGTTTGAGGAGACTGCCAGGGTAGTGCATACTGCCTCTGGACTGTAGGGGGGTGGTGCTTTAAGCTACCCCATAAAGGGGACTCAATGATCCTCATCGGACTTAGCTGATGACAGGGGATTTGATGGAGACTAGATATAACTTAAGTCCATCTTATACAGTGGTAATACCTTCCAGGAAGGAGTGGGACTGAGAGACAGGGTCTCTCCTGAAGGCAGAGGACAAAACATGGTTTACGGAGAGTTCCCACCTGGGGGACAGAACGTGGGCTGGGCTCCTAGAACCAGGCTTGTCATTCCCCTTGGTTGTGTTGCCATGATTTTTCAGCTTGAGATATATGCAATTTGGCCTCTGTGATGCATATTCTTACTATGCCATGCAGACGAGCAGATGTGTATATCTGCTCGGATAGCATGGCAGCTTTGAAAGCCCTTAAGGCAGTCAAAACTACATCCAGATTAGTGTGGTAATGCCAAAGGAAATTGGATAGACTCTGTGTGAGCTGTCCCCGTAGGGGAGGGGTTCCGACCCCTTCAGCTGCGGACCCTTAGCACTGGTACTTCTGAGGTTACTAGAAGTACGTCGAGCCGAACATTTGAGCCCCTCCCATCTGGGAGCTGTTTGGATTGGGTTGTCTCGACGGGGCAGTGGTTCCCGATACCCGTGGGAGATTGGGTATGACTGTATGGGTTTCCATGCAGCCAGGGTTGTGAGACGCCTCAATGTCCTCCGGTACCACCCTGGAGAGCCGGTAGATGGCATGCTAGATTGCTGTTGGCCTCACTGAGGTTATCGGTAGTCGCCCTTTGGGGATGACGCACATAAGTGGCATATCCACTTCCATCTCCGCACAAGTTTGGGGGCCTTTTTAGACTCCAGATATTGGCCTCATGGGAAACCCCCATGGATGGAGAGCCACACAGCTGGCGCTATCCCTGGGCTAAGAAGGGGGGTTTGGGCTTTGGCTCTTACCCTGGTAGACCTTTGCTCAACTTGTCCGGTTACATTTCTTTGGGTTAATAGGAATGCTGATAATAGAGGAAATGAGATGGCAGACACTCTTGCAAAGAGGATAGGGGCTCGATTTTATTGAGCCCAACCCTTCTGTGGGTTGTCATCTAGAACTGCCAGGTGCGAACTCAGCTTATGGTGAGGGCTCATCTTGGAATTTAGAGTAAGCAAACTGCCGACAGGCAAGCCCATGGCTTTATATTGGGGCCTGATGGGAAGTGCGCGAGTTCCTTCTGAATTTGACTAGATCTAAGCTCAGAGGAGTTGTAGGCTCTCTTATATGCCACAACACTTTACGCAGACATTTATACATAATGGGGAGTACACAAGACCCTTTATGTCGGAAATGTGTGAGGGATTTTGAGATCTCACAGCATTTACTATGTGAATGCGAAGATTTTGCTTCTTTTTTTTTTTTCAAGTGGAGGAGAAAATGATTTAATCACTGACCCCAGCCCCGATGAGAGTCGGGACTGAGAGTGTGGGACTCACCAATAGTCGGCATACCCACTAAAAACTCCTCCACCGGTGGAAAAAGGAAGAAGGTAAAAGTGGAATGGCGTGGGTTAGTGCGGTCCCGCATAGCACCCGCATTATTATGTGAAAGATGGATGTCTCCGCCCTATGGGCTGGAGCGGGATAGGTGGTTACTAGGTTGCAGCCATGAAACCTGACTGCAACACTAGTGAAAAAAAAATGGCGTGGGTTTAGGAAAGAGTTGGTAAGGTGATTGTATGGATGGTGTAGGTTTGCGTAGAACTTACTTCTTGTGAAGCTGCATCCTGCTCATGAATTCTGCTGAGTGTATTGTGCTGGGCGAAGGCCTTCGGCGGTTGCTTCGGGCCTCCGGTTTGGCTGGCTGCTGGAAGTGGGCACGGAGCTCGTGTTGCTGCGCTTCCAGAGATCGGATGGTCATGTCGATGGAGTCTAAGTGTTGAGTAATGGTGTCCGAGGCTGTAGATGTAGTCTGGATGGAGTTGTCGATGGAGTTGACTCTGGTAGTGATGATCTCCAACTGCCCAGTTAGGAAAACCTGCTGAGCAGCTGAGGTGTCTTGAAGGTCCCTGATGAGTTCCTCCAGGGCTGTCAGCTTCGTCGTCATGTTCAGGAACTCCACGTGGAGATCCTGAACGGCGTCACGTAGGCCCTGGACTTCCTCGATGATCGGTGCTGTTGAAGATGTTGGTGTCGGCGCTGGTGATGGTTCTGGTGTCTGTGGAGGTGCTGATGACTGCGATGTTGGTGCTGGTAGCTTTGGCGTTGCCTTCCTGTGAGGATGCAGGGGGCAGAGCGCTTGGCCGGTGTAGTGTGTTGACCCTCCACAGGTCGCACAGTAGCGTCGGCGGCGAAGGTCGTGCTGCTTGCACGTTGCAGTTGAGCTGGCGGCACCACAGTAGTGGCACTTAGGTTGCGCTGTGCAGGATGTCTCGACGTGCCTGTAGGCACAGCAGCGTCTGCAGGGAGCCTGGCGTTCCACTCGGCTGGCCTCGATGCATAAGCACCGCCCTAACAAGGGCAGGCCCGCCCTCAAGGCAGCTTTGTAGCCTCCAGGGTCTGCAAGCTCCATCCTAACTAGTGACGTGGGTCCCCGTGCTCCGATGATCCTAGAGGCCTTCAGAGCTAAAGGCCACTGCTGGTGGGCTGCGGCGATGAGGAACCTGACTGGCAGGTCCCTCGGGACCCCTCTGATAATAGCACTGTACCTCCCTTGAGGTACAGGCTGGCTCTGCGGTGGCTGGGATGTCCCCAGAATCGACAGCGTGGATGCCGGTGAGTGACGCGGCGACTGCAGAGGCAGTCACGGCGAAGCGGCGGTTACGCCATAGGTTGCCCTAGGCTGCGGTGGCTGCGGCGAAATCTCCTCGGTGGGTGCCGGAGGAGATGAAGAGGTTCCTGCCTTAGCAGGAGCAGCGACAGAGCGACCCTTCTTCCTCGCCATCTTGGAGCCGGTATTTTGCTATGCATAGATATGTTTCCCTATACGTTTTTGGAACCTATTGAACCTGAGGAGATAAGAAGGGCATTTATTTGGACCATTGTACTTGAGTAAGAACTTTGTTAATCTGGAGTCTATTGTGCATTTATTTTTAAAAGCATTAAGTTAGGTTTTTGTATTATGAATGCCTTATCCAAATAAATCCTGTCCATTAAAAGTATGACATACTAATATTAAATATAAATATACCTTGCCACTATGTTCTGTGTCACTGTGCCAGAAAATGCTTCCAATGTCTTTGCTTTCTGGCTGTTGCTCAATTTGTTTGTTAGGGTGTGCATATTTACTCAGATCCCCCCATTCTAAATTTCAAATGCCTCTTTCTCTCAAGCAAATACAGTCTTTGTAGTTATATGATACAGAAATCACCTTAATTCTTTCATGAGTATTGGAACTTCAGTAATGAATTATAGAATACTTGTTACATTCTTGGTTTTGTTTATTAAGTTCAGTGTTATAAAACAATGCTTGCAATTACACTACTTCACTGTGCTTTTTCCTATATTATTGATTTATAACTTAATTACATTTACATTATATTACAAAGGATTCAGTCACAGTAATTCTTTAGAGTTAGTCTAGGAACTATGTTCATTGACTGTAGTTCTTGAAACAACAGCTTGCAGGCATAAGGAATACTGATGGTGGACACAGAAGCACTGGACCTACAGCTATGACACCTACAAAAGAAAAAAGTTGTATTCTTTATAAGCTTGAAAAATAACTACTAATACCATGCATGTATTCAAGTATGATGTAACAATTTAAAAAGTGTAATTTGAACATAGTAATGCATTGAAATTATGTATGAGCTGACACATTACTCCAAGCTTCACTTACTTTGTTAGCATATTGCAGAAGTAGTTTCCCGGACAATTGCCCACATTGCCATCTAGTTGACTTGTCAACAAGTAGCTGATGATGCAAGAGATGGCCTTGGAAATTAGTTCCACAATATTCTAACACAATAAGAGAAGCTTGGAGAGATATGTTGGCTCATACAATCTAATTCAATTTAAAAATTCTTTAAAGGCAGTTGAAAACTGTTGATAAATCTGATCAACTACTTTCTGTATTGTATTATTTTTTCTTTTATGTTTAGAATAAGTAAATTGATTCAGATTATTCTTACAATTGCATTTTGGATACAATTTACAAGAATTAGAGCTAAAAGAAATAATCAAATACAGTAAAACCTCGTTAATCTGGACCCCTTTAAACCAGATTTCACTTAATCCAGACAAGCATCCTTAAAAAAAAAAAATCTGCAAATTACTAACTTAAATTATAGTACTGCACTAAGACAAACTTAAGGAAATTGTCCATTTTATTTTTGCACGGACTGCACAATAGGCATTTCTTGGGAATACATTAGTGACAATGGGACATTAGGCTGCCCTCCTTGCCGCACTCTTGCTGTACCTGCGATAGGGCTTGCAACTCTTGTCAGAAGAGTTAGTTTAACACTTGCCTTTCTCAGTCATTAAGCTAAAGAAACAAATCGAGTGCATAATGTCGTTTAGTAAACCTACAATATCATCGGGGAAACGTAAACATAAATCGCTTAAAATACACGAGAAACTGAAAACTATCGAAAGGCTTGAAAATAGTGCCACTCTTGTGTGTGTATGTGCAGAATATGGGATCGCAAAACAAACAGTTTCGGACATGAAAAAGAAAAAGGGTGAACTCTTATCATTTTTTATTAAATGTGATGTAAATGAGGAAAATTGTCAGGTCAAACGAATGCGGCAGCCGGCTGAACAAAAGTTCAAGACGCAACATGCAAGTGGAATTGCAGTGAGAGGTGTTGAAATTCAAGCTGCTGCCAAATGTCTTGCGAAACAACTTGGTATCAATGGCTAGTTCAGGCTGGTTATACAGATTCCACAAGGGTCATAACATAGTGAACAAAAAAATGTGTAGAGAGAGCTTAAGTGCTGATGCGTCAGCTGTTGACCCATTTAGAAAAAAACCAAAATCTATCATTCAAGAAGAAAAGTTAAGATTTGTCTCAAGGTGTAATGCAGACAAGAAGGCTATTTTGGCATGCCTTGCCCGAGAACACGCAAGCCTACAAATCCTTAAAAAATACGCCTGACGGAAAAATTTGCAAAGAACGCGTTTCTGCATTATTATGTGCTAATGCAGATGGAAGCCATATTTTAAAGCCAGTTGTCGTGGATAAAAGTAAACAACCAAGGGCTATTAAGAATGTCCACATTGCCTGTGCATTACTACAATTAAAAAAATGCATGGTTTACGGCAGACATCACCCATGATTGGTTTCACAACCATGCTGTGCCTGCAATAAGAAGGCACTAAGAAAATAACAACCAAAATGATGTGAAAGCCACAATCCTATTAGATAATGCACCTGCACATCCAGATGCAAAGAAACCGTGTAGTGCCAATGGTAAGATCAAATGTGTGTTCTTGCCACCTAATAAAACTTCCCTGATACAGCCGATGGACCAAGGCATTATCTACACAGCAAAGCGGTTGTACAGAAAGAAATTCCTGTCTGAACTTTTTGAAGTTGAGGAGCCTCTGGACGGTGAAGATAAACGGGTGGCAAAAATGCTCCAGAATATAAAAACGTATGATTTCAGATCCATGATTTTCAATTTTGCAAGTGCAGTAAACAGCATTTTGAACTCTACATTGACTAATGCGTGGAAGAAACCTTTGTATGATGACAGTGTTGAATTAGACACCAATGCAATTGAATTAAATGACTCACCAAACACTGGTTGCAAGTGGCGAGAAAGCTGTCACAGTAGACGAGATCAAAGACTGGCTTGACGGAGATGAAGATGATCCAGGCTATCACATCATGACTGACGAAGAAATTGTGGAAAGTGTAAGCAATGCAAGGGACACTAGTAGTGAATCTGAGGCTGAGGATGTGGAATTCGGAAAGTCGAAAGTGAAATTAAGTGAGGTTAAACAGCATCTGAATTGTGTAATAGACTTTATCGAGAAAACTGACAATAAACAGATTTCCGCATACTACCATCATATGAGGAGTCTTCATGATCTCATTGTGAAAGAGATGTGTGATGAAAAACAAAAGAAAATTTATAGTTTCTTCAAACCAAACAAATAAAGAATGTGTAATTAAAATCAGGTGTGCCTATTGTATCTTACATTCTAATACAATTATACAGTACTCCAATTTCATTCACAATTTTTCTCTGTGGTGTTTATTTCACTTAATCCAGACTATAATCCGGACAACACTGAGCCCCAATTGGTCCAGATTAATGAGGTTTTACTGTACTAATAAAATGCTTCATATAATCTGTGTACACAAGTTACAAAACTGTGATGCATTTGAATTAGATTTCATAATTTTGAGTTGGAATTGTAACACTAAAAATCGATATCTGCTTCATATGTCTTTTAATTGTCTTCGACTAATTTGTGATTCATGAAAAATACTCCAAATAATCCATGTTCATTTCATTCGTACTATCATAAGAAGCAAACACATGTTCAAAGACATACAGAGCCTTCGTTTCAATACATACAGTAGAATCTCGTTAGTACGTTTTTGCAGGGACCTAAGTATTTGGACGTCATAGGCGGGAAAACGTGTTAACGAAAATGCAAAATCTGCAATTTAAGAACATAGGTAATAAAAATCTAATAATTACTACGTCTCCATGGGCAATTTAAATCAATTTTGAGTACAATTTCATACTGAATACGATCCGCGTTTCCATGTTAAATTCAATATGTTTAAATGGATTTGGATACACAAAGCCTGAGAATAAATAATTTAAGCTTTTATTTTGGTCAACTTGGATTTTTTAGGTTATGAATGTTTTTGAGAAAATAAATTGCGAATTGTGGAAGCTGCAATAGTGGTTTTGCTGTGTGTTTTATTACACACGTGATAACAATTTCTGCTAAAAAAGAAAAAATTATGAGCGTGCATCGTGTTACGAGTACAATAGACGATATTATCTTTGGTGTATACAAGACGATTTGAATACGGAGGTGTTTCCATGCAACAAATTTCGTTCCGGTCCTCTTCTGATCCTATTTTCCAAGAGAAAAGTTTTGTTTTAGTATTTTTCCCTTCTTTAAAAGCAGTTTCAATCAATTTAGGTTTGCTAACAATCGTGTTTAAGGTTGATGGAACTTCCGCACTATATCGACATGTTTTATATTTGGATTGTGATTACATCAAGGATTTTCAGCTTTTCACTGTTGGTTATTTACCTACTACACTTTCTTTTTTTCATTGTAAATGAAAAGTTAAAATACAATCTACGGTTGTTTGGTCATCACTCAACATTAGAAACTATCGTTAGCGTTTACCGCGTTTACCACGCCAAGGTAAAGCATTCTCTATCCCGCCCACAGAAATCGTGTCACACAAGTATTTAAATGCATGCATGTGATTGGCTGCCGATATCCACCCCGTGACCAAAGTAGCAAATGAGGACGTCAAACTATGAACGTGTTATAATAAACGCCTACTCCCACTGTACCGATCAAGGATTGGCCAAAACAGCGAATGAGGACGTCAAAATTAAAACGTAGTAGGCGGGACCGGGAAAACGCACTAAGCAAACATTATTTATTATATTTGGTGATTTCGTACCGGGACTTTTATAATTCAACGTAATACACGGGAAAACGTGTTAATGAGGAACGTGCTAACGAGATTCCACTGTATTACAGGGAATTGCTTGCCCAGCATTGCACCATTTCTAACCAGTTCTGTTCCCCTCAACTTTACCTACTCTCTGTGTGCCAGCTAATCAGTTGAGAGCAAGTCATTGTACAGAGACTGATGCACTGTGAGGCCACGTGTTTCTGTGCTATAGTGCTGTTATAATGCCAAAAAGTTTCTATACTTTACTACACAGAATCTTCATGTATGACTTTCGTGTGACAAACTCTTATAGCAAAGTGAAATGGCAATTTAATTGACAGATTCCCTGCCATTTGTACACTTCACACAGTTTGTAATCTTGTGAATAGATTTAGGGAAAATTGGATCTATTCTTGATAGGAAACTGAAAGTAAATTAATGTGTTTTGTGGCAGAAATATTTATTATGTTTGATTTAAATGTGTATGAATAGAATGGCTGAAGCTTGAGTTGCTGGTTATGTTACATGCATTATATGTTGTATTATTCAAATATGTTTTATGTTATCATTGAGATTATTGTATTTTTTGGTTCAATCCTGAATGTATGCTTTTTTTATGCATACGTATCCAGAGATTGAAATTATTTATTAATAAAATAGCAATATGAAGGATATCATGGCCAACTATAATAAAATTTATAAATAAGGAAAATTGATATACTTTACTTCATATGACCATGGAATAAACCAATTTGTTTATTTCTACAAAGGAAAGCACTCGTCTAGAGCACATCGGCTCTCAGTCGGCTCTCATCAAGAGCATACCAAGCTCTTATTCAGTACTTACATAATGTAAATCAGATTTTCTTTAAGCACTTAATTAGCGATTAATTACATTTCTTATTAATAATAAAAAATTGCATACATTAGTAACATCCTATGGATATCTACATGGATTTATTATATTAATAAGAAATTGAAAAATTGAGAATTATAAGTGTTAAAATGGAATTTGACTGAATAAACACAAAATATGTTGGGAAAATAAATAATTGTATTTTAATTTTACATTTAAGATTTTCACCTGTCACCAACGCCCTGCAGATATAAAAAGAGATCTCATAGCTCAAATTTAAAAAGAACCCAATAAATAATTCTGTTACATTTGGCTTTCACAATGTGGGGCTAGATCAAAATGGGCGATTCTAAAAATTTCTTTTTTAAATTCAATAAAGAAGGATAATATCGGAAGGCATCACGATGACTTACGAAGACTGACGGATAATTGGTGACTACTCGGTAACGGAATAACGGAGTACACTGATGAGACAGAGAGGATGACGACCACAGAACTACAGTGGAGAGGATGACGACCACAGAACTACAGTGGAGAGGATGATGACGACTGGACTATGATCATGGAGCAGCAGAGGATCACAACTTCATGAAGAATATCGCAAGTACAGAAGACATTAAAGAGTAGGGGAAAAACATTTCAAATTATATGCTATTAAGAAGTAAACAAATAATACCTTACAAAATGAACATTCAACATACAAAAACAGAATGAATTATTGGAAATGTAGAAATGCTAGAGGAAATGTCTAAAGAAAAGAGTAGGGTAATATTAGAAGACTTATATAAATTTATAAGGTAATCAGATGAAAGTAGGAAAGTTGAGTTAGCAGAATTAGAATGAAGATAGGACAGAAAATAGAGCAAAATAGAAAATAAGATTCAGAAAGTAGAAAAGTTGAGTTAACAGAATTACAACAAAAGCTAGGACGGAAAATGGAGCAAAATAGAAAAGAAGATTTAAAGAATAGGAAGGCAGAAGTTATTGAGCTAAAACATGAGATAGAGAAGGGAAGAATAGAATGTAAAAATAATATGAAAATCATAAATGATGTTTGAATGAAGTAAAGAACAGTTTAGAAAATAAATTTCAAAATGTCAGTAATAAAATGAATAATTTAGAAATTGAAATAAAAGAGAACAAAATAATGTTAGAGGAAGATATGATTAGATATCCACATGAAATGCTAGAATGTACAAATAGTGTAGAAAGCAAAGTTGATAGCATAGGAGTAGAGATAGCTGAAGAAATAGAAGTCATGAAATCTTGTCAAAATAATTTTGAAATAAAACAAACAGAGGAGGTAAAGAAATTGCATGAAGAGGCAGAGGTAGTAAGAAGAGTAATTTTAAGCAGTAAAAGTGTTAAACAGAAATAAAAGATGTATCTAATAAATGCAATTGCAACAAAGAGATATAGATAGTATGAAACAAAGTAACAAAGAATTAGAAAAAGAAATAAATGAACAAATAAAATTAACAGAAGTATGATTTCAAAAAGAACAAGAAAGTATAGGAAAAATAAATGGAGTTGCAAATGCATTGCAAAATAGTAATGACAATTGCAAATCAAATGAAGATTTGATGCTTGACCACACAATTTTTGGCTAAAGCACAGAATGCAATTGTACACATGTTATACTAACAACATATTACATGAAATCACACCGCCTAATTTCGATGGGGAAAAGGGTGATGATCCAAAATTATTTGTAAAGGAGTTAGAAGAATACTTTAAAGTAAAAAGAATACCAAATGAAATTAAATTCATGATTGTAAAGAAAAGTTTAAAAAATAAAGCCTTGGATTGGTTGAGGTTACTTTGGCAGGACATGAATCATATACTTCATTCAGGAATTTCTTTCTTTCTTTAAAGATACTGGTGATGAGCAAAACAGAATCAAGCAAGGACTGAACTAGAAACAGGAAGATGTGATCCATCTAAAGGACTATCTTTGGTAGACTATTTTATGAAAATAACAAATAAAGGAAAACTGTTGTAACCGAGTATGTCAGAGTCAGAACTTATTACCAGTATAATAAGACATTTTCCAGACACTGTAAGCACCAGACTAATTGCAGCCAAACCTGTTGACTTTGTAGACATAATATAAGCTTTTGAGACATAAAAGTCAAAAAGACGGACCAAAGAAACAAAATAGGGACACATAAACACAATAACAGCCAGCATGGGAACATAACTTATAGTTCATATGATAATACAGTAAAACACTTTGAAAAGAAAAACTATGAAGGGAAGGAGGCACACAAACAGAAGCACATGTCAAATTCCAACAGCAGATTTCAAAATATACAGAACAGATATAATCATGCTATACCCAGGATTGAGCCAAATTACGGTAACCATATTTCAAGAACAAACATGAGCAGACCATCCCAAAAAGATAATCAAATAAATTACAAAGTTTTGCAGAGAATATTTAGCATATCAAAGAGGAATGTAGGATATAGGAATGACAGATATTGCAGTATGCAGGAAACAAAATGTAATGGAACAGTGAATAGTAATCAGACAGAACAAACACGGACAAAGGAGAATTCAAATGGTACCAACATATGTACCACTAATACACACAAAGACAAAGTCAAGATCAAAATCAAGGTTAAGTTCAGTGGCATAAAATTTTCAAATCATATGCTAACACAAAGACCACACCTCTTGGGTTGACCAATGTGAATATATTGAAGAAATTATAAATAATACAATAAATACAACTACAGATTTTGCTCCAGTAGAACTAATGTTAAATGTAAAACCTAAAACCTTAGTTATTGACTTCCCCACTACCATGGCACTGCAGAGAGAACTGACCGAAAAAGAAAATGCCAGCTCGTATTTACAAGATTAAAAGAAAAAACTAATAAAAGAAAACGTTAAAAGATTCAAAAATATATGGTAACCTAAACCAGGAGATAAAATTTTATTAAAAAAACATAATATTTCTAAAGCTTCCACAAAGAGAAATTATAAAATGGAATTTTGTGTGCTGGTCCATTACAAATTGTAAAATAATTCAGAGATAATACATACGAACTGCAAAACTTAAATGGAAAGATCGTGGGAAGCTTCCATAAAAGTAAACTTAAACCCTTCAAAGAAATATAAAGGAAAATATGAGCTAAAAATTACATCACATAAGATATAACAAATGAACTTTAATACAGATGCTCATCTTGTTTTCACCATTGGCATTTTTAAGCTATTTATTGATATGTGGAATTGTAAAATTACCAGCAATGAAGACACTGGAAAGAAAATACATATCGTAACTAGAAAGCATTTTGTAAAATTAAATATGAACTGAAACTGAATTCATTATAATGCAAACATTATACATTTATTTGGAAATAAATAAGGAAATTAATTTACTTACAAGAAGCGGATGTTTGGATATTAATTGATGATATAACTAATGTCTATTTCTTACACATTATCTATAAATTATTTTATAACGATATGAGAATGTTTGAAAAATTCTGAAATATGTATCCATGGTGACAATACATATGTAAGTAAGTTACACAGAACATCTAATGAGGACATATTTATAAGGTAAGCTTACTGGCTTGAAATATACATAAATAAAATAGAAAATACATATAGTTATGTATCTTTAAAAATAATTTAACAAATAGTATCCCAAGTAATCTCGCATACATGATACTTCACGAAGAACAAAATATAATCAAACAACAAGACCCGAAATATATCAGGTGATCATATTAGATGCATATTGCCTTATTCTAATTGTTATCACATAAAAATACTCTAACATCGAGCAAAAACAAAAGGGATAGAAATTTGCTTTTCTACGACAGAATAAATAATTATAGTTTGTTTTCTTCGGCGAATAATTAATAAAGTTATAAATAAAGATTAATGGAGGAATTTCACAAAATGAATAATATGAATATAGGTGTATGAATCTGTTTATAGTGATGGAAATTTGTGATGATACTATGTAAATGATACTAAGTTGATATATATATATATATAAAATGGGTATTAATGGAAAGCAATGTGTTTAATTTTCTCGTAAAATAATTATAACCTTAAAGTCGTAAAATTAAAAATGTGGTAACAAAAATAAATAGTAATTAAAATAAAAATATGATAATATATATTATATTCAAGATTAATTATCAATTCAAATGAATACTTGGGATAAAAATCTATAAGTTATAACATATATATGAAAAGCTACCTTTAATCGAATGCTATTTCAAGCGTGTATGGAAGCTTATATCATGGTTTAGTGTAACCTAAGAATAATGGAAGGAAATGAATGAGATATGGTCATATACAATGTTTGATTTCATCATGGATATATGCAATATATGTTCACCTCATCAATAAAAAAAAAATATATAAAGCATTTAATTTTTTTTATTCACATTTTTAAAACAAGACACAAACTGTAAACATGCAATACACAAAGGGTTGTGGTTTTATTTAAATTTAAAATCTTTAAAATTGAAATAATACCACAAGAGGCTTTTTGACAGACACATTTATGGATAATATTGACTTACATATGTATATCGTTCCTTTGTTGCAGAGATATTTATTATATTTGATTTACATGTGTGTGGATTGAATGGCTGAAGCCCGAGTTGTTGTTATGATGTTATATGCATTTATATGTTGTTGTTATTCAAATATTTTTGATGCTATCATTGAGATTATTGTATTTATTGGTTCAACTGCAAATGTATGCGTTGTTTATGCATATATATCCAGAGATTAAAATTATTTATTAATAAAATAGCAATATAAACGATATCATGGCTAACTATAATAAAATTTACAAATAAGGAAAATTTATATACTTTACTTGATATGACCATGGAATAAACAAATTTATTTCTACAAAGAAAACCAAACAAAACAATTAATATGTTGCCAAGGAGAAATAAAGAACATTTTCTTTTATGTAGTTACCAGTCAGTTCTTCTTCAGCACTCATCTAGAGCACATCAGTTCTCAGTCGGCTCTCATCTAGAGCATTTCAAGCTCTTATTCAGTACTTACATAATGTAAATCAGATTTTCTTTGAGAGCTTCATTAGTGCTTAATTACATTTTTTTATTAATAATAAAAAATTGTGTATATTAGTAATATCCTCTGGATATTTACATGAATTTATTACATTAATAAGAAATTGAGAATTATAAGTGTTAAAACGGAATTTGACTAAATAAACGCAAAATTATGTTGGGAAAATAAATAATTGTATTTTAATTCTACATTAAAGAATCTCAACTGCCACCATTGCCCTGCAGACATAAAAGAGATCTCATAGTTAAAATTTAAAAAGAACCCAATAAATAATTCCGTTACAGTTGTTACAGAGGCAAAGCTCAACGACATCAGAGAAAATGTTCAACAAAGTGCAAAGAAATCTCTGAGAAAGCTTGCACAGGAATTACAAATTTTCCAAACCTCAGCTTGAGAACGCCACAAAATTTTTAAAATTAACTTCCTATTAGATAACTGTACTTCAGGAATTGTAAACATGCAATGTGAGTATAATGTTAATGATCGCTCTATTGACCTGCACTTATTTTTCTTTATGGATGAATCTTGGTTTTATTTACATGGCCATGAGGAACCAATGAGTGTTAATGCAACCTTTCTTAAAAGGTGAGAGAGATGTGTGGCAGCAAAAGGGCATAATTTCCAACATCTTCTATGATGAAGGCATGCAATGTAGTTATAATTTGTGTCGAAAATTTATGTGCTTGAATTTAAGGGGCTATAAATATGTGACTCTGTCAGCAAACAGTGTGATTCCCGGTGCCAAGAAAATTTCTGTTAGGCCGGCCACACTTCCAAATGAAGGTTCTGCATAAGATTTATCATGAAACATTAAGGTTTTTACAATAAATATAAAAGAAGTATTTCCTGTGATTTAACACACATTGAGTGTTTACTAATCTTTATATTATTTTATATAAATTCAATAAAGTATTTGCTTCATGTTATCAAGAGAACTTCTAGACGTATTTAAGAGTATTATGTTCTTCCACATCATACAGTTTTATTTCCTCCATTACCAACAAAAATTAAAGTAACAGACATACTAACCATCCTGAGTATGCTAAGAGACCACACTGGTTGCACACATCCACATCAAAGGCATCGCTTGATATCATCAGTCTTTCAACAAGCATCATACTGGAAACAAACCGCCAAAATTACAGCACACTTAAATGAACCTTCCTAACAAATGCCACTGTTTATTTCCTAAAAGGTTAAAATATTTTCCAACACTACTCAGTTGCCCGAGTGTTTACATAAGTGATTTTGATACAGCATCAACGACAATAAAACTACATATTAAGCATTTCTTTGTTGCCTTTTTATATTTATGATTGATAAAGTACTTGTTCTACACTTTCAGTTTCCTCATCAAATTATGGATTTGTATATCTTTAATTCTCCATTATATCTAAAATCATGGTTTTCCATTTACTAAGTAAAGAGAGATTACCAGATATTCATGTATGATTTAGTCAGAGGTGCAACTCTTCATTCATTTATTACTTAAAGATTCGTTAACAAAATGTTGGAATACTGAGCATCATTTTATATAATAGATCATAGTTGGCCACACTGTACAATGTGATTAGTGATGAAATATGTTTCAAAGAATGAGGTCGTCATGAATTATTTAGTTTCTCTCACTATTGGGTGCAATCACTTAATGTATAAACTACTTTATTTTGGGAGAAGGGAAGCCCTATCAGTTAAAGGACGGAAATGGGAAAAGGAAGCAAAACAGCATACAAAGTTTTGGTTCATAATATCCTGAGAATGCATACTGATACCAAAGTGGAAAGTGAGTTTTGCACATTGGGACACCATTTACTTGTCTGATCAAAGATATCTTTTCACGTGTTTCCAATTCAGCCAACAATGCAGCCTAACCAATGTCAAAATTCGATATAGTAAACATTTTCTAAATGAGATCCATTACTATTTCCTTTTCCTCTAGTTGTACAAAGCAGCATTCCTTTATTGATAGCATATATTAAAGCTATTTGTTATTCTCTATTGTTCTTTGTTATTTTCTGTTGATTTTTGCTGTTCTTTGAATATTTTTCTTTTTTAGGCAATAGCCAGTTTGAAGTTGCATATAAACACACTACTGATGATGTTTTTACTACAAGAACATAAAAATTTAGGGAACAGCGGATGGATAAATAGTGAGGTACAATTTGGAGAGCAATGGGTTACGAGAGATATGGAGAAGTAGGGAAAATAATGTGAATAAATTTTGGAAAATGGTAAAAAAGAGATTAGATGATTTAGAAATACAAAACATATCAAAACATATTTAGCATGATAGCCGAAAAGAAATCCTTAGTTTTTTACATACCTATAAAAAACACACGGGGAAGAGAAAAATATGTAGATAATACAAATAAGGACGAGTGAGAAAGCATTGCATGGATAAGAAAAGGAGTATGGAGGCTAAGAGATTTAAGGAAGGGTTTGACACTTTCTTCCCCTATTCCAACATAGTGTCACAATTCTTTCACTGTAATGCATTTGTCAGCCGAAACCATGTCGTTAACTCTCTGCACACTGTCAGCAGTTTGTGCACTGTGGAGTATGCTGCTGCAAGGAGTATCCTGAATATTGGCGTGCCCACTTTCGCACATAATCTGCTTACCTACCAACTAACTGTACAACAGCAGCATCCCCATACACCTTCTGCAACTTCGTTCTCACAGCAAAGGAATTCTATGACAGCACATTGCTTTGGATGAATGTCAAGTGCAGCAGCCATCTTTAAGACATGCTATGATAGAGCCACTCATGGGAACAAGTTGAACTAAATTTGAACACAAGCAGAAAGGATATGTCTGTGAACTCTGCAAATTGCAAAGATGTAGATGAAACATAAATTTAAAAAAATAGTGCGCATTACTTTTGGAGTAACCCTCGTATACCTTGTTAGGACATGTTCTGTAAACCTCCATTTGCATCCTCAGCTCCATTGCACCACATGAAAGTATAATGTATGAAGATAATAAAGATTCTAAAACTGAATGTTAATTCACAAAATTTCACTGATTTGTTTTAAAACCAGCAGAGGTGTGAGATTCTGAATGGGGAAAATGCCAAAAAAGACCCTATACTTACTTCATCTGATTCAATGATGTTCTTCTTGATTAGTCCTTGGATAGATGAGCAAATGTCCTATGATCGTATAGTGAGGGCATTACTGCTGACACTAGTTCTTCTTGGCATTCTGAACAAAGCTTAATTTTGCATTTTATAGTTTCCTTTCATATCAAAAACTTTAGTTTCAGGCTCCCTCTTCTACTAGAATCTGAATAACCTCAATGAAAGAGGTATTATACTCTGTGATCAAATTTATTCAGAACTGGCACCACTAAATTTAAATGCATAATGTAACTACTAGCCAGCAAACCTTACCTTGCAGTGCTCTTGTGGGTAAAAGAGAGAATTTCTTTGAGAGTATTTTTTTTTTATTTTTTATTTATTTATTTGTGCTAGCAATCTTCCTTAGAATATGGCTATACATCAGCCAAAGCTGTTATCTTGTCATATTCTACCCATATTACATTCTTTAATTATACATAAAAAAATAAATAATAAAATAATAGTAGTAATACCAAAATAATAATCTAATAATACTAGTATTATAATAATGATACTATAATTAGATAACTTAATGTCACATGATAAAACTAATTCACATCTCTTTTTATTGTCCATAACCATTTCTTTTTTACTTTGGACAGGTACTCTCCTACCTTTTTATTGTCCTTGTTAAAAATCTTGCTTAAAGCTACTTTCCTGTCCAGTTTGAACCATTTCCCACTTATAGCTTGCTTTCTCCAATGCTGTGTACCTTTACAATCAAAAACGATATGTTCTAAATCTTCTCTTTCCCCACATGTTGGACACTGGTTCTGTGGGAACCCATTTCTTATTCCTATTAGTCTCCATACACGTGCTCGTACCCAGGCTATACTTTCTCTTTGTTCCTTATTTGAGTTATCCACATACTGTTCTCTAGCCCATACTTTTTATTAATATATACGACTCCAAGGAACTTTTCTTCTCTTCAAACCTCCGCCTAGCTTCTTTCCAAAAACCCTTAACATTATTTTGCCTCCTCCTCCAAATTTCTCCCAGACCACTGTTTTCCAAATTAGTTTGTAGACTATAACTCCACCCATTTTTCTTTAAGCTCCTTTCTTGAAATTCCAAACACTGCCTCAACAAGTTCTTCTCCTCTAAATTTAATAGTCTGTACCAATATTTAAGAGCTCTCTCCATCATTACCTCCTTTCTCCCCACTCTCTGCATTTCAATTAGAGCATTTGGCAGGCCTAAAACTTCTCTACAAAAACTCCTATGTACCATATCTATCTCTTCCCAGCCTCGTTCTACTTCCCATATTTCACTTCCATATAACATTTTTGCTTCAACTACTGTGTTATATATTTTCTCTAGCCATTTAACATTTATATCTGATATTCTACATTTGCACCCTCTAATCGCTGACATTGCCCCTTTCCCCTTCATTAGGTCACGTGCCAATTTAACTTCCTCCCTCCTAGGTGAAATCACTTTCCTTGTTTCGCCAGCTGATGCCCTTGCGTCACTCTGATCTGACGTTCTGGTTGCGTCATCGCCACGCCTACTCTAACACCGTCATCTTCTTTCTGCCAGCCCCACCTGCCGGTGACGTAACTTCCATTTATCGATCCTTATCCTCTGGTCTCCAATCGCTCTTTGGACTTCCTCTGCATTCCTTCTCTCTGATGTATTTCGCTGAATCATATCCTGCTCCTGCGATCTGCTGTTCCTTGTGTCACTTTCGTATCCCGTGACCATGCGCCCATCGACCCACAATCGTAGATTCTTTATGAAGGCCCGTTTCACTTCCATTCTTGGCAGCATCATTTGTTGTATTAAATCTTTCTTCAAGGCCCGTTGTTCCACCGATAAATCTCTGTTAATAAAAATATTTGTTCCTTTTAGTAGCTTTGATTTCTTCAATACTTCATAAAAAAACTGCACTGATGTAAATCTTGCAACTATCATTCTGGCTCCTCTTGATCTCCCCACTCTAAATGCTTCTCTAATCTCCCAGCCCTGAAGCTTCAAACCAAGCTTTCCTTCTATAATCTCTCTGACCTCATCTACAGGCCATACTCCATTCCTTTCTTTCACTCCTGCTATAACCAAATTAAATCTGCGGTGTCTCTCTTCCAGCAGCTCAACTCTTCTTTTAACTTTCTGTACCTCATTTCGTATATCTTGCATTTCACTTTTGATCTCTCCCTTGATATCTATTAGTTCCTTTTCCATTCCATTGAGTTTATTTCCTAATCTCTCATCCATAACTTTAATGTATGCAAACGTTTGTTCCATGACGTTTCGATCCCCATTTGGCCCAGGATTAATTTCAACTCCACCAATTACCAATAGTACACCTATTACACATGTGAGAAGAAACATGTTTGCCATCTCTTCTACACCTTTGTTTGTTTTAAAATCCTTTCATTTTAACTTGTTAAATGCTCCAATTCTTGCTCTGTACACCTCAATACTAATTCCCATGGTTACTTAAGCCCTTCTTTCTTCCACTCCAGGAGCTTCCTCCTCACACATCCACTCTCTTCCACTGCTACTTCGCACTCCTTGAGAGTATAACACAACTGTGCAATCTAGTATTGCCTCACTATTAAGATTCATTTTGAATGTAAGCTAATTGTGCATTAAGCAATGTTTGCCAGTGATATGACTGCATGGTTGCATTCTGTTCAATTAAGCTATTAACAGCTGTATGGCTATCGTCACTGATTGCCATGTCTTTATATAGAAGCTATTTTCAAACTGGAAGATTTTCTTTCCTTTGAAGTTTTAAAAGTTCAAATTCAAGGTGCTTGGCATTATAATACTGGTATGAAAAATTGTTTCCCAGCTTTTCCACACTTTTGGCAGTTTTCCAGAAAAAGGCTTCAGAGGAAGGTTAACTGGTCAGATTGCAGTTATTTTTATTGTGGTACTAAATCCATGTTTTTATTTACTGGCTTTTCTTGTGATAGGAACATCATTCTCTTTCCTCATCCAGCTCAGTTATATGGAAATTGGTCACTACAAACTTCAAAATGTTAACACAGAGTTTGGGAAATTGTGACAAAGGTCATGTGCAGCTTTAGGACAGTTATATGACTCATACTGTATGGCAGTGAAGACAATAAAAGCAGTGTAACCAAATGCAATAACACAACTTCACCAGCTACAAGAAATTGACTTGCCAGCCTATATCAACTTTTGTATGCCACAAATTTTTAAATATTCTCTGAGGTGCTCTATCTCCCCTCCACATCAGTTCCTCAGAACAAGTGGGCCAACTACACTGAGTTACATCTCTCTTAAACAGTGACAGATTAATTCAAAATGGCTATTGAGAAGTTTT
Organism: Deroplatys truncata; assembly: GCA_030765065.1. NCBI lineage: Eukaryota > Metazoa > Arthropoda > Insecta > Mantodea > Mantidae > Deroplatys > Deroplatys truncata. Next base: position 64,290,741 of record CM060988.1, on the reverse strand, counting down.
AGATAAACTTAATGCCCAGTACCTTTGAAAACAGTTTACTGCTTACCTTGCTCCATAACCTATTAGGCAATCACGTTCCATTTCCCCGAGACGCAGACCTCCCTCTCTGCTCCTACCTTCAGTGGGCTGCCTGGTGAGAACTGCTCGAGGACCTCTGGATCTTGCATGCATCTTATCTTGAACCATGTGTTTCAGCTTCTGGTAGTAAACCTGTAAGTCACCGTCAGAAAATGTGGTATATTCCTAAATGCATATATGTTATATCCAAATTTAAAAAAGCAAGCACAAAATATAAAAGTTTAAATAGAATGAAAAAATACTGACAAAGTATTATAGAGATGCAAGTTAGTTTACTGCAGCATTATAACCTATAAACTTCAAAATTAAACTAATGTACATGTACAGAATTATAAAAAAAAGTGCATATCTACTTAGACACTGACAGAAGTAATTCCAAGATATGGAGTTTGTGGAAGTTAATTTGATGTAAAAAGAAAAAAATAGTGTAATAAAACAATTAAAAGTGTAATTGAAAAGTGTTATTCAGAACTTAGAGACAGTGAAGCAAAACAATAATTTAATTGAATTTTGAGTCGGTAGATACACTAAAGCTTCAATTAATTTAAAGTAAGTGAAGCTTTAGTGTATCCGCCGACTCAAGATTCTAATTAAATTAAAAGTGTATTTTCAAGTTGGATATTTTATTACATTAGCTCCTTGTGATATTAGAAAAACTGTAACCAAAATATAACCAAATTTCAAACACATGACAGAAATACTGTTTGCCTCATTCCTGTAAGTTTTATTGGGTCCTAAAGCATAAGTTTCAAAATGTTTCTAGATCAATAAACAGTTTAGATTTTTATGTAAGGTGTTGAAAATGTGGGGGAGTGTAACACAGCTCATAATGGTCAGATCCTAAACTAGATATACAAAGTTTCTTCCTGATAGCTAAACTGTGTAGAACTAGTATTATCCCAGGAATATTCTTAAAGTCATAAGTAGCCAGTAATATATGCTTGTCCTACGGCATGTTTTCAATGTTTTGTCCAAATATGTCAAACAATTTTGTACCTAACTGATTGAAAATACAGAAACAAGGTAATTTTCCATATCCTATAACTTTTCTTTCTTCTTCCTTTTCCCACCATTTTCTTTCTTCAAACAATGTAAACATTGGTTATAAACCTTGTTTAACGGAGAGAAACAAAACTTGATGTGTTACACTCACATGACTCTCTAGTCACCCTTATATAAACTATTCTTACAAAAGCTTAGTATTCTTTCTACTTCTTGTTAACACAAATAAACCTTCATTACTAATTTACTCATTTGTTGTAGGTATAAGAAGAATACATAGCTAAAGTGATAGTCAAATATTTTCAAAGTCAGTCTTATTGATGGTTTTGAAATTCTGTTCTCTTTGTATGAAAACAAGAAAGAAAGAAAAAGAATAGTGATTTGTAGTTAAGAAAATTATAATGCATCTGAAAATTCAAACCAATAACAAAGAATATCTCAGAAACAGTTAATGCCACAACAAATTTTATTAAACATAAATTGTGTCCTTCGACAAGCTCTACATTTTTATTTTTTTTTATAGTAAGATTTATGGTTTAGTAATTACATAAAAGTGGTTCAGAATAAAGGGGACTTCAAGATAAACATTTGTTTTTCATGAAAATAGCTTAAACAGACAGTATTCTAATCAAAACCATTAGAGCCCTGTTTGAGAAAATAAATAATAAACAATTTTGCATGTAAAGGGTAGTTTGGGAGGTCCTGAACTTAAAATATTAAATAATTTTGTATTTAATGGACTTTTCATTTTTGAGTTCTGCTGTTCGCAGACACACACCATGGACCTTTTTCAAAAAATACTTGGGGCGGGATTTCAGAGGGCCTCAAAGAAGTATTTCTGGTGAAATCTCGACATTGAACTTTTGGGTGGAATACAATATTTCCTCTATTTACTGTCAATATGTAGTAGGGAAAGTAAAAATAACAGAGCACATTCCACCCAAGCACTCTGACCTCTTCACACAAAATCTTAAAAAAAAACAATTTTCAGTTGAAATCAGTGAATAGATTTTCCTTGAAAAAACATTTTGAGTTCAAAAACAAATGACACCAAAGCATCAGGAACTCACCACTTGAAAGCAAATCCATATTTGGAAAAACAAAGACATAGTTTCTAATTCTGAAATTCTAGAGAGATTTTTTAATGAGTTACTGGAATCGCCACAAGAGGGCTACAACTCACCTACTCAACATCAAATCAGCAGCCGAACACAGATTGAAAATGGATTTATCTCTGAAATAAGTTCCTAGTTATTAGTGTAAATGGTGTACAATGGTCACTAATTGACTGTAATTCTTAACAGGTTCTAAAGCATAAGCATACAAAGTTTTGTCAAAACTGGTTAAATCATGTAAGTTTGTTCATAAGGGGTTGACAATAGGCCCAGAGGTAATTTATAAAAATTATAAGGTAGCCTAAATTTTTTACCATGTCCTGTAAGTGTAGTGCAGGCCAAACAGTGAAAATCTATAATTAGGGTGTGCAAATAAGGATGGGGTAGCTTTTTGAAAGTCATGAGTAGACTACATTTTCACTAAGGCTTATAGGTTTAAGAGTCCAAAGTTTTGTTCAGAATGGTTAAATGGTGCACATTTGTACATAGGAGGTTGAAAATACAGGTAGCAGCAGAGTCTGAAAGTTTAGAGGTAGTCTATAGAGTTTAGAGGTAGCAGTTTAGTTTTTTATCTAAGGGGTTCAAAATAAAGGGAAAAGATAGTTATAAAAATTTTCAAGTTACTGCATTATTGAAAATATGCTAGCTTTATGAGTTGGAATGTAAACCGTAAATTAGCCCAGGGCCTATAGTATAATTGTGCAATATTTTGTCCAGATAGATTAAACTATGCAAGGGATTGAAAATATGGTAAGAGTAGTTCTGTAAAGTTGTGAAGTAGCCTAAAATTCCTTAAGTCCTATAGTGTATATGTATAAGGTCATGTCTACATAGGAGCATTGACATATACAAGGTTTTGAAAAATATAGTCCAGTTTTATCATTTTTGCCAGATTCTAAAATCCAAGTGCATCAAGTATTGTCAAAATCATACTAAAAATATTACCCCATTACAACATTCAAAGAAATCTGAAGTAAATTCAATGATACAAGCACAATATACAACTGCCCGCTCCAATAAGCTAATTTAAAAAGTTTTAACTCATTCCTTTTATCCCTTTTAATTGGAGGTCAGTAAAATCTACAATGACTGCAATAAAGGTCCTAAAGATATCCTTTGATATTCATGTTCGATGAAATGGGATTGAAATTTGGTGACATAAATAAGAAAACCCCAATGAAGCACCTAATTTTAAAATATTTGGAAATATCTTAATAGTCTAGGCCTGTTATGAATAGGGCTTTTCATCAGTGAAAGAATTATATAAATTGGTTGAGTGGTTTTTGAGATTATCCTTTACACGATATCCATAAACATTCACTCTTTATAATATTAATATAGATAACTGGAGAGCGCTTAACCTTTTTACTGAAGAACCATGCAGGATACAATTATAGCATACTGGTAAGAACAAATTTTCACAAAACTGCCCTTGTGATTTAGGGGTCAACAATATACACTTCTAGAAGTGTGGGGTTTGTGCTAGGATTCCCTATTATGGGGGAATTTTTATTAAATAGAATTATTACGCATATCCATATTGTCTGGAAAGTAGTGCTCCAAGAGAAGATTAGATTCAGTGTTTACAAGGAAAACAAAAGCAAAAAATCAGAAATGATAGATTCACATGACTTTCTCTAACCTCTATCATTTATTAGTGAGTATACAAACTAGTCTTACCAAAACTTATTTTTATATCTACTTCATTTTCATCCAAATAAACTTTTGCAGAAACAGCTACATTACACATTTTGTTATAGATACAAAGGAAACGGTGATTGTCAAATGTTTAAGAACTGGACGTTATACACTGGCCTTAAAATTCCACAGTTTCAATGGAATTGCAAGAAACAATTGAATGTTAACAGGACTTTAAAAGAAACAATTGAACCATAATGGATATCTCAGAAATGACTGATGCCACAAAAACAGTTATTTGAAATAAATTGTGTGTTTTAAAGAGATCTACATTTCTTGTGTAGTACATTTTTGTCTAATGCTTAACATTCACCAGTTATACACGTTTACACAAAATTCCTTCCGAATAGAGAGGACTTCAAAGCTATTCCCAGAAAACTCAAGATATGCATTGATATTGTAATGAAAAGAAGCTAGAAACAGTGATGTGTATTGAAGTGATGTTAGTGTAACAATTCCGACTCACCTTTAAATAAATTCAAGATATGCATTTTATTTGTCATATAAATATCTTACTATGTGGTATTTTAATCAAAATTGCTAAAGCCATTTTTTAGAAAATCAATATTCTATATAAAGGGTAGTTTGGGGTAGGGGAATTTTTCTGAAAATCATGTCACATTTTTGGAAAGTGCTGAACTTAAATACCAAGTTTGGTGTTCATCTGACTTTTCGTTTTTGAGTTATGCTGTTCACAGACAGACACACAAATGGATCTTTTTCTAAAAATGCTTTTTTGTATTCAGGGACCTCAAAACATGTATTTCTAGGAAACCTCGGAGTGGATTTTTGGTTGGAATGTAATATCTTCTCTATCTATTATGTATGTGGAATGGTAGAGAAAGTAAAAATATATATAGTGACTGCATGCATAAATTACCTGCGTGCCAACGATGCAAGTGCAACCCAACTTGCCTACCCGGCCGGCTGGGTGCGCCTAATGACTGGTCCTGTCAGAATAATAATTGCGTTACGAACACATGTGCCACTTCCCTGCAGTTTTTACTATTCCAGAACATAACTTTCGGCAAGTTCTGTAACTCTCTTTCATGAACATTCCACTTTATACACAAGGCCTATATAAAGGGCTGCTCTTGCCTGGAGAGTGGAGTTCAGAGTTAAGAAGTTACGAAATGAAAACTCGACAGTAAATTGTGACTCAACATTCAGTTGTGATTTGATCCGATGGATCAGTTGTGTTGTGTTTATGAGTGTGCGCCAAAAGTGACTCACATGTAATGTTAGTGCCTAATAAATAAATAAAACAGAGGGGGGAGAAACTGAAAATTGCTTTCTTTTGGAATCTAAAACTTGATTATGTATTTCCAACAAAGGTAAGTCCACAGTATGAGGAAATGTTAAAAGGCAAGGATTTAGTTTTTGATATCAAACCGTATTTTATGTCTTACTTATAAATGATTCTGAAATACATCCCACATAATTTAACAAAATGAGCTATTCCATGCAAAAAGGCTTCAACTATAAAAAAGCTTATTTCAGCCCAGTGTACATTTTTGGAGTTCATATATAATGCACAAATTGTTTACTTTTTGTTTTCTCAGAACTAGAGACCATGGAATTAAGACATTTCTGCACAAAGCAATTCAAGTACTGTTAAATTATGTGGCTCAATTCATACATATGGCACATGCATTATTACTTTCAGCTTCATGTTAAAGAAGCTTCTCATTACATCAAGGTGTTCTTAAAACTACATTTCAATAGAGTTTACATAATCACAGCTAATGGAAATGCTATATGCTGTAGCAAAAAGTGATTTTTACATCATTCATATTCAAATGAAATGAGTTAAACTTGGTGTTAGTTTGTGTAAACATTACTATTTATCCTAACAATTTTTCTAAAATACCCATTTCGGATTTATAAATACGTTGCATATGAGTTGTAGTAGCTTAAAATGTATATACAATAATATGAAGTCAAAACTCACAGGCCCCGAGTAGATATAAGCTTGCAGAGGTTCTCCTGTGATTCCAGAGTAGAAAAAGTCTTTTCCTTGATAGTTGAAACCATGTCGAACAAGTTCTTCACAGACATCAGCCACTTTTGAACCTCCAAAAGCTAACAATATAAGGGAACAAATCAGTAGGATGTTATAACTTCTAATTGCAGGAAGAAGAGCAGAAGAAGAAGAAGAAGAAATATGTCCGCATACATTGTGTTTTATGAGAATGATGATTTTACCTCCAAGGCTGTCACCCTAATAAATAAACTTAAATAGCTCAATAAAAAAAAAAAAAAAATTATTTGTTAAGTAACTTCTATAGTGAGAAACCTAATTTATAAAATCCTTTTCACCATCAAGGTGGAGATGAACATTTTCAGAAACCATCATCTATACCACTCATGAGCAAAATTTTGTAGGTATGAGCCAAAAGAAAAAACAAATACATGAAACAGACCAACACAGTTTAGTGAAATTAAAAAATTACACATTTTACATTACAATTTTAATAAAAAAAAACCTATTTGCCTACATTTACAATCCTGTCATGAAATGCACTGACAGGGCTACTGTTGAGATGAATCATACTTTGCCCAGTAATGAGTTATACAATATAACCATTTAAAGCCTAATGGTTTTACTGAACTTAACCTCAATAAACGTAATGATTTGGCTGAATAAATATAAGTATGTTCCAAAAAAAATTAAAAACGGATGATATAACAGTAAATTATTCTACACATAGTTCTGCTTACCTGTACCATAGTGGAATTTTCCTTCAAGGAGCCCTGCCTTGCCTGCTAGCAGCTCTATGAGCTTACCAACAGTCATACGAGATGGAAAACCATGGGGATTCATGATCATATCTGGACAGATGCCATAATCATTGAATGGCATGTCTTCTTGCTCCACAATCAAACCTGAAGTAAAAGCAAGTGAAACATCTTGAATACACATATTAACATTTCTGTGTGCAAAGTTTATAGTGAACATCTAACTAATGGGCAAGAGCAATAAGGAAAGGATTCCTTCCACATTTTGGCAAAAGTGAACTAAAACAGCCAACCATTTGTTACTCTAGCAAAGCTGCATCCCTCATATAATGTAAGGAAACATTCCTGTTTTTATAGCTAACAAAAGTTTAAGTGAGATGATAGCAAAGGCTTTTTTGAAAACATTTTATCATGGCTTACATCCTTGCAGTCTGCTGATAATAAACAGTTATTTATAAATAAACAAACATTTGCTTATAATTTGTAGTTTTCAGGTTTACTCTTATGTAAAGAAATAAGGTGCAACTTAGTGATTTTTAACAGTAACTAATTGTTACGGTAATTTAAACAATTTTTGTGAATATTTAATTTTTATTACTTGTAAAGTTTTTACCTATTATTCACTTAACTGAAGTTTAAAAATTACACTATGTTCTATGAAAGACCTCTTGAGCTCCAAAAGAAAACATTCCATAAAATTTATCTTGTTAGTTATTAAATATTTATGAAAAATATTCCATGATGATTATTGTCAGATGTTTTATTTGCCTTACTATGATAGCAGTAAAACCTGAAATCAAACTTTTGCTGAAGGTGGTAGAGAAGGCAAAGACAGAAAGAAAAGGTCTTTGTTAATGGAAAATAATAAAACTGGAAAATTGTAAAATAGCTATTATTCTAAAGTAGGTATTAAAGAGATGTAAAACTTTAACTAGCCGCATGGTTCATTTTTGGCAAACTGTTCAATCTAGTAAGAACAGCTACAGAGAGACAGATTTCCAGAAAGTTATGCAGATCATGTGCAAATCTTTTCAGGAATCATGCCCTTGATGTCAAAATTGAACCAGGAGACTTACAAGAATGTTCACAGAAGTACTGGTTATGATTTCCCTCACTTGGTAGAACTTGGGACTCATTAAATCAAGAGTGATATCTGGGGGGGATTGAGATGTTCCTTTGTTTTGCAGCAAGGGTCATATAGTGATGATAAGGGGAGAGAGGGAGAAAGGGTGGAGCAAATGATGTGGCTGGTTTGTTGTGACATCACTAACTGCATTAGTCATTGGTTTCCCTTTCAGTTACAAAGATAACAGGACTTTTCCTTTTTCACTTTCACTCTTATCAGGTGATAAGAAAGCAAGGACCTTTCAGGTATCTCAGGGGTGGTTCTTCGTTGTCTGACTGTTTCAGGATAAAATTTACCAATGTTTCCAGCATGAATGTTGATAACTTTATTTCTCCTGCTTCCCTGTCTCCTTGACATCCCACTCGTCACACAGTATCTCTGCACTGCATCAGATTAATCATGGATCAATTTCTCTAGCTTTCGCTATTAGCTACACGATATTTATGCAATCACATTATGTACTCAGCTTAATATCTATTGATCCATGAAGCCTATTCTAAAGCTGAACTTCATTTGTCACAGTAGTATTAGAAAGAAAAACATCTTAATAATGCACTCACAGGGTTGTACATCCATTGCAAAGCACAGCAGATAACCAAGCATCCTTATATGTATGGCTAGGAATCCGTTACTTTTTCATAAATCTTCTTTTGTACTTATATACCATATGATATTTGTCTCTCTGCAATAGTCAGATGAAACCTAGGTCTTGTACTGTTTATTGACTGCATGCCTCTACTTCTATTGGTCAAATAACACTAAAACAGCTTCCCCTTTAATTTCCCTTCCCTAAGAAGTATACAAGCTAAAATACCAACTTTCCCTATGTTTAGAATCTTAGATGGTAGATAGAGGGCCCTTTGTTGAAACCCTAAAATTGTTACTTTAAGCTATTCTCACGTTATACTTTCAAGCACATCTCCACCAGTGACAAAAAGAAACAAACTGATAATACTAGGCACAGGCAAGAATCCTATTATCCAGAAAAATGGAATCTCAGTATAAAGTACTTTAGAAAATCATAAGATTTATACTTTATTCTGAAAAGTATGTTACACTGAAAAAGGGATTTGGCCAATACAAAAATTCATTTCAATTTGACGAATTATAATTGACAGGTTTACCAAATGCAAGAAAAATTAGAACATTATAGTTACATACCTTTAATTCTTTAATTGCAGCCCTATTGAAGCCCTTGTATGTACAAATAAATGTGTACACATTAACACACCTATCTATAATCCATATATTTACACAAAATACATCACCAAATCAGGGATGTATTCTTTCCACTTTACATACAGGTCTTGAAGAAGTTGTTGATTTTGGTTTGTTTTTACTTTTTCAACAAGTTCTGTTCCACAAACTGTTCAAGCTCAGTAAGCAACTTCAAAATGTATTCTGGCATCTGTCAGTTTTCTCCACATATCACCTTAACTGCTGTATATGCTTCATTGCATCAATGGAAGACACACTTTAAGCTGCAATTTCAACTTCTTCTTTTTATTGTCATCTTGAGGGGCTGCTAAGACTCCAATATTTCCTTCTTTGTTAGGCGATGTGTTGTCTCTGCCTTAGCATCCATAGCGACATACTCTTCAAAGTTGAGGATGGCAGATCCAGTTCCTTTGTAACTTCTTCCCACAACTCGCAAGAGACTTCAGTGTCATCTGGTGTTGTAACTGACTGAAAATTCAGAATGCCAACTTTTCACCAACCATTCGTAACTGTTACTTGCTTTCACATTCCACCATGACCCTACTATGATCTGGATACCCTGCAGAATATTGACGTTAGTAGGCACCTTATGTTTTATGTTGATAAGCACACATTGTGCCAGAAGTTTGCGAAAGTGGACTTTGACATTCTGAATGATTTCTTGGTCTAGTGGCTGTAACATCGATGTGCAATTAGCAGGTAGAAATTCAAGCCTCATATTTTCTAACCTGCAGTCCACTTTATGTGCAGAGTAGTTGTCTATGATGAGGGGAATTTTCTTCTTATCTCTGCCCATCTCTTTATCCACCTCAATGAGCCAGTCTGTGAACAGACATTTTGTCATCCATGCTTTGCTGTTGACCATATATTTCACCTTTAAAACACCTTGGTTTAGCAAAGTCCCTATTATGAACGACTTCAGCTTCCTTGTACCTGTGACATTGCAACAGAATAATGCTGTCAGTCTCTGTTTTGATTGCTTACCACCAGTACAGGTCTCACCCTTGTAAGCCATTGTTTTATTTGGCACCATTTTATAAAAAGATGCAGTTTCATCTGCGTTGAAAATGTCTTCTGGCTTGTAATTTACAATGACATCCTTCAAGTACATTTCCTTCCATTCCCAAACAGCTTCTACGTCAACATTGAGGCAGTATTTTAATACCTGAATAATTTCAATTGTAACTTAAAATAGGTAAATTCAATAACAGCCTGCCTTGAAACAATATGTATGTAATAATTATTTAAATTCTATGTAACAGTCATTGTAAAATGCTTATTTTTATTGTAAACATATTTTAATAATGTTATGTGTATACATTATATACTTTAATAATGCAAGAACTGTGAGAATAATAAGTTTTAAGTTGCTAACAATGAGTAATAATGAAGTAAACTTGTAGCAATAATATGTTTAGAGTTTGAAATTTACTGGTCATGATTAGAGCGACAATGACGTAAATTCTGTAATAGTTTTAAATTAGCCAATCAACAGCAAAGAAAAGTTTTAAGTTAAATGCAGATATTCTATTGGACTAGAATTAGCCAATCAGAGACTTGCAATACTGAAGCTTATTGGTTTTGACCGTTGAGAGTTACTCAGTTGCTGGCGAGACTTGATAGAGTACAGATGGAAAATGTGTTCTCTATGGGGAATAGTAAAAACAGATATACACGCTAAGTGAATGTATAAAAGATTCTCACAATTCTTTAAAAAGTGTAGTGGTTTATAAATATGTGCAAGAATTTAAATAAAAGAAGTTAATTTAAAAATTTAATTCTGTGATGTCTACAATAATTGTCATACCGCGCCCTACCTAAGATACATGACTCTAAAGTAAGACTGACGCAGCCGAGGCAAATTCAAACATAAGAAATATTACGTAAGCATAAAATTCAAACCGACGCCCAAAGCATGTTGCAAACTACATAAAGCAACTATTATTACATAAAACAAAACGACATCTTCAAATTTAAACATTACGCAACAACAGCAGCAAATCATCTACTTCAAGTTAGCTTCCAAGCGTGTGGCTAACAACAACAACAACAGTAGAAGAAAACAACTACTACAAGTTGGCTCCCAATTTTGGGGCAGACAAAGTAATTTACGTATTTTTATTACATAAACAAAAACAAAAGTTGAAGAACATTCCTTCTTTAACATCTCTTGCTTCTCCACTGATCGTTTTCCTCCAGGAAACGCTGTATCTCTCCCAAAAATGAAAGTCAACCAGTATTTTTTTGGAAGTTCTTGATGTCCAATAATGTTGCAAATTCCAAACATTGATCCAGAAACTGTTACATCTTTGAACAATGTGTCCACTGCTGCTTCCACTTGATGGAAATCACCAACACGAATCTTCTTTCTTTTAGGCAAATCGTTGACCTTTTGTATGCCTGAAGTATTTCCTCTTCATCATGAAGTTTTGTCAAAAGAGTGGTGAGTTTGATGCTATGCACACGTGCTATTTCAATCTACTTCATTCCATTTTCTACCTTATCAGCTCAACTTTCTGTTCTATTAAAAACTGCATCCTTTTCTTTGCTTTCATTATGTTGCCAAAGTTAACAAACAACTCTTTCATCACTGCTCAACAAAAATACAAACTTATCAAACAACTCTTTAACCAATAAAAATACAAAACACAAACTTTGATAACTATCTTTCTCAACAAAAATGCAAGATACAAACTTTAACACACAACTCTTTAAAAAACAACAAAAATGCAAGACACAGACTTTAATAGCTTTTCTAAATTCCTGTATTTAACGATTAAAACCATGTGAAAACAAAACCTTCAATTCAAACGACATTGAAAACGGAAACGCATTTGGGTTTAAACAATACCATAACACTGCGCGAAAATATCAGGTTGCCAACCTCAGAAAGTGACTATGCATTTGTTGGTACTCTTGATAGATTTGCTTGGAAAACAAAGAACTTAATGCAGCAAATGCTGTACAGTTTGTTTCCAGACAACAATTCCAAATTGAAGCAAAAATGTACTAATATACAACATGTAATGAAACTTTTGTTCAAGAATAGGTGAAATGGCACTATCAAAGAATATTAATATTTAATAAAAATTGCATACATAATTTTGAAATGCTCATAATTAACACGTACGTAAAAATTAAAGATCTTTGCATTTTATTGTATGGGATTTAAGCAGGGGATTTAAAATCTATACATAAAAGTAAAATATACGCTATAGTGCACGTTATTTTGAGATTTCACTGTATTTGCTTTCTTAAATTTTCTTGATTGGTAACCTGAATGTGTTTATTTGTAACTACAAACTTCTATGGACATATGAGTCTAAAAAGTTAATTACATCAGTCATGCAATCTAATTGTCTGTTGTTGATTCTTGTTTGTGCATCAATTTATTGAATTTATTGCTAATTGTCTGGCTTCAATTTGTATATTTATTTGTACTTCCCCTTCTCTGCTAAACATATTAAATTACCAGTAACTCCTTTCTGTCCATGTCGACTGCTGAATTTATCTCCAATTTCAGGACGACGAGTCTGTCGCAGCAGCAATTTGATAAGAAAAGCTTCCTCAGCATTAGACGATACCATGACCTTTTCAATGTATGAAGGGACTGGCCCCTTGTACAGAACTGGAACATCTCTGTATTCTGGCTGTGCTTGCAGTGGATTGATGGGATTAAGAGTAACTGTAGGCATTGACTTGTTTATTAGCACCTGTTCAATAAAAAGATAACCGATCTTAGAAGTTATTCTATGCTAAATTTAATTAAAGAATACAATTGTGAACTACAAAAGTATGTTATGACATGGACTCAAACCATGGGGTCCTATGCTAACCATGTCTGTGTTCTACCACTGAAAATCATATCAAGCAGCTGAAAGTTTAGTTTTTCTGAATTCTAAAAGATGATGCAGTAATTTGTATCACAAATTACTTTAATGTAAATAATGATTGTAGTATGAATATGCATTATTATGTGACATTGATTTGAGATGTTTCTTGACTGTAATTATTGTTGATAAGTAAGTTTATACGACCTTACTGAAACTGTCAATAATAGCGCGCAATAATGCAGAGAGGGGGGTGAGCTGTTTATCATTATTGGAAACGAGGAAGTTACGTAATGTTGGCGCGTTTTCGGTAGAAACTTCTGGAATGTTTCCTCCCTAAAGCATATGTATTCATAATTTTAATTGGATATTAAAATGGACGCTAATGTTGGCGCGTTTTATTAGCCAATTGCAGTTCAGTTATAATCTTTAGGCGTATCTGGATGAAGGCGTATAAATAGGGTAGGTTTGAGGTAGCTTGTGCAGTTCATCAAAAATCTGTGTACACTACACGTCGTCTTCAGTCAGTCAGTTCGTCGAAAGTATTAGTTCGTCATACATCGGAGATAGATTCACAAGTTACGCGCAGCAGAATTATGAAAGATCTAAAAAATGGTAAAGTTAATTATACAAAAGGTTGAAGTACGTTGATTAAAAGTGATCAGTAAGAAGTTATTATAACAGTTTCAGTTTGGCGAGTATTTAGATCAATATGTAAAAGTGATAGTGAACGTGTTCGACAATAAAAATTATAAAACAAATTTCTTCATCAGTGTTCTTTTTGGATAAAAGATTCCTTTCCGTTTACACAACCCTGATCAAGACACATGTTCGACCTAAGATAAGATAATAGCTAGCCGGAAGACAATAAACAAAACTTAAAATTCTTTCAAACACTGATACTAGGTACCACAAATTGCTAACACTAGATGGAGCTACAAACCGAACAAATGAATGACGTCACAAGATGGCTTCAACACACGTGATGTAAACAAACATTTGTAAGTAATACCGTTACAAATTGGCTACCACAACGTGGGGCTACAATAATGTTAAATAAATACAACATAAAAGTTACTACAAATTGGCTCCCATACGTGGGGCAGTTAAAAATTATGTAACCAAACAAAACAAAAGCAGCACAACATAAGATCTTCAAGTTCTAATAATTTACGTAAAAACATATTACGTAAGCAAATAAGTTACCACAAATTGGCACCCAAACGTGGGGCTCAAAACATATACAAATATGTTATCACAAATTGGCGCCCAACGTGGGGCATAGTGACCAGGAAAGGATCAGCATAACCAGGAAGGAGCAGAGTGACCAGGAAAGGAACCAGGACGTGGAACGAATGCAGCAGTGAAATGATCTACAAGACGCAGATTCCAGAAACAACAGGGACGACAGACTACGACCGTAATTCCGAGATTACAAGGCAACAGGGAAATTCAAACTACAGGACAACAAAACGACGAAGATTCATTGAAGCGACATACAAATCTAGGAGAGAGGGGCAGGAAGCTGGACATCAATGTAACAGCAACAGACAGCATCACAAAGTGATACAGGTCAGAGTATTGTAATTTTTTTTTAGAAAACAAAATTGTAACCTTCAAATGTACTTAAGGAGTGGTAGGATAAAGAAAACAATGGCTACTAATAATACAGAAGAAATAATTATGGAGGGAGATAATGTAACAGTTAGCTGTAATTCAATACAGGTTACAGAAAATAGCTCAAACTTTTTAGGATTTGAGGGTGGAAATGTTAGTGCAGAAAGTCAGAATAGAATAGCAGGAAATGTTAATCTTGATACTAGTATGATTATGGAAATGCTGAAAAATTTGAATGAGAATATAGAAAAGAAAATAGATCAAAACAGGGAAGATATGCAAAAGAATAATAGGAAATTGAGGGAAGATATGCAAAAGAGTCATAGGGAATTGAGGGAAGATCTTAGTAAGAAAATAGATCAAAACAGGGAAGATATTGATAGGAGTTTGGAACAAAAACTAACTCAGAATAATGAGAAATTGAGGGAAGATATTGATAAGAGTATTACAGATCAATTAAGGGAAGAAATTGGTAAGAGTAATGAGAAATTAGAGCATAAATTAGATCAAAATAGGGAAGAAATTGAAAAGAAATTCATGGAACTAGATAGTAGCATGATTAGAATGAAAAATGAAAATCAAGAAATGATAGCAAATGAAATAGGTGAAGTTTCAAAGAAAATGCTAGACATGAGCAGGGAAATAGGTAACAAAGAAAGTGAGGTTAATACTAAAAGTGAACATGGTGATGTAGAATGTACAGAGTTAGGTAGTAGAATGAGTAGCATTTCAAGTGAGATAAGAAAGATGAAAGAGGTTATGGATGTAGATGTGAATGAGGCGCAAGTTAATTTCAGAGGGGAGATATCTGAAATTCAGAAGGAGTCAGGAACACAGAGAAATAAATTGTCTGAAGAAGTTTGAGAAGTTTTGCCTATAAGTAATCAAAAGCTAACTTCTGAAATTAACAAGTACCAAGATGTTCAGAATGAAAACTCCAATCCAGTACAGTTTAGTACAGATTTGTCAGAGTACTCTCAAATTACTAAGATACCGCAAGAATTGAAAATGATAGTTGTTAAAAGATGTGTAATTCAGAAAACTTTAGATTGTTTTCAAATGTTGTCATGGGATGAAATTTCATATGAATACAAGAGGTTATTCATGAACAAATTTTTGAAGGTTAGGATACGGCTACAAGTAATGTTTAGCCACAGACAATTTGATCCAGGAGGGTAAATAACAATGAGATGTAAAGTAAATGCTGGATAGTTAAAGATGACTTGCAGAGAAATGTATTGGAACGTAAGAGGGTTAATTATTTATATGTCATTTGAAAAGAGAAATAAATTTAAAAAAAAAAAAGAGAGAAATGTTTAAAAAAAAAATTAAATTTTTAATAACTGTAACAACATTTGAAAATTAAGAATGCAAAGATTGAAACTTAATATGATATTAAATTAAAAGTACATAAATACAATTCCAAGAGTATTGTTAAAATAAAGTACAAAATAACAAAAATGGGTAAAAATAATTAAAAAAAATACTTATGTAGTAAACAGAAAAGGTGAAACATTGTCTAGATTTAAGAGATGTAAATATATTTGTGTAGAGGGTAAATATTTTTGGTAAAAATGTATAGTAATTAAAAAAATTCTTAAATGCACAAATTGTTGTCAACAATATAAGTAAAAAAAAAAAAATTTTTTTTGTTACAGTAATTAAATACTTCAGGGTGCAGTATTTGCTATAAAATAATTGTAATGTCAGATTAATGTTTAAACACATTCAACCAGAGCCAGTAAGTAGTGGCAAGATAAAAAAAAAGAAAACATATGTCGTGTGTTAAATGCGTGTGAAGTGTAAAGTGAAAGTGATAGCGTGTGTTCCAAGATTTAGGAGACTAAAAACCCAATTATAAAATTTCCAAACAAGTTGTAAATATTTATAATTATGTTTCTAGTGGGGCATATGATGCAGTAATTTGTATCACAAATTACTTTAATGTAAATAATGATTGTAGTATGAATATGCATTATTATGTGACATTGATTTGAGATGTTTCTTGACTGTAATTATTGTTGATAAGTAAGTTTATACGACCTTACTGAAACTGTCAATAATAGCGCGCAATAATGCAGAGAGGGGGGTGAGCTGTTTATCATTATTGAAATGAGGAAGTTACGTAATGTTGGCGCGTTTTCGGTAGAAACTTCTGGAATGTTTCCTCCCTAAAGCATATGTATTCATAATTTTAATTGGATATTAAAATGGACGCTAATGTTGGCGTGTTTTATTAGCCAATTGCAGTTCAGTTATAATCTTTAGGCGTATCTGGATGAAGGCGTATAAATAGGGTAGGTTTGAGGTAGCTTGTGCAGTTCATCAAAAATCTGTGTACACTACACGTCGTCTTCAGTCAGTCAGTTCGTCGAAAGTATTAGTTCGTCATACATCGGAGATAGATTCACAAGTTACGCGCAGCAGAATTATGAAAGATCTAAAAAATGGTAAAGTTAATTATACAAAAGGTTGAAGTACGTTGATTAAAAGTGATCAGTAAGAAGTTATTATAACAGTTTCAGTTTGGCGAGTATCTAGATCAATATGTAAAAGTGATAGTGAACGTGTTCGACAATAAAAATTATAAAACAAATTTCTTCATCAGTGTTCTTTTTGGATAAAAGATTCCTTTCCGTTTACACAACCTTGATCAAGACACATGTTCGACCTAAGATAAGATAATAGCTAGCCGGAAGACAATAAACAAAACTTAAAATTCTTTCAAACACTGATACTAGGTACCACAAATTGCTAACACTAGATGGAGCTACAAACCGAACAAATGAATGACGTCACAAGATGGCTTCAACACACGTGATGTAAACAAACATTTGTAAGTAATACCGTTACAAATTGGCTACCACAACGTGGGGCTACAATAATGTTAAATAAATACAACATAAAAGTTACTACAAATTGGCTCCCATACGTGGGGCAGTTAAAAATTATGTAACCAAACAAAACAAAAGCAGCACAACATAAGATCTTCAAGTTCTAATAATTTACGTAAAAACATATTACGTAAGCAAATAAGTTACCACAAATTGGCACCCAAACGTGGGGCTCAAAACATATACAAATAATGTTATCACAAAGATTTGTAAGGAAAAAGATAAAAGTGTTATAAATCCACTACAAAACATGAAAGTATAAAATTAAACACATGCAACAAAAGAATGTAAATTCAAACTTAGTGTAAACAAAGTATGAACATGTAGTTTAGTTTATTTAGCAACTTTTCCATACAACTATATGATTACAAAATATTACTAATTAAAATATTACTTATTACTAATAAAAGCCTTTATTTTGCCAATTTATCCCCCTTAATTTAAAGAGTTACATTTCTTTCGTATCCCATTATACAGGGTTATTAAAAAAGACGGAACATACTTTAAATATTTATTTCTAATGAGCGATAATAGTGACACATGTGATACATCTTTGAATAGAGAAAAGTTCAAAATTTTATTTTATGTGTTTTAAATGAGCACTATTTGTTATGCGAGGATGATCAGTACTTTTCCGTTTGCACACGCAACTATCTCCTACGAATTTATTGTATCAATTGCAGATTTTTTATGCTGAGGCGGCTTGTTGTTGAACTTACAACGAAATGCACGCTGCAACAAAACAATGGATTCACTTTTTGCATAATGCAGCACACAAAACTGCTTTTCCTGTGGTGTCGCCATTTTCTTGTAAACAACTATAGTGCTGCTGTAGGTACTGAATGGAATAGATGGGGCTTAAAACTTTGAACTTTCCTCTATTCAATGATGTGGCTATCTATTGTCGTTCATTAGAAATAAATATTTAAAGTCTGTTCCTTCTTTTTGAATAACCCTGTGTACAACATCAGGCTGTGTATGTTAGGAGGCTATAATTATATTGAATCCTAGAATCTAATTGTTTGGATATCCTTGTATATCTCATACTAATTTCATACTATAGGTTTGTTCCCACACGATTCAGAATCGATTCCGAATTATCTGAGTGTGCGCAGTAGCTAAGTGGCGTTCCAACACGACAGAGAATCAGTTCTGAATTTCCAGTTTGCTGTTCCAACGTATTTGGGAACTAGTTCGGAACGAGTGAAATCGGTTCGTGATTAAGAATAGGAACTGAAAATTCCAGACATGCGCAGATTGTATGGTCTACAGCGCATACTCAGTTAATTCAGAATCGATTCTAATCGCTTGGAACGAACCCGACAGAGAGTATTGAAAAATCGACATACTCTCTGTATTCAGTAGAAAATAAATTTGAATATGTAATCCATTCCTCCATTCGTGTTTATTTCTCAATACGGAATAGCAAAGGTGTTTGGTAAGCAGTTGCTCGCTGTTGAGTAGTATGGCGACATACTTGAGGAAAAGAACAAACGTCTAACAAAGCCAGGGAGCAAAACAGCGTTCAAAGATAACAAGAATAAGTGATTTAGAAGGTGACAGTGATCTTTTTAATGATGCATCGACTTCCGAAGAAGAGGATTATTTCCATTTAAACATTATTCCGTTATTTTGGGACCTTTACCCCTTTTTGGCACCTTTATACCATTTCCCGCCAACCATGCCCATAATCCCCTTTTTTCCTTTAAGTTTCATTCCAATTTATTCTTTAACTTTCAATTAACGTCTCCTCAGCTTGCTGTGTACGTGCGAATAGTAAGTCTACCTCTTTCAGTAAACGCCGCGCAGGAATTGAAAGCACACCCGCAACAATGGAAAATAATTGTGTGTTCGACGAAAACCTCTTTCTCTCACTTTACTGCTATAAAGTAGTCCGCAATAATGCAATTGAAAATGAGTGATTCTATCCCACCAGAATCAGTAGCCTGCTGTTCGTGAATGTGAGTTTGTTGCTGTGAGAGACGTCATCTGTTTACGTGGAGACGAAGCCTGGGCAGGCAGAGACGACAATTACCTCAACCGCGCAGTTCCGAGAATTATTAAGACTGGGCTATAATTCACAAAACAATTATATATAAAGAAATAAAAATTTCAGCCCAATTGAATGGATAGTTTAGAAAATAGCAATTTCAGCTGTGCATCCCCTTAAATAAACCAGCACCTTATTGTGCCTTTTTCACCTCATTTGAGCACCTTTTCCCTTCCTTTTTTCATCTGAAATTTGCAACTAAAAATCCTAACCCTGATCATAAGCATACATTGGTACCATGTAGTTTTGTAGTATTTGCATTACATTCGGAATAGAATTTATGTGGGGTGTCATTGTCTCAGAGTATTGGAGTTTTAAATTAAACATTGTGTTTAGAAGCTTCTGTAGCAGGAAACCTAATGTTAAATTGGAATTGTGTTAAATTACTTTTTCCAGGTTCTGGTTTAAACATAATATCTATAAATTACAATTGTTATTCGCAATAACTCAGTATCAATGGCTTTAAGCCGATAAACTAACGCGATTTATTTTTGCTCGAATATTAGGACTGGAATCAGTATGAAAGAAACGCTGAGTTTTATTTCATTCATCAACGCTGTAAACGTAGATATTTGATCGTCTTCTGATTGACCGTGCAACGAAGAAGGCCGTGACAGAACGCAAACGGTTCAAGTAGTGTTCCAACCACACAAAATTCCGAATTAGTTCTGTGAGCGTACCAGACTGGCGCATGTGCATTAGCCTGTGTTGGAATTAGTTCGGAACCCGTTCAGAACCGTGTGTTGGAACAAACCTTATATATCAACATTGTCATTTTCTTTTATATTTGTCTATCTTCCATAGCCATTCTTGTCTTACCCTACCAATAAACTTTCCATTCCCTGGCCCCTCAACCTCTGATCTTAAATACATAATTCTTCTACCTCTTATTTTGTTTGGTAAGTTTTCCCACTTTTCTAGAAGGAATTCATCCTTCCAAAACTATGTTTGCTTACATTACAGAATGTAAGTGCTATCTGCTTCTTTGCACATTGGACATTTTCCCTTAATATCCAATCCTTATCCCATTTAAGTGTATTACTCCTGTTCTAAATCATATCAATCCTTCTCTTCCTATTTTGTCAGAAATGTTGATATGTTTTTCTCTTCCCCAATCATTTTTTAATGTTATATATAGTTTCAAAGATCTTCTGTTATTCAGATTAGCCACAATTCCTGTTTTTGAATATCCTCTATTCTTGTTTTTATCTCTTTCCAAGAACCCTCTCCCATGTTGATTCCATACCAATTCCCTGTAGAATATGCGAACATGTAAAAAAATCCTCTTAAGAATTATTATTTCACGTTTTCATTTTTGCAAAAAGAACAATATATGTGGGATGATTATCACAGACATTTAACAAGTTTTTTTGGGGGAGAGGTTGTGTCCCTTTACTACACAGCCGTTTGTGAAAATTGCAAATTGCAACACCAAGAAAGAATTTCCCGCATAACTCCAAACTTGGTGGAAGTGTAGAAGAGTGTGCAAGCAATAAGTGATTAGGTTTGCAGAGAGATGGGGTACACGTAAGCCAAGCAGAGCCCTCTCATGTCTATCCAACAAGGTCAGTGTTGCGCCCAGTGTAGTCAGTGCAGAGCTGTCAAACAAGGTGGGAACAATAAAGTGAGTGCCAGTATGCCTTGTTGATGTCAAAAGGAGCCATATCGGCATGTGAGTGAGTTCAAATGGGGCAGAATGATCAGTCTCCGGGAAGTAGGTTTGTCATACCATGACATTTCGGCTCATACAGGGCATGCTGCTATGACAGTGATGTGTGTGTGGAAGCAGTGGATAGATGAAGGTCATACTCAGCAAAGAACCGGTACTGGACCACGGAACATACCACAGCACGGGATGACAGTCATTTTGTCCGCATGGCCATAACGGACCGTACAACTTCATGCACAGTGTTGGCTCAACACTGGAGCACTGCAACAGGTGTGAACTTGTCTACATCAATGGTTCATCGCCGTCTACTGCAGGTTAGACTGGTTGCATGCATGCCATTACATTGGCTTCCATTGTCCAAAAACCACAAGCTCCTCCGACTGCAATGGACACGTGAACACCGTCACTAGGATGTTAAGTAGCAAAATGTAGTCTTTTCGGACGAATCCTGCTTCAACATGTTCTACAGTGATGGCCACATACCTCTCCAGCGGTACTGTAGTGAGCGCAACCTGGAGGGCTGCATTGTTGAGCGGCATAGCAGACAAACACCAGGTGTGTTTGGGGCGTCACTGGTTACAACAACCGATCTCGCCTCATACAAATTGAGGGCACTTTGAATAGCAACCGGTACCTAATGGTGGTTGTAGAGCCTGAGGTACTCCCCCTGCTTCAGGTATCTCCACAGGCCACATTTCAACAGGACAATGCCCAGCCACATATTGCGAGGAATGTACAAGCCTTCTTCGAAGCTTCCCTGGCCTGCACGTTCGCCTGACATGTCGCCCATCAAACGTGTCTGGGATATGGTTGGTCGGCACCTGGTGCGTCACGGTCCTCCAGTAACCAGTGTCATGGATTTGTGGGTTCGAATACAAACTGCGTGGAGGGAAATCCCTCAGGAACTTATTCAGAACCTTTTTGATTCAATGCCACAGCGTATAGTAGCTCTAATTGCAGCGCATGGAGACCACAACAAATACTGAATATTTGGGCTCAAAGATCATGTATAGATTTGAAAAGTTTATCATTCGTTACTTGTCACGTGCCTAACCTGTGGCATTGAATTCATGCGTTTCCTTCTTGGTATTGCAATTTTCACAAACAGCAGAGTATATATGACACCACAAGCAGAGACGCTGGTGATACAAAATAATTGGGAAAGGAAATTTGAAAAGGAAATGTTCCAGGCCTAAGTTTAGGGTACCTCCCCAGCAATTTTCCAGTTATGAGCAGGAGGAAAACCGAAAAATCCTCAGTCAAGGAGGAAAACTCTGGCAGGATCTGAACTGATTTGAACCCGTGAATCCATGCTTAAAAGAATTGAAATCACTTATGGTGTTACTTGTGGTTTAAGTGAAAAATGAATTTAGGCTTCATAAGTATATACAGTGGAGCACATGAGCATGTGAACACCCTAACTATTGACACCTTGCAGATTTATTGGTTATTTTTACTTTGAATGCCATTAAACATAACGTATATTCAATATTAACATAACGCTTAATGGGAAACACAGTGAAATAGATAATATTAATAAAAATCTAGTGGCAATACACTGTAACTTCACTCTTTCAAGATAATTATCTTGTACGCGTTTTGAAGACACCTTGTCTTGAAAATGCGTACAAGGTAATTATCTTGAAAGAGTGAAGTTAGAGTGTGTTGCCACTAGATTTTTATTAGTATATTCAATAATTTAAAATCTATGGCACTTAACTCTACCATGCTACTCCTCTAAATCTGATGAAACATGGTAACACAATTTGACTTGTGCACGTTTTAAGGATCCTGCGCATGTGCAATTGGTATGATGTAATTACATGGGGCCAAATATGGAACATGCACACATGAAGAAGTGCACTAGAGCACAAAGCTTTTTCCACACTCTGAGGCAGTATTTTAATACCTGAATAGTTTCAATTGTATTTTATAATAAGTAAATTCAATAACAGCTCGTCTTGAAATAATATGTATGTAATAATTATTTAAAATGTATGTAACAGTCTTTGCATATGCTTATTTTTATTATAAACATGTTTTAATAATGTTATGTGAATACATTATATACTTTAATAATGCAAAAGCTGTGAGAATAATAAGTTTTAAGTTGCTAACAATGAGGTAATAATGAGGTAACCTTGTGGCAATAATGAGTTTTAGAGTTTGAAAATTACTAGTCATGATTAAAGCAACGATAATGTAATTTCTGTGACAGTTTAAAATTAGCCAATCAACAGCAAAGAAAAGCTTTAAGTAAAATGCAGATATTCTATTGGACTAGAATTAGCCAATCAGAGACTTTAAATACCGAAGCTTACGGGTTTTGACCGTTGAAAGTTACTCAGTTGCTGGCAGACCTTGGTAGTGAACAGATGGAAGATGTGTTCTCTACAGAAATATTACGTGTGAATCATAAAATATGTATACACGCTAAGTATTAAAGATTCTCACAGTGTAGAGCTTTACAAAAATGTGCAAGGATTAATAAAAGAAGTGAATTTAAAAACTTAAATTCTGTGATGTCTACATTCTTGTTGCACCACCCCTTGCCTAAGATACATGACTCTACAAACATTACTGACGCAGCCGAGGCAAATTCAAACATAAATAATATATAGAAGCAGTTTTAATAACAAAGTTAAAAATTATAGTGTAAAACTTGGAGTGTAATAACAAAAACACATCTTGAAATCAGCTTCTCATACGTAGCAGCATATTGTGTAATAACAGTAACTATTACATAATCAACAAATTCAAACCGATGCCCAAGGCGTGTTGCAAACTCCTTAAAAACTACTTAGAGCAACTAAATATTACGTAAAAAAATAATTACATAACTAATAACCTTCTTCAAGTTGGCTCCCATACGTGGGGCAGTTAAAATTACGTAACCAAACAAAACAAAAGCAGCACAACATAACCTTCAAGTTTACATAAACATATTTACGTAACTTAAATCATCTTCAAGTTGGCTTTCGAAGCGTGGAGCTAAATAACATCTTCTCAACTCTGTTCCTATACTGTCACTACAGTTTTATGTCAATGCCACACTATGGCACGGAAACTTCTCCCAGTTTCTCCATACCATCCATAATCTCAACTACAATTTAATTTACACATTACTTCATTCTTACCCAACACGATGTACCTAAAAGGGGACTGAACTAATTGATTGGCTGCAAGGAAATGTTGCAATATGCATCTCGCATCCATGACGAACTGTCGGGATTTGAATCTCAGTGCATTTTTCATATCTTGTAACAGCAGGAAATGTTGATATATGCATCTTACTTAGCAAATTACCAAGTTTCATACTCGAGAATGCACATACGTCAAAACCTCATTTTTTGCAAAATGTGGAAATGTCAAGGTTTGCATCTATTATCTATTCCAAACCAGAGTGCCTTTCACTGAAAACAAACTCTTTGTATTATCCGCGCGAAAGTAGTTCGCAATCCCCGCCCATAATGTCTGCTTGTTCCCCTACCACGTGCTTGTTGAACACTATTTAATCTATAAAAAGGCGCCCTGCGTGAGAATCATGGTTCAAAATGCAACCTGAGGTAACAATCGATTTTATAAGTATGCGGCAATGAACACTTACGTTAATCACAATCCTCGGGCAAAAGTGCAACACCCAAATCCGAATTCTCCGAAGGTAACTCAGCTGACATATCGGAATCAGAACTACTCTCCAAAATAATGACAAGCTTGTCCACAATTCCATAGCATTGTCGCACTTAAAACTTTATCCTCTTCTATGTTGTATTATGTCTGTTTGTATTCCAAGTTGAATTATAAAGTATTGTTTGTTTTTAGCCACTTTTTAACTGTTTCCCGCTTCTGTGTTTGACCAGTTTATTCGCACTACACGCACCTTCCTCTGCCATATGAACTCAAATACCAACTGACTAAATCACAAGATTTGACTTGAGCTGAGCTGAGCTGAGCTGTGCATTAGTGTATTATGAAGGACTATTCGCTTATCATATATCCTGTGTTACGCAAAGTGTTTATTCGGTACTCAGATAGCACCTCTGGGAATTCATTGCTGCATTTCTTGTGTATGTATGAGATTGGCAGTCGTTTATACGGTTGGTATTAACAACCAAGATGCTCTCGGCGTTAGCGCAATAGCAGGCGAAAGTCATATTTTGTAATCTATTAACAGCTAGTATATATTCATTATATTTAACGACGAGTTCTTATGATAACCGCAATAAAATGTGCAGTTCTATACCTTTCCTGCTCTAATATTTCATAATACAATACATGTATTAAGGAGCTATTTACGTTGGCGTAAGAGTATATTCTTGGGTTCGTGACAAGCCGAAGCACGTGCTTCTGTTTACATCAGAGGGAACTCTGGTTTGGAATGGACTATAAGTGCCTCAATTTTAAGCTAAACTCTTGCTGATACAGTTACTGGTACTGTAAAAACAGTGCATTATGTATGTCTGTGAAACTTAATAAAACTACACTCTTACTGTGGAAAGACACCAGTGTATTTAACAATTACATTGTTTCTTTATTTCTCATTTGGGCTCATGCTAAAATATTTTAAATGTATGTAATAAGAAATTAATAACTTTTTGCTGCAAAGTCAAATTAATGACATTTTGCTGCATAGTTTTTAATTACAAACACACAATACATTTGAGGAGGTGTTGGTTTTAGTTTTGGTTGTTTTCTCTTATAGATGTTACTTTCTTTCCTCTAATATTAGAATAGCTGATATTTAAAAAGCAAGAGTGGATGCTTCAGTAATATGGATATGAAAACCCACCAAATACATTTATTTTCCTCCTCCACTGTAATTGATTTTGTGAACTGTTTTGAGTGTCATAACATATGAAGAATAACAGAAGTAGACTGATTACATTCCAATATCTCACCACTATTTACTTTCACAAAGTAAGGCAATAACATATGTGGAATCGATGATCGAGTCAGTGCTCTATGTTATACAGGTATTTTTTATTCAAACAAATGGAGGGGGGGTGAAATGTTTCTCCTCTTTTACTTGAGAGTAATAAACAAGGAGGCAACCACTTAACCATTATGCATATCTGAACTAATTAGTTGGTTACAAGGTCCTAAAAAAAATCTGATGTGTTACACTCACATGACTTTCTCTACTCTTGTACAAACTATTTTTACAAAGTCTTATTCTCCATGTATTTCATATTAATCGAGATAAACATTTGCAGAAACGATCTTTTGACATGCAAAGAGAATTACATATTATACATAGCGACCAGTTCTAAAAATATTTGACTATCGCTTAAGGCGTACTGTTCCCCTTGTTTTGTATTTGCAAGGGCAATATAGAAATACAGTAGCCTTTAAGCATAGACATCTCTCTTAATAGCTGGTTGCTAGGTGCAGCACCATACTCTTTGCCACGGATTAATACTCTTTGCATATCCAAGACAAAAAAAATGAATAATGAATTCCCATTTAAGAAAATAAGTATTGAAAAATTTAAGGGAATAACAAGCAATATCTCGAAAATGGTTCACTCAAAAAAAAAAAAAAATGTACATGACATAAATTGTGTATTTTAATGTGATCTACATTTTTTGTGTAGTAAAATTTTGTCTATCTCTTATGGTTTACCAGTTATGCAAAAGTCATTCACAATAAAGAATACTTTTGCAGACATTCACAGAAAATTCAAGATTCACATTTTATTTGTCATGCAAATGTCTTAAACATATGATATTTTAATCAAAATCGTTAGAGCTATTTTTGAGAAAATTAAAATTTTCGAAAAATGTTCCACGTAAGGGTAATCTGGGGTGGGGTATTTTCTTGAAAACCTTCGTGTTGCATCTCTGGAAGATACTGAACCTAAATACCAAGTTTGGTGTTTATCCGACTGTTCGTTTCTGAGTTATGCTGTTCACAGACACACACACGGACATGTTTTTCCAAAAATGCTGTTTTTGGATTCAGGGGGTCTCAAAACATATATTTCCGGTGAAATCTCGGTATCGAATTTTTTAGTGTAATACAATACTTCCCCTACTTATATGCGTAGTAGAGAAAGTAAAAATGTATGTTTTTGTGCATTTCAGACTTAACATGCATATAAATCTTAGCTGCTATAATAGTAGGAAATTACACAAAGGCACTTACTTGTCTATTTTCTGCCTTCTCGCCAGGTGAAGCTATACCATCAGCATCAAGGATATCATGCTTCCATATAGGTTTTTTTGTATCAGCATCAACAAGTGGACCCAAGATACGATCATAAGTCTGGTTGGCATAGCGCTTCAGAGTACACTTGGAGTTTCGATAGACCAAACAGCGACCGTATCCTTAAAATTAGGCTAGGCATTAACAATTACATACAACTAAGAAATTAAATCTTAAGTATCTGTAGCTATTACACTACACACATACACATGTTTAGATAGCAATTCTTTATTGTAAATTATTTATTCTATTTATTTCACAATTACCTCTGTCAATCGATGCCTTGTTTAAGATCAGCGCATCTTCAATATCATATCCACTATAACTCATAACAGCTACAGTTGCATTCTGGCCAGCTGGTAGTTTATCAAAGTTGATCAGCTCTATTGTACGAGACTTAACCATTGGAGCTTGTGGGTATACTATATTATACATTAAGGTATCTATCCTATTCCTTTGATTATATCCAATAGTTCCTGCAGAGCAAAAATATATGAGTTATACACTTGGGGCACTGGTATACAAAAGGAGGGAGGGAGAGAAAGAGAGAATATACATCACATCTCAAGCCTTAGCAGCTGGATATGGAGAACAGATTAGTTTTCTTGTAATAATTATATAACATACAAAACACAACTACCCAATATAGGCTCTCACATTATTACAATTTGTTTTTGCTCGCCAGAAAATGAACATCTGTAAAGTCTGTAAATTTGGAAGTTCAGATCTTTTACAAAACTATATGACAACCCAGAAGAGTAAGAGGAATTTAAGGAGTTATGTGGACACAGAAGTCCTTACCAAGCATTTTTGTGCATATTTTTCATATGTTCTTGGATCAAAATAAGCCTTGAAAAAAGGGACATACAAATTATTTGAAGATTGCTGTTTCTTTGTAGCTCTTCTGCACATGACTGCACTTCCCTCCCCTCCCTCTGTTCAATATATAGGAACTTCTTATTTTTAAGCCTTCGAGATGCAAGATAAGAACTTTTAGCAGTAGATAGATGTTTAAGATAGATGTTTATTTCAACTGCTAATACAGATACATGTTAGTTCGTTAGTTACAATATAAATCAATATACTTATACTACAACTGTATAATAATCCCTTATTTAACATAAAAATTAATGGGAAACACAATGAAGTAATTAAAATATTAATAAAATTCATGTAGTAACACACTCTAACTTCACTCTTACAAGGTAATTATCTTGTAAGAGTGAAGTTAGAGTGTGTTGCCACATGAATTTTATTAATAAATCCCTTATTTGCTGGAAAGGTAAAATCAGACAACTGAAAAATTCAATGCCATAGCCGGGATTTGAACCACAAATCTCCCGGTTTACCGGAAAAAATGCAAATCAGTTGAAGAATTTAATGTTGTGCCGGCATGTTGCCATGGTAGCTCAGTGGTTAGAGCAACCAGACAGAGATCGGGAGATCCATGGTTCAAATCCCGGCTATGGCATTGAATTTTTCAGCCGTCTGATTCTACCTTTCCAACCTTGTCCAACACACAGCTTGTGTGGAAGAACAATTAATTCCAAACCCTTATTCATTCAATTTATTCAATTTATATATCACTACACTTAGTTGCTGGATTTCCTGGCACCCATAGGTTCAAACACTGTGGTTGCTGAATTATTGGGCCCTGCTTACTACTTATATCTAGCACCCAATACTATTTAACTTTCTTCCTCGTCTTGCTTACTAACTTTCCTTGCCATCTTAGCTCTTACTAAACTTAAATAAGTTTCATTTCTAATATGTTTTTTCTTGAATTCACATTCAACATTTTTTTCACTAAAATTTTTCCTAGCAAACCAAAAATCTTAATTTCCTAACATTCTAGAATTATACATCATGTACTATCTTTCTGGTTACATAATGGGCATTATTTCAAGAACCCCCCTTTTGCTCTTAAACCTTTCAGTTTCACTATCCCTGTTCTAGTCCACGCAAAGTCTCTCTTGCTGCTTTGTCACTTATTTTTGTCCACTATGAATCATTTTTACTTCCCTATATATACTCAATGATGTTTTAAAATTAAAAGTGGCAAATATATCCTGTACTTTTAGCAATAGTGAGGAGTCCTTTTGTTTCTACACATACATTTTGAGGCACCGGTACAATACTTTTTTCTTCTGCATATAAAATCACACATATTTTAAAACCGTTATACTTCACTCACCGTTCATTAAATCTTTTTTGCATGTAAGCAGCTAGTAGAGGCAAGATGGACACTATATGCTACTAATGGCAAATGTATATACAGTAAAATCTCGTTAGTATGTTTTTGCAGGGACCCAAGAATTTGGACGTCTTAGATGGGAAAACATGTTAACGAAAATACAAAGTTTGCAATTTAAGAACATAATTATGTAATAAAATCTAATAATTACTACGTTTCCATGTTAAACTCAATACATATTGAGATTGATTTGGATACACAAAATCCAAGAATAAATAATAGCTTTCATGTTGGTCAACTTGGATTTATGCTAGGAAACATGTTAAACATATGTTAGTTTATATTTAAAGGTGAGTCGAAATTGTTACACTAACATCACAAACATGTTAGTTTGTTTCTCTGTATAATTTAAGCAGGTTTTGAGGTTAGTGAACGTTTTTGAGAATAATAAATTGCAAATTATGAAAGCGATAAAATTGGCTTTGCTGTGTTTTTTATTACACATGTGATAACAATTTCCACTAAAAAAAACAAAATGATGAGCATGCATTGTGTTACGAGCACAGTAGAAGATAGTATCTTTAGTATATTCAATACGATTTGAATATGGTAAGTGTTTCCATGCAACAAATTTTAATCTGATCCCTTCTGAACCTACTTTCAAGAGGAAAGTTTTGTTTTAACACTTTTCCCTTCTTTAAAAGCAGTTTCAATCAGTTTACGTTTGCTAACAATTGTGTTTAAGGCTGACAGAGGAATGTTTAACTTCCATGCTATATCCACACATTTCATATTTGGATTGCAATCTACTTCTTCAAGGATTTTCAGTTTTTCACTGTTGGTTATTTGTCACACTTCCTTTTTCTCCACTGCAAATGAAAAGTTAAAATACAATCTACGTATGTTTGGTCAACACTCAGCAGTAAAAACTATCGTTGGCATTTACCATGCCAAGCTATATCCCACACACAAATCGCATCACACAAATATGTACATACAAGTCATTGGCTGCTGGTGTCCATACCATGACCAAGGATTGACCAAAGTAGCAAATGAGAATGTCAAACTTTGAACGTGTTACACATTTACTCACACTGGACTGACCAAAGATTGGCCAAAACAACCAATCAGGATGTCAAACGTAGTAAGCAGGACTGAGAAAATGTACTAAATAAACATCATTTATTACATTTGGTGCATTGGTGCCAGAATTTTATTATAATTCAACATAACACAAAGGAAAACGGGTTAATGAACGTGCTAATGAGATTCCACTGTAATTATTATGTTTATTTCTGGGACCCAACAGACTCAAACCCTGTGATTGCCGAGCTATTGGGTCTTGCTTATATCTTAAATCTAATACCTACCACCTACTATTGTTTAATTTTGTTCTTCATCTTCTTCACCTTTTCTTCTCCATTTTCCTCAACCATTTGGCTCTTACTCCGTCCAAGCTATCAATTTTGTTTAAATTTTTCCTAGAGTTTACATTCATTGGCTTTTTCACTTGTCTTTTGGTAAATTTGCCCATTTCTTTTTACCTATCCTCTCCCTAAGCATCTTAGTTTTTTTCACATTCTAAAATTATATGCCATTCTTTATCCTTTAGGTAACACAAGGGCATTTCTCCAAATCACTTTCTCTTCTCAAACCTTTCAATTTCACCATCTCTGTTCTAGCACATGCAAAGCCTTCTCTTGTTGCTTTATCTCACATGTCAACATAATTTTCGCTGTTCCAGACCACTTTCACTTCTCTGTATATTCCCAGTGAGCTTTTCGAATTGAAACTCGCTAATATTTCTTGTCTTTCAATATCTTCCACTCTTAACCTAATTTCTTTCCAAAACTATTTTGTAACAACCCTTTATCTTACTGAGTTAAGTATGTTTTTGATTGAGCCTTTTTTGTACTACCAAACACTGATGTACAATGTTCTGTTCAACCAATTTTATAATTCTAGTCCAATATTTTAACACTCTTTCCACAATTTTCCCTCTAGTTCCCACATTTCCTAATTCTGCTTGTGCCACTCTATTTAGTACAGCTCTTGGCAAGCCTAGGATTTGTTTGCAAGTTTCTATGGATCATACCTATATTTGTCCCCCCCCCCCCATTCCTCCAAACCCCATATCTCACCTCCAAGTAGCATTTTTGCCTCTACTACAGCATATAGACTGTAATCATTTCATTTGCATTCCTGGTAATTTGTCTGTACATGCTTTGATAACCTTTACCTTAAGCCAGTACCATTCTCTTTTGCTCACTCCAACCACCCTTACTAATTAAATCGTACTCCTAGATAATCAAATTTATGGCTACCTCAACTTCTCTATCATGCCAGTACCTTTTCTCATCTTTCCTTAACTTGTTACTTTTTTTAAAAATCATAATCTTTGTTTTATTTACATTACTTCTTACACTCAATTTCTTGCAAAAAATATTACTTCAATTGTTCTGGCTATTCCCACATGATGTAGATCCTGCTACTAAATCATCCACAAATAGCAAACTAGGTATTTCCTTATTGCTAATTATTGGCACATGTTTATTCTCCACTCTAAGTGCCTCAATGATATCATCTATAAAAATATTAAATAATACAACTCTATATTTTTTTGAATGCTTTTAGTCATTTATTAGCAACTTTTTATACAAAACTCATTGTCTGTATATATTCTTTGTAATAGTCTTATAAAGCTACAGTCTGTGAGATTTAAGTAGTTGTGTCCGTTTTAGACAGAGAAAGAAATACTCACCATCTTGCTCTCACTCTATGGTGACACAGGCAAAGCAGATACACCAGCCAAACACGCATCAGTGGCGGGGTGCCCCTCCTCCTCTCAGACCATTGTTCTCCATTCTCCGATTCACTGTTAGAAACTTCAAATGAATCTTCGTACTCATCTTCTGATTCCGATTCTTCTAAATTTATGACTAATCTGTCCGTAATTTCTTCTACCAGATAGTCTTTCTACCAGTAAAACTGTTCAGTGTTTTGTACATGTTTACACACCCTTTTCCTGTTGCCTGGAGTCACTTTTGTAATCGCATTATCAAACAGCGCTTTTACATCACCACTTTTAAATGAAATATTATGTTTGGCAACAAGAGGGAAATCATTTTCTTCGCCGTCACACTTCCACATCTTATTTCTCGTATGGTTTATATTTACCCACGTTTCATCAAGGTACACTATAGGCCTACCAGTAGCCCTCAGTTCCTTCATTCGTCTTAAAAACTGAAATCGTTTAGAAACAATATTCATTCATTCCATTAAAAAGCGTCTTCTTTTCGAATTTTTACTATAACTGAAATGGAGCTTTTTAAGAATTTTTATTAACGACCACACGCTGCCTTTCAGTACGTCTTGAACTTTTAAAACCCCATATATGTCCTGCAAACTAGGCAGAAAGTCCGTACGCTATAACGAATAGATTGTTCGCTTAATAACAGCTTGCGTGAATGAGTATTTCTGTTTTTTGTGATCTCCTATTCGGGCGCTTCTTGCCTGGAGTTTACAACCTACCACTACTAGCTTCAGCATTTTTGTGTTCTTTTAAAATTCGCTGGACGGTACGAGCAGAAATACCTGTAGCAGCAGCAGTTCTGTCAGCTATACTTGTCACTGAAATAGTCGGTTTTCCACATTTCAATGCGTCACATTCATCACTGAAGAAACTGTGAACTTTAACTACCATTTCCCTACCATCTGCTTTTAGAACTTTCCCTTGAAACCCAATTCGAAAGAATACAAATACAACCAAAACTACTAGAAAATAATTAAACATTATATCCATATGTTGTAACACTGAAAACATCCTCACAATAGCAAACCCCCAGCTCATACGCCACTGCAACCTTCAGTCAGCATACAATAGAAGTGGGAGTGTTACGAGCTTTTACTGAAATTTCCACAAATCGCAAAAAGAGCTAGTTGGTGTCCCACCCCCTCTGCTAGACAAAGATAGCACTCTGTGTGAGACAAGGACAGTAGAAAACCTGCCAAGTTAAACCTCAAAGAGTATAGTGCTCATTCCTTTTTTGCTCAATTTGAGCCATAGTGCTTTGCAATTTATCGTAGTGAAGGCCTTTATACAAATAACATGTATAATCTCCCTCTCTTATCTACTAGATATTTATTTACCATTGTGTTTATCATAAAAATGTTATCCACTGTTCTCTTATTTAGTCTAAAACCTGCTTGGAGATCTGATAGGTTTCTCTCATCTTCTGCCTACTTTTGCACTCTTTCTTCCAAAACCTCAGTGTATATCTTACCTGGAACAGGTAGTAAGCCAATTCCCCTATAATTTTCTGGATTATTTATCTCCCCCTTATTCTTGAATATTGGCACTACTATGCTGTTCTCCAACTGCTTGGAACAGCAAATGTATATAACTGAACTTGAAGTCTGACTAATTGGATGGAGAGGAAACAGAGAAAGCATTGACTTTGACCAAAAGAGCCTCCCTTTGTCTCAAAATATAGTCCAAGGATAGTCACAGTTCCAAGAATTTGTAAGCTTCTTTAAGGTCTGTCTGGCTTAAAATCCATCCCACTTTTCCTTTCACCAGTATCAGTAAAGAATTAATAATAAATAAATAAATAATCAGCCCATGAAGGGCCAAGACCTGCCAACATGACTGCTGGCATCATGTCCACGTACGCATGGCAGAGGTGGATGATCGTCCAACCGATGCGGGGAGGTGATGTGGCCAGCATCACACTTCCACCGCCAGAACATTGGCCTCCGTAGTCAGGATCACTGTCTATCGCAGCTCCTTACTTTCCTCACAATGCTGAGTGGGCACCAGTCTTATACCCTGGACTTAAAATCTGCACCCCTATGGGCAGGATTGAACCTGGGCACATTCCATTGCCAGGAACCAGAGTTCCACGCTCTAACCCACAGCACCACGATGCAGGACAGAGAAGAAATGACATACCTGATACATGCTGTGAAGGCATGCTGCATCTGGTGAACATCCGATTTTGGAAAAATACAGTATACTTCATAAATATAAAACAGAGCTATAAATATTGAGGGGCATAAATTATGCAAAAAACGTGTGTGAAATTACAGTCTCAGTCAAAGACTGAGCTAATACCAAAGTATATTAATACAAACTATAGTGCAAAGGATTTTATATTTACACTTGTAGCACAAGAAAATTAATTACCCTGAAGAAAGTGTTCTCTTAACTTAAAGCACATAACTAAGTTTCTGCAATCAAATAAACACAATTAATTTCCACCAAAGAAACTGTAAAAAGCATTTACATGCATGTGTAGACATTTTCTCACCCATTGCCTGTTTCCCCATAGCACACTGGTAGGTGTTCCTGGGACTTTGATTGTGATGAGGATAAGGTACCAAACCAGCACATACTCCCAGAAGTGTAAAAGGCTCTATTTCAAGGTGAGTTGTGTTCTGCGGATCAATGGATGCTTCCTCTAGTGCAATATTGCTGTCATTTTCCTCATTCACATCCAGATACTCTATCAGTCCTTCAAGAATAAAAACAATAAATTAATCTACACACAACAATGAGTTTTACATGTAACTCAATGAAGGAAATACAGGGAAAAGCAAGCATTAACAGTTTTAATTTACAAAGTTTGAAGATAGTGATATTATTCGTAATTTAGAATAAAATAATACTGTCAGGCCTAATGAAAATGCTGCTTAGCTAGTCTGACATGTTTAAGTAGAAAATGCTTACATGTTTAAATGAACTTGCTATACAAGGACTTGAAATCTGGGCAGGTAGATCGCAACCTGATGCATAACAGGCCTTATGAATGGTAAATTCCTCAGTCTTTGAATATGGCAGCACATGCTGGTAAATTATAATAAAATTATGCTTTAGGCATTACTCAGCCAATATTTTGAAGACTGCTCTTCAATTTAGTGGTTAGTATCTAGCCTCTAAACTCAGGTGCCCCATGCTTGATTCCCAGTTGGATTTTCCTTTAAATAGAACTATTCCCTATCATCCCTAGGGCCTGAATGGAATGGAGGTATGAATCAAAATGTGAATGTATGTATGGTTCAAAGTTTAAACCAAATGTAAACAAGAAAACTAAATGCAAAAGAAACCAATACCATGGTACTGAGTTACTGTTTCCAAACTCAAAGCTGCTGATATGACTTATGTTAACAGCCGCATATAAATACAGTGTGTTCCTTTCAAACCTCCCACATTTCAATTAATTATTGCTAATATAGTGTGCAAAATTATAGTACCACCGTTTTATCTCCGGCTCCAACAGTTTGCGCGACCGAGAGAGGCAGTGTTGCCAATTCTTGTCCCTACTGTTAACACATGTGTATACATGTGCCACGTCTTTGCAAAGTGCAAACAATGAAATAGTTGCCTATATTAGAGTATTTAAAGTATGGGGATCGCATTTACAGGAAGCTTGAACAAAGAGTTTTAAATTACTCACATTTAACATGTCAATAGTCCAGCAGAAAGATGCCACACTCCTCGTAGATATCCATTTCTTCATCATTAGTGTCCCTGAAGTTACTACTGTCAGCATTTAATGAAATAACTAATTCTTCTACGTGTTCTTCCAAAACACCGTTAGCTTTTTTTTGCTTGAAGTACAAGTTCCCATGTATGTTTCACAACACTCTGCCACTTTTTGATTCTGAAGAACCACTAACCATAGTGATATAACTATAACGATAATTATAACAATAACTATAACAAGAATAAAGCAGTAAATCGCACACGCACAAAAAACCAACTTCACCTGAACTAAAGCAAACAGCTACTGACCACACGTGCTTCACTTACAAGAGAATTGGCAACACAGTCCAAAATGCAGTGGACGCACACGGGGAAGAAGGCTGTAATTGGTCCTAGCAGACAACTTCCACCCTTTGCTGTGAGAGTCAATCCAGTACTGCAAACCTTGCCAGATTTTCGATTCTTTTCTTTCGTGTTGTGTTTTGCGTGTAGCAAAGCTCTAAACAACAACAATAAACTATATTTATTAAAAACGTTAGAAGAAATCAAATTAAAATCTTGATTTATCTGTTGAAATGAGACAGAATAACTTCCTTTACTGCAAAAATTCACAGCACTAGTATTGTAGAGGTGGCCATTCTGATATATACCTATCTCTTTCTTTACCCTCACGAAACGTCAGGGCCGGTGATACAGCAGCGCGATTATATGAAATGAGAGTGGTGCTAGAAGAAAGAGAAACTCAAAGAATTTTTGTTTCATTAATTAGATGTTGGCTGTTCTGTCATTACATTTCACAACAATCACATAAGCAATTCTGCAGAATGTGCACAAACTGTTTTCCGATATGTAGAGATGATATCAATAATTACAGTGCAAAGAAATTACTGGAGAGAATATGGAGAAAGCGTACCTGAAGAGAAAACCATTATGGCATGGTAAGAGAGATTTCTGGCAACTGGAAGTGTTAAAAAACAATCAGGAGGTTTTCATCAATATGTTTCAGGAGAGGAGCTTGAAGAAATTAGAGCAGAAATCAATTTGTTGAGCATCCTAGCAGTTCAATGTGTTGACAACAACAGTGCATCAAGTGCTTCATAAGCAGCTTTGTTTGTATCCCTACAAGGTGCAAATTGTTCAACAATTAAAACCAAATAGCAGGCCATGATGACGGGCATTTGCTATTGAAATACTGGATCATTGACAATTTCTTGGAAATGTCTTGTTTTCAAAGGCAGCAATGTTTCATGCATGAGGTATTGTCGATCGATAGCACAATGCAAGGATCTGGAGCATGCAAAATCCATATGTCTACCATGAACACACTCAGGATAGCCCAAAAATAAACCTTTGGTGCGGGCTGATGAAGAAAAGGATTATTGGCCCCTTTTTCTTTCAAGAAGCAATAATAACTGTCCCAATATACCTTGAGGCAGAGGAGATCTTGTACCCCCACATAGCTGATCTGCAGCCTCAACTTATTTTTCAACAAAATAGAGCCCCCACCCCCTATACTAGAACCTGGATGTTTGGAAATCGTTGAATTGGACAGCACATTTGCCAGACATCACTTCACTGGACTTCTTCCTCTGGAGCTATGGAAAAGAACCATGTATTTGTGACTCCAGTACAAGTTTTTCAAGATTTACAAACCCGATTAGTGACACAATTGCAACAGTATCAATGGATATGTTGGACAGCGCATGGCATGAAATCAAATACAGATTAGATATTTATGCTACCAGTGGTGCACATGTAAAGATGCAATAGATTAGTGTTATGTGTGTGACAATGAAAATTGTTTAAGTTCTCTTTCTTCTAAACAAAAGAACAAGAAGTAACAAGTCTGAGTGCATAACATTCAGAAATTCAGCTTTCTTTTCTCCAATATTCATATCACATAAATGCTAAAGTGTGTAATTTAGGCACTAGTATTCAAACCTATACCAATATTCTTTGCTTACTGATAGCAAACAAAATTTAATGTGTTTCATTTACATGACTTCCTCTACTCACTCTTCTACAAACTATTCTTACAAACCATTATTCTTCTATATACTTCTTGTTAATCACGGAAAACCTTCATTACACATTTTGTGTAACAATAGTCAGATTTTTTTAGAAAGCAGGTTGCTATGTGATGGCTCTGAAATTCCATGCTCCTTGCATAACCATGAGAAAAAAACAAATAGCGACTTACTACTTGAAAAAAGTCTTTGAAAACTCAAACTAATAACAAAATATATATCGGAAATTATTACAGCCACAAAAAATCATAACAAATTATGTGTTTTAACAAGATCTTGCTTAGTAAGACTATGTCTATTTCAGTTTAGCAATTATGTAAGTCATTCAGAATGAAGTGGAGCTAACAGGCTTTTCCCAGAAAATTCAAGACATACATTTTATTTGTCACATATATGAGGATCTTCCAGGAAGTAAGTCCCGATGAGCGATAAAGAGAAGAAAATCATCACTAAGTAAGGGATATTTATTGGAATAATTAAATAGATTCACTGGCTTACTTTTCAACATAGTCTCCACCATTGTTGGGGCATTTATCATAAATGTGCACCATCGATTGTATGCCTAAGTCATAGGAGTCTGCCGCCAATGACCGGAGCCACAATGTCGCTTCATTCTGTATCTCAGCATCATTGTGGAAACGTTTTCCTGCCAGAAAACGCTTCATGAGACGGAAGAGATGAAAATCACTTGGGGCGAGGTCGGGGCCGTAGGGTGGATGGTCGAAGATCTCCCATCCAAACTGATTCAACACATTTCATGTGGCGTTGGCTGTATGGAGTCTTGCATTGTCATGCTATAGCGTAATGCCTCTTGTCAACATCCCACGTCTCTTGTTCTGGATTGCCCTTCTCAGTTTATGCAATGCCCGACAATACCGATCAGCATTTATGGTCTCCCCTTGCGGTAAAACCTCGCACAGGAGGATGCCACATTGATCCCAGAAGACAGTGCACATGATTCTTTTGACAGAGATTGTCTACTTGAATTTGGTCTTCACTGGTGAACCACTATCCGTTAATGCATTGACTGTTGCTTTGTCTCTGGTGTGGCATGCGACACCCATGTTCCATCCCCAGTGACAACATTGTCGAGAAACTTGTCCCCTTTCTCTGCGTATCGCTGTAGGAATGTCAATGCTGCAGCCAGACGTTTCATTTTGTGTTCATCAGTCAGTTACCTTGGCACCCATCTTGCACACACTTTGTGAAAACCAAGCTACCAGGAGACAATTTCATGCAAAAGCGAGCGAGACATCTGGGGGAATTGACAAGAGAGTTCTGAAATTGTGAAGCACCAGTTCTGCACAATTGCTTGCTGCACACTTTCCATCAGTTCTGGCATCACCAGGGTCGGTCGGCCACTACAGTCTTCGTCATGAATATTGGTTCATCCTCCAGTAAATTGCCTGCACCATCGTCTTACCATACTATCGCACATAATATGGTGTCCATACATGTGGCACAATTGGCGATGGATCTTTGCTTTTGAGTGTGCAAATATTGGATGACTGCATGAACCTCGCAGTTGACGGGAGACAATATTGGAGCGACCATTTTCTCCGAGCAATGTGCAATAACCACTGCTGTCGCAAGACAAACTGTACTGCATTATTCCCACATACTTCCTCTCTACCCCTGTGCATACACATTCCTATCCAACTAGTGGTGCCATCTCTGGATGCAATCGGGACTTAGTTTCTGGATGACCCTCGTATATCTTAAATATGTGGCATTTTGATTCAAAATCATACAGCCATATTTGAGAAAATCAAAAATTTTGAAAACATTTCCATGTAAAGGATGGTTTGTTGATGGGGAATTTCCTTGAAAATATATATGTCGCATCTTTAAAAGATACTGAACTTAAATATCAAGTTTGGTTATTAATCAGACTTTTCATTTTTGAGTTATCTGTTCACAAAAACACACACACACACACACACAGATTTTTCCACAAGTGCTTTTTTGGATTCAGGGGCCTGAAAACGTGTATTTCCTTCCAATGAAATCCCAATATCAAATTTTTGGGTGGAATACACTACTCTCTTCCTAGTAGGTACATGGCAGAGAAAGTAATAATGAAGATGGGTGTTCGACACAAAGACAGGTCTATTTGCTTAGCCTAAGACTGTGTGACAGCCACGACTCATCTGAGGGAGTATATGGGAACGAAGTGACATCACTTACACCCAGATTTGGACACAGGATTAAAAATCCCTTACCTCAGCCAGGAATCAGCTTTATATGCTAGCTGGGGGAGCTAACCACCACATTGTAGAAAGAGAAACTTGAGGTAAAAAAAATGATTTAAAAGTTCCTTTTATTTATTCATACAGTGACACAAGTTTTATTAATGTGTGTAAAGACATAAAGGCTTAATTTTGTGGTTAGAAAAGTGAAAGGTAATTCCAATTGAAGAGTTTGAAGGTAAAGCTGCCTGTAGAATTGTCAGAAATGTATAGCAAAATTAAAGTGTATACATACCATCATTAAGAAAATCTTCAAAATTGCGGACTCCCTGGATGAGTTCCTTAATGTGATGCTGCTTCACTAGAGTTCGACCTTTGTCTACTATTATGTACGGTCTGTAATTAAGAGAGATGGTTTACACATGGTACCACAGATTTATTCCTTTTAAAATACTAACAGAAAGAATTAATTTAGATTGCTTTAAAAAGCATAATGTGAGTAAAGCAAAACAAAGGCCTACCCTCACTAAAATAATCAAATTATTTTCTATGAAAATTTTTATTGGACAGTAAAACAACATATAAAATAATAAGCATTAAAGTTTACTTTAGCATTAAAAATATGTAATAGATTTCACTGACTGGTGTCAGTTTTGACAGAAAGCAATGCGACTAAGAAATGGGAATTTTTTGTATAAATATAAATGCTTAAAATAATGCCATTATGAAATCACATTATCTATTTTACAAGTACAAGAAATATTTTACTTAGCCTACTGACAATACACAGTAAAACTATTTCTATACACTGCTATTTAAAGCTAACTGAGCTAGAATTACACACTACTTTCTCACAAGTTTTTATAATTTGTAAAAATTAACTATTGTCAATTTAGCAGCTTTAAAACAATAAATATCATTATATGTCAAAGCAATCTTTTGTATGACAGTTACTACTGAGTAGAGTCCAATGTTAAATTATAGATATTTTAAAGCTGGGAAATAGCTTATATCTGCATATACTATTTATTTATTAACATAGCAGAAGTTGTAGCAGTTGCCGGTGGAGCTGCTGGTGAGTCGGCGGGGTCTGCGGCCGGAGTCGGCTGGAGAGCGCTGGGCTCCTCAGCGGTGGCCGGAGAAGCAGCAGCGGAAGCTTCAGCGGCGAGGCATTTCCTTCTCTTCCCCATTTCGGCGATCTCGGCGAGTGTAGAGATGTTACCTCGGCGGAGTCTCGAGGCGAAGTGGGCACACCAGTAAGGTTGGATATTAATTTCACCACTTCATTTACAGCAAGTTCTGGATACTTTTCATAAAACTGTTAAACACATTCAGTATTATTGTCTTTTTGCCACTCCATAGCGATTTTCCATGCCTATGCTTTGTAACATTAACTTATTCAGTCATATTAACTTTCAAACTGTTTGTTTTCTCACCATTCTCTCTTAGCAACCCAGTTGCATGCACTGTACAAATTATTTTTGTTAAAATTCAATAAACTGCATGTTTTTATAATTTAACTATGGTTGGTGCTTAATGTTTTGTGCTTTAGCAAAAACAAAGTTAGCTTTCAGAGCCGAATTGTGGTATTTTCCAAAGAACTATTTAGAGAGCAGAAGTGTCATACAACCATGAAGACAATGTGCTGCGGTCAAGAGTAATGAGGTTTTACTTATGTCTACTTCATTCTCCCACTGGACATAGTTTAGTCCAATTGAACCTTGTGTAAAAATAAATAAATAATAATAAATAAAATTTTGCATGATGTTTTGAATGTTTAACATTACTGATAATATAATAATTAACAAGGAAGAATCTAAACCTTTACAACCATAGTTTAATCAAAA
The DNA here is from genome assembly GCA_030765065.1 of Deroplatys truncata. NCBI lineage: Eukaryota > Metazoa > Arthropoda > Insecta > Mantodea > Mantidae > Deroplatys > Deroplatys truncata. The sequence continues at coordinate 64,248,760 of CM060988.1, read as the reverse complement.
TTAATTAAACATATTTAAGCAAATTTGATTTTCTTAGTTTTAAAAGAGTCATTACTGCAAAAATTTCTGTATTATTATTTACTAAGTAAGAACTACTTACTACAAAGAAATGCTTGTCTGTTTTTATATTCTCTGAGTGACTTGAGCACACAATTGTTCAAAAAAATTCATCTTCGATTTTTAAAGTATCATTTGTTTTCTAACACCTGATAAAATATCAGCTTCATTTTCTTGTCACTACATTGCATTATACATGTGTAAAACTTACTTTTTCTATGTGTTCATCTTTATTCAAATCATATATCTCTCCTGTTCTGCTTTATAATTTTTTAACCTAATGAGCAACTTATAACTACTAACTGCCTTGAAAGCCAAAAACAAGAATTACGTCTTATATTTCCAGAGTTAAAGGCAAACTTTGAACTCAACAATTGAATACTCAAAAATATAAATCAAACAATGTTTTAAATACATGATGACTATGGGCATGCAGCAATCAGTGTGTTCTTATATTTATTACCAACTTTGAAAAATACTTATGAAACATTAAAGGCTATGAGGGTCTAACAGAACTCCAATACCTATATTAGTATTTAATATTAAAATTGTTCATATATTTTGAAAGATTATTTACATAGTAATCCCGAGTTGAAATACGTTTAATACACATTAAAAAACTGGTATCTCCTAAAGTAATATATTTTACCTAAAAAATTAAAAGTGTAGTCCTGATGTACCCCATTTAGTTATTAGAAACTTTAACATGTTTTGTTTAATTTCCTTCAGTGTCATTTAGGTCACTCTGGCATTTTATTTCTAGAGCTTGCTGTGTCAACTTTACATAAATACTCTATGACCCCAATTAAATAAAAAACTTCCTTGTTATGTACTTGATTATTTCTTATAATGTATCAGAAAGTTAAGCAAATTATCATCACACTTCAGTAATACATTTCCTTATTTTACTTAACAATAAATACAAATGTACACATCTGTCTTAATTATACATTTAATGTGTCTGTATACTTCATTTGTGATCCTAATGGTATGTTAACTTCTCAAACAGCTGTGTTGCAACCAAAACTAATGGTGTAACAAAGTTGTGCATCAAAAATTATGAAAACTATTCACGCCACTTTCAGATGCTGCAATTTTACATCTTCTGCTGTATACACAATACACAGCAGATTTGTCCTAAATTTGAGTGGCATTTTCCAAATAGCAAGACAGTTTACATGATGGAACTAATTTTAGTTGTGCAATTCAAAGTTGGAAGGCATTTAAGCTGCATCATTGATGAATACCTTAGTTCATTAACTACAAACACAACAATCATCATTAATCTTCCTTCCCAATGTTGATTAACTTCTATAGAGCATGGAAGTGCTGGGCATGATTTGAAGATACTGTAAATTCATTTCTTCAAAGTTCCTTAGTCGACAGGCTGAAGATTGCAGGGTAATGTAATCATTATCACTCATAAAATCACGATCTACTGAAATTTTAAAGAGGTTGTTACCTTCTGGAACAGTTTCTTCCTAAGATATGTGTCATCACTCAGAAAGGATAAATAAGTTCTTTGATTTCATCGCATATGCTATAAACTGAAGCTTTTTGCCATGTGTTTACACAATATGTCACAATTTCCACACCATATCAAGGCTAACTATTCTGACATTATTGCCAACTCAAAATCTGAAAGCTAATTTTTTTTTAAAGTTTATTACTACATTATATGAGCAAATGCAATCAGTAAATAGTAAAGTGATTGGTTTTCATCAACCACTAAAACTGATTATACCCTTTCATTATAGATCATAGATTTTCAGAATTGTTTTACTTGACATACCCATGGTTTTGGACATGTTTCATAAACCAAAACTCTAAAAGTGATCATTTATAGTTAAGTTAAAATTAATTATGGAATGCTGCAACTAAGATGAGGCAGCCATTTTGTTGATTCAGTTGGAACAACTGACAGGGAAGAACAATGTAGTAAGCTATACAATAGTTATGACCCTTCAAGAATGGGAAGTTCACAGGAAACATTCTAGGCAAAGAGCATTCTAGGAAAAAAAAAAAAAAAAAAAAAAAACTATGCCTAGCACTCACTGAGGCAAATATTAGATAGAGGGGACTAATATGAGTTCATCCCTCTGTCTGTCCTTCCTTCTCTTCCCTCCCTCCCTTTCTTTCTTTGTGGGAGTTAATGAGCATGCTTCAATAGTAATATACATGAGACAGCAAGTCAAACAACCTAGAACAACAAGCCGTAACAGTGTTGTTACACATGTCAACCACCTGTTAGAGTACTTCTTAAGTAAGGCCATAGATACATGTGAAAGGGACAAGTGAGCTATGCAGGAGCTATGAAAGCCAGAAAAATCAGACAAAGATAATCAGGCTAGTTAAGAAAATGTATTTAGTTTCAATATACTGACAACTCACCTGCAAAGCCTTCCTCCATCAGAACTGATATACACACATCGGTGTTGATGCTGTGGATATATAGAGATGAAACCATTTATAAGTCCCCTTCTTCTCATTAGGCGAAATACTCTCACTAACCTTTTGTAGTCCCTGATCACACCCAGAATGTTTCCTATAAAATAATTATGCTGAATTATATATTTTGTATTAAAAAGTTGCAAAGGATTTTGATGGATATTAAAAATATACTCTGTATGCTAGTTTTCATGAGAGAGGGAGGAGAGGGTGAGGGGGAATAAGATACAGAGTGGGAGAGGGAGAGAAAGAGAGCATAACTTTAAATTATATTGTCGGGAGGGCTATTCAAAAGAAAGATGTAGAAATTCCAAATTTCAAACTTAAGTTATATAACTTTTAAGGATGCAAGGCAAAGGTTTTCAAAGTTTTCCTCCCCTTTCAATTTGTGCTTTACATGAACATTTTTTGGAAATTTTTATTTCCTCAAAAATATCTACTCATCCAATAGGAGAGCAAAGTAAGTTTTGGTATTCATATAAAGTCAACATATACTAGCAATTATATAAAGTTCAACAGTTTATAATAGACCTGAATTAGCTTATTGTATTCAACAGCCTAGCACACAGAATATTCCTCTTACAAAGATTGAATATAAAGGAAATTCACACAAATAACAAATATGGATGTCTTCAAAGTGTTTAATATGAACACAATAGTTAAACTAATCAACAAGTTCAAAAAACAAAACAGTAATTGAAAGCATTACCACACTGACACAGAAAAACCAGCAAGTAAATACACCAAGTTCACTTATCTTCCACTGGCTGATCACACATTCAAAAAAACTTTCAACAAACATAAGTTCTTAATATAGAGTCAACTGAAAAATTCAATGCCATAGCCACCAGGATTTTAACACGGTCCTCTCGCTCTTCGTGTGGTTGCTCTAACTATTGAGCTACTGTGGCAACATGCCGGTGGGACACTGAATTCCCCAATTGACTTAAATTGTCCCACAAGTATGCTGTTACAGTAGCTCAATGGTTAGAGCAATCGCAAAGAGAGCGGGAGGACTGTGTTCCAATCCAGGCTGTGACATTGAATTTTTCAGTTGACTCTACATTAAAAACATGCCAAGACCAGGCTAAGGTCTCTGAAAAGTATAATTAATTTCAATTAATCATATATATAAAATAATTAAAAAGAAAAACATAAGTTCGTCTTGGCACTCCAAAACATACACAATATAAAGAATTTATTAAGAAAACCATGAAAATAGAATTTATATGAACCATATACCTACATCACTAAAATATTCTTACTTGAACGTGTTTCGGGAGACGGTTTGTTCCCATCATCAGCATGTTCTCAACTGATGTTTCCGGTCATCGTCTGGGGGATGTGTGTGGCTAGTGGTGTTCTCTGGTGCTGGGCTGATGAACCTCCAAAGGCTGCTGGGTGGCGGCAGTTCGAAATTCATTAGGTGATTCCGTCAGTTGAGAACATGCTGACGATGGGAACAAACTGTCTCCCGAAATGCGTTCAAGTAAGAATATTTTAGTGATGTAGTGTAACAACCCTCAACTCTCTTTATTTTAAATGAAAAATTCTTCTCCTGGTCGATAACTGCCCTGCTCATTCTGTGCATAAAGCTTGTGTTTTTACCTCCAAATATCACTTCACTTCTACAATCTATGGACCAGGGAGTTATAAACTCTCTGAAAATGCAGTACAGGAAACTTTTCAAGTGATGAACATGTTGCAAAAAGTCGAAGAAGATAAAGAAACAGTTTTCAACATTCTTGATGCAATTTTAACGACATCGGAAGCATGGGAAAATGTAACTCAAAAGACAGCTGCCAATGGTTTTAAACATGCAGGATTCAGAGATCTTTCTTCACCATCCCACAGTGAAGGCGACACTTTTCAGCACCAGCTGATGGTGCTGATGATGGTGAGGATGACATTCCCCTGGCAGAATTAGTGCAAGAACTTTGTCCATCTTTGTCAACTTGTGAAATAGAAGACTTTGCCCAGGTAGACAATAATCTTAGTGTACGCCTCAATGAGTGAAGAAGAAATTGTAGCTGACATCCAAAGCCAACAGGTGATTGATGAGCATGAAAATGAGCAAGAAGAAAGTTTGCTGTGCTATCACTTAACGAAGCTCTACGTGCAGTGAAAACTACACAAACATTTCTTATTTTCAAAGAAGAGTTTAATACAAATGACAACAAGGCTTTAAAAGAATGCATCATCAAATGCAAAATGCGTACACACATCTTAAAGGCAAACAATGATAACTGATTACCTTAAGTAGGAGTATACTTTAGTATGAGTCACAGTATTGTATTTTAAAGTTAAAGCAACTGTTAAAAAACTAAACACTGTCTTTGCTGTGATTGTAGAAAACTGAAAAATTAAACTCCAATACGTGTTATTTTTTCAAAGTACAGAAATGGAATAACAGTGTATTCATTATTGATGTTTTGTGGTTATGTGGGTTGGATATGTTTAATGTGTTAGGTACAGTGCATCACATTGGTATAACACTTTAAAGAGAAGCATAGGAGAAAGTGTAGGCCTTTGTGTAACTTATGTATAGAAAATTGTCTTTTCATTTTGGTACTGTTGATTAATTTTTGTAATACAGTAACTGGAATGAAGTTGTGTCATTCATGATTATTATACTATACAGCACTTACAGTAAGTTTTAAACATGCTCAACATTGTATGTCATTCATTATCTAAGACTGTGTTCGACATTACTGAATAATTTACATTGTTGCTGCTTCTTTCCTCTCTTATTATAGGTTATATTTTGCTGGCATGTTATTGCTGTACGTACTGCATAAACATAAGAAAAACTCCTCTTCTGTCCCTCTCCACAAATACTGTGTTGTAAATACTGTATTTCTGCTACTTTTTGAAGTTTTAACTCTGTGGCAGCCTAAAATTTACAGCTATGAAATTTTTTGCAAAAAGCAAAAAAACAAAGCAAGCATCTGTTTTTACGACTATCATCTATAACAACAGTAAACCATTGGTCCCATCAACGTTGTATAACCGGTTTCGACTGCATCTGCATTACATGAAACAATGTACCCAAAAAGTAGTGGAATCACACAGTGAAGCAATTAATAAAATACACTTGATGAAGCGTGAGCTCATGATACATGTTCTGCAAAATAAATAGGTGAGTGAAGCTAGTAAGTGTTTAGGTTGACTCCCCTTTCACCAAGTATATTTTATGAAACATTGTGTTTACTCTTTCTTCGAGATGCTCTGACATTTATACTTTTCATACTCTGCAGAGGATAGAGAATGAATCTTATTAAAGTAAACTCCCTTCAGTGTTAAGAATTGATCCTAGGACCTCCGGGTTTTTTTTAGCTTGCATGCAGGATATTAGACTTAGAAGTGGAGAAATACTTATTTTTAATTACCACTTTAACCTGCCCATCAGCAACCCTTGGCTGCCATTGTTTATATTCTTTGTACTAATATGGTTGGAGTGCACATAACTTGAAGTCAACTGCTTAAGAATTACTTTGGCTTGGGGTAGTTTTTTTTTTTTTTTGCTCCCTTTATATTGTTATTATTACATGATGATTTTGCGGTGAGTGTTGTAGAGACTCTTTTCTTGTATCTCAGGGTCGAGTTAACAGGTAGATCTCTGGGAGTCTGCTACTGCTAAGATATAGTGCGGTAGAAACTTGTTGAATTTATTTATTTGCTGGTTTACAAACTCATTCCCTCACACTTGCAATCAATTATACGTATACACAGCACATAACATTAAAAAATGAAACAAAACTTTAACATCAGCCATTAATGCCTGCACCGGCCACCTACTATGGTTTGGCGTCACACTCCTACACTCTCACAAAGACAACTGCTAACAAAGCTTGGCTTCACTTTTCAAACTTCGTGTCTTTTTTATTGCTTACCACCCTCTAGGCAGTAATTGCTCTGTTTGTCTAAATTTTAAATAGGTTCCCATAGTAACCTGCCTTCTACTCACATATTTGCTCTCTTAGGGTCAACAATGATCACTTCCATGGCTTTATATAACTCCTACTAATTATGTTTTTTATTATTTAATTTAATCTTTTCCTTTCCTATATTCTTTTCTTCTCATGTTCCAAATTTACAGTAATTAATTATTTCTCCCCATTACAATTTTAAGTTATGTTACTATGAAATTAAAATAAACATTACAACAATAATAATAAATATGAACACACTTTAAGATTCCAATTAACATATAAATATTTGCATGTTCATAAGTAAGCCTGTGAGATTATGTAGCTTTGAATTCCGCTTCAACCTGGTTACAAAGAGATATCAGTAAGACGTTCATATTGGAGGCGTATAATACTTAATGGAACTGTCAGATTCTTACAGTATTTATGCTTACCATTCAAGAAGACCATGTACACCTGAGGACTATTGATTTCCTCTCCACCCAAAAGATTCACATCTTCCACACCAACATTAAAAGCCAATCGGATTATAGGAGCCTCTTCTACTTCTGTTGTTATATGAGTCATCAAAGCTAAGTTTTTCACAAGACCACAAGCCTGCAAGGTTCAGAATATGGATTAATCATGCATACACCTGCAGTAGTCTAATAAATGCCATATTTGCTTAATGTACTGAAAACTATTATAAGAATGAAAAACAATAACCAATTACAAAATGTATGTAATCGTATATAATACATATATATGGAGCAAGTTTTAAATATGTTTAATGTTAATAGTTATCAGCTTCCCAGGTATTCTGTACGCTATAGAAACAGTGCTCATGTATGAATTTATACACCACATACCTCTCCTTCAGGAGTGTCAGATGGACACAGCATTCCCCACTGAGAAGGTTGCAGAGATCTTGGTCCAGATACCTTTCTTGTTTTCTCGAACTGAGAGTTGACTCGAGTCATCATACCAAGAGCTGATATGAACGATAATCTAGAGAGGACTTGAGTCACTCCATGTCGCTCCATTTTAAATCTTTTGATTGTCCAGTTACCCTGTGAATAAAAAGCATTGTCAATATTAATGCTCCACATTTTCTTTTTAATAATTTTGTTTTATGAAACAAAAATGTGTCTGTTATCCTTAACTAGAAGAGGAGTTTGCTATTACAATTAAACATTTTTATCCCATTTAATTTACAAGATGGTATCCAAAATATTTGGGACTAGTGTTGCCATCTGCTCAAAAACTTAACTTGGTAGTTTTCACTACAGATTGCACTTACATTTGCAACTACCTCCTTGAATGTTGCTGGTGTTACCTGGTTAGTCACAGGAAAATACATATACATTTATTTTGTTTATTTTGAGCTAATAGTCAACAGCTCCTTACAAGGAAAGACACTATTAAAACTGAACTTCCTTCACTAGCATGTTATACATTACGAAACAATTAGTGCCTCAATTTGCACACTGAAGATTTCTTATCTTACAGTTTTCTTGTCACGGACCCTTCAGAGCTTATCACATCTTTGTAAAATAATTCATTGATCATTTGCTATGGCTTTGATACACTGCATTCAGATAGTTTATATTTATTAATTATTCCGTATGTTTTGACTCAGTTTATCTTCAAATGTTTTAACCCATGATGCATTTTGACACTGGAGAGAAATACAAGATATAAAAATAAAATATTAAAAAACTACTTACAGTAGATATAGCATGAACAAGTCCATTTGTGATCTGATCTTGCCTCATGTGCTTCACAATGTCAAACTGTGCAGCTTTGATTTTAGGAATGTTTTTATCAGCAATCATTTTTAACTGAAATTGAAAAACAAAAATTACATCATCTCTTTACAAGTTTACTTAATATATGTCAAACATACATGAGTAATAACTCTCTTTATTTTCAGCTAAGATACTATAGTTCGATAGTCATTGGAAAATTGCTTTCTCAACTATACAGAAAAATATAATAAGTTCCTTTTTGGGTTATGAAGTAGGATGTTTTGTAGCAATTAGATAACAAAATCAGTACTATGTTTTATTGCACCACTGATATAGTTCTAGCAATTTTGGAACATAACCAAATTTGTTTTCCCAAGCCATTTTAAACAACTTTAAACATGCAAATTGTAATTACAGAATGGACATTAACTGAACAAATATTTAAAGCCACTTACCTCCCAGTTAAATCTCTTGAAAAGATCTTCAAACATAAGAGCCAGTAATGATCCAGCTAGTTCCAGTCTCTTGTTACCATAATAATCTCTATCATCTATAACTTTGGTGTCACCCTGAGCTTGAATTACACGACGTACCATCAGAGCTGTGTATGTTGCTTTCATCTTAAAATTGAAGTTTTCCACCTGAAACATTCATCAAGTCTTTAACACGTTTTGCTTATTAGAAGAGTTCTGTATACATTGTGTAGGATATGGCAATATAAAAAGTCTTGCTGAGATAGCTTTATAGTTCTTAGGAATGTGTATCGTTAAAATAGGCAAGGTTTGGGATGGTATGAGCACATATATTTACAATCTAGTTCTCCTTAGAATATCAGATGTAAAACTTTATATCAATGATTTTATTTTTTTTAAGTTTAGCATCCTTTTAACCGGTTAGGTCACATCAAATGATGAATGAATGAAAATGGGTGAAATAATGCTCAAATGAACCCAGGATCCATAGAGCTTAAAGTTACCCAACATTCATCTTTTCAAGATAAGGGAAAACCTCAGAAAAAACCGTATCTGGGTAACTCACCCTAACCGAGGTTTGAACTCAGGATCTCTTGAATGTGAGGCAGAAATGCTAACCCCGCACCATACAGGCAGGCATTAACGATTTGCTAACACTTAATATTTAGTTCCATATAATAAAAGAGGCAGTCAAAGTTTGTATTATTGGTGACAATGATGGCACTGTCCTCATGAAAAGTCAGTCGTTGAGATATTACTATATGCTCTGCTACTGCAAAATGCTGCTAGAGAGTGAAATCCGAACAATCACGTAATATTATGAAATTGGAAGCTTGAGCACTCATTCATTTCCTGCTTTTGAAGCAAAACATGCCAAAGATACTGAAGTGGTTGATCTGTATGAGGAGAATGGTCCAAAGTACAACATTGTGTACAAGTGCTGCAGACACTTCAATGTGGAAAAGTGAGACTATATGATGAGCCATGAAGTGGTAATTCATTTCTTGGTGAGGAATAGCCAGAGAGTATTGTGAAAGAGGAGGAAGCATATGGCCAGATTTATCAATGAATCTACAAGATGGAACTATGTCATAAACCTTCTAGCTGTGGTCCATAATTCCTTAGACTACTAACAGCAATCTTGATCAACAGGATTTTTAAATTACCCTTCTAGATAGTTGTAAACTAAGTGCCATTTCTGAAATGTTTAACCTGGGGCCAGGAATTGGTAATCTTCATTGCATCAATTTCACCTATATTTCATAGCATATTGATGTTAGAGCTTTCTGTACTGTGTGAAAGCGTGTTAAATAACTATGGGACAAAAGTAAGTACTAAGGTTAAAGGTATTATTAGGTTGTCTCATAAATATTGTTGGTTTTTTAATTGGGTTTATATTGTACAAATAATGCTTTTATTTTTATCAATACTATTTATAGGGTGCTATAGTAATTGTTTCATATTGTTAACATACTGGCAGCCAGCAGTTGATAATACAAGATTTTAAAATGGAGGCAACAAAGTTTGAGGTTAGAATCCTTCTGAAGAACTATTGGAAACAAAATTATTAAGCTGCTGCTGCGGCTTGAAGAATATGTGAAGTTGAAGCTGAAGGCGTCGCTAGTGAGAGTAGCATAATGATGGTTCCAGCGTTTCAATAATGGAGATGAAAACATTAAACATTTACAACATTCTGGAAGACCAAGTTATGGAGTACTGAAAATACATGCAGAGTTTTGAAAGAAAATTCACAGACCACAGTCGGAGGTTGTCAGAAGAACTTGGTGCTTCAAACAATACCATACATTGCTATATTACGACACTTAAAAAATCGTTCAGAAGCTGTAATTTTGTACCAAATGAACTGAAACCTGATCAAGCTCAAGCTCAAGGTAGAGTGGATATCTGTCATCAGCTTATCGCTAATCCCTGGAATGATAGATTTGTCAGGAGAATTGTCACATGTGATGAAAAGTGGGCGTATTACTGCAACCCTGACATCTCGAAACAGTGGCTCAATACCCATTAGTACACAAATATTGTTGTTAAAAAAAATCAGTTAGGCCCCAAAATAATTATATATGTCTGGTGGAATTTTGAAGGTATGATTCATGGTAATTTGCTCCAAATGGATGTGCATCTATGTGGATCTTTATTCTCAACAACTGGAATGAGTTCGAGTTTGGAGACAGAGGTACCCGGCATTAGTTAATAGAAACAGAGTTCTCTTGCAGCAGGACAATGCAACACCTCATACAGCTCAAAGAACAATGGACAAAATTCAGGAATTGAACTGCTACCACATCCAGCATATATGCTTGACCTTGCAACATCAGATTACCCTCTGTTTAGATCCATGGCCCATTTTCTATGTGAAAGAAATTTTGAAAACACTGAAGCAGTTGAAATGGGTATCAACAAATTCTTTGAATCAAAAACCAGAAACTGGTACCGTTGCAGGATAGCAAACATCGTTGAAAGGTGACTCAGGACTAAGAATCCAATGGTCGTTACTTTAAGATTAGAATCATTTCCTGTAATAACACATTTGAAATAAGGTTTTGCTTAAAAATTGACATTACTTATGAGACATCATCTATATGATTGAAAACTTACTCAAACATTACAATTGTTTCATCACATTTTACATAATGTACAACATTTTTGGTATTTGGAAGACTATTGGGTGGAGGTTAAGAAAATCATAAATGGAATATCCACCAGTAGTTTGTACCCATTCCCATGAATATCAGGGGATTTTTCATCCATTTTAGGAACATCATGGGGCTATTGGAGATTAAAATTAAATTAAGTTTTAATTATGAATTTCGCAATGACAAACAGCATTGTATGCAGCTTCAAAGAAGGGTACATAGCTTTACAATCCAAGTTTCATTGTAGCAGACTGAATTAAATGTTGTTCTGGATTTTAACTCATAGAAAAATGTATTTTGCAATAACTGTTAATAGTGCCCAAAACTGAATAAAGAATGAAATGGTACACAAGAGGTAACAGCATACTTTTGTTTGTTTTTTAATATCTATAATTGCAACTTGAATGCAAGATAAGGAGGTACTCTGTTTTATATATTTGATTTCACTATGGTGAAATTAATGTGAATGTTCTTTACAGATACTAAGACATATTTGACAGGAAATTTAAATGACTCTAGCTTGTTATTTGGCTCATAAGTCAGTTTAATTCAACTCATAAAACACCACTTTTATTCATATACGAGGTCTATTCAAAACATTCTGGAACTTTGTCCACAACATTTTTCTACACTTAGCTTTTACTTATTGTGCATGGTCTCCTTCGAAATACTCTCCTTCACAATTCGTACACCACTCCCATGCCATTTCCACCACTCCATGCCCAGAAGCAGTCTTGGTACATCTCTTTCTGGATCACATGAAATGCCGTCTGCAAATTTTCTTTTATCTTGTCTATCGTTGCAAATCTTCGTCCTTTCAATGGGGTTTTCAACTTTGGAAATAAAAAAAAAGGTCTGCAGGGGCCAGGTCTGGAAACTATCCATCACTGATAATGATATAATTGAATTTAAATAATTCCAATTAAGAAGATGTGTTGATCAAGTAAAAGCTGCTAATTGCAGTAGTCAAAATAATTAATATTTATAAAGGACCTTTACGACAAATTAATGAATAACTATCCATGATGGATAGTTTCCTAAAGAGGTGCCAAAAACTTATGGACAACGATGGTGGCCAGTTTCAGCAATTCCTTTCATAAAGTTAGTAAGTAAAGCCTTTAAAAGTAGTTTTAAAAATGTTGTATGGTTTCATCCGCGTCTTTCTATGATAGCGGCAGACGGCAACGAGCGCCGAGGACACGGACAGGAAAAACACTGCACAGCTGATTCATAGTTTTTTGGCTCACTCTGTAGTTACATACTCTGGGAATAACAAACTGCAGTGTGAGCGATGGTCCTGGTGCTTGAAAAATCCGAAAGTAATAGTTCGTAAGGTGTGCATGAATAGTGAATGGGTACTTGATAAATATCATGCACAATATTTTGTGTATTAAGATGAAGATGGCTGACCACTGGACATCCTACTTACTCAGTTTTCAGCAAAAACAGTTGAAAGTTGCAGCAGTGCCAGGTGAATTCTTAAGAACCTTTTGAACATCATGGTGTGGCATTTATTGTATTTCTGGGGTTACTTTGGTACACATATTAGTTAAGCATTCATATGTTGGTATGAGTGTTAGTTGTGACATGGAGTTGCTGACGGCCAAACAAGTTTTTTGTAACCGAGTTAGCGCTCTCTCTTTAGAGCAAGCAGTGAGTCAACATGAGTGGGAGAAACCATCCTCACTGGAGCAAAGGTAACATCGTGCATTGCTTCTAAATTTTCCTTTATATAATAAATAGGACATCTTAGTTTGAAATGTGCTGATCTTTTGGCAGTACAAACTATTCCCTTTTAGTTCCTGTGGTCAAAATCCTTTAAAATCTTGGGATGGGTTTGCTATGGCCTAACATGTGGTAGGCTTCGCTCCCAATGTCACATAGTTTGTGTTGAAATTTATAAAGTATTCCCAGACTTTTAGGCTCTACCACTAGGTATTCTTAGAAGTGTGACAATATCACTGATAGGTATTGGGTATATCATCATCCTGAGATGAAGTACCTGATCAAGTAATGGCAACATGCAGAATCATCACTGCTAGAAAATGCTAAGTCATGAATTACATTAGAGAGAAGTCATTTTTATTTAGAACTGCAAGATGTGCAAAATTGTGAGAATGTGGGAGGGTTATTTTGGAGCTGTATTATTGGACCTATAGTTATCTTTTGAAGTGTTTCTTTCTCAGAATCATTCAAAAATAATTTTTACATGATTTCTTTTCCACCTCTAATTGGATCTCACATCTTAGGTCCACAATAACTTGAAAATTACTTTTAGTTTTAGAAGCACCATTGTCAAAAACATCATTAAATAAACTTGGGGAAGAATTACGAAGATTGTCAATTACAGGGGAACTAAAATTTACAATCTTGGATTAAAATGCTGAGGTCTTTATGTATTACAAAATCACTTAATGCTACATTGTTCTTGACTCCCACATACAATCATAAAACAAGTCCTAAGCACTTTAGAAACCATCTCAAATACTACTCACTGTCAGACTGACAGAATATTTACAGTGGAATCTCATTAACACGTTTTCCCGTGTATGACGTTGAATCATAAAAGTTCCAATACCAAATGTAATAAATAATGTTTGTTTAGTATGCTTTCTCGCTCCCACTTACTATGTTCGAAGTTTGACTCCTCATTTGCTATTTTGGCCAATTCTTGATCGGTCCAATGGGGGTAGGCATTTACTATGTTCGAAGTTTGATGTCCACATTTATCAATTTGGTCAATCCTTGGTCAATCCAGTCGGGTGTAGACCGGCAGCCAATGACATGTATGTATATATTTGTGTGATGCGATTTATGTGGGTGGGATATAAAATGCTTTAGCTTGACGTGGTAAATGCCGACGACAGTTTCTATTGTTGAGTGTTGACAAAAGATATGTAGATTATATTTTAATTTTTCATCTGCAATGGAGAAAAAGAAAGTGCGGCAAATAACCAACAGTGAAAAACCGAAAATCCTTGAGAGTCGTGTTGATATAGCATGGAAGTTAAACATTCCTCCATCAGCCATAAACACGATTGTCAGCAAACATAATCTGATTGAAACTGCTTTTGAAGAAGGAAAAAATGCTAAAAGAAATATCATCCTGGCCAGTTCCCAGAATCAGATGTTCTACTAAAGTGGTTTACACAAGCAAGAGTTTCAAATAAGCCAACAGACGATACTGTGGTTTGAGCTCAGGTGACACATTTAGCACAAAAGATGGGACTGGATAATTTCAAAGCGTCCAATGGCTGGATTGAAAGATTCAAGAATCGACATGACTTGTTTACAGATGTGTGCGAGATTGACACTACACTGTGTGAAAATATAGAAATGTGAAAAAATACAACGCTACCATCAATTTTGAAACTATAGCCCTGACGATATTTATAATGCAGATGAAACAGGACTATTTTTCCATTTTTTGCCAGACAAAACTCTGGATTTTAAGGGCACAAAGTGTCACGATGGGAAACTTAACAGGGAGAGGATTACAGTTTTGATGTGCTGTAACGAAAATTGAACAGAGAAATTGATACGGCGGGTTATTGGAAAAGCACGTGGTCCGCGATGCTACAAGAATGTGCAATGTTTTCCATGTAAGTACACTTCCAACATAAATGCCTGGGTAACTTCTGTGGTATTTGAACATTTCTTACGAGCATGGAGCATAAGACTGGGCATAAGAAACAGGAAAATTACACCCTCATTGATCAGAGTGCTGCTCATCCACCAACTGTTTCAAATTTAAGAAACATAAAGATCATTTTCCTCCTAGCAAACTGCACAAGCAAGCTACAACCTTTAGATCAAGGCATAATTTGGTGCATGAAGCAAACGTATCAGAAGAGGCTAGTACACAGAAGGTTGGCTGCACTGAAATCAACTGTCTTAGATGCCTCTTTAGGACTGCCAGGATTCTGTGACACAAGATACCATTAAGAACTGTTTTAATAAAACTGGCTTTCACCGGGTTCTTGGTGATGACATCAGTCTGGAAGATGAGTTCTTCGAGAGTGAAGAATGGCACCAAATAGCAAATGGTGCTGGCGTGTCTTTTGAAATATATATAAACACTGACTATGAAATTCCAATGTGTGAAACAGCAACAAGAGAAGAAATATTTGAACAAATGAAAGAAGCGTTAGTGAGAGATGAAAGGATGAGTCAGATCCTGAGCCAATTCCTAGTGTCAGAAGTGATGGAGGCAATGGACGTAAAGAAGCAATATGTGTGTAGTTTCAAAATTGATGACGATGTAATGACTACTAAACAAGATAGACAGTAAAATTTTGGTATTAAAACCAACAAAGCAATCTACCAGAGATATGTAATTCAAATCAGTGTAAATAGTGTCCATATTTCACATCAATTTGGGAGGTAAGATGTATTATTAGATTTTATTACATAAATATGTTCTTAAATTGCAGATTTTGTATTTTCATTAACACATTTTCCCGTCTATGACGTCCAAATCCTTGGGTCCCTGCAAAAACATACTAACGAGATTCTACTATATCTCTATTCTGACATAACTTTATGTGCAAAATCTAAAGGAATTAATGACACTCATTTGCATTCTCTCCATTAAGTTATAGTGGTCTTTTGTAAATGCACGTATTACTGGATGTATGAGTAAAAATTACTTGGAAGACATACCGGAACATGAGCAAGAACAGTTGTTGCTAAAATATCCCTTGCATCATCTATAGGAGATTTCTTGGGAGCTCCAGCAACAAAAAACCTCTTCTGTTTGGCTTTTGAGCCAAGATATCTGTAAAGATGTAAAATGATAGATGAAAATACAGAGAGAGACAAAAGAAATTACTATGTTACAGATATATTTTGGATACATTTACAGTACTACTTGTATACACTTTAAACCTTTTGAATGCTGGGCAAGTAAAATTGCACATGTACGTTCTTGCTTCATTAACGTTGCTTTTTTCTAAACCTATGAATAAATTATATTTAGCTATGCCTATAACTATTATAAGCAATATATACATGCCAAATATTGCTTATTACAAGGATAAATACAATCTCTTCGACATTAAAATAATGAACTAATGGTTGGAGCTAAAGGCACTATTCCTGCATCCTTTCCAGCTACTGTTGTCACTTATCAGATCATTGTTACCAGTGTTATTAAACACACTGTGTCAATTTTAAAGCATTATTATATAGTCAATGGTAATTTCACATATTTTCCTTACTTTGATTATGCCCTCTTAAGTACATGTTACCATTTTTATTACTTTCCCTACTACGTATAGTAAGTAAGGGAAGTATTGTATTCCACCCAAAAATTCGATACCAAGATTTCACCGGAAATAAATGTTTTGAGACACCCTGAATCCAAAAAAAGCAATTTTAGAAACATGTCCGTGTGTGTGTCTGTCTGTCTGTGAACAGCATAACTCAGAAACGAACAGTCGGATAAACACCAAACTTGGTATTTAGGCTCAGTATCTTCCAGAGATGCGACACGAAGGTTTTCAAGAAAATCCCCCCACCCCAGGTTACCCTTTACATGGAACATTTTTCGAAAATTTTAATTTTCTCAAAAATGGTTCTTAACGATTTTGATTAAAATATCATATGTTTAAGATATTTTCATGGCAAATGAAATGTATATCTCGAATTTTCTGGGAATGTCTCCAAAAGTATTCATTGTGAACGACTTTTGCATAACTGGTAAACCATAAGAGATAGACAAACTTTTACTACACAAAAAATATAGATCACGTTAAAATACACAATTTATGTCATATACATTTTTTTTGATGAGTGAACCATTTTCGAGATATTGCTTGTTATTCCCTTAAATTTTCCAATACTTATACTTTTTCTCAAATTCGTTATTCATTTTTTTTATGTCCTGGACATGCAAAGAGAATGGAATGCGCCACATAGCAACCAGCGCTTAAAAGATTTGGCTATCGCTTATAACCCACCATATTCCCCTTGCATCTACAAGAAAATTAGCAATAAGATTGACATCTCGATATCTCGATTAACATGAAGCATATGGAGAATAAGGGTTTGTAAAAATAGTTTGTACAAGAGTAGAGAAAGTCATGTGAGTGTAACACAACAGATTTTTTTCTCTGCCACCTACCTATAGTAGATATGAGGAACTATTGTATTCCAACCAAAAATTTGATGCAGAGATTTTACTGGAAATACAAGTTTTGAGGCACCTGAATCCAAAAAAAATGGAATTTTTAAGATAAGGACCAGGTGTGTGCACCTGTGAACACAATAACCAATAAATGAAAATTCAAGTAGATACTAAACTTGCTATTTAAGTTCAGAATCTTCCAAGAATGCAACACAAATATTTCCAACGAAATCCCCCAACCTCAAACTACCATTTACATGGAAGATTTTTCGAAAATTTTAATTTTCTCAAAAATGACTCTCATGATTTTGATTAAAATGTCATATGTTTAAGATACTTGCATGAAAAATAAAGTGAATATCTTGAATTTTCTGGGAATAGTCTCTAAAGCCCTCTTCATTTGAAGGAATTTTGTATTTTGTGTAACTGCTAAACCATAAGAGAGAGATGAAACTGTACTACACACAAAATGTAGATGTCTTTAAAACACAAAATTAAATTTCAAATAGCTTTTTGGTGGCAGTAGCCATTTTCGAGATATCCGTTGTTATTGGTTTGAATTTTCAATATGTTATGGTTTTTTAAGGTGCTGTCGCTTTTCAGTTATTTCTTGTGATATCATGGAAAAACTATGGAATTTCCAGGTCAGCATATAGAAATCTGGTTTTTAAACATCTATCGATCTGGTTCCTCTATTCCCCTTGTACCTTCAATGAAATGTGTAATGAATCTATTTCTGCAAAGACTTATCTCAATTAGCATGAAGTAGGTAGTAAAATAAGCTTTCATGAGAATAGTTTATGGAAGCTATATAAAAATAAACTATAGCAGCTAGAAAAAGTCATGTGAATGCCACACATCAGATTTTTTTAATGCATTGCACTGCCTTCGTACTTAATTGAATCTATATATATATATATGCATATTACACTTATTCTGTTTCTTTTTACAGCACTTACATATGTATACAAGTTGTTCAAATTTATACTATATATTCTTTGTTGAACTGACAACCCTAAAATTAGGGAAACAGAAAGCAAAAATAAACTTATTTTACTATATACTGTGACTCTGTCCAGTTTTTCCAACTTTCACTTTTCACTGTCACAGTTTGGTTTTTATGTCATTGTTTCATTTTTATGTAGTTCACCTTCACTGGGAGTTCACTTCACCAATGTCACTTCACTTAGATGAACTAGTTCAATTCTCCAATGCTTCACTTCCTTCGTGATGCAGCCTCTTCATGCCAGATGGTTCACTTCACTCGGGAGTCGAACAAGTCCTTCACAAACGTCACTATGCGGTAACACTCACTGCAAGTCATAGAAGCATTAACCAACTCACTTAGAGAATCGCTCTTGATGTTGCACCACAAAAGCAGTTGCTAACTCACTCGCACACTGACTCAAAACTCTCTCGCACTCAACTCACAACTGACTGATGGTACTGCTTTGCGAGTCAAAATGCACTGACTCACAACTCTACTCTGTCGCTCTTGACTCGCTTTTAATTCATGACTACCTGCGAGAGCGCTCATTTATATAGGCAGTGGAATCTTTCACAGAAAGTTCTCGAACCTTCTAAAACTATTTTGGCACATTTTCTGGAGGAGGGGAGGAGATAAAACTTCCAGAAAGTTGTAATTATCTCCCAACAGCGCACCTGGTGTTTACGCTGGCAAGTGGTGTTATTGTTGTTTATTCGGACCACTTTGATGTCAACCTCTCAATAACCTTGGACCATAGCCACTGTGTCATAATATATAACCCCATCCTTGTAATGTAAATAACTTATTCCCACATATCCAAGCTAATACTCAGGCATTACAAGTTGAATTTGGGACATGTTTGCTTCACTTACTCTGTGCTGTAATGTTCATGCAAGGCCGATAAGAAGTAGTCGATGCACAGAATGTCACAAAAACTTTAAAAAAAAAAATAAATAAAATGCCGGGGCCATTATAGAATGCATTGGAAGTAAAGTACCACCAAAGGTAAAAGGAAATGAGCAAGGATTTGAAGCAGCTTTAAATAAGAGTAACCATCCATACAACCCCAAAATTACTGAATATATTAACATTCAAATGTAGAAACAGATATATATTACAATTGAAGCACATTGCATTTAAATTTATCCTTCTCACACATTTGCCATTTTGAAATGAAATTTAACACGCGATAATATGATATAAACTTGCTTCCATGAGATTTTAAATGCCGCTCCACACACTACAATAATTTAGAATTTTACTTACACCCAAAGTATATGATATGCATAATTTAGACAAGGCTGAAAAGTGTGGAGATGTCTGCTCCCAGACACGAAGCTCAATAAAAGTCCTTCCTCGCTGGTCATAGAGAACTGTCGCAACTCTTCTTCCTCGGAACACATCGCTCGGGGTGCACCAGGAAGGTCAGGTGATGACATGGAGACAGCACAAGCGCTACCTATACTGGCAGAGAGGACGCAACCTGGCGAGCGCTGTAGAAACCTGGTGCAGATTTCTGATGTTAACCAGGCTGCTGGCGTAATGACAAGCAGGGGCCAAAAATTGTAGTTCATGATTGCAGGTACATAAAAGAACTGCGGCCATCTCTGCAAAAACAGCCACTCGATGAAAGAAGAGCCACAATTGGCTCAATGCTTAAAGACTGAATCTTACCTTCACTGTTGCAAAGCTTCTTAATACATTAAATGCACAAGCTATTTGTTGCACATAATGCTGACAAGTGGATTCATGCCTTAAGGGTACTGGTGGGCCTTACTGACACTTCACTTAATAAATGCTGATTTTAGTTCTCACATGATACAGAGTGATTATTTTCAGCGTCATCTTTTCCTTTTTGTAGTAGTGTTTCTTGATGGAGCTGCATTAGGAACAGTAATTCAAATGCTATTTTACAACAAAACATTGTATAAAAATCTTATGTATCGCATTCACATGACTTTCTCTACTCACACTTACAAAATCT
This sequence comes from Deroplatys truncata, assembly GCA_030765065.1. Taxonomy (NCBI): domain Eukaryota; kingdom Metazoa; phylum Arthropoda; class Insecta; order Mantodea; family Mantidae; genus Deroplatys; species Deroplatys truncata. Next base: position 64,228,373 of record CM060988.1, on the reverse strand, counting down.
TATTCTTCTGCCTACTACTTGTTAGTCTCGATAAACTTTCAATACACATTTACACATTTTGTTGTGGGATACACTAAGTAAAGCAATAGTTAAGATTTTTAAAGCATGTGTCACTATTTGATGGCCTTGAAATTCCATGCTCTTTGCATGACCATAAGAAGGGGCGTGGGGGGAGGGGTTAAGAGGGACTTACAGGTTAAAAGAAGTATAAATGAAAATTCAAACCAATAACAAGAAATATCTCGGAAACAGGTAACTCCACAAAAAATGTTATTTGTTGTAAATTATGTGCTTTAACAAGATCTACATTTTTGTGTAGTAAGATTTTGTCTGTCTTATGGTTTACCCATTATACAAAAATCATTCCTAATGAAGAGGACTTCATAGTCTATTCGCAGAAAATTCAAGATATACGTTTTGTCATGTAAATATCTTAAACACACACCATTTTAATCAAAATTGTTACAACCATTTTTGAGAAAACCAAAACTAACAAAAACTTTTCCATGTAAAGGATAGTTTGGGGTGGAGGCACATTCTTGAAAATCTTCATGTCATAACATCCTTGGGAGTTCCTGAACTAAAATACACTACGTGATCAAAAGTATCCGGACACCTGACTGAAAATGACATATAAGTTCATGGCGCCCTCCATCGGTAATGCTGGAAGTCAATATGGTGTTGGCCCACCCTTAGCCTTGATGCCAGCATTCACTCTAACAGGCATACTTTTAACCAGGTGCTGGAAGGTTTCTTGGGGAATGGCAGCCCATTCTTCATGGAGTGCGGAACTGAGGAGAGGTATCGATGTAGGTCAGTGAGGCCTGGCACGAAGTCAGCATTCCAAAACATCCCAAAAGGTGTTCTATAGGATTCAAGTCAGGACTCTGTGCAGGCCAGTCCATTACAGGTATGTTATTGTCATGTAACCACTCCATTACAGCCCGTGCAGTATGAACAGGTGCTCGATCGTGTTGAAAGATACAATTGCCATCCCCGAATTGCTCTTCAACAGTGGGAAGCAAGAAGGTGCTGTGATCATGCCACGCAAAACAACAAGGGGTGCAAGCCCCCTCCAGGAAAAACACAACCACACCATAACACCACCACCTCCGAATTTCACTATTGCACTACACATGCTGGCAGATGACGTTCACCGGGCATTCGCCATACCCACACCCTGCCATTGGATCACCATATTGTGTACCGTGATTCGTCATTCCACACGTTTTGCCACTGTTCAATCGTGTAATGTTGATGCTCCTTATACCAAGCGAGGTGTTGTTTGGCATTTTCCTGCATGATGTGTGGCTTATGAGCAGCCGCTCTACCATGGAATCCAAGGTTTCTCACCTCACGCCTAACTGTCATAGTACTTGGAGTGGATCCTGATGCAGTTTGGAATTCCTGTGTGATGGTCTGGATAGATGTCTGCCTATTACTCTTTACAACCCTCTTCAAATGTCGGCAGTCTCTGTCAGTCAACAGACGAGGTCAGCCTGTACGCTTTTGTGCTGTACATGTCCCTTCACGTTTCCACTTCACTATCACATCAGAAACAGTGGACCTAGAGATGTTTAGGAGTGTGAAAATCTCATGTACAGACTTCTGACACAAGTGACTCCCAATCACCTGACCACGTTCGAAGTCCGTGAGTTCCACGGAGCGTCCCATTCTGCTGTTTCACAATGTCTAATGACCACTGAGGTTGCGGATAATGAGTACTAGGCAGTAGGTGGCAGCACAATGCATCTAAGATGAAAAGCGTATGTTTGTGGGGTGTCTGGATACTTTTGATCACATAGTGTATGTACCAAGTATGGTATTTAACCAACTTTTCATTTTTGAATTATGCTGTTCATACACACATAGAGATGCATCAAAAAGTTATCTTTTTCTAAAAATGCTTCTTTTGCCTCTCTGATGAAATCCCTATATTGAGCTTTCGGGGTGGAATATAGTATCTCTACCTACTAGGTATGTAGACGAGAAAGTAAAATTAATTAAGTAAAATTTTGTGGGAAGAATTTTGTTCACAAAATATAATTAAAGTTTACTATTTAAAAATGTGCTCATTGCAATATGCAATACTGGGGGGGGGGACTTTATTTTATTCAGCATTTTTAAATATATTACGTGAGAATTAATTTATGAAATTTCAGGGGACTTTCATATCACAAATGGAATTAACAATCACAACTAAGCCACTCAGAGCATTAACAAAGCATTCACAAATTCTACCCAATAAAAATAATTAAACTTCACTCCCCCAGTCCATCATATATGTAGAGCAGTTCTTTCCAATTAGTAATGTAATGTTTCAATCAAGTTCATATTATAAATATTTGGAGTTGCTGATGAAAGGCGGACAGAGTCGGACGTGTTAAATGCGTGCTTGCGCAAAGGAAAGAATGGGAATTCAAATTGAGGTGTATAGAGTTAGAATTGGAACATTTAATGGCTACAGGATTTGTAGACAAGCTGGAAGTTTAAAAAATCTACCTATGATAATGTCATGGTTCGTGTTTGTCATACTGGTACTGCTAGTAATCGGCAGAATAGAGAAAAATCTGGGCCCAGAGACGGAACAAGATATCATATGCTTAAAGGAATTGCAGAAGATATAAAAAATATAAAAGGAATGGAGAAGAAAATTGATGAGAAGATAGATGGAAAATTTGAAGGAAAAGTGAATAAGGAATTAGCTGAATGCAAGAGAAAAATTTTAAACTCGGAAAAAACAGAAGACAGAAGAAGGAAAATGAACGTGATAATTTTTGGAGTTGAAAAATCAAGAGAGATGCGAGTTTGAGATGAAATTGAAAGAATCTTACAAGATAAACTGGAATTAAAACTTGGAGGATGGGAAATGAGAGATATTTTTAGAGTCGGGAAAAAAGGACGAAATCCAAGACTGGTAATCGTCAGATGTGCTTTAATGAAAATAAAATGGGCAATTTTATCAAATGCCAAAAAGCTAAAAGGAACAAGAATATTTATAGAACAGGATTTTGGGAAGAAAGAGAGAGAAATAAGAAACATTTTACTTAAAGAAATGAAGAATGCGAGGGCTAAAGGAGAGAACGCTTTTGTTAGAGGGCTGGATTTGTGGATAAATGGAAGGAAGCGGGATATGCATCAGCAAAATACGAGGTATGTGTCGGAAGAGGGTCAACAAACACGAGTAGAAATATTGGATTCGGAGACAGATAGATTAAATGAAATGTCACGAGGTGAAGTTAGCATGAGGAAGAGAATGGAAGAGGAGAGGAGGGGATGCGGAAGGCATACATCACTGAGCAAACAGATTTTACCAGAGAAACAGCTGACAGAGGACACACGTAGAATGGCCTTGGGAGCAACTGCAGGACTGGACGTGTGGAGAGAATCCGGTCTCAGTATTATTTCGTCACCTGGAGGAAGCATTATGCAAGTGGAAGATTATGCGGGGCAGAAGGCAGAAACGGAAAGGATGACTAGGAGTAGGGCTAAATTACAGGAATTTAGATTTGAGAGAAAAGGTTCTGTAATGGTATTGGCATGGATGAGAAATTGAGGTAGTCCAAAAATTTGATTATTTAGGGATACAATTAAGCAGCAATGGTGGGTGGAGCGAACAAAAGAGAATAGTATTAGCTAAAGGAAAAATGGCAATGAAAGCCATCAAAACTTGTATAGATAAATTACCAGAAATGCAATTAAAATGGTTAGAGAGAATTTATACTACTGTAGTAGAAGCAAAAATGTTATATGGAGCAGAGATTTGGGGCCTGGAAGAAGGGTGGGTAAATATAGACATGATCCATAGAGCTTTTGTAAACAAATATTGGGCTTACCAAGATCATCACCCAATGGAGTAGCTCAAGCCGAATTAGGGAGAATGGGAATTAAAGGAAAAATTGTGGAAAGAGTGCTGAAATATTGGATTAGAATTAGAAATTTCAATGATCAGAACATTTTACATCAATTTTTGATAGTGCAGGAAAGATTTAATCATAAAGAGTCTTGGCTAGGTAAGATAAAGGAAACATTGATGAAGATAGGTTTTGGGGAGATTTGGAGAGCTAAAGAATTACTACAAATAGGTTTCTGGAATGAAATTAGGACAAGAATAGAGGATATGGAAAAACAAGATTTATTAGAGAGTTTTACTTTTAAGATCTCACCGAGATTATACAGAGAAATGAAAGTACTATGGAGCAGGGAACAGTATGTTGATATATGTGATAAAACAGCAAGAGCAGGATTTGCATGGGCTAGGACAGGGGTGGTGAATTTGAAAGGTTTGAGAAAAGAGATTGATTTGGAGAAATGCCCACTATGCCACTGGAGTTTTAGAGTGTGAAGAAACGAAGTTGCTTAGAGAGAGGATAGAGAAGAGAGAATGGTTAAATTTACCAATAGAAATTCAAGCTAAAAAGTTAGTAAATGTAAAATCTAGGAAAAGTATAATAGAAGTAGGAAACTTTTTGGGCAGAGTAAGAGCAAAACGGATGAAGAAAATTAGCAAGGAAGAGGCAAATGAGTATTAAATTACAGTAGTTTTTATTGGATATGTTGCAAGTAGGACTCAACAACTCGATAACCTCAAGGTTTGAGTTTGTTGGGATCCAAGGTAAAGCAACTTAAGGTAGAGTTAGAGTTAGTATTGGAGATTAAATAAATTGATAATTGTTCTTTTAGATAGGAGGAATGCTGGCTACCAGTATTCCATACTGCTGGTTACCAGTAGTTAAGAGGTTAGTCTTCTTTATATTTTATTGTTATTTTTAGAAACTGGGTTAAGAATAAATTTATAAAATTGTTGTTGTAGATTTGTACAATTAACTGGGTCAACAATAAAATTGCTTACTTACTTATTATAAATATTTAAACATTACATATACAGTGTTCTGAATAAATAAAAAAGAGCATACTAAATGTACAGCATTTAGCCTTTTAAGGCATAGTGTTTACTTACTTCAGAGCTTGAGTCTGAGTAAAAACATTTGCCTTGTGACATTCTTCTAATGAGGGCGCAAACTTCTGCATCATTATTTCCTCTGAACCTATCATCTGCACTATCTCCTGATCAGATTCTATACCCATTGCTTTAAACACTATAGCCACTGGAATTTCCTGAAACAATGAACAGAATATGCATGAAATTTTTCACTTGTTATTGTACATATTTGTACTTAATGTCTGTATGTTCAAATTTAAGTTCTATGGGAGACTGACATGCATACTTGAGATTCCTAAAGTGCATAAAAATCTAGTTGGAACTAATTTCTTCTGCTTGTCAAATGTGAAAGAAGCAGCAACTTACATCTTGTAATGTATTGTGCTTCAGGTAATATTTTCCATTCTTAACAGTGACTACTGTTCGAGATTTCTTCTCATGAGTACTGCTAGTAACTTGGCACTGAATACCACCTTTTCTATCTTCTTCCACTATCATCCTGTTACGTGACAACTGTTCCTGGATAAGTATTACCTGAAATAAGAATGAAAACTTTAATAACTTACAATTTATTTTGATTATTGCACTTTCACTGTGACATACTATCTTCAACCAACTAAATGGAAGAAAATGCTGAATTTCAAGTAATCATGGCTGTCAATTTACCATGGCTGTCAATTAGTATCAATTTACCATTTTGTGAATATTACATCTCTAGTTTTCTTTTATGAACATGTTCAGATGTTCAAGTCACGACTGTAGCTTTTTACTAGTAGGATTTTAACTTTATTAATTTATTTTATAATAATACACAGGGTCACTGTGAAAGTTTTTTATAGAATGGGCAACAATGAGTTGTGGTAAGACAAAGCAGGTCTTTGATTGAAGTTCAGATAGTAACATGTGTAGGCCTGGATGTGCTCCAATAATATGCAGTGTCAGTGCTTCTGCATATGAGGTGTGATCAAAATGTAACAGGAATTTTTGTTTTTCTTGAAGAAGTTTTATTTAATCATCATCAACTTTGTTCCCTTAAAATTAATTATAATACATTTGTGCCAACGCTTTTTCCAATTTTGGAAGCACTTCTGGAACTCACTTTTTGTTATGGTGTTTTTATCTACTCAATGGTGGCAAAACGTCATCCTTTCATGGTTCTCTTCAGCCTTGGGAATAGAAAGAAGTCGCAGGGGACCATATATGGCGAATACAGTGGCTGAGGCAGCATAACAGTTTTGTTTCTTGCCAAAAAGTCACAGACAAGCATTGAGGTGTGAGCGGGTGCATTATCGTGATGCAATTTCCACGAGTGGTTTTGCCACAATTCTGGTCATTTTCTTTGGATTGCTTCACGCAAACAGCGCATAACTTCCATGCAGTGTTCCTTATTGACTGTAAGGCAGGAACTCCTGATGCACTATCCTATTGTAATCGAAGAAAACGTGAGAAGAACCATCACATGTGATCGAACTTGTCAAACTTTTTTCGGATATGGCTCTTCAGGCAGTTTTCATTGGGCCTTAACTTCGACGTCATACCTATATACACATGTTTCGTCACCTGTTATAACCTTCCTTAAAAGTTCTGGATCATTTTCACCTTCATTCAGCAATTCCTGAGCATGTCTACGCACTGTCTTTTTGGTCAAAACTCAACCATTTCGGAACAAACTTTGCTGCTATACATTTCATGCCCAAAACATCTGAAAAATTGCTTGGCATGAGCCAAAAGATATGCCGACATCATCAGCAACCTCTCTGCTGGTGATTCAGCAGATTTTCCAGAACCATTTTCTTTACTTCTTCCCTATTGTCATCAGTAATTGATGTGCTGGGTGGCGCCGTGGCCGAGTGGTTAGACCGCTTGCCTCCCACCGAGCCGGCCCGGGTTCAATCCCAGAGACCTGCATGTGGGATTTGTGGTGGACGAAGCAGCGTCTGGGCGGGTTTTCTCCGGGTTCTCCGGTTTCCCCCGCCATTCATTCCACCAACTGCTCCATCATCACCTTTCCTTTCATCCATTTCACCAACATTTCGTTTCATCTACTTCCTTCATCCCATACCAGGCATCGGGCTGATCACCCATCCTGGATGTTCTGACTGATCCATGAGTGTCTGCTCCTTGACGGGCCTCTGACTCCAGGCACCCGTCTGTAAGTCCTGGGGGGTGTAAGTCCTGCATAAGAGGAGGGTAAACAGATAATGAATGAATGAATGAATTGATGTGCTGGGCGTCAAGGGTGGTCATTGTTTTCTCAACCCTCTTTGAAACCTTTATACCACTTGTAAACTCTTGTCTTACTCATAGTAGATTTGTCAAAAGCCACAGTCAACATTTCGAATACAGTGCTGCACTTTATTCCATTTTTCAAGCAAAATTTAATGCAAATTCTTTGATCCATCTTTTTCGAAAGTAAAAATTTGCCGAGCACTCTAAAACATGTATAACTTTTGTGCCGTTATGTGTTCTTTTTATGTTTTGTATCTGTATTATACATCCAGCCAGTCACTTTACGTTGCTTGTCCCCTTTGCTTAACGCTCTCTTTGGTGCTCTCTTTTTTTTTTCCTCTGTGGGTTGCTGACGTGGCATGTGCTTTGGCCGTACGCGCTGAGTGGTGGATTTCTGTCCGCATTGCAGGGATAGCTCTCTGCCCGGCAACTACTGATGCGGATTGTGGAAGTTTTTGTAATGAATTTTTAAGGAACGTCTTTGTGATTTTCGGTGGATCGACCTTATGTAAAGGTAGGCTTTATTATCAGTTTTATGTCCTGGTAATGGTGAGTGAATTTTGGGGCGGAAAACGTTATGTGTGTTTGAAAATAAGAGTTCGTAAAGTGACTGGCTCTTGGAGTTGTTCATAGGTTTAGTGTGTTTTGTTTCTTTTCCAGTTGAGTTATATTTTCAGTACGTGATTTTCAGTGTATAGTTAGTTTAAAATTTGTGATAAGAGCTTTACATAGTTGTGCAATTTGAAAATGCATATTTTGATTCATGAAGGTAAAAAGCATCAGTAGTGTGAAATTTGTGAGAAAAGCTTTTGGCATTTGTCGTCTGAAATTGCATAGTTTGATAAAAGGAGGGCAAGAAGCAATATAAGTAGAAATTTGTGAGTAGAGCTTTACATATTTTGGGCACTTTGAAAATGCATAGTTAATTCAAAATTACAGATATTCTGTTGTGTAAATTATGAGAGCAGTAATTGCAGTTAAAACCCAGTTATGCTGAACCCATTTATGCTGAACCTTGTAACTGAAAACGGTTGGGTTGTAAAGCTATCTACATCTAGCTTAGCTGGACTTTGAAGCTCTCGGTTTCCTGAATTTCATTAAAGTCTGTTTCGGTCTTGTTCAACATTCTTAGCTAGTCTTTGACTAGCTAAACATAATTAAATTTTTTGGTCTGATGTTTATAGTGGCCTTGTTTTATAAACTTTCTAAATTGATTTGGTTTGTTGAATTTTTGGATTTACTTAATTTTGCTGTATTTAAAACTTGCCTTTACTGCTCTGCTCAATTGGTTTTGGTTGCTTTACTCTTTAAGCCATTTTTGTTTTACAGTTATTCTTTTATGGTTGCTTTACGGTTCTGGTTATTAATGTTTGTTTATTATTATCATTAAAGTACCCAAAAACAAACTTATCAATAGTAGTATATTTTTGAGAGTTCTGGATTCCTTTTGTTTTCCCCTACGGCACTCGTTAGGGCTTCCCTTTTCGTTTGGCCGGGGTTCCCTAACTCAGTCAAACAGCGTTACCATTGCAAATTACTGGTAGCAGAGCGTGGTTAATTGATTTGTCTGTGTTGGTTAGGGAATATTTTTGGGTTTGTTGTTTGCTCTGTATTCTCCGGATCTCATTTTCTTACTTGTACCATATCCGTAGTATCAAGATGGCGGTATCGGTTAGTAATGTGGACAGATTACGGAAAGGTGAATTGTGGGTAGAGTTGGTTGTACGTGGAGGTCAATGTTCTATGACAACTGAAGTGGCTATTATGTTGGATGTTTTTCGACAAATTAAGGATGCTCCAATAATTACTGTTTCTATTGATCACGTGATAGTGACTAAGTGTGAGTCCACTTGCTCGTTGGCCTTAGCAGAGATTCAGGATAATTTAATGGATTTTGGGCGCGAGGACTCTCCCTCTAAGGCACAGTTGCTCCGGTGGCAAGTTAGAATTCGGCATTACTTGTTCTATTTAGATTATGTCTTACAGAGATTCCCTACTTTGCAGTCTTGTATAGCGTTGCAAAAGTTAAAGGATCAGTTTAAGGAATTAGCCCATAAGGTGGAGGAAGATTTTGGGACTACACAGAATGACACTGGGGCGTCTCCCTTGTATAATCAAGGATTGTCGGATGTGGTTCAGCCTGCGATTGCGGTATCTGCGTTTCGGCCACTTAGACTCGCTCATCCCCTCCAACAATTCGTGGAGGGCTTTCAGTTAAACGACATTGTTGATGTACCATCGGCTTTACAGTTTCTCTATTTTCTTGTTCGATTGACGCTAATGGCTAAGCGTTATTTGGTACCCACGGCTCAAGTGATAGAATTATTATCTGTCAAGGTGTCTGGGATAGTTTTGGACCTCTTAATGCGGTGTGCTGGTTTGGCCGAGCCTGTGACTCGCTTTCATTTGGCCCTATTAGACATGTTCATTCCACGTAGGGAATGCACGAGGATAATGCAAGACGTATATTTTCGTCCTCAGGGTCTAACGGAACCGTTTACAGAATATATGGTTCGGGTTAAGGAAATTGCTTTAGTGTTGGTGCTCCCTGATACGGAAGCGGAAATTTGTGATGTCATTTTATCAGGACTCAATCCAGTTGTCAGGTCGGCTTTGGTTTTAGGTCCTCGGCCGTCAAATTTGCAGCAGTTGGAAGCATTGGTACCTAAACTCAATGAAGTTATGCTTGTTGATAGGCTGCGTCTGTCAGAGCCTCCGGGCTCATTAGCAACTCCTAATACCACTGTATCAGCTCCTTCTTCGGCCATTGTTCCGGATTCGCGTCGTCTGGCCACTATTAAATGCTTTCAGTGTGGTCAGGAAGGCCATGTTCGACGAAATTGTCCCAATAGGAGGACCGTGAATCGGGGTTTTCTTCGTGTTTCTAATCAGGGGCGACAGTTTCGACCTTTATGACGCCAGAAGGTTAAGTCGACCATTTGTTTGTCTCGGCGTATTTGTGGTTATCCGTTTTCGGGTAAACCCTTAGTTCAAGTTTCTCTTGAGAAGTTACCTTTATTGGCGTTATTAGATTCCGGAAGTTCTGTCTCTTTGATTCAGCTTGATTGGCTTAGGTTAAATTTACCATGTATTATGTCGCGTGCAACCACGTGTCAGTTGGTTTGTTTGATGGTCAATGGTCAGGCCTTTCAAGTTACTCAAAAGGTATCATGTACTATACGTTTCCCACGTTTTACGTGGAAACATAGTTTTTTTGTCGTTCCCAAGCTTCCTTATGCATGTGTCCTAGGTGCCGATTTTATGTCGAGGACTGGGATGGCTATTGATTTTTCCACTAGGCAGATCGCTTTTCATTTTGCTCCCCGGATAAAGTTGGACTTTGTGAGGGATTTTAAACCACCTGGGCCCCCTTTAACTTTGGGAGATATTAATTTGGTAACCCAAAATTGCGCTACTTCTTCTCTGTCTCATTTGTCCCCTGAACAGGCAAAGCAAATAGAGCATTTAGTTGGGGAATTTGATTCATTGTTTACAGATGTTTTAGGGGTCACTCATTTGACTCAATATGAAATTCAGTTAACTGATTCTACTCCGGTCAAGTTATCTCCATATAAGCTCACACCACCGAAGATGGCTATATTAAAAGAGAAAATACAGAAGATGCTTGACCAAGGGGTTATTAGACCATCTACTTCAAATTACAGCAGCCCCATATTTCTAGTACCGAAGGGAGATCAGGATTTTAGACCGGTCATAGATTATCGTCTCTTGAACAAAAGAATCCTTATTGAAAGTACCCCTTTGCCCGATTTGCATACAGCTGCTCATCATTTTTCGAAGGCTCGCGTTTTTACGACCCTGGATTTGAACAATGCTTATCATCAGATTCCTTTGGCTGAACATTCCAAGCATCTAACAGCTTTCGCTACCCCCTGGCGCCTTTATGAATTCAATAGGGTCCCATTTGGTTTGGCTACGGGCGCGCAAGTCCTCACTCGTTTGCTGGATAATTTGTTTTCGGACATAAAATTTAAATATTTGTACCATTACTTAGATGATCTTGTAGTATATTCCGAGGATTTTGACTCACATCTTGTTCATTTACGTGAGGTCTTTCGTCGCCTACAGAGCGCCGGGTTATCAGTTAAGCAGTCTAAAGTTCATTTTGCTACCTCTCAAATATCATTTTTGGGCCATATGGTTTCCCCTTCTGGTATTACCATAGACCCAGATCGCACTAAGGCTATTAGAAATTTTCCGGCACCCAAGAATAAGCGTGAGGTGGCTCGATTTTTGGGAATGGTTAACTTCTTCTCTAAATTTATTTCAAATTTTTCTACTCGGGCGGAACCTCTTAATTGCTTACGTAGGAAAGGGGTTACTTTTGCGTGGGCCGAGGAGCAGGAAGCGGCATTTGTTGATCTAAAAGAGGCTATTTCAAACCCTCCTGTCTTGGCTTTTCCAGATTTTGCTATGCCCTTTATTTTACAGACGGATGCTAGTGCTAGCGCGCTAGCGGCTGTTTTGTTGCAGGAATTTCCTGAAGGTCGTCGTCCCATTTATTATAGTTCGCGTACTTTATCTCCTGAAGAACGTAAATTTTCTACATATGAATTAGAAACCTTAGCGGTGCTTTTTGGATTGGAGAAGTATAGGGTGTACTTAGAACATGTGCATTTCTTTTTAGAGTGCGATAACCAGGCTTTAACGTGGGCGTTAGCTGTCCCAAGGAAGACAGGTCGTCTTGCGCGTTGGGGTGTCCGGATAGGTGCCTTTAAGTTTACTCCTTCCTTTATCAGAGGTTCAGAAAATTGTATTGCGGATGCTCTTACCCGGGTATTTTCCGAACCTACTGAGGAGTGTGTTTATTTCGAGACTTTGGATGCTCCTGCGGATACTCAGATTGAGAGCTTCTCATTTTCGGCATTTCCTGAAATGTTTGTCAGTATACCTGAACTTCAACTTACCGATTCTGGGTTGGCCTCAATTATTGAGCAAATTAAATCAGGAGTTTCACTGCAGGATTATAAGATTCATGAGGGTGTTTTGATGGGAAGAGCTAGTTTTGATCGGCGTTATAAAGTCATAGTTCCGAAGGCAGCTATTCCCATGATTCTCAGTTATTTTCACGATTCTCCTTTCGGGGGTCATTTAGGCATTGCCAAAACCAGAAATCGAATTCGTGAACAATTTATGTGGCGGGGCATGGATTTCGATGTAAGAAAGCATGTTAAGTCTTGCCGCATTTGCGCATTGTCCAAACCCGCGCAGGCTACAAATTGGGGATATTTGGCTTCGGAGGTTCCCTCCGCGCCCATGGAAAAACTATTTGTAGATTTTATCGGACCGTTCCCTCGTTCTATTCAGGGAAATATTTTTGCATTGGTGCTTACTGATGCTTTCTCAAAGTTCGTATGGATTTCACCTCTGAGTGCGGCTACTGCTCGCCTCGCTATTCGGGAACTTGGAACAATATTTGGATCTTTTGGTGCTCCTCAATATCTGGTCTCTGACAACGGTTCGCAATTTAAGTCGCGTCTCTTTCGTTCCTTTTGTTTTGATTGGGGTATTAAGCATTTTACTACTACCCCTTATTACCCTAACCCCTCATTAGCGGAACGGGTCAACCGTAACCTTAAGTCCGCTTTAATTGCTTATCATCACCAGCAGCACAATTGCTGGGATAAATACTTGAAGCAACTTCAGTTTGCTTTCAATTCTGCGAGACATGAGGTTCATAAGACGACGCCATTTTCATTGTTATTTGCCTACCAACCTGCGTCTCCTTTGGCTAATTTGTGGGCGTTAAATGATTTATTACCGGCTGACAATTCTCCGCATACCATTCGTACTAATTGGAAGGCTGCCTTGAATAATCTGCGTAGAGGCCACTCTATGAGAAAGCAGCGATACGATGCGTCCCGTCGTCCCTCCCCATTCAAAGTGGGAGATGTTGTTATGTGCCGTAACTATCCTCAGTCCTCGAAAGCAGATGCGTTTGCCGCGAAGTTAGCTCCTCGCTATCTTGGCCCGTTTAAGATTCTCAGAATTTATAAGGGAGTGTCTGTTCTTTTGCAAGAATTGTCTTCTTCCTGCAGGCGCCGCGCTCACCTGTCTCAGCTTAAATTGTATAACTCGGGGTAGCAAGTGAGTCACTTGGCATTGTCCTGATGATGGGTGACTCACTTTCAGGAATTAGCGATCCTGCCCCATGCGAGCTCTTGATTTGTCCCATTCCCTTAACCGGGATAAATCCTGTCCCATTCCTCTCCCAATCATTCTTAGTTATCCCTTCCATATTCATGAAAGCTCCCAATTATACTTTCCTTTCCTCCTACAGTAATGGTATCTTTTCGGATGTTAGCATATAGAACTCCAGTGATTTGTCTTCAGATCTTTGACACATGAGAATATCACTATTGCATACTTGCCAACTTTTACTGTTTGCCCGTAAAATGTATGGTTATGTCCGTGTGCTAGGGCTATTCAAGAGTCAGTCACTTGCGAGTTCCTGAATATTTTGGAGGAATTTATGATTTCCTTTTCAAGTCAGTGTGCAAGATAAATATGGTAACATGTATGGTTACCTAATTCTGAAAGTTTTGCCTCATTTCCATTCGCCCTTGCTGGGGTATTTAGCTGTTGCGCAGAGCCTACCTTTGCTGTTGATCCTGTTATTTTGAGTGACCTTGTGTGTTTCTATAAATTTGGCTCGAATTTAATATCCTTTGTTTTTTATTTAATTTTTGGGGGTAATATTTTAAATTATAATTATATATATATATATATATATATTTGTAAGGTCACTTAATTTCAGTGGGTGTCAGCTTAATTAAATTGTTCTTATTGGGAAAATTTTCATGCTTCCACACCGGTGATGCCTTGCCGGTATGCCCTGTTCACCTGCCTCTCCCCAGTTATAGTTTGTGTGGGGTCGGGGCAAGTGAATTATTATTTTGTTGTACATAGTTGTTATATAGTGCATTATGTCTCATAGCTGTTTCATTGCATACCATGTTTAATTCTTGTTCTATAATTGTTATGCTATATTTGTCTAATTTAAAAATGCACATGGTTTATTGTGAAATTCAATATTTATATGTCTATAAAATTATAATTGATTGACGATGATTTAGTTTGTATATGTAAGTTTATATTTTGCTTTGTGAGCCCCCTCTGCTGCTTTGTTTTATTATGTTTCAAATTCTTATCCTTCTCGGCTACCATCCCTTTTTCCTTCCTCGTACTACTCTGTGGGGACACGTTCTGGACCTTCTGAGTTGCGATGTGCTGACCGCTGTGCAAGTTTCTTCTGCTCTGGTGGTGTGTGCAGCCGGGTGGTCCTACGTGGGAATTTCACCGTCGGACGCTATTTTGTGGGTTTAAAATTCTGAAGCCTGTGCCTCCTCTTCCGGATCCTGACAACTTTATACATGTTTTGGCCCGCTTCAGTTTCTGCCTTAGCGTCATCCGTCTGCAGTGTCGACGTTATTAGTAAAGAAAAATCTATACTCCTGGTTAGCGGCTTGTCCGCTTAATATTGCTGCCAAAATTATGATGCAAATTTTCGCCTGTGACTGTTCCTGGGAGTTATATACTTAAGTTTTTCATCACCTTGGATGGCTGCCCGGTTGCTACGTCGTGGGATATATACTGTTGGGGTTTGCTTGCCTCAATTATGGTCTTCTCCTTGTGTGTTCAGTGTCAGCTACTGAAGTTTGCGGACTGTATGTGTGGAGTTACCTTCTTCGTCTACTTACAGTGTAGCATGTTCCTTCTGTTTTCCTAGTTGTTTCCCCTTTTGGCTACTTATTGTTCCCTTTCCTCGAGTTCCTATAAATGGTTTTTTTTTTCTTCTCGCAAGCTCGCAGATTGGGGGGGGGCTATTGTGCCGTTATGTGTTCTTTTTATGTTTTGTATCTGTATTATACATCCAGCCAGTCACTTTACGTTGCTTGTCCCCTTTGCTTAACGCTCTCTTTGGTGCTCTCTTTTTTTTTTCCTCTGTGGGTTGCTGACGTGGCATGTGCTTTGGCCGTACGCGCTGAGTGGTGGATTTCTGTCCGCATTGCAGGGATAGCTCTCTGCCCGGCAACTACTGATGCGGATTGTGGAAGTTTTTGTAATGAATTTTTAAGGAACGTCTTTGTGATTTTCGGTGGATCGACCTTATGTAAAGGTAGGCTTTATTATCAGTTTTATGTCCTGGTAATGGTGAGTGAATTTTGGGGCGGAAAACGTTATGTGTGTTTGAAAATAAGAGTTCGTAAAGTGACTGGCTCTTGGAGTTGTTCATAGGTTTAGTGTGTTTTGTTTCTTTTCCAGTTGAGTTATATTTTCAGTACGTGATTTTCAGTGTATAGTTAGTTTAAAATTTGTGATAAGAGCTTTACATAGTTGTGCAATTTGAAAATGCATATTTTGATTCATGAAGGTAAAAAGCATCAGTAGTGTGAAATTTGTGAGAAAAGCTTTTGGCATTTGTCGTCTGAAATTGCATAGTTTGATAAAAGGAGGGCAAGAAGCAATATAAGTAGAAATTTGTGAGTAGAGCTTTACATATTTTGGGCACTTTGAAAATGCATAGTTAATTCAAAATTACAGATATTCTGTTGTGTAAATTATGAGAGCAGTAATTGCAGTTAAAACCCAGTTATGCTGAACCCATTTATGCTGAACCTTGTAACTGAAAACGGTTGGGTTGTAAAGCTATCTACATCTAGCTTAGCTGGACTTTGAAGCTCTCGGTTTCCTGAATTTCATTAAAGTCTGTTTCGGTCTTGTTCAACATTCTTAGCTAGTCTTTGACTAGCTAAACATAATTAAATTTTTTGGTCTGATGTTTATAGTGGCCTTGTTTTATAAACTTTCTAAATTGATTTGGTTTGTTGAATTTTTGGATTTACTTAATTTTGCTGTATTTAAAACTTGCCTTTACTGCTCTGCTCAATTGGTTTTGGTTGCTTTACTCTTTAAGCCATTTTTGTTTTACAGTTATTCTTTTATGGTTGCTTTACGGTTCTGGTTATTAATGTTTGTTTATTATTATCATTAAAGTACCCAAAAACAAACTTATCAATAGTAGTATATTTTTGAGAGTTCTGGATTCCTTTTGTTTTCCCCTACGGCACTCGTTAGGGCTTCCCTTTTCGTTTGGCCGGGGTTCCCTAACTCAGTCAAACAGCGTTACCATTGCACTTTTTTGACTGTGAACAATAAACTAAATATTCAAAACAGCTGAAAATGCAAACAAGCATCAGGAACATGTGTACCAACAAGGTAAAACAAAAGTTTTGAACATCGGAAGTATAAAGCTCGTGAAATTAAAAAATTCCCATTACTTTTTTTATCACACCTCGTATGTGCATGCAGGTGTTGCTACGCCATATGTTAGGATGGATCTCAAGTGAGAACATTTCCATGCTATGATTTTCTTTGACTTTAAAGTTGATTTGGGGGAGCAGAATGTCTTGAAAGACCACATGAGGCATTTGGGGATCTTTGCCCTTTTCAATTCTTGATTTCTTGCAGAGTTTAGAAGAGGAAGGGATCCCTTGAAGATGAAGACCACACAGGACAGCCGGCTACAGCAACAACAAATGAAAATGTGATGAAAGCAGGGCATGTATTGCAGGAAGATCATCGTTGCACATATTATCAGATCCAAGAATCCCTGAATATTAGATCGGCAGCAGTGAAGACCATCCTTAAAGAAAAATTTCACATCAGGAAGCTCTGCAGTCTGATCCCCCATCACCTCACAAATGAGCAATGTTGCCATGAAATGATAAAACAATTTGATGGAGGAAGATCCAAAAACATATTTAACATTGTAACAGGTAACAAAAGTTGGATATACCAGTGTAATCCAGAAACTAAGCGACATTCACTGGTTTGGATCTTACCAGGAGAGAATCCCCCAACAAAAGTAAGGCAAGCAAGAAGTATTTGGCATTTATTCATTCTTCTCGGCTAGTGATCATTTTGTGACAATTCCACTTGAGAGACAAAAGACTGTCACTGCCAGATGGTGCACCACAAAATGTCTGCCTTAAGTCTTCAATCAACTGAGAACAAAGCATCCTAAGACTGGTCTGCATGGAATTTTGTGACACTGCAAAAATGCCTCTGCCCACATTGCGCTAGAAACAACACAATTTCTACAGGAATTAAGAGTCCAAATATTTGTTCCATCATCCCTACAATCCAGAACTGACCCCATACAGCTTTCTTCTATTCCTCAAAATGAAAGAAAAAATCTGAGGCCTATAATTTGAATCACCTGAAGCTGCAGTAGCTGTTTACGAAGAATGTATTTGCACTCTCTCCAAAGAAAAATGGCATTCAGCATTTGAAACGTGGTTTGAAAGAATGAGACATTGTATGGAATGCAAGAATACTTTGAAAAGATGCAATGATCAGATCTACATTTTAAAGATTTTGTGTTCATTCTCCAAACTTTCAGAGTGACCCACGTAGCTATTATTTATATAATTTATGGCATTTTATTCATGAAAAAGTCTAATCAAATCCCAAGTTGTGGTTTTCCCTACAAACTTCACTTGATATTTATGGCAGTAATTTGTATCACAACAATGTAAATGCCAAAGTGATTGTAGTGTAAATAAGCATTATTGTATGACATTGATTTGAGATGTTTGTTAATCATAAGCATTGTTAGGAAATAAGTTTACAAGGCCTCACTGAAACTGACAATAAGAGCGGGTAACAATGAGCGAGGGGATGAGTTGTTTATCAATTATTAGAGACAAGCAAATGACCTCAGATTGGCGCGCTTTTCTGTAGAAATGGAGGGAATTTCTTCCCTAGAGCATATGTGTTCGTAATTTTGATTGGATATAAAAATAGACGCTAATGTTGGCGTGTTTTATTAACCAATAGCAACTCAGTTATAATCTTTAGGCATATCGGGTGAGGGAGTATAAATTCTGTGCCAGAGAGAGGTAACGCGTAGTTCATCAGGATCGTTCGCGGGTTACACGTCGCACAGTTCTACAAAATCTCTTACATCGTAAAGTTGAAGTACGCGAATTAATAATGTGCAGTAAATAAGTTATTATAGTAACAGAAAATATAACAGTTTCAGTCTGGCGTGTATCAAGAGTCAATATGTGAACTTAATTAATTGTGACGGTAATAAAAGTATAAAAACAAATTCTTTTATCAGTGTTATCTTTGAGTAACAACTCCTTTCCGTTTACACACCCTGTTCAAAAGATGCGCTCGACCGAGAAACAATAGCTAGCCGGAGGACAATGAACCCAAATTTAAAAATAGTAATACAATAACAGGCGCCCAGCAAAAAGATAACACGAAGTGACCACAACAAATTGGCTCCCATACGTGGTGCATATAAACATGAAGCATCTTCCAACTACCAACAAATATTCGACTTCAAATTGGCTCCCAAACGTGGGGCTAACAAATATACCACTTCATATTTCATCAGTTATATATCTAAATATCTAATTATATTACTACAGAATATCCATTTATCATCTTGAACTGATAATCCTGTTTTAATGTTAAACCTCTCAAACATGGCATTTTGAATGCCCCACTAGTTAATTACCCTGTATTCATTTAAATTAGAGGTAGGGTTTAAAATTAACATGATAAGAATATTTCATTTTATGTGTAATCAAAAGCTCTTTAAAGAAGTGACTCTAAAGTGGTCTCTAATATTTTATTTTTTAATGAAGAACACTTGGAAAGGCAAATATATACTGATAAAGCAAATAACGAATAAAGAGAGGTCTGAAATGGGTAAGAGCAGATGCACAGTGATAAAAGAGGATCAGAACCAGTATCCTATTTGTGGAGGGGAATGAAGATATCGAACACATGAGGAGCATCAGAATAAAATGCACTAAGCTCATCAGCGGACAAAATGCTTATTGATATGGATTCCCACTATTTTAACAGTGCTAAATCGATCTGTGCAAACCATTTGTTTCAAATAACACTCCTTTCTACCATAAAATGACTTCGAAATATAGCGCTTGGTTCAGAAAGCACTTACTCACCGAGACGAATGGAACAAAGTATGCCATTTTACAGAAGTGAAGAATAATCGCTTATGAGACACTGTACATACATGCTTTAACTTCTGTGTTTGCATTCTATGAAACTAGAAATAATGTGTTGCTGCCAAATAGTATCAGAAATCGCTTGGTTCTTGTTAGAAATATTACTTTATGGTGAATGAATGAGTGAACAAAGAAAACAAATCTGCTTACTTGAAAGTATGAGATAAGGAGGTGTGTCAAGGAAGCACTAACAGTAGATTTGCTAAAGTATTACAGCATGGACAAGGAAATAATTGTTGCAGCCAACAGCAGAGGTACCAGAAAGAGAATGAAAATGCAGAAAACAATGAGAAGCAAAGAGGTATAACTGAGGTAAATAGCTTGTATCATGTCATTATAATGTATTTATTGTATTACTCTCGTGAAATGAATGCATTGGAACGCCAGCAAAGGATACTGAAATGACTTTCTGTGTTATTTTGCCTTTTATGCTAGTTTTAAAAAATGGCAAGGGGTATTAATTTCTCTTCTTCTTGCATTATCCTTCAGAAACAGTGATAAAATCCAATCCTAATGAAATTTTGCAATCTATCTGAACTATTCATATCTCCACTGAAACAGAGTTATGTTTTGAGTGTATACCACGGTCCAGGGTCTTAAACAGAGTCAATGAAGCAAAGAAAAAGTATGTTGATGCACTCTTATAGAAGAGATTCAGGAATGAAAAGAGATGTGAGACTGAGCTGCAATTTTATATGAAGTTTGTGGATGAAGAGTCTGCATTCTGTAGCAAAAACCAGAATGAAGAAGAATTTGACTATTTGGAGGAAAAAATAGGCATTGTTTAAATAGAAAAACACAGTTATGTTTTTTGAAAGGAGCTTTGACATAAAGGTGTTTACAGAAAAAATGACAAATGACATTTCCAAACAAATGCACAAAGAAAAGCATAAAATTGCTTTCGTTAGTGGAATTAAAATTATTTATTAAAATATCATTAAATATAATTTTTTGTCATTTTTACTTTCTCTACTACATATAGTAAGTAGGGGAAGTATTGTATTCCACCCAAAAATTCGATACTGAGATTTCACCGGAAAAACATGTTTTGAGACCCCCTGAATCCAAAAAAGCATTTTTGGAAACATGTCCGTGTGTGTGTGTGTCTGTGAACAGCATAACTCAGAAACGAACAGTCGAATAAACACCAAACTTGTTATTTAGGTTCAGTATCTTCCAGAGATGCGACACGAAGGTTGTCAAGAAAATCCCCACCACCCCAGATTACCCTTTTTCGAAAATTTTAATTTTCTCAAAAATGGCTCTAACGATTTTGATTAAAATATCACATGTTTAAGATATTTTCATGACAAATGAAATGTATATCTCGAATTTTCTGGGAATGTCTCCAAAAGTATTCTTCATTGTGAACGACTTTTGCATAACTGGTAAACCATAAGAGATAGACAAAATGTTACTGCACAAGAAATGTAGATCGCGTTAAAATACACAATTTATGTCATATACATTTTTTTTGTTGAGTGAACCATTTTCGAGATATTGCTTGTTATTCCCTTAAATTTTCCAATACTTATACTTTTTCTCAAATTTGTTATTCATTTTTTTTTGTCCTGGTAATGCAAAGAGAATGGAATACTCCACATAGCAACCACCTCTTAAAATATTTGACTATTGCTTAAAGCCTACCAATTCCCCTTGCATCTTCAAGAAAATTAGTAATAAGATTAACATTTCGATATCTCGATTAACATAAAGTATATGGAGAATAAGCGTTTGTAAAAATAGTTTGTATATGAGTAGAGAAAGTCATGTGAGTGTAACACATCAGATTTTTTTCTTAATGCTCATATAATATTTTCAGTATAATGGGTTCAAAATGCACTAAGCCTAAATATTTTTCATTATAAATGTGGTATTAAACAAAAAATAATTTTGGTGATAATGGTATTTAACAAAGTGTCATTTGCCCTACAGAGACACTCTTAAAAAGTGACAGTTAGTTTAGGAGGTATCAGTTTTTCCTCTCCCCTGCAAATCATTTTATTATGCACTTAAGGTCAAATTCATAGTCATCGGTTACTTCAAGGAAGTCCTTAAGCAGTGATTTTCAGTTCATAGGCACTACTCTTTCAGGAGAATAAGGAAATGCTTATTCATATAAGAGAGCTCCGACCTCCGCTTACATGCGATAAGGAGAGCAGACGCCGTCTTGAATCAACTTCCTACAACAGAGGTTAGCAATAATAGCAATTTCATAGAGTATATGGAGTTTCAATACGAAATTCTACTGTGCAGTAATAAGTGGTATTTGCATGATTTGCAGAATCCACTTGAAACGTACAGTGATGCTGAATTTAAGAAGTGATATCAGTTTACCAAAGTTTCTGTTGTAATAATCTAATGCCTCTGCTAAACAACGTAACCTTCATAGAGGTTATGAAGTCGCAACATGAGACAGGCTTAAATGAAAAGATTATGATGGAGAGAATTTCAATGCTATAAACTAAATAATGTTTTTCCAATTACAAGTCCAAAATTCTTTGGTCAGAAAATGAGCTTCCACTGCATTTATTCAGAATCACTTAATGAAATCCTAAAAATAAAATGCAGATATTTTTCTGCAATAAACAAAGTACATCTCTGCAGTGCTTTTCTCCCATCACTATGACTGCAATTAATCACTTAACACGTCACACTTCTTTACCATTAATTTGCAAATATACGTTGGATTATCAGAATCTTGAACAGAGGTTTAACAATTTCCGTGTAAAACCGTTATTCAAGCAAAACATTGTCAGTTATTGGCTACTTTGCTTTTCTGCCTACTACTATATGGTATAGTAATTGTATTTGTAGTTTTCTTCCATATGTGTAGTTTCCTTCCATATGCAAGTGCACAGATTGCTGTAAATACTTCTAACACTTCATGCTAGAAAGTAAGGTTTTCAGTTTTAAAACAGTCTAGGAGTAAATACCATTTAAGGCTAGTACATCACACAGTGTCCAATTGCCTGCATTCTATGACGTCTTTGTATCCCAGCACCAACTCTTTTATACCCCCGCCGTTGAAACGTTGCACTTGACAGCTCGCGTTTAAGTTGGTACACTCGCAACAAAACAGATGAAAAGCTTTCACCGTTTGACTTTCTAAGCCAATCACAAGGCAGCATTCCGGATGGTCGATGACAAAGCGGAAGTGGAACAGGAGCTGGAAGCGGCTCTGTTGCCGGATGTAGCTATCCCCAACCACGTGCTTCAGTTTGTGAATCTCTAGCACAAACATCGAGTTGTTCTTTGCAAGCTACATATTGTTCTTGTTATTTGTGGTTATTGTTTTATAGTTTAGTTGTTGTTCGTTTATACATATATATATACATATATATTTATATAGGTATTTATCTGTTTTATATACATTTAAGTCATATTATTTATTTATACAAGATTTAAGTGCGACAATGTCTGAAAAACGACGTCTATTGCCGAGTGATGATTCACGAAGTGAAAATCCTTTGCGCCACTTAATAGTCAGGCATTGGAACTATTAAGGAGCACCCGAGAATTCTTTGAACAGGAAAGGGAGTACGTGAAGCTTCACGGCCATCCCTCTATTCCTGCTGATAAAGACGTACACTGTCACTTCAACCCTATCAAATTAGTGTGAAACGACATTAAGGTTTATGTGAGGGAGAACAATAAGTCATTTACCATTACCGAGGTGGAAAGGCTTTTGTGGGAAGGTGTGGTGACGGTGGATGCGGCTTCGTGGAAGAAGAAAGTAGATCATGTGAATAAGCTAATACGAAAAACACAAGAAATAGATGGAATTATTAGTGAGTGTGAACCATTAATGATATGCCTTGGTGAAGATAATGATGACGGGATTTGGATGGAATTGAGCCATTGCAGTTTTAAATCGTGAATGAAAATAACTTTTGTTATCGCGTGCTAATAATTTGTTTTATTTCTCCTCAATGTGGCAGGCAAGTTTGCATTGTTCTGTTTCTATATTGTCAAAAGTGCGTAATTTATTCTACATACGCTGCAAGGTTTATGCAAAGTTATTTTCAATTAACAATAATAATACAAAATAGTTATTATACATTGACGTTCGCTACTACGTACACTTTTGTATGCGGCTTAGACATAGACAGAACTATCAGCTGTTGTTGTTTACTAGCCACTCTGGCAACGTCGCAACCACAATGTAGCCAACTTTACGCAAAGCCACATGAACTGTCAAGTGCAAAGATTCAGCGGCGGGGGTATAGACACAGACAGAACTATCAGCTGTTGTTGTTTACTAGCCACTCTGGCAACGTCGCAACCACAATGTAGCCAACTTTACGCGAAGCCACATGAACTGTCAAGTGCAAAGATTCAGCGGCGGGGGTATAGTTGGTTTTTTTCCTGCTTGCTGAAATGTTTTCCTATTCACATTCTTTTGACCTAACTAATGTAACTGTATAACTAATACTACAAACTGTAACTAAATTTACAATTTACTTGATTTTTAAAATAAAGGAAACTGATTAATTAATAAAGGTACTTTATTTTCTTTACTTTCACAATTTTTTACATGCTCAACAGCTGTTGTGAACAAAAAAATAACAACGAATGTGGAAATGGCAGTTCATTCATCTGAGTGGCTGTGAAACAGCTGAACCATGTTGCCACATGTGCTTTGGAAATAAGTAAATGCTTAGCATATAAGTGCTGTATATGTATACCAAATGGTAATATGCATTTCCTTATCAAAAGTAAATACTCATTGCTTAAGCATCTCCTTTACATATAAGCAACAACTATGAATTCGACCCTTAACTGTTTTTTGATTCAATGCTCCTCACATATTGTGTAAAGGAATTGATCTGTAGAAAAAGGAGCTAATAAATTAGAAACGTTTTTACCTTTTAGTACCTTTTAGTGATGTAGTGTAACAACCTCTGACTCTCTTTATTTTAAATTATGACACATCACTGTTACTAGCTTCTCAAAACGTCAAATTAAATTAGAAACTGTTTCAATTAAAGAGAAAAATAGCTTTGACTGAAATCCTCATAAAGGATAGTAAAAATATAGGAAAGTTCTTAACCAAAGTGAGTAAATAATGAAATTAGTCTCTTAGTGCCATGTCATATTTACACATACACTAGCTTAGCAAAATTAAATACACAAAAAACTGAATATTTATGAGTTACATACAGCAAAGGTACAGTTTTTTTTAAACCTCCCTTCCATTATGTGTGCAATGTGTTACATTGACACTGAAAATTATTCCACTCCTTCTGAGTGTATATATATATATATATATTGGTGTGCATCACAGTGTTACATGATGTGCTCCAACAAATATCTTCTGTTTGGCACCCATTCTAAACATTCAGCCAGATCAAAACCAGAAAGAGAAATATCTTCTAAAATGAAAGATAACTTCTTAGTATATCCTCACAGTGTGTGCCAGTATGCAACACAAAAAAGTATGTTTTAAGCAGATGAAATAACAGAATTTATACAGTATATTTTAATAAATGATACATACCGATGGAAAGGTAGAATCAGACTGAAAATTCAATACCACAACTGGGGTTTGAACCACAGATATTCTGGTTTCCATCCGGTTGCTCTAACCAACTGATCTATGTTGAGATTACATACCTCAAAGGCAACTTACAATGTCGTAAGTACTTCAACTGCAGCCCACACAATCCACATGTACGACAAGGTTGGAAAGGTGAATGAAAAATTCAATGCCATAGGCCGGTATTTGAGCCATGGATCTTCCAGTTTCCATTCAGTTGCTCTAACCAACCATACCATGGCAACATGTCAAAATGGCATTAAATTCCCCAACTGACTTGCATTTTTTGGAGTAAACCACAAGGAGATCTCAAATTCACTTTGAGATGACTTACCCCAATGGCAACTTCAACACTGTAAGTACTTTAAGTCCTGGGCTTCATAGTTGTTCTTGTTCACCAATGGCACTGGGGATTAATTGATCTGCATCATTTTCCACTCTGGCTTCCCAATATAAAGTCTGTTGTCACATTTAAGGCCTTTGCATTTGACGACATGTTGTTTGTTTACGATGACGTCTTCTTCACAGAGAGTGCACTTGGGTGTAGGTAGGCATCCTATCTTGTAGAGATGTTCTGCGAGCAATCGTGGCCAGTTGCCATCCTAAATAAGGCCACTGCAGTCTTCCTTGGCATTTTTTGTATATCAAATTCTATCTTTAATATTCTTATAATCTTTATCCTTTAATTTATCTTCTTCATCGAGTCTTTGCTGTCTTTTGAAATGTTGTTTAATTGTTTATTTATTTCTATTTGTCCTACAGGTTTTGATTTGTTGTACTGCACCTTTCTTTGCAGATCGATCTGCATGTTCATTGCCCAAAAGTCCAACATGAGCTGGGATCCATTGTAGAGTGACATGATTTCTAGTTTCAACTGCTTTAATTAGGTTTCTTATTTCTTTAATATTTCTTGTTGTTTTATTATTGTAATTTGCTATTCCATCTATGACTGATTTTGAGTCTATGACTATTTTTTGTTTTATGTATGGTCTATATAAAATGTTCTGTAATGCTGCTTTTATAGCTGTTAATTCTCCTTCATAGTGGTCTGACGTTTCATCTAATGTTAGATACTGTGCAAAATGTTTACAGTATACTCCTACATCGGCATTTTTTTTATTGATGAGGGATCCATCTGTATATATTCAGAGCCATTCTTTTTCTGAGTATCTTTCATTTTCCGTAGCTATTGCTATGGCTCTCATTTCATCTGGTATATTGTTTTGTTTGTGTATTGTATATATCAGGTCATTCTGATATTGTATATCAATATATTCTATTGGAATTATCTCTGTTGCAATTATATTTGTTGTAATTATATTCCTGTATTTTAAGTTATTAATATATGTTCTGAAGCTTATTTGAGTTTTTAAATTACTTATAGTATCTGCTGTGTGGTACCATTTGTATCTGTTTCTATTGACTGGCAGTTTTTGTGCTAGAGTAATTGCTTTCAACTCATGTTCCAATTCTATAGTCATGTGTTTTGTGACACTTTGTAGTACTGTAATTGGTGTTGTTTTTACAGCTCCTGTTATTATTCTTAGTGAATTATTTTGTGAAATTTCTAGTTTACTTTTAAGTCTCTTGTTTACTGTTGCTAGTAGTTCTCCTCCATACAATAGGTTAGGTTTTATGTATGTTTTATATGTATTATTAAGGAGGTCCACGTTTCCACCCATTTTATTCCTGCTAAACGTTTTAAAATGTTCTTTTTGTTGATTTTATTTGTTACATTGTTTACATGTTCTTTCATTGATAGTTTTTTTATCTAATTCTATCCCTAGATGCGTTGTTGTAGTTGCTTCTTGTAGTTTTTTGTTGTTGATATTGGGCTTCATAGTTTAAGAAACTATTAAGTCAATTAATGATAATTAATTGTTCTTTCCATAATCCATATGTAGGACAAGATTGGAGAGATAGAATCAGATTGAAAAATTCAATGCCATAGCTGGGATTTAAACCATGGCTCTTCCAAATTCCATCCAGTTGCTCTAACCAACTGAGCTACCAGGGCAACATGCCAGCATGAAAGTAGCCAAAATGCAATTTCTAAGAGCAGTTGGAGGATATATTAGAATGATAAAAAGAGAAACTTAGAAGTTGGAGAAAAGCTGAATATTTATAGTTTAAGGACACTTGGTAGAGATTGCAGGGGATTTTTATACTTTCTTGCAATTGAAAGAAAGCCAGTTTTCTCTAGAATTGCACTATCAAAGACAATGAACTTTTTACTGCTTATTAAAGAAGATTTTCTGAGTATACTGGTGTCAAGATTTTTTAGCTAGCTTTAAATCTTTTAATTATAAAAATATATAAATATCGTAAAGTAATTTCTAAAAAAAAGTTTACTTTTATTTATAGGTACATTTTTCTCTGAAAATAAAAATCAGAACTCTGCCAATTTTTATCATGAGTTTTTATAAGTAGCTTAAGATAGCTGGTTAACTCTTTGTCCATTTGAGAGACTAATTTAATTTTAAAAAACTAGTCACAAGAAAATAAATTTTGGTGTAATTTTTTTCATGGAAACCATATAATTAAGGATCAAAATCTTTAACCTATTAAATGTAGCTAAACATTCTGTACAACCACAAAAAATTTTAAACTTCTACATTAAATGGATTTTGAGAAAAGTGTACCTGAAGTTTAAAAAATTAAACTTAAAGGAAATGACAAAAAACAAGGTGAGCACATTGTTACATAACAATATACTGTATCATCTCTGAACTATAAGAGCCCTTCAAAGGTCCAAGTAACAAACAAACAAATAAAAATTATATAGGTATGTTCCTTATACTATCTATAATCAATTACAACAAAAAACAAAATCAGTTTTTTTGAAACCAAATCTCTACCCAGTGTGTTTAAAAGAAAAAAAAAATTGTAGAAAATATAAATAAATGGAAAGAACATTTAATGAGAATGGAAGACTCAAGAATACCAAGAAAGATGTTAGACTATAACCTCAGATGGAAAAGAAGAATTGGATGCCCATATCAGAGATGGAAAGACCAGGCTTTTCTTCAAGAGAACGGAATGTTCTGTGATGGAGTAAACTATAATGTTGGTGTTTTTTTTTTATTTTTATTATTGCTGTTGTTGAGCCTTTGAAGACTTGTAGCTAGGAGTTGCCTGCCTGAAAATCCAGACGTTCGGAGTTTAAATCTCATAGGATCAGTTGTATGACTCAGTAAAACTTTCCTTATAAATATTACATAACTTTGTCTGTTATGCTCTAGGTTCATCAATACACTCCTTTATTTTTCATAATTTAATAATTCTCTCTTTAGACCTAAATTATTATACATGCCATTAAGCCACTTTATGCTTGTCAGCATTACTGTAACCTACAAATGCACACAAAGTAGAATAAGAAGTGACAATGGCATCATAAGGCAATATGCATGTTTCAGTATGAGACAAAGTGTTTGAGATATTAATATTATTGTAATGACTCTACTGTTGAGAGCTGAAGAGATTGCCATTGATGATTGATTTGCTCTAGTTGCTTTTCCAATGTCTGGGCACAACGAAACAGAATGCTTATTTTAAGAACACTCCCACTGAAGAAAATATACATAAAAGTCAACAAATTACGAGGGCTGATCAACGAAGACTGAGACTGATTTTTTTTCACAGATGTTTATTACTCCAATTCAATGTTTACATGATCTTTTTCAAAGTAGTCCCCTCCTACTTCAATGCACTTTTTATTGTGTCTCTGCCAGTCCTTGAACATGTGCTGCAAACCATTCTTTGTCAGGTCCTTGAGAATCGCCTCACTTTTCTTGAGCACTGCTTCAGAGTTCTCAAATCGAATACCCCTAAGCTTTGCCTTTAGTGATGGGAATAAAAAAAAAGCCACAGGGTGCAAGATCGGGGCTATAAGGTGGATGTGGTACACAGGTAATGTTGAATCGAGCCAGAAACTGCATGACTAGATTTGCGACGTGAGGCCGTGCATTGTCATGAAGTCGCCACCCAGTCCGAGAAAGCTCTGGTCGTTTCTTTGCAATGTGCTTCCTCAGTGTAGGCAATACTGACGTGTAGTATGCTGCTGTAACAGTAGTGTGAGGGGGAACTGCATGCTGGTAAATCATTCCATTACAGTCAAAAACTGTAATCACCATCACTTTCCCTGCAGATGGAACAACTTTTGCCTTTTTTGCTGTTGGAGAACCTGGCAATTTCCACACTGTGCTGGCTTGTTTTCCTTCAGGATCATAATGATACAGCCATGACTCGTCACCAGTGATAATCGATTTAAAAAATGCATCCCCTCCATCAGCAAAGGGACGCAGCACCTCATGGCTTGTCTCCATTTGCACAGCCTTTTGTTCGGGAGTCAGCAGACGTGGCACCCAACGAGCACAAACTCGGGTCATATGGAGATGGTCGTGCATAATTGTAAACACACTGCCATATGAAATTCTCAACACTTCACTGAGGTTACGTAATGTTATACGCCGATCCTGTCGGACAATCACAGCAGCTGTGTTGATGTTGACTTCAGTCACAGCAGAAGCCGAAACACCAGGCCCACCTTGCTTAACACTGACAAGTCGGCCTTCTTTGAAGTCCTTGAACCACCTAAACACAGTTGCACGAGGTAGTGCATCTTCACTGTATGCTTGGTTCAGCTTTTCATAAGTTTCGGTGGCTGTATGCTGTAAACGAAAACAGAATTTGATTGCGCTGTACTGCTCCTCACCTGTCACCTCCATTGTCTGGTATGCAAAATGCACGTAGGGTCTACAAAATAGAACATTACTACCAACCTACCAATACGAGAGTGCTGCCGCCTACCAACATTATACATAAAAACCCGCTCTTTTCAAATATTTATGTTACAGATACGAAACTATCATGGAAGCTACAGGAAAAATCAGTCTCAGTCTTTGTTGATCAGCCCTCGTATATGTTTAGGGAAACATATGGTTAAGACATTCTCTTGGAAACGCCATAGACAGTTTATGGTCAGAGGATCATATTCAATAAATGCAGGTGTGATGTGAATATTTTATTACTCTAAGTGATGGCTCCAGCTTGTTAAGCATGAATGGACTTAGGTAAAATGAACTGATTACAAAAACACAAAGTTGTTTCATGGCAAGAAAGTGAAATGAGAAACAACTTGCATCATGGATCACTAATTGCAAATTAAATTAAATTCGACCCTTAGATGTGGCCTTTGATTATGAATAATGAAAGCCATTTAGTTTACCTTTTCCTGTCCCTTCACAATGAAGTAGCCACCAGGATCATGAGGACACTCATTCATTTTTGCTAGTTCAAACTGTGTCTTGCCAGTGAGCACACAGTTGGAGCTACGTAGCATAATGGGCATCCTGCAAAACAGAAATATGAATTAAAAACACCTGAAACCATTACTTTTCATTGGACAGAAATATGCAAGTAGGAGTGTGGCAGTTATTCACATGTAATGATTATAACTAAGAGTTACATTATGC
Source organism: Deroplatys truncata (assembly GCA_030765065.1). NCBI lineage: Eukaryota > Metazoa > Arthropoda > Insecta > Mantodea > Mantidae > Deroplatys > Deroplatys truncata. Next base: position 64,198,118 of record CM060988.1, on the reverse strand, counting down.
TAATGGTTATTACAAGTAATGGTTTTAATTAATGAACATGTTACTAGCAATTCTGGGACAATCTGAGTCAATTACTGACCATTATACACAGCTCTCACAAGAATTAGGAACTTGTTTTGGAGATCAATAGTCTCCATTTTAAACTTATGTTTGACTGCTGATTTGTTGTTTATGATGATGCAGGCGAGTTGTAGTCCTCTTGTTGCAGTTCCAGGAAATTACTGAAAAAATCTTTTGGTGGAATTTCAAAACTGAAAATTCTTTCTTTTTCAAATTTAGATTTGTTTCCAAGTGGACAGTTCCTATTATATGGTGGTTCTGAGAATATAGGAGTGGGATTTATACCATGAAATGTATTCTGTTTGCACATTTTTATATATACAGACAGATTACATAAAATCCAATAACCCAATTCACACAAACAAGCCATTTCAACAGTTTAATCCACAGATTGGTTTCCATCCCACTTTCAGAAACATAGTACATGAAAGAATGCAAAAGAGATCATAGAAATTGCAGAGCTGAACAGCTATAAACATTGTTTGATGCATAAAAAAGAGAGGGGGGTGTGCGCACGCGTGCGTATGTATCTAATGCTCAGGGGTTAATAATGAAATCATTCTCCTTCTTGCTTCCCAACATTTTGGTGTTATATTTTCAAAAGCCACAAGAGTCACAGTTTTTTGGATGTTCCATGTCTGTTTCTTCTTCCTTGGATCACAATAAACAATTTGGAGATGTTTATTCAAATAATCATGTCCTACAATGTCGGAATGCAGCAACAGAAGATTTTCTGGGTAAATCAGGAACTGCTGATGGATTATTTAAAATTTTCATCCATTTTGACTATTCATATTGAAGTGCTATCTGTTGGTTAGATCAGAAATTATTTTTCTTTTTATGATTCATTAAACTCATTCATATGAAAAATGTTGCTTTATCAGGAAGTTGATTTTAGCTCCTTTCTTTGCTAAAATATCCACCATTTCATTTCCAAAAAAAAACTGTAGTGTGCAGGAATCTACTCTAACATCATACTTTTATTTAGGTTCTAGATTTGTTTGATCATATATAACCAATAGTTTGGAGTGTAGCTTTAAAATAGATAAAATAACTACATTTTTGCATTTATATAATCAATTTTGAAGTGATTTATATATGACATAAATTTCACCATAACATTGGTTGTATATTTCCGTACTTTTTCATAAAAAGAAAAGAATTGGCAAAATGCACCAGCTCCAGCTCCTTCATAATCCAGAAGAGAGCCATCGGTATAGATATGAATGCAGTCACTGAATGGATATATTGTATTGAGGGTTTCAAGGGTAAAAACATTGACTTGAACAGGGTTAACACCATTTTCATTAAGATGAAGTCGATTGTCAACTATAATTTTATTACTGGATTATAACAAGATGGAAAATTTTCTGTTTCAGATGGATAGTCTAAAAAGTATTTCACATCCTTGACTCTATAAGGATAAAGAAAAGAAAAGAAAAGAAAAGAAAGAAAAAAAAAAAGTAAGCAGAGCTAAAAAGAACAAAACACCTAAAAGAAACTACTAACCTTACAGTAAAAGAAAAATAGGAACTACCTTTCAACAAATTCACATTCCACTTGAATATCTTTGACTACTTCAACAAAATGTTCAAAGAACAGAATGTTTCCTTAACACCACTCAATAGATTTTCCTTGAAAAATGTTTTCAGTTCAAGAACAAAGGACACTATTTCCCAGAACAAAAATTGGCATATATAAAATTAAAATCAACAGTTGTGAACAGTTCTACATAGGAAAACAAAGGGGAATTGGAAATTAGAGGTAAAGAACACTTCAGGTTATTAAAATACAAACAATTAGAAAAATAAGCAGTGGCCACTCATTTCTGGACTAAAAATCATATGAAACCCACTCCTATACTCTTAAAACAATTCACAAAGCAACACGTACTGACCACTTGGAAGCAAATCCACATTTGGAAAAACCAAGATTTTTCAATTTTGAAATTCCATCGAAAGATTTTTTTCAGTAAGTTCCTGGAACCACCACAAGAGGACTACAACTCATCAACAACGAACCACAGTCGAACATATGTTGAAAATAGAGATGATTGATCTCTGAAACACGTTGCTATTTATTACTGTAAGGGTGGCGTGCACCATGTTGGATTAAATTGCTTCGGAAGTAATGTTTACTAAAGAAGTTCCCACTACGGAATTAGGTTACTACGGGAGCAATTTACTTCGAAAGTAACGTTGGAGAGCTCAATTACAATTTACTCTTTTAGTTACGACTACGGAAGTAAGAGCTCGTTACGACTACGGAAGTAAGAGCTCATTACTCCCGAAGGTATTGTTTTGTTTGCGTGGTTTACTAGATGCAATCATGAATAAGGTTATGTGCGATAGGAAAAGGGGAGAAACGTGAAAGAGATAAATGTTTGTTGGTAGAAATAAATAAAATCCGTTTAAACAATATGAGTGTAAAAAACGTGCGATAACCTGCATTACATTGGTATTCAAAGCCAGTGAGATAGCGACAACTGCTTTTTATTTTAGGTTTATTAGTTTTTTTACGTTTCTGATTTGCGGGAGGTTAAGTTAGGTTTTTTATATATAAGCTTAGGTTCCTGATTCATGGGAGGTTAGTTTTATTAACGTTTTCAATGAAGACCCAAGTAATTCAAAAAGCCAAAACATGTTATGAAGATGCTGGAAGAGAAATGCTGGAAAGTCATGATTGACGAGTTTAATAATTTCAGCGAAGGGAAACGTACTGAAGAGCAGCTTAAAATTCTGGAAACAATGTTTCTAATCTTCATTTTGCATCACAGATCACTTGCCTGTTGATAGAGAAATACCCTTTCTGATTTCGGAAAAGTTCACCATATTCACGATAGGTACAAAATAGTAACATGCGTGCAGTCAATTCTACACACAATGTGTGTGAAATCTGTGAAAGTGAAGAAGAATTGCCTTTTATTTTCTTAACACTCGTGTATATTTATATGTACCTTGCTCTTAACCTCAAAAGCGCTCTATCAACGCAGTGAAATACACGGCCAGCAGGCGCATGGTGAATGCTATTTATAAGATCGCCTGTAATACCGGGATTACGATGAACTTTACTTAACATTACACGAAAATACTGGTAAACTAAAGGTATAATTGGCATGACGTAATAGGAATGACTCTTGATTCATAGTTCTTTTATTACTTCCAGCTAGTACCAATTGGTTCTAATTACCATGTGAAATCAAACTTAACGTAACGAGAAGGAAAAGTTTGATGCCAAACTTTTAAGTTACATTGCATTAAGTCAATTCTAAATATCTCCATTTAATACAGAGTAAGACTGTCACATTACATTAAATTCATCGTTATGCCGGCTCAAGCTTCTGAAATATTCCGGTACGAAACACTCATAGGATGCATAACAATAATAATTGCAATTTGGATTATAGAGCTGAATTTGTGTCTGAGTTTTGTTGAAATGTTCTCCAAGCAGGTTCAAAGGCGTGTATAACATTCTTTCCTAATACCGAAATGTTCATTGAACTTTCTCTCTTTCTCTCTGTTTAAGTATCATATGGTTCTCGCATAGCACTATCGCATTTCTGTTGTTTTTTTTCCCATTGAGATCATCAATGTAACCTAAGTAATCGCAGTTTTCTTCATCGAGATCATCAATGTAATCTAAATAATCCATGAACGCGTCAAAAATATCCTCCTCCAAATACATTAAAGTATTCTAGTTCAATCGACAGGTTAGTTACTCCATCCAGGTCGTAAGAGTAAATTCTAACCTATATTTGTGCTCTATTTAATTCCATAGTAACATACTACATGATGTTGCTCTCCGACATTTACTTCTGCAGTAATTTAATCTGGGAGTATCTGAAAGGAGTGAAATTCTTCGGAAGTAGTTTACTCTCGCATGGAAGTCGCCGAGTGTTGACTTGAATAGTAGTTTACTAAGAAAGTAGAGCTTACTCCAGGTTGGTGCACGCCACCCTAAGTGCTGTATAAAGGTCACTAATCCACTCAAATTCTCCCCAGATTATTAAATTACACTATTATCTTTAATCTCCTAAAAAGAAGATGTTATTAGCACTTTAATGACTATTATTTTCATGGTTACGCTGCATTAGTGGTTGCAAGTAATGATTAGCTGTAACTATGCATGATGTGGCATTGGTATTGGCTTAGTTTAGTTACAAACAGTTTCCCTTAAACTGCTAATCCTTAATTGTAATGATGAATTAGAATTACTAGATATAATTGCAATAAACCCTATTTCTTCTCAGTTCACTCCACAAGCACATATACCTTTGCATTGCTTTCTCCCTAAATTGGCTAAAGTTATTCATGCCATTAAGTGCACTTTTCATAGCACATGGAGAATGGGATAAAATGGACAACACAACATAGCCATGAGCAAAAGGCAACAAACATACTCATCAAATGAAGTGTCAGAAGCATGCAATTCTATGATATTAATAAAGAATATTCAATTTACAGTTACAGAGTGCTCAGAAGTACAGTAAGTGCATGGTGTTGGCTTACCAATTTAGTTCTGTCATTTGCTGGTACTTTGTAAAGCATGTCATACACCATAACAACACAGCCAAAGGAGCAGCAAACTATGTGGGTTTTACAAATTTAAATGTTTAAAACTTCGTATTTCCTTAAGGAGTCTGAAATTTGGTAATTCCAGATGGTGATTCACCACTTTTAAAACTATCACTGGCAATTCATTTCTAAGAAAGGCCTATGCACATGCAAATTAGTTTAAAAAGAAATAATTGCATCACATGTGTCGTGTATTTATTTTTTCTTCTTCTTAGGTAACGCTTTTCGCATCTCAACACTGCAACTATGATGTTTAAGCTGTAGATTTTGTTATTATGCAGCAATTACACAAAATAAATGAAATACATAAATTTATGAACTTTTAACTTCTGTGAATATAGTCAGTCATTCTTTTTTCATGTTTTCTTTCTTATTTTAATTTTATTCAATTATTTACAATATTTAATTGTTAATCTTTTTTAACTGTATTGTGAAGGTTATAGTTTAATTCTAATGTGTAAAATTAATGCATTGCAGCTTCATGCCTGTGTTTCAAATAATAATATAATGATAACGATAACAACAACAATAATAATAATAATAATAACAATAACAACAACAGGTGATCTTCTTTATTTTGGCTTCATGAGACATGGAAATTTCTGATGCAGGTAGAGACCAGTCTTATCCATGATCATTACAAACTGTTTCGTGAGGCTTAGCTTTATGTGAAGAGCAAGGAGTAGAAATCCTACATAACTTGGTCATTCATTTCAATCTATGTTCCAGTTAAACAAATGACACATAGGCAATCTTTCTGTTTGTAGTGACATGCTGGCACGGCTGTCCCAAGGACACAAGAAGCAACAGAAATTGCCAAGCAATATGGCAATAACTCTGATATCACCAGATATCTCGCACAAACTTGTCATAGTTTACTCTGCATAACAGTTGCTTCATGTGGGATAAGTTTAATTTATGTTGGCTGTGTAACCAACTGCAATTGATGGCAAATTGGCATTATGCAGAAGGACAGCCTTTATATGTAACTTGAGTGAATTTATGAACAGTCTCCAATTATCAATTTTGTAGTAACTTTCAGAGGTACAAAATATCACTTACTTTTGTTCATGAAAACTGACAAGAAAGGAGTAAGACATGCACGCAACAAAGTCACAATTAGGGTCGTCTGGTGTAGATAATTCCACTGCTGTAATCTAGATGCCAACACTTCTGCTTTACCTTTAGACAACTCAGATCTCCAACAAAATCATTCAACTCACAATAAGTTATTTTATAAGAGCTGAAGCTTTCCTAATGGCATAATAACTCTACATTTTCTCAGGCTTCTAGCCAAGTAAACGGTTGCTTTGAAACAGACATTTTGAAGGTGTTCATCATCTTCGTATTCAGGATAAATTGATAGAAATAGAATTCCAGATCTCCATATTTATAGTGTCAGAGTGAAGCTTAAAATCTCAATGGTTCAAACAATTTTCTTAGACATGAAGCAACTTGGATTTAATATGACTGAGGTATGGGCACAGACCTGGTAGCAATTCAAAATACCAGGTTATGCAAATATTATAAATGGTTTCCTTGCAGGTCTGTGTCTATACCTCAGTCATATTAAATCCAAGTTGCTTCATGACCAAGAAAATCATGAGAACCAATGAGATTTCAGCTTCACCCCAGCACTATAAATATGGAGATCCGAAATTCCATTTCTATCAGTTTATCGAAGACAATGACCACCTTTGAAACATCAGTTTCAAGCTAATCATTTGCTAGAAGCCTGAGAAAAGTTAAAGATGAGTTAGTTTATGCTGCTGCAGACTCCTCATTATACTAGAAATTCGATGTACTCCGTTTTGAAGGTGATTAAGATTGACTGCTGCCTTTGTCACTTTTTGTATAGGTGGGACTGGAACAGGCACACTGACTCTGTGAGGCACTGATTGCATAGCGGTGGTATGTTATGGTAAATAAAGCCTAAAGTTATCTTCTTTGAAACACTATGTTTTACTGGAGTTGTCATACAAAAATAAGAATTATTTACATTGAAATTATCTATGCGCTGATACATCACTCTGAACTGCACTTACATTAAAATTATGTAGAACTAGTTTCCTGGGCCATTGCACACATTATCAACTACTTGTCGACTATCAGACCTCATGGATGTATTGGTTTTCTTTAAATTAAATTAAATTGAATTTTATTTACGGACACTCTTTAACTGCGTTGGTCCTTAGCGTACCATTCTATATTGGACATGAAAGACCGGTAATTTTGCTTAGAGGCCTCTTTATCAGGCTTGAGATTCTTTTGCGTGCCATAAATCTACGACATGGGACCACCGGCATTACTTCCCTTCTGAAGGAAGCCATGCTAAGGATTTTAAAGCCCGAAAAAATCCATCGCCCAGTGGAGGAATGGAACGCCCTACCAAAAGAACTGCTTACCAACCTTGTGGCCAGCATGGGAGCACAATGCAGAGCATTCATTGCTGTCCGTGATCATCATGCACCCTTTTAAGCACCATGTATCTGTTTCTGTAAATCTAGAGAGCCATCATATGTCATATTGACTTTAGTGTAGCTTATGGTCTATGAATAAAAGTGGCATTTCTATTCATCTCATTGCATATTTCGTTTAGTTGCCTACTGTAGCATACCGTAGCAGTTCCCTCTATGTATCATTCAAGTTCCATCGAGCTATGTTACTTGGCAGTGCCACAGCATGCAAATATTACTTTCGTCCTTAGGTTTTGCACACCAGTATATTTTGCGGATGCCTGATTTCTTTTCAAGGGGTGTATTATCCTTGTATTCTGGTTTTAACAAATTTTTACCTATGGTTGTTTATTAGAGCCAATACATGATACATAGGTTGGAACTTTAATAGTGGCAACTATTGTAACTACAAGAATGATATATGTATAAAACTTCCACAGTCCTTCGATGTAATCACCAGCATTTTCAATAACCTGTTGCCAGTAATTTGGAAGTCATGTGGTCCCTGTTGCAGCGCCTGTTTTGTTGATGTTGATGGAGTGATCTAATGCTTGCAGAATTTCTGGAACAGTCCTGAATCAAATTCCATAAAGCAGTTCCTTTATCTTTGGGATTAGGTCATAGTCACAGGGGCCTAGGTCCAGTGAATATGGTGGATGGAAAAGCACTTCCCAAACCTAAGCAATGATACAGATCCGTTACAGATTGTACCATGTGCGCCTGAGCATTGTGTTGCAAAATGATGGGAGGATTCTGTAAAAAGTGTTGCTGCTTTCTTTGCAATGCTGGAACTGAGTTGATGCTCCAAAAATGACAGAAATACTGTGCAATAACATTTTGTCCTTGCATTATGGTATCTGTTAGGATAACACCATCACAGTTGTATACAAGAAGCACCAAAGCTTTCACATTTCTAACCCTCCTCGCCACTGTTCTGTGTGCTAACAAAGTTCTCCATATGCCCCAATGAGATCTGCATAACATCTTGCTATACAACCACGAGCACAATGAATCTTCAACCAACTTTGTTGTTCCTGTTTTCTGAACATGGCAAAAACACAACACATAACAGTTTAGATCCGTAGCTCATGCAGATCTATCTTCTACTTGCTACAGCGCATGCACTTTGAGTCGAAAGGGAGGTGCATTTATTGGGTGGTGGGTAAGACATGGATAAACACATCGTAGATGTGAGAATAATTACTTCCTTCTCATTTGGCTTCCACAGGAATGTTGCCACTATTAAAGTTCCAACTCACATACATAATTTCAATGCATTAGTTTGCTTCACTATGGTAAGAACCATTGCTGAGTGGATTAATCATAACCACCAATTGTTCAAATAGAAAGATGCAAGAGAATGATGAGTATATTCTCCTCACTCACTGAAGATGTACTTAATCTCAATAGATCTGAAATAAACCTGATAACTGGGCTCTTGACAGAACATTATAGATTACGGAAACACCAACATATGAGGGGTATTTTTTAAGTAAAGTCCGGCTCGTTGTCGTAAAAAAACTATGAGACATGCTTTCGTCAAATATTTTTTATTCAATTCTTCATACATTCAGCTATTTCTCCACATAGTCGCTGTTGTTGTTGAGACATTTGCCGTAATGAGGGACAAGTTTTTGTAGTCCCTTGTCATAGAAGTCTGCCGCCTGTGAGGAAAGCCAATTCGTAACAGCTGTTTTCACTTCATCATCCGTCTGGAAACGCTTGCCACCGAGGAACCTCTTCAGATCCAGGAAGAGGTGGTAGGTTGATAGGAGCAAGATTGGGGCTGTAGGGAGGATGATCGATCTGCTGCCAACCAAAGGATCCAATGAGAGCTTGTGTCTGAGCAGCGGTGTGGGGTCTTGCATTATCGTGCAAGAGAATCACTCTGGCAGACAGCGGGCCGCGACGTTTATTCTGAATTGCATGGCGAAGTTTCCTCAAAGTTTGACAATACACGGCTGCATTGATTGTTGTCCCCAGATCCATGAACTCCACAAGCAGAATACCACGTCTGTCCCAAAAGACTGTTGCCATAAACTTGCGAGTTGAGAATGACTGCTTGAATTTCACTTTCGTCGGAGATGCCGTGTGTCGCCACTCCATCGACTGTTGCTTGGATTCAACGGTCACGTGGGACACCCATGTCTCATCCCCTGTGATGATATGGTCCAACAATGCATCACCTTGCTCGTGGTATCAGGTCAAGAACGTCAGAGCACTGGCACATCTCTTTTCTTTGTGTTCCTCTGTCAGCATCTTCCGAACCCATTGATTGCACAATTTTCTGTAGCCCAGGATTTCTGACAGAATTCTGCACAGAACAGAATTTGAAACCTGCGGAAAATGCAATGACAGTGTGGAAATGGTGAACCGTCAGTTGGCACGAATTTTGGTGTTTACGGCACGCACAAGATCCTCGCTAACGACAGATGGCCGGCCCGAGCACGGTTCGTCATGCACGTTCTCTCTGCCTGCCTTGAATAATCTCACCCACTTACGGACTTTGGTATCACTCATGACTTTGGGGCCATAAACTTCACTAATCTGGCGATGAATTTCTGCCGCTGTCGCATTCCTTGCTGTCAAAAATCGAATGACCGATCTGATTTCACACCCGGCAGGCCACGCGATTGTTGTAAACTTTTCCATCACACAGTACGGTCCACACTCACTGCCTATCTGACTCCAACTACTGTGTCACTGTGTGCAAGGGATGCCGGGATTGAGTGCGCATGCGCGAAAGTACAGTTGGCTGATTCTTCCAACGATACGGGGCAGCAGACCTTACTTAAAAAATACCCCTCGTACAATGGGAATCTTAGAGAGAAACTAGTATGCAGGCTATGTAAAAACGAGGATGAAACTGCCTCTCATATTATCTTCAAATGTGAATCACTGATAGGAAAAGACATGAACTTTTGGGTCTGATAATTCCAAACTATTTTCCTAAAGAAAACTTAGTTAATAACTACTGTCCATTCCAAACCAGAGTGCCTCTCACTGTAAATAAACTCTTTGTATTATCCGTGCAAAAGTAGTTCGCAATCCCTGCCCCTAATGGCTACTTCTTCCCCTCTCACGTGCTTGCTGAACATTGTTTCAATCTATAAAAAGGCGCCCTGCGTGAGAATCATAGTTCAAAATGCAACCTGAGGTAACAATCAAGTTTATAAGTATGCTTTTACTTATGTTAATCACAATCCTTGGGCGAAAGTGTAATAACCAAATGTGAATCCTCCAAAGATGACTTAGATGCCATATCGGAATCAAAACTACTCTACAAAATAATGACAAGCTTATCCACAATTCCACAGCACTGTCACACACAAACCAAGTTCCCATATTTGATTCTCCTATTCTATGTTCTATTATGTCTGTTTATATTCTCTGTGTGCTTTGGTTACACTTCTCACTGAAACGCCTGTAAAATCAGATATTAGTTTCGTAATATGCACTAATGCAAGTTTGGATATTTTTGTAATAGTGAGCTGAATATATTAAGTATTGTTTGTTTTTCGCCACTTTTTAACTGTTTCCCTCTTTTGTGTTTCAACAGTTTATTCACACTACACACACCTTCCTCTGCCATGAGAACTCAAATACCAACTGACTAAATCACAAGAGGTGACATGGGCTGAGCATACGTGCGTTAGCGTATTATGAATGCCTGTTTGCTTATCATATTTCCTGTGTTACGCAAAGTGTTTATTTGGTACTCAGATAGCACCTCTGGGAATTCATTGCTGCATTTCTTGTATATGGAAGAGAATGGCAGTCATGCATACAGCTTGTGTGAATTGTCGTGACACTCCATATGCGCAAGGGAGGAGAAATGAGTAGTGGTGAGAGTGGTGGGTAGCAAGTGATATCAGAACTTGGAGGCAGCCACATACACAACACATTGTAAATAAATGTGTAAGATTACCTTGCATTTGAGCTTGCAGCAGTTGGATCACTGACCCCCACCTCTCTTATTATGCAAGTGGACTGGTCAGTGCTATTGCGCATATATGCTTCAGGAGTGGGGGACTGTCACAACAATTTATACAAACTGTACAGTTGGTAATTAACAAGCAAGATACTCTCAGCGTTAGTGCAATAGCAGACGAAGATCATATTTTGTAATTTCTTAACAGTTAGTACATTATCCATTGCCTTTAGCAAGGTGTTCTTACGATAACCTTAATAAAATGTGCAGTTCTATACCTTTCCTGCCCTAATATTTCCTTACACAATACATATATTAAGGAACTATTTACGTTGGCGTAATAAGAGTGTGTTCTTGGGTTCGTGAAAAGCAGAAGCACATGCTTTTGTTTGCATCTGAAGGAACTCTGGTTTGGAATGGACAGTACTGTTCCTAATTAAAGGGACAGAACTATTTAACTCAAACAATAGTGATAGGAGACAATACAACAAACCCTTAGGTTTCAAAGTTAAGGGCAATTACAACCTGACTCCACGATTAGGATAGTCAAGTCACTGTGGTTGTTCCAATCACCTGGTTTTTAATAATTTACATGCTTTGATGATTCTCTCCAGATCATGAAATACCATATCCCAAAGATCTTTTCTTAATCAAACATGAATGAAGACCTGGACACAACATACATAAGGGGCCCAAACCTTGCCCTTGTTTCCGATTTTACAACCATAGTACAGACTGTAGACGTTCTTAATCATTGATGTTATTGTTTGCTTTTATGATTTCAAAGTTAACTGCCTACAACAAAGAAAAATTGTGAGCAGAGTTTATGCATTTATGTATGCATGATATGTAATAACACTTCACTTTATACTCACTATACACAAATTATACTGAAGTGAAACATTATTGTGGAACTGTTGTTTCGCGTAACTACATGTGCAACAAACATAGCTGGACATTTGCAGAGTCACTGGACTATGCTCTTCCATCCTATGAGCTATAAACCCAGGTTAAAAATAAGACTATAAATAAAATCAATACACCCAGCATGTTTCCTGAACATCACAGTCGTATATCCAAGATTTCAAAGATAGCTTCGTGGAGGTCAAAATGAATTCTTGTCATTAACTGATACTGATACCCATCCATATCTTGTAATAAGAGCTTATCAGAAATGTTCACAGTCATTTTCATGATAAGCAAGGTCAATTTAGTAAAGAACAATTGGTTTTCATAAGATACATTTTCACTGTTGGTTAATGTTATCAGCTACTGGCAACCACTATTGAGTAACTAGTTCTTTCTGTCCCTGTTAGCTCTTTAACCATGACTGAGTAGCTTTTTACTCTCTGTCACCAATACTTTTGTAACATTAATGTAATCATTAGATTACTTTTTACCCATTCCTATTTGCAGATCTAAGGAATAAACTGCAATATTCACCTGCCAATTAGAAGATCATTTCTTACAACACGCTGATTTCCTCTGGTATATTCAATGTCAACAGTAATTGGAGCAGAATAAGTGAGATCTCTCAACCGACATTCATGTGGTGTTGTGGATTTGGTGATGTTGTAGCCTTCCTCCACATCTGGAGCACCCACGTTGACATTTAAGTACCTACAACAATTATATCATCTTTTAGCTTACTCCTCTTAATTTAAAAAAATGCAGATTAAAAATGAAATTTTAAAATACATGTTGTTCAAATATAAATTACTGCAACATCACTAATGAACTCATAAAAGGATTCTACCCTAAATGTGTGCAATATGTAGGATAATGTTATTAACAGGAAATCACTGACAAGATGGTTAAAATAATTGATGTGACACAGTGGCAATGGCCCAAGGTTATCGGGAGGTCAGTCCCAGCAGTCGAGTAAACAATGATAACGCTGTTCGAGAACTTTGTGGAAAGATTCCACTAATATTGTCTCCCCTTGCTGCATCAAAGAATTTGTTTTGCATAAGATATGAGAACTCTATGATTATCTCAGATCGAGGTACAGGAAGATAATGTGAAATAATTTTTGTGGATGTTCAGAAAATTTTTCACCTGTTGACCTATTTTGCAAGTATTTAAAACTTGAGATGCCCGTCTTGTTACCGAACTCGCCTATTCGCTGTCTCAAGTGCATTTGACACAAAACTTGCCCCTACTCTTCCAGAAAAGCTTATATAGAAATTGATGTTGCTATGGTTACAAATCAATAACCATTGTTGTCTAACCCCACTCCATAGCTAAATTCAAGTAATATAAATTCTTTCTCATCTATGCGTTTCTTCATGGTGGGCTATGTAACTTTTTAATTAAATAATATTTTTTCTTTTTCCTCAATATTTTGGACGTTCCAGTTAACCAAATATATACAAATATTTAAAATAAATAAATTTTAGAATCTTAATAAATGATTAACTCAACTGTAATTAACAAATATTTTAAAATTCACAACTTTTTCAAACACAGTCCCCATTTTGAATTCTGATCCTTCTTAATATCTGTCACAAAGGATACAAGCATTCTGAGAGACTAGAAAATAAAGGGTGCACAATGGATCAGAATGGTCACGGTGCTTAGAGCTTCTGTAGCACACCCCTTCTAAAACTAACTTAACTCACACCAACTCATTTACGTAGACATTATTATCATACATTGGTAAACAAGCTGGGTTGTTGTATGACTTCTGCCATGACAGCCAGCGTTGCTAGGTCCAGGGTCGTGGGGTTGACAATAACATACTACATACATATACAGATTGGCTTACAATAAGCAAGAATTGTAACCAGAACAGGAATGACAAACTTAAAATACATGTATTATAAATTTAGCATTCACAATTAACGGAAAACTTTCTCAGATCCTGGGAACAGGAAAGAAACTTGGCCAAGTTTTAACTTTCTCGTTCTCAGGCATGGCATACTAGATCCATTATGTGCACATTAGACTTTTCATTGTAGAAATTATTCAAGACAGCTCTGACCTAAAACAGTTGCTAGAGCTCTGTCCAGTCACAAGCTGGAGAAATCAAACTGAAAGGAATTCAGGCAAATGTATGGTGTATCCTGACTCCCTCAGATTCACTGAGTGTTTGAGAACAAACATCAAAAAGCTTTAATGCATACTATTAATAATGGAATAACTCTTGGTAAGACATTCTGGAGGGATTGGAAATGGTAATGGCTCTGTATTTAGAAATAGGTTTACTCCAAATTTTGATGTTATATCTGCATTATGTCGGCTAAATTTGAAACGGGTGAAAAAATATAATTGGTCATTACACAAAAAAAAAAAAAAAGAGATCCCATGCACAAACGAACTTTCCACTTTGCTACTGATATAAGCAGTGTTATGCATTTCTGTTCTCATTCCTGTGTATTGTGATAGAGCCTTTATGTAGTCCTCCATATAAATTCTCCAAACTAAGTGCAATGATTATACTGTATCACAGTCTCACCATGGATCCAAAACAACAGCAATTTTTTAATAAACCTCACCACGTATTGTCACACTATGGCTCAAGGTTCTCGGGAGTCCGCGTTGAGCAGTTCAAGTAAATAGTGATAAGGCTGCTTGCCAGCATAAACACTGGGGATGCTATCAGTAATAACTAGAACTTTCTGGAAACTTTATCTTCCCCCTCCTCCAGTTCTAGAACGTTCGAGAACCTATGGAAGATTCCACTGCCTATATAAGCGAGCACTCTCGTGGGCAGTCAGTCAGTCGCAAGTTGAAAGCGAGTTAGGTGCAACAGAATGGAGTTGAGTTAGTGTGTGCATGTCAAGTGTGAAGTGGGGAATGGCGACAGTAGAGTGAGTCACATCATCAGTTGGTGAGCAAGCGAGTTATTGGTGAGCTTCCCTTGCAACATCAAGAACAATTCTCGTGCGAGTTGGCGAAGGCTTCTGTGATGCACAGTGAGTGTTACCGTGGAATGACAGTTGTAGAGGACTTGTGTTCAGCTACCGAGTGAAGTGAACCATCCGACGTGAAGAGGCTACATCATGAAGGAAGTGAACTGATGGAGAATTGAACTAGTTCACCTGATGAAGTGCACTCCCAGTGAAGGTGAACACAGTAAAAACGAAACAGTGACAGTGAGAACTGAGAGAGAACAGTGACAGCAAGAAAAACTGGATGAAGTCACACAGTTGTCAGAAGTGGAATTAAAAAACCAAGATAGGAAATGCTTAAAAATTTATTTGCTGTAGTAGAGGAGAGAATAGCTTCCAAAATGAACAGGATGGAAACAGAAACGAAGACTGAAATGGAGAAATTGAAATCTGAACTCGTTGGCGAAATCGTCAATGTAAAATCTGAGATAAAGGCATTGTGAAAGCCCTGAAAGACGACCTTGCAAAGGAGTTAAAAGATACTAAATTTGACCTGGAAGATGACATTAATAAGGTGGAAGAGCTTCTAGATCAGCAAGGAAACCAGCTAGATGGGTAGCTGAAAGGAAGCAAGAGGATGATAAAGGCTGCAATGGATGAGCGTCTGGAGACCAGCAGGTGATGGAGTGCTGCAGCCTTACACCCAGTCATGGTGCAACCTGCCGTTGATTGGGATGAGGAGACCTTGAGAAGGGAGCAACTGGAGGATTGAGACATAGGGCCAATCGTGAAGGAGGATGAATCTGGCATACAACCCACATGGGCAGATGTTTCTTCCAAAGGCCTGAGCTATGAGAGCTATTGGATATGGTGGGACATCCTGGTGGTCAGGAACGGTGTACCAAAGGGAGTGGAAGTTCATAGCCAAAAGCAGTATGGTGGAACAGCTGGTGCTCTGGAAGAAAATAGTGAAGGAAGTCCTGAGGAAACTCGTACCAGCATTACCAAGGCACATCTGGATGCGAACAAGACCTTGACGAAATTACTTTGCTGATTCTATTGGTTCCATCTTTGAAGAGATGGTGCCTGCCATGCAACATCCTTGCCACAGGTCCTTGGCCCCATCACGTATCTGATGTTGGCCTCAAGGGGGTTGGTGGTAGTTCATTGTGATCACCCTGTTACAGATTGTGGAGCTGTCCAGGTCAAACAGCTCTAAGAAAGGAGTTGTGTGACGCAGCAGCTATGGGCCAAGGTTATTGGGAGGTCAGCGCAGAGCAGTCCAAGTAAACAACAATAAGACTGCTTGCCAGCATAAACACCAGGCATGCTATCGGGTGATAACTAGAACTTTCTAGAAGCTTTATCTCTCCCCTCCTCCAGAAAGTGTGTCAGAATAGTTCTAGAATGTTCGACAAGCTTCTATGGAAGATTCAACTGCCTGTATAAGCAAGTGCTCTCGCAGGCAGGCAGTCAGTGCAAGGTGAGAAGTCAGTCAGTCCAAGCTGAAAGCAAGTTGAGTGCAAAAGAGTGGAGTTGAGTTAGTGTGTGCGTGCGTGTCAAGTGCAAGGTGAGGAATGGCAACAGTAGATTGAGTTGTGTCGGTCAGTCGGTGAGTGAGCAAGTTGGCGGGTGAGCTTCCCGTGTGACATCAAGAGCACTTCTCTAGGTGAGTTGGTGAAGGCTTCTGTGACATGCAGCAAGTGTTACGACAGAGCGATGCTTGTGAGGGACTTATGTTCGACTCCCAAGTGAAGTGAACCACCTAGCATGAAGAGGCTGCATCACGAAACTGAACTGATGGAGAATTGAATAGTTCACCTGAAACACACTCCCAGTGAAGTTGAACTACATAAAAATGAAACAGTGATAGTGAGAAGTGAAAGAGAACAGTGACAGCAAGAAAAACAGGACAAAGTCACAGCATTAATAATAAACACTTAGTGTCACCCTGTATAACAAATTATACACATACTTATCAATAATTCAGAATGCGATGATTAATCTCTCTTAATCTTTATCACCACTCTAATCACCAAATATACATACATAATTCTAGTTTGTACCATGATCTATGAACTTACTTTAAATAAAATAAAGGATCAGCATCACTAAGGACCTTTTCATTTGCTTTGACTATCTTCTTTATTTCAACATTAATGAAATAATTGAAGGAATCAATGTGCTGCCTTACTAAACCCTTCACTTTAAGGAAAGCTGGGACCAATTTCCATTTTTCCTGGAACAAAACCAAATTTTGTCAGAAATGTTAAGACCATGGAAGAACAGAGCATAAATATATATGAACACCAGAGCATAGAAACAGTTTAACCTTCAATTTTGTTATCTGAGAAATCTTGAGTTTGTCCTTTTAAAAAGGTTTTGAGCCAACTTGTAACTTCTAATACTTAATAACCACAAGATTTTCTTAAGTCAATGGCATTCATAATTTATTAATTTCTGTTAAGAATGCTGAGATGGTAGTGGAAATGTTTGGTTTTTTGTGGGTTATGATTAGAGCTCAGCACAATAGCCACTAAAAACTTAAAATAGGCAGGCAAATAGGCACTATATTAAGTCCAAAACAGTTACTAATATAAGCACTATCAGTAATGATAAGCAAGCACAATCATTTATTCATTTACCACTTAAAAACAAATTTGACATGACAGAACAGAATACCTATAAATATCAAATAGCTATACATCTTATATTAAATGTACTAAATTCCACTAATTTCTTGATGAAGTGTAAACTGAAAATATTATTACTTCAGTGTATTTTTATAGCAAACCCTATTATCACTTTTTAAGTAATTTCTCTCTTGGATATGTTTTACACTCTGTAGCTATTAGCGAGTCTGCTATGTATTATTGTTAAATAGGCTACTGTTATATTTGCAATGAAATAAGTCTAGTATTTCTAGGTCAGTACAGAGGTTTCGCCCATGTGGGAAGTAGAAAACAATAAAGCCTTTGTATTAAAGAATGAAGCAATTAGTTAATGCTAAAATGATCAATTTCTGGTTGTAAACCAATAGTTTTTTTGTAGTTGACCATTTACTGCACACTTTATTGTGTTAACTAGCCAGTATTTTATTATTACACGAAACAATGCAATTGCTGGCATTTGGAAAGGAATGCCGGTATTACAAACTTCCTCAGACATGTCAACAATGGCTCATTGGCTCAGAGCAAAAAATATTAATTGCAATACAGATTAACATCGCCTTAATAAATAACATTAATAAATAACTGCTAATAACAAAATGAATGAAATTACAATAGGCAAAAACCTTGATAAAAATTCTCATTAAAAAGAGTCATAATGGGACCTCAAGCTACCAAATGGTACACCTATGGAAATAAGCAATTATAGGCACTAAAAAAATGATATATTTCACTCCAATAAGCATGAAACATATTTATACATACAAAGTCTATGATTCTAAACAAAAGAATAAAATAAGCAAATGCAGAGCTCTAATTACAGTGCTACTTCTGCATATATGTTTTTACATGTTTTATTTGTAAATTATAACTTATTTTACAACCAAGATAATACATTCATTTTTGTAACCAAATGTGAGCAAGTCAGGGTTATTGAACACAAAACAGAATGTCGCATAATAGGCATTCTCACTGCCTAGTAATTTGGGAGTACCCAAGTTTGGTTCTTGGTCGAGGTGGACTGTGTAAATGAGAGTTTTACCATTATCTTGCATTCCTGCATACGTAAATATTGGGTAATGCTCAGCTATTTGGACCCAGACTCATATTAGCATTCAGTAATCACCACATAATTCATTGTTTCCATAGATTTGATATGTTCAACAGATGTTACAGCACTTTAAAAAATAAATAAATAAAGGTATAAAAATATATAATATAAAAAGATGAATATACGAAACACAATCATATAAATCATTTAACTTGTACCAATAAACGAATAACTCAAAAATATATGCAACAATTTATATGTTTCACATACCAATTTTTTTTTTTATTTATTTATTTGTGCTAGCAATCTTCCTTAGAATATGGCTATACATCAGCCCAAGCTGTTATCTTGCCATATTCTATCCATATTACACTCTTATTATAACATAAAAAATGATGATAATAATAATAATAAAAATAATAGTAATGGTACCAAAATAATAATCTTATAGTAATAATATATAATAATAATAATAATAATAATAATAATAATAATAATAATAATATACTAATAATATAATTACATAACTTAACATTACTTGATGAAATTAATTTACATCTCTTTTTATTGTCCATTTCTTTTTAACTTTGGACAGGTACTCTCCTACCTTTTTATTGTCCTTGTTAAAAATCTTGCTTAAAGCTACTTTCCTGTCCAGTTTGAACCATTTCCCATTTATAGCTTCCTTTCTCCAATGCTGTGTACCTTTACAGTCAAAAACGATATGTTCTAAATCTTCTCTTTCCCCACATATTGGGCACTGATTCTGTGGGAACCCATTTCTCATTCCTATTAATCTCCATACACCTGCTTGTGCCCAGGCAATACTTTCTCTTTGTTCCTTATTTGAGTTATCCACGTACTGTTCTCTAGCCCATACATTTTTTATTAATATATATGATTCCAAGGAACTTTTGTTCCCAATGTTACTAAATAAATTTTGTATCTCTATATCTTCAAACCTCTGCCTAGCTTCTTTCCAAAAACCCTTAACATTATTTTCCCTCCTTCTCCAGATTTCCCCTAGACCACTATTTTCCAAATTAGTTTGTATACTATAACTCCACCCATTCTTCTTTAAGCTCCTTTCTTGGAATTCCAAACGCTGCCTCAACAAGTTCTTCTCTTCTAAATTTAATAGTCTGTACCAATATTTAAGAGCTCTCTCCATTATTACCCCTTTCCCCCCCACTCTCTGCATTTCAATTAGAGCAAATTCCTTAACTGTAGCATTTGGCAGGCCTAAAACTTCTCTGCAGAAACTCCTATGTACCATATCTATCTCTTCCCAGCCTTGTTCTACTCCCCATATTTCACTACCATATAACATTTTTGCTTCAACTACTGTGTTATATATTTTCTCTAGCCATTTAACATTTATATCTGGTATTCTATATTTGCACCCTCTAATCGCTGCCATTGCCCCTTTCCCCTTTGTCAATACCAGTTTCTTCTGTTTCTCCCATTTTCCACCCCCATCCATTTTAACCCCTAAATATATACAGTCTCTGACCACTTTATATTCCTTCTCTCCATTCTTCCACTTTTCATACTTGCTCAGTTTGGCACCTTTCTTAAACACTATAATTTGACTCTTCTCTTGATTTACTTTCAAATTCCACTCTTCGCAGTATTTATTCATTTGCTGTAGGGACTGCTTCAGACCAATCGTTGAAACTGATCCTATCACTAAATCATCAGCGAATAATAACCCAGGGATTGATACCTTATTTATCGTAGGCAACCAACTATTATTCCTTCCTATCTCAGTGAGGATATCATCAATGTACAGATTAAATAACACTGGACTTAATTTACATCCTTGTCGTAGCCCCTTCCTTTGATTTACTTCTTTTGTCACCAATCCTACTCCTACTTTCACACAGAATGTGTTGTCCTTGTATAGAGCTTTAAATAAATTTACCATCTGTTGGCTTACTCCCTTCCTCAAAAGTACATACCAATTACTATCTGTAATAACACAGAGTGTCCCAGAATTCCATAACAAACTGCAAGGATTAACAGGGGAGGGTCCTTGATAAGCATTTTGGGATAGGAAATCTGATATTTTTTGCCAAATTTCAAAATTGTGATGCCCCTTTTAAGGGGAGACTAAATGGTAAAACTTACCAAAAATGACTATTTCAGTTTTTTGTGCACTCTTATAAATTGGAATTTCCTCTTTAATTTGATACGTATCATTGTAAGCATAATATTTATGTTTTAAACATATTTTTAAATATGATACTGCATCTGCCATTTTGTACTGTCAACTCTGCACCACTTCAAAGAAAAACAATAACTCTACACACTTTGGAGTAGAGAGAGAAACTTCAGTCCATTTTTTAAGGAAAGTTTTACTCTATAAATTGGGACTTCTATTAGGAAGTTTCTATGTGGTCAGTGGTTTCTTTTTTTGCAAATAAATGAGAGTTTTCCCCATTTCTGCTTTGAACAGCTTTTTTTGTGAATGGCATTTTCTGGTATAAATGACCCGTTTTCTCAGAAACTATTGAACTTAGCCAAACAATTTAGGCTGATAAAAGCAAATACTAAGAGTTGTCATGGATCTACTTTGGTGTTAATAACATGTTTTGTTATTTTTAAAAATAAATAATTACTGATAAGTTTTAATTCATACAAAAATCCCATCTTCCTTAATAAACAAACTTATTCAATAAAAGTATATCAGTGAATTTAGAAGACATACATCTACATCCTGTAAAAATTTCAGTCTGATATCTTAAATAGTTTCTGAGACAAAAAGTCATGAAGTTAGCAAATTTAACATTGGGGGTTTTAACCTCCCCTTAATTCCGACATCGGTGCTGATAAGTCATATAACATGGTTATTTGTATACAATTTATCTTGTGAAGGTTTAAGTCTAACTCAAGAAGTTATAAAAATGTGATACAATACATAGTATACAGGAAAATACTGATTCCTTATTGAGTTAAAGATGTTTGTTCTGCAAAAGTGTGTATGCCACTAATAACAGTCCAGTTGATTTCGGAAGAATGTTAAGAGGTGCAGCAGATGTTCTGCTTGTAACTTGTTTGGCAGAACGCTGGTCAGGGAATCTTATGTTACCAGGTTCATTACACTGTGTAATTTTCTTCATATAGTAAGTAGAGGAAGTATTACATTCCTCCCAAAAATTTGATATCAAGACCTCACTGAAAATACACCTTTCGAGGTCCTATGAATCTAAAAAGAGCATTTTATGAAAAAGGTCTGATTGTGTGTTTCTGTGTATCTGTGAACTAAAAAACTAAAGGCACTTAAATACCAAATTTAGTATTTAAGTTCAACATCCTCCAAGGATGCAACATGAAAATTTTCAAGAAAATCGCCCCACCTCAAACATTACTTTACATGGGAAAATTGTTGTTGGTTTTGGTTTTCTCAAAAATGGCTCTAATGATTTTTATTAAAATATTATATGTTAGATATTTGCATGACAAAATGTACATCTTGAATTTCCTGAAAATAGCCTTGAAGCTGTCCTCATTCTGAATGAATTTATAAGTTTTAAACTGTAAAAGAGAGACAAAAATTTACTACACAAAAGATGTAGATCTTGTCAAATCACTGAATTTATGTGAAATAATTTTATTTTGTTAAGTTAACCATTTTCAAGATATATTTCTTGCTATTGGTATGAATTCTCAAATACTTATACTTTTCTCAATGGGGAAGTTGTTATTCATTTTTTTCTCCTTGTCATGCAAAGAAAACAGAATTTCAAAGCCGTCAAATAGCAATCCGTTCTTAAATATTCGACTATTGCATTACTCCCATTGTACCAGGACCGTCTAGAATGAACGGACCCGACACTGGGTTCGAGATTGAGAAAAATGGCGGCGGTAGTTGGTGGTGATCCCTGGGGTGTTTATACTCGCTAACTGCTGTGTTGTGTTTCCGATGCCTGCGATTTATAGTATTTTAGTAACTGTGGCAGTTTGTAATCACATTAGCGAAGCAATAGTGTTTGAAAACCTTTATTTGAGCAATTTGGGAAACGGGAATAATCCCAGTCATTCGTTTACACTGCCGTGTACTTTCCAAGTGTTACTTATGTTTACTAATATATTACATGTAGATCATGGCTACATTAAATGTAAAGTATAATTATACCTTTTTCAATTTACCTACTTGAGAATATAGTTTGTGTCACGGTTATTGTGGTGAAATAAAGAAATTGTTACAGTTTGGACGTATTGGTTGTAAATATACTTAACCTAAAACATTACAACGCCATTATGTTTCCAGATGTAAATCGAACTTTGATTATAATGAATAGAGGTGCAAATAATTGTGATAAATATATTAAAATATGCTATATACAGTGTTAATTTGAGTTATAAAATATATTAAATTATGTATATTTGTGAGATACAATAAAACAATTATGAGTATTTGAGAGTGTATCTATGTGTAGGTATAATGAGTCCCAGTTATTCTCATATACCGGAGTATTGCCATTCATATTTCCAAAATATAAAGATTTAAAAGAAAACGGTTAATATTCATAAATCGTAAACACTTTACGCCTTCGAAGGATTCACCTGTATGCATACATCGTTGTTTCCGACTTAGTTATAAGAAAGGATAAATTCCGTTACGGTGGTTCTTTTATAACGGTTCCAAGAAAGTGTTTAAACTGCAGAATGGTGCATTTCTGACAGTTTGTTTTAATTCAGCCATCGTATTTATGCTGTTACGTTGTTGCATGCAATACTGTAGATTGCATGAATGTTGTTTTGCAATGCTGTTTAAGGTTATGTATTTCATATATTTCACTTGCAGTGCTGGTTTAAGACTACTTATTTGTTACATTTCAGTCTGTCGGTGTGGACTCTCTCAAAAACTAGTAAAGGATGCTATAAGTCGCTAAGTGGTACAGTTTTGAATAATTATTGCAAACTTATAAATGAAAAGCGTTCAGTGAAAGCAAAAGTAAACCTAAAGCTTCTAAATTTAATAGCTAATTACTGTAAACAACGCCATTTCATGCCATCCAGTGTATATTTTGTGCATATAATATTGTGTATGTACAGTGTAAATAGTGACACGTAATTTTGAGTGAACTCAATTAGTGTCAACCTCAATATCAACAGTTCTGTTTCATGCAAGTATTACAGTGTTTGCAGTTTATAAAACTATGTCCTTTGTAATTTAAATAAGTAGCTGTAGTTTAGAAATGCTGTTAAGTTATAGCATACAAAACTGTAGATTGCATGAATGTTGTTTGAGGTTACATATTTCATTTAATGTTAAAATGCATTTAGTTTACTTAAAAGACGGCGTTTTTGTGCACAACAGCATATATCTACACAAACGACATGTCACTGCACCACATTAATTGCATTTTACTGTGGAGAAGCATAACTTGTAGACAAGAACTGATTAAGGCATTTCCCAAATTCCCACCACATACGGCCGCCATTTTGAATGTCAGTGTCAGGTCTGGTATCCAGAGGGTCCTGATTGTACCCATAAGGAAATATAATACAAGCATTTCCGCAAATGTTTAGCTCGATTAGCATGAAGTAGTTAGATGAGTAAGCTTTTGTAAGAATAGTTTGTTGAAGAATGGGCACAGAAAGTCATATGAATTAACACATCAGATTTTTTATATTTCTTCTTTCTTTCATGGATGTGCACAAGTTTAGTTTAATATTATGAAGCTAGTTCCTAGACCTTCAGAAAGACTGTTTAAAACAATAGAAAGAAATCCACATAGATTCCAATAGTAAAAGCAATAAGTTTTAATTTCTTCTAGTGAAAATTATTTTTCCTAAAAGGTTATACACAATTGTTGCTATTATTATTATTAATATTGTTGTTGATGCCATTAT
Source organism: Deroplatys truncata (assembly GCA_030765065.1). NCBI lineage: Eukaryota > Metazoa > Arthropoda > Insecta > Mantodea > Mantidae > Deroplatys > Deroplatys truncata. The sequence continues at coordinate 64,173,682 of CM060988.1, read as the reverse complement.
CATCATAATCGTAGTTAAAATGGCTTATCCTTATGACAGAAATGGGGAAAAATTCAATTGAATTCAGTTCACACAAAAGTATTCTGAAACCAAACAGCTGTGGAGGAGGGATTGAAACATTACATCCTTTCAAATTATTTGGAAAACAGCCTAAGAGAATTCAAAACAAGTACAATAGTATCTCGCTAATCTGAGGTAATGGGAGGGTGAAGGTTCCTCGGATTTGGAATAATTCCAACTATATGAAGCACCATAGGAAAACTCATTAAAGATGAAATGAAACCAATTACAAATCAAGGTAAAGTTATTCACCTTAAGTTTTTAAAGTTTTTGTATAGAAATAAACACAATATGTACATACATACAGGGGTTATTTTTTGAAAAAGAACTTAAGCATCCTCTGCTTCTGGATATTGAATCGCTTTTGCGTGGTAATGTCATGCCATCATTTGAGTAGTTGTCCTCTGTGGTGTAGTGGTTACCATTCTAACCTCTAGTTCATAAGGTCACAGGTTCAAACCCAGTGGAGAGCAATGGATTTTTTCGGGCGTAAAACTCATTAGCATGGCTTCTCAGAAGGAAAGTAAAGCCGGTGATCCTGTGTCGTAGATTTATGGCACGTAAAATAACCTCAAGCCTGATAAAGAGGTCTCTGAGCAAAATTTCCAGCCTTTCACGCCCAATATAGAATGGGATGCTACGGACCCAGCAGTTAAAGAGCATCCTTTAATAAAATTCAATCCAATTGTTTCAATAACTTGGTGTCACACAGCGTTGCCTCTGGTTGTTCTACATACCACAATGCCAACTCCAACACAGCAAACACTCATTATGAATCATCTTTGGCATTCTCTCTTCTATGTCTTCCCCCCTGCTTTCTTCTATCGGCTCATTCAACATCTCAACAATTGATGTTTCCATAGGTTCAAACTGTTCATCACTCTTCATCCATTCTGTAATTTCACTTTCACTACTACTTGGAACCTGTGCAATTAGATGTGACAGGGGTACATCAGCATCATCATTGAATTCACTCTCACCAGTCGATTTGCTCTCTAAAATTTTCTTTCACGATTTCACAGGTGTCTCAGACTTCACTTCATCCCATGACTATGCTAACCAATACACTAAGCCCCCCATAGTTAACTTGTTTAAAAAATTAGTGATGTTTCCATCCTCTTCTGTTGCTTGTAAAGTGACTGCAACAGGCAGCATTGATACTTTTTTTTAAGCATTCCAAAGCTCCCTGATCCATCGGTTGTATCAAACTTGGACATTGGGCGGCAAAAACAAAGCCCGAATTCCATCACACTGCAGTCCCTCTTCGTCTGAATGTGATCCAGCATTGTCCATCAATAAGATTGCTTTACTAGGCAAACCATTTTTGTTCAAAAACTTTTTAATTTCCAGCATATATTCTTTATAAAACCACTTCTTAAATATTCCTCTGTCCATCCAGGCATTCTTTTGGTTCTTGTAAGAGATAGGCAGTGCAGACAAGGAAATGTCTTTGAGAGGTCTAGACTTCGCAGACTTGCCTATGATGACAAGCTTTAATTTGTGTGTACCTGATGCATTTGATGCAGTGAGTACTGTCACACTTTCTTTACTTTTTTTGTGGCCAGGAGCATGACGTTCTTTGCTTGAAGCAAGTGTTTTAGAAGGTAACATTTTAAAGATGAGCCCTGTTTCGTTACAATTGTATAACTGACCATTTGTGAGGTTTTCACTTTTTATGAGTTGTTATTTGTTATGCTATTTTATACAGAAGTTCCTGCAGCTTCAGAATCACTGGAAAGCTTTTCTCCACAAATCTCAAGCTGTCGTAGACAATATCCATTCTTCCATCTCTGTAACCAACCTACACTCACATTGAAATCGTCTTCACCTTCTTTAAACTTGTTTCTAAAAAATAGTGCTTTTTCTTGCAACATTGGGCCGGAAATTGGACTTCCCTTCTGTCTTTGTTGACTGAACCAGGTGAATAATGCTTCACTATTTTTTCGTATTCTGACCTTCTCACTCATACACTTTGTTGAACAATACTTCTCCGTTTATTCCTGTTTCGTTGCAGTCTCCAACTTACTTCCCCAACACCGTATTCCGTTGCAAGGTTTTTAATTGTCTCGCCTTTATCCAGTCTTTTTAAAGCTTGTAATTTCATCTTTAATGGTACAAATTTCCTCTTACATTTAGCACTCATTGTTGAAACAAATTAGGAACAAGATGTGCAGGCACTTCTAACATGCTCTATCCACAAAGAAGCTTATAAACATACTAAAATAATACACTCCTTTAACTTGACATAACCTTAGCTTGCTGTTTGGTTGCAAGGGATAAGCAAAACATACGTTAATTATTAAGGCTAGCTGCTTTCTTATAAGAGCTGTCAAACATTTGCAGTCGCAAACTAGTCAGCATGTTATTATTGCAGCTGAAAAGTATTTCCACTGCGAATGTTTGCTACAATGTATGTACATACATGTTATAGAAGGGTTTTCCCAGTGTTTTGGCTGGTACCTAATTGAAATTAAGTTAATCCTTGTCAAGTAACATACACTCCATAGACTCCCATGGTTTAAAAAAAAAGGAACAAGAATTATGTCTTAAACTAGCTCGGATTTAACAGAACTCAAATTTGCGAGACTTTAATGTATTGCAATGCATTTGTTAACATGATTTTAAAAGTTTAAACTCAGAACTCCAGCCACTAAAACAAGATAAGAGCATACTCCTTCCAAATTTAAACTCACTAGGAACTTATAAATGCACTTCATGAGAAAATGGACTAAAATAATTTTTCAGGTGTACATATTATCTGTTGTACCTATACAATGCAATGAAGGAAGGTGGAGAAAACTAAAACCTCTGTTCTACATAATGAGTAGTTTTAATAAATTTCATACCTTGAGTGCTGTTCTTCAGATTCCTTACAATCACAATAATGTTTTTGAATTAAACAGAAATTTCAGTAACAGAAATGATATTTTGCACTTATGTATGAAATTTAAAAAAAAAAAAAAAAATCCTTATGGTTACATTCACATGGCTTTCTCTACGCATTCTTCAACAAACTATTGTTACAAAAGTGTATTTTTCTATCTCCTTCATGTTAATCAAGATAAACGTTTGTAGAAATTGTCTTACTGCATATTTCCTTGTAGGTACAAGGGGATTGGGGAAATACAGCAGGCTTTAAGCAACAGTCAACTCTTTTTAAGAGTAGGTTGCCATGTGATGGCTTTGAAATTCCATTCTCTTAGCATGGCCAAAATAAGAAAGAAAAAAAAATGAATAGCAATTTTTTCTCTTGAGAAAAGTTCAAACTTTTGAAAATTCAAACCAGTAACAAAGAATTTCTCAAAAATGGTTAATGTCACCAAAAATTTGATTTGACATAAATTGTGTGTTTTAATGAGATCTACATTTTTTATGTATCAATATTTTGTCTATCTCTTATGGTTTACCAGTTATACAAAAGTTATTTAGATGAAGATGACTTCACAGGCTATTCCCAGAAAATTCAAGATATACATTTCATTTGTCATGAAAATACCTTAAGCATATGTTATTTTAATCAAAATCATTGAGAGCCATTTTTTTGAGAAAATCAAATTTTGAAAAAATTTTCCCTGTAAAGAGTAGTTTGCGGTAGGGGATTTTCTTGAGAATGTCACAAATCCTCCAGCAATGCCTGTCGTGGCTTCACAGTTGCAGTCTTCGGCGCAACTGCCCCATTCCTCCGCTTCTAAAAAGCATCCCTCGGCTACGCTTTGCGGCTTAGGATCGACAATGTTGTAAGCGCTCACATAATGCCTCGGGTGGACAAGTGAATCCAGAGCCTGGAACCTGATACTGAATCTTATCAATGGAGATGGATTTTGTGATTTCTCTTCGAAAATAATATGCAATCTCAGGCAACAACCGGTACGGCTATTCTGCTCTTAGACAGTGGTCATTGAAAGTGCTTGTAAAAGCAAGAGGAAAGTGAATAAATTACCTTAAGAGTGAGTTTAGAAGTAGATGTGATCTCTTCAATTAGCTGGTGTCCACATGCCCGCCCCTTTTAGGTGTTTTATTTTTAAAGGAAAATCATGTTATGAACACAACAAATGTAGCCAGTTTTTCGCTAAATCACATGCAAAATGGGAACTGCCAACCTAAATAAAAAGTGAAATCCGCTAAGGCAAAATTGCCTTACTTGCGCCGACCTATATTAGGTATAAGAAATACTGAAATAAATTACCTTATGAGGGAATGTAGAAGTAGTTGCGAACGGTTGTATATCAGGTGCCCGCCGGAACGCGCGTTTTTGTGCCTTACTGAAATGGGGGAATTGGGAAAGTAACTAGAGAAAACATGGTCATCTTCACGGTAATACCGACGCTCAATCGGAAGTGCCAACTGAAGTAAGAATCTGGGAATCCGCTAAGTAAGAGATGCATTGGTATTTCTTCTTCTTCGTAATCATATGTTATAGCCGCTTAAAAAGAGCACCAACAAAAAAACTGTATGAGACATAAATTGTGTATTTTAACGCGATCTACATTTTTTGTGTAATAAAATTTTGTCTATCTCTTATGGTTTACCAGTTATGCAAAAGTTGTTCACAATGAAGAATACTTTTGGAGACATTCCCAGAAACTTTGAGATATACGTTTTATTTGTCATTAAAATATCTTAAACATATATTTTAAATCAAAATCGTTAGAGCCATTTTTGAGAAAATTAAAATTTTCGAAAAATGTTCCATGTAAAGGGTAATCTGGGGTGGGGGAATTTTCCTGAAAACCTTCGTGTCGCATCTCTGGAAGATACTGAACCTAAACACCAAGTTTGGTGTTTATCCGACTGTTCGTTTCTGAGTTCACAGACACACACACAAACACACACGTTTCCAAAATGCTTTTTACTTTCTCTACTACGTATAGTAAGTAGGGAAAGTATTGCATTCCACCCAAAAATTTGATACCGAGATTTCACCAGAAATATATGTTTTGAGATCCCCTGAATCCAAAAAAAGAATTTTTGGAAACATGTCCGTGCGTGTGTGTCTGTGAACAGCATAACTCAGAAATGAACAGCCGGATAACACCAAATTTGGTATTTAGATTCAGTATCTTCCAGAGATGCATCACAAAGGTTTTCAAGAAAATCCCCCCACCCCAGATTACCCTTTACATGGAAGATTTTTCGAAAATTTTAATTTTCTCAAAAATGGCTCTAACGATTTTGATTAAAATATCATATGTTTAAGATATTTTCATGACAAATGAAATGTATATCTCGAATTTTCTGGGAATGTCTCCAAAAGTATTCTTCATTGTGAACGACTTTTGCATAACTGGTAAACCATAAGAGATAGACAAAATTTTACTACACAAAAAATGTAGATCGCGTTAAAATACACAATTTATGTCATATACATTTGTTTTTGTTGAGTGAACCATTTACGAGATACTGCTTGTTATTCCCTTAAATTTTCCAATACTTTTTCTCAAATGGGAATTAGTTATTCATTTTTTTTTATGTCCTGGACATACAAAGAGAATGGAATGCGCCACATAGCAATCAGCTCTTAAAATATTTGACTCGCTTAAATACTACCATATTCCCCTTGCATCTACAAGAAAATTAGCAATAAGATTAACATATCGATTAACATAAAGCATATGGAGAATAAGCGTTTCTAAAAATAGTTTGAACAAGAGTAGAGAAAGTCATGTGAGTGTAACATCAGATTTTTTTGGATTCACGGGGTCTCAAAAATGATGTGTTATAGCGGCTGTCGTCTGCTAGCGAGCGGCCTGGGCGTGGCTTAAGGAGTTCGAGCGTTGCCAACCGTAAGAAATGTACGCGCGGTAGATAATAACTATGTAACACGAAATTCGCAATGCGGCGCGGTTATTTCAAACACACAATTTGTCGATGTTTTTACTTTCTCTACTACGTATAGTAAGTAGGGGAAGTATTGTATTCCACCCAAAAATTCCATACCGAGATTTCACCGGAAATACATGTTTTGAGACCCGCTGAATCAAAAAAAAAAAAAAACATTTTTGGAAACATGTCCGTGTGTGTGTCTGTGAACAGCATAACTCAGAAACGAACAGTTGGATAAACACCAAACTTGGTATTTAAGTCAGTATCTTCCAAGGATGCGACACGAAGGTTTTCAAGAAAATTTTTGGGGGGACCCCAGAGTACCCTTTACAGGGAAGATTTTTCGAAAATTTTAATTTTCTCAAAAATTGCTCTAACGATTTTGATTAAAATATCATATGTTTAAGATATTTGTATGACAAATAAAATGTATATCTTGAATTTTCTGGGAATGTCTCCAAAAGTATTCTTCATTGTGAACGACTTTTGCATAACTGGTAAACCATAAGAGATAGACAAAATTTTACTACACAAAAAATGTAGATCGCGTTAAAATACACAATTTATGTCATATACATTTTTGTTGTTGAGTGAACTATTTTCGAGATATTGCTTGTTATTCCCTTAAATTTTTCAATACTTTTTTTCTCAAATGGGAATTCGTTATTCATTTTTTGTCTTGGATATGCAAAGAGTTATAATCTGTGGCAAAGGGAATGGTGCTGCACCTAGCAACCAGCTATTAAGAGATATGTATGTGCTTAAAGGCTACTGTTTTTCTATATTGCCCTTACATCTACAAGAAAATTAGCAATAAGATAGAGTCTGCAAATGTTTATCTCGATTAACATGAAGTAGATGGAGAATAAGCGTTTGTAAAAATAGTTTGTACAAGAGTAGAGAAAGTCATGTGAGTGTAACACATCAAATTTTTTACATTGCATTGAAGCACACCTATTGTACAAAGTTAACCAAACCTGCATGTTGATTCATACCCAAAGAAAATGCTGTTATTTCAGGCCAAACACATCGCATATATACGTTATTACACAGAAGCAGTGGTAGCTTTGTTGACATTGTCCTTGAACCACAAACACACATTGTTGTAAATTAGGTGCAATATCAGCAGCATACCTTATTACACAGAAGCAGTGGCAGCATTGTTCTCATTGTCCTTGAGCCACGTACACACATTGTTGTAAATTAGGTGAAATATCAGCAGCATACCGTATAACACAAAAACAGTGGCATCATTGTTGTCAATATCCATGAGTCACAAAACACACATTATTGTATTAATGTACTGCAATGACGTGGCAATAGGAAAACTGGAGAAGACGTGTAAGTTAGGTGAAATACTAGCAGCATACGTTATTACACAGAAGCGGTGGCAGCATTGTTGTTCACTGTTCTTGAGTCACAAAACACACATTCTTGTATTAATGTACTGCAATGACGTGGCAATAGGAAAACTGGAGAAGACGTGTAAGTTAGGTGAATTACCAGCAGCATACGTTATTAGACAGAAGCGGTGGCAGCATTGTTCTCATTGTCCTTGAGCCACGTACACACATTGTTGTATTAATGCACTGCAATGAGATGGGAATCGGAAATCTGATGTCATTAAAATAAATAGAATTTGAAGTATGCGCCTTTGATTAAATTTGACATTGTTGAGTTACACCGGGTAATGCTGCGCTATCACATCCAATATTACGCCAAACATGTCTTGTCCCCGAAAACGATTCCGGAAGATGAATTCGTGGAGATAGGATGTGAAGAGGGCGTCACTGGTACCAAATTGCCACCGAAGTTTCCTCTTCACCCTCATCCACATGTTTTCACATTCTGCGTGTGGATGGTGTCGTCCTCGGGGTCTACAAAGTTCTGCTCATGGACAATTACGTCGTGTATATATACGCCGTCTAGCAGATTTCCGATGTTGGCGTAAGAAGCCCATCCATCGGAGATGATGCGGCTTCCAGGCAAAATATGCTGCATGATAAGGGCTTCCAGGGTTTGAATAATGGGTAGAGAAAGTTATGTGAATCCAACATCAGGTTTTGAATTAAGCACAACCTTAAGAGCCGAATCTTTGCAGGGTTGCAGTACTTTAGGGACAAACATTTTAAGTGTAACATCTTGTATGAACGTTTCCATTTTTCATAACACTTGTGCGTGACTTTTAAGAACCACAAAGCTCAGACCCTCCCTACCTGCGACTTTGCAAGGGGTAGTGTTTGAACATTCCGAAAGCAATTCATGTTTATGATGGGCAGTAAATGACTCTCAACCAGGAATACAATACAGCAGCACCACATGTTAAAAGTGGATGGGGGAACATCTGTTCAGCAGAAGGTAGAACCTTTGGCTAACAAGAAACTCCAGACCGCACTGCAAACAGTACTCAAGCAATTCGAATTCCAAGAAAAATTCCGCATTCTAGATGAAATAAAGTGAGTAGCATATGCCGCGATTTAAGGAATATAATTGACGAATGCTTTGTGGTAAAGTGTTTCTGTTCCTCCCTGTCGGCCTGCGTTTTATTCCAGTAGCAAGAGCTATTCGGAAAGGCTTTCCCCAGTTTTCGTTTATCCCGTAGAGACAATTTCCAAGAAAGTTTTAAGAAGAAGAATACCGTGCTCATCTATACCATAATTATCTTTTCCATTCCTTCCATTACTAAGAACAATCAGGCAGAAAGGAAGTTGAAGAATACTCCATAAAATTCTATATTTGCAAAACTTACTTTTAGTCATTGATTTACTTTACACTAAAAACAAAGAAAAAAACGGGGATTCGAGGAGGAAAGTGCAAGAAAGGATTAAACAATCCTTAGATAATTTATAGCTTAAAACGCTGACAGGAATTTACACTGTGTAGTTCAAAATCGCAATTTTATGTTTAAGGATTAGAACTCATTAGGAACCTTCACAGTTAGACGAAGTCCTCTACTGATTAAAAATCAATATTCTTACTCGACAAAAAAAATACTCATATCGTGGAAAATGTAATGTGAATAGAAGCCTAATTTTGCGTGAATGCTATATGGTATTCACGTTAAATTTCCTACGAAAAATATATTTGACCACTATTAATTACATATTTCATTACAATGAACTTGGTTACATCCACCATACGGAAAACTAAAAACGCCACATGTAGCATTTGTGTATATGTCTGTGTGTGTGTGTGTGTGTGTGTGTGTTTTTTAATGAGAGGTAGTGTCTGAGTGCGTGTATGTGTGTGTGTTTTAATAAGTTGTAATGCCTGAGTGTGTGTGTGTGTGTGTTTAATAAGTTGTAATGCCTGAGTGTGTGTGTTTTTTAATAAGTTGTAATGCCTGAGTGTGTGTTTAATGAGTTGTAGTGCCAGAGGCTGTGTGTTTTAATGAGTTGTAGTGCCTGAGTGTGTGTTTGTTTTCATGAGTTGTGGAGCATGAGTGTTTGATTTTGTGTGTATGTGAGCATTGGAGTGTGCTGGACAGAGGACCAGGCACCAAAACAACCGGAGAAATAGAATTCTTTAAGTAATGACTAAAATAATCCGCAGGAACACAGAGGCTAAAATACGATTAGGATAAAATGGCACTTTTGGCAGCGGCATGCGCACCTTCATTGGATATATGTAACTTCATTATCGCGTATGCCGAAATTGAATTAAAGTTTTTTTTAATTTATGGACGCTCTCTAACCACTATGGTTCTTAGCGTCCTATTCTATATTGGGCATGAAAGGCCGGAAAGTTTGCTCAGAGGCCTCTTTATCAGGCTTGAGGTTCTTTTACGTGCCGTAAATCTACGACACGGGACCACCGGCTTTACTTCCCTTCTGAAGGAAGCCGTGCTAAAAATTTTTACGCCCGAAAAAATCCATCGCCCCCCGCCGGGTTGTAACGACGCCTCAACAGGAATTCAAGGTGCGGTGCTTCTCAACACGGATGGGATAACCGTGGAGAAGCGTCGCGCGCAACAAAGTCTTATTTTGTTGATCGGACTTACTCTGAACCAACAATGAACCGAAGGAATGAACCGGACCAGCAATACAGTCAATGCCCTTCTGTATTATAAAAGGGTTCACCATCTCAAACGTTTGCCCTGTCTCTGTTTGCGTAATGACTAAGTAACAACCAGATGACGGTGGTGTTACTTCTGTTACCAAAACTTTTCGGCGTGTTATTAATAATGGAGAAAGAGGGCTCCATAGCGAAATAAATTCTCCACCACTGCAAGCGTCTCCGACTTCAGGCTCTGTCTTCCCGGGCGTTACCCCGGCTTGGGTGAGTGGCCTATCCATACCGGTCTCACCCCAGGGTCACACCTCCCTGAACATAGACAGAGGGACCCAATGGCCGTGGGAATTCAGCAGCTCATGTAGTGCCCCCCCGCGGGACTGTAGTTGAACAGCAGATACGAGCACACACCCTACATGACGACCCCGGGTAGTGGGGCTGACGCCATTATCCACTCACCCAGCTACGCACCCACTGCGCGGTTATCCGTCAAGCTGTGTCCACGGAGGATTAAAAGAAAATTGGAAAATAAACCAAAAGTGTGTGGGCGTTTCACACGCAAGGTAGGCCGGCGAGGAAGAAAAAGAGATATGTGAATGGTCGTGGTGCGAATTGTTTGTAAATAGATTAGAGAAAAAAGAGCGTGGCGAGGGGGGTATGGAACGAAATGAAAATAACGCACGAGAGCGCATCTTGTGTCTCCCGGTCAAGAGGACGAACCCACCTCGACCGGATAAGGGTGGAGGGATGACGACGGTGATGAGTGGCTCCGGACCCCGGGTGTGCCAAACCCGTACTCACATAAAGTGAGCCCCTGGGGGGTTGGAAGCTGCGTTGAAACAGTGGGAGAGCAACCACGGAAATAAAAAAGATCCCTGTTGGTGAGACAGGTGTTAATAAAACCATAGAACCTGAACCCAGTACAAGAAATAATTGTAGAAAAGGAAGCGTAAAATAAATGAAGATAACGTGGCTAGTCCAGATGAGGGTGAGGACTGGCTCGGGCACTCTGGGTACGTCAAAGCCATACTCACATAGTGAGCCCCTGGGGGTGGGGTTGAACTGTGAGTGTGTTTTGCTGGTGAGTTGTAGTGTTTAATTGCGAGTGTGTGGGCTTTGGAGTGTGAGTGTGTTTTTGCTAGTGATTTGTAGTGTTTGAAGGCGAGTGTGTTCGCTTTGGAGTGTGAGTGTGTTTTTGCTAGTGATTTGTAGTGTTTGAAGGCGAATGTGTGAGCTACGGAGTGTTAGTGTGGTTGTGCTGGTGAGTTCAAATAAAGCATGTATTTTGAATTTTCTGGAAATAGCCTGTGAACTCCCGTTCATTCTGATTGAATTTTGTGTATTGCGCTAAGTATCTAGGAAACTATGAAATGCTCTAAAATGCAGTTTGAGGCAAACCAATATTTTCTTGTGTTAGCATTTGTGATAATATTCCAGGAAATGTCATTGCACCTTTGCACTTAAAAGTGTATTATAAATGTATGAAAGTTTGCATAATCTTATAACAACCTTAGGGGTGTTTTAAGTCTGAAAAATCATTTTATATTACAGCTGCTTTACCCGAAAATATATTCATTTCATATTTCTTGCTTGGTACAGACTGAAAAAAAGGAATTGCTTAAAAGCATACATTTAGTAGTTCAAAACACTTTAATAATGACATTCTTTGCAGCTTGGTAGCACAGAAAGTTAATTTCCTTTCAACTCCTTTTATAAAAAACAATAATAAAATTACAATTGATTCATTCACATGACTTTCTCTATCCTCTATCGTTTATTAGTAGATACATAAATTATTATTCTTAATCAACCTTTTTTTTCTGTCTACTACATTTTAATATAAAAAAAAGACTTTGCAGAACTATCTACATTACACATTTCGTTATCGATACAAAGAGAACAGCGATAGTCAAATGTTTAACTGGACGCTATATGCTGGCCTTAAAATTCCATTCTGTTTCTATGACATCACAAGAAACAACTGAGTGTTGAAAGGACTTTAAGATAATGACCAAAAAAATGAACAATTGAAACCTTCAAAAAATGAGCAATTCGCACATTTAATAACGGATATCTCAGAAAGGGCTCATGCCACAATAAAGCTTATTTTAAATATATTGTAGCTTTAAAGAGATTTATATTTTTGGTGTAGCACGTCTTCCTCTATCACTTAAGGATTACCAGTTATACAAGGTTATAAAAAATTCCTTCCGAATGAAGGACTTCATAGGCTCTTTCCCGAAAATCCGAGATATACATTTCATTTGCCATGTAAATATTTTTATGAATGGATTTTAATCAAAATCGTTTCAGCCATGTTTAGAACATCAAAAATTCCCCAAAATATTCCATGTCAAGGGAGTTTAGGTATTTATCCGACTTTTCGTTTTGAGTTATGGCACACACGACGTTTCCACAAATGCTTTATTTGGATGCCGATGATAATAATACATAATAGTAATAATAATCATTCTCATAATAATATAATACATGAACAACGATAAATAACAACACGCGGGCCGTATAAGTATACAACTACAATGGCTCGCTGTACATTGCGTGCATGGGTTGGCTACATGTTATGCCAACAGCGTGTTTTCGATTCTCACCGTTGGCAACAACCACCTAAGCCACGCCCAGGCCGCTCGCTAGCAGACGACAGCCGCTATAACACATCATTACCCCTCAAAACATATATTTCCGGTGAAATCTTGGTATCGAATTTTTGGGTGGAATACAATACGGCTAAATTGTCATACTGTTTCCCCGCATTTATACGTGAAGTAAACTGAGGATTCACGAAAGTAAATACCTTACTTGTGGAAGTAGTTGTATATGAAGTCGGTGGTGCATAAATCTAAGGTTGGAACGCGAATTGTTTGTGCATCACTGAAATGGTGTAATTAGCAAAGTTACTAGAGTAAACGCGGTCATCTTCACGGTAAGACTGCTGCAGATTCGGAAGTGCCAACTGCAGTACGAATTAGGTAATCCGCTAAGTGAAGAAGGTGTTGGTATGCTGGTTGTTGTTGTTAATTTCACAGCCGCTTAAAATAAGAGCGCGAATGATTCAGAGTCAGCTGAGAATACAGAAGAGAAGAAAATGGCTTGCAGAGGGTGTCAAATATGCAAGCGGAATTGGTAGGCTTTTAATTGTTCAACAAAATGTTCCGTGCAAGGGGTAATCTTGCGTGGGAGGATTTCATTGAAAACCTTTGTGTCGCATCTCTGGGAGATACATAACCAAAATACCAAGTTTCGTGTTTATCGGACTGTTCGTTTCCGAGTTATGCTGTTCACAGATGGACATGTTTCCCATTTTTTTCTTTTTAATGTTTAACAAAATGTTCAGTGCAAAGGGTAATCTGGGGTGGGAGGATGTCATTGAAAACCTTTGTGTCGCATCTCTGGGAGATACATAACCAAAATACCAAGTTTCGTGTTTATCCGACTGTTCGTTTCCGAGTTATGCTGCTCACAGATGGACATGTTTCCCAAGATAAATGGCTGACGTTTACGTTCCGTGAATTCAGATACGTAAGGTTATACACCAAAAAACCCCAAAGGGAATAAGTTGGGGATGTATCTGTGCGATTGGCGGCATTAATTTTTCTGATGTTGGTTGCATTGCGTTGAAGTCAGAGAATGACAGACAGTGCCATCTGTATGAGACACAGTGCCATCTGTTGTATTTTTAAGATACAACCGCAGTCGCTAATGCGGGCAAAAGTGACACAAACGAGGGAAACAGTATGACAATTTACCCTACAAGGCTTCACAGCATCGCCTTGTCAGCATCGCCTTAATGCTAGCGTATGACTTCGAGTGACATCTGTAGAACATATAAGACACCACCTACCGGCCAACTAACAGCAGAATGTCCAAAGAGGCCTCTGAGCAAAAATTACCATTGTTTCACGCCAAATATAGAATGGGGCGCTAAGGGCCACAGCAGTTAGAGACCGTCTATAAATAAAACTCAATTTAATTCAATTCTAAAACATAACCTCACTTACTTCAATCGATTTTATCGGTGCACCCCAATTTTTGGGATCATCCATCCAATCTCTGTTCAGCGTTTCTCCCATTTTTATTGTTGGTGGCTTATCTACATATAATAACTAATATTTTAACGTTCACATTTTACATGCACACCAAATGGTCATACACTTCATGTTGTTTTGTTTCCATCTACATCCCTTTCCCTTACCAACTTGACCACAAAACATGAATACCAACCGCTAACATACATTTTTATGCCTCTATAGCCTTTGCTATTGTATACTACAGTGACTATATATTGGCTGTATCAGAGATACAATCATTGTAGTGTATATTAAAGAGCAGAAACTCATGGGTAACGCGGCAACCCATTATTATAGGGCCTCCTGACATCTCACGATAGCGGACTGCCTGTTCATCAAGAAGTTTCAGACGAGCCCCACAATATATAGTAAAATGTTCCACGTATTTTTTACAATAATGTGAAAATCACACCTCCTGTTCTGATATTATGATTTTCTAGGCATTTCTACCGAGTGCAACTATTACGTGCGGCTCTAGTGGAAGTTTAAAACATTTTAAGCTCATCATATTAGGCATTTTAAATGGTTAATTTCAGGATTACGATAAACTTAAAGTAAAGCGACTAACGTAAAAGTCTAACACACTGCATTAAATGGAACTATTTAGGGCTGACGGTAATGACCTGCATTTATTAATGGTTCGGAATCACTATGTTTATATAACACAGGGATATCTCTTACTATTTTACTCCAGAATACAAATATCATACATTCTAACACATTTTCCAACACAAAATATGAAAGCAGATAAACAATACATTTTATGAACAAATCACAAATTTTAAAATCTGTTCATTATTAACAATTAATATGCGCACGTCACACCAGAGGCATTGCGAGTCCACTTCCGCTGCCAATATTCCACGTTCCAAAGCCGCAAAGCGTAGCCGAGAAATATTATTTATAACAAGAGGAATAGAGCAGTTACAACTGTGGAGGGACGACAGGGCGCAGCCGAAGAATCTGTGAAGTGAAACACCAATGATTCACGTTAGCGACTTTTTACCGATTGTAGTAGCGCCTTCCAGCTCAAAATGGCGGTAGTTTCTACTGTACAGAGTCAATCATCTAAAACTTGCATCGCAAATATTTCGGAAATGGAAAGTCCTATTACTGTGCAGTTTTCACAGCATTGATTGGTAGTCAGGGGCTCGTACATTTAGCCTATAAACAGATTTTGATAATACTGAGCAAGTGTATTTTTTTTAGCAAACATACAATTTTTAAATGGAACAATGCCTAATTGCATCAACAGAATAAAGGTAGGTTAAATTAGAATGTCAGTGGCGTTTGTTGCAAGATTCTAGTGCAAGTGGTTTACGAGAAATCTTATTTTGAAACTTTTACGCACCGACACTTGTACAACCTGTGGTAACACAAACTAAAGAAAAACAAAAGGGAATTACAATAGGTACTTCTGTGGATTCCTACAACTAAAGAGAACATAGCCCTTCAAAGGTTGTGTTCAAAATGACTACCGGCAGCTTCAATACACGCTTCCAGTCTACTATGGAAAGACTGCTGCACACGTTCTAGCATTTCAGCGGAAATTTCAGAACAGGCAGCAGTAATACGTCGTTTCATATCGTCTGGTGTAGATGGTACATCCTTGTAGACAGTGTCTTTCAGTCTTCCCCACAGAAAAAAGCCTAAAAGGGTCAGATCCGGTGAACGGACTGGCCAAGGTATAGGTACTCTTCGTCCAATCCAACGATTGGAAATAATCCGTTAAGACAAGCTGCAGTACTTCGTGCACTATGGGCTGGACAGACATCATGTTGGCACCACAGGTCTCTCCTAGTCTGGAAAGGAACGTCTTCTAACATCTATGGCAAATGGTCTGTCAGTAGGTTGTGATACTTTTGCGAATTCATTGTTCCTTCTATGAAGAAAGGGCCTATGGGCTGATGATTCACTATCTCACACCACACGTTTAAACTCCATGGACGCTGACGTTCCACCTAACGAAGCCAACGGGGATTGTCAACAGACCAGTAGTGCATGTTTTTGCGGTTTACCTGGCCATGATTACTAAATTTTGCCTCATCACTAAACAAGATACATAATGAATCTGGAGTATCACGTCTTAATGCCCATGTACAAAAGTTAACACGATTCTCAAAATCGTTTCCATGCAGCTCTTGATGGAGAGAGATGTGATAGGGATGGAACCTATGTCGATAGAGAATGCCCAGTACACTTGTCTGACTTATGCCACTTCCACGTACGATTGTGCGGGAACTAATTTGCGGATCTACTGCAACGGCAGCCAAAACATTAATTTCGCATATTCTCCAGTCACTTGTTTGTTTCTGTTACGTTTTCTAGGTGTTACAGTACCACTTTCACGTAATTTGTTGAAGAGGTTGATAAATAATTGCCGAGATGGTTAACGTCTATTGGTATACGTTTCCGCATACACCGTACAGGAACGAACTGCATTCTTCCTACACTCTCCATACACCATGAGCATGTCGGTTTTTTCTGCATTAGTAAACCCCATCTTCCACTCACGACTTACTGCTTGAACTGTCACAAACTAACTGACCAGAAAGTCGCAATGCAATCAAATCAATGAACAGAAAACACGATGCAAACATAACAACATCGTACTAAGCAGGTTGAATGGGACAAACAATTGTCGGGGTGGCAACTTTTCAAAATACGATTTCTCGTAAACCACTTGTACTAGAATCCTGCAACAAAGACCATTGGCATTCTAATTTACCCTACCTTTATTCTGTTGATGTAACTAGGCACTGTTCCATTAAAAACATTGTATGTTTGCTAAAAAAAAACTACGCTTTCTCAGTATTATTAAAATCTGTTTATAGGCTAAAAGTACGAGCCCCTGACTACCAATCAATACTGTGAAAATTGCACATTAATAGCACTTTCCATTTCCGAAATATTTGCGGTGCAAGTTTTAAGTGATTCACCCTATGTAAGTGTCGTCGCTTGAAAGGGTAGGTATAGTGTCGTCGCTTAAAACGGTAGGTATAGTGTCGTCGCTTAAAAGGGTAGGTAGATTGGCCATATCATTTCTCCCGAGCAATGTCTAGTGATTCACTCCTTCCTTTAACATTCTGGATTATTATACATGCACTTTTTGCTGGATTTACTAAGCTTTTTGTTTTGTTTTTTATAAAACCTTAATTATGAATACGAGAGTAGTACCAGGGTGGACTTAATGTGACTTAACGCAATGAAATGCCGGGATTGTGATGAACTTTACTTAACGTGATGAGACGTAAAGTCAAGTTAAATGCTGCTAAACTAAATGTCTAATTAGGATGTACTTAACGTAACGATAATGACTCTTGATTTATTTTATTACTTTATGCTATTGCTTCACGCCGATTGGTTCTAACTCCCATGTGACATCAAACTTCAGTAATGGGAAAGAAACCTTTGACACTGCCAAACCCTTATGCCGGGATTACGATCAACTTAACATAATGTGACTTAACACGACGCAATGTGAACGCCTAACCATTGTATTGAATGGAGCTATTTAGGGTCGAGTTAACGTGACTTAACTTAACGCGATGTAACTTGAGTTTGGCAATGCCAAACTTTTCCTTCATGTTACGTTAGGTGTGACATCACTAGTAATTAGAACCAATCGGCGTGAAGCAGTAGCATGAAGTAAATAAACCAACTACCATACGAGAGTAATCCTGGTTACGTTAAGTTAAATGCATCCCAATTAGACCTTTAGTACAGCAGGATTTTATAACTTCAAGTTACGTCCCATCGCGTTGTCACGTTAAGTAAGTTCATTAATTCCGGCATTAAGTTAAATCAAGTCAAGTCAATCCTAAATAGTTCCATTTAATAAGATGTATTAGACTTTCACGTTACGTTGCCTTAACTTAAGTCGCGTTACGTTAAGGTCATCGTAATTCCGGCTTAACTCAAGAGTGTAAATAAATGTGTGAATTTAAAGTTAAAAAAAGAAACAAAATCAATGTGAACAAAAAAATACAATAATAAACGACAGAACATCACTGCCGATGAACATTGTTCCAAAGACAAAAGCTGCGATGTGACCGTAGATGTTAAAAGGCCGTATATAAATGTAACAAGAGAAAGTTTGATGTCATGTGGTAATTAGAACCAATCGGTGTGAAACACTAGCATGAAGTAATAAAGGATTTACCAATCAAGAATCATTCTCGTTACGTTAATTGTGTCCTAATTAGACCTTTAGTTTAGCAGTATTTCTTAACTTCCCGTTACATACATCCGTTACAGTAAGTAAAAATCATCGAACTCACGGCATTAACTTAACGCGACGTAACGTAAAAGTCTAACATATTGTATTAAATACAGTTATAGCTTGTCTCAACCTTAAAAGAAGTATGGGGGTAAATAGGATATCTGTCTCTATCTAACGCATACATTATGGCATTAGCTTTGTCCTTTTATACTCTCGCGCTGTCACCAAGTTGCTAATAACCGAGCAGGATGGCTCAGGCGGTCGCGGGTTCGATTCCCATGGCCAACCTTCTTGACCTATGGTTTTTTCGGGGCTTCCCCGAGTCGCCAAACGAATGATGGGAAGGACAATTACATCTCCCGAATTTCCTGTCCCTCCATTTCATCTCCATTCCCATTTCACTTTGCCTTTCGTCTGCTTGGTTTCTTTTAGGCTTGCAAGTGTCGGCGGAAAGTCTCGGTGTATACATGGCAGGGGAAAAGGATGCTCTGAGGAAACTTTCGTCCCCGGACTGCAAGCGGTCTCCGGGTTCCAGGCCCCCAAGGGATGTGTAAGACCATAGGGGTTGGGGGCCGGCTGCATCAGCCAGCACCCGAGGAGTTCAAATCTGTAAATGGTAGGAACCCCGCCCTCTGCCTTTCATGCCTTCTGGTCCGACTGCCCTCTGCTCCTCTCAACTCATCACGCTAAGAACCATAGTAGTTAAAGAGAGTCGTCCTCAGTGGTGTAGTGGTTACCAGGATAACCTCTAGTTCCCAAGGTCGCGGGTTCAAACCCGGAGAGGGCAATGAATTTTTTTCGGGCGTAGAAATCCTTAGCATGGCTTCCTTCGGAAGGGAAGTAAAGCTGGTGGTCTCATGTCGAAGATTTACGGCGCGAAAAGGTACCTCAAGCCTGATAAAAAGGCCTCTGAGCACAATTACAGGTTTTTCATGCCCTATATGGAATGGGACGCCAAGTGCCACAACAGTTAAAGAGAGCCCATAAATAAAACTCAATTACTATTATTCCTCTCTTCCGGGAGTTCCCCGTCAGTGTATTAGGCACAAAAGATCTGCGTAGATCGAGTTGCTAAGTCCCCCTCCGCTTCTAGTCCTATCCTATCTAAGTTAACAATAAGTAAACAACATGCTGTAAATATTAATTTGTTAGAAACTTTAGCTTTGAACACGTTATTTTATGCAGAATATTTTTCTCTGTCAGATTATATTATTTTAGAGTCTTTATAGATTTTTGTGGACACAAATGTCTAAAGAAAACAAGTTTTTCAGTAAAGGGCATATATTTGCTGTTCCTACGCTTATCACGCAGTAACTAATAAACTAAAGGGTAGAATGCAACAATATTTTTTCTTAGCTAGAGTAAACTAGTATGCTGATACTTGCCCAGTTTTAATTCTCTACCTTTAATAAGATTAGCGTTATAATCTTTTAAATTAAACACTTTCGGAAAATTCTGTACCTATGCAGTAAAAAAGTCAACCAGCGAGAAACGTTTTTGTTATTGGATTTACATGAGCAAGCGAGAGAAAATGTTGAGTAGGGTTAGAGATGGTTTTTAAAAGAAGCCGGAATCCTGTAATTTCTTGCATTCATTGTGTACAGACAAACAAAAGTTATCCAACTATTCAACTAACAGGCCAGGCGCGACGAAGTCAGTAACGGTTAACGCAGTTGTAAGAAAGTGGGTAGACTTATAGAGTGAAGTATTATGTAGAGTATATACTTAACATTTAACGTAAATATGTATGGTTATGGAGGGAGAACTCATTGTAAAATTCCTTGGTGAAGTAATAGACAGTAAATTATTCTGGGCACCACATATTGATCACATAATGTCGAAACTATCCAGAGTTATATATCTGATTAGGAATTTGAAAATGCATGTGCCTGAAGCTTATATCAGATCAGCATATTTTACATTTATTCATAGCATTATAGGATATGGTATAGTACTAAAGGACAACAGCCCACATGTTTCTAGTATATTTTGCTGCAGAAAAAGGTAATTAGAATAATGTCTGATGAATCAACAACATAAGCCCACAAATCTCTATTTATTAAATTAAGAATAATGACCGTGATAAATCTATATATTTACACTGTGTTATTATATATAAAAATGTTCTTCAGAACTACATGATAGACAATATATACACTCGTATAATACCGGAACATGCCAACATATTGATGTTCCACATTGTAGATTGACTACAACTCAGAAGAGTTTTGAAGTAATAAATTCTAAGGTGTATAATAAGCTACCCTTTGAACTAAAACAATGTCCTACAGCAAGTTTTAAACATAAATTATACGACTGGCTCGTCGTCTCACCTTTCTGTTCTATACAAGAATATTTTGAAATATAATAACTACATCTCAATACTTGATAGGACTTTGGGGGACCTCTACAGTATAGTTTGTAATTTGATGCGGTATTAATGTTACATAGTTGTTAACATTATTATAGCACCACATTTGGAAGCCAATTTGATGCGGTATTAAGGTTGTGTGCTTCATGTGTTGCCATCTTGTGACGTCACTCCTTGTTTGGTTCGTAGCTCCCTCTGGCGTAGCAATTTGCATCAGTTTTGAAATAATTCACTTTAAATGTTCTCCGGCTAGCTATTTAGGTCGAGAATGTATCTCTTGCAGGGTGTGAATCGGAAAGGAATCTTTTATCCAGAAATTATACTGACGAAGAAATTGGTTTTATAATTTTTATTGCCGAACACGTTCACTAACACTTTTTACATATTAATCTGGATACTCGCCAAACTGAAACTGTTTGTAATAACTTCTTATTTATCACTTTTAACTCGCATACTTCAATTTTGTGTAGAATTAACTTTATAATAATTTAGATTCTCGTAATTCTGCTGCGCGTAACTTGACGAAATGAAGGACTGGCTGACGATGTGTAGTGTACACGAAATTTTGATGAACTGAACGGCAAGCTACCTCGGGCCTGGCTTATTTATACGCTTGCCTCAAGATACGCCTAAAGATTATAAATGAACTGCTATTGGCTAATAAAACGCGCCAACATTAGCGTCTATTTTAATATCCAATGAAAACCACGAACACATTGCTTTAGGAAATGTTCTAGAAGCTTCTAACGAAAAGGCGCGAAACATTACGTAACTTCCTGGTTCCCGGTAATGATAAACAACTCACCCCATCGCTGCATTATTGCGTTATTGTTGACAGTTTCAGTAAAGCCGTATATTATTATTTACCAATAATAATTACAATTAATAAACCTCTGAAATCAATGTCACATAAAAATACATATTCATATTACTATCATTAATTACATCTGAGTAATTTGTGATACAAATTACCGTATCAAATTTGTAAGCTGTATCATTATGTATAACTTTGCACTTTAAATTTTAAAGTCATCCAACTATTCAACTAACAGGCCAGGCGCGACGAAGTCAGTAACGGTTAACGCAGTTGTAAGGAAGTGGGTAGACTTATATACTGAAGTATGATGTAGAGTATTTACTTAACATTTAACGTAAATATTTATGGTTATGGAAGGAGAACTCAGGTAGAGAGCAAGTGTTGGCAAACTAAGAAGAAGAAGAATCATTGTGTTATGTTATTATTCAAGTACAATGGGTGTAAGTAAAACAGTAAAAGAAATACTAAGGCTACGCGGGTGTTCACTCACATTAAAAAGTAATATCATCGGCATATAGAATTGAGTGTGAGATCACAAAAGATGGGAGATCGTTTATCATTATTAAAAATAATAAAGGTCCAAGAATTGATCCTGTGGGACACCATGTTTTATCTCGGCAACTTTTGATTACTCAATTCCTATACAGACCACCGACTTCCGATTTACAAGGTAGGATCTGAGAAGTTCAATAGCAGGGCTTTTGATTCCACAGAAATTTAATTTACTGAGTTGGTGGGTGTGATCTACACAATCAAAAGCTTTACTTAGGTCACAGAAGGTGGCCTGTGCACAGTTTTTCTTTTCAAACGCTTGAAGTACTTTTGAATTAGTGAAACACTAGCGTCAATGGTGGATTTCCTTTTCCTGAAACCAAACTGTGATTCTGTAATTATGTTATTTGATTCAAGATAGTTATATAATTGGGCATACATAAGTGACTAGCACTTTTGAGAATATGGGTACTAGAGATATGGGACGATAACTAGCTGGGAGGGTGGTTTTATCACTTTTTATACAGTAGGGACAATGGTTCTGTGCCGTGACCTTTCCTCGTGCACTGAAAAGAGTCTATGCCAAACGCCAGGCAGTTCGCCGTCTACCTGCCTGCTGAAAGACGTGGGACGTTTCCGATACGAATAAACATACACCACACCACTGCATGGCTGGTTTATTATCACTATTATCAAATTGCTCTATCATTCTTTTATATTTACACATTATACACAAACCTTGTCGCGTAAATGCATTGTCGTAAACTAGCAGGGGTTTTATTAGTGTGATAAACACTCTACACCAGAAATATCACCACCGTCGTTTTCTTCTGCAAGACTTTCCCTTTCATCGTCATCAGTGTTCTTCTCGTACGCTGTCACTATATATTCCTAACCTGGATTACAGAACCTTCTAAGACATTTTCAAACAGGTCTTGTTGTTCTTCAACGTATTTGTCTTCCTACTGAATGTGTTGAGAGACATTTTCCCACTTTTCTACGCTAATGCCCTCAACATGTTGTTAGCTAAGCTTAATCAATAACATCATGTAGTTTAAAAGGGTGTTCTACCAAGCTACCCATTGCTTTATATCAGCCCAGATGAGTTCTACTCGATTAAGACCCGAAGACTAGGGCGGTAATCGGAGAACATTGTGTGCATGGCCTACAAACTATCAACGTAAATTTTTGGAATAGGCTTTGACCCTTACTTAGGTTATAAAGATCCAAACTTAACATCCTTTTATGGAATGGGGCAAGTTCTGCATCGTATTTTGGTATGAGGCGATAGGGCCTTTTCCAACTGCACACTATTGTATGGTGCATTATCCATCACCAAGACAGATCTGAGAGGCAAGGTAGGAATTAGTTTTTCCATTAGCGATTTCTTTGTATTTATCCCCATCATTTTGTGTTATATTAACCTTTGTAATTTTTACATAAAACGTCGCACAAGGCAAGAGCCTCTAATAAACACACCAAAATACACAATACCTATATGCAATCCAAGTTTAATTACAGAAACACAGGGATGTCACTTAGGGGGCAGGGGTCAACTGGCCCCCTCCTCTAGGTTACAAGCAACATTATTGCTCTACCAAATGAAACATTACAACTGTGCTATTAATAGCAATATTTCACATTTAAGAAATAAAACATTATTTTCTTTTAGGGCAAATATATCGTTACAATCCACATGAACATTTGTGAAACTGCTCCAAGCAATCCTGCCCCCCAATGCAGAAACTGAATTGACGCCTCTACAGAAACATATAGTGACTAATTTATAAACACAACATTCAAGGTAGCATCAATAGACGGCTGGCAAGAGAGATGTTACTCGAACTACTGCTGCCGCTAGACTGAAGCGATGGCACTCACTGCGCATGCCCGAGAATTGGGGGCTCGTTCACTGTCCAGATAACCAGTGCGCATTTAGCCTTCACCGGCACAGAACCATTGTCCCTACTGTAAATTAGAATAACTTTCGATACTTTTAGTGCGTCTGGGAAAATTCCCTCGATAACGCATTTGTTTAAACTGCAGGTAAGCCGGTCTACGATACAGTCTATATCCTTGCTATCCGATGGCTTGAATCTATTGTTTAGCACTTGTTCATGAGTTACTTCTGAGAAAACGAATTCCAAATTATTTCCTATGGTATGTTCTTTTATTAAATCTGTTGCAAATTGAAACTGAGTTTCGTTTATGGACGCTCTTTAACTATTTTGGTCCTTAGCGTCCCATTCTATATTGAGCGTGAAAGGCCGGTAATTTTAATCAGACGCCTTTTTATCAGGCTTGAGGTTCTTTTACGTGCCGTAAATCTACGACACGGGACCACCGGCTTTACTTCCCTTCCGAAGGAAGCCATGCTAAAGATTTTTACGTCCGAAAAAATCTATCGCCCTCCGCCAGGTTTGAACACACGATCTTGGGAACTAGAGGCTAGTATGGTACCACTAGTCCACGGAGGACAACAAATCTATTGTAGATTCAGCAGAACGAATGTTAACTCTAATTTCATCAACTGATTTTATAAAAAAAAATGTATCAAAATCATCGGGGGTAATTTCTATAGCATCATCTTTGTGATCTCTAGCAACGGAATTGATTGGAGATCTCAGACCAGAACCCCGGCGGAGGGCGGTGTTTTTTTTCGGGCGATTAAAAAAACTATTTTGGCAGAGGTAAGTGCAGCAGCTATTTCAATTTAGGTATCCAAAGTATAATTATTAAAAATAGTTATATTTTTCCTTTCAACTTTAAAAATCTTTAGCAGTGGCTTTCTTCGTAAGCGAAGTAAAGCCGGTCGTTCCGTGTTGTAGACTTACGACACGTAAAATAACTTCAAGCCTAATTATGAGTCCTATGAGTAAAATTTCCTGTCTTTCGCGCCAATATAGAACGGGACTCTAAGGACCATAGAAGTTAAAGAGCGCCCATAAATACAATTAAAATTTAATTTTTTCAGACCAGGTGTTAGGCCATCGTGAGCTAGTAACAGCTCACTGGAGTGTTTGGTGATTGGTCAGTTTCGACAATGTTTTGGTGAGTAAAGATTTCAAAATTATCTTTAAGTGTACGGAGGAAGGCGGTAGTGCTGAGAGAACATTTAGTGTGCACGTAAAAACACAAAGATATCGAGTAAACATGTGAAGATAATGATATTATATTGTTGACGGGAAATACCTAATTCAGGAGTGTTAACTCAGTAAAGGTTTTATTTTAAAGTATTTGGGGAGGAGCATTAATTTAGATTGTTAAAAAGTGCAAAGGTTTATAGATTGTTAAAACTGTTAAAGTTTATAGTTCGTTAACATTGTAAAGCTCTTTGTGGTTTGTTCAACCTTAAATATTATAGCCAATTAAACGGGGAAAGGTTATATTGTGTGAGAGATAACGACAGTTTCGTAATTCAACAAGTCTAAGAGTTCGCAAAGATACACAAAGTAGTTATATTAGTGATGTGCATAGAATATACTTTCAATCCGTTTCCTTACATACACTAAGTTAGGGTCCGACCCACGTCCCTGCATTATCCATTAGTCAAATGACGTATAAAATTTCCATAATGCCGTTTAAGCAGAGCTATACTCAAAATATATTTGTAACAAAACACCCAAAGTTACAAAGTGGTAGGAGCACGTGATCGCTCTTAATTCCAAAACCCCTGTCACAGAGCCCGTTATCGATTTTAATGCTATCTGTTACATTACTTATAATTTTCACATGTGCTATTGTATTTCCCACAGTGGCCTGCGTTAGACTTATCAGTTTATTTGGGATCTGGAACTATTTCAATATTTGGAACAATTTCTTAACACAATTGCATCCTTTATGGAAATATAAACAGGTGATCAATTTATATGTCATATTCCCAAGCGTTCTCAAAAATTTGTCTTAACTTAACGGTTGGCAATGTGAAACTCTTCCTTCCCGTTACGTTAAGTTTGACATCACTTGGTGATTAGAACGTTTAGTTTAGCAGCATTTCTTAACTTCACGTTACGTCCCATTACATTAAGTTCATCGTAATCTGGAATTAGTGCACAAACCACAGAACACAAACTTTGTCGAGTATAAAATAAGAATCCCTCAATTCTAAATTCGTACCTCCGGATATGGCTAAAACTCCTGCGGGACGAAATTTCGGCACATCGGCAGTGCTGATATGATCCTGGCAATTGAAAGCATCGTTAACAAACAAACATATGTAAAAATATCTGGATATGGTACAGAAACTCATTATTGAAGTGCTTATGCAATTAAATTGCTATGAGTAGGTACCTACCTACCTACCCATAACTAAAATCAATACGTCCCTGTGTATTTCGTTGTAGGTATGTGCATGCATTATCGAGCGCTTATGTCCCAGTAGTTGAGCGCCCAAAACCATTAATCAACATGTGCATGCTTTATAATTATCTACAGCTAAAGAGGTAATAATTTTATCAGCTCTCCTAATACGACAAATTAATCTAAGTCAAATCTACTTCTTTGTACAGCGGAAATAGGTATACATTTTCTTGCTGAACCAAATATTTTCTATAATAGTTTCACTGCAAATGGTTTGACATTCTAAACAGATGCTCCCTCGGCTTATGTTTGTATCCTTATGGACATTGGTCTAAAAATTGCTGTAGTGCAACCAGAACTTCACACAGCTAAAGAAAAGTCAACTTGGTATTAGTTTATAAGTACCTAGTTCAATACAACCTTCTATCTGAGAGAATTGAGAGTTTTGGCTGAAGGCCTTTGTAGTTAATCCACAAATGACTAGGTGACTACTACGTGGATAGCATGCTTGAAGAACACTCTAAAAAACAAGCCCGGTTGGTGCCAAAGATTAATACACTATTTACTGAGCAACTTATTGTAACATAAGATTATACCAAATGCTGTCGAACAATTTTATTCATTTAGACGCTCAGCGTGGTCCAACTTCTCTACTTTTAGCTGTCGACTGCACTCGTCTCTCTCAACTCAACTCGCTCGGAAATCGAACACGCCGTTGCTACTTATATATCTGTCCCACAGCAAATTCGTTTCACTTCACCAAGAGAACTTCGCTGGATTATACACACTACCCACAAATAAAACTCCAGGACAGGACCAGACCTAATCCCTAATGTGGTTCTAAAACGCCTTACTTTTAAATCATTGGCATACTTATCTTCCATTTTAATTCTTCTTTTCGCCTGGGATATTTCCCCGTGTCTTGGAAACATGTTGAGATAATTCTTCTTCATAAACCTAGATCACGACCAAGTGATAGCTACCGACCTTTAAGTCTACTCTCGTCTCTTTCTAAGCTGTTTGAAAAAAATAATCCACAAAAGGATGAACAGATTCGTAACGATACTGCAATTCTCTCACCTCAACAGTTTGGTTTCCATTACCAGTATTCTACAACACACCAACTTCTGCGTGTCACAGAATATATTACAAAAGGCTTCTTAAACAAGCAACATATGGTTGCAGCATTTCTAGACTTTAAACAGGCCTTCGACCGTGTTTGGCACAATGGACTTCTCTATAAACTCAGAACAATTGGACTTCCTGATTAATTATCTTTATCACATTATCTGCAGCTTCTTATCACATCACAAATTTGCATTGGTTCTGTTCTATCTTCTACTCGACCGGTATGGCGGGAGTGCCTCAAGGTTCAATATTTGCGCCTATATATTCAATATCTTTACAAGTGTCATCCTGATGCTCCGTCTGTAAATACTGCTATGTACGCTGATGATATTGTCATATTTACCACTCACAAAGATATAGGAGCTGCAAGTTTGAAGTTACAGGCAGCTCTTAACACACTCATCACATGGATAAAAACCCGTAGAACACCTTTGAATCACTAGAAGTGTGAAGTCATGGTATTTACTTTACGACGCCCTGCCACACCCCCGCCTATCATAATAAACAATATTTCAATTTCCTGGAAGCACAATCATAAAACGTTAAATACCTAGGGGTTCATTTTGATAGTCGCTTAACCTGGAAGTACATCAATTCAAAACTGAACTAGGCTTACTCCCGGTTACATCATCTCTATCCACTTCTTAGCCGAAAGTCTTCTCTACATTTCCAATGTAGTTCTCTCATATACAAATCTCTGCTGCGGCCATTGCTCACATATTGCTGGAGCGGAGCTACAGCTAGCACAATTCATTGTTTACAAGTCTTCCAGAACAAGGTATTGCGTTAGTTTGTATGTACCACACAACTTCACCACAAACTTGGACTATGCACTATCTCAGAACACATATCTGTTTTTGCTCATTCTTTTAATCAGCAACTCGTCATATGCCCAGGGCAGCACATTTTTATTCGGAAGAAGATCCACAGCAGTCCTAAGGGTTAAAAGTCACCTTCCGCAACATCTGTTATTATCCGACGAAGACTCCAACACCGAAGACAACCAACTGTTACTTAATGTGACTGAGGCGCCTCATTTGGCTGACCTCAATCTGCCTGTTGTATTATTCCTTATTATTCTGTTAACCTGAGTTTGTATAGCTATGTAATTCTGGTCGACTTTTAAATAAACGTAAGAAAAAAAAAGCTTGCTACTGGCAGGATGAACTTCAACCTGAGTATTTCTGCTGCATGCCCACCCTCAATAGGGTTTAATGCTGGGTTTCTTTTTCGGAATGTGTTTAGGATGGTTGAAACAGTATGGAGAATGCATGTTGCTCCTCGACGGCTGTCTGTTAGGAAGTAGTGGCCACTCTGCATCCTGGTGGAAGTGCTTTAAAATGCTGAATTGCATTGACTGTTCAGTTAGAATTTGAGCCAATTAGCACTTGGTTGACTCAACAACTCCACATCAGCAATCCCTTATATATCCCCCTCCTTAAGGACACGAGATGTCCCATATTAGCCGGGACAGTACCTTTTTTTTTTTTTTTTGAGTCTATGTCCCGTCTATTTTAAAGGTAGAAACGGGATGCCAAAATGTCCCCTTTTTGTGGATAATGACTTATCAGCATAAAACAGCATTAACTATAATTCTCAAAAAATCAAAGTGTCCCTTTTTGCATCTGTTTGATGAAAAAATTTAAATATACTAACAACTGACAAGGCAAAGTGAAACCGTGTGGAGACTCCGCTTGGAAAAGTACAGTTGTGGACAATTGAACTGTGCCGGTCTGCGCTACCAACAAACATATCATAATCACTCATGTTTGATGTAAATGGCGCCAACAATAATGTAAAATGTAAACACATATGATCAAGTCAAAAGAAATTCATTCCAGTTGTGACTTTGGGAGAAGACAATGTTGTGTTCTACTTCTGCGAAATAATAAAATACAGTGAACTTTTGTAAACTGTGAGTGTTACTAAAACACTTGAAATTAATAATATGCTACTGCCGAAAAGGAAATGTTTTTTTTAATAGTAACTTACAAAGGGAATATCAATACATTAGAAAAACAATTTCTGACTCAGATGTTCGATGCAATAAGTGTGTATCTACTTTCAGTATAAGCCCCCCCTTGGCCATCGGATATATCACAACATATAAACAGTAAAAAAAAAAAAAAAAAAAAAAAAAAAAAAAGTGTGGTGTGTGCAAGTGCTTCTTCTAGCACCATATTGATTCATTTTTTTTTAAAGTGAAAGTTTTGGTGATAAAGATATGAAATTAGCAGCTGTTGAAGGAGCATTCGCTTACTGTACACACTACCACAACCAATCTTTCAGATCAATGGGCTGTACTTCTAAACTTATCCAATGTACTCTTGAACCAACATTTTCTTGTGGCCATATCAAAACTGAGGCAATTATATTAAACGTTTTAATCCCATTTGCCATTTCTCAACTAGAATCTGATTTACAGAAAGCTAATTTTATTTCAATACTGGCAGGTGCAGCAAACCAACAAGCTGTAAGAATATTTTCCATTGTTAGGTACTTTAATCCCATGGAGGGGATTCAAGTTAAAATATTGGATCTAAAATCTTTGCCTGGAGAAACTTAAGAAATCATCGCTATATTTATGAGTGAGTGTTTTTTAAATAATAATAACTTAAAAGAAAAAACAATTGCTGTTTGTGCAGATAATACAAACTGAAATTTTGGAGGTGTATCTAGAAAGGGCGTCAACAACATCTTCACAAAACTGAAAGGAAAGTTAGGTTACAATTTGTTTGGTGTTAGGTGTTCTGCTCATATAACCCACAATACTATCCAGATGGCTGCTGATGTCCTTCCTATTGATATTGAAGGCCCTGTTTCTAAAATATGTTCTTATTTCTATGTGTATACTGTAAGGGTTGAAAATCTTAAAGAATTTTGTAAACCAGGAGTACAAACAAGTTTTAGCGTATAACAAAACAAGGTGGTTTGCTTTACTCCCTGCAGTCGAACGTCTTCTGACTATGTTTGCTCCTCTGAAATCATATTTCAAATCTCAGAATGAATCTCCATTTGTTATCAAATCATTCTTTGAAAATCCTTTATCAGAAGCTTGGCTGTACTTTCTTCACATTCAAGCATCAACTTTTCACACTGCAGTTCAAAGAGTAGATAGTCAAACAATTAGTTTTTGAAGTAATTTCTGTGTTAAACAATTTAAAAGCTAATTTAGTTTACAAGGGTGAAGATTGTTTCATAACATCAGCTTGGTAAACTGGAAAATGAGGGATTATCATCAGAGATTTGAACAATATGTCCATTCATTTTATCAAACTGCAGCTGAATATTTAAGTGACTTGAATCCATTGAGAGCTTGTGGGACTACAGTTGGGTAACACTTAAGGCAGGAGTACCGCAATGGAAGGATATACAAAAGACTGAATGGCTCCAACTATAATAGACGATACTGGTCTATATGATGAGTATGTGTATATTAAACTATATCTATCACCGAAAATATTAGAAAAATGGAAACTGGAAAAAGACCTCCCCTAGCAACTGTTGGGTATAAATTATTTCACATTGTAATATGAACAATGTGCCTTATACCAATTTTCTTAAAATAATTATTTCTTCTTTGCTTACCTGGAACTAACACCCCCACTGAACGAGTGTTTTCTCTTTCAGTACAAATTTGAAAGCTATGTTGATTAAAAAGGTGAACTTTAATCACACCTGTATAAATTGTATAAATTTACAAAATTTTGTGGTAAAGTGGACTTACTGAAGAAGATCCATTCATCAGCAAAATGTAAATTAGGAATAACTCTTGCACTAATAATTCTACAGGATTGTTTGGCTAGAGTGAATTCAGAGCATCCGTAAGTTACACTTTATATTTATTTATTGTTAGTTTCAAAACCTTCGTATTTATGACAAAACAATTTTACGCATTCTCTTTTGTTATTTTGTTTCATTGAAAAATTTTTAAAATTTCCTGTTTTCTTGTTTAAAAAATATGGTCACCTTACCCCTCCCCCAATAAATCAAGATACTCTCTATTGAGTGGTTCTTCAAACCTGCCACAAAGGAAATTGCCAGCAAGGCGGGGAGTGCACATAAAAGTTTTGTTGCTTAGACCATTTGCTCTGACCATCTGTCCTAAAGGGGCCAGTGAAAGTCGTTAATCAGGCGGCTAGATAAAGGGGCCAGCATGCTCTCCTATGACGCGGCCACCAGCATCTTTGCACATGTGGTCACAGTATTTATTACAGCATTTTGGAGGGAGGGGGGAGATTGAAGTTTGAACTCATGATGGCTTTTTGTATAACCCCATTTCTAACATTAAAGATCTCTGTTCTTTTAATAAGCTTCAGTACTCGATACAGGTACTTCTGTTCCAAGCAATGTGTTTATAAGTCACATATCTAATTACATATCCTAAACAAAGTGTGCATTCTCTTACTTTCTGCTCACATTCTAGAAGTATGGGTATGATAGTTATTTGCGCTACTTGCAAAATCTATATTTTGTAGCTCTCTTTTGGATTCCTAAGAAGCTGCTTTTCAGATTCTTTCTATATTGAGTGAGATAAAAGTTTTGGGCTAGTTGAAAAGGTTAAGAAGAAAACCACCTATATCTTTGTTTTGAAGAATTTTATTAGTGCTATTGCTAGTGTTGAATTTTAAACGCAGATTGAATTCTAATGGAACAAGATAATTTCGTATTTTTATATGAAAATGAGTACAGTATTGATAGACTTGAAAGATATCCAAAAGATGATGTACCTCCATTTTAAAAAGATGTCACCGTGAACAGTTCCAGAAAACCTGGTTTAATGAGGAATGTGTGAAGCATATGATCTAAAAACCTGGCTGAAAGAGTAAATATACAGTATCTATGAGCTTGTTTATTCTCTACAAGGAATAACCACAGATCAACCTGGGAGAATACAAAAATTATTTGAACTTACTTCAGCTCAGTTTTGCTATCCATCATGAATTCTTCCATTCTCTTCCATGTGAAGCGCAAGCAGCAGGATCTAGGATTGTCCATCATGACAGTAATACCAAAGATGAACATGCCTTGTTGATTATAAGTAATAATGTAGAAGGGTTGATAGTGAAGTATTTCAAATGAAAATGAACGAGGAGTAGGAAAACTCATTTACTTTCTTCACTTAAGTAAAATTACCTGGACATATTTCGAGAGTCCTTTGCTCTCATTGTCAGCTGCTGACCTACTGGCTGGTGGTTGTTTGATTGCCCTGTATCTGCCTGTGTTGACCATCTGTGGTGGTATCTGGTGAGGGTTTGATGTACTTGCTGAGTTTGTCCTCTGCTGGGATATCGAAATTCATTGCAATATTCTTGTTCTTCCAAATGTAGATTTTCTCCCAAGCGGATAGTTCCATAGGTTTTGAGACTTCTTTTAACAGTTTGACATCCAGGTCTATTTCATGGTTTTTCTCCCAAAAATGATTTGCAACAGCAGATTTTTCAATTGGTTTTTGGTGAATGTTCCTGAAGTGTTCTTTTCTCCACATTTCAATATTTCTTTTGGTTTTCCCAATGTATTTCACATAAAACTTGCACTTGTACAAACACAGCATTAAAAAACTCCTAAGTTCAAAGTTGAAAGATCAAGTCCCTCCAAATCAAAAGTCCGGAATATACACCATAGAATGCCTAGATTGCAACATTTAATTAGTGAAGGTGAGTGTAAAAAAGTGTGACTCAATCTAAATTATTTAAAGTGGCTGTTTAACTTAAAGAAGTCCAGTGGCAGATTAGCACATTGTGCTTTGTGCCTCCAGTAGTATAACTTTAAAATAGAATACAGAAAGGGGAAACAGAATGTGGTGGCAGATTCTTTATCCCTGAAATAAATATGTTAAGGCGAGGGGGAACTCCTGGAAGATTGGTACACTTTTAACAAGTGTCAGGTTTCCAGATGTCCACTAGAAGATCCGAACTGGCAGATAAAAGAAGGTTAGTTGTATTATATAATGAGCTTCCAGAGAAAGGAGATTTAGAAACCGGTGACGAGAGGTGGAAATTAGTGTTACCTGCTTCTCAGAGAATGGAGGTAATAGGTGAAAGTCATAATCATCCACAAGCGGGTTATTTTTGTATAGTAACAAAATACTGGAAATTACGCTAATAATACTATTAACCTAACCT
Source organism: Deroplatys truncata (assembly GCA_030765065.1). NCBI lineage: Eukaryota > Metazoa > Arthropoda > Insecta > Mantodea > Mantidae > Deroplatys > Deroplatys truncata. The sequence goes on along the minus strand of CM060988.1, from coordinate 64,140,249 downwards.
GTATCGTGACATAGTATGCTAGGTGAATCTGTATTTAACATGTCAGAAGGTTAAACCTGATAACCGGCCTCCTTGCGTAATGATGTACCCACTGTACGCACGTGAACCATGAGAATCTGTCAGTTTGTATCTCATGGGAAGGTACACACACTTTCTGGTGTTGCAAGATGTCTTTACTTGTTGGGTGAACCTAATACCCTTAAGGAGTACAAGCCTGGAAACCACTTTGGAGAAATTTCGAAATAGCATCTTGAATAGGTTCGTGGCTCCAAAGATTACTGATAATGGGTCTAACCTTGTGAGTGCTTGCATTCACTTGTTGGTGCAGTCTTGTGGAATTCAGCATCAACGTATCCCCCTGTACCATTCCCAGGCAAACCTGGTGGAACAGCCCAATCAGAATATCAAACAAATTATAGTATCTTATTTGAAAGACACACAAAAAGTGGGATCAGTATACAGAACTGCAGTTTGCACTTATTTCAGTTGTCCAGACACTACTCACTTTTCTCCACCTATAACAAGGTAACAGGAGAAGCAAATCTTTCATTACCAGAAGGTAACATCACAAAGTCATGGGCAACAAGAATGAAAAAGATGAAGGGAATATTTCATTTAGTTGACTACTATTAGAGGAGGGCAAATGAAACCCAGAGAAATAGGCATAATCTTTGTCGGAGGAAGGGGAATTTTAAAATCACAGATCTGGTGTTAAGACAGAATTTCCATCTTTCTTCTTGTCCAGACAAAATTTGTGCTAAATTGTTACCAAAATATGTGGGACCATAAAGGGTTACGTCAGTGACCCCAGCTTGGGTATGTCAGAGAGTGATGGAGAGGATAAGGGATCTGGCATTTCTCTAAACATTCCACCCTGTTACAACGGTTAATGCAAATCTTCCCGCTAGGAAAGGGGGCTCTATAAAAAAACTAGACCACCAATGGGAAGATTTATTACTTCCTGTTGGGCAGAATAATCAAAAGAAGAAAAAGTAAGAGATCATAAGAATTGACTTGTGATTCCTGCATGTGAGAGTGTGATGTAAACAGGTACGTTCGGTAAGAAATTGTTAGTAGTGGTAGACAGATGAGTTGAGATTCATGCAGTGGGCGTGAAGGAGTGAAGTGGCAGTCGTCATTCAGGTTAGCCATGAGGCACGGGGCAAATGTCATTGCTCATATTGTCTTGTAATGTAAGTCAGCACCAAGATGTGGTCGTTGGCTGAGATAAGCATCGGAAAACTTAATCTCTTCCTGCGAGTGATTTCACATGAAAAAGTGAAAGTTCATGGATCGCAGATACAGTTATTATCATGTCTGAGTGGCTTGAAAAAGTTATATATTCCACGAGTGTTTCACTTAAATGGACAGAGTAGTATCACGTGTTGTGGAAAGTATTCACCCACATACCAGAAGAAGACCAGTAAGACTGAATGGGACAAAACTTGTTGTGGTGGTGGAATCTTACATTTTCAACTAAAGTGGTTATGTCAATTGGCCCATCGTTTTCTTTACTAGTTGGATTCATCACTTCCAATATAGAGGGGAAACCATTGTCATCGTAGTTCCTGCTTATGGAGTCAGAGTGTTGGTTGTGGAGGGCATCGGTGCCATGTTCAATATGAGTCTTGTCTTCCTGTGGGCAGCAGTACATCCTGTCAGAAGTTTCTCACAGTCTGAGAAAGTTCGGTGCTCTACATGCCACGCAGTGCAGGTTTGATGATGTTTCATCATCAGGTAGAATGAGTATTGTTACCAATAACTGATTCAACACCAGCTTGTGTGGAAATATGGGTTACATAAGAAACAGTGGTAGGGTAGTGAAACAGAGAAAATTATGACATTATTTGTACGACAATTATTGGTGAAAGTATTTGTGAAAGATTAAGTTAGCAGGTTGTGATTCCAGACATGCAGTAATAAACAATTAACTATAAATGTTTCATTATTTGTTAATGACATTGAAAGTACAGTAAATGTTATTTTTCATTATTTGTGAAAGACAGTAAATGTTATTTTCCTTATTTGTGAACAACATGGAAAGATTACGTTGCTGGGTGGCGAAAGAAATGTATATCGATTCTTTAGGAGAACTAACAAATGTAAATAGTTCTGACCAGCACTATCTTTGGTTCATGTAGCATTAGAAATAGTTCATCTGCTTTGGGCACTGGGAAAAGTATAGTAACACAAGCATATATTAATTTGTAAGTAATAAGAATTAATGAGAAAGAAATGGAGTTTGATTTTGATGTGGTAATGTAATAGTGCCCAAGGTTGAGGGGACAGTATAGTGTAGCTAGTTTGTAGTATATAGGTTCATAACAAATTTTCTTTCAGGACGCAACCACATTTTGTTTTATGTTTAATGATATTTATTTACTCAAATACTTTAAATTCAATAAATAGGATGGAATTCAGGAAAATTATATTCTGTGTGACTAAATGTATCTGTAAGCACCTAATTCTGCTTTCCTGTACCAATAATAGTTTTCCCTTATTAAAACCCTGGATCGCGCTAGCTATCAGGAACACAGCTATGGATTTGTGCCACTAAAAATGGCGATTATGATGAAAAACTATGCAGTTTGCCTGCCTTTAGAATTTCATGGCCACAATGTTTACCATGTAGAATTTCAAAGCTCACAAATCTGCATTCAAATGACAAAGAAGGTCATTGGTCAGTTCTAAACATGTGATAACCTGAATGAGCAAAATCAATTTTCCATGCTATATTGATATACCTATCAACATGCTTTGTCATTTCTGTCTCCAGTTCATTGTGATTTAAAAGCTCTAAATGTTGTCTCACTTTATCTTCTCCTTCTGGTTTCCATTCCCAATTAACTGGGGAAAAGAAAATAGCTACTGTCATTGAACTGTTTAAAAAACATATAAAATAAGATATTGTCATTAGGATATTATTATTAGGTATAATAAGATACTCCAGAATTTACTATACTCCACCCAACCCAAGAAAGATTCCTGGTATAAACAAATGCATGTGCCACTGCTGCAGCACCCCTTTCAAGTAATGAAAATAGTTCGTTACTGCATTGTATGTATTTATCACCCATTTTATACTTCAATAATAAGATGGTGAATAATGATAGTATTTTAATAATTGTTTCATTTAAACATAACTTATATTACTAGTTTCTATGGCCAGCCATCAGTAATACCGCATTATTTATTGGAGGGAAGCAATGGTCAGGCAAATGCAATATTATATTGCAATTATGGATGAGTGTGTAGCAAGTCAGAACAGTGTACTTAAACATAGAAGTGGCAAAGCCCTTAAAAGTGGTGAAAAAACAAGTGTTTTTTAATGTGTTCAGCTTTCTGTTTGAATGATATTGTTAAGGATGTCTTTAAATTAACATTGTAAGTGTGTTTGTGCGACTAGGTGTAGATAGGCTGATTATAGACCTGGAAGATGACTTGAGCGCTATCACAATTTCTGATTTCGAGTTGTATGTCACGCTGTTACACAAGGACTTTAATTAACACATTGATATTTATTAATAACAGATATTTCATAACATTTTTTTACCCATTTTTCAATTGAGGTGTGTTTTCTCAAAAGTCGATAACTGCAGGTTTTGACAAAATTGAGATGCATATTCAAAAAAATCCTCGATTTAGGGGAGCATGTTATCATCGCAGGAGATTTCAACGCCCGGCACCCTTGGTGGCAGTCACGCCGGGCAAACGCGGCCGGAAATCTCCTGGTGGACTTTATTACAGAACATGACAATGTGGAGGTACACACCCCCCTTGACCCCACTTTTTGGCACCGCTCAGGTCTTTTTGACCCTGAGATTTTGGACTTCGTTTTAACAAAAAAATCGGCAATATCACAGAATTTCACCGTGTATCATAGCCTGGACTCCGATCATCTTCCAGTACATTTTGAAATTTGCGGCACCATCGCAGCCCAGAACACGAAACCCAACCGCAGAGCAGACATCGACTGGAACAAATACACACTGGAAATGCACAAGATGGCGCAGCCCAGGCTATCCTACACAAACGAGGCGGAAATTGACGCCGCCATTGAAAATTTTACTGCCTCGTTGCACACAGCCAAACGAAGCGCTACCACATACACCTCAAGCCCACCCAGCTTCTGCACGTATCCCGAGGTGGAGCAGCTCATTGCCAGGCGGCGACGTCTGATGAGGCTCTGGAGGCAAACCCGCCAGCCCCAAGTTAAAATGCTAGCAAATTGGCTACGCACCACCATTCGGCATCAAATTAGAATAAACAAAATTGAACAGTGGGAGAACAAAATGTTGAGTACCACCCATTCGGACAATTCTTTGTGGAAATTGTTAAGGGCATTTAAGACCTCCTCAAGCGTCAACACTGGCTATGAGGCACTCCACACTCATCTCGGCCTGCACTTCTCCTCCGAGGAGAAAGCCGAGCTGTTTGCAGACTGCCTCGAAGAAAGATTCAGCGAGAATGTCACCACTAATCCAGGAAAAGAACAAGACGTGCAAACTTGGGTACAAGCATGGGTGGCGCAGAAGCACGAGCAACCGCTACCACTCATAACGCCTCAGGAAGTATTCAAACTCATTAGGCAGCTGCCTAATGGGAAAGCCGCTGGCCCGGACAGGGTGACAAATGAGGAACTAAAACACATTCCGAGAAAAGCCCTGGTACAACTGACAAAGATTTTTAATGCTTGCCTGCGATGCAATTACTTCCCCAAAACTTGGAAACGAGCCAAGGTTATTATGCTCCCGAAGCCAGGGAAGAGTACCAGGCACCCTCAAAATTACCGACCCATTAGTCTCCTGTCCACTATTGGTAAATTGTTCGAGAGAATTATACTTTTTCGGCTTAAAAAACAAATTTCGGAGGCACAAGAGCTCTCCAATGCACAATTTGGCTTTAGAAAAGGTCACTCCACAGAACTGCAACTTTTACGTCTAGTTGATGACGTCACCGAACAATTTAACAATGAAGCTTCAACGTTGGCCTTATTCTTGGACGTAGAAGCCGCTTTTGACCGGTGTTGGCATGCTGGGCTAATTTACAAGCTGCACCACCGTTTTCCCGGCCTCCAAAATTACCTGTTTTTAATCCACAGTTTTTTAGAAAACCGGCGCTTCTATGTCCAGGTGGATCGTTCCTCCTCACATGAGCGAGCTATGCGGGCGGGCGTACCTCAAGGGGCAATCATGTCCCCTTTCCTGTATATTTTATTTACCAATGACTTTCCCGTGGACGCCAGATGCAAAGTCGCCATGTACGCTGACGACACTGCAATATACAACCACCATAGAAATCCTCGTTTCGGCCTTCTTGAGATGCAGCGGTATACTGACCGCTTCCTTTCATGGCTTCATGATTGGAAAATTGAAATTAATGCCAACAAGTGCCAGCTCATATATTTTTCGAAGAAGCTGAATATTCCGGCCATGGACCTCACGGTCGGTGGTCAAATATTGCAATGTCGTCGGCAAGTTAAATACCTAGGAGTCACCCTGGACAGTCGACTCAATTGGAACACCCACCTTACGAATACGGCCAACAAAGGACGGCAGCGCCTAAAGATTTGCGCCCCCGTGTTCAGAAGTAAGGAATTAAAAACCTGATCCAAAATAATCCTTTACAAGTCTTTCCTTCTTTCTGTGATGCTATATGCGTGCGTGGCCTGGGCAAACGCATCAAAAACTGTCAGGAACAAATTACAAACCATCCAAAATTTATCTCTACGCAAAATACTCAGAACACCCATCCTTACTTCCAATCACACCATCCACACAGAATTAGCAATTCCCTATCTCCCAGAAACTATCAGACGACGAGCCACCAACACGTGGGCGCGCATTAGATCACATAGCAATAACCTCATTTCAAAAATTGGGAGCGGCGAACCAAAGCACAGAAAGCACAAAAGAATAAAAATATTCTAAACCACCAAATGAGTTCGTCGCTCCGCGCGCCCACAACCACCGGCCCACGGCCACGCAAACACTACCAGAGGGGCCGCCACCTTCGCAGCGATCAAGGCAGCGCTGACCGCACAGGAAAACTGCGGAACTGTACAGTGTATATATTGTAAAAAGTGAGTGTGCGTGTGGATGTTTGTATGTGAGAATGTGTGAGGAAGGATGAATGGCGTGAATGAGTGAGTGTAAATAGTGTACATTTGTAAATATTGTATAAAAGCAAAACAAACAAACAAAATGAAAGTGTGAAATAAACACTAAATTTCAAGCCTGAACTGTTCTCGGCTGCCCAAGAAAAAGGGCAGTTGTATGGGTTCGGACAAAAACCCCGTAGACAATGCCATGCAAATCAGACATTTATAACTAAAATGAAAATGTATCCTGAAAGCCAGGCCCACTGTACTGGCTCCAGGCACTCTAAGCCTGAATAAATAACCTTGAACCTTGAACCTTGAGATGCATATTGTTTTGTATAGTTTAAGTAGCTGCCTTTCCAATGGTTATAGTGGCTCTTTCATATTCTGGTTTCTGTTGCACTCAGAAATGGTAAAAAAAATGAGAGTTTTTGCAAAACAATTATCCACAATTACACTATACTAATAAGATCCAATATCTCAAAACTATACATTATGTAGATTCATTTTTTGAATAAAATACTCTTCAATTGGTAATTTAGCTTATCAAATATTGAGATGTATTTCTTTAACACTTGGTGCTAACATTGGGAGGTAAAAGTGGCAGTTTCTTGAGCTCCTGAAAGTAAACAGCTGAGCAGCTGATGGGGGGCAAGAGATGAAATTGAAATGGAATTTGTTATTTGTGGATGCTCTTTAACTGCTGTGGTTCTTAGCATCCCATTCTATATTGGGTGTGAAAGACCGGAAATTTTGCCCAGAGGCCTCTTTATCATGCTTGAGGTTCTTTTACATGCCATAAATCTATGACACAGGACTATTGGCTTTACTTTGCTTCTGTAGGAAGCCATGTGCCCAAAAAAATCAATTGCCCTTTGCAGGGTTTGAACCTGCAACCAGAGGCTAGCATGGTACTCCTAGACCATGGAGGATGAGTCAACAACCATGCACTCACAAAACATCAAAATGTGATACCTTGCCTACATGCACTGTTTATGTTAGGACCTTTCTTGTGCCGGAAGGATTATAGATGAGAACCTTTGCATTTGGCAAATTTATTCTTAAAAGCTTTATGTACGATATCAATGGGCAGCATCCCACAAAAGTTTTCAAAAGATAAAATGTAGATACAGTTTCCAACAGATCAAATAAATACTCCAAATGCTTTCATCCACATTCTTTGCAAGCAACACTTAAAATATTGAAACAAGTTGGAGCTTCCATATGTGTTGTTGCAAAAGCCACACGTGCTGGTATTGGAAGATGATGGTATGCTGCAGTATAAATATACTTCTGATCATTCAGCTCCACCTTCTTGCCCTTCTAGCCCTAAACATTCAGTTCCTCCTTCATGATAGTTCTAGCCCATAATACTTTATTTGCTCTGCTACTTGCTGCTTGTTTTGCTGTGCCTGCAAATAAACCAGTTTCAAATATTAGCAGAAAACTGATGAGTGGCATTCACAATACTTTCTCTACTCAACTCTTAGGGAAAAAACATGCACCACACACCTTTTTCTATATATGCTCTTTTTGGATTCAAGAAGCCTCAAAACATGCATTTCTGGTGAAATCTTGGTATGGAATTATTGGGTGGAATGCAATACTTCCTCTACTTACTATATGTAATAGGTAGGTCCAAATGGATATGAAAAAAATAAAAGTGAAAAATATTCATCTCCACATTGCTGCCCTTGTTCCACTATGCAAAGTTAAATACTACACCAAAAATTGATCAATTGAAGCATGTTTAGGGGTCCCTATGAATTGAAAGTTATTAAAAACCCAATTTTTTCATGATTTATTGTGTTGAATGGCTTCACTCTTAACCCAGATGATTAATCACTTCTTTGGCTTTCAGATACTTGACTCATGATGGCAGATACTGCTACCAGATCGTCCTCTTAAGTGTGGTTCATTGGAATCCCCCTGAATCACTTGCAAAAACTAGGTTACCTACAACAGAAGGAGATGCATAGCTAAGACTTATTTTCCACCATATGAGTAAAAAACTGAGTTTGTAAAAGCGAATAAGAGCTCAGTTGAAGATGTCCTGGAGCAAGGATTCCAACTCAAAGAATAGATGCTGCTGAATGAAAATTAAAAAAACTGATGACTATCAAAGTCTAAAGAAAATATGAACACCCTCCCCTTGAAAGCTGTCATATGAAACAAGAAATTTTCAAACCTTTTGATACTGCACACAAGGATGTACTGCAAACAATAAAAATTGACAAAGACGAAAAGTTCTTAATAGTGTAATGTGAAGACACAAAGAGTTGCAGTATGTCAGGAACAGACCGAAAATTAGTAGCTCAAAAGTCTTGAAAGCGAGCATGAGAAAGTCAATAAGAGCTAAAATGTCAGCAATCTGCTACCGAAATACAAACGTCAATGACTGTATCACAAATAAGCTGGAAGGAGCTGAAGAGAATGAAAGCAGTTGTAGTTCTGGTAAATGTGACTCTTAATTACCAACCTTCCATGAGCAAAACTTCAAAACAGCCTATAGAAAGATCCTTACTCCCAATATCGAAGTATTGCTTGACAGAGTCAAGTTGTACAATCACAGTGTTATGTTTGTCGTCAGTGCAGTTTCTGAGGCCTGTGGTGTTACTTTGCATCAGCTGCCAGTGTCTCGCAATACAATCAGATTTAAATGGATGAAGACATGTGAGCAAGTGGTTGAAGATAATAAACAGCTTTTTGTCCCAAACATCCATAACTTCTACAATGGGATGGAAAGTTACTGGAAGATATTGCCGGGGGAACTGAAAAAATTAACACTGTAGCCATGGTTGTCACTGAAGGTCATCATGAGAAATTATTGGCAGTTCCAAAGATAGTTCGTAGAACTAGCCAGGAACAAGCTAATGCTTACCTAAGCACTCTAGATGAATGGAACCTGAGAAGAACTATGCATGCCCTGATTTTCGACAACAACAGATGCCAATACAGGCATGAAAAAAGGAGCATGTGCTATTCTCGAAAAGATGCTCTCATTAGCTTTCAGTACTGCTTTTGGAGTCAGTAAGGTCCAGATGTTGCTATTTTTAAGCATTTCAAAAATCACCGGCCTCTGATCAATAAGTAACTATATTCCCAAGGAAGTGATAATCTGTATGAGTCTAATGACCACATGAAACAGCTTAGAAAAGAAATGGTAGACTATTATACTGCCACTTTGGAGAACCCATATCAATCAGTGCTGCCTCAAGATGATTACTTAGACCTCTTGCAATTGTGTAATATTTTTCTTGGAGTGAGACCCCCAGGATTAGAAGTGCATTTCCAAGCACCTTATGGTCTGCACAACACATGGGGATGGCCAAAGCTATTTATTCACTTAAAATATATTTGTTCAAGGCCCAGTTAACTCTTACAGCTGGAGAAGAAAAGGGAGCCATAGACGTTAGCTTATTTGTATCCCTCATCTATAGTCCACATTGGAATGAGGCACCAAGGCGAGAAAGCTGTTATGTATGATGTAATTTTATTGAAGGAAACCAGTGCATACCCAAATAGTAATATTGGGAAGGTTGCTTCTGTGGCATTTCATCACCACTTATGGTTATTTTCTGAACGCTTGATTGGACTGACACTCTTTGATTCTTGTGTCAGTATTGCCACAAAAACTAGATCGCTGAAAACTTACAGCATCCACCAAAGACAGAGGCCCCAAAGAGAGTAGAAGGTAAATATTCAAGCATGACAGTCCTCTGGAGATTTATTGTACATGGACGTCTTTGATATCCTCCATACAATTGGAAAACAAAAGGCTGTATGTTTCCTTTACAAAAACCCTGAGTCATAAACCTTCTGATCTTAACTATACTGTCATGAAAGAGAAAGTACACAAGATGAAGGTAGTAAATGACTGTGCTGACAGAGCTATTGCTCTGATTCAAGTTATAATGTAGTAGAACCCTTTTTAATGACTTCCGGGGAGGGGGATTTCATATTTGTTCCTTAAATAGGGGCTGTCCTTAAAAGGGGGTTCATGGGAAATTTGTGGTAGGTAAATTATAAGAAAGAATAAGAGATGATCACTACTAAATGAGAAGGAATAGATGGACACATGGATGTGGATCATTCTGTTTCTTAACCAAATGTATAAATGCTCCGAGATGTTTGTCTTTCACTTGCATGAACAAAGCCACTTGCTATTGGATTACCTCATACAACTCCTTGTTTAGTGCAGGTTATAATACTGCATACATACTAATTTTAAACTAATTTATTTGCACATTTAATTACATTCAAATTATATTTCCTAAATATTCCAAGGTGATGGTTTGCTTTTTCTTTCCTGGATGCCTCACAGAAAGCAGCTTTCGCTCAATCTGGTTAAGGGGTTAATTAGGCTTTTGTCCACACTGAAGGATGAGAAATACTGCCAGACCACATCCAATTCTTCACTGCAGCAGCAAAAGCTGGTTGTGCTGGCTCTTCACTTTTTGATCTTCTTCTATGACCTCAGTGTTTTTTCTCTGGTTACACAGCTCTACAATATCCATCTGTGGTGCTGATGTCAAGATGTCATCATCACAAGTTGCATATTCTCCAAATGTTACACCATCATTTTCCTTTGGTATCATCTTCCAATCTTCCTCGATATTGATGTCATCTTCAATTCTTCGCTTGTGGCTGTAGCACTGAACTCTGAATGATGAAAACAGTTTCTGATAGTTTCTGGGGTAAACAATTGCCAAGCAGCTACAAACATGTGCGTGGCCTGTAATATATTGAGTTCCATTTCCTCACCTCTTTCAAGGTGAAATGGAAATATTTATTTAACACTATATATCACTTACCTGTGTACATATGAGCTTAATGATGTGGAATTTATTTGTTATAATGTTGTATACAATGATGTAATGTATTATTTACATATCTTTGGTATCATGATTGTTATATTTATTATTATGGGTTTATGAATTTGTTCCTAGTTAACATATACAGTAGAATCTCGTTAGTACGTTTTTGCAGGGACCTAAGGATTTGGACGTCATAGGAGGGAAAACGTGTTAACGAAAATGCAAAATCTGCAATTTAAGAACATAGGTAATAAAAATCTAATAATTACTACGTCTCCATGGGCAATTTAAATCAATTTTGAGTACAATTTTATACTGAATACGATCCGCGTTTCCATGTTAAATTCAATATGTTTAAATGGATTTGGATACACAAAGCCTGAGAATAAATAATTCAAGCTTTTATTTTGGTCAACTTCGATTTTTTAGGTTATGAATGTTTTTGAGAAAATAAATTGCAAATTGTAGAAGCGGCAATAGTGGTTTTGCTGTGTGTTTTATTACACACGTGATAACAATTTCTGCTAAAAAAGAAAAATTATGAGCGTGTATCGTGTTACGAGTACAATAGACGATATTATCTTTGGTGTATACAAGACGATTTGAATACGGAGGTGTTTCCATGCAACAAATTTCGTTCCGGTCCTCTTCTGATCCTATTTTCCAAGAGAAAAGTTTTGTTTTAGTATTTTTCCCTTCTTTAAAAGCAGTTTCAATCAATTTAGGTTTGCTAACAATCGTGTTTAAGGTTGACGGAGGAATGTTTAACTTACGCACTATATTGACATGTTTTATATTTGGATTGTGATTACATCAAGGATTTTCAGTTTTTCACTGTTGGTTATTTACCTACTACTTTTTCTTTTTTTCATGTAAATGAAAAGTTAAAATACAATCTACGGTTGTTTGGTCATCACTCAACATTAGAAACTATCGTTAGCGTTTACTACGTTTACCACGCCAAGGTAAAGCATTCTCTATCCCGCCCACAGAAATTGTGTCACACAAATATTTAAATGCATGTATGTGATTGGCTGCCGATTTCCACCCCGCGACCAAGGATTGACCAAAGTAGCAAATGAGGACATCAAACTATGAACGTGTTAAATGCCTACTCCCACTGTACCGATCAAGGATTGGTCAAAACAGCGAATGAGGACGTCAAACTTCAAACGTAGTAAGCGGGACCAGGAAAACGCACTAAGCAAACATTATTTATTATATTTGGTGATTTGGTACCGGGACTTTTATAATTCAACGTAATACACGGGAAAACGTGTTAATGAGGAACGTGCTAACGAGATTCCACTGTATATATGTGTGTGTGTATTCGGAACTTACATTCATTTATCAATATAACAGTAATTTAAAGTATACCATGCCCGACTTTAACTAAATTTATAAATAAAGAAGATTTGTATCAATTACTTTAGATGACCATAGAATAACTTCTTATTTTCTACAAAGATATGTTAAGAAAACAAAAGGTATCGCCAAAGAACAGTAAATAACATTCTTCTCATAGCAAGAACAATTAGTATCTCACACATACTCAGACTGTGTAGACCAGTATCCAGAAATTAAATTAAATTGATTTTTATTTATGGATGCTCTTTAACTGCTGTGGTCCTTGGCATCTCATTCTATATTGGGCATGAAAGACCGGTAAGTTTGCTCAGAGGCCTCTTTATCAGGCTTGAGGTTCTTTCATGTGCCATAAATTTACAACATGGGACCACCAGCTTTACTTCCCTTCAGAAGGAAGCCATGCTAAGGATTTTTATGCCCAAAAAATTCCTTTGCCCTCCACCAGGTTTGAACCCGCAACCTCAGGAACTACAGGCTAGTATGGTAACCACTACACTACGGAGGACGATGGCCAATATCCAGACAGTATTATTCCAGTAGTAGTTAGAGAGTAATAATCATCCTTTACCAAGACATACTTATGAATGTATATTTGATTTGATAAGTCAGCGAGAATTATAAACAAAAATATAAATGTAAAGAGAAATTATTTAAAAATAACAGAAACTTTAAACTGGAAAACAAATACTCGTGTTAAAGTTATTCATGATGAGGAACCTTAACCTGTTACAATGCTATGATGATAATTATGATCTCACTGCTCAAATATAATTGAAGAACCCAATGAGCCATATAAAATACCGCCGCAAAGGAAATAGCTTTCTGCACAACTGCTTTATGGAACTTGACCTTTGTTAAGTGAATTATACCAGCATTTAGAGGTTGCAGATGGCTGGTACAGTTAAGTGAAAAGAAAACTACTTTTATGTTATGCAGCAAATATACATCAGGAGGATGAGTAGGACATTTGTATATGAACAGCAGTATTTTTTTTCCCATTCTGGCATCTAAAGATCTTAAATATTTTGAAAAAATTTCTGAAGTCATCCAGGCACTCTTGTTGAAGCATATTGCACGGCAAATATTCTTGAAGCACCTTGGAGTTTTGAATATCCAAATAATTAAAGAGAAAGCTTTTCTGACATCACTGTCGGTGCATAGCAGAGCAGTAAATCATTCCTTGCTTGCTTTGCCCCCATAGCATTTTTCCCTGCAAACTGTGTATGTTTTATTTGGAAGCAAATTAAAATATACACCCATTTTATCCTCATTAAAAACATCTTTAGGGTCATAGCCCTCAAGAAGACGGGACAATGTTTCATTTTTCCAAAATTCTACAATTACTTCACGAACACTGGCACTTTCACTGCACATGATTTTGAATGAAAGGTTATGTCACTTTTTAAAACGATCAAATCATCCATTTGGTGCACTGAAATTCTCCAAGAATACCTTAGGGGTGACTTCCAATGCTTTTTCCCATAAAATACTTCCATCAAGTGGAATGTTTTTGCTTCTTTTTCCCTGAACTACTTCATTAATATTTTTTCTAATTCGTCATGTGGTGAAACACACATATTCTTATGTTTCTTGGCCACAGAACTTCACTGCACTTCCATATTCAAAATAAAATCCTTTTGTTTCAAATGTTGAACAATGATGTACAAGCCATTTCCTATTTTTTTTTGCCATGTCCAACATTGAAATATGTGGATTCACTTTCATGTCCTTAATAATGGTCAATGTTTCTTGTAGAGTCAACTTCTTTCACTTAGAAGCCATTGTATATGTCTTTAGTTACTTTGGAACACACAAGCTGTAACCCAATACAACACACTGAAAGTGAGCCATGCTTTCACTTAGGCAACGCAAACACGAGCTGAGCTAAAACTGAACATGAAGTGATGCCATGCTTTCACTTCTAAAGAATGCCAATCGTCTGCTAATTCCCAGACTTTTACTGAACCAATCATTGGATATGCTCTTAGCGGCACATACAACCAAATCAATATATCCACGCAAAGACCAAGATATGCTGCCTTAACATCTGATATGTTCCTCAAAAGTGGACGTTTCATTAAAGAAAGCCTTGTTATTAGGATTTACTTTAACATTGTGCTTACAAAGCTTTTACTGGGACTTTTGAAACTGTTTGTTACAAACGGGAATTCCTTAAAAGCAGGGATGTTAAAATGGGGTTCTACTGTACTAGAATCACCAAGAACAAAGAACAATTCCAATATCTACTTCGACTTGTTCAACTGCACAGAAAACAGTTTCCAATATCCAAGAAAGCAACGCTGATGACTGAAGAGGCTAATACAGGCAAAAAAAAAAAAACTAGCCTAATCTAACCAAAACTAAAGTAATAATTTTTTTTTGCGATATGAAAATTACAGTAAACTGTTATATAGCTGCTGATTGTATAAAATTACTCTTTTTTACTTTCAACCTAATAAGGGGCAACTCATAAGGACCCCTAAATATTGACCTATTTACTTACAATTTTTTTCTGATGCGAGAGAACAGATTGTATGTTGCAAATAAATGTTTGTTTACATAACTTTAACTCCCCACGTATGGGAGCCAATTTGCAATAGCAATTTTACGTGTTTATAGCACCACGTTGTGGAAGCCAATTTACGAGAGCAAATATGTGTTTACTTCACGCGAAGCCATCTTGTGTGACGTCATACGTTGGTTGGTTCATTTGTTCTGTTTGTAGCTCCCTCTGGCGTAGCAATTTGTATCAGTTTTTGAAATAATTTATTTTAAATGTCCGCCGGCGAGCTGTTTGGGATCGAACATGTTTCTCTTGCAGGGTGTGAAGCGGAAAGGAATCTTTTGTCTAGAAATGATATTGACGAAGAAATTGGTTTTATAATCTTTATTGCAGAACACGTTCACGAACACTTTCACATATTTATCTTGATACTCGCCATACTGAAACTGTTTGTAATAACTTCTCACTTTTAACTCACGTACTTCAACTTTATATATTCAACTGTATAATACTTTATAAGATTTCTCGTACTTCTGCTGCGCGTAACTTTACGAATTGAGAGACCGAAATGAGAATCCTGTTGAACTGGGAGCTGACGTGTTATGTGTTGAGAATCTTGTTGAACACTGGGGGACCCGCTACCTCGACCTGGCTTATTTATAGGCTAGCCTTAAGATACGCCTAAAGATTATAAATGAAATGCTATTGGCTTATAAAACGCGCCAACATTAGCGTCTATTTTAACATCCAATGAAAACCACTAATACATATTTCTTTTAGAGAACATTCTGGAAGCTTTTTTACCGAAAAGGCGCGAAACATTACGTAACTTCCTGGTTCCCGGTAACGATAAACAACTCATTCCACCGCTGCATTCTTGTGTTATTGTTAACAGTTTCAGTAAAGCCATATATTATTATTTACCAATAATAATTACAATTATTAAACCTCTGAAATCAATGTTACATAAAAATACATATTCATATTAAAATAATTATTTACATTTGAGTAATTTGTGATACAAATTACCGTATCACTGAGTACTACCATACCATATGGAATAAAGGAAGCTTGTGGAGAATATCTTTTCCAACATTTATATTTTTGGACCACCTTAATAGGTAAGTAGTAGAGAAGTAAAAATACTTTGAACTTCCTTATTGCATGACTAGCAAGATACACAATTTGCTTATCAAGTATTTTACATATGTAAAATTACCTCTGGTTGCATAAGAGGACTAGATTCTGCACTGCTGTAAGAGTGGATGCTTCATTCTGGCCTGTTACAAGGTGCCTGTCTACAACAACATGAACGCTGTCAGGCACACTAGATGCAAAACTTGCTCCTCTGTCTCGCACAGCATCCTCAGGGATAATGGACAGGTCTGCAAAGTCATGCTGTCTGGCAAGCTCAAATAATGAAGACTGTAACATGAAAACACTCACTATATACTGTTGTCCTTGTCAATTTCTTAACAAAAGACACTTTAATTTTCCTTCAAGTCATTTAGGACATCAAGGAAATTAAACTATGTGGCAAAAAGATTACCCTGCCTGCAGTCTAAATGTTATGAAGACTTCTTTCAGTTGTTGGCAACCAGTCCCTGGGCTGCTGCTGATATCTTCCTTTGTGAACTTGTGGCATGTAATGCCTCATTGACTTTATCTTTGGAGAATACTCAAAGACACAAACTCCACATAGGTACCAGTGAAACTCAAAACATACATTCAAAGACAAATCAAAACCTTGCCCACCTCCATGATGTGTGGGGTAGTGGGTCTGCCTCACATTCAAAAGGTCCCAAGTTTGAATCTCGGTTAGGGTGAGTTAGCTAGATAGGGCTTTTTTTCTGGGATTGTCCCTTATCCTTATGAATGAGGGTAACTCCAAGTCTTAAGAACCCTGGGCTTGAGCTTATTTGACCATCATTTCATCCATTTCATTTGTCCGATATGATCTACTCATTTAAAGGACATTAAAACTTTAAATATATATTAGAATCATCAATGTTTTAAAGTATCTATAAAAATTTCATCATAAGAGGTAAATTTTGTGCCACAGATAGAGGTCAACAACTCCAGCATCTAGTGAGCAGGCTGATTGCTAAATTATGTTAGAAGATAACACACCCCCCACTGTCCATGAGCCACTGAACAAGCACTTCAAAACATTAACACTGCAGGCACTGTTCTATAGCTAGAAAGCTGTTACAAATTCAAAATTGCTTAAAAGGGACATTAATAATATCTCTGGCTCAGTCAGTTAGGTACTAGCCTTCTGATCTCAAGGTTGCGGGTTCAAACCCAGCCCAGCCAATGGTTTTTAACACTTTCACTGCTACCGTATTACTGATGTACGCATACTTCCTGTGCAGAGTTTGTTTGGCCAACATTTTAAATGTCATATTTCCAAATAATTTCTATATTTAGGAGATAGATAATAATACTTCATGCTGTAATCTTACCTTTTTTAGTTTAATATACACACCATTCTGCAGAAAATGTGATGAATAGTTTATCATATTATTTGAAATTATTTGTTGCACGCCATTCATAACAATCTATAATGCATTAATAGGAATATAGTAGTCTCTCTTATAAGCAAACTTGAAATGAACTACCACAGTTTCTTGGAGAAATATACGACAAAACACACAAAAGTAAAGTTTCCATTTTCACCCTAATACTGGTACCTCTCAAAACAAGGCACAACACACAATGACATATTACACTTAGAGCACATATACCTGGATTCCCTCCTCTTTCTCTCAGCTGTTTTTCTATTGGAACAGACTGTACCATGTCTTGTTGGGTTCTTTTTCTTTTCTGTGGGGATACAAGGGATGGAAAATGTCTCTCTTTCAAACGAAGAGGACAATCAGCTGATGTGGAAGGGTGTCCTGTTTTACTTGCTTGGCATGCTTTCTTAGCAGCTCTCGAATTACTTCTAAATGGAAATCTGCGAGGGTAAGGTTTGCACCAGTTTTTACATGACATAAGATGTGGGAATTTAAAATGGATAAATCTAGAAGATGAAAAAGAAACTTTTTGTGCCACTTGATGGATTTTCGCATGGAATGAATAGAAGAAAGCAACATATCAGATTTGTCAACTATTCTCATGCTTTGGCTGTAATCAATGACACACTCGGGTTGTGTATGGGATTCTTTTGTTTGTCTAAATTGTTAGTTGGCTTTTTCTGATTATTGTAGATGATTGAAAGCATGCACATTTCACATCAATCCAGCCATCTTAATGCCATTATATTATCAGTGAATTTGGCTTTAGTTTCACCCTTTTTTAGTTTTGTGAACAAAGGCATTCCTTTGCGGTTCCTCCTGACAGTTCCACAAATATTGAAATTTTGTTTGTGAAGACTATCAAACAGTAAGCGACTGGAATACCAGTTACCAAGCCATAAACTGTGCCCCTTCCCAGAATACTTTTCTATCACAGTCTGAACTACAACTCCGACATATCAAAATCCTGAATAGGAACAATTTCTGTTTGCTTGGCAGTATACACTATGAAATCTAAAATGTACCCTGTCTCAGAATTGCAAATTATGAATAATTTGATCCAAATCTGGTTCTTTTAGAAGGAGTGAACTGTCAGAGGATGAGCCTACCCTTGAAAAGCACCATACTTTCATCAATGCAAATATTTGGAAATGGGCTGAATGTTAAACTGAACTTATGCCGAAGCTCATTTATAATCATTTTTAGTTTGTATAATCAGTCACCTCCAATTGTGGTTGTCTCAGAAATGGAGGGTGCAAAGTAACAACAAATACTTGTCCCATGACATGTAATTCTGAAACCAGGGTGTTTTAATGACAGGGTCAGTGGGCCAATATTCTTCCCTTGAAAGCTTTTTGACTCTTGGCATGTGCATGGTAAGTGCTAAAAACACATACATTTCATCCACGTTAGTGTCATGCAATTTTTGAAGTTGAGAGGAAATGGAGGGGGGAACCATGTTGGTCATAAATGAATAAAAGCTGTTTGCCTGCTCTACTATTTTCTGCATTAGATCCACACTAAAAAATGACAGAAATAGTCTGCTGCCTGTGAAGCACTACTGAAAGTCCCAGCTGTAATTCCTGCAACATTATTGTCAAATAGATGGATTTGTGGCACAAAAGTGTCATCTTTCCAGCGAAACAAAGGAACTTCTGCTCATGGCCTTTTACACAAATGTGATGGACCTGCAGTATCACTAACTATTTCTTGTTTACTTTTACTTTCACTGTCGGATTCATTAGAAAGAAATTAAACAAGTCTGCCGATTCCAAAGCATTGAAAATATCTAAAAGTTCCTAGTCGGAACGCACATGGTCAGCACGGAGTGACTCCATCTTAGTTCAACTGGCAGTGGCATGCTGTAGTTCCCTACAGCTAACATGTAATTTGGTTAAAGATTAAAAACAGAAGCATTATTAACAGTGAAGTATTCATCATGTTGTAGATTGAGTCACACTTCTTTTACACTCACCTTTACTAATTAAAGTTACATAAAACAGGAAACGTTTTCGAGGGCATTCGTCCTCATCGTCAGCGACTGGGTGACTAAGGGTCGCTTTCTCCCGTGTCCTCTTCTTCCTCATCCTGCGAATTCTGACCCTGTTGCCATCTGGTGTTGGGGGCACAAAGTTTTAACACATTGCTTACAGGCGGGATTTCAAAATTAATGACGTTATTGCTGTTTTTGACGATGTGTATTTTTTCCCAGATGTTCAAGTCTATTGGTGTGGTGAGGGGTTTTAACAACTTTATACTTTGGCCAATGTTATGGTTTTCTATCCAAAAATCGTGTGATACAGCGGATTTCTCTATTTGTTTTAGTTTGATGTTTCTTTGGTGTTCCTTAAGCCTGGTTTCAAAGTTTCTTTTAGTTTTTCCTATGTAGTATTTCTCACATTCCTCACAACTGATCTGGTAAATTCCGGATTTTAATGTGTTTGGGATGGTATTTTGCGAGGTGTGTTTAGTAAGTTCTTCAAGCTGAATTTGTTCTGTGGAGCTAGTCTAATGTTAAATTTGTTGAAGATTCGTTCAAATTTTCTAAAGGCCCAAGGGTGGTATGTGAATTTCTTGTATTTCCAATTTGTGTTTGAGAAAGGCGTTAGAGTGGTGGAATGTGAAATTGCCTTGAGTTTTTTCTTCTTGTATATCATGTTGCTTATGAGATCTGAGTTGAATCCATTAGTTATTGCTATTTTTTCTATATGTTGTTGTTCTTTTAAAAATTATTCTTTGCTCAAGGGGACGCTATGCAACCAGGGATTAAACTTCTAAAGGCAGCTAGTTGGTGCGAAGTTGGGTTGCAACCATTTTTCTTTATGTAGTTGTTCCACATGTGTGGGTTTTCTATGTATACCAAATACTAGATGCATGAATGTAGTAAATAAGGCCCTCTCTTTTAACAACAACCTTACAACATCTGAAAAATACTTTCTTAAGTCTGCTAACCCCACTTTACCAAGATTATACTGCTTACCAAAAGTACACAAAGATGACAATAGTATGAGACCCATTATCAATGGCATTAACTCACCTACTTACCACATTGCTAAGTGGTTAGTAAACAAACTGAAAACCTACAAAATTTTGAAAACCTGGGAATTGAAAACTCCTCAGAATTAATGAACCACTTGCAGACCTACAACATCCCAAAAAACCACATAATGGTATCGTTTGATGTCAAAGCACTTTTCACCAGTATTCCCATAGAAAAAATCCCTACACTACTTAGAAAATGGTTAAATCAGACTACAATAGACTCCACAGAAACAGAAGACATCATTAACCTTACAGAATTAAGCACTAGACATAACTTCTTCACATTTAATCATAAATTCTACCAACAATCAAAAGTACTAGCAATGGGAAGCCCACTGTCCCCCATTCTGGCAGAACTATATATGAGCCACCTTGAAGTCCACATAGTGAAAGCTTTCCCCCACATATATAAATTTTGGCGGAGGTACGTTGATGATATTTTTTCCATCATACCACAGAAACTAACAGAAGACGCTTTGAAACTGTTGAACCTTCAGGACAACAGCATTAAATTCACAATCGAAATTGAAGAGAACAACACCTTACCCTTCCTGGGCCCTATTATAACCAGAGATCAAAATAGCTTTAAATTCGGCATACATAGAAAACCCACACATGTGGACAACTACATAAAGAAAAATGGTTGCAACCCAACTTCGCACCAACTAGCCGCCTTTAGAAGTTTAATCCACTGGTTGCATAGTGTCCCCTTGAGCAAAGAAGAATTTTTAAAAGAACAACAACATATAGAAAAAATAGCAATAACTAATGGATTCAACTCAGATCTCATAAGCAACATGATATACAAGAAGAAAAAACTCAAGGCCATTTCACATTCCACCACTCTAACGCATCTCTCAAACACAAATTGGAAATACAAGAAATTCACATACCACCCTTGGGCCTTTAGAAAATTTGAACGAATCTTCAACAAATTTAACATTAGACTAGCTCCACAGAACAAATTCAGCTTGAAGAACTTACTAAACACACCTCGCAAAAATACCATCCCAAACACATTAAAATCCGGAATTTACCAGATCAGTTGTGAGAATGTGAGAAATACTACATAGGAAAAACTAAAAGAAACTTGGAAACCAGACTTAAGGAACACCAAAGAAACATCAAACTAAAACAAATAGAGAAATCCGCTGTATCACACCATTTTTGGATAGAAAACCACAAAATTGGCCAAAGTATAAAGTTGTTAAAACCCCTTACCACACCAATAGAATTGAACATCTGGGAAAAAATACACATCGTCAAAAACAGCAATAACGTCATTAATTTTGAAATCCCGCCTGTAAGCAATGTGTTAAAACTTTGTGCCCCCAACACCAGATGGCAACAGAGTCAGAATTCGCAGGATGAGGAAGAAGAGGACACGGGAGAAAGCGACCCTTAGTCACCCAGTCGCTGACGATGAGGACGAATGCCCTCGAAAATGTTTCCTGTTTTATGTAACTTTAATTAGTGAAGGTGAGTGTAAAAAAGTGTGACTCAATCTAGAACATGTAATTTGGTGCAGACTTTACTATAAAAGCCAGTACTCCTCTATAAACAATGGACCTGACACTGGGTTCAAGGTTGAGAAAAATGGCAGCAGTAGTTAGTGGTGACCCCTGAGGTGTTTACAGACTGTAGCTACTGTGTTGTATTTTTGCTACCTGTGGTATTTTAGTAACTGCAGCAGCTTGCTATCACATTAGCAAAGCAATAGTGTTTGAAAACCTTTATTTGTGCAATTTAGGAAATAGAAACAATCCCAGTCATGTGTTTTCAGTGCCATGTGCTTTCCACATGTTACTTATATTTATTAATGTATTCCATGTAGACTATGGCTATATTAAATGTGAAGTATATATTATACACTTTTTAATTTACTATTTGAGAATATAGTTTGTGTCATGGTTACTGTGGTGAAATAATGAAGAAATTGTTACAGTTGGGGATGTTATAGCTGTAAATATACTTACCTAAAACATTACAACACTGTTGTGTTCCTGGGCATAAATCAAACTTTGTTTATGATGAACAGAGGTGTAAATAAGTGTGATAAATACTTTAAAATATGCTATATACAGTGTTACTTTGCATTATAAAGTATAATAAACTATGTATATTCGTGAGATACTATAAAACTATTGTGGGTATGTGAGTCCCAGTAATTCTAATACACAGGAGTATTACTATTCATATTTCCAAAATATAAAGATTTAAAAGAAAATGGGTCTAATCATAAATCGTGAACACTTTATGCCTTTGAAGGGTTCTCTGCATGCATACATAATTTTGTTTCTGGCTTTGTTATAAGAAAGGATAAATTCCCTTGTGAAGGTTCTTTTATAACAGCTCCAAGAAAGATGTTAAAATTGCATGCAAATACTGTAAACTGCATGAATGTTGTTTGCAATACTGTTTAAGGTTATGTATTTCACATATTCCAGTTGCAGTGCTGGTTTAAGATTACTTATTTGAAATACTTCAGTCTGTTGGTTTGGACTCTCTCTGCAAAAACTAGTAAAGAATGCTATAAGCCGCTAAGTAATAGGTAGATTTTTTTAATAATTATCACTAACTTAGAAATAAAAAGATTTCAATGAAAGCAAAATTCCACCCTAAAGCTTCTAAATTTAGTAGCTAATTACTGTAAACAATAGCATTTCGAGCGTCAGCCATTCAGTGTATATTTTGTGTACATAATATTGTGTACAGTGTGATAAACACTGTACATAGCGACAGGTAATTTTGAGTGAACTCAGAGTCAACTGCAATATCAACAGTTTGTTCAGGTGTCCGTAATTTTTTCATCAATTGATCTGGCTACACTCCTGATTATTGCTCCAGTTTTTGTTCTGGCACAACTGTATTTAGCTACTATTTCTGAATCTGGAAACTTTTTTTGAATAAATGTACAGCATGGTCACTGCAATCCAGAGGCAGACTGTGTTCAACAAGGAGAGCTGTAAATAAAACCTCCACATTCGTAATGCTATTTCTGTCTTCAGAAGTATTTAAAAAAACTAGTTAATTCTTGTTGGAGGCCCCCAGTTTTACGAAATCTGTGTGAATTTTACCAATTATGTATTTCCGACAGTCTTCACTTCCATTATGTTCCATGGAAAAATCACACGAACACATGGGATGAAGATTTTGAAGAATGTAACAAACATGGGCACAATTTAGTATATTCCTCCATAAATCTTTAAACAACTTTCTGCTTCTTAGCAGTATTGCTATCACCATTACCACTAGTCCCAAACAACACCATCACATGGAATTTTGGCACTAAAAACTGCTTCATACTGCCAACATTCAATTTTTCTAAACATGGAACAGACTTTCTTTCCAACCACTTCCTGTATAACAAGGAAACAAAGGAGTGCACACGATCACATGAACAGTCAATGGCTGGGTCCAAAAATTGTCGATCACTTCCAAACAATGCATGGTGTCTCATAAAAACCAAATTCAACCAAAAATTCAAAATTCGTAATTTTTACCTTACCATTCATAAGAGTGTAATTGTAGGGGAAAATTTGTAATAATTATGATTAATTTGTAATATTTGGCATCTCTGGACAGATAGCCTCAGTTGCCTTCCTGTGCCATCTACTCATATTGCTATTCATTTAATTGGAAAATAGACCTTTGGAATCACAGAATTGGTGCTCACTGCATTTTTGTAACACATAGTCAATGTCATGCCAGAGAGAAGACCTAAGTTGCAGAGTCACCTTCCTGTACCATCTGCTTACATAACATGTTAGGTGATGACATTCATTTCATAGTAGCCTTCCCATACCACCTATATTACTTCTATTTCTTTTAATTTGTAGGTGTAACCTTGAGTTATGCTACTGAATTGTCCAATTCAGTATATGCACGTGACAGAGAAATTGCAAAAAAAAAGTCCACTGTCAAATTGGCCACTATTCAAAAGAAAATATTTATTATGAAGAACTGATATTATGTTATGAATTTTAAAACCCTACTCAACTTGTTTTGACACTAGCAGAACACACTAATAATGTAAATGACCAGTCACATAGTAGCAGTAGACATAACAGTATAAAGAAGCAAAGATCTAAAGATGGGAAGCATTTCCTGCAATTATTTAAAAAATATAACTGTTGCATTACATATCAGTAGAAGCATTACAGACAGTGATATATTGATAATTTATAAAGATGAGTTGGAATTTGAAACACTAAACATTACTATCCTGGTGCTATTGGCAATCTTAACTGTAAGGATATCTGCAATGGTGGCATCTGTAGTGGAACGATGAACTTTCAAAGGTTGTTCAGAAGCAGGAAATTAAAATTCATCAGGTGATCTTTGTGCATTAATATATGTATGTTTAGTTCAGCTGGGAAACTGGCAACTCTTAGTAAAATGATGTTAGGTGCAATCTCATGATTGGTAGACCAGAAATGGTAGGCTACTGTGAATTTTTCAATGTGTTTGTATCTACAGCTCTCTTGTGTATTTTCAGTCTGGTGTTTAGGACTCTTTTTGTTTATCCAACGTAAATGTGGTTGCAATCGGAGCAGTTTATTTTGTATATGTCTGATGTCATGTTGATATGTGATGTATTTCTCTTTTCTGTGTAGAGTAGTTTCTGTATGCTGCAATTTTTTTTTTTTTTTTGGAGCTAAGGTTATGTTGCACTTCTTGAAGATCTTGCTGAATTTATGATGTACACCTGGATGGTGTGTAAACTTCCTGTATTGTTTTTGTTGTTTTTGCTGCTCAATTTTGTGGTGTCTTGTTATTTGTTTCTCTCTTTTGTACTTTGCTATCTTTCTATCTATTGACTCTCTATTGTATCCATTATTAGCTGCAGGTGTAAGGATATGTTTATGTTCTACTTTGTATTCCTCTGGTTTCATGGGTCTGTAACATAAACTATTGAATGCTGTACTTTTTATGTATTGGACTGATGTTGCAGGTTCTATAACTTCAAGGAGTCTTGCAGCAACTATACCCCTGCCGTTGAAACGTTGCAATTGACAGCTAGCAATTAAGTTGGTACACTCGCAAAAAAACAGATGAAAAGCTTTAACTGTTAGACTTTCTAAACCAATCACAAGGCAATGTTTCAGGCGGTCTATGATGAAGCGGAACTGGAAGCAGCTCTGTTGCCGGATGTAGCTATTTCCAACCACGTGTTTCAGTTTGTGAATCTCTAGCATGTGTATTGAGTTGGCTATTGTTGGTGTTCGTTTATACATACATATATATGTATGTGTGTGTGTATATATATATATATATATATATATATATATATATATATATATATATATATATAATATTTTTTGTGTACATTTCATTCATATTATTTATACAAGATTTGAAGTGTGACAATGTCTCAAAAACGACACCAATCACCAAGTGATGATTCACGAAGTGAAAATCCTTTGCGTCGAAATGCACCACTTAATAGTCAGGCAGTGGAACTGTTAAGAAGGACCCGGGAATTCTTTGAACAGGAGGAGTACGTGAAGGTTTCTTTGGCACCGCTTTATTCCTGCTGAGTACAATGAACTCAAGGAGCTGAGGAGCATGAAAGACCGGTAAGTTTGCTCAGAGGCCTCTTTATCAGGCTTGTTTTACGTGCCGTAAATCTATGACACGGGACCACCGGCTTTACTTCCCTTCCAAAGGAAGCCATGCTAAGAATTTATATGCCCCAAAAAAAATCTATTGCCCTCTGGCGGGTTTGAACCCGTGACCTTGGGAACTAGATGCTAGCATGGTTACCACTACACCATAGAGGATGATGCAAGATCGTCAAGAAATACAAAATAGCCTTAGCTCCAAAAAACAATTACAGCATATACAAACTACTCTGCACAGAAAAGAGAAATATAACACATATCAACATGACATCAGGCATTTTAGAATAAACTGCTCCAATTGCAACCACATATACGTTGGTCGAACAAAAAGGGTCCTAAACACCAGACTGAAAGAACATATGAGAGCCGTAGATACAAACAGATTGAAAAAACTGCAGTGCCTACCATTTCTCGTCAACCAATCACAGATTGCACCTAACATGAATTTACTAAGAGGCACCAGTTTCCCAGCTTAACTAATGAAGTAGTATTAATGTTATGTATGTTTAACATTATTGTAGCCCCTCGTTTGGAAGCCAATTTGCAACGGTATTACAAATAATGTTGTGTGTTTACTTCACGCGTTGCCATCTTGTGACGTCACTCCCTGTTTGGTTCGTAGCTCCCTCTGGCGTAGCAATTTGTATCAATTAGTTTCCGAAAGAATTTAAATTTAGTATATTGTCCTCCGGCTAGCTATCATCTTATCTTGGTAGAACTTGTATCTCTTGCAGGGTGTGAATCGGAAAGGAATCTTTTGTCCAGAAATTATACTGACGAAGAAATTGGTTTTATAATTTTTATTGTCAAACATGTTCACTAACACTTTTTACATATTGAGATAGATACTCGCCAGTTAGTTTGTAATAACTTCTTATTTATCACTTTTAACTCGCATACTTCAACTTTATGTAATTTTTTTAAATGTAT
Source organism: Deroplatys truncata (assembly GCA_030765065.1). NCBI lineage: Eukaryota > Metazoa > Arthropoda > Insecta > Mantodea > Mantidae > Deroplatys > Deroplatys truncata. The sequence goes on along the minus strand of CM060988.1, from coordinate 64,113,346 downwards.
AATACTTTATAATACTTCTCGTAATTCTGCTGCGTGTAACTTGACGAAATAAATGAACTGAGAGACCGACGTGTAGAGTACTGAGAATTTTGTTGAACTGGGGGTCCGACGTGTAGTGTGTTGAGAATTTTGTTTAACTGGGGGGGAAGCTACCTCGAACCTACACTATTTATAGGCCTGCATCAAGATACGCCTAAAGATTATAAATGAACTGCTATTGGCTAATAAAACGCGCCAACATTAGCGTCTATTTTAATATCCAATGAAAACCACGAATACATATTGCTCTAGGAAATGTTCTAGAAGCTTCTAAACGAAAAAAACGCGCGAAACATTACGTAACTTCCTGGTTCCCGGTAATGATAAACAACTCACCCCATTGCTGCATTATTGCGTTATTGTTGACAGTTTCAGTAAAGCCGTATATTATTATTTACCAATAATAATTACAATTAATAAACCTCTGAAATCAATGTCACATAAAAATACATATTCATATTACTATCATTAATTACATCTGAGTAATTTGTGATACAAATTACCGTATCATATGCACCACTAGAAACATAATTATAAATATTTATAACTTGTTTTAGAAATTTTATAATTGTGTTTTTAGTCTCCTAAATCTTGGAACACACGCTATCACTTTCACTTAACACTTCACACGCATTTAACACACGACATGTTTTTCCCCTATCTCGCCACTACTTACTGGCTCTGGTTTAATTAATTTAGATATTAATCTGACATCACAAAAATTTTTTTTTTTTTTTTTATAGCAAATACTTTACCCTAAATTATTTAATCACTGTTTCAAAATTGTTTACTCTCTTACATTGTTGACAAAAATTTATACATTTAAGATTTTTGTAATTATTACACATATTTACCAAAATATTCACCCTCTACACAAATATTTACATCTCTTAAATCTATGCACTGTTTCACATGTTCTATTTACTGCATAAATATTTTTTTTTTTTTTTTTTTAATTATATTTACCAATTTTTGTGATTTTGTACTTTATTTTAACAAAACTCTTGGAATTGTATTTACGTACTTTTAATTTAATATCATATTAAGTTTCAATCTTTGCATTCTTAATTTTTAATTCTTGGAATTGTATTTACGTACTTTTAATTTAATATCATATTAAGTTTCAATTATTACCTTCTTCTTTTCAAATACTGTTACAGTTACTAAAAATTGTTATATTTTTTTTTTTGTAAATATTTATTTCTCTTTTTTTTTTTTTTTTTTTTTATTAATTTTCTGTATTCTCATGACATATACATTTAGTTAACCCTCTTACAATCCAATACATTTCTCTGCAAGTCATCTTTACCTATCCAGCATTTACTTTACATCTCATTGCTATTTACCCTCCTGGATCAAATTGTGTGTGGCTAAACATTACTCGTAGCCGTAACCTAACCTTCAAATTTTTGTTCATCAATAACCTCTTGTATTCATATGAAATTTCATCACATGATAACATTTGAAAACCATCTAAAGTTTCCTGAACAATACATCTTTTAACAACTTTCATTTTCAACTCTTCTACTATCTTTGTAACTTGAGAATACTCTGACAAATCTGTACTAAACTGTACTGGACTGGAGTTTTCATTTTGAACATCATGGTACAATTTATTTCTTTGCATTACTGTCTCATTCTGTATTTCTGATATTTCCCCCCTGAGATTCACTTGCGCCTCATTTACATCTACATTCATAACCTCTTTTATCTCTCTTAACTCACTTGAAATACTACTCATTTGACTTCCTAACTCTGTACATTCTACATTAACCTCACTTTTAGTATTAACCTCACTTTCTTTGTTATCTCTTTCCCTACTCATGTCTAGCATTTTCTTTGAAATTTCTCCTATCTCACTTGCTATTACTTCCTCATTTTCATCTCTCATTTTTGGCATACAACTATCTAGCTTCGTAACTTTCTTTTCACTTTCTTCACTGCTTTGATCTACTTTTTGCTCTAATATATCATTACTCCTACCAATATTTTCAATTGATTTCCTGTTTTGTTCAAAGCTTTTACCAATATCTTCCCTCAATTCTCTCTTATTCTGATCTAGTTTTTGTTCTAAACTCCTATCAATATCTTCTCTTAATTCCCTATTATTCTTTTGCATATCTTCCCTTAATTTCTCATTACTCTGAGTTAGTTTTTGTTCTAATTTCTCATTATTCTTTTGCATATCTTCCCTCAATTGATCTGTAATGCTCTTACTAAGATCTTCCCTATTTTGATCTATTTTCTTTTCTAATTTCTCATTATTCTGAGTTAGTTTTTGTTCTAATTTCTCATTATTCTCATTCAACTTTTTCAGCATTTCCATAATCATACTAGTATCAAGATTAACATTTCCTGCTATTCTATTCTCACTTTCTGTACTAACATTTTCATCCTCAAATCCTAAAAAGTCTGGGCTATTTCCTGTAATTTGTATTGGATCACAGCTAACTGTTACACTATCTCCCTCCATAATTATTTCTTCTGTATTACTAGCAGCCATTGTTTTTATTATCCTACCACTCCTCATTAACATTTATTTACCTTTTTTTTTTCTTTTTTTTCTAAAAAAAAATTAAGATACTCTAACCTTACTAATGCTGTCCGTTGCTGTTACTTTGATGTCCAGCGTTCTGCCCCATTCTCCTAGATTTGTATGTCGCTTCGATGAAACTGCGTAATCTTCTTGTCCTGTAGTTTGAATTTCCCAGTTGTCTCGTAGTCTCAGAATTACGATGTCCAATCATCCGTATAGTCTGTCGTTCCTGGAATCTGCGTCTTGTAGATCATTTCACCGCTGCATTCCTGGTTACTCTGCTTCATTCCTAGTCATCGTGTTCCTTTCCTGGTCACTTCGCCTTCCTTTCCTGGTTATCGCGCCCCACGTTGGGCGCCAATTTGAAGTAGTATTAATGTTATGTATGTTTAACATTATTGTAGCCCCTCGTTTGGAAGCCAATTTGCAACGGTATTACAAATAATGTTGTGTGTTTACTTCACGCGTTGCCATCTTGTGACGTCACTCCTTGTTTGGTTCGTAGCTCCCTCTGGCGTAGCAATTTGTATCAATTAGTTTCCGAAAGAATTTAAATTTAGTATATTGTCCTCCGGCTAGCTATCATCTTATCTTGGTAGAACTTGTATCTCTTGCAGGGTGTGAATCGGAAAGGAATCTTTTATCCAGAAATTATACTGACGAAGAAATTGGTTTTATAATTTTTATTGTCAAACACGTTCACTAACACTTTTTACATATTGAGATAGATACTCGCCAAACTGAAACTGTTTGTAATAACTTCTTATTTATCACTTTTAACTCGCATACTTCAACTTTATGTAATTTTTTTAAATGTATAATACTTTATAATACTTCTCGTAATTCTGCTGCGTGTAACTTGACGAAATAAATGAACTGAGAGACCGACGTGTAGAGTACTGAGAATTTTGTTGAACTGGGGGTCCGACGTGTAGTGTGTTGAGAATTTTGTTTAACTGGGGGGGAAGCTACCTCGAACCTACACTATTTATAGGCCTGCATCAAGATACACCTAAAGATTATAAATGAACTGCTATTGGCTAATAAAACGCGCCAACATTAGCGTCTATTTTAATATCCAATGAAAACCACGAATACATATTGCTTTAGGAAATGTTCTAGAAGCTTCTAAACAAAAAAAACGCGCGAAACATTACGTAACTTCCTGGTTCCCGGTAATGATAAACAACTCACCCCATTGCTGCATTATTGCGTTATTGTTGACAGTTTCAGTAAAGCCGTATATTATTATTTACCAATAATAATTACAATTAATAAACCTCTGAAATCAATGTCACATAAAAATACATATTCATATTACTATCATTAATTACATCTGAGTAATTTGTGATACAAATTACCGTATCACTAAACACATGAGAAAACATACATATATTAAAGGGCAAAGATCACCTCATGAATTTTGATTTGCTGCCTCCAAAAACCTTTGGAAGTTCATTGTTCCACCAACAGATGCCACCAATACAGATATCCCTACAGTTAAGATAGCCAATAGCACCAGGAATCAGTTCGATACCTGCTGATGATGCAGACAACCATCCTTAAAACACGCTCAGGTATTTTTTAATTAGAGATTTTTAGTGTTTAAAATTTCCACTCATCTTTATAAATTATAACTGTTGTTTTAAACATTATTTTAATACAAATTATAAGTCTGAAATATTTAAGTTTCAGAACACACAGGTCAGATCAAGCTGTACATCAATGAACTGCTTTCATGAAACCTTTGCTTTTTAAGTTTATATAACATTCTCTTATTTGTGTTGAGGTGCATCCAAATTGTATTAATTTATAGTCCTTAGAAAAAGAAAATGTATAACTTTACCCCTGTGAGCGAATATGATTTCAGTCCCCAGCTGGAACTGTCATCTTCCTGTGCAGACAACAACCCAGCAACACCCATGCCAATAGCACATATAAGCTCTGCAAAAAACAATAAAGTTGCATGTGAGTACCATAAGCTATTATCTCACCTTGATAATAAAATTAATTATTTACCTTTTGGAGAATATAATTGACACACCAAGATAAAGATGAAACAACTTTATTTGTGTCTGTCCCAAGCATAGGTGTTGATTTTGGCTCATATCACATTGTAAGCACAAAAAAAAGTGTGTTGCATATTCAAATTGCTTTCTCTGCACATTCTTCTACAAACTATTCTTACAAAAGTGTATTCTTTTATCCACTTCTTGCTTATTGGTATAAATACTCATATAATGCTTTTTTTACACATTTCATTGTAGGTAAAAGGATACAGAACGCTAAAGTGATTAATGAGATTGTTAAAAAGTGGCTCGCTATGTGATAGCTATGAAATTCTATGCTCCTTGCATGACTACAAGAAAAGCAAATTGTGACTTACAACTTGAAAAAAGTATAATTGAAATTTCAAACCAATATTAAAGAATACCTCAGAAATGGTTATGCAACAAAAAATGTTATTTGTCATAAATGGTGTGTTTTAACGAGACCTACATATTTTGTGGAGTAAAATCTTGTCCATTGTTGCAGTTTACCAATTACACAGAAGTCAGTCAAAATGGAAAGGACTTCACAAGTTATTTGCAGAAAATTTGGGATATACATTTTATTTGTCATGTAAATATCTTAATCACATGGTATTTTAATCTAAATTATTAGAGGCATTTTTGAGAAAATAAAAAATAACCAAAAGTTTTCCATGTAAAGGATAGTTTGGGGTATGGAGTTTTTCTTGAAAATCTTGAAAAACAAAATAAATACAAAATCTTCAGATTTATTTAGTCTTTGCCGCCAGTCGGTTGTCTGTGGATGACATCAATACTTTGAAGCAAGTTTATCCCAGTGCCACTAGCAGAGGATTAAAGAAAGATGAGTGGAAGGGGTTGATGTCAACTGTCACAAGGTCACCTTAGTGAAATGGCACTTGTATTGTACCTTTCCAGTATTTAGATTTGGAACTTCTTTTGTTTGTGTTTCATAAATTCACAATTTCAGCCTCTATGCATATAGGTAACTTAACTAATTGGGTGGTTTTTGTAGTGTAATGTGTCTTGGCTTTAATGGCTCAACTTCAACTCTTTTAATAAAAAACTGAAGGAACCTTTATAAACATTTAAAATATTGTTAAATATCTTAGTCGTTTCTCGTTTGTTTTCTTAAATGACAAACAACTGTTTTGATTTCTACTTTCTCTACTACGTATAGCAAGTAGGGGAAGTATTGTATTCCACCCAAAAATTCGATACCGAGATTTCACCGGAAATACATGTTTTGAGACCCCATGAATCCAAAAAAAAGCATTTTTGGAAACATGTCCGTGTGTGTGTGTCTGTCTGTGAACAGCATAACTCAGAAACGAAGTCAGATAAACACCAAACTTGGTATTTAGGTTCAGTATCTTCCAGAGATGCGACACGAAGGTTCTCAAGAAAATCCCCCCACCCGACTACCCTTTACATGGAACATTTTTCGAAAATTTTAATTTTCTCAAAAATGGCTCTAACGATTTTGATTAAAATATCATATGTTTACGATATTTTCATGACAAATGAAATGTATATCTCGAATTTTCTGGGAATGTCTCCAAAAGTGTTCTTCATTGTGAACGACTTTTGCATAACTAAACCATGAGAGATAGACAAAATTTCACTACACAAAAAATGTAAATCGTGTTAAAATACACATTTTATGTTGTATACATTTTTTTGTTGTTGAGTGAACCATTTTCGAGATATTGCTTGTTATTCCCTTAAATTTTCCAATACTTATACTTTTTCTCAAATTCGTTATTCATTTTTTTTTGTCCTGGTAATGCAAAGAGAATGGAATACTCCACATAGCAACCAGCTCTTAAATGCTTAAAGCCAATTCTCCTTGCATCTACAAGAAAATTAGCAATAAGATTAACACATCGATATCTCGATTAACATAAAGCATATGGAGGATAAGCATTTGTAAAAATAGGTTGTACAAGAGTAGAGAAAGTCATATGAGTGTAACACATAAGATTTTTCATAATGTTTTGTGCTAGGACTTGATAAAATTCTGACAAGGACGGAGAAAATCATTCACACAGCGACCAGTACCATAATGATAAAATCCCCCTTGTATCATTCGAGTTTGGAAGTGGCACTCAATCATGCAAACTGTGTGATTGGTAGTCACTTCTATCTCATGTGAAAAGAATGCACAAAATCTCCTAGTGAAAACCCATTCTGCACTGCCACTTCACATCAACCTGTTTATGGAGTCGGAAACGCATAAGGTTCAATCCTGCACCTCCCCTTTGAGACAAGGGGCTCACTGAACTAATAATGACATTCATTTAAACCGACTGGTCGTAAAGGCCGAATAAATCTAAAGACCTATACAAAGAAAATTACAGACTTAGGATGTGACTCTTTGGGTTTCCCCTAAAGTGTCATTTTATGCTATGTAAATTTTGCTGAGAGGCATATCTTCTCAGAGATATTCTTTGAGTGAAGTAATTGGTGTAGCTTTTACTTCTTTGAAAATGTAAATAAATCAATTATAAGATGTCTCTGTAAAGTGGCAGTAAGATGACTTCTAGATTATCATCATGTGATTTTCTATAAAGAGATGTCTATGACATTATGGACATTACTCAGATTGTTCACATTGCTTACATAACTCATATCTTTTGTTGTACTTTTATTTGTAATGCACATAGCTGTAGATCTTTTAAACCAGGGAACTAAGGAGTTGTTTCTGAGAAGTAGGTATGAAGTGTGTTAATTAGGTAGAAGGGTTCTTTAGGAATTGTACACTGTGGTAAACTGTCAATTATGAATAAAGCTAGTAACTGTTCATCAAAGTTGTTGGTGTCATTATTTAACTGCTTACCACTCTAAGAGTATGCCAACTGGCCTGGTGTAGAAGAGAGAAGATTCATCTACATGAAGAAATCACTGTCAAAACACACCTATACTATCCCACTCCAATCATTTTCTTACACCTATAAAAAAATCCTGCTCCTAAAGCAGAAAACTCGATCATGACCACATGTCTATTGCAAGCCTTATAGTTATGGATTCATGACAGGTTATTTTGTGAATCTCTCAGTAGCTTGTTCCAGCATAGACTGCTCTGACAAAGACAATGCAAGCCATCAAAAAACTGTAATAGCTGACTTATGAACTTATCCTACAAACTCACAAAATAAAAATTATTTGAATAATAATGTGGACATAACTGTCCTTAAAACTGTCGTACTTATTGAACAGGTAATATAAATATGAGTAAATTTATATTCATCAGTGATGACAAGGAAGCAAACACTTTTAAACAAGAATCTATAGGAATGCAGGTTCTTTTAGTCTTGCACTTATGTTTCTCTTGGTTTTTTCCGATGTATATTTTATATAATCTAAACAGTCTATTTTATGTATGCCTGGTTTTATTTCTGATGGGCTTCTGGCTGTATGTTCTGATCTCATCATGTTTATTAAGTTGTATTTATTTTGCAGTGCCTAAATTATGTCGAACTCTTTAAAGATCTTTTGGAATTTGTGAAATGTCTAGAGCTGGTATGTGAACTTCTTAAATTTAGGTTTATACTTTTAGCAGATTAGTGCAATTATTTCTTTGAGCTGTTTCTGCTTCTTGAACTTTTTAATTTTCTTCTCAATTAATTCAGCTTTGAACCCATTATGCTCAGCAGTATTTAACATGTATCTGTGTTCCTTCTCATATTCTTGCTCACCAGCAATTTGGTAAGTGGAGCAATATGAGTGCTTAATATAGATTTATTTTCCAAAATTTAATTATTTGCTTCAATGTGTGCAAGTTTCAATGATATTAAATTCTCAAATGTAATTTATCTACACAGAATTAATATAATTTGTATCAAAAATATCAGCAGAAGCACAACAAGAAATCTGAAAGATAAAAATTCATTTCTCTGCATACCAATGTACAAAAACAATAGTATTAATGGGGTGTTTCTGCAACAAACTGTATGATGCACAAATTACCAAATATTACTCTTCAAATTTCAAAATTCCTACTGAAGACAACTTGTTATAAAAGTTCATTAATCGACAGACAAGTGAGATCCAGGAAGATATCAGCAACAACCCTGACAGTCGAAATCTGTGGAAGATGTAGGCAACATCATCTACGAAACATGTTCAGGTAATTAATTGTTAGTGAAGCAACTCACATTGCAATTTGGTTATGTGTTTTGAGAAAATGATTGGGTTAAGTCCTTCCTAAGCAATAATAAACCAGCTCCATAATTTAAGGTTAACACACATACATCTAAGCCAATGGTACTGAGGTTGATTCTTGGTTAAGTAAATATTTTGTCTGGATAAGGTTTCTTTCCATGATTTTTCTCTTAGCCTGAGAATATAAATGTTGTGTAACTCTCAGCTCTATGAACTCTGACTCATTTCAGCATTCATTTCAACCATTTCATTCAATATCTGCAGTCAAATAATTCTTCTAAACTTAGTAACCAGTTCTACAATTAACACCTTTTTAAATGATGAAAAGTTAGTTCCTCTGCACATAGATTTTTCAGTTGATATGGTAATTCCGACCTCAATCAGGAAAATCACATACAATGGTCTATGAATGTAACTAGTTGTCTGCTACTGAAACAGAGAGCACTGCAATGCATAGACAAAAACAGTTTAGTTCAATCACCGCCTTCTTGAAAGCTGTTGTTCACAGTTGTTGTGATGTTAACAAACAATATGCTGTAAAAGATTGATGAAATGCAAGAGTTTTGACATTATGTTAAACTTTTAACTCAGCAGTTTGTGTGTGCGTGCGTGCGTGCATGTGTGTGTGCGCGCGCGCGTGCATACTGTTTTACAGAGAACTGATTCCAAGTTCTAAATTGACTCCATTGTGCGGACTAGCAGAGTCAACATTTGCTATTTGGACTCTGAAGGAGAATCCAGTGTTAAGGTACGATCCATAATTAAGTAGTGCATTAACATTTAACAAAATAATATGTTACCCCAGTTTGCACTAAACCATCACATGCTTGTTACCACTCCCCACCCCTCTCATTGTTTCTCCTCTTTCTAACAATACAACAGTCTGCTTGACAGACTACAGAAGTTTTAAATTTAACCAGAACTACTTCAAATAAGAAATAATAATGAATGTTTTATCAAAATATTTGTGGAGAGGAGCTTAATATTGCATTATTTGTATTAAAACTAGCTTGGATCATTACATGAAAACTAGAGTGTAAATAAGCTATAAAGAAGTATAAATAATTAAATTATAACTAACCTTAAACTGTCTTGGAATTTACTATAATATTTGTATGCTCAAATCAAAGGTGGGCTAAAATGACTCATAATTACATAGGCATTCAATTATCCTGTGTCCCATCTTTCATGGATAGGCTGATCCCTTACAGTTTTGCTTTTCTTGGTGCATATTTGCAGTGACAACTGTACCATGTTCTGTACTGGAAATACTGTCAAACTATAGTTTAATACACCATCACTGTCTGATAGGCAATACCTGCTTATACCTTGCACTGATATACTATAGGGTCATTAAAACATATGGTAACCTGTTCCGCAAGCTCTCTTCACTGTACGAGAGAATCGAGAGTTGCCAGGGAAATTGTGCTGTCAGAGGAGCACTAAAATCCTTACCTTATAGTAGATGCTGGAAATGTTGACCTTCTGCTCTCAAACAGGCAGCATATCTCGTAAAAATGTTCTCACTCACTCGCCTAAGCTCAGCAGCAGGAACCCTTGTGATTTCTTGCATGATGTTATCACTAAGTTCCTGTAGTGTACGAGGGTTAGAATGATACACTTTGTCTTTTAAAGAATCCCATAAATAAAAATTACAACTAGTCAGGTTGGGGGAACAATGGTGCCACAAATCAACACTTATAATTCTGTCATGAAACACCTCTCTTATTTCATTTAATGATTCGGCAGCCATATGTGCTGTTGCAGAATATTGTTGGAACCAACCATAAAGTTTTTCTTCTTCTGACAAGCGATAAAAAATGACACAAGAATTAGTCTCCAATATTGCTCTGCGTTATTTCATTAAGAAAAATGGGTCCTATCATTCACCTAGCACCTATCGCACATCACAACCCAATTTTCAGATCATAGTGAGGTGTCTCATGCAATATCACAGGTTTTTCTGAAGCCCAATATCGACTGTTGTGAGTGTTTACGTGTCCATTTAGATGAAACCAAGATTCATCAGAGAAAAACAAAAGCTGTGGATCAATGAAACCACTTTCTACAGATTGGAAAAACCAATTGCAGTAATTTATTTACTTACAGGGATCATTTTGTTTCAAGGCTTGCACTCAAGTAAAGCGATAGGGTTTTAGTTTTAACAGACGTGTAGCATTTCTCACAGAAGACAAGAGATACTCCTGTTAAGCTAATTTGTTTAGTGATTTTTGAGGCAATCGCTCTAAAGCGGCATCAATTTCAACTAGTTTATTTTCTGTTAAAACTGATCTTCTCTTAGAATGTTTCTTATCCAATAATGAACCCAAAGCTTCAAATTCATTCATGATCATGTGTAGTTTTTCTTGCAGGTGGTACAGAGTTTAGAAATCTCTCTGCGCACAGGGCGAGCAGATTCGTGTTAAAAGTAAAGTTTGCAAATAAACACACGTTTTTTTACAGATAAATGCACCACGTTTACTGTATTGACAGAGGCACCTAGCACAGTAATAGCAGTGAGACTTGTCACCAATGTACCTTTGAGCGGAAATAGACAAGTCCCGCTAGATGGTGAGGGAAGAGTGCAGGAGAGAAAGGCTGCAAATGGGTTACCATATGTTTTAATGACCCTATACTTTGGCTCTCCAATGTCTCATTAGTTGCAAACTATAAATTTATAAAACGTGATTGGTGCAAAGTGAAGTGTGCCCTCCTCTGTTTTAAAGCATGAATATACTGAACTGAAGAGAAAATGACACAGAAAATGGAAAATTACTTTTTTCCTTGATGAATTGCAGCAGGATCTGTCCTAAGTCCTTGTTCAGTGCAAGGTCCACTGCTGCTCCTGGAGCATGTGGTATCAGTATGCAAGTGTAGCGATTAGCTGAAATGAAACAAATCATAATATTTAGTCATTACATATTGATGCTATACTTTCATATGCACATTAAATAGGATTGTAGAGATGCATACAGACATGTGAATGAAGCTCACGCAGACTGCCTCAGTTACCAAGAATCAAAAGGAGACATGTTCATGACACTGTTCAAGCTGAAATGCTTTCGGCCCGAGCTGACCATCCATTGTGCGAACAATTGACATTCCACTAGTTCAAGAGGTGAAGCATAGAAAGCAGCATGCTCTATATACTTCCAGATATGTGTGAAATGTAGCAGGAACATCCTTTGATGTGGCAGGGGAAACCACACAGCAGTAGTCTCTCCATATGCTGCCATTGTTTGCAAGTGGCAAGGTTAAACTCTGATTAAACTACAGAATTCCGTGAGACAGTGTTTGACTCACATGTGTATGCCAACCTAAAGGGTAAATCAGAGAAAATGAGACACACCAAACCATCATCTTTTCATTAGCTTATCAAATCCAGGAAATGACGAAATAAATTAACCAATAGCACTACACTGGGATGGGCACTATGTTCTTGCCCGTTGTATTGTATATAGATTGTAATTTGTCTGCAGCTAGTTTCCATTTGTTAGATCATCAAAGTGGTCTCTACATCTATTTCATTCCCTCCCTCAATGTTTGAAATTATCTTTTGGTTTAGAAGCTGTTGAAAAATAAAGAAAAAATAAATAAATAAAAAACTGTTTACAAAACCAAATTTTAAATGTATACACAGAATTATATACACACATAATTATGGATTATTGATGATGGATTCTGTTTTTATAGAATTAATGCATTAGCATTAATTGTGGTTCACAGTAACTGGGAGTGGAAACCAGAATGAGAATGACAAAGTTAAAATACATGTATTGCAATGCGAGCATTCACAATTAATGGGAAGCTTTCCGAGGTCCTGTGAAAAAAGACTGGTCAAGTTTCAACTTTTTGATTACCATTCCACCTCACCAACTATGCATATCACCAATGGAAAGGTATACTTCAATGTCACAGCAGTTTCCACAGCATACAAGTTACTTCAACTTTTAAAAAACTGGCTCATCAAAATAATACAACAAAAATGGAAATGCAAGACATTAAACTAACTAATTACTTCACATTCCAAAACAGAACCTATCAGCAAACTTAACGGAACCAGAAATTTGAAAGCAGATATAAAGAACACACTCACAACTAATTTTTTTTACCTAGAACATTTTGGCAAATTAATGGACTCACAACATGGTTTAAAGAAACTATTCAGTCACATCCGCATTAATGAACTTCATAAATGAAATTTCTCAAATGCTTGATGAAAGCCAACAGATGTTAGTATTAACATGTGATAATTCAAAGGTATTTGACTGTGTAAACCATGGAATAAATCATTAGCCTGGTTCAATTCTTATCTAATGAATAGTAAACAAAGAATAATCCTAAATGATGATAAAAGAATAGTTAACTCTCCAAATCAAACTGGAGAAATATAAAATGAGGGCTTTGGCACGGAAGTGTTTTAGGACCCTCCTATTCATACTGTACATAAATGACCTTCCAAACCATATAAAGGGTCAAATAATCATGTAAGCAAATGACACTTCCATTTTATTAAGCAGTATTAGCATGATTTAATTGAAAACACAAATGAAACATTAATGGTAGGTACTGAAAAATTGGTTTGATAATAATGGACTAAAATTAAACACGACAAAAACTGCCTTAATTCAATTCAAAACACATGTGAGAACTAATAATACCATAAATAATGCAAATATCACTACTATAAACCCTACATTAGGGGTACATATAAATGAACATCTAAAATGGGAAGAACACTTTCAATATACCAGTAAAAGACAGCGGTTGCTTTAATATACATTGTCTAAAAAACAATTACAAACTTAGAAACTAGAAAGACCGTATACTACAGCTCTTTTCATTCCATTATGGCATATGGTGTTATATTATGGGGAGCAGCGACAGGCTGGGAGAAAACATTTAAGATACAGAAAAAAGATCATTCGTATCATGACACATGTCAGTCCCCAAAATTGCAGAAATGTATTTAGAAAACTAAACATACTTATCCTGCCTTCACAATATCACCATGAATTAGCCAACAATATGTAAAAACTTTGGTAATAAACAGAATATACATAACCATGAAACTAGAACTCAAAATTGCCTAAAAGTACCTATCCACAGATTCACATTATTTGAAGAGATTTCTTTCTATTCCCATAAAAATTATTGCCACACTTCTCAATACACTGAAAAGGACCCTCAGGGAAAAAGAATACTATTCAGTAAAAGAATATATGGAAGACAGCTCCCAGAACTACATAAACCATTTAGGACTTGTATTACAATCTCTGGTTAAAAGCCGAGGTTTTGTACTTTTAGTTATTGCTACTCGTAAGTTAAACAGAGTGCCCCATATTACGAATGCAAGGTAACTGCAGGGTTGTAAACATGGAGTTTGTTAACAATTTGGTATGGTTGGCAACATTTTTGTGCACAATTTCATGCCACCTAAGTGGAAACTTACAACATTAGATCTTTAAGAACTACTGCTATAATTTTCTTGAGCTCACTGTCTGATTTATATGTATAATAAAATCTAAAGTTAGTATTAAATTAGTTTGGAGAGTTTCATGATTAATATGAATTGTTTCTGATGGTTGGATGCATTAAGGAATGTAATAAAGCACACTTGTTAATATTATGATTTGTATAGTTTAATTAGCAGCACATTTCTAAGGGTTATGCCACTACTTTAGTTCACATTGCAATAGGTTAAGTGTGTTTTGTATGTTTAAAAAACAATTATTTGCTGTTAATATAGTTTTTGGAGGTAGTGTAAAATAGGATAACTGTACATGTAGCTATAGTAGCGTAGTCTGAAAATAAGAGTATTAGTTTGTGGGATTTCACTCTCAATATGATTTACATTAATGGAAAAATAGATTTTGCATATAATATAAGAATGCATTGGTAGCAGAGGATGCTTAAATCTCACTTGGTTTTAACATACATTAACATGTATTGCTGTTAAAAAATTTGAAACTGATTAGAACAGAAATGAAATGGTTTACCTTACGTACAAGTATTCTACTTATTTTATTTCTGACAGCTGCTTGATGGTACAAAGGTATTATCCATAAGGCTCACTTCACTACATTGAAATTTGGACAGTTAACTTTAAGAAACAATTGCGACAAGTGTGTTGAGTTAAAAAAAAAAAAAACTGTAAATTCAGGAAGAGGTTGTGATGCTACTACAAATTATTACAGAGCATAAGTGAGATAGAAAATAGAGCCACAATGCAGTTTTCATTAACCTGAATCATTTCCTAACTTCCTCATCCCTCTCTTCGAATTTATTATTTAAGATTTTATTTCTATTATATAAATAGTGTCTGAGCATTTACCACAGCATCGCTACAAAAGGAATAATGTAGGGCTTTTGCTAGATTAAAACACTTCAGAACATTAAATTATATAGGTTTTGCTGTTAACAAGCTCTGTGTAGTGTGAATGCTTAAGTTTAGAAGAAAACTACCATAAACAAACAAAAAATGGAAAGGTTATGTTAAGTAGGATTTCGCATTAATACATTCGTGTAGATTATGTGGAAATATGTTAGGACAGTTGGACATTGGCTGAAGGTGGGAGCAAGTCGCATTCCCAAAACACATACAAGTACTCAAGTTGTGTTAATATCTCAACCAACCAACACTTCAGTTCCATAAACAAATGTATTTGAATTTCAATTTACTGTCACACTTGCATTTACATTTAATCACCCTTAAGCTGATAAAATAGTGTCAACTTTATTTGCTTTCATTAAACATTTTGCTGAAAATACAATAAAAAACTATCTTGTGACTTTAACACCACTAGCAAAGTTAATATAGTTTTTAGGATGCTGCAATAACGTTGCATCAGCATTGGAATCAAAGGGGCACATTCTACTTCAAACAGACCTGTCAAGAGCTGTTTTACCGCCCACTTCAAGAGAAAGCATGCTTTTGCCAAATGTATCTGCATTGCATCATTTTTCTATATTATCTAATAAAGAAAGAACAAATTTGTTCATTAACTTTTTCAATGTCATCTAGATCTAGTATGCAAAAAATAAAGAAAAAGAGGGTCAAATGGGATCCATAAATAATTTTAGATTATTTCACCAAAACATCCAGGGTATAGCAAACAAACGAGCAGGAATTGAACAAATAGTTATGGATCTACAACCAAATATATTAATATTTTCGGAACATGGGTTGAAGTACGATGAAATAAAAGTAAATTGTTATGAAAACTATATTTTAGCCACTAGTTATTGCAGGGAAAACCATAGAAGCGGCGGGGTTGTGATATATGCTAGAAAAGGTGTAAAATATAAGGAAATAAACTGCAAACAGTATTGTGAGGAAATGTGCTCCGAATTGAGCGCAATAGAAATAAACTTTAAAAAGGGGAAACTTATAATAGTAGGGGTCTACAGTCCGCCAAAAGCTGACAAAGCCAATTTTCTAGCCAAACTAGAGATGTGCTTAGGTAGCATAGTAAAAAACAATAAGACTATAGTGGTAGGAGATCAAAATATAGACGTTCTAGTAGAGGGCATAAGAAAAAGGAAATTAGTAGAGCTATTATCCAGAAATAATCTACACATGATAGAGACAGGCCCCACAAGAGAAGCAAAATCATCATCTACCTGCATTGATCATGTATACACAAACATAAAAGATAAAGATTTAAATGTATCAATAATTAAGGGAGGAATTAGTGACCACTATGGGCAATTAATAGAAAGTAAAACACTGGGCAAACAAAATGCAAAAATACAGAAACTAACTGCAGTAAAAAGAAATGTAAACAAAGACACACTAAACGTACTCCAAGCTAGCATCAAAGAAGCAGTATGGACAAACGTGTATGAAACAGCAAACATACATGAAAAATTTGAAAATTTTATAAGCACATTAAAAACATGTCTAGAGAACTCAATACCAAACCGTAAAATGCCTTATAACAAAAGTAAAATTCAAAACTGGTCCACCAAAGGTATAAATATAGCAAAAACGAGAATGATATTCCTAAATAGCCTAAAACATAGTAAACTCGACGAAAAATCCTGTGTATATATTGAGAACTATAAAACTATTCTAAATAAGGTAATAAATGAAGCAAAAAAACTGCATAACAGAGAACTATTAGAAAAGACTGATAACAAAATAAAGAAAACATGGAGCATAATAAACACAGTGCATAAAGAAAACAACGCCAAATGGTCAGAAAACATAAATATTATACAAAATGACACATTGATAATAAGACCAGAGGAAGTAACTAATGTGTTTAATGAACACTATGTAAATATTGTGGCAAATATTGGAATCATGAAAATTAAAGCCCATATAACAAAGGAAACAAGTGTATGCAACTCCATGGTAATCAGAGAAATCACAAAAGAGGATGTTATCAAACAAATTCATGCTCTAAAGTGTAAAAGGTCCAGTGGTCTGGATGACTATTCAAATGAAATGATAAAACATTGCAAGTATGAAATTGCAGAGGTCCTCACATACTTAATAAATGAAAGCCTTACATCAGGTATATTTCCAAATATGCTCAAACAAGTAGTAGTAAGACCAATCTATAAAGGGAAGGGCTCCAAGCAAACTACACAAAATTATCGGCCGATTTCCTTATGTTCAGGATTTTCAAAAATTATGGAAGGAATATTCTTAGAACAGCTCCAGAAATACTGCAACAAATTCAACATTATAGCAGAGACGCAGTACGGCTTTCAAAAAAAGAAATCAACCATACATGCCATCAGTAAAGGAAATGATATGATTGTCAGAGCACTACACAGAAAGGAACTGGTGATAGCAATCTTTCTGGACCTGTCAAAGGCTTTTGACTGCGTTGATAGAGAAGAACTCATGGAAAAATTAGAAAACTATGGGGTTAGGGGGATTGCATCCGATTGGATAAAATCGTACTTAACAAATAGGAAGCAGTGTGTAGAAATAATGCACAATGTTGAAAAAAAAACTGGAAAAAGTTCAGTCATTATTTAAATACACAAAGCACGGAGTACCACAAGGTTCAAAACTGGGCCCATATTTATTCATCTTGTATATAAATTCATTATTTAAAAATATACAAAAAGCAGGAGGACTTGTCATTGGTTATGCAGATGATACCACAATAGTTATAACTGGCACTACAGAAACAGAGGTGCAGAACAAAGCAAATGTCATCCTAGAAACAGTAAATACCCATCTAGCAGAGCTAGGAATGGCACTAAATATAGGTAAAACAGAATGGATGCTGATTAGCCTGAACAACAAACTACAAACAAACATCACACTAGACATACAAAATAAACAAATTCAACAAGTATCGAAAACAAACTTTTTAGGACTGGTCATAGATAGAAACTTAAAATGGGACAAACACATTGCAAAAATTTCAAAGAAAATAAACAATAGTTGTTACATTCTAAAACAAGTAACACAAATAATGGATGACGAAAATATAATGCAAGTGTATTATGCATTTGTCCATTCACATCTGAACTATGGAATCATCTTATGGGGAACAGGAGGGAAAACACTTCTTATGAAAATGTTTCGCTTACAAAAAAGAGCAGTAAGAATCATAAAAAAAATACCAAGAATAAATAGTTGTAGAAGTGCCTTCAAGAATCTAAATTTATTAACCCTACCCTCTCTGTATATATATGCATGTCTTAAATATGTAATTAGAGCACATAAGGAAGAAAAAAATGCAAATGTACATAACCATAATACCAGAACAAAGCAAAACTATTACAAAATTAGGCTAAGAGGCTCCCTTGTAAATAAATGTATAGAAAGCAATGCGAAGGACCTGTACAACCACTTGCCTCTCACAATTAAGAAAATACAGGAAGAAGTAACAAAGTTGAGAGAAATTAAATGTTATCTCATTAAAAATGCCTTCTATTCTATAGAAGAATACAAAATAGCAGCAAAAATAGATAGACTTATAATAAAATAGTATATATTAGC
Organism: Deroplatys truncata; assembly: GCA_030765065.1. Taxonomy (NCBI): domain Eukaryota; kingdom Metazoa; phylum Arthropoda; class Insecta; order Mantodea; family Mantidae; genus Deroplatys; species Deroplatys truncata. Next base: position 64,094,607 of record CM060988.1, on the reverse strand, counting down.
ATTGTATACAGGTAGTAAATCTACAAATTGATGTAATGTAAAGTGTATATATGTAGATATGATTGTATTTCAGTGGATGTCTACTTTTGACGAACCTTGTAAAAATTTTATTACAACTGGTGAATAAAATCTGAATCTGAATCTGAATCTCTGCTTTAAAGAAAAACATCTATATCCTTTCCTCCTAGTATATATCAAAGTAAGTGAAGGTAATGAATGTATCAATCACAGACTCAACTCCTGCAATTACAATTAGTAACACTTCTTTGTCCCTGACTTTTTTATTTTAATTAATTCTTATACTCATATTTGTTAATACAAACCCAATATATATAGCAGTTTATACGTTACTTCAGCTGCACATTTCAGACAGATTGACAAAGTAACATTAATAGGTGCTCTGGAGTATTGAAAACATAAAATATGGTCACTCCAAAAATAATGCACAAGATTTATTTGTAATTTACATGTTCATCCTACAACTTAACTATTTTAAAGTGTGTAAATATATCCCTTAGGAAAATAATTTCATTTTTCCACATAATCCGCATCTCTCGCAACTGCTTTATGCCACCTTGGAATTAGGGCTTGTATAACTGCATGGTAAAAGTCTGGACCAGCACATTTGAGCCACTGTTTGGCAGTGTTCACGACACAGTCATCATCTTCTAACCTTATTCCACAAAGGGAGTCCTTCAGTTTACCAAAGAGATGGTAATCGCATGGAGCCAGGTCCAATGTTGTCCATCCAAGTTTGCTGATCTTGTCCATGGTTTTCTGATACTGACATGTGGCCGTGCATTGTCGTGCAACAGCAAAACATCCTGCTTCACTCAATGCGCTCAAACACATCTCAGTCGAACTTAAAGTTTCTTCAGAGTTGGCACATATGCATCAGAATTAATAGTGGTTCCACGTGGAAAACGTCCACAAGCAAGAGTCCTTCGGAATTAAAAAACACCCTAGCCATAAGTTTTCCAGCCAAAGGTGCAGTTTTGATATTTCTTGTCTTTATAGGCGAGTTTGCATGATACCACAACATGTATTCTCTCTTCATCTCTGGTTCAAAATGGTGGAGTCACATTTCGTCGCCTGTTCCAATTCTTGCAAGAGTCATCTCCACCATTCCCGTCTGTTCCAAATGTTCGCTGCACCATTTTTTTTTGTTTCTTTGTGAGCCTCTATCAACGTCCTTAGAATCCACCTGGCACAAACCTTTTTCAACCCCAACTTTTTCAGTATTCTGCAAACACTTGCTTCCCTTATTCCAACACAATGTCACAATTATTTTACTGCAATGTGCTTGTCAGCCGAAACCATGTCGTTAACTCTCTGCACACTGTCAAGAGTTCGTGCAGTGTGGAGTATGCTGCTGCGAGGAGTATCCCAAATATTAGCATGCTCGCTTTCACCACGTAATCTGCTTGCCCACCGACTAACTGTACTGCGATCGACAGCAGCATCTCCGTACACCTTCTGCAACCTCTTATGGATGTTTCCCACTGTCTCGTTCTCACAGCACAGGAATTCTATAACAGCATGTTGCTTCTAACGAATGTCAAGTGCAGCAGCCATCTTGAAGACATGCTACGACAGCGCCATTAATGGGAACAGGTTGAACTAAATTTTAACACAAGTGGGAAGGATGTATCTATGAACTCCATAAACTGCAAAGATGTAAAATGAAACAGATTAAAAAAAAATAGTGTGCATTACTTTTGGAGTGATCCTCATACTTCATACTTCTGTATAAATAGCAAAGCACATACTACTGATAACTATTTTAGCACCCTCTTCATATCTAAAAACTCCTACCTAAACAGAAAGGCTCCTGACATGCAGAAAATAAAATATTATGTGTTTTCGAGTTTTCAGAACTCACAGTTTCCATCCTGAGTGAAATAAAACCTAAGAATTATGACTTTACTGCTATACTGCATCCGCTCTAAGAAACACACTTATGTATTAGTTTGCAGAATATGTGCACAGCTTGTGAGATCCAGCAAATGAGAGTAAGAAGGGATGTTGCCTTCGTCCTGCCTTATGCAAGATTTGAAATACTGGTTAGAATAACTTCATGCATAAGAGTAGCTTTAGTTTCTGTCCCAAAAAGTTACATTCATTTATTGAAATGAAAACTGAGAAGGTATATAAAGAACTGCATAAAACATATGCATTCAACTGAGCGCATGAATTTAAAGCACTTGTTTACTTACATTAACTAGTTCACATTGTCATCATTGGCAGTTAAGGCAGAACTCCGAAGTCAGAATTTGAGGTTGATATGAGCTGTGAACCCCTACTTCTGACGTACAAGGGCCCTCATTAATCCAGGTCTCATCCAGGTAATATATATTTTTGTTTTCTCTCCTGTAGTGGCACACATGCCCATAATGCAATATCTTCCCTATCCACAATGACAAAAATTATTCTTTTCCAGAAAAGAAAATCCCATTTCTAATAATGAAGAATGGAAGCTCGTTTGCTTCAAGTACATAAATCAGGGTATTGGTTACAGCATTTAACACTTAATTGTTAGTGTTTCATCCCCCCCCACAAAAAACAAAAAAGAAACAAAAAAGCAAGAACTTTATGGTGAATTGCATGCTTGGCAAAATCGTCCTTTCCTAAAACTATTTTAGGATTTTGCCGCTTTTTGGCACTAGTCTTTCAATTCTTTTCGTACATGCATAACACAGGCTTTTGAAACACTGGTATACTCTGCAGTTAATTTCACCAGCTTGTTCTCTGGAATGCCTGGATTATATTCCATTAGCTTGTGAAACACATTTAAAATAATTTGTTTCTCACAAGTTTTCAATAGTTTATCTTTAGGTACTTTTTGTAACCCTGAACGCTCACAGTAGCCACTGTCACATTCAAACCAGTCACAAGCTCACCACAATTTTCTTGTTTTCGTTTACAGTTACAGTAAACTTGTTGGTTTCTATTTCCAAATAACAGTGAAAATGTAGCACATTGCAATGAAATCATTAAACATATCCATTAGCACATTTTAAAAGTATTAACATAAAGAAAATATGGGATCTATTTTGTATTCTTAGGCAGAGTGTTGCGGTCAAGGTCATTGAGAGCATTCACTATGGTCACGTGCGATTGGGACTGCCTCTCACCTTTGTTTACCTCAAGTGTGTTTCTTATTTTGTGAGGAATATAGTGATGTTCTTCACTTGGATTCAGACATAAATGTAAATTGTGTAACTTTTAAGCAGCATTCGGAATTTGCTTGTGCATTCTGTTTAACATTTAATTAACCAAAAGTCTATCTTATTCTTACACAAGAATGTTTACTTTTTGCTCATCCATCTTATTTGCAGAGAGATAGGATCTAAAATGATGAAAACAAGGTATAAACTGTGAGGTGAAGGGGTAAGTTGTTTGTGATATATGTCTTATTTAATTGGTATACTTACGGTCAATTATTGAAAGACTCAGTGGTACAGCAAAAGGTTTGGTGCGAAAATCATTTAGCCATCTTCGACTTTGGTCATCCTGGTTAATGAATTCTGGGTTTTTGCCCTAGAAATGACAAATATTACATGCTAATAGCAAAGCTTAGCAATCTAAAGTTTGTTTATTGAGCTTTATGCAATATACGTTTTGTATTTTAATTAATTTTTAAACTGTGTAAAGCTTTGCGTCTGGGATGCAGAAAGTAAAGCTCCTATGCAAAAACTTGTACATATGAATGTACAAAAAGAAAGTCTTTCAAATATTAAATCTAGGATAGCACATTTTGAAATTGCTATAATTTAATTCAAATGCTATTCCTTTCTGTAACATAAACCTAGAAAGCATATTAGCCTAGTTATAAGCATTATCTTTTTTTTTAATTTCTACGCCCTTTTTAACCCAAATTCACATGTAATACATTTTTAATTATTAATTAAATGGCATTCTGCCTGAACAGAGTATTACTAAACTACCATTAAACTGAACCATGGTACAAAACATCTCTGTTTCATTTATTGCTTTCCACTCTGTTATCCAAAGGAGTACTTACACCAGGAGTTGCTAGCTGAACTGTAAAAGCAGAGTGAGTAAGCGTGAAGCACTGGATGAATGATTGGGCAGATACACCTGTAAAAAATGCACAAAATCACATTCATATTTCTCCACTTTGAAAGAACAATAAAAAACCTGATGTATTACATTCACACAACTTTCTCTAATACACACCCTTTATCACTCATTAGAGGGTATACAAGTTTATTTTCCTATCTACTTCATTTTAATTGAGATAAACATTTCCGGAAATAGCTGCATTACAATTTTTTATAGATACAAAGGGAGCAATGGTAGTCCAAGTGTTTAACAACTGGACGCTATAAACTGACCTTAAATTCCATACTCTTTCCACAACATCGCAAGAAATAACTGACAGCCGACAAGACTTGAAAAGAGAGGTTAAGTATTGAACAATTTGAACATTTAATAATGGATATCTTGGAAATGGCTAATGCCACAAAAAAGTTATTTAAAATAAATTGTGTGTTTTAAGATATATACACTTTTGTGTCACATATTTTTGTCTATCGCTTAACATTTACCAGTTATACAAGATTATACAAAATTCCTTCCATATGAAGAAGATATCTTTAACACATTCCCTGCGGCTTGGCCCACCATGTGTCCCAATGCAGTTCTTTCCTCCCCATCAGCATGAATTTTGGTGACTTCTCAAAATTGCAGAAATGATCATTAGGTCAATTTCTAAGCTATAAAAGCCTCAAAGGTATATATTTATTCAGCACGAGATAAATAATTCAAATATGTTATTGTTTCTGTTTGGCCCACTGGTGGCCTGATATCACTTTTTCGTGCTCGTTTTTAATTGTTCGGGTCACCCTGTGTCCTGATTATTGCGCTGTGCTCTTTTAGCCCCAAACGCTGCAGAAAACAGATCAATTATTGTTGGACATTAAAATACACACATCATCATTTGTTAATGCTAACAGGCGAGAACAGCTGCTTTAAGGTATGTAACAGAATACTATTAATGGTTATGTGATAATTATTCATGTCTTTAATAATTATAGTGGAGTGCCAGTTCTAATCATGTTTCGTTAGCTAGAAATGGATCTATCTACATCTGGGTTGCCTGTAACAAGGAAACAAAGATGTAGTACACCATTAGATGAAGAAGGAATACGCTACTATGTGAACTATTACGTAAATCAAAGTGACTCTAGTGACCGCGACTTTTCTCCTGCATCTTGATGCAGTAATTTGTATCACAAATTACTTAAATGTAAATAATGATTGTAATATGAATAAGCATTTTTATGTGATATTGATTTCAGATGTTTATTAATTGTAATTATTATTGGGAAATACGTTTATATGGCCTTACTGAAACTGTCAATAATAGCGCAATAATGCAGCGAGGGGGGTGAGCTGTTCATCATTATTGGAAACAAGGAAGTTACGTAATGTTGGCGCGTCTTCGGTAGAAACTTCTGGAATATTTTCTCCCTAAAAGCAATATGTATTCGTGGTTTTCATTGGATATTAAAATAGACGCTAATGTTGGCGCATTTTATTAGCCAATTGCAGTTCAGTTATAATCTTTAGGCGTATCTTGATGAAGGCGTATAAATAGGGTAAGTTTGAGGTAAGGTCAGTCAGTCGCTCAGTTCGCCGAAAGCATTCATACACTACACGTCTTCAGTCAGTCAGTTCGTCACAAGTTACGCGCAGCAGAATTATGAAAGATCTAAAATATGGTAAAGTTAATTATACAAAAGGTTGAAGTACGTTGATTAAAAGTGATCAGTAAGAAGTTATTATAACAGTTTCATTTTGGCGAGTATCTAGATCAATATGTAAAAGTGATAGTGAACGTGTTCGACAATAAAAATTATAAAACAAATTTCTTCATCAGTGTTCTTTTTGGATAAAAGATTCCTTTCCGTTTCACAACCTGTATAGAGACACATGTTCGACCCAAGCCAACAGGATAATAGCTAGCCGGAGGACATTTGAAATGAAATCAAATAAAAACTAACTGATGCAAATTGCTAACACAAGATGGAGCTACAAACCGAACAAATGAATGACGTCACAAGATGGCAACGCGTGAAGTAAAGACACATACATAAACATCACAAGCATCAACATTATAAGTAATACCGTTACAAATTGGCACCCAGAACGTGGGGCATGATGACCAGGAAAGAAGCAAAGTAACCAGGAAAGTAGCATAGTGACCAGGAAAGGAACACAATGACCAGGAAAGGAACCAGGACGTGGAACGAATGCAGCAGTGAAATGATCTACAAGACGCAGATTCCAAACTACAGGACAACAAAACGACGCGGACTCATCATAACACAACGCAGAAGCAACATATAACCTAGGAGAGAGGGGCAGAAAGCTGGACATCAATGTAACAGCAACAGACAGCATCACAAAGGTCAGAGTATTGTAATTTTTTTTTAGAAAACAAAAACAATGGCTACTAATAATATTGAAGAAACAATTATGGAGGGAGATAGTGTAACAGTTAGCTGTAATTCAATACAGATTACAGAAAATAGCTTAAACAATGTAATATTTGATGGAGGAAATGTTAGTGCAGAAAGTCAGAATAAAACAGCAGGAAATGTTAATTTTGATGCTAGTATGATGATGGAAATGCTGAAAGATATTGTTAAGAGTATGAGGGAAGAATTGAGGGAAGATATTGATAGGAGTTTAGAACAAAAACTAACTCAGAGAAATGATAAATTAAGGGAAGAGATGCAAAAGAGTTTTGAGGAATTGAGAGAAGCTATAACAAAAGATCATAGGGAATTGAGGGAAGATATTGGTAGGAGTAATGAGATATTAGAGCAAAAAGTAGATCAAAAGCAGTGAAGAAATTGAAAAGAAAGTTACGAAGCTAGATAGTAGTATGCCAAAAATGAGAGATGAAAATGAGGAAGTAATAGTAAGTGAGATAGGAGAAGTTTCAAAGAAAATGTTAGACATGAGCAGGGAAAGAGATAACAAAGAAAGTGAGGTTAATACTAAAAGTGAACATGTTGATGTAGAATGTACAGAGTTAGGAAGTCAAGTGAGTAATATTTCAAGTGAGATAAGAGAGATAAAAGAGGTTATGAATGTAGATGTGAATCAGGCGCAAGATAATTTCAGAGGGGAAATATCAGAAATTCAGAAAGACTCAGAAATGCAAAGAAATAAATTGTACCAAAATGTTCAAATTGAAAACTCCAATCCAGTACAGTTTAGTACAGATTTGTCAGAGTACTCTCAAGTTAAAAAGATAGCAGATGAATTGAAAATGAAAGTTGTTAAAAGATGTGTAGTTCAGGAAACTTCAGATTGTTTTCAAATGTTATCATGTGATGAAATTTCAAATGAATACAAGAGGTTATTCATGAACAAAAATTTTAAGGTTAGGATACGGCTACGAGTAATGTTTAGCCACACACAATTTGATCCAGGAGGGTAAAAAGACAAAGATGATAAATAGTAAATGCTGGATAGTTAAAGACGAAATGCAGAGCAATGTATTGGAACGTAAGAGGGTTAAATAAATATGTACATCATGTGAAAGGAGAAATAAATTTTGGACATGACTAAATGTTTAAGAGGAAAATAACATTTTATTAGTAACTGAACATGTGAAATAAAGCATGATGTTATATTAAAGTAAAGTACATAAATACTATTCCAAGAGTTTGTTAAGATAAAGTACAAAATAACAAAAATTGGTAAATATAATTAAAAACAAATATTTATGTAGCAAATAGAACATATGAAACAGTGCCTAGATTTAAGAGATGTAAATATTTGTGTAGAGGGTGAATATTTTGGTAAATATGTGTAATAATTACAAAAATCTTAAATGTATAAATTTTTGTCAACAACTTAAGAAAGTAAACAATTTGGTAACAGTAATTTAATAATTCAGGGTACAGTATTTGCTAAAAAAAATTGTAATGTCAGATTAATATCTAAATTAATTAAACCAGAGCCAGTAAGTAGTGGCGAGAAAAAAAAAAAAAAAAAAAAATGTCGTGTGTTAAATGCGTGTGAAGTGTAAAGTGAAAGTGATAGCGTGTGTTCCAAGATTTAGGAGACTAAAAACCCAATTATAAAATTTCCAAACAAGTTGTAAATATTTATAATTATGTTTCTAGTGGGGCATATGATGCAGTAATTTGTATCACAAATTACTTAAATGTAAATAATGATTGTAATATGAATAAGCATTTTTATGTGATATTGATTTCAGATGTTTATTAATTGTAATTATTATTGGGAAATAAGTTTATATGGCCTTACTGAAACTGTCAATAATAGCGCAATAATGCAGCGAGGGGGGTGAGCTGTTTATCATTATTGGAAACAAGGAAGTTACGTAATGTTGGCGCGTCTTCGGTAGAAACTTCTGGAATATTTTCTCCCTAAAAGCAATATGTATTCGTGGTTTTCATTGGATATTAAAATAGACGCTAATGTTGGCGCGTTTTATTAGCCAATTGCAGTTCAGTTATAATCTTTAGGCGTATCTTGATGAAGGCGTATAAATAGGGTAAGTTTGAGGTAAAGTCAGTCAGTCGCTCAGTTCGCCGAAAGCATTCATACACTACACGTCTTCAGTCAGTCAGTTCGTCACAAGTTACGCGCAGCAGAATTATGAAAGATCTAAAATATGGTAAAGTTAATTATACAAAAGGTTGAAGTACGTTGATTAAAAGTGATCAGTAAGAAGTTATTATAACAGTTTCATTTTGGCGAGTATCTAGATCAATATGTAAAAGTGATAGTGAACGTGTTCGACAATAAAAATTATAAAACAAATTTCTTCATCAGTGTTCTTTTTGGATAAAAGATTCCTTTCCGTTTCACAACCTGTATAGAGACACATGTTCGACCCAAGCCAACAGGATAATAGCTAGCCGGAGGACATTTGAAATGAAATCAAATAAAAACTAACACTGATGCAAATTGCTAACACAAGATGGAGCTACAAACCGAACAAATGAATGACGTCACAAGATGGCTTCAACACTGATGTAAACAAACATTTGTAAGTAATACCGTTACAAATTGGCTACCCATACGTGGGGCAGTTAAAATTATGTAACCAAGCAAAACAAAAGCAGCACAATATAAGATCTTCAAGTTCTAATAATTTACGTAAAAACATATTACGTAAGCAATAAAGTTACATCACAAATTGGCTACCACAATGTGGGGCTCAAAACATTATAAGCAATACCGCATCAACGTGGGGCTACAATAATGTTAAATAATATAACATTAATACCGTTACAATCTGATGATGATCCAGCTTACAATCCCCAAGATTCATGATCCTCTTCGGATTTAAATGAAAGTGATGATGACTCCTATTCCAATGAGGTTCACAATACTGTATGTAACTCTGATAATGATAATGGCATTGATGAAAATTATACTCCAATTTGGAATCTGATTAGACAAAAAAATATAACAGTATTTTCAATGGAGATTCAAAGTTAATATTTCCACCAATTTTTACATCCCTTCTGACACTTACAAAATATTGATAACACAACACATATTTAACAATATGGTGTTGGAAACAAACAGATATGCAGCACAGAAACTGCCCAAAAAGCCAGGCAAAAACAGATCTCATCTAGCCAATTGGGTTGACACTTCTGAGGAAGAAATGAGCAAATTTATTGGTATAATGCTGATTATTAGGTTAAATGAGGTCTCAAAATGTCACTTTATTGGTCAAAGAATCCACTGTACGAAAACAGTTATAAAAGCCATCATGCCTTGTGATTGATTTCTAGCATTGTTGTCTTGCTGGCATTTTGTTGATAATGATGCCGCTAGAAACGCAAACGAGAGGACTTACAAAGTACAGGTGTTAATTGAACATTTGCAGAGTAACTTTCAAAATGCTCTAACCGCTGGGAGATGTGGCAATTGATGAATTCATGATTTCTTAGCGAGGAAGATCACTTTTCAGGCAGTATATCCCCAGCAAGTATCACAAGTATGGTGTAAAACTGTACAAAATTTGTGAAGAGGAAGGTTACACTTTTGTCTTGTGAATATATCAAGGAAAAGACAACGAACTGCAAGGTGCAGGTCACGCAGAGGCTATCACTGTGAAATTGCGTGAGCATCTTTTTGAAAAAGGCAGCATTCTTTATGCCAACAATTTCTATACAAGAATTTCTCTAGCACACAAGTTATTAGATAAGAATATGCTTCTCTGTAGAACAATTCATCCAAATAGAGCAGGACTTCCCAAAGATACTGTGGGGAAATATGTGAATGATAATGGAATCAAAATTTTTATTTTCTGATAATATCAATGGTTCCTGGACAGACTGATGTTTTAGAGGACACAGGGAAAATGAACAGAAAAGGAGAAGCTGTAATGAAACCAAAGGCTGTAAACAAGATAAAAAAAAAGGTATTGAAATCAGTGACCAGATGTCTTTGTAATATTCACCACTGAGAAAGGGGGTAAAGTGGTGGAGAAAAGTTGCAACGGAACTGCTACCAGGGACCTCTATATAAATGCCTGGATTATGTATTGCAAACAGAGCCCTTCGAGGAAAATGCCATTTCGAATTTTCAAAGAGTCAAATGCCTTACATTTATGTACACTACGGGATCAAAAGTATCCGGACACCTGGCTGAAAATTACGTACAAGTTCGTGGCGTCCTCCATTGGTAATGCTGGAAGTCACTATGGTGTTGGCCCACCCTTAACCTTGATGACAGCATTCACTCTCGCAGGCATACTTTCAATCAGGTCCTGGAAGGTTTCTTGGGGAATGGCAGTCCATTCTTCATGGAGTGCGGAACTGAGGAGAGGTATCGATGTAGGTCGGTGAGGCCTGGCACAAAGAAGTCAGCATTCCAAAACATCCCAAAGGTGTTCTATAGGATGCAAGTCAGGACTCTGTGCAGGCCAGCCCATTATAGGGATGTTATTGTCGTGTAACCACTCCGCCACAGCCCGTGCAGTATGAACAGATGCTCGATCATGTTGAAAGATGCAATCGCCATCCCTGAATTGCTCTTCAACAGTGGGAAGCAAGAAGGTGCTTAAAATATCAATGTAAGTCTATGCTGTGATGTCACGCAAAACAACAAGGGGTGCAAGCCCCCTCCAGGAAAAACACGACCACACCATAACACCACCACCTCTGAATTTCACTGTTGGCACTACACATGCTGGCAGATGCCGTTTCACTTGTTTATGCTTCATTTGAAATTGAATAAAGTTGGTTTTATCATAGTTTAGTGAAAGCTTATTAGCTTCAAACCAAAAGTTGAGCTGTTCAAACACTTTGACAGAATTTCTTAATTGCTGATGTGACTTTTCAGATATAAGTACACTGGTATCATCTGCAAAAAAGCACAGCTATTTAATCTTTGCTAAGATAATATGGCAGGTTATTTTAAATATTAAAAATAGCAAAGGGCCAGTATACAGCCTTGTGGGACACCTTTAGTAATAACACCTGGTTCTGAATCACTACCATTAATTCTGGTTTTCTTGATCCTATTTAATAGGTAAGATATGAACCAATTTATAGAGATATCAATGAATCCATAAACTTTTAATTTTTGCAGCAAGAGGTTGTGATCTATGCTGTCAAATGCCTTAGCTAAGTCACAAAATATTCGTAATGGTAGTTCCTTTTTATCCAAGGCTGTTAATACTTCAGAAGTGAGCATGTATGTTGCATTTTCTGTTGAAATTTTTTTCCTAAATCTGAAATGGGATACTGAGAGAATGTTGTTGAACTCCAAGTATTTTATAACCCGATTATATACAGTTTTTTCCATTACTTTAGAAAAGGCTGTCAAAAGAGAGATGGGCCTATAATTGGAAGCCAGGCTTTTGTCTCCTTTCTTTATTAGAGGCTTAACAATTGTGTATTTAATTTTTTCTGGTAATATCCCTGAATGATAAGGGAATGATTGCATATATATGACTAATAGGCTTGCTTAACTCTGCTAGGCAATACTTGAACAATTTGGTACTTATCTTATCCCACCCATGAGAGCTTTTGCTTTTCAATGAGCTAATAATTTCTCTCTCTCTCCTGAATGTTATGGACTCCATCTTAAATTCGCAATTAATTATGAGATATGCATTTTTTTAGCATTTTAAGTGCAGTTGAATTTGGGCCAGATCTGTTTGTTTTGCTGTTTGCTACATTAAGGAAATATGTGTTAAAGGCATTAGCAATGGCATAGCAATTACTGACTTCTTTATTTTCAATAGTTATGTGAGTAATATTACACTTTGAATTAGTATTTGAATTGAATCTCCCTGTTTCAGTTTTTATTATGGATGGATGGATGGATGGATTTATTGTACAATTTGTTCTACAGTTTGGTTTACAATACATACAAAGTATATTCGTATATCATTTTACCCCTACATCTATTGTACAATTTGTCTGGTGCTTGTTTTCTTATTGGGCCACTCAGGTTACTTGGCTCCCTGAGCGGCACTTCCTTCTGTTACTTTTCTAAACATTTTTTTTTCTGTCTTTCTTTTTTACCTTCCTTAATATTTTCCCATGTCCTTGATTTTGTTTCGTAGATCCTTTTACTGAGTCAGTCATATCTTTAAGATTTCCCTTTCCTTCATTTTCCTACAACTAACCAAATTTAGTCCAATTAATTCTTTGTAACCATTCTATACTTTTGGTCAATTTTCCTTCTTCATCTCTAATTTCCCCGCTATTACTCAACCTTACTCCTAAATAGTCATATTCTTTGACTACCTCCAGTTCTTGGCCACCTAGATACCCCTTTTTCTTCTTTCCTCCATTTATCACTTAGTACTTATTTATATTTACCTTAATTCCCCATTTTTCACACATTCTTGAATTTCATTTATTTCTTTTGTAACCCTATTATCCATATGGTGCCTACCATAAAATCATCTGCATATACTGAACCTGAACCTCTTTATCTCTTATTACTGGACATTGCTAATTTCTTATTTTTACTCCTAATATATCATCTATGAATAGGTTAATAATTTTGAACTCAGTTTACATCCCTGTCTTAATCCTATTTTCTTATTGCATGTCAATTTACTCCCTTTCCCTATTTGTTCTTTGTTTTATCCTGATATGTAAATTTCTCCATTGCTTTTCTAAGTCTAGTATGCCTGGATACCGGGTTGACACCTTCTCCCCTTGTAGCATAACCCTCCCTTCTCTCAAATCTATTATTTTATACCCTCGCCCTCCCCTTCTTGCAATTTCTTCCGCTTCACTAACCATTCTCACTCTTATTACTTCCTCACTTCTCACTCGTAGCATTCCCTCGTCCGCATTTCTTGCTGCAAGTTAATCATCTGTTCTCTCAGCTTCTCCCCACTTCTCCTTCTTTGCATCTCTTCTCGCCCTGCCTCTGCAACCAATGTTACCTCCTCCTCCACCTCCCTAGTTGCTGCTTCTTCCTCCCTATATGCATTTCTGACTGCAGTCATCTGTTCTCTCGGCTTCTCCCCACTTCTCCTCCTTTGCATCTCTTCCTGTCCCATTGCTGCTACCAATGTTAGCTCCTCTTTCCCTTCCATGGTTGCTGGTTCTTCCTCCCTATTTTCTTCTGTTCTCCTTTCATGACTGTTTCTTGCATCTGTCGAGTTCAGTTTTTATTATATTCCACATTGTTTTATTTTTATTATTGGAATCGTCAATGACTAGTGAGTAATACTTTCTTTTCACTTCATTAATTACTCCTTTAAGTATTTTACAATATGTTTTGCAGTGTGCTTTAATGTTTGAATAATTATTTGTGTGATATAGTAAGAACAACTTTATTTTATTTGCACAGGACTTCCTTATATGTGAAGTAATCCTGGGTTTGATCTTTGTTACCTGTGATGAGGTTATTGTTTTCTTAGGGAAAATAACTTCAAATCCTAATAGCACTATTTTAAGGAATTCATCAAATTTGTCATTTACTTGAGTGCTGGAATAGACAGAAGTCCATTTTTTTGTTTTTTAACCCTAGTTTAAAATTATTTATTGATATGTTCATCACTAATTATTCTTGTTCTAATTTTACTTTTTCTATTATTAATCTGTTTACTAGCTATGACAGGCACCAACAATACCTGAGCATCATGATCTGACATGCCATTTACAATAGGAATTATGGTATAATTTGGAATTCTTTCTGAGTGTATAAATATCTTGTCTATAGATGTTACAGTGTTCATATGAGTTCTGGTGGGAAAGTGAACCACATATTCCAAGTTAAATGTATGTAACACAGAAGTGAGATGAGTTTTCATTTCACTGTCATTAAGTTAACATTAAAATCTCCACAAACTATTGTTTTAGCATTTTCAGTGTAAATCTATGAGATGGTTCTTTCTAATCTATTTACAAATCCTTGGAAGTTCCCTGTGGGAGCTCTATATACTGCTAAAATGATGTATGTCTCCCTACCAAATCCTATTTTCACTGAACAGCATTCAAATTCCTTTTCCTTGCAAAAAGATGCAACATTTATGCTGGTGAACTTTATCGTGCTTTTAGCAAATATACTCACTTCTCCACAATTTAATCTACTTCTGCAAAAAACTGGAACATAATGTGTACTTACTGAAGTTCATACTTTTAAGCTCTGCTTCTGTCATGTGGCTCTGTTGTGTAGATTACTGTGATACCACAATTTATATCTTGAATATGTATTCTTAGTTCCTCTACTTTATTCTTTAACCCTCGTATGTTTTGATGATATAAACCAAAAGAATTTTATTATATTGAAGGGGAGGCATCAGTGTTTACATATGCAACAGATTTTTCTTGTGGTTATGTTTTTTTTTATTATTTATTTATTTATGTATGGATGCTCTTCAACTACTATGGTCCTTAGCATCCCATTCTATATTGGGCGTGAAAGACTGGTAATTTTGCGCAGAGGCCTCTATATCAGGCTTGAGGTTCTTTTACGTGCTGTAAATCTATGACACGGGACCACCGGCTTTTAGTGTATGGGCCTCCTTTTTACCTTCTTTATAAAAAGCGAGATCTGGCACCCACAATAACAGGAACATGCCTCTTAGCAGCACAGCTTCGCTTAATTATGTATCGGTATTACATATTAATGATGTTTTAAATGTTGCTTCACAATAGCAGATTTGCTAGCAGATCGAAAATAACTGCTAATGTCTGAAAACACATTCCAAAGATTCTTAACATTTTATTCACCTGGGAGATTTTTCAAACTGTAGAAATACAAAAACACAATCTTACAATATCATAAACCTAAAATAAATTGCTCCACCTCAGAGGTTTAATGTATGTATATGCAGTATTGTGGCATTTGTGGTAATTATTATGAAATGTTGGAAAAGGTTTTTTTTTCCTTCCCTAAGAGAATGTTCTTCTACTCAAGAAACTATAATAGACATTTTTATTTTAACAGATTATGATGAAAACAAATCATGGAAGAACAAATCATTTTAAACATACATTGTTTAAAAAAAATAGCATATAATGTGTTAGGAGTTACAGATGAAGAAAAGCAGTCTTGCTCCTTTCTATAATGGTTTTTATTGTTTAGTTGTTTGCTTGTGTTTGTTCATTTGGCACGTGTTTGTTCATTTGGCCCCACTGTGAGCAACATTCAGGGACATTGAACACGTCATACGGTTATGAAATATGCAGCATAACTAATAATACCCAACACTAAGAACTTTTTTACTTTCTCTACTCGTATAGTAAGTAGGGGAAGTATTGCATTCCACCCAAAAATTTGATACCGAGATTTCACAGGAAATACATGTTTTGAGGTGCACTGAATGCATATAAAGCATTTTTGGAAACATGTCCGTGTGTGTGTGTGAACAGCATAACTCAGAAACGAACAGTCGGATAAACACCAAACTTGGTATTTAGGTTCAGTATCTTCCAGAGATGCGACACGAAGGTTCTCAAGAAAATCCTCCCACCACAGATTACCCTTTACATGGAACATTTTTCGAAAATTTTAATTTTCTCAAAAATGGCTCTAACAATTTTGAATATAATACCCTAAGTTTAAGACATTCTTATGGCAAATGAATTGTATATCTCGAATTTTCTGGGAATGTCTCCGAAAGTATTCTTCATTGTGAACGACTTTTGCATAACTGGTAAACCATAAGAGATAGACAAAATTTCACTACACAAAAAATGTAGATCGCGTTAAAATGCACAATTTATATCCTATACATTTTTTTGTTGAGTGAACCATTCTCAAGATATTGCTTGTTATTCCCTTAAATTTTCCAATACTTTTTCTCAAATGGAAATTCGTTATTCATTTTTTTTGTCCTGGTAATGCAAAGGGAATGGAATACTCCACATAGCAACCAGCTCTTAAAATATTTGACAATCGCTTAAAGTCTACCAATTCCCCTTGCTTCTACAAGAAAATTAGCAATAAGATTAACATCTCGATGTTTTGATTAACATGAAGCATATGGAGAATAGGCATTTGTAAAAATAGTTTGTACAAGAGTAGAGAAAGTCATGTGAGTGTAACACATCAGAATTTTTTTTCTTTTTTTGGGGGGTTTTGTTTTGGTTAATTAATAACATACCCAACACCAAGAATATCTTTTTTGCTCTCTCCACATCATGCATTATCTAAGAGATGAAAATTTGTAAACCATCACCATTCCAAGGATACGCTTCTCAACATGCATTACAGTAGGACAGCAAAAACAAATAAGTGTAAATCAGCATCACATGCAGTCTGCCCTATGTAATGAATGTTAACATGTTGCACATCATATTAAAAAATTTCTCCATAGTGTATGGAGAGCGAGTACATAAGAAAGAATAAACTCCTCCTTAAAGATTTCATGTTGATTACGATTGCCTAATAGTTTTAGGTTACATGGAAAGTTACTATAAATTGTTATTGCAGAATAGTAACATACTTTTTGGAACAGTTTTAAGCTATTTGCTGATCTATGCAAATCGCTTGCATGCCTTGTGTATATAATGAACAGTTTATAATACCCATTTGTAATATACTGCAAAAACATTTTAGATTTTCAAAACCTTCTTGAAGTACAGGAGCCAGTTGGGACAAATAATCAGAACAATTTTCAGCACAACATACCTATGTGAGAAAAAAGCTTTTTTTTTCACAAGGAACTGCATGTTAGAATAAGGAAAGAGAATATGCTGTCCTATATAATTATGCTGTGGGATCCACAAAAAACAATCAATACTGTTTAATAACTCATTCAATTACAGCACTCTTCTAATAAGCATGACATAATACACTGCGTGACACATTGCTGTTTTATCCGAGTCATTCATATTGTTAGATAGGTGCATACTTTATACTACACATATGAACATACAAAACAAGCTACACTATCTCAGTTATTAAATTATGGAAGATAGCACATCTGGACAGCATACAGATGTGGAATGATTATATAATAAAACGCCAGAAAATCTCAAAACTTCCCATCTCATTGAGACTATAGTTCAAAGAAATGGTAAAATCATTATAATGTTTAATACTATTATGGGGTATTATTATTATTATCATTATTATTATTATTATTATTATTATTATTATTATTATTATTATTTGTACTTCCATTTTATTACTTTATTTATATATTTATCATACCATAAATTAATGTAATTACCACGGTTGAAATGAAATGATCTCTATACAAAGTAAACTAAACCTACTTCAGTAAAGAAAAGCCAACAAAAGTTAAATATATACTAGTCACATAAATACCTCACGAAGGGAAATAAGCTGTAAAGAACATAACCTATGGTATATGAGACAAAATGACATTAGTTGAGTTCGTACTTACCTTCTTTAACGCTCGGCAAAACGATGAGACAGGTTAATCTACCGCCAGAAGAACTTGCCATTACAAAATAACAGAATTCGATTCTATCCTGTTTTTATCAAATGCTACTCAGTAAATATTCAGCACCTGTCAAATTTGAAGATGTTTACATTCATGAATGACGTTAGCATAAGCTCGTAACTTTCCATTGATTCATTTGGTTAATTAAATCGTTCATTACCAATTTATCACATACATTGCACATTAGAAAAACCGGCAACTTAAATAATGCACATTCACCAAATACTCGTCTGTCGGAATGTGATTAATAAACAATGTTATTTATTGGAGCAGCATTCAATTCCCCGTCGTTTGCATTCCGCCGCATGCATGAAATAGGTTTATTCCTCTGTGGGTCGCAATTGAAGGCAGAGCAAAGCACAGCACAGGGCAGCATAGGGCAGGAAAATCTTACAGAGTATGAGAGAGTATATTCAACTCAGCACAGTGGAAAAAGTTTGTTAAAGGACAGAAAAATTATATATTTTTTATTTGTTTCAATGCCTGCGATTCTGCTGGGGTATAATTTTTTTTTTTATGTTTGAGCACTTTTCTCAAGCGCGTTGCACACGAGCAGTTAGGCGGAGGGAGCGGCACCTGGACTTACCCTGGACTGGAGGAAAGAGGCCTCGGTCGATTTGTGCTAGTTTCCTGTGCCTCTGTGGGAAGATAACAAGCAAAATGGAGCGCCTTATTACAACTGTGCAAGAATATCCTTTGTTGTATGATACCAGTCATGAAGATTATCCGAAAACAAAACTAAAGGACGAGATATGGAGCAGAATAGCCAATGAGCTTAATTACCCAAAAGGTAAGTTTGAAGAAAATATGGCTATATAAAGGCCATTGTATTAATTAACTTAAAAATCTTCTTTTATATTTTAAACTTTAACGGTTATCACATGTACAAAAATGTAGCAAGTAGTTACACTAACCTCAATTCAGCATAAAGCGCATAAGAGAGTGTGTGGAGAAAATAGAAATCAAAGTAGGAAACTTGGAGTGTAGGTGTGACAGGAATCTTTGGTTATAAAACCAAGTAGCATCTTCACCCAGTATTAAAAGAGCCATGAAATGTCAGCCCAACATGATTTTTTTCATTAGTTAACCAATACAGAATTTTATTTAGTACTTTCTAAAAATCTTTTGTTTATAATTGTGAAAAATATGCTTAAATATTGGCGTGGCACTCATGCTTTGTTTCAGATTTTAATATGAATGTTGTTTTCCTGTAATCTTTATTTCTCACTGCATTTAACTTACTAAAGACATTATACCTTTCTTTCAATTTATGTTGCCATTTATGAAGCGTTAAACTGCAGGGTGTGCGACCTCTACGTTTAATATTACAAACGTTATACATTTAGTTGTATCAGATCCAGATAAATAAACATTTTATTACAATTAGTAGGTCTCTTGCCGTTTATGATTGCAACAATGACAACAATGCTCAGTTATTAAGCAGGTTAGAATGTGCAAAGATGGCGACGTTACCACCACAACAGAGGGTTTTCTGTGTTCTTGGACTGGCTGAAACAAAATCTGTGAAGGATGTACAATGAAATTTTCGCTCCGAATTTAACCTTGGCTGTCACGACGAAGTTCCCTCCTACGTAAGCATAATAAAATGGCACAGATAGTAACGAGAAACTGATAGCTTTTGTCTACACGTGGAAATATAGCAAGTGGAATGTGTCTGCGGAAAATGTGGAAAGAATTCGTACGGCCTTCGTAAGAAGTCCGAAGAAGTAAATTCGACGCACCAGTGTAGAATTTGCCATTTCTGGGTCTACAGTTCATGACGTAGTCCGCAAACGATTACGTCTACAGACCTACAAGAGCAATTTCATTAGCGAATCTATCTCCCCCCCCCCCCAAAAAAAACTGGAAGACTTTCGCCGCAGACATTTTGGATAAAATTTAAGAGGATGGTGCTTTCCTGGATAAAGTGTACTTTTCTGATGAAGTAACTGTCCATGTGAATGGGGAAAGTTAACAAACAATTGTTATATCTGAGATAGTAAAATTCCTGTAATTTCGTGAGGTCCAAAGAGATTCAACTAAATTAAATGTTTGAAAATTGTTTGTCGCATTTCATAATGCTTACATAGAAGGGGACATCGTCATGACCCCCAAGGTTAAATTCGCGGCGAAAATTTCTACACGCTTCACAGGTTTTGTTTCAGCCAGTCCAAGAACACAGAAAACCTTCTGTTGTGGTGTCCACGTCGCCATCTTTGCACATTCGAATCTAAAGTAATAATTTATCATTGGTGTCATTGTTGCAATTATAAATAGCAAGAGGCCTACTAATCATGTCAAATGTTTTTCTTTTATCTGGACCTCATAAAACTAAAGTTGTAAAAGTTTGTAGTGTTAAATGTATAGGCCGGACATCCTGTATTGTCAATGCTGTTTTTAAGCAAGAGAATATAACAATGTTTGTGAGAATATATACCTACTGTATTCACTCTTAGGTTGATCCGCACCAAAACAAAACCCAGGTGACCAGTGCACCGTTGTAATGTATCCTTCCGACATTCGCGGCAGAAATACTGCCATATTTTCACGACCATGTGACAGAGTACACGCAAAGAGAACATGGTCCGACAACTTAAACGATGACTAGCATACTCTGTTAGGGTTGAAGGTGATAAGATTGATAGCTGCAACAAAATAAATGTTTGCAAATATAATAATAGTTAATTCTAAAAGAAACGAGCGAAAAAGAAAGCAACAAGTATGCGATATCTTAATTTATTCGCTCTCTGGAAGCGGCACTTTTATCAACTGTAAGCGGCTCATTTTTTAAAACAAAATTGTATATCGTTACGTGAATAACATTCTTGTCCCATTCTTGCATCGCTTTCTGTTTTTTCCGCGTGTAACCACTTTCCCGGTTCAGATTTTTCTTTACGAGTACTGTTTATACTTGTACTCGAAACACTGGTGAATTCAGAAGTTAATTTCACCACTTCTTTCACCGAAAGTATTAGATATTTCTCACATAACTTACAATAAACTTTCAACCCTATTGTTTTTTCACCAGTAGTCCGCTTATGCTTTACGTAAGTCGACGAAAACGCAAGAGCAAATCACCGTCCGCCGTGATACAAACAGAAACTCCTGGTTTCTGGCTACAAACAATATTCTGAGCATACCCGGATGTCAGGTACATATATGAATTGCATGCTGGGACTTGTAGCTCTGTTTAAAGGTACATATTAGCGTTAATTAGACTTTTAGGAATTTGTATAGAATATTAAGGATACATTCATTCTAAAATTTAGATTATTATCCTGGGACTACTTTCCTGCACGCATTGCTACAGTGTTGTACCACGGTGCCCTGCTCACGTGCGTTTGTTTTGGCGCGGATCAACCTAAGAGTGAATGCAGTACATTCAGTTTATATGCATATGTTTAGTATGACCACAGCCTTCTTTATATCCTAGCTGCGAAACACTGAAGCAACGTCGCATTTTCCTGTCATTGGTAGTCCGAGTCCCGCAGTCCGGTTTTCGTTTTGTCATGTTTGTCAGTTTTCTTTAGACATTTTGAGTGAAAGCAACCTTCCTTTTGGTGGTTATACTTTGTTTTATCACGTATCAGCGTGATAAAAGCCTTGGTTTCCAGCCCCTCGTTTAATTATATATCGGTATTACATATTAATGATGTTCCAAATGTTGCTTCGCAAAACCAGATTTACTAGCAGTACTTGGATCGAAAATAACGTTTGTAAGAATATACATTTAAAGCGGCATTTCCCTTTAAGTATATTTAAATATTTTCTTTAATGTTTAAATTAAATTGAGTTTTATTTATGGACGCTCTTTAACTGCTGTGATCCTTAGCGCCCCAGTCTATATTAGGGTAATTTGCTCAGAGGCCTCTTTATCTGGCTTGATGTTCTTTTACGTACCGTAAATCTACGACACGGGACCACCGGCTTTACTTCCCTTCCGAAGGAAGCCATGCTAAAGATTTTTACGCCCGAAAAAATCAATCGCCCTCCGCCGGGTTCTTCGATAATGTAAACACTGGCATAGGCACCTTAAAAATGTGTGAAAGAACAGTAATCATAACAATATTTATTCTTTTAGGCCTATACTTATCACTCTGATATACCTAAACAGTTTGAAAGCGTGTATTTTACTTAAATTTAGGCTTAAATCATTTGATAGCTTAAAACACGAAGATCTCAGTAAGTATTACATTTTGCATACACATTTTACAAGTATGAACACACAACTACAATTTTCCGAAGTTCTGTTAATTTTGCAGTAGTCACGCGTGCTGCATATGTAGCCCAAATTGTAATTATATTTTTGGTCCTCTTAAGTACTTTTTAACGCTCTGTGCTTATACTACAGTTCTGTAACATACACGCGCATTTTCTTGCAAGAAGCAAAATCCAGCTAACAGTATTTTGTTTGAAATAATTAAAATGGCTAAAACGTTACAAAATCACAAGACTGAGTGCACACGAAACCACATGATGCCCATTTTCAATGACGTGATCCTATTCTGCTTCATAGCTTTCACGTCGTCCTCCGTGGTGTGGTGGTTACCGTGGCTTGAGGCAGGCCTCAAGTTCCCGAGGTTGCGGGTTCAAACCCGGAGGAGGGCGATGGATTTTTTTCGGGCGTAAAAAATCTTTAGCATGGCTTCCTTCGGAAGGGAAATAAAGCTAAGCCGATGGTCGCGTGTCGTAGATTTACCGCACGTAAAAGAACCTCAAGCCTGATAAACAGGCCTCTGAACAAAATTACCGGTCTTTCACGCCCAATACAGAATGGAACGCTCAGAACCACAGCAGTTGATGAGCGACCACAAATAAAACTCAATTTAACTTCATCACTTTCAACAGCTTCAGCAATTTCATTATCTTCTTTAGCACTTCTTCTAACCACTGTTGCGGTATTTTTTTTCTCTTCTGAATTACCCATGCAGGAAAAATATTGCTTGCTTCTCTGCTCTCGCAACATTTGTAGCACGAGTAGTCGGGCGGGTTACAATGGTAGCTCAGGAGGATTTATCTAAATTATGAGGCGCATCCAGAACGTAAATTTCCGTATTTTTTTAAAACAAAGAAAACAGTTACATGAAAAACTTTGCTGGCAACATGTACAGCAATATTTGAGCTATTTTTCGACGTAGCTACCACAAGAATTGAGACACTTGTCATATCGTGGGATCAACTTTTGTATTCCTGTGTCGCAGAAATCTGCCGCCTGTGAATGGAACCAGCGTGTAAAAGTTGTCTTCAGCTCTTCGTGGTTGTCAAAACGCTGACCGGAGACAGGGATTTCTTGAGGTGCAAGAAAAGATGGAAATCGCTGGGAGCAAGATTAGGACTGTATGGTGGATAATGAAACAGCTCTCATCCTAACTCCTGTAGAACAGTTGCTGTGCGCCACCTTATGTGGACGAGCATTGTCATGGAGCAGCACATCTGCAGTAAGCATTCCACGCCTCTTGATTTGAATGGCACGTCGCAATTTCTGCAGTGTTTCACAGTAACGGTAAACGTTCACTGTTTCACCTCTGGGCAGGAAGTCAATGAGCAGAATGCCCTTCCCATTCCAGAACACCGTGCACATCATTTTCTGCAACGAACAGTCTGTTTGAATTTCGTCTTGACCGGAGATCCCTGTGACGCCAATGCATTGACTGCTGCTTGGGTTTCGGGGTAAAGTGCGAAATCCATGTCTCATCGCCCGTGACAATCCTGTCGAGGAACTCGTCGCCGTCATCATGATACCGCTGCAGAAATATCAGAACTGCTCCTAAGCGTTTCGTTTTGTGCTCGGGTGTCAGGTTTTTCGGCACACAATTTTCTGAACAGCAGGTGCTTAGTGACAACTTCATGCAACAAGGATCGCCATATCTGCGGGAAATGGTTGCTGAGCTCCGTAATCGGGAAGCGACGGTTCTCCACGATGCGCTGCTGCACCAGCTCAATAAGGTCACCATTGATGAGGGACGGTCGCCCACTGCGTTCATCATGGACACTTTGACGACCTTCAAAAAACTGCCTACACCAGCTCACGATGTTCGGTCCGTATATCCGACGAATTTTGATCGGCGCTATGTTTTGTGTGCAGTAAAGAACTTTATCACTGACCGAACCTCGCAGGCGGCGAGAGAACGAATAAGAGCCTCCATTTCGGGCCACTGCTGACCCGCTACAGGCCTGTCGGCCGGCATATGATTAATACGTCATAGATCTGATACGCATGCGCAATTTTATCGGCTAAATACGTTTACTTTAAAGGAAACAAAATCGGGAGACTTACTTTCTGGATGCGCCTCGTACAACAATATGCCTTCTATTATAGATTGAAAATCTGACTGATCTATAAGAACAAACAATGTTCAAAAGGTAAAGAACTTTCCACCTCTCTAAACTCACTAGGAGCTGTGCACGAGCAGAAACAAAATGACTGGTTTACACCTGTAGCAGGCACGACTAGTAAGGGATTAATATAAACAGATGTTGCAACTATTGGTAATGAAAATGTGACATCCAATACCTTCTAATAGATAATATTATTACATACAATTTGTAATAGGCTGACATCAGTAGCTTGACGACTTGTATGAGTTTCTTGCTGTGAATAAAATATAAACAGATGATTTCACCTAGATAATTTGCAATATGGAATAAATTCTATAGCATCCAGAAACTATCATAAATAGCCAAATATTGAAGTTGCAGAACATACTCTGAAAAACAGGCATCTTTAACATAAAGTGTACAAGTATATGTGACAAAATATTTTACCTTTTATAGCCCAGTGTTAGGAGCTTTGTTTTCTTTAAATCTGGATGGCGATCACTTCTAATTTTTATGTAATTATTTAAAATAATATTGCTTAGGATTCCACATACTATAGTGAAAACTAAAACTAATGTCATACCATAATTTTGACACATCGCATTAAGGTCAACGTAATAGTCACTGGAATTTAAGCTTAAAAGTACCAATGAATACATATAATATTTGTTTTTGATGATGCTTTTTAAGGAACTTATCTAGCAAACCATTGCTTTTCACAATATATTAAAAATAGCATACAAATTAAATAGGATACATCTACTTCACTTCATCTTTTTGTCCCGAGATCGTGGGTTCAAACTCGGAGGACAGCGATGGATTTTCTCGGGCATAATCATCCTTAGCATGGCTTCCTTTGGAAGGGAAGTGAAGCCGGTGGTTCCGTGTCCTAGATTTACGGCGCGTAAAAGAGCTCAAGCCTGATAAAGAGGCCTCTGAGCAAATTTCCAGTATTTCATGTCCAATATTGAATGGGACGCTAAGAACCATAGTAGTTAAAGAGCGTCAATAAATAAAACTCAATTTAATTTTTCATATTTTGGAATACAAAGTCCTTCCCTTTGTAACTGATAAAAATACGTATCTCCTATGAATGTGCCTCTACTAGTTACAAGATCTACACGAGTCTTGCAAGACAATTTCATTATACTCTTAGCAGCATAACCACAAACGTACACACAATCTCAGATGTCTCTAGGTAATCTGTATTTAATATACATGTAAAATCACTTATTCATATGTACATGTATATTCTGTACACTCTGTATATCACCTACTTTTAAAAGATGTTTCAATCTACTTTTCTTTTCAGATTCAGCAATTTGTGTCTATGAAATATTGTAATTGCATCCAGAAGGTCTCCTGTATCTACCGATTTTTTTTCTCTAAGTAGTCAGTTTGAAATCTACACTTAAGGAAATATTCTATTTAAAAATTCTGAAAAGAATAGTAAACTAATTCAATTATTGTCAAAGTAGTTTGACGTAGTGCTAAATAAGCGTCTTTGCTGAGAGCCCTACAATTGGGGTGCAAATACCATCTATCCAGCCAATCTACAAAAACCCTCAAATACTCAACTTTTTTAACGCTAGTAATGGGTGTGGCAAAATCATTCCTTTTTATTTTACATTTAGTGTGTTTTTTACATTCATTATAGTCCTGCAATTTCTCAAAATGTGTAAAAATTCACAAGTACCCTCATGATCACTGTTGCTTCCTAATGCAGCAGTAGTAAAATTATGAAGAATGTTACATACTATGCTAACATTTTGTCTCTAAATTATTTGGATATTTAAAATTATTTTCATGTGTATGAATAGACACGTATCTGGACAATAAATTTTCTGAGACCACAGACTCAATTTCAGATTCACTGGTAATACCCACTTTAAATCATTGGATGACAATTCACAACCATTTATATTCATACAAACTACCGGTTTTCATGTACCACAATGCTATTTACAATAAATACTTCTCTATTTACCATGTAATTTCACAATCAATGTTAAGGAGGTAGAAAAAAACAAATCTATTGCTAAGTCTTACTCTCCACTTATATATATTTAGTTCCTCTGACAAATGACTAACAAAACTATCAAAGGCTGGAATAATGTCAGAAGACAAAAATTTGTTAATATCGTTTTCATGTTTTTTCATAAACTTCTCTCTCAGAGCAGAGGCTGTTCTACTACTACCATCAGCTTGAGACGATAAATATCCTGGAAGGTTTTCAAAATATGCGGAACTGCACCTTCAATTAATTTTGGAACAGTTAACTGCTTAGAATGTTTATTACCAGATGAATCCACATAATCTGCAGATATTATTTTGAGGAATTAAACTGTTTAGAACAAACACACGAGTGCACACTATTGATTCTATTTCCCAGTTAAAAACAATTGATATTTAGGCCCCCTATTCAAATATGCACATTTCAAATGCCATTTGTTCTCAAAGAAAACGAGTTCAGCACAAAGAACTATTTACAGAATTGTAGGTTATGGACATAATTCACATAACCCTACATCACCCCCCTCAGTATGTAAGTTACTTGTATTGCTTGTACTTTTCGGGGCATTTCATAAACCGACCAAATTGGATAAATTTATGCGGGGAAACACCTGGAGCCGTGGGCAACTCATTCACAGGTGACGTTCTGTAGACCATTGGTGTTTGAATTCACAGGGATGTAGGCATGTTTCAGGCTTTCTAATGAGATGTTAGTTGCCACATTCTTAATTTTTAGAGTGAAATATATTGTTTTTCGCTCCAGGACTTCGTAGGGGCCTTCATGGGGAGGTACCAGCTTGGCTTTAACTTTTACGTCCCTCACAAATGCATTAGTTGCACTGTGCCGATATTTACTAACGAATGGTGCTTCTCTTGCCTTGTGGGAACATTTTAAAGGGCGCAGTTTATCCATATGTTGGCGTAACTCAGTAGTGAATGCTGGTAGATCTATTTCTTGTTTATTTTCCGGTATTCCAAAGAAATCGCCAGGAAATGTTAGAGTTGTGCCATACAGAATCTCAGCAGCTGTTGAGTTACTTTCTTCTGTCACACAGCAACGTAGTCCTAGGAGAATTGTAGAAATGGTGTCACTCCATTTATTTTTTACCGTGTGCTCTGAAAGCTATTTTCAATGTTCGATGGAATCTTTCTATTTTTCCGTTTGATTGTGGATGATATGCTTCAGTTCGTGTTAACTTTGAACCACAAATCTGGCTAATGCACGGAACAGCTCTGAATGGAACTGTGCTCCTTGGTCAGTCACCATTTGGTCAGGTGCTCCAAATCTAGTAATCCAGGAGTTATAAAACGCTTGTGCCACTGTTGAACATCATGTAGTGGAATGACTTCTGTCCAGTTACTGGATCGATCGATGCACGTTAAGCAGTATACGTATTCATCTAAGGGAGGCGGTGGACCGATCATATCAATGTGTACCACTTTAAAACGTCCATCTGTGCTTGAAAACTGGTCAATAGTAGTGTTATTACGTCTAATTGCTTTGTTCTTTTGGCATGCTTACAAGATTTCGCCCATTTTTGGATATCTTGTTTGACGTTTGTCCAAATAAATTTAAACATGATTAACTTCACAGAAGACTTAATACCAGAGTGTCATACTGTGGAAATGCTAAAAAATTTAATATCTAAATTGCCGAGGAATATAAGGACGAATGTTACTTGTTGATACATCGCACTATAATAATCTTCCTTCAGAGGTTTCAAGTTGCTTAAACTTCAATGAGGTATGAGGACTAGACCGAAGTCTGTCGAGTTCATCATTCACTTGAGGATCTGCTATTTCCCCGTAATCAATGGGTACTACTTCCAGTCTGGATAGGTTGTCAGCCATAATATTTTCTTTTCTAGAAGTATGTCTGATATCTGTCGTAAATTGTGATATGAATTGCAGGTGACACAATAGCATAGGGGTTGCCTCATCGCTTCGTTGCTTTAAAGCATGCGTCAAAGGACCATGGTCAGTATACACTACAAATGAAGTCCTTCAAGGATATATATATATATATATATATATATATATATATATATATATATATATAAAATACCGTATTGCCATGTACATGTTGAATATTTCTTCTGGGATGATGAGAACTTTTTGAAGTAGAAACCAATTTGTTTCCATATTCCTTCTTTTTTGTACCTCTGCACCGAATGCAAAATCAGAAGCATATACAAACAATGCAAGTTCAGTGTTTACATTCGGGAAGGTTAAAAGGACTGCGTTTGCAAGATCCATTTTGCACTTCTCAAACTGCCTTATTGTATCTTCTGTCCCATGACTGCTTCTTTTGTCGTTTTTCTTGGTCTTTCAAGTAGCCATTTAGGATAGCTTGATGTTCTGCACTGTGTTCCAAATGCCTTCGGAAAAAATTCAGTATGGCAAGAAAAAGACGTAATTTTTATACAGTTCCAGGACGTTTGAAATTAGTTATCACATGTACTCAATCTGGTTCTGGTTTGGTGCTTTCTGGAATAATTAGAAGACCTAAACGGTTAATTTCTGCAACTGCAAACACAAATTTATCAATATTAATCCTTAAACCAAATTTGTTCAATGGTTCAAACAGGATAGTTAAATGTTGAGTGTGTTGTTCTGAAGAGCTCGAATGCTACTAGTATATCATCTAGGTATGCAAAACAGAAAATTAAGTCTCTTAAAATTTAATTAATAAACCTCTGAAAGGTACTGGTGTATTGCTGAAGCCAAACGGCATGAAATTGAATTCATAAACTCCAAAAGGTGTGATCACAGCACTCTTTTCTTTATCACATTCGGCTAGTGGTATTTGGTAATATAGCTTTAGAAGATCGACTTTAGAGAATAGTTTATTGACCACAAGGATGGAATTTACATTATTTATGTGAGGAACTGGATAGCGGTCTGGAAGTGTCCGCCATTAAGTCTTCGGTAGTCTTCACAAAGGCGCCACTTACCAACTGACTTGTTTACCATATGCAGAGGACTAGTCCACTGGAATTTAGAGCGGCGAATTACATTATGATTCTTTAAGAACTGGA
Organism: Deroplatys truncata; assembly: GCA_030765065.1. Classification (NCBI taxonomy): domain Eukaryota; kingdom Metazoa; phylum Arthropoda; class Insecta; order Mantodea; family Mantidae; genus Deroplatys; species Deroplatys truncata. The sequence continues at coordinate 64,065,318 of CM060988.1, read as the reverse complement.
ATTCTTGTTTAGCCATATTTAGTTTATGTGGCTCTAATCTGCGAGCTTTTGTGTAAAATGAAGGACCACTGCTGGATGCAATATAATGTTTAACATCATCCTTAATTTCTCCTGATGCAAATGTGGGTTTGGTCACTTAAGGAAATTTCTTAAGTAGAACAAAGTATTTACAGTTAGCCTGGAGTGATCTAACGGAATCAGACAAACCAACTGTACATTGGACTGCAGTGACATGTAACTAACTATTAGTATCAACTAATAGTTTTCTTTTCAGATCTATTAATAAGCCAAACTGATGAAGAAAGTCTGCACCAATTATACCTCTTGTTGTGCTGGCTACAAGAAAGTCCACTCATAACTGCGTTTTAAACCTAAATCAAGATCCAATAAGTTTGATCCGTAAGCTTTAATCTTGGATGCATTTACAGCATAAAGTTTTTAGTTTGTGTCTTTAACCTTATCCTTGGGACACGCTAGTATGACGGAAACATCAGCACCGCTAACAACCAGGAAACGTAACCCTGATGCTTTCTCTCTGACAAACAACCTATAACCGTTGTAGCAGAACACTCAGTCGCTACTGTGTCACATCCTTAGCATGGCTTCCTTCGGAAGGAAAGTAAAGCCGGGGTCCCTTGTCGTAGATTTACGGCACGTAAAAGAATCTCAAGCCTGTTAAAGAGTCATCTGAGCGAAATTTACGCCCAAAATAGAATGGGAAGCTAAGGACCATAGAAGTTAAAGAGCGTCCATAAATAAAACTCAATTTCCAATTTTGCTAGTGTGTCTGGCGATTGCAATTTCCTCACTTCTCCGCTGGCAAGGTTGGACACATTTCTCAGGTCTGCAGTTTGAGCCATAATGAAAATGAAAATAGCAGTACTTTCCTGGACTATCGTATCTTTGCTTGTTGCGACCGAGAGCTTGTTGAGAACGTCGTCGCGATTGATACTGTCGTTTCCTAGATCTGCATTTTCGGACTTCATTTTCAAGATATTTCATCTTTATCAGAAGATTTCTCAGCAATATAGAAGAATTCTGAAGTTGATTGAAGTTCCTGAGTGCTTCGTATTTCCATCATACATTCAGCTATTTGTGATTGTCTGTCCACATATTCTTCGGAAATTATTAAAATATTTCGGACGATACCAGAGAGTTTGTCTATCCAGAGAGAGAGAGAGTTTGAGATTTTATCTGAAACGTTTGTTCCTCCACAATCCTTCATTTTCAAAAGCAATTGACTGGGTTCCATATCACCAATTTCTAATTCATTAATTAGTTTTTTTTTAATTTGGCGTTCTTCACTTTCCTTAAAAAATATTAACAGTCTTTCTTTTCCTAGCGAATATTTGCTATTTTCGTTACTGTTTACGAGATCCTATATATTTTCGACAATTCAGGACAGTAACTGTACTAACAAGTCATTTAATTTGGTTGCTTCAGTCATTATTTCCGCGACTGTGAATTATGCTTCGGCTTAGCAAAACCATATATTAGGCTTTTCAGTCCAATAAGGAGGAAGTTTCACACTAAATTTGTCCATTTCTAGTTTAGTGTCATTGTTTGGAATATTATTATTCACTTTACCTTCTGTCAGATTTGATTCTTGCTTAAATCACGTCGGGGAAATCAATTGTTGATTATATTTCGCAATTAAAAATCCCCTACAGAATTTGAAATCAAAATATTATTTCAACACTTCCATTGTTTTACAACCAACGAACTTATATTGCCAACAAACAGAAAAATTGATATCTAGGCATCCTGTTCAAGTATGCACATTTCAAATGTCATTTGTTCTCAAAGAAAATATACTCAACACAGAGAAGAACTATTTTCACAATTGTAGGTTATGGACATAATCAACATAACCCTACACACACCAGGAGACAGTCGTCCTCCGTGGTCTAATGGTACCATGCTAGCCTCTAGTTCCCAATGTCGTGGTTCAAATCCAGCGGAGGGCGATGGTTTTTTTCAGGAGTAAAAATCCATATCATGGCTTCCTTCGGAAGGGAAGTAAAGTCGGTAGTCCCATGTTGTAGATTTACGGAACTTGAGAACTTCAAGCCTGATAAACAGGCGTCTGAGCAAAGTTTCTCACATCCAATATAGAATAAGGCGGTAAGAACTAGCAGTTAAAGAGCGTCCATAAAAGCTCACTTTAACTTAATTAGGATAATTTAACTATCTTTCCTGGTGATAGCTCGCAGTCATGTTCTTCGAAGACATTCATCCTTCGGAAATGAAGTCTTCCTCCGTGGTCTATGGGTGCAATGCTAGCCTCTGGTACCCGAGGTCGCGGGTTGATTTCCCGCGGAAGGATCTTTTGGAGCCTAAAACTCCTTAGCATGGTTCTTCGGAAGGGAAGTAAAGCCGGTGGTCCCATGTCATAGATTTACTGCACGTAAAAAACATGAAGCCTGTTAAAGAGACCTCTGAGCAAAATTTTTGGCCTTTCACCACAATATAGAATGGGACGCTAAGAACCACAGTAGTTAAAGAATGTCCATAAATAAAACGCAGTTTAATGCTTAATTTTAACTTAGGACATGAAACAGTATCATTGGTCCCTCAGTATTTAACCTGCTATCATAGTTGTATTTGTATCCAGGCACAAAAAGCCGCGGCATATGAAATAAAATATCCACGTGTAGATTCATTAACATCACCCATTTACCTATATCTAAAATTTCCTTCTCTCTTTTAATGGTAGATTAAATACAAGGGTTAAAAGTAGGGTTTTATGTTGCTGTTACGAGTAAAATAAAAGCACTTTTAACACATGTGGCATATGCTATTTTTTTTAGCCAGGCCTCGAATTTGTAAAATATCACAATATTATACTGATTCCTGAAACTAACAGAGACCACGTTTAGAACGCGGTTCTTGAAGCAAGAGAAATTATGATCTGAAGGCATCTGAAAACATGTATTTCCTAAGAAATCTCGGTATCCCTACCTACTATATGCATTACGTTAAAAAAAGTCGAAATGTTTTGATGTTTTATGGATTCGCTAGCAGTCATTTTCAGTGAAATTATTTTCAATTTGTTTTGCCCTTACACCGGCCAGTAAATGGATCACATGCTATATCATATTGCTTTCTTGATTTTTTGGGTAAGTACTTCTAGTGTTATTCCTTCTGTGATTTCACTTGGCTCTTCCATTTCAGATTCTTATGAATTCATAATTTCTGCCATTTAATCTTTATGTTGGTTATAGGTACCATTATAAAAGAATGTCGTTTTAGATCAAAGAAAGCAGAAGGCTGCTAATATAAGTACAGGTTAACTCTAAAACGAATTGCGATAAATTGAAATATGACGATTTGTATTGTGAACAGATAATGCTAGCGCCATGAGAAATTAAATTTGTAAAAAGACAGAATGAAAAGTAAAACCTAATCAAACCAAGTCGAGTTATTAAACATGTGTAAACACAAAGGGCAATTGCCATGTGATTGGACTTGAAACTAAAGTTGGTCACAACGAAGATTATCACACTATTGCGATAATCTACAAATTTTAGCCCGTGTGCACTGTATAAGAAGTTCTACTTTTAGGCCATGCTGTCTAAAAACATTTTATAATAAAGGCTAAAACATTATCTTTAAACAAGTCTAGTTCCCGAGGTCGTGGCTTCAAAGCGGAAAGCGATGATTTTTTCGGGTGAAAAAATCCATAGTATGGTTTCTTTCGCAAGACAAGTAAATCCGGTGGTCCCGTAACGTAGATTTACGGTATGTAAAAGAACTTCAACCCCGATAAAGAGGCTTCTGGGCAAACCTTCTGATCTTTCACCCCAATATAGAATGGGGTGCCAAGAACCATATTAGTTAAAACTCATTTTTTCTTCAAACAAATAAAGGGCTATCTTTAACAGTAAGTGAATAAATTTAAGGTTAGGTTTCATTAAATTTCAGGTTTATAAATATACGTTCCTTTCAGGCTTATCTGACAATGCGTAATAAACTTAAGATTTCAGACGACAATAAATACTAGCTAACCTTCTTCCAATTAAATTCGTAGCTCAGATTAACGACTGTCTCGAAAACGAAACAATACCAATGGTTGAATTTCAGCTTGGATCTGCGAAAACACAATCTACATAATATTTAGCATTGAGATACAAATTAGACACTTGCCTTGTCGTATTGTTGTTGTATTCTAAAGCTGTGATATTGCAAGAGTAATAAATAAGCAGCAAACGTTAATTGTAATACTGAATGAATTTTCGTCAGCGAACATTCAACTAGCCATTGAAACACATTCTTCTTTTTATTTTTTCTCCTTTTCTTATTTAATGACATCTTGAGATATCTGTGGTCTCTTTAACGTCTATTTATCAACAATACTGTATTATTCATTACATTACATTCCTCTTATGTTTTACATTTAATATTCACACTAATCACTTTATTTATCTTTAATATAATTGAAGCTTTATTTTTTCTTCTTTTTCTCGGCTTGTTTGGCACTTTTTCATCTACTTATAAGTCTTGAACCAATGTTGCTGCCAGCCTCTCCCTGTATTACGTCACGTCGCTAAACCATACTAACCTTGTAGCGTTGAAAAACGCGAGAGAGATGTGTTGGTTGGCAAGGCGAGTCTGTCGGAGTTCCATAGAGGGACGGAACTGACGTATGAAGGAGGTAGTGTTTGCGGAAAGCATTGTTGTTCTGTGGCGGAAAGGTCCTGAATTGAAACTGAAACTAATTGTAGAAAATGCAATTAAGAATACGTAGATAAAAGGGTGCGTACGATATGGAACTCACCTATTACTTACCGTGCATTTGCATGGTATATGCATTACCTTAAGTTTATTTCATTAGAAATGCAATTCCGTTATGAAATGTATTTATTTATCTACTGGGGAAATGCGCGAGGTTGTGATTTATTATTATTTGAGGTTATGTGGTACGTAATTTAGCTAAAGGCACATGCTAACGGTTATTTCATCACAATATGAAACAGCCCTTATTTATTCTGCAATTGTGCTGCTCAGTCTTACATTGAGTTGTTATTATCTTTTTTACTGAATTAAGGAATGTAATGCAGAGGCAACATGCCACTACCAAATAATTGCTGGTGTATTGCTAACAGTCAATGCATGTGGCAGTAAAAGTTGTAATTAAAGTGAATAATAATCGTAACTTTAAGAATAATCCAACCAGATCTGTACGTGATTAAGCAGCCAATGAAAATGTGGGGATAAATGAAAGAAAATAATATCTATTACGAATAATAGTAACCAAATCCCGGGGCTTTCCCTCTCTCGGCGGCATCGGACACATACTGCCAACAACACTCGTATTCTGTAGTAGTGCTACTCGCGCAATTTTAGCGATTTTTTAACTGAGTTGGTTGGCAGCATACGGTGACGTAGGACAGGGAGAGTCTGGCAGCAACATTACCAGCATACTTATTTTCCTTTGTTAAAGAATGTATTTTGTTTTGTTTTTTCAAATGGGTTTATAACTTCTTGTATCACATTTCCACTTTAAAAATCTTCACCGGTAAATTGCCTTACTTTTGCCCACATTTGCGACACTTTTGTCTGCATTAGCGGCTGAAGTGGTCTTACGCTTGCTCTAACGTAATGCTGCCAACATATGAATAATGCCACCGAAGCCCGTAAGATACTCAGCCTCAAGGCGTAGCCGAGAGATTGAGGGCCCTCAGCCTCAAAGCGTAGCAGGTGGGCACCAGATATAGTAGAGACCACATCATGTTCTACACTAACTCCTAAGGTAATTTATTTCATTATTTCTCACTTCCTTATACTTAATGTAGGTGGGCAAAAGTATGATAATTTTGCCAACTTCACTTTTATTAACACTTTATTGTTACTTTTATTCGTAGCTCCTACTGATAGGAAATGAATATGTATTTTCTAACATTTTCTTGGAATCAAAACTTTTGTAGTTTTAATTTAAGACAATTTCTTTTTCCAACTTTTACCACTCCATCCAGACAATTTCTTTTTCCAACTTTTACCACTCCATCCTTAGTACCGATTTTACAAACCTTGAAAAATTCTTCTTTCTTGTGTAATATTTCATTTTGTAAATCTCGAAAACCAAATAAATCTAATTCAAACTATTTTTCTCTTCCAAATTGCTTTACGCCATTTTCTCTTCCAGCCAAAACAACGCTTAACAATACATCATATACACCTCGTCTCTGTAGCCAGACTAATTTCCGGGATTGCCAACTTGCTTATTTCACGGCTAGTTATAAAGAAGGCTATGTTATGGTTAATAAGTTATGTCTAAGAGTTGCTGAATCGGCCACGCAAACGCACCCTTCCCCCCCAAAATCTGATGTGTTACACTCACATGACTTTCTCTACTCTTGTACAAACTATTTTTACAAACGCTTATTCTCCATCTACTTCATGTTAATCGAGATAAACATTTACCAGTTATGCAAAAGTCGTTCACAATGAAGAATACTTTTGGAGACATTCCCAGAAAATTCGAGATATACATTTCATTTGTTATGGAAATATCTTAAACATATGACATTTTAATCAAAATCGTTAGAGCCATTTTTGAGAAAATTAAAATTTTCGAAAAATGTTCCATGTAAAGGGTAATCTGGGGTGGGGGATTTTCTTGAAAACCTTTGTGTCGCATCACTGGAAGATACTGAACTTAAATACCAAGTTTGGTGTTTATCCGACTGTTCGTTTCTGAGTTATGCTGTTCACAGACACACACACACACAAGCACATGTTTCCAAAAATGCTTTTTTTGGATTAAGGGGGTCTCAAAACATGTATTTCCGCTGAAATCTCGGTATCGAATTTTTTGGTGGAATAGAGAAAGTAAAAAATGAATAACGAATTTTTCCATTTGAGAAAAAGTATAAGTATTGGAAAATTTAAAGAAATAACAAGCAATATCTCAAAATGGTTCACTCAACAAAAAAAAGTGTATGACATAAGTTGTGTATTTTAACGCGATCTAAATTTTTTGTGTAGTAAAATTTTGTCTATCTCTTATGGTTTACCAGTTATGCAAAAATCCTTCACAATGAAGAATACTTTTGGAGACATTCCCAGAAAATTTGAGATATACATTTCATTTGTCATGAGAATATCTTAAACATATGATATTTTAATCAAAATCGTTAGAGCCATTTTTGACAAAATTAAAATTTTCGAAAAATGTTCTATGTAAAGGTAATCTGGGGTGGAGGGATTTTCTTGAAGACCTTCGTGTCACATCTCTGGAAGATGTCTCTGTAAAAACAAATAAAAGAAAGCTCGTCATTCTATTATGATGTTCACTAATTGCTGTAACAAAACTCCGAATGCAAGGTCCTTTAAATAATAAAGTGAAGATTGCAAATGCAATGCCTTATTTGACAGAATATCCACTTCCTAACTTAACCTTGTCCAAGAAGGAAAAGAATGAGAGGTGTGATTTTATTTAACAATAGTGAAATGGGAAGTTTTCCCTTACAAATTCCCTTAATGACTTCTTTAGCCAGCTCCTTTCTCAAAACAGCAGAGCGGCCGGCCTTGTAGAGGGTGTAACCATAGCGTTGCCACATCGAAAGCCGCGGGCTTACTGGAGACGGCTATGCTTAAATGGGACTCGCGGGCGCCGTTCCCTCTCTGGATAGTTGTCTTTTATTTTCATTGCTGCCGTGAGATGAATCACGATATTTCTGCATCACGATACTTCGACTGTAAGTTTCGTCACTCCTGTCTTCAGTATACTTTCGGGCTAAAGCCAGAATTATCACGAACTTAACGTAACGTGAAAGTCTAACACATTGTATTAAATGGAGCTATTTCGGGTCGACATAATGTGACTTAAAAGCGATGTAACTTAAGAGTTTGTCAGTGTCAATCTTTTCCTTCCCGTTACGCTAAGTTGGATGTCACGCGGCTAATTTGAACCATCTGGCATGCAGTAGTGGGAATAATAAAAGCAACTACCAATAAGAGGCATTCCCGTTACGTTAAGTGCATTTTGATTATACCTTTATTTTAGCGCTGTTTCCTAACGACACGCTACGTACCGCCATGTTAGTCAATTAATTAATCTTTATCCCGGCTTAAGGTTTCCCCCTGCGCTCTGGACAGACACTTGTTCTAAATGCATACAGATTGCTTCAGGAGCTCTGGAAGGAACTTTGTGGAACCAGAGGTCTCACAAAGAAGATCTTTTCTTGTCATGTCTTGTTGGCTGATGCGTTGTTTATAAAATATCGGTTAACTGGTTTCTAATTTTAGCTGGGACCGGTTATCTCTTTATGCAATTATTTAATATGCACTGCTAACGAACGAACTTGATTATAACATAGTAAGGAAATAATGCAAAAATTTCTTACTTGAGAGTTGTTAAAATATGTTGGCATTAGCAGATTCCATTTTCTTTTGTTTTGCCATCTTGGTTGCCAAATCGTAACTATCTGCAGTCCATACGCATTCTTTTTGGTCATTGTTTTGGTTAGATCTTAAAGCAGGTCGCCTAGCTCTACAAATGTGCCCTCCCCTCCCTTCTCCTATTTGCTGGCCGAAAACAATGCGAATGGACTGTACATATATATTCCTCGGAATGAAATATCCGTGGCATTTGTGCTATTTTAATGTCCCTATATCCTGTGCAGTAACACTATTTTCTACTCCATGACACACTGAACGAAAAGTTAAAGTTTTCTTCGCAAGCATATTCTTTTATAACTCCAATGCATTCATATTTAAGCACTTCGTAAATATTTGTCATCCTTTAGTAATTTATGAAATGAAATTTTGTTTTATAGATCATGTGCATCAGAAAGTACTGGATATATCAATTGTAAAAGGATTATCAAAATGGTTCAGTGATTTTTGAGATTACACACTGTATCCATCCATCTAATACTAATGTAGATTAGGAGTTCTATAAGAAGCAGAATGCAGTGTTCATTCTGGTTATATTTTAAGCGTGCATTAAAAAAACTGGAAATACTTCATATCTCTTGGGCAGCATTTTTGTTCGAACACAACGGATTAAGGTGTATTTCTTTTGTTCTAGGCGAGGCAGTGAAGGAACAGTGGAGGAAACTTAGGGATTGCCATAGAGATGCGCTTAGACGTCAAAAAAAGAAAAGAAGCGGAGATGCGGCTATAACCAGCAAGCTCTGGACGTATCAAAAACAAATGGAGTTTCTTTTACCCTACATGATCAATAGGCCAGCTATAAATCTTTCGGAGAGCCAAGCCATTGACGCGTCAGAGGATTTGGGCGGAAGCTTCGTGTGGTTGGAAGATCCGGAGAATCAAAACAGCAGTGAGGAAATGGAAATGGATGAAGACTCTATCGTTAGGAAAAAACAAAAGCTATCGGAAAACGTGTCTAATATCATAACAGAGACTTTGGATCACTTAAAAAGACGATCCCTTGAAAGCGACGAATTGAGGAAAAGGCTTGTACCGCAAGATGACGATGCATTGTTGCAATTTTTCATGTCCATGTACAACACAACCAAGAAGTTGCCACTTGCGTCGCAGATAAGGATTAAAAAGAAAGTTTTTATGGCTGTTTCAGAGGAAGAAGAAGAACTTATAAGAACAACATTTTCTGAGACAGCGTCTTCCATTATAATAGCACCAGAGAATTCTATGAGATCTCAAGAGCCAACTACAGAGGAGGAATATTTTATCAGTAGCGACGTTAAGGTGTTTAATATGTGATCGCACTCCATGCTCGCGCTCAGATATTAAAAAGTTGCAAGCTAAATATAGTTTTGTAAAACGTTTATAATAAAATTAAACGAACTTACGTACTTCATAAACACTGGTAACTTCTCTTTAATCCCAGTAGGTTTCTGGTCAATGTATTCTGTTCCTTTAATATCAAGTCCAATTATTTTTTGAATTTCCATAAACTGTATTATACTAAAGCTAAAATGTACCTGATGTACTGCATCGGAAAATTCGCACAGTTCTCTTTGCGACTGGCCTATTATAACACGTTAGTATGTTTTTGTAGTTTACCTCGGCTAAGGGAACACTACTCAGGTATTGGTTGTATGAGCTTGTTTTGAAATGCAATTTCCGGATATTTATTAAATATATTAACGTTTATTGATAACCATCTTTACCTACTTTATGTTCTTTTTATAATGGAGCATCTCTTTGTCAGCAGTTAATTATACCCATTGCGTATTTAACCATTTACTCACGATACCGAGAATCCCATTTGAGTTAATAGATAATAATTTTATAAAGCACACTCTTTAACATATTATTATACGCTTGTGTATTTATGTTTGAGCGTTGTCAAGCTATATGACGACAGATACGCTGTGTTTCGTCAAGTTGTGTGTAAAATTGAGTGAGTGCCACCAGCCCTGTCCATGTATGTCACTCTTCCACTTCCATTTAGTAATTTCAGCGATCCTGTTGGTGGATTTTATTTTAATATTTTCAATTGCCTAACAAATTTACACCTCCTCGTCTTTCAATAACGACTTTTCGTAGACTGCTTTGTTGCGAACATTTTAACTTTAATGAAAGTCTTATTCAACACGACAATGTCGATAGTTTAATTTGATTTTGGAAGTTCAGAAAAAATATCATACACTACCGTCAGATTTCATGAACAAGTTCCAATGCTGACTACCCGAATTTCCAAAGAACTCTATAGCAATAAAATCTGTACATGTACGTCTAAAATATTAGTAGACGATAGAGAAGCATTGGAATTCGCTCTTCCCCTTCAACCACCATCAATACGTGTTTAAAGGTGTGCCGGTTTCTTCCCCTCTGGACATTCTATATATTGAAAGCTAAAGGAAAATTTTCAGCACTTATGATTCCCGTTTTCTGTCATGGCGCCTCGGACGTCTAGTGTTATTTCAACGATCGACTATTCATTCGACTCGTGCGACGGGGCAGCGAAGGTACCTTTTAATGTGTGTAATTGTGGTATCGCATGTACAGGCATTTGTTTGGTTATGGGGTTGAAACTACAGAAGTTTTATTTGGTTCTTGTTGGAGATTCCTTTAACTTCTACAAACATTTTCAATATAGAATACTCTTTTAGCTCCTTCATTGCTCCTTTTATAATCTGCAAACCCAGTTTAGAATTCACATCGTATGTAAAGTGTGATGTGTTTCGAAACGGTGATATATGGGCAGGGCGGCGCCGTGGCCGAGTGGTTAGACCGCTCGCCTCTCAATCCCAGGGACCCGCATGTGGTGGACAAAGCGGCGTCTGGGCGGGTTTTCTCCGGGTTCTCCAGTAACTTCCAGCAACTGCTCCATCATCACCTTTCCTTTCATCCATTTCACCATCATTTCGTTTCATCTACTTCCTCCCATACCAGGCATCGGGCTGATCACCCATCCTGGATATTCTGTCTGATACATGAGTGCCTGCTCCTTTACGGGCCTCTGATCCCAGGCACCCGCCTGTAAGTCCTACATAAGAGGAGGTTAAACAGAGAAAGAAGAAGATATATGGGCAGATTTCTGTTGCAATTTCTTATGTTGCGAGAAGGCCAAGTCACAGACTTCATTCCTGCTGCTGTTGACGTGAAGCGTGCCTTTAGCTGAATTCCAGATATATTATTTCGTGAGAAATATTTAAGATTACGAATTCGTGAAATTATTTTGAATCTTAAGTAAGCTTTGTTTATTTATTCTCTATTTAATTTCATGCCACGCTTCACGTTGTAATTGTGCTTTTGTGTATTTCACAAAATTGCTGTATAACGTGGAGTTTCCTTGAGGCTTTTAATGTATGTTATACATTACTCTTATTAAATATAACAGATTGTTGAAAAGCAACTCGTTTAATTGGTCAGTTGTTCCCGACCGTAATTTTAATTGAATGCATTTAAACACCTTGAGAATTTTCCACGACGTTAATGATCCTGGGCGTGCTGGGCTGGCACAGTATCGGTAGATGGAGCGTGTGGTTGCCGCATTCATATTAGCTTGCATGTTAAACCACACTTTCTGCTACCACTTCTACTGCCCCACCATAATTTTCAACTTACCTATACAAAGCTTTAATCAAGAATAACTTCAGCGTGCTAAACCACAGGAAAATAGGATCAGGTTATCCCAATGGTGGAGTAGTTGGTTACTGCGCAGTTTGACCAATATTAAACACATTACTAACTCACGCTTGCTTACACTAGACCTATGACTTAGGATGCAGGAAATATTGAAATTACGTGAAACCAACCTTTCATATTAGTACTTGAACAAGCTGTAATAACAAATACATATAAATACATTTTGAATTAAGTAACGAATATGACAATGTATACATTTTCACTTCCACCAAACGCTCTAGAATAAGGCACCCATTAATTAAGATTCTTTAAATCCACTCTCCTAACGTGCTGGAAAAAGTTTTTTAATCACTGCTAGTCTTTATGTCACGTACGTCTAAATTTACTGCTCTTATAATCACAAACTTTGGGTGTTAACCTTCCCAACATTACATCATTTCCTAAACTGGTAATATGTATATAACAAATGAATAGTTAATATAATAAATGCAATTCACAATATAGATATTTAAAATACCCACCACACTTCATTAAATTTCAGTGTCATTCTACTGGATGCATGGCTTTAATTTAAACATTTAATGATTAAGTGAATACTGTCCGTTTAATTTGACTGGGGAGGGAATACGGTAGAAGTCAAATATCTTTCTTACATGACATCCCACTGCTATTCCGGCGCGTATTGGCGTGGATATAGTAGACTCGAAATCCAACCATCTTCCTATCTTGATTGACTATCTTGTAGCATGCAAAGCTGCAAATTGAAGATCCTTCGTGAAGTAATCACCTACCCCACAAAGTCTCACTTGGCTTTGAACATCTGGCCTTGATGTAGGTGTACGAAGTTCCGCAATACTAGCATGTGATGTTTAACTTTGCTAGCACACTAGCTGCATGTAAGAAATGCTGGTAGCGAAAATATGCTAAAGCTGCTGATCGGCATATGAGTATAGACATGATGCTTACTAAGTAGAACTTCTGAAGTCATTTCATTGTAGGTATGCAGGACTCACTGCTCTACTCACAATAGCTGTGCAGAACTGACTGCTCACATGAGCTCTCGTATTTGTCTACAACGTCAGGTGGGAGAACGGGGTCAACGTCAATCTGGCTGCAATTGAAACCACTTAATTTTCCCCGGCCTTCGAAATTTCAAGTGACGTTGCCTTTAAAACGCTACACTTATTGATACCGCTATATATATATTAAAGAATATAAGAAATATGGCACATTTTTATGTTGAGCGGCCACTCTTTCTCTCTTATGACTAATGCCATATCATTAAGAATATAAGGAACCTTTTACTCGATTCTAAAATATCACTTACTAATAATGGGAAATAAATTAGCTCTTAATAGCGCAGGAATGCTTTTCGAAATTCAGAATAGTGAATTGTGGAAACCAATCCGGTTTTTCGTTTAAACATCTCAGTCCTAGAAAATGAATGTTTAAAGGACAGTTCAAACCTTTTAGGAGGAATAGCAGCTTCTCTGCTTCTCCTGAAGTAAAGATAATATTTACGGGAGTATTTTCGGGCTAGAGGGGTTCCAAAATAATTGTGATATTACAGTTAAATTCTTCGGAATAATGTGAACATTGTTTAGAATTCACAATGTGAAGAACACTAATTAACACTTACGTTGTCTTTGACGAGACAATTTGTTTTCTTCAAATTTACGATTCTAGATTGCAGTGGCTGGAGGATGAGTTTTTGAACTATTTAAATACTTAGGAGAATAGTTTTCAGTACCCCAGAAAGCAGATTCTTAGTAAAGAGACTTATGAAGCTCTGGTGTTAACTATCTTATCAACAGCGAAGTTCTTACGGTAACTCTTGACATCTGGATTTCACTTTGTACTTAAAAGGAAATTTTCAAGTGATGACATAGAAATATTTCTGAGTTAGAAGACTAGGAAGGAGTAATAACCGAGATAATGCTGTTATGCTACCCCAGGCTATATATAAAATATTGACTGCTGGAATAATTTCTGCGTCTCCCAATGCCAATTCTGTTGGCCTTAAAAATGAACTAACATAATAATGACATGCTCACTATCATGACAGAAGAGTATTTATTATTTCTGAAGCCCATGCTCGTAATAGCGATCTCCACATTTTGCATCAATCTGATCTAAAGCTACTTGGTAGTGGTATCGACCACTGAAGGCGGTTACTTTACGGACTGTTATCTGATCCGAACAATTAACGATAACTTAGAATGTGAAAACTCTAAATCTAATTTTGTGTCAGAATTGACATTTCTATACTACCACTCCTGAAAAATATTAATCGTGATGCTATTTTGTGAAAATTGTGGCCACAATTCACGTCTCCACTGAAGTAACTATACCTTACGTACATAACAGTGATAAACCTCTTCAGAAATTGGTGGAACTCTTTCAGCCTCTTACGTCGGAATCCATGTCTAATTTGTAATAATGACGATGATCACTTGAATAACTTATCTTCTCTTCTAAACAAATTCCTAAGACCTTCAGTAATTATTGCCGAAAATCCACGAAGGCTATGAAAATTAGGAGAAAAGATCTCTGCTCGGAGCCATTACCCATGAAATACACAAAGTATGGGTGCAGACATAAATCTTATGTGTTATTAAACATTGTTTAATAGTTACAAGTTACACAACAGAACAAATATAGGCCCAATTAATTATGTAAGACTGTGTTAAAAGTGAAATTATGTAGGCCTACGGAAGTGTTAATTTTTATTTAAGAGCTACAAGTTGCATAACAATGACAGAAGACAACAGGCCTAAATGCATTTAAATTATGTGATCCTGTGTTAAAATCATCTTATAAAGGTGTTCAGTTAAATGTGCTGCATCCAACAAGCTTTAGCCAGTCATCTAAGATGCAATAACGCAATTAAGGTAAAGTGCATATCAGGATCGTCATTTCAGTTTCTGCTTGTCATCCTTCGTGGTGTAGTAGTTACCATGCTAGCCTCTAGTTCCCGAGGTCGTAGGTTCAAACCTGGCGGAGGGAGATGGATTTTTTTCGGGCGTAAAATTCCGTAGCATGGCGTCCTTCGGAAGGGAAGTACAGCCGGTGGTCCAGTGTCCTATATTTACGGCACGTAAAGGAACCTCAAACCTAATAAACAGGCCTCTGAACATAACCGGCCTTTCACGGCCAATATTGAATGGGACGCTAAGGACCGCAGCAGTTAAAGAGCGTCCATAAATAAAACTCAATTTAATTTTTTGAACTTCTGCTTGTGGAGAGCAAGATTACTGAAGGGCAGTTGTCCGTATTTTCATGTGAATTTTAACGATACATTTAGCCTAACAGAAAGTCATCTTTTATTTCTTAAATGTGAAATATTTATATTAAAAGTAAAGTTCTCGTAATTTTTCTTTTAGTAGAGCAAAAATAACAGTAGCCTAAATATTTCTCATAGCTTGTGGAACAATTGATCCCCTTATAGCCCGAAATGACGTCCCTGGTTCACATTAATTATAAATTATTGTTTTGCACCATTAATGCATAGTAATAGAGTTTTAATGTTTTATGCAATTTTCTGTGATTGAAATGTGTTAAATGCACTTCGCATATTAATGTAAACTTGACAAAACAATGAATGCATTGTGTTCTTATAAATGAATAGCACACAGTCACCCCAGCTTATAGCAAATTATGAATATATAATCTATCCTATGCAATTCGTAAACTAATAATAACTAATAGTATTATAGCTGTGCAAATTGGGGATTATGAGCAAACCTTTGAAACGCACGAACGCTAGAGCAGCCATGCGACTAGTCGTAGTACTCTGTGCAAGCACTAGAATACACTGCTTTCGCAGTATATGAGTAGGTCATTTATAATGTTTGTAGGGCAATGTTACCCCTAGATTGTATCACGTGATAACGGAAACCACCCACCAGAGGACAATTTATCACAGGAAACATTATTTCGTCTTTCTCAGCTAGATGAGTCAATTTCCTAATCTGCTTTAAGGACACTTTACGATTTCGATACAGCGTGGGTCAGCAAACATACATTAGCCTAGTTTAGGTGGGCTGAATATGTGCTCGTGACACCAGAATGGCTCTACAGTTGTATTTTCACGTTTTCTTATATGTACAGTGTAATATTAAACATCATTATTTGTGCAGCTAGACTGCGAAATGCATTTAAACCAGTGTTCTGAATAAATTAACGTAAAAGAGATTGTGCCCTCAGTGTTAAAAAGTGAATCTTAGTTTTGCCGCATTCAGTTTTATGACTCCTACTGTCTGGTGTTTTCATGATCGTTGAAGCAGTATTTAAAAACACTTTTGAATGATATATTAGTTTCAGAATATTTCGTTGGGTTTTTCGTGGTAACACATGTTTGAATAACCTTCACCATAATCTCCGCGAGTTAAAACTTAAGGGGTCTGATATTACCACTTTCACAATCCAAAAATTGATTCAGTTAGAGCCCTCAAAATCAAAATTCGTAATCGAAGAGGGTTCTCGTGAAGCAAACAAATTACCCTTTCTTAGCTGTGATGATGATGATTTGTGTTTAAAGGCCTCAACGGCAAGGTCACTAGCGCCCTGTAAAACGGTTCGTGCATTTCTTACTGCAGTTATCTGTTCTCTCGACTTCTCCCCACTTCTCCTCCTTTGCATCTCTTCCCACCCTGTAGCTGCTACTGATGTTAGCTCCTCTGCCCCCTCCATGGCTACTGGCACTTCCTCCCTATTTTCGTCCGTTCTCCTTTCATGACTGTTTCTCGCGTCTGTCGAATTTGTAATTTCATCAGCTGTTTTCTGCTCCTTTCTCCAAACCACCGACTCTGCTGGCGTTCGCACATTTTTTTCTCGTTCATTCCTCCATATACTCATACTCTATTCTTCTCTTTCCACGAATAATGTTAAACCTTTAAAAAATGCCATTTTCCCAGCTGCTCTTGCTTCTTTCATCCTGGCAATTAGTTATTTTTTCAAAATTTGTTCCCCTCTCGTATAGTCCTGCTCTATAAAACTTTTTGAGCCTCTTAACCTCCTGGTGTTCCTTAAAATTTCCCTCTTTTTTCCCATTGTCGTTATTCTTATAACAATGGGTCTATACTTTCTTCCTCTTTTCCCGATTCGGTACATGTCCTCTATCTACCAACCAAACGTTTTTATATCTAGTCCTTCTACGATCACGTACACAACTATTTCTAGGTTTCAGTACTCTTCTGTCAATCCGAAAATTACGCAGTTCTTTCTTCTCTGTCTTGCTTCGAATCTTTTCTCTATATCTTCGATCCAGAGATAACGATCAGTGCAAAATATCATGGCAAAGACCAGAGATAAACGTGAGTATAAAAACAAAGCAAAAGAGATAAACATGAATATAAAAACAAAGCAAAAGCCAGAGATAGAGATAAATAAAAAAACAATGGCACAAATCAGAAATAAATATGAATATATAAAACTAAACCGAGAAGTATGTAACACCTGCTAGTAACATATCTAAATCCGATTTGGAAATTTACATTTGACGCAAAATTAAAAGTCCTATCAACCGCTTGCTTATCATCCGCTAAGACCTATGCAAGACTGGCCGGCAGCTGCAGTGTCCCGAAGATGTGCTAGAGCAAGACGTCCTAACAATACGTGACGGACCGACAGACGTTCGCCACAAAGGGGAACAAATAGGATCAGGTTCACCCTTAAAAAGATAATAGTGCATAAAATTGCAGTGGCCAATACGCAACCGATCACCTCCTTACGACGAGATGCGCTAGAGGAATTTACCCAGTTTATCTGAATGTCCTTCACCCTCTAAGCTTATTTCCGCGGAGAGCCAAACACTCCTCACGACAGCACTGCTCTCCGCACAAGTCCAAAGTCTTCCGACGTTACGCGAGATATTGTAACACTGGATCCTATGGTTGACGCCTTAACTGCCAAATCCGCAAATTCATTCCCCAGCAAGCCAACTGAACAGGTATCCAAGCACACTCCACATTAACGCCAGAAGCGTATAAAACAAGGAGGGCATCCTGGATTCGCTGAAGAATGGGGTGGTAATTGTACAGCTCACGAAGGCTCTTAAGTACACTAAGGGAATCACTCAAAATGATAGTCTCCCAATTTTTAACTACGCACATTCAAAACGGCTCGGTTTATGGCATACAGCTCTGCACTTCAAATGGATCCGGTATCATGAAAACTGAACGTATGGGGTCGGTTCCATGATCATAAGCACATCCAATACCGTTGGTACACTTAGATTCATCGGTGTAGATAAAAATTAGGTCACTATAACCAGATAGAAATTCTAAAAAAAAAAAAACAGGTGCGGATACTAAATGTAGGCATCGTAGACTTCGGTATACTGTCATCCCAAGATCTACGTGAGATGTCGCACGCAACCAAGGGGGAAAAATCGTCTCCCCTTAGCAAACATGCTAGGCATTTCACTGCTGTGCTTTCGAAGCTCCCGGAAATGAACACCTGCAGGCCTGGGAATAACGGAGCTATTCCTATAACGTTCCTCCAGCGCAGCGTGAAAAAAGAAGAGAACGTTGGATGTGGTAACATACATATAAGCGCACAGGCATAATGGCCTAACAGGACATCACGCCGATATCGCAGAGGAGGTTCTGCGGATTCGGCGTGAAGACTCATAACTGGGCTAGTGGGAACAGCCCAATAGTCACTCGAATGCCCCGATTATGAACTGTGCCTAATCTCCTCAGCACAGACGGTGTTGCTGAGGAATAAATGAAACACCCATAGTCTACGAAGGCGGATTGATAAGTCGGTGACTTTTTAAAGAAAATATTTTTTCCCAAACAAATCAATGTTATTTCTCAACATAATCTCCTTTCAATTGAATACACGTTGTCCAACATTTCTTTAAACCTTCCAAAAATATGATTTTTCGAAGCCTGCAAATATGAGGTTGTTTCTGCCATGATGTGTTCACTGGACGTGAATTTCTTCCAGGCAATCCAATTTTTCAGGTTTGCGAAGAGGAAGAAGCCTCTCGGAGCCAAATCTGGAGAATATGGTGGGTGCAGTAGCTGTTCGTAACCTAAATCCGCAAATGTTGCTAATGTAATCCTGACTTGGTGCGGGTGCATTATCCTGGTGAAAGAGAACCTTTTCCTTCACCAAATTGTGTCGTTACTTTAACACTTCCTTGTGAAACTGATCCAGCATTGCAGCATAATATGGACCTGTGATCGTTATACCCTTTTCCAGGTAGTGGATGTCTATCACCCCTTATGAATCCCAAAAGATAGATGCCATGATTTTTCCAGCCGAAGGAATGGTTTTTGCTTTCTTTGAAGCAGATTCGCCAAAGAAAATCCACTGCTTTGATTGTTGCTTGGTTTCAGGTGATAGTAATGGATCCAAGTTCCATCAACGGTGCTATAACGCCGCAAAAACTCATTTGGGTTGCGCAAGAACATGTTCAAACATCCCTGTGAAATGGTCACACGATTCCGCTTGTTCTCAACTGTGATCAGTCGCGGCACCCATCTTGCTGACAGCTTTTTCATACCCAAGAATTCGTGCAGTATGTTATATACCCATTCAGTCGAGATATTTACGGTTTTGGCTATCTAACGAATTTTCACTCGGCGGTCTTCCAACACAATATCGTGAACTTTGTTCACCATTTCTTCTGTTGTGACCTCAACCGGCCGTCCTGTGCGCACGGTATCTCTTGTGCTCGGACCGCCACATCAAAATTCTGTGAACCATGCCATGTGATGGCGCAGAGTCCCTAATATTTGTTTAGCTTTTCTTCCGTTTCCTTCACCGTCTTACCACGCAAAAACTAGTGCTTTATCAGAACACAAAATTCAATTTTCTCCATTTTCTAGGAAGCAACACACATCTGCTTATTTTAGACGTTTTCAAAAATGATATAAAAACAAATGACGAGTTTCTGCACTTATACCCAGAATAGATGTAAGACTTGGGTGCAAAAACAAAACCTGTGATTAGAAGCTATCTCTCGTCAAAGTCACGGACTTATCAATCCGCCCTCATATGTTTAATCGGATCAGTGCGCGATACAGTTGCAGCATACTGTACGATACGCTCCCCAAGATTTGTCATTTAATACCTGCAAGAGATTCAGAGAACGGTCACATCGCACTTTCAACTTTAATATATGTGATGACCAGCTAAGTTTCCTATCGAAGGTCAACTCAGGAATTTCGTCGAATCTGCGAATTTTACAAATCTGGTCCGAATCGGAGAGAAGATGGTAATCATCTCCTACGGTGCCAGAAGTTCACGCAGATTGACTTTTAGAACTGCATTCCTGAAGATTATCTAAACATTGCTGCATACGGCGTTCGCTGAGAAGTACAATAAATGGCAAAGTCGTCTACGAATAAGCACGACGATACCCCTGGAGGAACGTATTTCAAGATACAATTAATTCCTATTGCAAACGGTGTAACGCTTAGTACCGATCCCTGAGGTACTCCGTTCTGCTGAACAAAGAGTTTCGAAAAAACCGAGCAGACCGTTACTGGGAAACCCGGTCCTTCCATAAACTCCTGAATGAACAGTGGTAAGCGTTCACGTGTGTTCCATGCGTGTAGGCAACATAGTATCCCTCGCAACGGTTTGACAATTTTTCATGAATCCGTTCATGATGTGTGTTGATAATGACACAAGTCGATCCATTCTTGAATCCAATGCTGACCAAAAACATTGGGTGTTGGTCAGCAGGTTGTGAGTTTTCAACCGTCCTTCGACCATGCCTTCCATCACCTTGCAAACGCAACTGATGGGGGAAATAGAACGGTAGCTGGACGGGAGATGATGGTCCTTTCCAGCTTTCAAAATGGGTATGGCAATGGTCTACCACCACTTTTCTGCAAGGTGGCGTCAACCCAAACACGATTATAAACCTCGAGTAGGAAAGCGTTACCTTCAGGAGAGAGCAGTTGCAACATTTGTACGTGGATACCATCTAGTCCTGGTGCTGATAGTCGCGAAGATCAAACAGCGTGATCTAACTCCGCCGTGGTGAAAAGGCGATTGTAAACTTCAAAGATTTCTTGAACGAAACCAGAAACCTTGATAGTCCACCTGAGCCTTAACAGGAAGGAACTGTCATCCTCCGTTGACTAGTGGTACCGTGCTAGCCTCTAGTTTCCAAGGTAGCGGGTTCAAATCCAGCGGAGGGCGATGGATGTTTTAGGGCGTAAAAATCCTTAGCATGGCTTCCTTCAGAAGGGAAGTCAAGCCGGTGGTGCCGTGTCGTAGATTTACGGCACATAAAAGAACCGCAAGCCTGATAAAGAGGCCTCTGAGCAAAACTACCGGTGGTTCGCGCCCAATATAGAATGGGACGCTATGGACCACAGCAGTTAAATAGCTTCCATAAATAAAACTCAATTTAATTTCAGGAAGGAACAGGCGAATAGTCATCCGAGCTAGATACTTGATCGAAACCACGGCCAAATGTGTTATCCACGTCAAGTGTATCAACAACAGCTACTACTACTGTTTTAGGACCGGCAATTGGCATGTGGGTCAATTTTGTAGCCATACGCCTTAACTTATTCCAAACACCAGAGGAAGGTGTATGTCGATTAAATGAAGCTACAAACTTGCTCCATGATGTCTTTTTGGTATCCTTTATAACATGTCTAGACTTGAACTGCATTTTTGTTGTATTCGATTAGGTTATCCAGTGTGTGGTCACGCTGGAAAGCCTTAAGAGCACGCCTGCGAGCACGAATGGCATTTCGGCATTCTTGCGTCCACCAACGGACTGGGGTTGGCAGTCGACCGTGGAATAGTTTGCTCAGCAGCAGAAAGAATTGACTCTGTCAGATGTTCGACCAAAACATCCACACACTCGTGCTCATTGTAATTAAAATCAACCAACTGGGAGTAAAGGTTCCAGGTGGCTTGATCCAAGCGCCATCTAGGCAAACGTAAGGAATACATATCTTGTGTTAAGAGACTAATAATACATGGAAAGTGGTCCCTAGAGTGTAAATCAGAGATAACATTCCATTGCCAGGAAACTGCTAACTGTGGTGAACAAACTGCTTATCAAGGTGTGAAAAAGTGTTGGAGTCTGAGAGAAATGTAGGCTCTCTGGTGTTCAGAAGAGCGAGGTTGTAATTGTGAAAAAATCGGCAATTAATTAACCTCTCGCACAAGCCCGAGGTGAGCTCCAAAGAGGGTGATGGGCATTAACGCCTCCCACCAGCTGAAAAGGCGATGGTAAGTGGGAAACTAGATCTTCTAAATTCCTGAGCGAGATGTCACCGGATGGAGACAGATAAATGTTACAAAATCATAAATGGGGTGGATGGCAGTTTAATCTTTAGAGCCACTGACTGGATGTCAGACTGCATGCATACAGACTTTACAAATATATCATCTCTGATTAGCATCATAGTGCTCCCGTGCGCAGGAATACCCTTTTCAGGTGCAAGATCACGCCGTGTTGGGTTATACCGCCTGATTTGAAAGTTATCTTGCGGGCGGAGCTTAGCCTCTTGTAAAAATACAACCAAAGGATTATTGTTGAATAGAAGTTCAAGCTCTGGTCGATATGTTCTAATTCCACGTATGTTCCTTTGTAGGATAGCCATAGTATTCATAATGGGATAAGTTCTCAATCCTAAGAGTCCACCACTTTGCTAGTCTTGCTGGTTGAGGTCGACGGTTTTGATAGTAATTCTACCGATGTGGTGTTTTGTGTAGCGGACTTGGCAGATATTGGTGTCGTCGCTGTTGATTTTAAAGGCTTTGGCTGCGTTCTAGCTACGTGAATCTTTCGGAACTGAGGGTCCCGTTGAAATCGCTGATCTGAGTTACGATTTCCCGACACGGTACCGGTTTGGCTGCAACTGAGCTTTAGGTACCGGGCTTTGGGACAGAGGGTTGGCGGATACGCAGAAGTTTTCGGGCTACCGAGAAGGAGTTACAAAATTAGCTAGCGTGTCGAAAGCGCTGACACTTGTAGCATCTGAGCGGATTCGGTATATATGACTTAACTTCAATGACTTCATACCCTGCCTTAATCCTTTGAAGGAGATCTACTCGATCAAAGGTAAGGAACAGGGTACCAGTAGGCGCAAATTCACGTCTTTCTTTCCGATGAACCCGATATACGGATGTCACGTCTTGTTCTTCCAGATTCTCTTGAATCTCCTTATTGGACATGCCGTCAAATGCACAGGTGTTTAATACTCCGCGCGAGGAGTTTAAGGTCTTGTGCATTTCGACTCGGATAGGATAGCTGGCTAACATATTTGCTTTCAAGATAATCGCTGCCTGGGATGCTGAAATTGCTTCAGCCAGGAGTGTGCGACTGTGACTTCTAATGCACCACTTGACTGGACCAGCAATTTTATCGAGATCCTTTTGAATTATAAAAGAGTTTTTACCTTCCTCTGTTGTATTATTTACTAAGTAGCGAGGACCACAACGCTCGACTACTTCTTTTCCATTATGCTTTGTTGCGTTTCTTTGTTTTGGATTTTTCCATAGCGAAAAAATCCTCTACCATTGCAAATATCTCCGATGGCATGCTCACATCCTGGGTGCTACCCCGGCTTATGCAAGAGTCCTGGCCTGGACCTTGTTCACCTTAGGGTCTCACCTCCCAATTTATAGACAGAGGGACCCGATCGCCTTCAGGAGTGTTACAGCTCATGCAATGGCCTCTCCCCAGGACACATTTATCAGTAGATACGAACACAGTCCTACATGATACTCAGGGGCTGGGAATTACGCGTTACCCAATCACCCTTTGCGACTACCTCCTCTGTACCTTAGGGTCTCACCTCCCAATTTATAGACAGAGGGACCCGATCGCCTTCAGGAGTGTTACAGCTCATGCAATGGCCTCTCCCCAGGACACATTTATCAGTAGATACGAACACAGTCCTACATGATACTCAGGGGCTGGGAATTACGCGTTACCCAATCACCCTTTGCGACTACCTCCTCTGTCCTGCGCAGCGGTATCCGTCAGACTGTGTTCACGGATGTAACTGGTAGTTGGTCAAACACACTTGTGGACCAAAGTTGATTGGACATATGGCATAAGCCCTCTTACCTCTTAGAGTAACCCAATCGAGAGTATGTCTCGGGAACCCGGGAGTGCCATTCCCGTGGCTAACGTAGTAGACTCCTGGGGGCTTCTTAGTTGTAGTGCAATATCTGGGTAAACCATTTATCCTTATAAAGGAATACGGACTATAAATAGACCTGCATCATGAAGAAAACATAAAGCAGTTGATCACCTCTTGTTACCAGCTATGCAGGTAGTGCCTCCTTCCTTAGAAACAATAGTTTATAATGGATTTATATTTCCCCCTATATTAGGTCTACAGCTACTACAATGTAATCCCTAAACCCTAATGCACTACCTTTATGATTTAATTATACGAGTTGTTATTGTGCAACCTAACATAATATTTGTTCCAGCTCTAGATTTGTTACAAATAATTTCTTATGGAATAACAAACGGCATGCGGTAAGTAGGCCAAAATGACACAGCCGGGCTAAATAATGCTGCTTTCATCCCTACTAGAGATGCTATGCTGGGAAATTTCATTCTAGCACGTTCCAGATGTTGGTACCCATGCGTGAACTATCCGTGATGGTTGGATTTGCCGCGTGTACCAAAAGTACTTGCATTACAGACAGACCACTGCTTCATTACGAATGTCGGCGGAGGTAGCCGAATGACTGAAAGCGAAAAATAAAATTACATTGAGTTTTATTTATGGACTCACTTTAACTCCGTGGTCCTTAAGCACCTTATTCTATATTGGGTGTGAAAGACCGGAAATTTTCTCACAGGTCTCTATCAGGCTTGAGGTTCTTTTACGTGCCGTAAATCTACGACAAGGGATCACCGGCTTTACTTCCCTTCCGAAAGAAGCCATGCTAAGGATATTTACGCCCGAAAATATCCATCGCCCTCCGTAGGGTTTGAACCCGCGATCTCAGGAACTTGAGGCTGGCATGGTAATCACTACACCACGGAGGACGATGGCTGAAAGCGAAGAATGGTATTGCACATACATGCAGATTTTACTGGAAATTTACACTATTAATGGTGTTGCTTATAAAATAAAAGGTTTTTAAAAAAAGGTCCAGATATAGTTCTTTTTTTTTTACGTACCAGTGAATGATGAGTATCATTAATGCGTAATTAAACGAACCAAGGGTTCAGAGAGCCACTCAATGGTTGTTAACGTAAGGGAGAAACCAGAATAAACAATCTGATGCGTTACATTCAGATAACTTTCCTGCCCTCTATCGTTTACTAATGAGTATGAAAACTATTCTTACGAAAACTTATTCTTCTATCTACTTCATTTTAACCGAGACAAACCTTTACGGAAGTAATCATATTCACATTTCGTTACACATATAGACAGCTATAGTCAACTGTTTAAAAACTATACACTCTGTGTTGCCTTTAAAATTCAATATTGCGTCCATGCAATCGATAGAAACAACTGAAAATCGACAGGTCTTTGGTATTTATCCCACTTTTCGTTTTTGAGATATGCTGTTCACACACAAACACACACGTACCTTTTTTAAAAGTGTGATGTTACATTTGTATGACTCTACCCTCTAGCGATTATTGATAGGTATACAAGCTATTCTTATGAAACTATTCCTATATACTTAATTTTAATCAAGATAAACCTTCCCGGAAATAGCTATAGATGGATATTTGCCATAGATACAAATGGAATAGCAATATTTACATATTTTATAACTGGCCTATATGCTGGCCTTAAAATACCATCTTCTTTGCATGACATCGCGAAAAATAACCGAAAATCGCCAGGAGTTTAAAAGAACGGCTAAGTATTGAACAGTGCGAGCCATTAATAACGGATATCTCGGAAATAATTTATGCCAAAAGAAAGAAGGAACAGTTGGTTGAAGTAAATCCTGTGTTTTAAAGATATATATAGTACGTTTTGGTTTTGTAAGGCTATTAACATTGCCTTTTTATTTATTTATTTAGCCGTTACAGAGGTAAGCGAGATTATAAAGGGGTTTGAGTAGTTTGAGAAAGAGCGCACTTGGCTCTTACTACACCGGAGCTAGCGATCAGTCTGTGAATAACAGCTGGCAGCTACGGTCGACACGGTCATACAGTACTGGCTCGTGCAGTTATAATATACTTGAACCCGAGCGCGCCGGCTACAAGGCTAGTTTTAAGCATTGGAAAATTGAAGAAATTCATTACTGCCATAATCACATATTACTCAACTGGTTGGAGCTGAAATAGAGTCCCGAGATGCATCGTAATTTATCAGAATTTAAGTATGGCAAATGGATGACAGAATAATGTGACGGAGCAGCGCAATAAGAAAGGAAAATCTGGATGTGGTACACCAAGTTATATAGGGCTTTGCTGCAAGTGAATAGTGACAGTGAAGGGACACCATTACGAGCAAATAGTGGAGACAGGCCAGTGAGTAATGCACAACATTAAGTGGCCTCCAGTTACCCAGTTTGACCACGGCGTAATGGGACTTATGGATCAATTGTGTTGGGAGAACTCTGTATAATGAGTTGGTATCTTGAAGGAGAAGATACCAAAATTCGACCTAGATGCATCATAGTGAATGGAAATTACTGCTCCAGTGCATCGAGAGAATTAGTTGCCAATTTCTGCATGAAGAGAACGACCATCCACATTCAGAGGCAGCCGAGTAGACATCCACGAGGCGTTATGCAGGCAATATGGTGACAGGAAGGGTGCTCTCCAGACGAGATTAAATGGGTAGACGCATTTGATAATTTGTAAAATTATATTTGAATAATGCGGACCAGCTTCAAGTCGAGCACTTTAGTAGTGAAAGCTTATAACTATATTTCAAATGGGCTTAAGATTTTCTGAGGTTTTAACATATAAAAGGGCGGATTAACGCTAATGTTAAAGTTTTAGCTGCAATGGGTCTTAAGTTGTGGGGGAAAATAGTTAAAGTATTACAGTATGATGGAGTATCCTCTCTGAAATTGTTAATTAGTGTATTTTAGTATGGTGGAGCTTTGGCAATAATATTGTTAACTATTTAATTGCCATAATGCACGTTAACGTCATATAACAGTGTTTAGATGTAATCAATTTCCCCTTAAGTTCGTTGAATGATTCGTGACTAAATCTTATCCTCAAGTATTGTGTGTAAGAGGATTATTCCATGGTGAGATTTAAATTGTGAGTTGGTTGAGAAATACCGAACGTAACGTTTTAGTTACTCGGTGATGAGCAGAGTTCTCGTAATTTAGATAAATAATTTTAAGATTAGCATTTGATATAAATTTATAAGCCATTCTTAATTAATGTGAAATGTTAAAATTTGCTAGTGGAAACTCGAGGAAAATTTAATATGTTACTGGGTTTGCGGCGTTGTATGGTATGGTTATATCAGTGATTAAACAACAAAGAATGGTATTTAATTATTTCATATGTACCTCCGTTCACTATCCAGGGATCTCAGGGTTAAATTATGTGGGCAGATGTTTATGATTGTTCCTGATAAGTAACAATTTATCAGTATGCAAACATGTTAGTTGCAAAATGCACATTTTACTTCAAGTTATGAGCCTTGATAAAGGCAGTTAAAGTGCAGCAAGCAATGTTAACATTTAGTTGATACACACGCAAGTTACACCAGAGAAGTGAAGCGTAGCACTCGCAGTGAGGGTCCCAGGTTGAGAACCCGGCGTTATTGAGGTCTATCGTTTAACGTTTACCAGTTATACAAGATAATACAAAACTGATTCCGAATGAAGAGGACTTCACAGGTTATTCCTCGAAAAATCAAAATATATATTTTTTATTAGTCATGTAAATAACTTTAATATATGGTACTTTGATCAAAACCGCTACGGCCATTTTTAGAAAATCAAACATTTCGAGAAATGTTCCATGTATGGCATAGTTGGAGATGGGGAGGTGCTTGAAAACCTTCATGTTGTGTCTTTGGAAGGCACTGAACCTAAATAGCAAGTTTGATATTTATCCGACTTTTCGTCTTTGGGTTATGCTGTTCATAGACACGTACACACAGAAACACTCTCTCTCACGGGCCTTTTTCTTTAAAAAAAGCTTCTTTTGGGTTCAACGTGCCTCAAAACACATTTCCGGTGAAATCTCTGTATCTAGCTTTTAGGTGGCATGCTACACCTTCTCTACCTACTATGTACGTGGTAGAGAAAGTAAAAACCATTTTTTTTATTCAAGGCACCTCAAACATGTATTTCCAGTGAAATCCCGTAATCGAATGTTTGAGTGGAATGCAATACCTTCTCTAACTACTATGTATGAGGCAGAGAAAGTTAAATAAAAAAATATATATATACATATAATGGTTCGTATTTATAAATGGAAGAGGAAACTGAATCCATAGTCAACTATTTAAAAGTGGATCACTATATGCTGGATTTAAAATTCTATACTCTTTCCCAGACATCGTCAGAAGAAAGTGAATCGCTACATCACTTTAAAAAATTATAAAGTATTGGTCAGTTCAAACTAATATTAATCAATATCTCGGAAATGGCTGATGCCAAAAGAAAAAATATATTTTAAATAAATTGTGTACTTTAATGAGAGAAAACTATAAAAATAAATGTGGCATGAAGAAAATAGGGCGGCCGGTGTAATGTGAGATTTTTACATCATAACGGAATGTCAGTGTGTTTTGAAGTATAAATTCGTGCATGTCGTTCTGGTGTGATGTGTATCGTTTGAGTGACGACTGCTAAATTCAGGTAAGCGTTGATTATTTGCATACTTTCTATTGGTGTTATTGGGCGTCCCGAAGTGTTTAATTCCCCTCGGGAGTGTTTCGGTAGAGCATGTCCAAATCAGCGCAAGACGATTTGCATTTTCCTACGATTATCGGAATGGAAACGGATGTTTCTGTTTCGATTATGGGAGATTCAATATGTGACTATGGTAGGAATTGTAATTTTTTACTTATAAAATCGGGGTTATGGAGCATCCGGATAAATCCTTGTAATTGGTGTGTTAGATGTTGCTCGAGCGAAATCATTTTACTCTCCCCTTCTGGCGACTATACTTATACCGGGTGTTTAAAAAATAAAGAGCATAATTTCAGGTATGCATTTAGCATGTGTAGACAGTAAAAAAAGTGCATTGCAACACGTGTCTGGAAATGCTTGCTTCAAAACAATGATATTCACCGGAACCTATTTCTTACCGCAGGATTTTTTTTACAGAAGATGTTTAAAGTGTCCACCTCCTGCTTGAATACAGGCCTCACATCGACGTCTCATGGCCGTGCGAACACGACTCCAAATTCGAGTATTGCGTATTTCCTCACAACGTGCCACAATTGGATTCTATGTAAGGCACCGAAGAACGAATACACCAACGTTTTAAGTGGCTCCACAGATAGAAATCGACAGGGTTCAAATCAGGTGAGCGTGGTGGCCAAGCATTTGGGCCATCTCTACCTATCCATTGATCAGGAAACTTTCGATCCCAGTATCGGCGAGCGGTACGACTGAAGTGTGCAGAAGCGCCATCATGCAATAAGTGAGCTTGTTGACGAATACTCAGTATAGTGTCTTCATACACATTAGGTATATTGTTTTCCAGGAAGTTTGTGTACGCCTGCGTCGTAAATCTGTTTACAAATACATGGGGTCCAACTAACTCAATTTAATTTTTTAATTTCTCTGTAACAAATGAAAATGAGCTATACAGACCGAGTGAATAAGATAGATAACTTTATTTAACGCTTTCAGATCTGTGATGCATGCACAATGAACGGATAAAAGATCATCTGGATGAGAAATACTTCAGAATGCATGAAAGTTCTTGGCTTATCAGTAAGCATCACTACTGAAATGTTACATAAATGTGCTAGGTCTATATTTAGCACTTATTTTCTGTATAACAATTTGAAAATTGTGTTATAGGACTCTGGTTATCCAGCACAGCCATGGCTGCTAACTCCTGTGCTGCAAGCTCAGCTTTGGTCACCCGAGGAACAGTATAACAGCAGCTGGTGCAGGGTGAGAAACTATATGGAACATTGCATAGGTGTGAGCATTGCTCAAAGGCAGATTCAAATCCCAGAGTTTTCTACTATGCTCTACCAATGGCAGGTTCTGTCATTAATGCCTGTGCCACCCTGCACAATTTCCTTGTCAACAGTAATATTCTATGGGATGACCCAGTATATGAAAATGATGAAATTAGAAATGCAGGTACACATGTTGTAATAAAATATTTATGTATCAAGCAAGGAAGACCGTTTTAATTGTTCTACATTCCTTAAATACTCTAAATCAGCAGTATATTGCAATATTAAAACTATAATTACAATTACATACAACAATTTATTTTTCTAGTTGCTGATGAACAACATGTGATAATGCAGGGAAGGCAAGTGAGAGCAAGTGTCATCAGGCAGTATTTTAACTATGAACTTTTATTAAAACAACTGCATTCATATTTCTTTATTCAACAGTCAAATTTTAGAATTTTATGTTACATCATAAATTTTTGTTTTATTAGGTTTACTTTGATTGTGTTACATGTATTGTTTTCATGGCATTTTTCAACTTAGTGTTATGTTGTATCTGTCTTGCACCTAGCTGTAGGTGAGGCAGGATCAGGATTGCTGAGTGGGGGGTGGGGGGTAGTGGGTGAGGTTTCCCAAGTACTCCAGTATAATCACGTAAACAAAATAATGTTCAAGGGAGGTGAATAAATTGATACACTGTCTGACATAGACCCCGTTGGCAAATGTTGGTCAAAAGATCTCTTTGGCATCTGGTTTATATACAATGGCTACCATGTTCTAGAAGTTTCTCTGAGTAAGTACACATAAAATTCAATATCCAGCAGTAACCACAAGAAATGCTTACTTAATGTGTTACATTAGATTTCTGAATGTTCCACCCTACCATGTTATCTCTCAAGAGGTTAAAAGTGAACTTCTAGAAAGTCACATACACCATTGGCAAAGGTCAACTTGGCTTTTCCTCTGCCCGAATGTTCACAAGTTGAACTGGATACATTACACCTCAAAAGTATTACCATATTATAATTATAAACTCCCCATGACTCTACTACAACAATACCTAAAACATATTAAAATTATAAACTCCTCATAACTCTATCACAACAGTTAAGTGGAAAATCATACTGACCAAATTATCACTTTTATCAGAAAGCTACTTTTTTTCTACATAAGGGACTATGTGTCAGCATCAGGCTTTGGTCATATATATAGATAGAGCTAAGAAACCAACATGTCGATCAGCTAACAAAGGTATAAGTAGTGAACACAAAAGATCTTAGCACATGTTAGATTTGTAATAAATGATACTAAATTAATTTACATAGTGCTGTTGCATATAAATAAGTGGAGCTGTTTGATGATAGAGACTTAGTTAATACAAATGTGCCATAGAGGACAATTCTCAGACTCTGGTTTGGAAACTGGAGAAAACATATATAGAATAAAATTCTGGCACTAGGCTCAGCCAATTCTGCAGTAAGAAATACTAACTGTTCTGAGTGCAGAATACTATTACCTGTTTTATTTCAGGCTGGGATAGTATCCATATGGAGATGTATAACAAAAAAACGGTGATGTCATTTACTTTGCTTAGTGGACTTCATTCCTGAATACTCCTTTACAAATCTTAATAATTTTTCTTATTATTCTATCACAAGAATGAGTAGAATGTTACTAATAAGAATTTCAGAATGAAGCTATCATATCACTATCAAGTATATTGTTGATTTGCATTCATTAGTAAAACTACTTATTTAAGCTGTTAAATGATATATCTAAAGCTTCTTAAATTCTTCTGCAATTAAAAATGTGATAAATACAAATTAAATCAGGATACCTTTTCTGAACTACTGTTGAATACAAGTGGGAACATTAAATGAATGTAAATAAATAAGATTATTGGTTTATATGGTTTAGAATTTAAAGTCCCCCCAGGGGCTCACCTTATGTGAGTACGGGTTAGGCGCACCCGGGGTACCCGAGCCATTCATAGCCATTTTCATCCATTCATCCCCGTCCGGTCGAGTGCGTTCGTTCTCGTGACCGGGGACACAAGGTAGGCTCTCGTGCGTTCTTAGCATTACATTCATACCGCGCCTCGCCATCGTTTCTTTGTTTCTTCTCTTCTCCTTACACACATTTCGCCCCACGACCGTTCATTTACACATCTGTTCCTTCTCGCCGGCCTACCTTGCGTGCGAAACGCCCACACAGTTTTAGTTTCTTTTAACCTTTTATGTTAATCCTCCGTGGACACAGCCTGACGGATACCCGCGCACTGGGTGCGCAGCTGGGTGAGTGGGTAATGGCGTCATCCCCACCACCCGGGGTCGTCATGTAGGGTGTGTTCGTATCCGCTGTTCAACTGCAGTCCCGCGGGGGGGCCATTGCATGAGCTGCTGGCTTCCGACGGCGATTGGGTCCCTCTGTCTATGTTCTGGGAGGTGTGACCCTGGGGTGAGTCTGGTATAGATAGGCCACTCACCCAAGCCGGGGTAACGCCCGGGAAGTCAGAGCCCGAGGTCGGAGACGGTTGCAATGGTGGAGGATTTCTTTCGCTATGGAGCACCCTTTCTCCATTATTAATAATAAGCGCCGTAAAGTACTTGTAACAGAAGTAGCACCGCCGACAACTGGTAGTTACTTAGTGGTTTCACGAACTGAGGAAGGTCAAACGTTTGAGAAGGTGAACCCTTTCATTATCCAGAAGGGCATTGACGCTATTTCAGGTGCGGTTCAGTCCTGCACTCGTCTGCGGATTGGTTCCTTGTTGGTTCAAACCAAATCCGAACAGCAGAGTAAGACCTTGTTGCGCGCTACGCTTCTCCACGGTTATCCTATCCGTGTTGAGAAGCACCGCACCTTGAATTCTTGCCGAGGCGTTGTCACCACGCATAGCCTCGATGGAATATCGGACGAGGACCTGGTGGAATATCTTGCAGACCAGAAGGTGACAGCGGTCCATCGAGTGCAGGCCAAACGCGACGGCGTATTGGTACCCACTCGTACCCTGTTTCTAACATTTGATGGCGTCGATCTGCCCACGAGCATTTCCGCAGGGTACGAACGGATTTCTGTGAGGCCTTATATTCCTAGACCTCTGCGTTGTTTTAAATGCCAACGTTTTGGGCATACGCAAGTCTCATGTAAGAGTGCCGTTAACATCTGTGCAACATGTAGCCAGCCCTCACACGAAGGTACCTGTTCAACAGCCCCCGTCTGCGTTAATTGTAAAGGGTCTCATTCTGCTTCGTTTGCCGACTGTCCGCGGTACTTGGACGAGAAGGCGATCCAGGAGATCCGGGTAAAGGAAAAACTCTCCTTCGCTGAAGCCCGGAGGCGTTACCATGCGCGCCAACCTTCACTCCTGCGATCTGGCACATTTAGTTCTGTTGTTGCCTCGCCAGTACCACGAGTAGATGCCGAAACTCAGACCTGGAGCATGACTGGATTAGCCACTACCATCCGGCCGTCCATTAAAGCTACAGTTACCAAGCCGTATAAACCTGGTCCGAAGTCAATGAAGTCGCAAGCCGCTGAAAAGAAACCCAAGCAGAAACTTCGTAGGGAAGATTTTTTGAAAGTCCCTCCGCGTGCGCGCGGTAACAAAAGTTCACCTTCTCCTCCTCGGAGGTCGCTGTCCCAGGAAGCTCCTGGGACAAGCCGCGCTCAGCGGCACCCCTCACCCATCGCCACCCAGAACCGATTCACGGCGCTTGAATCGGTTTCTGGCGCTGAGCGCGTGGGCCCTCCCTCCGAGGAAGCTATGGAGTCTGACCAACTCCATACAAAAAGCCCGAGCCCAAAGGTTAAACAAAAGGTAATTTTAAGCCGCCCATCTAAATAGACAGTTTATCCCCTTTTTCTTAATGGCTATCCTGACCTGGAATGTACGTGGTGTACGATCGCATAGGGCGGAACTGCAACTTTTATTGCGTTCCCATTCGCCTATGGTCGTATTTGCAGGAGACTAAGCTTCGCCCTCACGATCCTTTTGATCTCCGAGGATATACTCCGGTTCGCTACGACCTTGAACCGGAGGGTACTCCTGCTCATGGAGGTGTCATGTTGTTAGTGCGTAACGACGTTCATTTTAAACCTGTCACACTTACATCCGACTTGCAAGCTGTTGCCGTTCGCCTTCACTTACCCGGCTTTTTGTTTTCTGTTTGCTCTGTGTATTCACCTCCATCGTCTCCCCTCGCTCCCGCGGACATTCGAGCTCTCCTGTCCGCTCTCCCAACACCATTTCTTCTGTTGGGAGATTTTAATACCCATCACCCACTGTGGGGTTCGCCAAGGGCTTGTGCGAGGGGAACTCTTCTTTCCGACATCCTTTACCAGTTCAATCTTTTTATCCTCAATACAGGTGCACCTACTTTTATTTCTGATTCTTCTGGTACATTCTCTCACCTGGACCTTGCCATTTGCTCCCTCCAGCTTGCTAGTCGTCTTCAATGGAACATCGTCGCTGACACCTACTCCAGCGACCATTACCCCTGCATCGTCTCTCTTCTGTCGCACCACGTACAGCATTCCAGAGTACCTACCTGGATATTCCCAAAAGCCGACTGGAACTTGTATTCCAGCCTCGTGCATTTTTACGATCAGCCCTTCGCCGACATTAACCAACTAGTGCAGCACCTTACGTCTACGATTTTCTCTGCCGCCGAACGTGCAATTCCCCGTTCATCCTCTCAACCTCGGCGGCCACCTGTTCCGTGGTGGAACGAGGATTGTCGGGACGCCGTTCGTGCCCGTAGGACTGCACTTAGGGTGTTTCGGCGACACCCTACACTTGATAATTTGGTGACTTTTAAACAATCGCGCACCAGGGCTCGTCGCATTATTCAGGATAGCAAGAAGGCGTCGTGGACTCGTTTTGTCGAGTCTTTTAATCGCTTTACGCCTTCATCTGTAGTTTGGAATAAACTTCGTCGCTTCTCAGGTAAAGTGTCGCATTGTACTGTTTCTGGCCTTCAGGTTCCCAATGCCATCATAGTAGATCCGGCTGCCATCGCTAACACCCTAGGTTCTGCCTTTGAGGCGGTTTCCAATTCAGACCATTATTCCGCCGGCTTTCGCTCTTTTAAATACCGGCTGGATTCTGCATCATATACTTTTCGGTCTGCTAATAATGAATGTTATAACGAACTATTCACAATGAGGGAGCTGGAGCACGCTCTTCATTGCTCTAGGCACTCCGCTCCTGGGCCGGACAGCATTCATGTCCTGATGTTAAAGCACCTTTCAGCCGACAGTAAACTGTTTCTCTTACAGGTGTATAACCGTATTTGGCAAGACGGCATTTTTCCTTCCGTTTGGCGCGAAGCCACCATTGTGCCTATTCTTAAGCCTGGGAAGGATCGCAAACTACCTTCCAGCTACCGCCCTATCTCCCTCACCAGTTGCATTTGCAAGGTGATGGAGCGCATGATCAACGGGCGGGTGACATGGTGGCTTGAGTCTCAGAAACTTTTAGCGAACGCTCAGTGCGGATTTCGTCGCTATCGCTCTACCGTCGACCATCTGGTGTCCCTGTCGACGCATGTTATGAATGGATTTCTGAGAAAGTGTCAAACTGTGGCTGTGTTTTTTGACCTGGAGAAAGCTTATGACACTTGTTGGAGGGGCGGCATTTTACGTACACTTCACGCATGGAATATCCGCGGTCGTCTTCCCATATTTCTTCGGGAGTTCATGACGGACCGCGTCTTTCGTGTACGTGTGGGCTCGGTTTTATCTCGTCGTTTTATTCAAGAGAACGGAGTACCGCAGGGCTCTGTACTCAGTGTCACACTTTTTGCGATTGCTATCAACCCCATTGTTGATTGTATCCCACCTGGCATTTCATCGTCCCTTTTTGTTGATGATTTTGCCATTTATTGTAGTTCACGGCGGACCTGTCTACTCGAACGCCGTCTTCAGAGCTGTATCGACCGTCTCTACGCCTGGAGTGACGCCAACGGCTTTAATTTCTCCGCCGAGAAATCCGTCTGCATCAACTTCTGGCGCCGGAAGTATTTCCCTCCGCCCACTCTCCATCTTGGGCCAGGGATACTTCCGTTTGCAGACGAGGCGAAATTTTTGGGGTTGATTTTTGATAGAAAGTTGTGTTGGACCACGCACGTTTCCTTTTTAAAAGCAAAGTGTGACCGTTCTCTTAATCTTCTACGTGTTTTAAGTGGCACATCCTGGGGAGCTGATCGGACCGTCCTTCTTCGCCTTTATCGCTCTTTGGTCCGATCCAAACTTGATTACGGGTGTATTGTTTATTCGTCGGCACGTCCATCTGTGTTACGTCGATTGAATGCCATTCACCATCGTGGCATAAGAGTCGCTACAGGGGCCTTTCCAACCAGCCCTGTTCTTAGCCTGTATGCTGAAGCTGCAGAGCCTCCGCTGTCCTTCAGGCGTGAGATGCTCTTGTGCAGCTATGCCTGTCGACTCTCAAGCTTGCCTGACCACCCGTCCTTCGAGTTGTTTTTCGAGGAGTCACTTGATCGTCTCTATTTTATTAGCTCCTCTGCTTTTCTCCCCCCAGGGGTTCGCTTTCGACAGCTCCTTCGGCATTTAGACGTTCCTCCAGCGCCGGCCCTTCCACGGGGGGAAACGCGTTTTCCTCCATGGTCGCGCGCTGAGGCCCACATCCACCTTGGGCTGACGTCGATGCCGAAAAATGCGACCCCTGCTTCTGTTCTTAGATCCGCCTTTTTAGAACTACAGGCGCAGTTCGGGGACTGTCATTTTATATATACCGATGGGTCTAAGACTGATGTTGGAGTAGGATGTGCCTTTGTTTTTGATGTACAGAGTTTTACTTTTCGTTTACCTCGACAATGTTCAATTTTTACCGCCGAACTTTTTAGCATTTATCAATCCGTTTTATACATTCAGCGGCACGACTTACGGCACTGTTTTATTTGTACGGACTCTCTGAGTGCCCTTCAGAGTATTACTGCGCTGTACAATTACCACCCACTCGTACAGCGCATACATGACCTGCTCCACTCGCTTGGTGTCTCTGGCATCAGCGTGTCCTTTATGTGGATTCCAGGTCATCTCAGGTAATGAGTCTGCCGACGCCGCTGCGAAATCGGCGATTTTATTACCCAGATTTTTTACCTCTGTTGTTCCCTCGTCAGATTCGTGTGTTATTTTACGTCGCCGCATCCTCTCGCGCTGGCGCGATGAGTGGACGGCCCTCCGGGGGAACAAGTTGCGGGAGGTTAAGCCTCTCCCGTTAATCTGGGGTACCTCTTCTCGTTCTTCACGTCGGGAAGAGGCACTTTTAGCCCGTTTACGAATTGGACATTGTCGTTTTAGTCATAGTTACCTGCTCAGTGGTGATCCCGCTCCGCTGTGTCAGCAGTGTGACGTGCCCTTAACGGTGCGTCACATTTTAACTGAGTGTCAAGTTTTAGCTCCACTGCGCGTTCGCCTGGGCCTGCCTGTTGGCATAGCCAACGTTTTGGCAGACGACGCGCATGCTGTAGAATGTCTTTTACGCTTTATAAGTGACATTGGTTTTAATCGTCGCATTTGATGCGCTGAGCGTCTTTTAGCTTTGTTATTTTATTCTGTATGTTTTAATAGGGACTTACTCCCCAATGGACATATGGCGCTCATGTCCCTCGCATTCTACAGTTCTTGACACGTTTTAATCTTTTATTGCCTATGCTTTTAGTGTGTTGGTTTTTCAGATATTGGTATTGTTATTACTGTTATTGTTATTATTGTTTTTGTTGTTATTGTTATTATTGCTGATATCGTTATTATTGCTATTGTTATATTGTTATTTTTAGCTGTTTGACATCGCGGGTTTGTGTCCCGTGTTTAATTATGCGGTTCTTTTACCTGTCCTTTATATTTTGACTATATTTTATACACTGTAAGGGCGCTGATGACCTTAGCATTTTAGCGCCCTTAAACCGCATATCATCATCATCATCATCATCATCATCATCATCATCATCATCACAGAATTTAAAGAGATTTGAGGATTAATTTTATGTTACCTCTTTGTTGACATATCACAGGAACAGTCTTGCTTTTGGGAGTGAAACCTACATCTAATTAAAGTTCACAATGTCTTCTCAACTTCCTTGAAGTTACAACTGTGTAGTACACAGAAACAAAGTTTTCAAAACATGTTTGCAGATGTTGAAGAATATTTCAATAGCAAATAGCATAAGCCCAAATTAACAACCAACCATTTTATGGGTGAACACTAACAGTTTATTCATCACTCAATGTATTTAAATCATGTACTACTAAAAACAGGTAATAGTTTTATTTTTACCTATCCTCTACCTACAAGGTTTTCAGGTCAGGTTGCGGTTTTAGTCATGAAAGGCACAATATTTAATATTCTATATTATTAAGGTATCAGAAGAAACTTTCAAACGTATAAAACTTGTTTGTCAATGCAAAACTTCAGCTTTATTTTAATATTTTCCTCACATTTCCATTACTGCTTATGGGTGGCATTACACTTTCATACCTTTGTCATGTGACTTTGATGTCTTAGCATGAGAGAGGTTGTGCTATTTATGCTCCAACTGTATATCTGCTTGAAGGTGCTAGTAACTTATCTAACCAGCTACATCCTAAATTCATATTAAATTAGTTTTATAAAATAAAAACAATAGAGCCAGTATTATATATGTCACAGAAATAATTACGTTTGCACTTTATTTCAAAACATTTGAGGTTTGTAAATAGCCTCTTAAGATTTTCTGCTATACAATTAATGTAAATATTACATTTAATTCATGTAATAGGATAACCGAGTTAACATTTTTGAAAATATATTATAAAAGCATTAAGTTGTTTACATTTAGAATTTCTTCACATAATGTTTTTACCATTGGACAATTGTAAAGAATACTCAAATGATATATTTGCTAAATGAAGATTATTTTTGTCATGTGACATAACTGTACACTTCTTTATTTAAAGCAAACAATTAACGGCCCTTATAATAATAATAATAATAATAATAATAATAATAATAATAATAATGTATATCAACAGAGTCCTTATAATAACTATAAGGCCAACAGGACATAAATAAATAAATAAATAGAAAAATTTAATATTTTTTTTAATTAGATCATAAATTCTTTGTATTCTCTTTAACATGTTGATTTTATATATATTTTACCTCTTTATATGCCCCCCCTTTTTTTCTGGATGGCTGTAGTTGCAAGGTTAAAAGGTGGGCATAGCCCTTGCTTCTGTAAGACTTTGAGGGTTATGATACACTGAAATTGGGTATAATGGATGCAGTAGTAAGTTTTAATGAGGCTGATCTAACCAAAATTCAGGTATTAGAAAAATAAGGAATGTCTGCTGGGACACTAAATACATCCAAAACATATTGATGGCTATGAGTAAGAATAAGTGAAAAAGAGCTTAGGGACTTCCTAAGTGGCTCAGATAAAAATCCAAGAGCCATGATGATCCAGATGGAGCAGGAATGGACTGACTGGGAAGAGAAATACTAATTGTAGCACAGAAGTTCTAAACCAGCTAAGTACCATTATCATGAAATTTGAGTTTTGTATGTCAAAACAATCTTACACCAAGGTCAATGTATCCAAGACTGGCTAAGCACCAGGTCTCCAATAAGTAGTTTATATCTCTGTCCAGAGATTGCTCTGAAGATATGTGCAAGACTCATGAAGTTCTAAATCAGCCACATGCATTCATGAGCATGCATTTTGTAGTAACCCATAGTGGAGTTTGAACCATGGTCTGGAGATTGCATTAGACTGCATGAAGTGTTGAAAGATGTGGTAATGTAGGAAGCACTGGCTTGTGGGACACTAGGTCGCTTACTTGGCTTTCTGAAGGATATACATTGGTCATGTATGTGGATGAAACTCTTGAGATTCTTCCTCTCCATGCTACAATGTCGAGACTACGCTCGTCACAGTTTGGATGCCCCAATCCAACTAGTTAACCTTTAATTCAGTGTCACAGCAAGTCCGGCCAGAGGTTTCCAGTAAGAGAAGTGTGGTTATATCCAAGTTCTTTCATGTACGCCCCCTCTACAAAGGGACTCCAACGCTATGTTAGAGTATTCAGGAATATACACATTAGCCTTTTATACAACCCCTGGGTATTTATTTGATGCCTCTCCCTTCCCGACACCCTATCATGGACCCTCGCACCCCGGTACTGACCTGCTCTACTATCTAAGTCTATCCTCCCCATTGTAAGCAGCCCTCAGGGCTAACTGCTCCCAAGGGTGCTAGAATATATTGCTCAGATCAACAAAGAAGTGTTTGTGTCTTGAGGTGTGATAATAATGGCAGATAATACTGCAAACGTAGCAGGTAGTTCAAACAAAAAGAGTAGCGTCGGGTATAAATCTAAACTACGTAATTTCGACAAGAATTCAGTGCAAATTAATGGTAATGATAGTGTGAATTACTCCAGTGATAAGCAAAATCACCCAGCTCGACACACAAATGAAGGCGACAATGGGAAAATATTTTCATACTTGGAAATATGCAAAATAAGATTGAAGCAAAACCATGTGACCAACATCGCATCAGGTATCGGAGAGAAAGAAAAATAGCCTCATTACTGCTGATAATTGATCTGCTAACCAAGGATCTGAAACTTGCAAGAGAAGAAATAATACAACTTAAAGAAAAAAATAATAAATTAGAGCATATGTGGGAAACAGCAACAAGAGAAAAGCAAGTCATGGGGAATAGCATCAGACATGAAAGAAAAACGAAATCTATGGAAAATCTCATGCAGGCAAACAATAAAAAACAAAGAAGATAAACAAAGCAGCTACATAGAAATGGCAAACCGTTTTGAGTGCATCAGTAACCTAGATAAAGTGGAAGAAGCATTGAAACAATACTGAAAAAACGGGGAATTCCACGTGGCTCCAGCAAGAAAGAAGATAAAAGTGCGGAGGATACGGATATTCAGTGATAACCATGGCAGAGGCCTTAGTGCAAGGATAACAGAAACTCAACAAGAAACACAAGTGGATGGGATAGTGAAATCTGGGGCACCTTTGGAAGAAATCTTCAAAGAAGTGGAAAGTGCATGTGAACATCTCAATCACAAGGACGATGTGGTATTAATGGGGGGAACAAATGGGTCAACAGTGGTAAATAACCTAAAAAAAAGGAATCTTTAAACTGTACAACACGAATGTGATAGTAGTGAACATTCCTAAGAGGCATGATTTAGACAGGTAAACCAAAAAATAACGAAGTGTAATGTGAGCATAAACAACATGTGCAGTATGTTTAAGAAAGTAAGGATAGTAAATGTGCATGCAACAGATAGATCTTATCATACACATGGGCTACATCTAAATGGGATGGGAAAAAACTGGCTGGCGAGTAAAATATCGGGAGTCATAAACGAACAAAGATCTGCTAAGAGTAATGTTATTCCTCTGCAAGATCATGCTTAAAAAAGTGTTAATTCAGGGAAACTGAATACAATGACTGAGCCAACAAAGACTCAGTCATGTAAGCCTAAAAATGCATGTTTAAGTGTTATACATCAAAATGTACAGTATATAGTGAATCAAATAGATGAGCTCTCCGTATTGTTGCATATTAATAAACAACAGATCATTTCAATAACTGAGCATTGTCTCAAAGATAATGAAAATAATATATGCAATATAGAGAACTACAAAAAAGCAATTTGTTACTGTAGATAAAAGCATAAGGGAGGGGGATTGGCAATATTAGTTCTAGACACAATAACTAATATCAAACCTCTAAATTGGATAAAAGAAAAAAGCATTGAAAAAGTTTGTGAAAAAGTGGCAATTGAAATCCAAAGGGAAAACAGATAGATCATAATCATGTCATGCTACCGATCACCAAATAGTTCAACAAAACATTTCTTCCAAAATTTAATATGGATATTAAATCAATTTAATAATGAAAATGTTGTGATATTAGGCGATTTGAATATAAATAAGGATGACAATAATGATTATAAAGAGCTAGTCGATCTTGCAAATATGTACAAACCTCAAATAGCAATAAATGAAGCAACAAGGGTAACCGATACTTCGGCAACAATAGATCAAATACTAACAAACCTTCCGCTCGATCAATATCATACGAATGTAATAAAAAATAACATATCAGACCACTATGCAGTGCAAATACAAATCATGCTTAGAATCTGGGAAACGTTAAATTTAAGGAAGATAGTGAGGGAAATTAATAAACCTAACTTAAAGGCTTTTTGTGCTATGTTACAAACAGATCAATGGGTAGAAATATATAATGGGAAGATTTTTAAACTATCTTTAACTATTATCTTGATATTGCATGCCCATTAAAAATAAAAAATCATAAAGGTAATCAATGGATTAATAATAGCAAATATAATTATAGCAAAAACAAAACTAAAAGATTACTTTGGTATAGAAT
Source organism: Deroplatys truncata (assembly GCA_030765065.1). Lineage (NCBI taxonomy): Eukaryota > Metazoa > Arthropoda > Insecta > Mantodea > Mantidae > Deroplatys > Deroplatys truncata. Next base: position 64,022,813 of record CM060988.1, on the reverse strand, counting down.
TACAAAATTAGATAAAGATAAAGAAACATTTATAAATCATAAAATTATCCAAATCAGTGTACTTGAATCATTTAATTGAAAAATCGGACAATATTGCAAAATCCACCTAGAATCTTAGAAATAATTACAGATAAGTAATTTAACACTGGTTTTATAGAAAACATTAATACACTTCTATGTAAAAACGATACCACTGTAAGTGATCCTAACTCAATTAAACATAGCTCCCGTAATTCGATGTTTGTATCAGAAATTACAGAAGAGGAGCTATTAAAGGTAATCTCACGTGTCATAGATTTACGGCACCTAAAAGAACCTCAAGCCTGATAAAGAGGCCTCTGAGCAAAGTTACCAATCTTTCATGCCCAATATAGAATGGGACGCTAAGGACCACAGTAGCATCCATAAAAAACCCTTAAAGGTAATCAATAAAATGAAAAGTAAGAATTCAACAGGTAAAGATGGAATCTCAACTTCTCTTTTAAAACAATGTGCGTCTAGCATATTAAAATATTAATTAATTTAATTAATTCAAGTATAAATTCAAGAATTTATCCAACATGCTTCAAAAGTGTCATAGTAAAATCACTGTATAAAAATGGCAGTAAAGGAGTAATAGAGAACTACCACCCCATAACACTGATATCACTCTCAAAAGTAATGGAAAAAATCATTGCCAAACAAATCATATCATTTCTAGAGCAAAATAAGATTTTAAATAACTTTCAACACAGTTTTAGGAGCGTAAATCTACTAAAGATGCAATAATAGAAATAGTGGAATATCCATTGATAGCTTAGAAATTAGAGAACAAAATAATTGCATATTTTTGGACCTAAGTAAAGCTTTCGATTGCGTAGATCATGAAATATTAATAAACTACAACAGTATGGAATAAGAGTAGAGTAGTGTGGGGCAAAAGTACGCGGAGGGTAAGAGTACGCACAAAGGATATTTATATGAAGACGGCTGTGCAATTGGCAGCACTATATGCTGTTGGAAGAATTACAGGGCTGATGGCCTCTCTACATAGTTTCGTTGTTCTGGTGTGTTTCGTCTTTAAACTATGAGGTAAGATTGAAAATCATTCATCTTGATGTTATTTTTCATGGTTTTGGAAACGTGATTGAGCTATTAGAAATGTGAGGCAGGTATTTTAGCATTATGTCATTTCTCAGACAAATTTCTGTAATAATGTGTGGTGGCTTGGCCATTGTGTGAAACTGGCCACAGATGGCAGTCAGTCTGGGAAATGTTAAAGACGAAAACGGGGCAAGAGTACGAACTGTGGAGTGGGACAAAAGTATGCACGAGTACTTTTGCCCTGCTGTTTCATTTGTACAATAAATTTAATTTAAATGCTGTACATGTATTTATAATGTTGCTAATGAATATTTCTTTGATAATTCTTATCTTAATTTGTATTTCAGGGTATATAAAAGAAAAACTGACCGAAAACCACGCGACAAAGATATGCTTGTCATTGCAAAGCAGAAGCTAGGGGAAGGCTTTTCGAAAAGAAATGTTGCACAGCATCTTGGTATATCCAATGGAGCACTAAGAAAACGACTTAAACTGGTATATGGTCTTTTACTTTATTGTATATAATCTATACTATACACAAATATTTTAAAATGTTCTAATACAGTAGATAAAATATTAAAATGCAAAGCAAAGCAATTATAGTTCATTTTCCAAATTAAAAATGCAATTACAATATGTATCTTATACCTCTGTGTATTTCTATTCTTGCAGGGTTTCGGTGTGTCAAAGTTTGGACGTTTTGCTGCAGCGTTTACTGAACAGCAAGAGAAGGAATTGGCAGAGCATAGCAGACTCCTTGACTCTCACTTTTATGGTTTAACATGAAGCATTTGCGTAGAACTGGCATTTCAGTTTGCTGACATTAACAAGGTAATCTATCCATTTAACAAGGACAGCAAATTAGCTGGTAGAGACTGGACACTAAAATTTATGAAGCTGCACAAACTATCACTCCATGTTTCCACTAAAACAAGTCTTGCTCGAGTTATGGGCTTTAATAAAGCTCAAGTTTCCTTGTTTTTTGATAATCTTGAAAAATGATGGATCCATACAAGTTCTGACTATCAAGAATGTATAATATGGATGAATCAGGAGTAAACACTGTCCCTAATAAGGTTCCTAAGGTTGTATCACCTACTGGTAAGAAAGCAGTTGGAACAATTGTTTCTGCAGAAAGAGGAAATTTAACAACTGTTGTTTGGCAGTCAGCGCCAGTGGAAATTATGTTCCCCAGCCATATTTGCAAGCAAGAGAGCTAAACAAGTACTCATGCACGGAACTCCACCAGGTTCAATCATGATGTGCTCAGACAGTGGATACATCAACAGTGAGCTATTTTCTGAGTGGGTGAAGCATTTTCAGAAGCATGGAGAATCCAATACTTCTGGTGCTAGGTAACAACACATCCCATATAAACTTGGAAGCAATTGTCTACTGCAGACACAATGGTATTCATGTAACCACGGCCTGCACTCCATTAGAACACTCGCCATTCTGGCGGGAGCAGCGTAGTTGTCGGCTGGGCTGCCCGATAGAGGAAAGCACATGGATATCACCGAGCTAGGTATTAAGAGAATACCAACATGCAGCATGCGGAAAAATAACAGAGATGTGGTATTGTAACAATACCACTATGAAGCAAAGGGTTAAATTGTGTGATTTAAAATGTGGCAAGCGAATAAAGCTCTTCTCACAAGTTTCACATTAATGGGGCCTTTTACTGTGATGTATCAAATTATGCCTTTTGTAACTGCTGAACAGAGCAAAGCACTTTACACAAATTTCATACCTGTGAGGCTTTTTACTCTCATGTATCAAAACATGTAATTTCAAATTTGCCAACAGATCAAAGCTCTTCTCAAAAATTTCACATTTGAGACGTTTTACCTTCATGTATCAAATTATGCGATTTCAAAGATGACAAATGAGTAAAGAATTTCTCACAGATTTCACACTGGTGTGGCTTTTTACCCTCATGTATCAAATTATGCACTTTCAAGGCAGACAATTGAGTAAAGCTCTTCTCACAGATTTCGCACTTGTGGGGCTTTTTACCCTCATGTATCAAAGTATGCAATTTCAATGACGACGATTGAGTAAACCTTTTCTGACAAATTTCACACTTGTGCGGCTTTTTACCCTGATGTATCAAATTATGTCTTTGCAAACTGCCCAAGAGAGCAAAGCTCTTCTCACAAATTTCACACCTGTGAGGGGTTTTACCTTCATGTATTAAAGTGTGTAATTTCAAAGACGACAAATGAGTAAAGCTCTTCTCACACATCTCACACTTGTGAGGCATCTTACCCTCATGCATCAAATTATGTGATTTCAAATTTGACAGCTCAGTAAAGCTCTTTTCACAAATTTCACATTTGTGAGGCCTTTTACCCTCGTGTATCAAATTGTGCGATTTCAAAGATGACAAATGAGTAAAGCATTTCCCACAGATTTCACATTTGTGTGGCTTTTTGCCCTCATGTATCAAATTATGCACTTTCAAAGCAGACAATTGAGTAAAGCTCTTCTCACAGATTCTACACTTGTGGGGCTTTTTACCCTCATGTATCAAAGTGTGCAATTTCAAAGATGACAACTGAGTAAAGCTTTTCTGACAAATTTCACACTTGTGCGGCTTTTTACCTTCATGTATCAAATTATGTCTTCGCAAACTGCCCAAGAGCGCAAAGCTCTTCTCACAAATTTCACACTTGTGAGGCGTTTCACCCTGATGTATCAAAGTGTGCAATTTCAAAGACGACAGATGAGTAAAGCTCTTCTCACAGATCTCACACTTGTGAGGCTTCTTACCCTCATGTATCAAATTATGCGACTTCAAATTTGACAACTCAGTAAAGCTCTTTTCACAAATTTCACACTTGTGAGGCTTTTTACCCTCATGTACTAAATTGTGTCGTTTCAAATGTGACAACCGAGTAAAGCTCTTTTCACAAATTTCACACTTGTGAGGCTTTTTACCCTGATGTATCAAATTATGTCTATTCAAATTGCCCAATAGAGCAAAGCTCTTATCACAAATCTCACACTTATGAGGCTTTTTACCTTGGTGTATCAAATTATGCAATTTCAAATTGCCCAACAGAGAAAAGCTTTTCTCACAAATTTCACACTTGTGAGGCTTTTTACCCTCGTGTATCAAATTATGTAATTTCAAAGCTGATAACTGAGAAAAACTCTTATCACAAGTGCTACACTTGTGTGACCTTTCACGCTTATGAATAAATAAAGTCCTGCTGTAAATTCCCCCATCACTACACTTAGCAGTTTGTTCTGAGTAAACATGTTTTATTACAGGCTGTGTTTTTGTGACATCACTTTCTTGACTTTCACACTGAGAACAGTCCTTTCCATAACTGAAGTTTGTGATTTTGCCTGAGGTCTCAGCAGAGGGCAATGATGACTCACTACTATCACCTAAAGCTGCTTCTCTGCATAATCTGAAATAGTGGAGGATTTAGCATTAGGTACAGCAATTAAAGAATCAAAGGACATTAAATCTTAAACGAGAAACTGTGTTTGATAACAATCGTCAACTGTAGTTACAAATTCATGCAGAGCAACCTGATTGTTCATTAAGTCGAAATAACTTTGTTAATCAGCAATATTATACAGTAATTAATAAAAAATTTCAAGTGAGAAACATGTTAATGGTACAACCAGGCTGATGTTTCTGGCAATACAAATCATGATAATTACAGCAAGTATTTAAAGAAATTCCTGTGCTGATTGAACTTTCCAAGTACACATTTTCAAAAAGTGATTATCAAGAAGCCAGTACACAGTCAACAGCCGATAGAATGTGTTTCAAAGATTCTCAAGTATGAATGGAAGAACAACACATGGAATGTTTGAAAAGCATTAGATGATTTTCATAAACTGTCATGTTTCACATGAGATTATCCACCCACTATTATAAAAGTTGATTTTTCCATCTGCTTCATGTTGACATAGACGTGTGCAGAAATGTTTTTTCATCACACATTTTGTTGTGGACACAAGAGGGCAACAGAAGGCTGAAGCGATAGGAAACTCTTTAAAAAGCGGATCACTATATGCTGGCTTTTAAATTCTATACTCTTTCCATGGTATCACAAGAAACAAATGAATGGCAACTTTAACCCTTCAAAATAGTATTAAGTATTCAAATATTCAAACAATTAAAAATAAATATCTGATATGCTTAATGGTACTAAAATATATTTTATGCAAAGTGTGTATTTCGTCTACCTATCATGGTTTACAAGTAATACACAATATTACTATTCATTTGAAAGGAAGAGGACCTCACACACTATTCATAGAAACTTGAATTTATTAGTAATCAAAGTATAACTGCCCATCACTCACCACTTAGTAGGATTACAGTACGGCATGGGCGAGGATGGATCAAACATATACCAGAATTTTCTGCTGTTGAGCGAGCTGGCTTGTGGTCTTGAATGGGCAATGGCGGGGATGTCTGGATGAATTTCTCTTATGGTGGTAACACTTATTCTCTACACATCCAAACAACCTCAACTTGAATGTAAGCACAGATAATTAAAAGGTGTGTGGTGACGTTGCTATCTATGTATATATGTAGTTACTTACTTTTTTCTTAAATAAAATAAGTTTCCAAACGGATTAGTGGCAATTACTATTTATTGGGTATCCAAATTGACCTCAGATAGACCAAGTGTCTTCTCTAGACATTAGCACAAGGAATGAACAGAAGGCTAACACGTCTGTTGAGCAATAAATAATCAACACAGCTTATCATTCTGTATTCTGATGCTGCATATTATGTAAATATTACAAACGCCTCAAGTATTTATACAAAGCTGTTTTAGATAGAGAACTAAATACATTAAAATTTTCAACAAAACAATGCAACACAACATACTAACCAACATTTAATCTTGTTTACAAATATTTATAAAGCTCATATACTCAAAATTAAGCAAAGTTTGCTTAATCTACACAATGGAATGTCATGATTAATATTGCTGGTACAGTGATGGTGAACTCCCTGTCTTACAGGATACAGGCTTACGTTTCCTTTTCCAATATTTGGAAATAATTTTCTCTCCAAAACCTGGCGGAGTGCGATGGATTTCTTTCGGGCGTAAATCCTTAACATGGCTTCCTTCGGAAGGGAAGTAAAGCTAGTTGTTCCCTGTCGTAGGTTTAGGCACGTAAAAGAATCTCAAGCCTGATGAAGAGGCCTCTGGGAGAACTTTCCGGTCTTTCACGCCAAGAATAGGACGCTAAGAACCATAAGAGTTAAATGACGTCCATAAATAAAACTCGATTTTTTCTCACTCTAATGACTGTAGGCTTCCTCCTGTTTTGCACAAAACATTTCCTAATCGTCGTCTCATAAATAAATAAATATTGTTTGTTGGCGAGGCTGCCAATTGCCATGATCATATCAGCGCCGCCGGTGTGCCGGAATTTCATCCGCAAGAGTTTTTACATGCTAGGAAATCTGAGATGGGGATGTCGCTTTTAAGCACACTTAAAAACCATCGGTCTGGGTCGGGTTAGAACCCGCGATCCTGCGATCAGAAGGCCAGCGATGATATCGAGCCAGACCGTTATCGTCGTCCAATAAATACAATTCTGCCATTATTACTGTTGCTAATGCTAAGATTTGTGTCAGTCCTGAACGTGAAAACCTATTATTTGTAGGTTAATACGTATTGGCTACTTCAAATAGCCAAAAACGTATCGGCAAATATACCTTCTGAGGTGTGTTACCCAGACTGTAGAACACCAATCGCGAAGAAATACGGTAAATAGCTTTATCGGCAATTTATGGGCAGATAGTAGAACTGGCCCTTAGTATAATAAATAGAAAAGCTCAATGTAAGCTATTTGAACTGAAGTAAATTGTAAATAAATATTTTTTCTCATTGTAACGCAGCTAATGATTAGGCATACCAAGTAGGTTCGGTTAGGTTTGTATAGCTCCGTTTCACTTTTTTGGGTTATACCGGGGGCTTTAACTAAAAAAAACAACTGGTGGTGTTATTGCTCGCTTAACTTGTCGTTGGTTGTATCATTTTTAACTATTGAACTCACTCACAACACTTCCAGACTCAAGGGGGTGGGAGATACGGAAAAAATCGTATTATAGAAAAATTCCCTGCTCCAGCCGAAAATCGAACCCTTTGGGTTGTGAAGCCAGAACTATGACTACTGAATTGCAGCGGCAGTATTTAATTTTTTTTGAATTGCTAATCGTATTTTAGATTTCTTACTCACAGGACGAAAAACAGCTTCCAAAATACATTTTTACACGTTTTCTTCTTGTTTAATTTATACTTCACACCTTCCTGTTCTTTACACTCTCCATATAAAAGAATAATGTTAATAACATGCGCGATAGTGCATTACAATTCGTCTGTTACCTTGAGGCACAGGAAATACCGAAGAACTCTTACCTATAATGGTTCTTTTCACACTGGCCATGTGTATACTAAGATTAGACAATGGCACCAGATTTGATAAATGCAATGATACAACCGGTACTTGAAGCATCAATCTTCGGCTTTGAATGCCGACGCTCTATTGCAGATCCACAGTGTGTAATATCCGAACAATAAGACTTCTCTCATTTGTTCCAGTGATCCTTTATGGCATTCTTAATTATCCTGATTTCACACCTTAACACTGACTTGGTATGTATACGGCCATCTAAAGGGGTTTTGACCAATAACAATAAAACCTTCATTTGATTATAATTCGTTTTCGGTTTCTGACCCCTCGTATAACACTGAACTCTCGGTATTAAGTGAGCATGACCTCGACTAAAATCGATGAATGTGGAAAAAAAGGAATATACCAGACGGCATACATCCGTTTGCACATCAAATTCTGTTATGATAAAAAGGAAGATAAAAATATAATTTGGCACTGGGCTCTATAAAAGTTCAAACGTTGCTAGATTTCACAACAGAATTACTCATATGTCTATACTGCCGGAAACGTATCATTCAGCGCCCTTTGATTGCCGTCATTGGGAGATTCAAGCTCTTGCAGGTTTAGTGCCCAATTCACGATGGGACGACGCGACATGTGCAGCAGATGACCGGCCAATAGGAATTAATCATGAACGCGACAAAATCCATTCGAAAGTTGAACTGAAACTTTTTACCTTGCGTCACCGAGGCACATATAGAATTGGTGTGCGTTAGGAGAGTGGTTAGGCTGTGAAACCGGTGCACCGCAACAGGGTCCCCAAATGAGATACCCCGCGTGGTAAGAAAAACCTAACTAAATGCTTATTGTTGTTCCAATTGCACGTGAGTGAATCATTTCAAAAAACGAAATAATACACTCGTGGAACGGTGGTTGAGTTTAGAGGGACTCACAATGTCAGTATGTTTACGCACTTGGCAGTCACCTGAGATACAGTGACTGTGCGCGCGTGCCTGCGGCCCGGTAGGCACGTCTCGGCCAGATACCTAGGCAGAGCTTGCGGCCGGCCGTCAGAACATAAGCAAATCAGGAAACAATAAGAGTGTGGGATCAACAGCACCTTTATGTGTCGCTTACAGAACAGTTGTATTGTATTCCGAGTGTGTGCCACAGTGACTAAGTGTAACTTTGTGTTACGTTGAGCGCCTAGTAATAATAGGTTTTCGCTCTAACTGGTGTTCTCATTTGTTACATTAGTGTCATTCGCCATAATGGAGGACGTGCAGACGAAAATGAAATCCGGAATGGACAAGATGGGAAGTGAAATAAAGTCAGTGAATTTCACAATGGAGAAGATGGAATCCGCAATGGGGAAGATGGACGAGAAAGTGATTTCTGGAATGCAGAAGGTGGACAGAAAATGTCCAAGACGAAGACGGAGCTAACGACAAAACTACGAACAACTGGCCCGGCGCGAGGAAAGACGTGGAAGAACTCGGCGGAAAGATGAAAGACCTTGGTCAACACGTTAACACCTAGGAGCACCTAAGGGAACGCCTTAGTGTCCTGTAAGGGTCATCGGCAGCGCCAGGGAACTGAATGTCATGATGGAAAAAATGCTTAACGGAAAACTAACGGACTTGAACGTCAGGACGCGACACGACATCCACGCGTTCCAGACCACCAAATATGACGAAACGTCAACTTTCGAAGTTTTCCGCAACAATTCGCCGCCGTTGCCGCGCACAACCGACGGTCAGTGCAATACCAACGTCGGCGCAGACCGGAGACATGTGGGAGGCCCTCGAAAACTGATTCAGGAACCATCGCTTGGCCTCAGCCAGTAGTAAACTCAAGTTTGCAGCAACCAAGGGAGGGGCTACAAAGTTCACCCTGGAGTTGAACAACTAATGAATAAAGCTTTGGTGGACCTCCTGCCTAGTTACGTATCATAGGAAGCTGCCTACTGCTTTGTCGACAGGATCAGTAACGCCGAGATACAAGAGCGTCTGATGCTCAGTAATAACAAGACCATCCATGAAGCGCTAACGGCCGCGTTGAGGATCGAGGCGGCCAAGGTAAAAGGGTACATCGAAGACTAAGAGCATTCGATACGGCGGGAACATAGGATCAACCCAAGGACGTCGACAGACTTTCAAATGGTGTGTGTTGGGGTGTGGCCATTCAGGACACCTAGTAAAGGACTGTCAACACCAAGCTGACGAACAGGCAGGAAACGAATAAGCACCGGCGTGGCGAGGTGCACGCCGGAGAAGTCTTCACCATCCTTTTAAGGGTGCGTGTTTTGGGCACCAGAATGGATGAGAGCCTCTTTGTGGACCGCTGGATACAAGGGAATCTGTGCCGGGTAATAGTCGACATAGGTGCAGCGGTGAACAGGCTTGACAAAATTTAACTGAGTTTTATTTATGGACACAGTTTAATTGCTGTGTCTTTAGTGTCCCACTCTATTTTTGGCGTGAAAAATTGGAAATTGTGCTCAGAGGCCTCTTTATCTAGCGTGAAGTTCTTTTACAAGAGGCTAGCGTATTAAGCACTAATCACAGAGGACGACTTAGTGTTCCCCTGTAGTCTTGGTGAAGAACGGCGAGCTACGATTCTGCGTGGACTATAGGAGGTTGAACGCTGTGACTGTTTCCCCTTGCTTCGAATTGAAGATACTCTGGACACACTTATTGGTGACCAGTGGTTCTCGGCATTGCACCTGGACCCCAGACAAGGAAAAGACCACATTCTCGATAGGCATAGGCTTTGGCTGTTTACGGTTACGCTCTTTGGCCTGTGCAACGCACCAGCCACTTTCTAGCGTCTGATGGAACCCATGATGAGGGGATTGACTTACGACGCCTGCCTGCTCTACTCGGTCATCTCCATTGGCAGCACCTTCGAAGATCTTCTAGAGAACCTGGCCAAGTAACGGGAGAGTCAAGAAACTACGAACCGGCTACGCGATATTTTACCACAGGCGTGTGGAAACATAAAGCATTGCTGCTATAAATAGGTCACGCTGTTGACGTGGTTTTGCTCTGCAGTGTGAAGTAGTTGACGGTGATGTGATGTAGTTCAGTTATTACGAGTTAATTATTATTTTGTCCTGTACTTTGTCACAAAGTATATTATGGCTCAGTATATGGTTTTCACTGCACAGCGTGTATTTATTTGATTTGTATGTGTTAACTCAGTCAGCTCGCCAAAAGAAAGTGCGATTTGCAGAACGATTTGCTAGTGTAAAAGTTCCAGGCCTTACAACAATCTATGAACTTTAAAATAAATTTCAGGCCACCGGAAGTGTTCAGGCTAAGAAATCTAAAAGACGGCGTACGGTCATCGTTTGGAGAATTCCCCCTGAAATCACTTAGGCGTCTTTCATAACAGACAGGCACTTCTAATGGCTCTGCGCGAAGAGCTACCAAATTGCTGAAGTTAAAACCGTATAAAATAACCGTGGTACATGCTCTTCAACCAGGTGATTCTGCAATTAGGCGTACATTTTGTGAGTGGAGTCTCAATAGTGTACACAATGGAGAAATAGACCCATATTTAATATTTTTCGCGGACGAGGCTTGGTTCCACCTTCATGGATGTGTGTACACAAAATAATTGTTATTGAAGCTCTGTCAAACCTAATATTGTTCATGAAGTACTACCCCTTCATGATGAAAAAATTGGTGTATGGTGTGCCATGAGCGGAGAAAAAGTTATAGGGCCAATTTATTTTCGAATCAACATTTGACGCCCGTACATAAGTGAATACAATTTTGCCCCCCTTTTCCGAGAATTAACAGACAGGGAGTGTGATTCTGCCTTTTTTCAACATGACTCTGCAATAGCTCATACGACCAATATTTCGATGAGAACAAGTAAAAGCGTTTGATAGAATTACTAGTAGATATTTGTGGCGCCCTCGGTCCCCCGACTTAACCCTCTGGGGTAACTTAAAACAAAGTGTACAAGACAAACCCACAAACCCTGGAAGTAAAACAAAATATCCGCTAGGAAATTGCCAGCATTTCTCAACGTGAACTACGGCGAGTGATGGATAGTTTCCTAAAGAGGTGCCAAAAATGTGTGGACAACGACGGTGGCCAGTTTCAGCATCTCATTTCATAAAGTTGGCAAGCAAAGCATTTAAAAGTAGTTAAAAATGTATGGTTTCATTCGCGCCTTTCCATGATAGCGGCAGACGGCAACGAGCGCCGAGGACGCAGACAGGGAAACACCGCGCAGCCAGTTCGTATTTTTTTGCCCCTCTGTATAACAGATTGCAAGTGGCTAACCTGAAACTGAACGTGAAGAGCGAACTTTTCAGCAAGATGGTTAACTACTTGGGTCACATCGTCTCACGAAATAGGTGGCCACGGACCCGGAGAAGGCTGGGACTGTGAATTGACCTCGATCGAAAGATAAAGCAGAGTTGCGCAGTTTCCCGGACCTATGCAGCTACCGCCGCCGGCTTGTCAGAGGTTTCTCTAATATAAAAAAGCGTTCCAGGCGCTTAATTTAGCATTCATTTAGTGTGCCTTTTTTTAGTTTTCCAAAACCGGGGGGGGCAAATTTATCGCGAAACACCGACAACGCGACAGTGGTATTGGAGACGTACTATAGCAAGATACTCTCCAAGGCGGAAGAGAACTGCTGCGTTACGCGACAGGAGCTCCTAGCCGTTGTGAAGGCACTGAAACACTATAAGTACCTGTATCGCCAGCAATTCCGCCTGAGGACTGACCACACCGCCCTCATCTGTTATTTAGCTTTAAGAACCTGGAGGGCCAGACAACCCGTTGGTTCTGAAGCTTTCAAGAATGCAACTTCCATCAGGACATCGGAGAGGAAGGAGCCACTCCAATGCGGCTGCATAATGCAACTTCACATCAGGACATCGGAGAGGAAGGAGCCACTCCAATGCGGTTGCATAATGCAACTTCACATCAGGACATCGGAGAGGAAGGAGCCACTCCAATGCGGTTGCATAATGCAACTTCACATCAGGACATCGGAGAGGAAGGAGCCACTCCAATGCGGCTGCATAATGCAACTTCACATCAGGACATCGGAGAGGAAGGAGCCACTCCAATGCGGTTGCATTGGACTCACATAAGTCCAAGGAAGAGATTTCTCAGATATTGGGAGTCACCTGACGGGAAGACGAGGATCAATTGATCCTTCCTCGAAATAAAGTACCTGAGGTCCTAGAGGAAGTACATGCTGGGAATTTGCATGGACATCTTGGGCCCACCGAACGATTAACAAGCTTCGACAAAGCTAATGGTTGAGACTATGGACGGACGCTGAGGATGCGTGTGCGGCAAGTCTCGACCGCCAGGTCCATGCCGAAGTAGAACGTGGGAGCACCCTTCGAACGTGTCGCCATCGATTTAGCTGGACCGTTTCCTGTGTCCGAGAGGAGTAAAAAGTATTTGTTGGTGATCATGGATTACTTCATCAAGTGGCCGGAAGTAAAATAAAATAAACCGAGTTTTATTTATGGACGCTATTTAACTGCTGTGTTCCTTAGCGTCCCATTCTATATTGGGGGTGAAAGACCCTAATTTTGTTCAGAGGCCTCTTTATTAGGCTTGGGGTTCTTTTACGTGCTGTAAATCTACGACACGGGACCACCGGCTTTACTTCCCTTCCGAAGGAAGCCATGTTAAGGATTTTTACGCCCGAAGAAAATCGTCGCACTCCGCCGCGTTTGGACCCGCGACCACGGAAACTAGAGGTTAGCATGGTATCCCTAGACCACGGAGGACGACAAAACAAAGATAACAAAGCCTAAGCCTTTAATGAACAGTTCTGAACAACCTGTGGGTTAAGATATAGGAGAGTCTGAGCTTTCAGTGAACACATCTAAACCACCTGAGTTTTTATTGAACAGTTCTGCAAGACCTGGGGGTAAACGTGGTGAACGCCTGAGCTTTTAAAGAACAGTTCTGAACAACCTGAGGGTTTAGATATGGGAGAGTAAGTTTTTATTGAACAGCTCTGAATAATCTGGGGGTTAAGGTATAGAGGAGCAAGAGGTTTTATTGGAGAGTTTTGAACAACCTGGCGGTAGAGATTGGGTGAGCTTCGGCTTTTTAATGAGCACTTCTAAACAACCTTGAGGTTAAGCTATAGGAAAGACTGAGATTTTAATGAGTTCTGAAAACCTAGGAGTTAAGTTACTGGAGAGATAGGGCTTTTATTGACGAGTTTTGAAAAGTGGGACTTGTATGCGAGAGGCTGAGCTTTTAATGAAAAGTTCTAAACTAACTTAGGGTTAAAGTAAAGATCCTGGGCCGGATTTTAACACTTCTGAACAACCTTGGGGGTGGAGGTATGGAAAAGCCTGAGCTTTGAATGAAGACTTCTAAAATACCTGGGTGTTAATGTATGGGAAAGCATGAAATATTAATGAGCATTTTTGAATAACCTGAGGGTGCAGTTATGAAAGACTAAGCTTTCAAACACTTATAAACAATCTGGAGGTTAAGATATACGAGGGCCTCAGCTTTCACTGAGCAGTTCTGAAAAACCTGGGGATTGAGAAACGCGATGGTCGGAGCCTTTAATGAACAGTTTGAACAAGGATTAAGGTATGGGGGGAACCTTAGCTTTTAATGAAGAGTTGTGAACAATCCGGGGTTTGAGGTATGCGAGAGCTTGAGGTTTTGGTATGGGAGCCTGCACTTTTAATGTACAGTTCTGAACAACCTAGCGGTTGAGGTATGGTACAGCATTAGCTTTTAATGAACGGTTCTAAAGAATCTGGGGGTTGAGTTGTGAGAGAGCATGAGGTTTTAGTGCACAGCTCTGATCCTGGTGAAACCTCGCTTTTAATGAACAATCTAGGGTTGAAGTATGGGAGAGGCCGAGCTTTCAATTAACAGTTTTAGGTGTCTACTGCCTTGGAGGTTTAAATTCCAAGCTTATATAGTCATATTGCAGTAAAAATGGAAATGAAACAGCAGATGTATTTCGATCTTAGGCTCTGCCTCCATTCCCAATAATACTCCAAATTCTTGGAAATGTGGTATAGCGTGTGAAACATGTTTTTAGGAGTGAACGATTATCCAGATAGTTGTCATTTTTACACACACACACATACATATATATATATATATATATATATTACGAACTGCGATAATCGTAAATAACTAAGTAAACAGTGCCCCTGATGATATAAGCAATTGGGCAGCAATGAGGTGATGTTTGTATGCACATCTACATTGTGAATATTAAAAGCAAACAGCAGCGGACTTTCCTCTGACGGGAAAGAAATTCCTTTTAATCGTTTTTAACAATTGTTACTTCAAGTGTTCATACTTTGAGAGCTTGAACACACAGAGTTTGCTGCTATTTTTATAATTTCCCATGTAGTTGAGAACACAGCACTTAAACCATTGTTGAAAACAATATAAACGCCATATATGCGATTATTATCTTGAGTCAATCACCCAAACACGTTTAATTTTCACTAAATCGGGTTCATAGGCAACTCCTCACAGCACTGCTTCTCCGAGACGCCCAGGAATTTTGGCCCTCAGCTGCCAAAGCAACCGGAATTCACAACGGGGACCGACACCAATGATGAGATTGGAGTTTATGGGCAGGGAGGAATCAATGCAGTGGACGCGGGGCTGCCCATGTTTGGGCAAACCCTGCAAATAGAGGCCAGTCGGGGGTGTACGCCCTGTGCCATGTCACTGCTGTTGCCAGTATGGTCACACGGCTGACTCCTGCTCCAGTGATCCTGGGTGCCGACTGCTCACGACGCAACTTGCAGCACCGATGCTGGTACTGCACCACCTGTAATGTCTTTGGCCATTACACAGATCAGGCGCAGTGTCCTCGCTCTCCTGAACAGTCACAGCCACCTCCAGTTTACAGTCCAGGGCGAAGCACCCATCACAAAGGCGTCTTCACCAACGTAGAACACCACACCAGCTCAACCGGAGATCCTACAGAAGTTGGAGGAACTACAAGCTGATATACGCACCCCTCAGAAAGGGTTGCAGCCTTGGATGAGGCACTTTCTGAGCACAACACAACACTCCAACAATTACAATCCACCCAAGCAATCTCCAAGCAGCAGCTACACAGTATACTAGCAACTAAGATTTTAATCGCTACCATGCGCGGGATTTCCATCACATTACAGAGAATCATCAAAGATGAGCTCAAATTCTTCCTGAGGAAGCCCATCACCTAGAGGCTGCGCTCGGCAGCAAAGGAACTTCTAGAAGCAGCTCACCGAATTCACCGGTGATACGCTGGAATTTGCCTAGCTTGCCTTCCGTTACACAGTTCCTTCCCTCATTTCACCACCCCGAATTTCCACCGGCGCAAGTAGGGCCTTGGCGCATGCTTGCGTCCTGGCACCTTACCTATCACCTGACTTAGAACCTCCGGGACCGGTAAATATGCCCTTTCCAACAATACACAGGTGCAACAGCGGTACTGCCTCATTATCACACTTGAATTACTCTTTTTACCTCTTCCATTTTCCTTCCGGTGGAGCAGTTTTTAATGGGTATGCCGGCTGTTGGTGAGTCCCACACTCTCCGTCCCAACTCCCAGCGGGGCTGGGGTAGTGATTAAATGGTTTTCTCCACTCGAAAAAGAGCCATGCTCTCTCTAGCATACACAGCCTAACCAGAACTACAATATTCTTTCCACAAAAGCAGTGCTCATGCCTTCTTCCAGGTGGCGTTTAACAAAGTAATACTGCCATTGGACAATAAACGAAATATCACGTTTAGTGCGGAACGTGTTCCTGCTAAGAAACAGTTTTATAAATTAACTTGTTTTGTATATTGTTTTATCTTTATCTTTCTGCATTTTACAATCAACAAACGTTTGTAGGATTTGTCACAAAACATCTCAAAATGTGTGGTCTTACTCTGTTCTGTGTTAATTTTACTGTCGAAAAAAATCGACAGGTAGACTTCTTTACTTTGGTTTCCACGCCACAATACTTCCTCTAGCTGCTCTAAAGAGTTGCTAAAGTAACAAGTGTGAATGACATCCTTTGATTTCCTCTTATTTAAACCCTTGTAGTCGGATAAGGAAATAACCGTAGGTAATCGTTATCAATTCAGCATTTGTGGTGGATCTATCTGATCCTTTGCAGTCACCGCTAAATGTCAACAGTATACAAGGATACCATTTGTGTACTGATAAAACATATTTATGGGGGACTCACAAGGTTAAGAAAAATTAAATTGGCTTTTATTTATGGATGCTCTTTAACTGTTATGGTTCTTAGTGTCTCATTCTATATTGGGCATAAAAACTGGAAATATTGCTTAGATGCCTCTTTATCAAGGCTGGGGTTCTTTTACGTGCCGAAAATCTACGAGACGGGACCACCGGCTTTACTTCCCTTCTGAAGGAAGCCATGCTAAGGATTTTTATTGAAAAAATATCGAACCTCCGCCAGGTTTGAACCCACAATCTCCGAAATGAGGCTAGCATGGTACCACTAGAACCACGGAAGACAACACACAAGTTTAAGAGGTTGTACATGCTCAAGTGTGAATAGTTCTGCTTTTTCCCCAAGATATGTGAAGATGGCATCGAAACAATGGCATTGTGAAGTAATGTCAATGTTCAATGAATTCAGTGACTTCGAGTTACTTAGCTCAGAAGACGAAAGCAATGTAGCAGCAGCAAGCTGGGTGCAACAATGGCTCGAGCAATAAGGGCCAGGATTTGAAGGTTTTACATGATATTCGGAATACTGGTACTTTAATTGACAAGCCCATTTCCTACCGGATAGGTGTTTCAAACTTTATCTCACAAGAAAATCTAGTAAAACATAACATCTTTACCAGGCTTGTAGGCGGTGGTGGAACAATAAAATTATTAAAACTTGATGTTTCGTCCTCAACTGTGGAGGACATCCTCAGAAGAGTGACACGAAAGGACTGCGGTTTCATATGGCAGTGGACAGTAATTTATACTGTTGGATGGGGGAAGGTTGTTAATGGACTACTATGTTGTGATTGGCTGTATATTGTCTAATGCAAAGGCACTATAAGGCAGGCCTGATTTACCTTAAATCCTTCTTCTCTATTATTATACAACTGAACGTAATGAGCCATGCTGTGTAAATGCATATGCTTGCTATCGATGACCAACACCGCACGAAGACAATTTGACGCTCAGCAACGCTCTGTAATTCAATTATTGAGACAAGATCGATACACCTTGTCACTGCTGGAAAGTACAACAGCTACTTGTGCATCCAGAGAGATAAACAAATTTCAAGGTTTGGATCAGTCTAGACCCGAAGCAACTGTCAAAAACAACCAGGCGGTCATTAATATGTTCACCACCAAATTTCACTTGAAGGGCGCGAATTTTGTCCTTACGCATCCCAAGATTACCATTGAAGAAATAATTGCTAAATTTCGAAGCAAGCCTTTCCAAGCTTCTACATGAATCTTTCCAGGGAATATGTATGGAGACCACTAGAATTTTGTGCAAAGCATGCCTTCCGAAAATAAATGTTTCAGGAAAGAATGGCAGCCTAAAACCTCAACAGAAATATCCTCATTTTAAACCGGCTGAAAAAGCTAAGGCCACTGTTGTGAACATAAAGGACTATCAACATAAGATCAGTGAAATGTTGGATCCTCCTATTTATAGAAAATTACCACGTGGCCCCAATGACAATGTCTTAAGGACTACAAAGAAAGTAGCGAAGGATTCTCCTTCTATACCTGCCAAAAAAGAAATGTAACCTACTGCTTTTAAAAGCAAGGTCGCTCAGGTTATACGGACTGCCAAAAATCCATAAGGATGATGTTCCACTAAGGCCAGTCACCAACATATTTTGTCTCGAAAAATCTCGTCCCATAACTAGCCTATTATCGGGAAACAAGCAGCTGCGTTAATTCCATTCATTTTGTAAGTAAACTGCAACTGGCCTATGCCCTAAAATATACTAGTGGGCTTTGACGTCAACTTGGAATATACAATTAGGCTATGAAAAATGTATAGGAAACTCGAAGAAATTGTCTACCTTACAAGAAGGTATTTAAGCAAATGTTTTACGACAGAGTATGGATTACTTTCATGTTCTTATTTAATATTCTTTATTGTGAACAATTAAATTTTAATATTTGAAAAAAAGAGAACATTAAGCTACACGGCTTTTAATAAACATTTCTAATGGTTTATTTTTTGAAATTAAGTACCTAAAAATATTGTTAACGTACTCAGTAAGTTATAAACATGACATTGTACAACAAACACTAAAAAAAGCTACAATTAGTGAAACAAATCCTACAAGCATACAATCTACTGAGCAGTGAGGAACTTCAGCAGAAAAAAATGTATTGTTATCCCACTGAAACCCTGGCCGAAAAGTTCACAATACAGCATAGGATTTCTGTGCACATATGTGCAAATTAACATGTCGAGAGATCTGCATGCAGCTTTCACTGAACTTAGTTACGCTAGTTATTTTCAGATTTAGAAAAATTGGTTTCTTAAAGCTGGATTGTTAAAACTGGATAAAACTGTAGCAGCTTTAGAATAAACTAGATCATCTGTTACAGGAAGTAGGTGTTTCAAAAGCACAAGCTTGTGCGTCAGGTTAGTTTTGAAGCAGTACAATGAATGCAGTAATGAAATATATCCATTTGAAACCTTAAGTTAGAATTTCTGTAATTGCACTTGTATGTGATAAGGAATAATTCAGTTTACATAGAAGTAAAAATAAGCAAGTTAGACACAATCACTCTGCATAAACCTGCAGCACACTCACAGGTGAAACTTAATCGATCACTTTGTATAATAATTAGTAACATGCTTGCGAAGTGATCCTATAAGCAAATTTCTTTTTAATTCTAGCAGATGAAACATACACTGGAAACAATCTGCAACCTAGCAGCATTAGCCATAAACACATAAATCAACACAAAGTGAACAATTGCAAAGCTAAAGATGGGATTGATCAATAACCTAACATTTTCTTGTTTTGATTATCTTAAATATAAGTGAAGTTTAATGGTCACTGATATATGCACATTGTGTTTGTAGCATAAAATTCTGGAATGAACATTTACAAAGGAATTTTTTTACTCTTTGTATACGTTGAAATTCCTTGCACCAGTGTTGATAATAAATCTGAGTTATCTTTATTTGCTACTACTGAGCACGGCGCAGAACGTAACCTGTTGGGACATTCACACAAAAAAGTTCCTCACAGTTGGATAGTTTTAAGTCACAACAGAAACTTTAAGAGAAATACATGAAAAGTTTAATTAACTTGTCCTAATTAAGAATATTGTGTACTCTAAATCTCAATAAAGCACTTCTTGCATGTCATAACCCTATGGCCACTTCTCACTAATTAGATTGTCTTCCAAATGCAACACATCACCGTAGTTATTATAAATGTCTTACCTGTGTGACTTTCTTACCTCATAAATCAATTTAAAAAAATTTTAAAATATACAAAATATGCTGATGATTAAATAATTATGGCTCTTCACACCTGACTTTTGCCTTCATGAATCCAATAATGTGATTTCAAGACAGACAAATGAGTAAAGTTATCACAATTTTGTAAATATATTGCTTTTCACATCGAGTCAATTGATATCTTTTCAAAGATGACAACTGAGTAAACCTCTTCTCAAATTTCACACTCCTACAGACGTTTACTCTCATTTATCAAATTACCCAAGAGATAAGGTCTTTTCACAACTTACACACTTTGTCAGGTTTTTCACCCTTCATGTATCAAATTATGCCTTTTCAGATGCGACAACCGCGTAAAGCTCTTTTCACAGATTTCACACTTGTGGGGCTTTTTATTTTGATGTATAAAATTATGACTATTCAGATTGCACAACAGAGCAAAGCTCTTCTCACAAATTTCACACTTATGAGGCTTTCTACCTTCATGTATCAAATTATGTCTTTTCAAATTGCTCAACAGAGCAAAGCTCTTCTCACAAATTTTACACTTGTGAGGCGTTTTACCATCATGTATAAAATTATGCAATTTCAAATTGCCCAACTGATCAAAGCTCTTCTCACATATTTCACATTTGTGAGGCTTTTTACCCTCGTGTATCAAACTATGCCTTTTCAAATGCGAGAACCGAGTAAAGCTCTTTTCACAAATTTCACACTTGTGAAGCTTTTTACCTTGATGTATAAAATTGTGTCTATTTAAATTGCACAATAAAGCAAAGCTCTTTTCACAAATTTTACACTTGTGAGGCCTTTTACCCTCATATATCAAAGCATGCCTTTTCAAATTGCCCAAAAGAGCAAAGCTCTTCTCACAAATTTCACAATTGTGAGGCTTGTTACTCTCGTGTATCAAAGTATGCAATTTCAAAGCTGACGACTGAATAAACGTCTTCTCACAAATTTCACACTTGTAAGGCCTTTTACCCTTATGTATAAAATTGTGTGATTTCAAGTGCGACAACCGAGTAAAGCTCTTCTCACAGATTTCACACCTGTGGGGTTTTTTACCCTCATGTATCAAATTATGCCTTTTCAAATTGCCCAACAGCGCAAACCTCTTGCCACAAATTTCACACTGGTGAGGCTTTTTACTCTTATGAATCAGAGTATGCAATTTCAAATTGCGCAACAGTCCAAAGTTCTTTCCACAAATTTCACGTGTGTGAGTCTTTTTACCACCATGAATCAAATTATGCAATTTCGAAGCTGATAACTGAGAAAAGCTCTTATCACAAAGGTCAGTATTGTGTGACCTTTCACCCTTATGAATCAATAAAGCCCTGCTGTTAATTTCCTCGCCATCACTACATTTAGCAGATTGTTCTGAGTGAACAAGTTGTTTTGCAGGTTGTATTTTTGCGCCATCACTTTCTCGACTTTCACCGACATGACAGTCCTTTCCATAACTGATGCTTGTGTTTTTGCTTGAGGCCTCAGCAAAGGGCAGTGGTGAATCACTACTATCACCTGAAGCTGCTTCTGTACATAATCTGAAATTTTGGAGGATTTAGCATTAGGTATAGCAATCAAAGGGTATTAAATCTGAAAAGAGAAACTCTGGCAAAGATCGTAAACTGTAGTTATAAATTCTTCATGTAGAGGAACCTGATTGTTCATTACAGTCAAAATAAGCTTGTTAATGTGCAATATTGTTAAGTAATTAATAAAATCTTTCAAATGGAAAACATGTTAAAGGTAAAACCAGTTCGATGTTTGCGCAATACAAGCAATGAGAATTACATCAACCATTCAAAGTAATTGGTGTGGTGATTGAACTTTTTAAGAAAACATTTTCATAATAAAGTGGTTGCCAAGGAGCCAATACAATGGATGGAAAGTTTCCAACATTATCAAGCATGAAAAGAAGATAAACGTGGAATGTTTAAGAAACAATGAAGTGTTGTTTTAAAATGCCATGTTTCAAATGAGTTTATCCAACCACCCTGCTTATAAACATTGATTTTTATATCTAGTTCAAGTTAACTGAGAAATGTATGCAGCAACGGCTTCATCACACATTTTATTTTGGGTACTAGAGGGTTACAGGAGGCTGAAGCAACAGGAAAATCTGTAAAAAAAATGGATCGCTATACGCTGGCTTTGAAATTTCATACTCTTTTCATGGCATCACAAGAAATCAATAAATCGCAACTTAACATTTCAAAATAGTATAAGGTATACAAATATTTGAACCAATAACAATAAGTATATCACATATGGTTAATGTTCCAAGAGTATATTTTATATAAATTATGTATTTTGTCTCTCATCGTTTATCAGTAATACACAATTTTAAAGTGTCATTCAAGATAAAGAGAGCTTCACACGCTATTTACAGTAAATTCAATTTATGAGTAATGAAAATATCACATCTCCCCCAGTCACCAGTTAGTAGGCTTGCAGTATGGTATAGATGAGGATGGATAAAACATACGCCAGAATTTCTTGTTGGTGAGTGAACTGGTTTATGGGCAATGGTCGCAATGTTTGGAGAAATTCCTCTTTTACTGGCGATACTTATCCTCTACATACCCAAATAACCTCAATTTGAATGTGAACCAAAAATATTTAAATGTTACTTGGACAGAGTATATTAAAAAGCTTCATGAGCAGAATATTAAAAGATGTTCTAATGTGCTGACAATGCTATGGATATATGTGATTAATTACTTTTTTAAATTAGTAAAGCAATTAAGTATCTGCAGTGGCCACAGGTAGAAGTTGAGTTTTATTTATGGACGCTCTTTAACTACTATGGTTGTTAGCATCCCATTCTATATTGGGCGTGAAAGATCGGAAATTTTGCTCAGAGGCCTCTTATCAGAGTTGAGGTTCTTTTACGTGCCGTAAATCTACGACACGGGACCACCGGCTTTACTTCCCTTCCGAATGAAGCCGTGCTAAGAATTTTTACGCCCGAAAAAATCCATCGCCGTCCGCCGGGTTTGAACCCGCGACCTCGGGAACTAGAAGCTAGCACGGTACCACTAGTCCACGGAGGACGACCCCCACGGGTAGAGCAACTCTCTTCTCTAGTCATAGCACAATAAGTGAGCAAAAGGTAAATACTCTGTTGAGGGTAATTATTGCTCTGTTGAGCAATGCATTATAATACAGTTCATTATTCTCTATTCTGCTACTGCCATCAAGTAAAACATTACAAACGGCTTAAGTAATTATACAAAGCTGTTTTTGATATGGAACTAAAAACATCAAAATTTGCAACAAAAATTTTATCAATACAACACACGGGATTGTCTATTAACCAACATTTAATCATCTTAACTCATTTTTAGAACTTGTTTTAAGAAACTTGAAAATGGGACCAAAAACAAAGTAAAATAGCATCACAATTAAAAAAAATCCTTTAACGGCAAACTGCTGAAACATGCAGCTTAATAAAATACATCTTAAATACGAGTTATTTTAACACGTACTGCTTTGTTTCTTCCTTTTGTAGCATTTCTCTAATTAAAAACCAGCAGTAGTCACCCATCATATGGTGATCGCAACTACCCTGGTACCCGTGCTACATTTTCTGAATATCCTGATGGAATCTTTCACCGTGTTTATCCCAGCTTCGATGTTCTCGGGGGTAAAATCCAGATGTGAATGGAGAAGGTGCATTTTGAGGGACATCTTAGTTTTGGCAACTGTCCAGGAGTGCTTGAACTATCTGTCGATAATTTTCTGCTTTATTATTTTCTAGGAATCCTTCACTACTTCACGAAAGGCTTTCCAGGCCACTAATTCCTTAGCATTTAAAGTTCTCATTTTTTAAAAGCCTCCGAATTTGGGGACCAATGAATATTCCTTCATTTGCTTTTGCATCGCTGAGTTTTGGAAATTGGCCTCTGAGGTAAACAAAAGCTTCTCAATTTGTGTCTATAGCCTTAAAGAAGTTCTTCATTAGGGCTAATTTTATATGCACAGGAGCTAGGGATTCTTTATTTGGGTTTACTAATGGAACACACTTGACACTGTGCTGTCCTGGCATATAAGTCTCTCTTAGAGGTCTGTCTAACGTTCAATGTGGTTTTCGTCGCTTCCGCTCAACAGTCGACCACCTGGTTTCGTTGTCTACGCACATCATGAATGCTTTTCTGCAGAAAAGTCAAACGATCGCTGTCTTTGACCTCGAGAAAGCGTATGACACTTGCTGGAGGTATGGCATTCTTCGTATCCTCCATAATTGGGGCATTCGTGGTCGTCTGCCCCATTTTATTCGGGAGTTCATGAAGGAAAGAATCCTTCGCGTACGCGTGGGTTCGGTTTTATCCCGTGTTTTTACTCAGGAGAACGGAGTACCGCAGGGCTCCGTCCTCAGCGTCACACTCTTTGCTATTGCAATCAATCCCATTGTCAATTGTGTTCCCCCTGGTGTTTCGTCTTCATTGTTCGTGGATGATTTCGCTATTTACTGCAGTTCTCGGCGCACTTGTCTCTTAGAACGCCGCCTCCAACTGTGTCTTGACCGCCTCTACACTTGGAGTGTCAAAACCGGCTTTAAGTTCTCTGCCGAGAAAACAGTCTGCATTAACTTCTGGCACCGTACAGAGTTTCTTTCGCCTTCTCTCCGGCTCGGTCCAGATGTTTTTCCTTTCGCTGATGAGACGAAATTTTTGGGGTAGATTTTTGACAGGAAGCTTAGCTGCTCTTCCCATATCTCATATTTAAAGGCAAGGTGTGAACGTTCTCTTAATGTTTTACGCGTTTTAAGTGGCACTTCCTGGTGAGCTGATCGTACTGTTCTTCTAAGACTTTATCGCTCTCTCGTCCGTTCAAAACTTGATTACGGCTGCATTGTCTACTCTGCTCCACCGTCGATATTGGATCGCCTCAATACTACACATCTCCGTGGTATCCGGTTGAGTATTGGTGCTTTTCCAACGAGCCCTGTCATCAGCCTGTGCGCGGAAGCTGCTGAGCCCCCACTATCTTATCGCTGCGATGTTCTTCTCTGTCGTTACGGCTGCAGTCTCTCTAGTCTGCGTGGACATCCGTCTTTTACTCAGTTTTTTTTAACGATTCCTTGGACCGTTAGTACTCGTCACACTCCTTGGCCGTACGTCCTCCCGGTGTTCGTTTCCGCTTACTCCTTCGGCTGTTGGACGTCACCTTACCGGCAACATTTCCCATAGGGGAAACAGGTTTTCCCCTATGGCTTCAACCCGAGGCCGACGTTAATCTGGATTTGCTCTCCATGCCGAAGTCGACGACGCCAGCGTCCGTATTTGCTCGGCCTTTTTGGATATTAAGGAGCAGTATGGAGGTTGTGGTTTTATCTACACTGATGGCTCCAAGGATGCTCGGGGAGTAGGATGCGCTTTTATTCATGGCCGCCACAGTTTTACCTTTCGGCTTTTAACGCAGTGCTCTATTTTTACAGCTGAGCTGTTTGGCATTTACCAGGCTCTTTTATACCTCCCGCGGCATCCTTTGCAGGAGTGGGTTCTTTGCTCTGAGTGCCCTACAGAGCATCAGATCGCTGCACAGTTACCACCCTCTCGTACAGCGTGTCCAGGTTTGCCTCCACTCGCTCGCAAATGTTGGAGTTAATGTGTCCTTTTTATGGGTTCCTGGTCACGTGGGCCTACAAGGCAATGAAGCTGCCGATGCTGCTGTAAAGGCCGCCCTTTTATCTCCCAGTTGTTTTAGCTCTTGTGAACCTTCTGATGATTTTAGCTCATTTTTACGTGGTTCCATACTTTCACGCTGGAGGGCTGCCTGGGCTGGTCTTCAGGGCAACAAACTTCGGGAGGTAAAGCCCCTCCCTGACACCTGGAGTACTTCCTCGCGTGTCTCTCGTCACGAGGAAGTCATTTTAGCCAGATTGCGCATCGGGCATTGTCGTTTTAGTCATGGTCATCTTTGGTCCTCAGACCCTGCCCCGGACTGTGCTCATTGTCCTAAGCCGCTGTCGGTTCGACATGTTTTACTAGGATGACATTTTCTTAGCTGTTACGTGCGTCCTTGGGCTTACCAGCAACCCTCTCTGAGGTGCTGGGGAACGCCCCCAGTGCTGCCGATCGTGTATTGCGTTTTATTCGTCGTAGCGGTATGGGCAGCCGGGTTTGATAACCTAGTTTTATCCTTCTGTTTTATTCGTAAGTTTTACCGCTGCTGCATTTTGTCTTTTATTCATTTACCTATTTGCTCCCCATTTCGCAGTTGCTGACACTATATTAGTGAAGTTTTACTTGTTTCGTTTTAAACCGCGGGGTGCTTTCCTGCGTTTTTGCATCTTGTTTTAACTTTGCCTGGGCGCTAGACCATAGCAGTCGTGCGCTCTAAAACCCCACTACTCCTACTGCTACTGCTACTGCTACTACTACTACTACTACTACTACTACTACTACTACTACTACTACTACTACTACTACTACTACTACTACTACTACTACTACTACTACTACTACTACTACTACTCTCTTAGAGGCTACTCTTTTACAACGTAGTGCGATCCAGTATCCTTACTATCACACATAGAAAACAACACTACTTTCCAAATCCCCTTTGTAGTCCTAATAAAATGGCAATGACCTTCAAATCTCCACATATTTTCCAGCGTACTTGTTGTAATTAATCATATCTAACAGAACGGTCATACATTCGTATATTTCCTTCATTTCTACTGAATGTGCCACTGGTATTGATGGTTTAGTATTCCCTTTGTGGAACAACACTCCTTTGAGGCTTAGCTTAGAAGTCAATAAACAACTTCCATTCTTCTGGGATGTACTGAAATCCTAGCTCATTCATAAACCATCTATACCTGTGAATGCACAAAGGCAATTTTTCATAGCATAATAACTGGAAAACTGTTCATGCCTCTTTTTGAAAGCTGAAATTCTTGTATTGAGAGCTAGTATATCTCAATGTTGCAGTTGTGATCCCAGCACCTCAGACTGCTGTCTCGTGAGATTCATATCCCTCACTAAATCATTTAGTCTGGACTGTTTGATCAGAAGGAGTTTATTTTCTGATTCTGGGCAATATTCTGCATCAACTTAAGCGGAAGGAACTTGCTCATTTCCTGAAGCATTTTCTTCTAAATGTGAAGGTGGGATGGTAACTGGGAGCTCAGGTCCATATGGAATAGGTTTTATATTGGATGGAACATTAGGGTACTCAATTTTGGATTTTGTTCTTTTTGAATGTCCCCCAATTTGTGTTAGGCAGAAATAGCAGTCTTCTGCATGCTTGTTGATTCGCGCCAGACCATTGGCACTGCAAAAGGCATACTGCAAGTTTTGTCACCACTCATCCACTTAATAAGAATGGAATAACACCTTATGCAGCACACACAAGGAGCTCACTCTTTGTCTTCATCTCCAACATAACAGCCAAAGTAACTAAAATATGCTCATTTCAAAGTTTCTATTAAAGATCGACGCTGACTTTTTATAGTAAATGTCCACACATGTGACAGAAACTGTTCGGCAAATTTACGCAAGCACGACGAGATTTCTTCATTGCTGAAAAAATGTAATTACAGACAAAAGCTACTTGAAGCCACTTTTCACAAGTAAGACAGAATTTGAACTGAATCTAAAATGTGATACTCCATGAAGAGGCGGTCTTTGTCATTTCCTGCTGGTCTGGCACTAAGGCAATTAATCACTCATCCCTCTCCCCTTAGCATGCCAAACTACTGCTAACTAGATTATTATTATTATTATTATTATTATTATTATTATTATTATTATTATTATTATTATTATTATTAAGTCCAAATCCTAAACATTGGAAAAGATAAGATCTATTTGTGAAAGCTGGTTTAGAGAACATCTGGAGCGTTTATAGGTCCATGGTTCAGTTACTTAATTTTGCTAATTGTTTGGTGTTTTTAAACATATTTTAATGATTTACAAGAAAATGAAGGGTGGTGGAACATTTTTATGTTCATATTCGTTAACTGCTCATAAAACTTGACCTAATATGCCTATGTTCATTTATGTGGCAAGAACCATGTTAACTAGTATAATAATAATAATAATAATAATAATAATAATAATAATAATAATAATAATAATAATAATAATAATAATAATAATAATAATAATTCAAATACAATAAGGTTTACAACTGCCAAAATATAGCGTCACTAAAACATATGGTTACCCATAAGCAGCCTTTCTCTCCTGCGCTCCTCCCTCACCATCTAGTATGACTTCGGATTGTCACACAGTGGGACAAATCACAAATCTAGCTGGAAAAAATAACTTCTCTTATACTGCACAGATTTATATGAAATTTTGCATAAGAGTCACAAGTAGCATGCTCTTATTGTATACTAGTTTTGAACACATTTGGATAGTAGAAACTACCCCTTTATAGAGGGTGAATATAGACAAAATTAACTTCTTTCGATGTCAACATATTTTCATAAAACTTTACATTGGATTTACACGTAGTATGTTGTAATTATATAAAAAATGTGAATGCAATGGAAACCACCTCTTTATAGGGCCAAATTTAATAAAATTTGTAACTTTTTTGTTATTAAATATATTTTAATATATCGTTGTATAAAGAGTTACAAGTAGAATTTCTTATCGTGTACAAATTATAAATACATTTGGATAATAAAAACTACCATTTATGGAGGGTGAATTTAGACAAATTAATAATTTCCTTTTAATTCAACACATTTGCATAAAGCTGTGCGCAGGAGTTATGAGTAGCATGCTGTTATGTACAAATTCTGAATACACTAGGATAATAGAAACTACCCCTTTATAGGGCATGAATTTAGACCAAATAACTTCTTTCTTCAACAGGTTTTCATAAAGTTTTGTATGAGTTACAGATAAGAGTATTGTTATGTACAAATTCTGAATACAATTGGATAATAGAAGCTACCCCTTTATAGGGTTGAATTTCCCTTTTGTTACCCTTCTTAGAATTTAAATTCAACGCAAAAAAAGAATATTAGCGAAACTGAGCTGTGGTTGATTTGCCAATAATCCAAGTTGTTTTCTAAATCATTCTATCATTTTCATCTCAACTTTCTTCTTGTTTTAACCTCTGACTTGCCAAGTCATAACATCCAAACGATAATTTATATGTAGGTAGCATTCAAAGAAACATATCCAGGAATGTAAGACTGTCAAACCAAAATTATAATTTTCTTCATCCTCAATCTTTATAGCCAATTTTTCTAAATTGTTCATTACTGTTGGTTTTGTTCCACATTTGCAACAGGATAGAACAGAATCTTGAAGATGAAGGGATTTTGCCACACAAATTTATATTTTCTTCGAAGGATTATCAAATGCTGAATAATAATTGCGGAAGTACTATAGCAACCATAAACACAAATGAATCATCCCCTTCAGTTAGTAGTTGTTTATAGTTACTTTGTCCCGGGCTGCCATCACATCCCCATTTACATATTATTATAGTATAACTTTACTTCACTAGGGAGGGGTTTCAATTCCTCCTCTTGGAGATCACAAATATGCACAAAGATGTCCAATATATGTACCTTGAAGCCTCGTTGCTGATGAATTTTCTTTAATAGCATTTCAGGATAACATTTTTTTTTGTTTAATAACTGTATGCCAAGATGGATAAATGCATACTCATGAAATCTCAGTAATGAATCCTGGTCGTAACTTAACTTTGCATTTATTATTAAAGAAAGAGGTTTTCAGGTGAATACTCATTAGATTTGTCTGAGTGTTATGATATGATATACAAGCCTTTTTATGTTTGAAAGTTCTCTTTGATGAAGTCTCAGTAATGTTGTGAAGCACAGAAGTAGCGGATCATTTTCCAGTGTTTCTCAGCCCAACTTGTGCTTTTCTCCTACATAGTGCCTTTACTTTCATTTGCTTTCTTCTAATACTACATTCTGCAAATTGTTTGAGGTCAACCATATTCTCTTTAAGTACTAGGGCTGACTTCAGATTCTTTTACAGTAAAAGTTAATTTGTTTTTAAACATATATTATTTTGCTTTTGGAAGTGATCGTCCATTTGGTTACATTTTTTCCAGTGAAAATTTAAGTTTTTAGCAAACTTTACCATTTCCTTTTTTGCCGGGATATTACTAATGTCTATTTTTTATATCAAGTAATCTGTTATATGCTTAAATACTTGTCCTACTCAGCCTTTTCACATTTAACCATTCACAGTAAGTATCCACATACTGCACTTGCAAAAAAATGTATAAAAAATTAGGGGCAAGGAGGGGCACTTAATTTTTTATGTAACATAACCTATATCCTTTCTCTTTAAAATAACTGCAATTCGAACTCCTGCAAATATCTGCAAGTTTTACAAACCCAGCACAAAAATGTGAATAGTAAAGTTAAAAGCGGTGTAAAATTTGCTGAAGGTTTCATATTCCAGTTGTAAAAGAAACAAAAGGAAAGTATCAAAATCGCTTGACACAAACCTTATAGAAACACATTCATAATAAATGTTTCACAGTTAATTGCCACAACAACCTCTAATATCAGCTCATCTGCAGCGAGTGATAAGACAAATAAAAGAGAATAGACTGCTGACTTGTAGTTTGAGCAGGTTTCAGGTTGTTACACCTTGGTTGAGATAGTACAATCTGTTTCCTTATACTCTGAAGTGTTTTTTATTTCTTAGACCATATAGCTTCGGTATATGAAGACATAACTATTTTTTCGCGCTAGATTTCAATCCTGAACCACTGTGTGTCAGTTGCCGCTTGAAGGTGCATTGGCGCCATGTCTCAGTTATTGCTAAGTCAGGTGCCTCTGCTGATGCAGTAAACATGGTGCATCACTTATCTATGGAAGAGCATGTGTTTATTTGCAAACTTTACTTTAAGCACGAATTTGCTCGGTATGTGCGCAAGGAGTTTGTTGAAAGGTTTCCAAACTCTGTACCACCTGCAAGAAAAACTATATATGCGATCATGAATAAACCTGAAGTTTCAGGTTCAGTGTTGGACAAGAAACATTCTAAGAGAAGATCAGTTTTAAAAAGAAAATAAACTAGATGAAATTGGTGCCGCTTAAGAGCAATCACCTTGAAAATCCCTAAACAAATTAGCTCAACAAACAGGTGTATCTCATCTTCTGCGAGAAATGCTACATGTCTGTTAAAGCTAAAATCACTGTACTCGAGTGCAAGCATTGAAATAAAAATGATCTCTGTAAATGAGTGAATACTGCAATTGGTTTTTCCAATCTTTAGAAAGTGGTTTCGTGGATCCATAGCTTTTGTTTTTCTCTGATGAATCTTGGTTTCACCTAAAGGGATGCACGAATGTTCACAACAGTTGATATTGGGCTTCAGAAAAACCTGTACTATTGCATGAAATGCCTCACTATGACCTGAAAATTGGAGTGTGGTGTTCGATAAGTGCTAGAAGAATAATACAACCTATTTTCTTTAATGAAACAATGTAGTGTGATATCGGAGACAAATTCCAGGGCCATTTTTTTTATCGCTTGACAGAAGAAAAATATTATGGTCGGCTCCAACAAGACTCTGCAATAGCACATTAGGCTACCGAATCTTTAAATGAAATATGAGAAGTGTTTCATGACAGAATTATAAGTGTTGATTTGTGGCCCCCTCGTTCCCTCGAACCTCAGTAGTGGCAATTTTATTTATGGGGTTCTTTGAAAGGAAAGTATCGTTCTAACCCTTCTTTGCTACAGGAACTTAGTGATACCTCCATGCAAAATATCACAATTCCTGCTGCTGAACTTAGGCAAGTGAGCGAGAGCATTTTTACGAGATATGCTGCCTGTTTGAGCAGAAGGTAGTATTTCCAGCATCTACTATAAGGTAAGGATTTTAGTGCACCACTGATGGCACAATTTTCCTGGTGACTCTCAGTTCTCTTGCGCAGCGGAGAGCCAGCAGAATGGGTTACCATATGTTTTAATGACCTATAGATAAAAAATAAAAAAAAGCCTACAATGAAATATACAGTCACACAACTAAAATTCTTATTGTTCTTTTGAATTTTCTAAACACATGTAACACTGGAACAATTACTCTCAAGAATAATGCGAAATGTATGAGACACACGCAAGCGCACACACATGCACACACAAAGGATAACTTTGAATCAAGAAAAATTCGTATAAGTTTTGCATCCATTGTAACTTATGAAGCCAATGTAATCAAAATTATAAATTCAGTATTACATATTGTTCATCAATTATTATATTAGTATAAGCATAACTCTTCCTCTAACTATGACCCCTCATGTAATACTCTAGGAACCTCCAAATCTAGACCACTACACATTGGTGTAGGTCTCTCTAAACCATTTTCTTGAGGGGTAAAGTTCGAACCATATATCTATCTCTTAATGCATCCCTAGCATGGCAATTGAGGTGAAAGTGGGATCTATGTCGACATTTTACCAAAATTGAGTTATTGGTACTTTCGTGTTCCTTACTTGTGTATCTATTTATGTGCATGGTATTTTTAACTTTCACTGTTTCTTTCCCTATGATTTTTCAGAGTGGTTTTGAAGAATTCTTAAGCTTCATTAGTATGAGGGAGGAATCTATGCCGGTTGGAATGTATTTCCTGTTCAAAGCAGAAACTTGTGCTTGGAAGCTCAGCCAATAGAGCATTTGTTTACAATCACGTGTCTGTTGTCAAGGTAATGGCGGATGGTGAAGGAAGTTAGCTGTTAACAGCTGTGGGAAATTGCAAAAGCGAATGAGAAATGACAAATGGAAGAGAAAGAGAGCCAAGGTTTTTAGGAACTTAGGATTAGAATATGTCAATGACAAAAATAAAATAGTTCCCAGAAAGGAGCAGGGAAGTGGTTGTGACTGCAGTGTTCGGGTAGCGATAGCTAACCCCACTTGGTGTGAGCCAGTTGCGGCACTTTCTTTCACTGAGTGGCTGTTTCTCAGAGATGGCCGTAGTTCTTTTATACCTGCACTCATGAGCTACAATTTGGCCCCTGCTTATTACACTGGCAGCCTGCCTTACACCAGAAACCAGCTGCACCAGGTTTCTACAGCGCTCACCAGGTTGTGTCCTCTCCGCCAGTATAGGTAGCGCTAATGTTGGATCCACGTCATCATCACCTGACTTTCCCAGTGTGTACCCCGAGCGATGCTCCAAGAGAAAAAAGTGTGTGACAGTTAGTTCTCGGTGACCAGTGAAGAAGGGGTTTAATTGAGCTTCGTGTCTGGGAGCGGCCATCTCCACACCTTTCGGCTCCCCCCAGGGGCTCACCTTATGTGAGTACGGGTTTGGCGTACCCGGGGGTTCCCGAGCCACTCATCGCCATTTTCATCCCTTCATCCCCGTTCGGTCGAGTGGGTCCGTTCTCGTGACCGGGGGACCCAAGGTAGGCTCTCGTGCGTTGTTTGCATTACATTCATACCGCACCTCGCCATCGTTTCTTTCTTCCCTTTTCAATTTCCGGCCATTTCGCACGACATTCGCACATCTCTTTTTCTTCCTCGCCGGCCTACCTTGCGTGCGAAACGCCCACACAGTTTTATTTATTTTATCTTTTCTTTTAATCCTCCGTGGACACAGCCTGACGGATACCCGCGCACTGGGTGAGTGGGTAATGGCGTCATCCCCACCACCCGGGGTCGTCATGTAGGGTTTGTGTTCGTATCTGCTGTTCAACTGCAGTCACGCGGGGGGCCATTGCATGAGCTGCTGACTTCTGACGGCGATTGGGTCCCTCTGTCTATGTTCTGGGAGGTGTGACCCTGGGGTGAGATAGGTATAGATAGGCCACACACCCAAGCAGGGGTAACGCCCGGGAAGTCAGAGCTCGAGGTCGGAGACGGTTGCAATGGTGGAGGATTTTTTTCGCTATGGAGCACCCTTTCTCCATTATAAACAAGCGCCGAAAAGTTTTAGTAACAGAAGTAGCACCGCCAACAGCTGGTTGTTACTTAGTGATTACCCGTACAGAGGAAGGACAATCATTCGAGAAGGTGAACCCTTTTATCATCCAGAAGGGCATTGCCTCAATTGCTGGTCCGGTTCTTTCCTGCACTCGGCTTCGCAATGGTTCGTTGTTATTGCAAAGCAAGTCCGAGGCACAAAGTAAGTCCTTGTTGAGCACCACGCTTCTCCACGGTTATCCTATCCGTGTTGAGAAGCACCGCACCTTGAATTCTTGTCGAGGCGTTGTCACCACGCATAGCCTCGATGGCATATCGGACAAGGACCTGGTCGAATATCTTGCAGACCAGAAGGTGACAGCGGTTCATCGAGTGCAGGCCAAACGCGACGGCGTATTGGTACCCACTCGTACCCATTTGATGGCGTCGATCTGCCCACGAGCATCTCCGCAGGGTACGAATGGATTTCTGTGAGGCCTTATATTCCTAGATCTCTGCGTTGTTTTAAATGCCAACGTTTTGGGCATACGCAAGTCTCATGTAAGAGTGCCGTTAACATCTGTGCAACATGTAGCCAGCCCTCACACGAAGGTGCCTGTTCAACAGCCCCCGTCTGCGTCAATTGCAAAGGGTCACATTCTGCTTCATTTGGCGACTGTCCGCGGTATTTGGACGAGAAGGCGATCCATGAGATCCGGGTAGAGGAGAAACTCTCCTTCGCCGAAGCCCGGAGGCGTTACCATGCGCGCCAACCTTCGCTCCTGCGATCGGGAACATTTAGTTCTGCGGCACCCCTCACCCATCGCCACCCAGAACCGATTCTCGGCGCTTGAATCGGTTTCTGGCTCTGAGCGCGTGGGCCCTCCCTTCGAGGAGGCTATGGAGTCTGACCAACTCCATACCAAAAGCCCGAGCCCAAAGGTTAAACAAAAGGTAATTTTAAGCCGCCCTTCTAAGTAGACAGTTTATCCCTTTTTTCTTAATGGCTATCCTGACCTGGAATGTACGTGGTGTACGATCGCATAGGGCGGAACTGCAACTTTTATTGCGTTCCCACTCGCCTATGGTCGTGTGTTTGCAGGAGACTAAGCTTCGCCCTCATGATCCTTTTGATCTCCGAGGATATACTCCGGTTCGCTACGACCTTGAACCGGAGGAGGGTACTCCTGCTCATGGAGGTGTCATGTTGTTAGTGCGTAACGACGTTCATTTTCAACGTCTCACTCTTACGTCCGACTTGCAAGCTATTGCCATTAGACTACAGTTACCCGGTTTTTTCTTTTCTGTTTGCTCTGTATATTCACCTCCATCGTCTCCCCTTGCTCCCACGGACATTCGAGCTCTCCTGTCCGCTCTCCCAACACCATTTCTTCTGTTGGGAGATTTTAATGCCCACCACCCCCTGTGGGGTTCGCCAAGGGCTTGTGCGAGGGGAACTCTTCTTTCCGACATTTTTTACCAGTTCAATCTCTCTATTCTGAATACAGGTGAGCCTACGTTTCTTTCTGATTCTTCCGGTACATTTTCTCACTTGGACCTTGCCGTTTGCTCACTCCAGCTTGCTAGTCGTCTGCAGTGGAACGTCGTCACTGACACCTACTCCAGCGACCATTACCCCTACATCGTTTCTCTTCTGTCACACCACGTACAGCATTCCAGAGTACCTACCTGGATATTCACAAAAGCCGACTGGAGCTTGTATTCCAGCCTCATGCATTTTGACGACCAGCCCTTCACCGACATTAACCAACTAGTACAGCACCTTACGTCTACGGTTTTCTCTGCCGCCGAACGCGCAATTCCCCGTTCATCCTCTCAACCTCGGCGAATGCCTGTTCCATGGTGGAACGAGGATTGTCGGGACACCGTTCGTGCCCGTAGAACTGCACTTAGGGTGTTTCGGCGTCACCCTACACTTGATAATTTGGTGACTTTTAAACAATCGCGCGCGAGGGCTCGTCGCATTATTCAGGATAGCAAGAAGGCATCTTGGGCTCGTTTTGTCGAGTCTTTTAATTGCTTTATGCCTTCATCCGTTGTTTGGGATAAACTTCGTCGCTTCTCAGGTAAAGTGTCGCATTGTACTGTTTCTGGCCTTCAGGTTTCTAATGACACCATAGTGGATCCAGCTGCCATCGCTAACACTTTGGGTGCTGCCTTTGAGGCGGTTTCCAGTTCAGACCATTATTCCGCCGGCTTTCGCTCTATCAAAGACCGGCTGGATTCCGCCAACTTTAATTTTCGGTCTGCTAATACCGAGTGTTATAATGAACTTTTCACAATGAGGTGGCTGGAGCACGCTCTTCATTGCTCTCGGCACTCCGCTCCTGGGCCGGACGGCATTCATGTCCTGATGTTAAAGAACCTTTCAGCCGACGGTAAGCTCTTTTTCTTAAGGTCTATAACCGTATTTGGCAAGACGGCCTTTTCCCTTCCGTTTGGCGCGAAGCCACAATTGTCACTATACTTAAGTCTGGGAAGGATCGCCAGCTACCTTCCAGCTACCGCCCTATCTCCCTCACCAGTTGCCTTTGCAAGGTGATGGAGCGCATGATCAACGGGCGCTTGACATGGTGGCTTGAGTCTCAGAAACTTCTAGCGAACGCTCAGTGCGGATTTCGTCGCTATCGCTCTACCGTCGACCATTGGTGTCCCTGTCTACGCATATTATGAATGGATTTCTGAGAAAGTGTCAAACCGTGGCTGTGTTTTTTGACCTGGAGAAAGCTTATGACACTTGTTGGAGGGGCGGCATTTTACGTACACTTCACGCATGGAATATCCGCGGTAGTCTTCCCACATTTCTTCGGGAGTTTATGACGGACCGCGTCTTTCGTGTACGTGTGCGCTCGGTTTTATCTAGTCGTTTTATTCAAGAGAAGGGAGTACCGCAGGGCTCTGTACTCAGTGTCACACTTTTTGCGATTGCTATCAACCCCATTGTTGATTGTATTCCACCTGGCATTTCATCGTCCCTTTTTGTTGACGATTTTGCCATTTATTGTAATTCACGGCGGACCCGTCTGCTCGAACGCCGTCTCCAGAGCTGTATCGACCGTCTCTACGCCTGGAGTAACGCAAACGGCTTTCATTTCTCCGCCGAGAAATCCGTCTGCATCAACTTCTGGCGCCGCAAGGCTTTCCCTCCGCCCTCTCCCCGCCTTGGGTCTGAGGTCCTTCCATTTGCTTACGAGGTGAAATTTTTGGGGTTGATCTTTGATCGAAAGCTGAGCTGGACTTCTCACGTTTCCTTTTTAAAAGCAAAGTGTGACCGTTCTTCTGCGTCTTTATCGCTCCTTGGTCCGATCCAAGCTTGATTACGGGTGCATTGTCTATTCATCGGCAGTCCATCTGTGTTACGTCGATTGAATGCCATTCACCATCGAGGCATAAGAGTCGATACAGGGGCCTTTCCAACCAGCCCTGTACCTAGCCTGTATGCTGAAGCTGCAGAGCCTCCGCTGTCCTTCAGGCGTGAGATGCTCTTGTGCAGCTTGCCTGACCACCCGTCCTTCCCGATATTTTACGAGGTTTCGCTTGATCGGCAATATTTAGTTAGCTCCTCTGCATTGCTCCCTCCAGGGGTTCGATTTCGTCAACTTCTTCGGCATTTGGACGTTACGCCAGCGCCGGCCCTTCCACGCGGGGAAACACGTTTTCCTCCATGGTCGCGCGCTGAGACCCACTGTCACCTTGGGTTAACGTCGATGCCGAAAAATGAGACCCCTGCTTCCGTCCTAAATCTTCTTTTTTGAACTACAGGCGCAGTTCGGGGACTGTCATTTTATATATACCGATGGGTCTAAGACTGCTGACGGAGTA
Source organism: Deroplatys truncata (assembly GCA_030765065.1). NCBI lineage: Eukaryota > Metazoa > Arthropoda > Insecta > Mantodea > Mantidae > Deroplatys > Deroplatys truncata. Next base: position 63,985,195 of record CM060988.1, on the reverse strand, counting down.
GGATGTGCCTTTGTTTTTGGTGCACAGAGTTTTACTTTTTGTTTACCTGGACAATGTTCGATTTATACCGCCGAACTTGTTAGTATATATCAATGTGTTTTATACATTCAGCGGCACGTCTTACGGCGCTGTGTTGTTTGTACAGACTCTCTGAGTGCCCTTCAGAGTATTCACGCGCTGTATAGTTACCACCCGCTCGTACAGCGCATTCATGACCTGCTCCGCTCGCTTGGTGCATCTGGCATCAGCGTCTCCTTCGTGTGGATTCCAGGTCATGTGGGCATCTCAGGCAACGAGTCTGCCGACGCCGCTGCCAAATCAGCCATTTTATCACCCAGATGTTTTACCTGTGTTGTTCCTTCCTCAGATTTTTATGTTATTTTACGTTACCGTATCCTCTCGCGCTGGCGCGATGAGTGGGCGGCTCTTAGGGGGAACAAGTTGCGGGAGGTTAAACCTCTTCTCGTTCTTCTCGTCGGGAAGAGGTACTTTTAGCTCGTTTACGAATCGGACATTGTCTTTTTAGTCATAGATACCTGCTCAGTGGTGACCCCGTACCACTGTGTGAGCAGTATGATGCGCCCTTAACGGTGCGTTACATTTTAACAGAGTGACAAGTTTTATCTCCGTTGCGCGTCGTGTTGGTCTGCCTGTTCGCCTAGCCAACGTTTTGACAGACCACGCGCATGCTGTAGAATGTCTTTTACGTTTTATCACTGACATTGGTTTTAGCCGTCGCCTTTGATGCGCTGAGCGCCTTTTAGCTGTTTGATTTTACATTATCTTTTAATGGGGGCACTCCTCCCCAGTGGACATCTGGCGCTTGTCCCTCGCATTCTACAGTTCTTGACACGTTTTATTCTCTTGTTGACCATGATTTTAGTGTGTAGATCTTAGTATTTCGTCTGTTGTGTTTTTGACCAAGCGGTTTGCATGGGATTTTTTCCTTTTTTGACTGTTCATTTTATATTTTACACATAGTAAGGGCGCTAATAACCTTGGCAGTTGAGCGCCCTTAAGCCCCATCTCATCATCATCATCACCTTTCGGCCTTGTCTAAATTATTTTTAACATGTACTTTTGGGCGTAAGTAAACTCTAAATTTTTGTACAGTGTGGAGCGGCATTTACTATTTCATGAAAGCGGGTTTATATTATATTATTGTGCGTTAAATTTTCATTTTGAAATGGCAAATGTGTGTGAGAAGGACAAAGTCAAATGCAATGTGCTTTAATTGTAATATATTTGTTTCTATATTTGTGTTAATATATTCAGTACCTTTGGGGCCTATATAGATTGTTATTTTTATTTAAAGCTGCTTTAAATCCTTGTTCAATTCCTTTAAGCTTTGATAGTACAAAACAATGATTACTCTGGGGGAATGCTTTATCTCCAATGCATTCTATAATGGGCCCAGCATTTTACTTTTCTAGTTTATTTATATTTTTTTTAAGTAATTGCGACTTCTATGCATCGACTACTTCTAAATCGGCCTTGCAAGAACGTTACAGGTGTAACTATCACATGCTGAGTGTTTCCGAGAAAGAAAGCATATTTTGTGAGTTTCATTGAAAAGGCAACTATAATACACAAAATGCATTTTATTTGGACTCATAAGCCGCCAACAATGCAATAAAATGTATCATAAGATGAGAATTAACAGTGAAATGACCAGAAGAAAACTTTCTTTTACATACAGTGTTAAAAACTTGCAGTGACAGCTTACTAAAGTCTGCAGTAAGGCATGTTGTGATATTTTAGGCATCTTCAAGAAAAGACTCTCAACTGTTAGAGGAAATAGGAAAATAAAATCAGAAATAAAGCACCCAGAGCAAGAAAACAACACTGAAGAAATGTTTGCAGCAGAAGGTGAATTGGCTACACGTACACCATATAAAGTTTCATCTCATCTTGATTGCAGAGGTCTGCACGGAAACTACATGCTAAATTAAGTCCATCAGATGAGGAAGAAGTGATAGCACACCAAGAATTTCCACTGTACATTAGTCATTACTCAAGAAGTAAAGTACAGAAGAAATTTGTAAGGTCTGTCAAGTCTCTTTCAGAAATGTACAAATTGTATAATTAAGATAAAACTAAAGTGGGAGTGAATGCAGTGAGTGAGCACACCTACAGAAATATATTTAATACACATTTCAATAGCCTTATACTATCAGTAACATTTATGATGAGTGGCCTTTTCAAAGAAAGAAGATGTATTCTTATCTACGAATACATCAGGCACAAGCAATATCAGCATATAGTTTACTTTCCAAGTTCCGAGCAGAGTGCTTGGATGAAAGTTGTGTTTACTGCTTAGTCACATACGACTTACAAAAAGCTTTGCCAACACCCAAAATTCCCACCGAGGTGTGTTTAATCTATGACCGTTATGGGTGTACAATTCATACCTCCAATAAAAAGAATGCAATAATGTACATGTGGAGCTTCAGAACTTGCTTCATGTATTTTTAAAATACTGAACGACCCAGAAAATAAGGGTTAAAACAAATGATTTTTGGGGTTTTGAATGCATGTAACTTGCATCAAATAAATCTTAGAAGCATGAAACTAGTATTAACGGAAAGAGGAACTCAAAGTTTTGATTATAGTATCGCAGTTAGCAATAATGGCGTACAATCATGTACAACATTGCACATTGTTGAAAGTTACAAAATGATGAGCATTCTGTTTTCTCGATTACCACGTTAATCAATCTGTAATTGTTATTCAACATTTTCAAACAGGATTTAGGCATCCAATTTGTAAATGGCACTCTGATTTTACAACAAGAGGGTGTTTTGTAAGAGGAAATCTCGTGGACACCTGCCAGTAACCGAGGAAGCTGCACACCGGATCCGTGAATCTTTCACGCGTAGTCCTCAAAACCCAGCCATTGTAGCTAGTAGGGAGCTACAGATCCCTAAATCCACTGTATGGAAGGTTCTGCATAAACCGTTGAGATTTCATCCATACTGATTGTAGATGTTTTAGTACCTAAAGAAAGGAGATGAAGTTGTGTTGTTCATCAGTTGGTCATCATATGCTAGAATGTATGTGAGCGAAAATGGACTACAGGATTGATTTGTATAAATAAATAAATTAGTTTTATTTATGGACGCTCTTTAATGGCTATGGTTCTTAGCATAACATTCTATATTGGGTGTGAAAGACCGGAAATTTTGCTTAGAGGCCACTTTATCAGGCTTGAGGTTCTTTTACATGCTGTAAATCGACACAGGACCACCGGCTTTACTTCAGAAATGTGATCCTTCATGATGGATAGTTTCCTAAAGAGGTGCCAAAAATGTATGGACGACGACGGTGGCCAGTTTCAGTTTCCTTTCATAAAGTTGGTAAGTAGAGCCTTTAAAAGTAGTTTTAAAAATGTTGTATGGTTTCATCCGCGCTTTTCTATAATAGTGGCAGACAGCGAGTGCCGAGGAGGCAGACAGAAAAAACACTGCGCAGCCCATTCGTAGTTTTTTGGCTCGCTTTGTAGTAACATGAGTAGTAACTGGAGTCACTTTTTGAAATTTTTGAAAAATTCTTTAATATACCTGTGTTGAAACATTCATTTATACAATAGAAGAACTACAATGCTATGCATTATCTTACCCCCCTCCCACCCCAAAAGAAGTTGGACATGTGATAAGAGCTTACTGTCAAAGAGTTTTTCACTTTGGTAACAATGTTAATAGCATCTTGGCACTATTCAATTTCCATTTAAAATTAGCATTTATTTAAGGTCAATTATTTAAATATTCATTGATATTTGTGTTACAGGAATGTTAGACAACATATTCTCAGGATTATTAATAAAATACCCATTAAAATCATTGCAATTTATATCTGAATTTAAGATCGTTAGCTCAATTAACATTCATAATTAGGACCTATGCAGTTTACATTTAAAGAATTTGAGAAATCTTGCACATGCATTCTTTATTAACAAGGAAGATGTAAAGCCATTCAAAATTTTGAGAAGATCCAATCAAAGTTTGGGAGAGAAACTCTAAGACCCAAGTGTAGCAGTGGTAGAACAATTTTTACTGGGTCAGGAAGCTGGAGAAAATGAATCCCCACCGACTGCAGGAAACATCCATGTTATTTGTAATTTTACTGAGATGGATGGGCACATAATTTGTTAAGTTGCATCAGTTACGGGAGTTATTAATGAACTTGATTCTGGCCGGTGGGTTCCATATCTGCCTACTCAGGACATGGAAGTCTGTCAGCAGCTGCCAAGGGGAAGGAGAGAAAACTTGGGTCCACCACTACACACCCAAGTCCAAGCAAGCAATAGTGGAAGAAACAATAAGGCTGAATGATGCTTGTCAGCTTACAAATGCTTTTTGGCACTGCAAGGGCGTTTTGATCATGGACTTTCTTCATGAAAGAAAAACAATAAATGCTGCCTTCTACTGCAGACTTATGGTTGAGGTGAAACCAGCTTATTGTAAGAAAAACTACAGCAACCAATCCAAAACATAATTCTTCTACGAAATGAGGCCACATACAGCTATATTAAGGTATGATATTCACTGGATAACTTCCAAACATCCACAGTCCAGATTAATCCCCCTGAGAATAATTAATCACCACTTATAATTTGAAGTAGTAGTTGTATTGAAGGAGTTGTATTGTATTTTGACTGTTGGGGAGCCGAACTAGTTGCAACCGCATGTATGGTAAAAAGTTTCTGGTAGCCTTCGCCCCAAATGTGCTTTCCAGTGGCCTTTGCCCCAAATGTTTGAAAAATATTAACTTTGTAATATGGACTGTTTCTTTAAATATTATATATTTATGTTTACCTCGGATGCACCAGTATTTATTTTTTTAGAGACATGAATGTCTTAACAGGGAGTGGTGCGACTGAAGAATGTAGTCTTACACAGATTATAATTTTACTTCACTCCATTTATTAATGCTTGACACAATTTAAACAACACTTCACTGATATAGAGAGCTGTGAGATTCTTTTGTTAATTACTTGCACTTTTTAACACGTAAACTACTTTCGTTTCATACTGAATACGTATTAAACTTCTCGAGGACGCCTTTGCATCTGGTTAGTAACGCTGTCTGCTAGCAACTGAACTGAGTTTTAAATTTTGCTCCATTTTAGTTTCTGATTGGCTAATCCTAATCAATAGAATACCTTCATTTAACTAAAGCTTTTTCTGGTTGTTGATTCGCTATTTTATAAACTGTCTCAAAAATTACATTATTGTTGCTCCAAGAATTACCAGTAGCATTTAAACTTTCTAATTCATTATTGCCCCATGGTTACCTCATTGTTAGCAACCTTTAACCTATTATTCTCACAGCTCCTACATTATTAAATTACGTAATACATTCACATAACATTATTAAACATGTACATATTAATATAAACATTAATACAATGACTGGTACATGCATTTTATATGTTATTTATACACATATTGCTTTAAGGTGGGCTGTTATTGAATTTTATATTTTATAATTAGACTGAAATCATTTAAATGTTAAAAATACTGCCTCACATTGCCCCCTTTTAGAAATATTTAAAAATTGTTCTTTTTGTTTTTGTCTTTTTAAATATTTTTTTGTTTAAATATTTTCTGAAAGTCTCCTGAAAGAAACATAACCTTTTTTATTATTACACTTCCTATTTATCACTGTCACTTTTATTTAACACTCACTGGTTTTTCACTACACTCGTGTATAGCAGAATACTTCATATTTATTTTGTTCTGCTACATGTTCGACACTTTAAGGTCAACGATCTGATGTAAGGTCAATGATCTGGTGTTCAATGACCTGAGTGAAGTTTGTTTATTCACTATCACAGCCACTATTAAGCATTTTATTTGCTATACATTTAACATTTAATTAGGCATATTAACACTTGTTACCCTTTATTTAGAACTTATTTCTTAAGCATTTTTATTATTTTCTTACAATTTCTAACTTTTTATACCTTACACAATATAAATGCAGTTGCTATTCAGATTTTTTATGTTTTTCTTACTAACTATGGATTTTCTTCTATTACATCTTTTTATCTAAACTCTCTTTTGTTATATTGACAATTTGTTACATTTAGTAAAGATATTATTATACATTTTTTTAAAATTACATTGCTTTCCCCTTTTATGTTCCAATTACTTTATTTTCTGTTTCTTCTTGTGCCGCACATAACTTGCATATTTTCTTTTCTTTTACTTTTTATGCCATAGACTTTTTAGACTTGCCCTAATCTTATATTACACAGTTGTATTCCAAAACTTATTCATAATTAAAACTCTAAATGTTTAAAAATTCATTTCACTATCTGCTAGCATATGTAACCATTCTAAGGTTTTGTTATCCAAACATTTTCTAACAAGTATCATTTTTAATGCTTCAGGCACATTCTTCAATTTAAAATATTCTATTAGATCATTAATAAATTGTACTGGACTTGAGGAAACATTAAAATAAGGTAATGGTAATTCATTAAGCATAGAAAGATAATTTTACATTTGATTTGTTACATACACATGTGTGCCATCATTATTGTTTTGTGTTTGAGAGGCTGATGCTATGGAAAAACCAGTAGCATCTCTTGTGTTGTTAGTTAACAAAGATGACACACTTCTGCACTTGTATTATTGTCATGCATTTGATTAGCATTTACAGAATTAGTTACATTTGTATTTACCTTTGTTACACTTGCACTTAAATTTTCTAAACTATTTCTGAGTTTATCTATTTCTTTACTACTTTCTTGTACTTATCTTTAATTTCATCTATCATTGACTTGTGTGCTTCTTTAATTGCATCTGCATTTGTTTTTGGTATTTCATGCATTTTATCTATTTCCCCTGTTAAATCTATTTGCACTTGAACTAGATCTGCATTTGTATTTTCTACCATTGTTTTTAATTCTTCACCCTGTTTATCTAACTTATTACAAATATCCTATTTAGTATTAGTAAGTTTCAACCCCATCTCAGTTATATTTTTATCAATATGACTTGACAATTTCTGTTCTAGCTGATTGCAACCTTTATTTACTTTTAAATCTATATCTTTTTGAAGTGCTTTAAAAGATTGTTCTAGTTTTATTTCTAACCTCTTACTTTCAGCTTTACTTTCTTTCATACAATGTTCTATCTGCTTAGCTAGATCATTTTTGATACTAGATAGCTCTGTATTAGTTTGAGTTTGTAATAACAATGTTATTTATGTAACATTATTGTGTAGCCCCACGTTGTGGTAGCCAATTTGCAAGTATATTACTTATAAAGTTGTTACTTGTGATGTTTGTGTATATGTGTTTACTTCATGTGAAGCCATCTTGTGACATCATTCTTTGTTAGGTTCGTAGCTCCATCTGGTGTTAGCAATTTGCGGCAGTATTAGTTTTGTTTGAAAGAATTTTAAGTTTTGTTTACTGTCCTCCGGCTAGCTATTATTTATCAGTCGAACATGTCTCTTGATCAGAGTGTGTAAACGGAAAGGAATCTTTTATCCGAATATAACACTCATGAAAAAATTTGTTTTACACATTTATTGTCAAACACGTTAACTATCACATTTATACATTGATCTTAACACTCGCCAAACTGAAACTGTTATAATAACTTCTTACTGATCACTTTTAATCCACGTACTTCAACCTTTTGTATAATTAACCTTACGACACTTTAGATTATTCATAATTCTGCTGCGCGTAACTTGTGAATCGATACCCGACGTTTGCCGTACAAATACTTTCGACGAATTGACTGACTGAAGACGACGTGTAGTGTACACAGATTTTTGATGAACTGGCCGACTGAAGGCGACGTGTAATGTATTGAGATTTTCGATGAACTGCCCGCGATCTACCTCTGACTTGGCTTTTTATACACCCACTCCCTGATATGCCTAAAGATTATAACTGAGTTACTATTGGCTAATAAAACGCGCCAACATTAGCGTCTATTTTAATATCCAATGAAAATTATGAATACATATGCTCTAGGGAAACATTCCAGAAGGTTCTCAACGGAAAAACGCGCCAACATTACGTAACTTCCTCGTTTCCAATAATGATAAACAGCTCACCCCCCTCTTTGCATTATTGCGCACTATTATTGACAGTTTCAGTAAGGTCGTATAAACTTACTTCTCAACAATAATTACAATAAACAAATATCTCAAATCAATGTCACATAAAAATGCATATTCATATTACAATCATTATTTACATTTAAGTAATTTGTGATACAAATTACTGCATCATATGCCCCACTAGAAACATAATTATAAATATTTACAACTTGTTTGGAAATTTTATAATTGGGTTTTTAGTCTCCTAAATCTTGGAACACACGCTATCACTTTCACTTAACACTTCACACACATTTAACACACGACATATGTTTTTTTTTATCTTGCCACTACTTACTGGCTCTGGTTTAATTTGTTTAGACATTAATCTGACATTACAATTCTTTTTTTATAGCAAGTACTGTACCCTGAATTATTAAATTACTGTTACAAAAAATGGTTTGCTTTCTTATATTGTTAACAAAAATTTATCAATTCAAAAATTTTTTTTTTATTATTAAACATATTTACCAAAAATATTCACCCTTTATACAAATATATTTTCATCTCTTAAATCTAGTCACTGTTTCACATTTTCTGTTTGCCACATAAGTATTTGTTTTTAATTATTTTTACCCATTTTTGTTATTTTGTACTTTATTTTAACAATACTCTTGGAATTGTATTTACGTACTTTTAATTTAATATCATATTAAGTTTCAATCATTGCATTCTTAATTTTCAAATGTTGTTACAGTTACTAAAAATTTAATTTTTTTTTTTTAAACATTTTTTTTTTAATTTATTTCTCTTTTCAAATGACATATAAATAATTAACCCTCTTACGTTCCAATACATTTCTCTGCAAGTCATCTTTAACTATCCAGCATTTACTTTACATCTCATTGCTATTTACCCTCCTGGATCAAATTGTATGTGGCTAAACATTACTCGTAGCTGTATCCTAACCTTCAAATTTTTGTTCATGAATAACCTCTTGTATTCATATGAAATTTCGTCCCCTGATAACATTTGAAAACAATCTAAAGTTTCCTGAACAATACATCTTTTAACAACTTTCATTTTCAATTCTTTTGCTATCCTTTTAACTTGAGAGTACTCTGACAAATCTGTACTAAACTATACTGGACTGGAGTTTTCATTTTGAACATCTTGGTACAATTTATTTCTTTGCATTACTGACTCCTTCTGTATTTCTGATATCTCCCCTCTGAAATTAACTTGCGCCTGATTCACATCTACATTCATAACCTCTTTCATCTCTCTTATCTCACTTGAAATGTTACTCAATCTACTACCTGACTCGGTACATTCTACATCAACATGTTCACTTTTAGTATTAACCTCACTTTCTTTGTTACCTATTTCCCTGCTCATGTCTAGCATTTTCTTTGAAATTTCTCCTATCTCTCTTGCTATTATTTCCTCATTTTCATCTCTCATTTTTGGCATACTACTATCTAGCTTCATAACTTTCTTTTCAATTTCTTCACTGCTTTGATCTACTTTTTGCTCTAATATCTCATTACTCCTACCAATATTTTCAATTGATTTCCTATGATCTTTTTTTATAGCTTCTCTCAATTCCTCAAAACTCTGATCTACTTTTTGTTCTACACTCTTAATAATATCTTCCCTGTTTTGATCTATTTTCTTACTAAGATTTTTTTGCATATCTTCATTCAAATTTTTCAGCATTTCCATAATCATACTAGTATCAAGATTAACATTTCCTGCTATTCTATTCTGACTTTCTACACTAACATTTCCACCCTCAAATCCTAAAAAGTTTGAGCTATTTTCTGTAACCTGTATTGAATTACAGCTAACTGTTACATTATCTCCCTCCATAATTATTTCTTCTGTATTATTAGTAGCCATTGTTTTCTTTATCCTACCACTCCTTAAGTACATTTGAAGGTTACAATTTCGTTTTCTAAAAAAAAATTACGATACTCTGACCTTTGTGATGCTGTCTGTTGCTGTTACATTGATGTCCAGCTTCCTGCCTCTCTCTCCTAGGTTATATGTCGCTTCTGCATTGTGTTATGATGAATCTACGTCGTCTTGTTGTTTTGTAGTTGAATTCCTTGTTGCCTTGTAATCTCAGAATTACGATGTCCAATCATCCGTGTAGTCTGTCGTCCCTTTTGTTGTTTCTGGAATCTGCGTCTTGTAGTTCAGTTCACTTCTCCATTCGCCCCTTTGGTCATCTCACTTCTTCCTGGTTAATTCTGCCCCTTCCTGGTTATTCTGATCCTTTCCTAGTCATTGTGTTCCTTTCCTGGTTACTCTGCCCCACGTTCTGGGTGCCAATTTGCGACAGTATTTATTGTTCTATTTATTTATTTAACCTTATTGTGTAGCCCCACGTTGTGGTAGCCAATTTGCGAGTATATTACTTATAAAGTTGTTACTTGTGATGTTTGTGTATATGTGTTTACTTCATGTGAAGCCATCTTGTGACGTCATTCTTTGTTAGGTTCGTAGCTCCATCTGGTGTTAGCAATTTGCGGCAGTATTAGTTTTGTTTGAAAGAATTTTAAGTTTTGTTTACTGTCCTCCGGCTAGCTATTATTTATCAGTCGAACATGTCTCTTGATCAGAGTATGTAAACGGAAAGGAATCTTTTATCCAAATATAACACTCATGAAAAAATTTGTTTTACACATTTATTGTCAAACACGTTAACTATCACATTTATACATTGATCTTAACACTCGCCAAACTGAAACTGTTATAATAACTTCTTACTGATCACTTTTAATCCACGTACTTCAACCTTTTGTATAATTAACCTTATGACACTTTAGATTATTCATAATTCTGCTGCGCGTAACTTGTGAATCGATACCCGACGTTTGCCGTACAAATACTTTCGACGAATTGACTGACTGAAGACGACGTGTAGTGTACACAGATTTTTGATGAACTGGCCGACTGAAGGCGACGTGTAATGTATTGAGATTTTCGATGAACTGCCCGCGATCTACCTCTGACTTGGCTTTTTATACACCCACTCCCTGATATGCCTAAAGATTATAACTGAGTTACTATTGGCTAATAAAACGCGCCAACATTAGCATCTATTTTAATATCCAATGAAAATTATGAATACATATGCTCTAGGGAAACATTCCAGAAGGTTCTCAACGGAAAAACGCGCCAACAACGTAACTTCCTCGTTTCCAATAATGATAAACAGCTCACCCCCCTCTTTGCATTATTGTGCGTTATTATTGACAGTTTCAGTAAGGTCATATAAACTTACTTCTCAACAATAATTACAATAAACAAATATCTCAAATCAATGTCACATAAAAATGCATATTCATATTACAATCATTATTTACATTTAAGTAATTTGTGATACAAATTACTGCATCAAGTTAACTTATTACTTAACTCTGCACCAGTTTCAGTTAACTTATTAATAAATTCTTTACTTAATTCTACTCTCAGCTCTGTACTAGTTTCAGTTATCTTATTATTAGTTTCTTTTAACTCTCCTCTCATTTCAGTTAACTTATTATTTAAGTCTGCATTACTTTCAGTTATTGCTTTTAGAAGGCTCATAAAATTTTGTTGTGATAAGTTTAGATGCTCTTGTTGGCTAGATGTCTGAGGGATAGTATTTCTTTCATTTGTGGTTCCCTGCACTAACATATGTAAAGGTGATTGACCTTGCATATTACTGCTATCTCTTACTATGCCTACCTGTGAATTTACAGATAACTGTTCTTCTACATCTAACATATTTGTTTCCTCTAGCTCTGATTGTAAATTTACATTGTGAGGCAGTATTTTATATCACAACACTGTGAATGCCAGAGTGATTGTAGTGTAAACTAACATTATTGTATGACAATGATTTTAGATGTTTGTTAGCTATAAGCATTGTTAGGAAATGAGTTTACAGGGCCTCACTGAAACTGACAATAGGAGTAGGTAACAATGAAGCGAGGGGGTGAGTTGTTTATCAATTAGAAGAGACAAACAAATGACGTCAGGGTAGCGCGCCTTTCTTTAGAGATGGAGGGAATATCTTTCCTAGAGCATATGTTTAAGTAATTATGATTGGCTAAAAAAAATAGACACTAATGTTGGCGTGCTTTAGTAACCAATAGCAGCTCGATTATAATGTTTAGGCATATCGGGGTGAGGGAATATAAATTCTTGAGCCATAGGCAAGTATCGCGCAGTTCTACAGAATCATTCATGAGGTAAACATTGCGCAGTTCTAAGAAATCTCTCTCGCGAGTTACACGTCAGGCAGTTCTAAGGAAGCATTCACGAAGTACACATTACGCAATTCTACAGAATCTCTCGCGTCGTAAAGTTAGTTACAAAAATGTGAAATACGTGAATTAATAGTGTGCGGCAAATAAGTGATTGTAGTAACATTCGAAAATATAACAGTTTCAGGCAGGCATGTATCAAGATTAAATATATGAAATTAATTAAGTGTGACGGCAATAAAAGGGTTAAAAAAAATAAAAAAAATAAGATGAACAGATTACTGCAACAATTGTAATCAGTAATGGCTGACCTATCCTCTCCTACTTCCATTGTTTTCTCTTTCCATTTTATTTTGTATAGTTCCTTTTGTTATATATGGTTTGGAACTGCTCAATTTCAATTTACCACTTCTTAACAGCATGAAATTATCTTAAAAACAATATATTTGTAACTACTGTGATAATTATATAAATATTTAGTATTGGAATTTTCTGAACTTTTCTCTGGCTGTTAGTAAACCTTTTTATTCTGGTGTTCCCTCGTAGATTCTTGTTGAATTGTTGACTGCATGCCCTGTACTCCTGAAAGAATTGTTGCTGTTCTTGGACGATGTTGATCATTTTGAAGTTCTCTGAAGTGAAGTCTTGTAGTTTCGTCGATTCTGGTAGTTCTACGAGGTTCATTGATCTCTTCTTCTGTTCTCGCCTGTTCTGGCCCCATGCAGCTGTTCTGGCTTCACGTTTAAGCACCAATTTAAGGAAGGGTTGATTTTAGGAGGAGCCGAACTTGAAGTAGTTGCAATCGCACATATGGTAAAAAGTTTCCGGTAGCCTTCGACCCAAATGTACTTCCCGGTGGCCTTTACCCCAAATGTTTAAAAAATATTAACTTTGTAATTTTGACTGTTTCTTTAAATATCATATATTTATGTTTGCCTCGGCTGCGTAAGTATTTATTTTTTTAGAGACATGAATGTCTTAGCAGGGAGTGGTGCGACTGAAGAATGTAGGCTTACACAGATTATAATTTTACTTCACTCCATTTATTAATGCTTGACATGATTTAAATAACACTTCAGAAGTACAGCTTACTGTTTTACATTTCAGATACTATCAGCTTCAATTTTGTGTGAATTTAGCACAGGCATGGTTAGTTTATGCTAAATACTAGGAAAATATCTTTTTTATTTACCTTGCTACCTTGATTTGGTTCATTACACTGCATTTAACTTTTTGAATTAATTTTTCAGCATCACATTACTAATATTAGCATACTGTCACTTTGGTACAATTGTACTACTGAAATTGTGTTCATTTTCATCATATTTAGCCTCATTAAGCTTATTTACTTTTGGTTCCATAATATAAGTCACTGTCATATTTGTTTCGCGAATGTTACTGGCCTATACTGCTTCATACTGAGTGATTAATTCTCACCTGTGTGTACCTTTGACTTACATATTTGGTTTATTGCTAATTTTTGGCATTGTCTATGGAAATTTAGTTTTTTAACTGTGTTGTGTTATAAATGCAAACTCAGCATCTCTTATAGCATTGCTATTTATGCATTTTGCTCATACCTATTTGTGTCTGATACAATAATATTTTTACATGGTGTATATCCACTCATCTTTTCATTAATTGTTTAATTGCATGCCTGTGTCTAATTAATTTTTTTGCCTACATTTCTGTGTTAATGCTGTACTATATAGTTTCACTATGCAAACAGAAACAACAGACAACCCTCAGACATGCCTGTGGAAGACTATCCTCCTACACCTTTTTCTGGTGCTGGGTCATCGACCCTGCTGGCCACCAATAATGATTTAATTACAATGTACAAGCAGTTGTTCAAGTATTGTGTCTGCTATTCAACCTTCTGTCGAACCCCCTTTCTTTAATGACGCAGTAGCCAATCCTTTTGATTTTCTTAATACTTTTGAAAGAGTAGCTTTTGCTAATAACTGGTCAGATTTGCAAAAAGTGAAATATTTGCCTTGCTACCTTAAAGATACTGCTATACAATGGTTTCAGACATTTTGTCACAGGCATCCCTCTCATGATTGGGCTCTTTTAAAATCTTCTTTTACTACAGCTTTTCAGGTTGCTCACCAAGATGAATTGTTAGAAATCAAACTCGACAAAGAACTCAATCAGATTCTGAACCTGTTTTGCACTATGTTTATGATATACTATCTTTATGTGATCAGGTTAATCCAAGTATGACTCAAACTCAGCAAATAAGAAATTTACTAAAAGGTCTGAAATTTGAGTATGTAAACATTATTCTCCCAATGAACCCTCTTACTGTAGATTATCTTTTACAGGCTCTTAAGCAGGTGGATAAAGCACAATTTTATATGACACAAAGAGAGCACTTGGTCGATGCACAGGTACAGCCTACAGGTCATGCTTCGGCTCCTCTATCTCTGACTTTACCAGCTGGAACTACTAACTCTTTCCTTTCAGGCCATTCACCTTTGCCTGCTCTTCCAGGCCCTCCTACTAATGTTGTCACCAAGTTAGCTGCAAAAGTGGACCAATTGGCCAACCAGTTATATGCAATGAATACATCATCTCATCCTGAGAGGAACAGACCATCATCTTTCACACTCCAAGGACAATGGCAACTGCGTTCTCCACCTCCAATCAGTGCCAACCCGATTTGTTTTAGGTATGGCAAACCAGGGCAGACAGCAAGATTTTGTTCGCAGCAGGTGCCCCAGTCAAACTAAAAATGTTAATTACTCTCTCTCTCTTACAGATAACAAATTTTTGTTTGCTCATTTTTCTATGTACTTTGTTGTAACACTACATTTTGTTTTGGGTGATAAATTAACATGTACTTACCAAGATTCTTTAATATGATCCTTTACAGCTTTGTGAGGGTGTCTTAAATGTTGTATGATCAAAGGGTAATGTTTTTTTTTCATTTTGTTGGTCATGTTCTTGCTGAGGTACCATTGGGTACTTAGCAAGGTGTGTTCGTTACTGTGTCTGCTGTATGTCCACAGTAATGTCGGTTTGTTTTTGATGCACTGTTTGAGTTTGCTTACACTCACTACAGATGCCATTGTTGTGTTGAATAGCAACCCCTCTTTTGTGAGGGAAGGAGGGAATGGTCATAGAATCATCCTTCTCTCCAGCAGCAACACTATGCCCCTTCACTACATGTTTATCTGGATGAGTACGCATTTCCAAAATTTGCAGGTCATGAAATCCATGAGTCATAATGTTTACCTACAATAATTTCTTCCTTTTGGTCAGTTCTGTTTTCATTTTTTTGTTGATGTCTGTTTTATGAATGTGTTTTTCAGAATCTATTGACTGGGGCCTGGTCCACACTCAACCATAGTGGGCTATATGTGTAACTGTGAAAAAAAAAAAAAAAAAAAAAAGAGAAGAGTTCGAACCAGCCGGGCATAGAGCGTTCCTTGGGTAGTAGATCCTTAGCATAGTTGGTGATGGTCCCTCTACCTATATTTGATCCTGTAGTTAGTATCTCTGTAGCTATATTGTAGTTTGCTAGTAGATTGATTTACCAAAAATTTATTTTTCTCCGAGGATATTTTTGAACTCTTAGTACCAATGTCTAAATGTGTTTTGGTTCTTACTTGTATTAATCTCACAATAATACCATTTCTATGGTCAGATTTCATTGTAAAGCATCAAGAGCTATAAATTTCATTGTCATGTTAAAACACTGAAAATTTTTGCCATTAAATGTTGACTTGGTGTCCCTACTTTAAATATATTCATGAATAGCTGTTAGTCATATCCAAAAAATTGAGCACTCAATCAATGTTTTTTTTTTTTTTTTTTTTTGCAAGGCCTTGCTTTAGATTTAAGTTTTATTAGCTTTGTGTGTCCCCCTGCCTTTTTGTTTTTGTAATATTTATTTTGTGTATTTTTTCTTGTATATTGTGACCCTGATGCTTTTCCCAAATCTTGTTCCAGTCTGCCAGTAGACCCAGAAAACATTCCTCTCCACAGAAGAGGACAGCCCCAGATCATCCGGAGAATGGCGGTACTTCCCCCAGCCACACAGGTTACCAGCTACACTTCATCTTCGACCCTCTCACCATGGCAGTCTACCAGGGTGTTCTCCCTCTTGGTTTGTCTGTGCCAGCAGAGATAACTTTCTTCCACCTTTTCTTCGGCGGGTGTGGTTCAATGGTGGGAAAAGTTACCGGACAAAGCAGGTTTTTTTGCTACATTCTCAAGTGGCATGTTGTAATATACTGTGTACTTTCTCCAAACCAATCTTTCTTTCAAATGTTAGTAGGATGTCATTCATGTGTGAATTATTATTTAAATCCTCATGAACTTGTTTTTCTGGCTGCCCCATTCCTTTATAACTTTTTTGTGGTCTATAGCCATCAGGATTGAAAGGGTAAAACAAACTTAAATCCATTCTTCACTATAGACTCTGTCATAGATCCTTTTAAGACTTGGTTTAGTAGGGTAGCAGTCTTCTATCCATTATGATAAACTCTCCATTGATGCACTCCTTTTTTTCCAGGTGGTCTTTAAAGGGTGAAAGACAGAAATGTCCACAGGTTGGAATATATGTGTTGAGGATATAAAGCTGCAAGTAGTATTCAATTTTTAGAACAAAAGTTAGTTAAAGCTTCTGCTAGATGTGAAACGTGTCCAACGAAGAGTAATACAGGGAGTTTAATTTTGCTGCTCATTAGCCAAGGATGGAACACATTTGCTATGTATTCATAAAATGTTTTTCCAGTCATCCATCCACATTCAGACTTGTCATTTCTCCAGACTTACCATTTCCCAATCATTAGGCATAGAATTAGCTATGGAAGCTGAGATTTGCTGATGTGAATAAATAACCGTTGGAGATGTTAATATAATGGATGCATTAGCTGTTCCCAAGGTCATTAAACTTTTTTGTTTCATTATTATGAGTGAAATTGTACAATGCTTTTTATACAAGGGAACCCCCCCCCCCCAAAAGTATGTGTTGCACTTACATGACATTCTCTACTCTTATACAAACTATTTTTACAAACACCTAACAAAAACAAAACAAACAAAGAAAAAAAAAGGAATTCCCATTTGAGAAAAAGTATAAGTATTGAAAAATTCAAACAAATAACAAGGAATAAATCGAAAATGGTTCACTCAACAAAAAAATGCCTGACATAAATTGTATGTTTTAACAAGATCTACATTTTTTGTGTAGTAAAATTCTGTCTATCTCTTGCACTTTACCAGTTATGGAAAAGTCATTAAGAATGAAGAGGACTTTTGGGGACATTATCAGAAAATTCAAGATATACATTTCATTTGCCATGAAAATACCTCAAACATATACTTTAATCAAAATCGTTAGAGCCATTATTGAGAAAATAAAAATTTTCGAAAAATGTACCATATAAAGGGTAGTCTGGATTGGGGGGATTTTCTTGAAAATCTTCATGTCACATCCTTAGAAGACATTAAACTCAAATACTAAGTTTGGTATTTATCCCTTTCGTTTTTGAGTTATGCTGTTCACAGACAAACACACACGTTTCCAAAAATGCTTTATTTGGATTCAGGGCACCTCAAAACATGTATTTCCGGTGAAATCTAAGTATCAAATTTTTGGCCTACTTACTATACAAGGTAGAGAAAGCAATAAAAAAAAAGTGCAGTATCATCTGAATCAAATATTTAGTCTGGATCTTGTAGACTATCAATTCTGTTTTCACTTTCAAAATATTGTATGAGGCGTATTCTAAAACTAAGGTCCGGTGAACAATATTTAATGGATGGTAGGCAAATGATGTTTCACCTGCAGCGCCGTCTACTAACTCCTGAGGAACCTACCACAGTGTTGGTGTGATGCAGTAGGGGTTTGCCAGTTGGTGAAAGCAGATCACAATAGCTGCGACAATCTTGGATCCCACCAGTTGTAAAGTGCACGGTGTGATAAGATTTTTGCTGGCAAAAGGATCGTCAGCTGCGGACATACATCGCAAGTTATGCCTCGTGTATGGACCGGACATGAGTGACAAGCAGGTTCGACATTGGTGTCGAAAACTTCGAAATGGTCGCACAAATGTGCACAATGAACAGCGGAGTGGTAGGCCAAGTATTCGGACCGACAACATCGTTGAGCAAGAGAACCAAAAACTTCGAAGTGATAGGTGTTTGACGATTAGTGGTCTGACTGATGAATTCCCAAATGTTGCTCGAACCTCACTTTTCAGGATTGTCACTGAAGAGCTTGGATATAGCAAACTCCGCGAGATGGGTGCCAAAACTGCTCACCGGTCAGCACAAAGGACAATGAATGCGTGGTGCAAGAGAGTTTTTGGAGTGCTATAGATAGGATGGAGATGGTTTGTTTTCCCACAGTGTTACGGGCGACGAGACATGGATAGCGTACACCAACGCAGAATCGAAACAGTCAATGCAGTGGCGCCGTTCCGGTTCACCCAAACTAAAAATGTGTAAGCAATCTCTGTACACGAATCGCAAAGTGATAGCTACCATATTTTGGGACGAAAAGGGTGTACTTTTGATTGATTTCATAGACCGTTGATCAACAATTACAGCTGACAAGTACTGTGCAACGCTTACCAAACTGAGACATGCATCCAAAATCGAAGCCGCGGGAAACTGTCGTCTGGCATCATCCTCCTGCACGACAACGTACGCCCGCACACCGCTGCCAAAACCAAAGAGATGATTCAAGGGTTTCGTTGGGAACTCTTTGACCACCCTCCCTACAGTCCCGACTTGGCACCAAGAGACTATTTCCTTTTCTTGCATTTGAAACGGTGGCTGGGTGGACGACGATTTCAAAACCGACGATAAACACAAGGCGAGCGTTACCAACTGGTTCAAGTCCCAGGCAGCAAACTTCTATGCCGAGGAGTTAAAGAAGCTGGTGCACCGTTACAGCAAGTGTATAGATGTGAACGACGATTATGTGGAAAAGTATATTACTGTCAATAAAAACCTTGTCTAATGAATGCTGATATTATGACCAAACGGACCTTAGTTTTGGAATACGCCTCGTATAATTTCCGCAAACCATTATCTGATATCACTTTCAGTCACAGCTTGTCTGGATTTGCACAAATTTTGTGAAACATGTTCAGAGATTTCTGGGGTCTCCTTAAGAAACCCTCATACCTTTTTCTGAAATCGTACCTGCTGTTGGCTATAGACTATTTCACTAAGTGCCCGAGGTTTACGCGATTCCCTATCGAGAGGCTTCGACAGTGGCTAATGCACTGGTAGACAATTTCTTTTGTTGGATCAGGATTCCCTGGGAGCTTCATAGTGACCAAGTAGCGGATTTTGGATCCAACCTTATGCGAGAGCTTCTCCAGGGCCTTGAAATCCATCAGACCACTACTATTCCCTTCATCCGGAACGGTGAAGCATTATATTAAGACGGTCAATGAGCACCTCCAAAAAGAATATCCAGCCATCAGGAACATTGGGATACGCACATACATTATTCCTCCTGACAAGTATCAGTACACGAGTGAACTGGTAGGACACCGGTCAACATGGTATTCGGACTGGAGCTATAGCTACCATGTGATCCTTGTTCGACACGCCTCCTGATGCTGACTAGCTGGAACGAATTATGTCCAGGCGCAAACGGACAGGTTGGAGGACATACACTATCTTGTCAGGAAACACCTGGGCTAGGAAGAGACCGAATGAAGGTACGTTATGACCGTCTGGCGAACAATGCCGCATTCCAGAAGGGTGACTTCGTTTGACTCCACGTCCAAGGATAAAGGGAAATCGCCCAAACTGCAACGTTCCTGAGATAGTCCGTCCAAAATAATCACCCCATATCAACAATGCCGTATTCGGCATTAACCCCTAGGGAAGCCTGATAGCGGTCCATCTTGATCGGTGTGTCCAATATCGCGGAGCTGCTCAGGACGACCAGCTCTGAAGAGGGAGCTATGTGACCTGTGGCTATGGTCCAAGGCTATCGGAAGGTCGCGCAAGGCAGTCGGAGATAAAAGATAAGTCACGGTCTTGCCTAGCATAAACACGAGAAGCGCTATCGACAGATAACCCAAATGTTCTGCAAATTTGCCCCCCCCGCCTGCACCCAGAACATGTGCCCAGATATTTCTATATTATTCTATGAAATATTCCATTGGCTACATAAGGGAGCGTTCTCGCAAGAGCAGTTAGTCAATGAGCGAGCGAGTTAGTGAGTGCGTTTCCGATGCAACAAAAAGAAAGAAAGAAAGAAAGAAAAAAAAGTTCTCCGAGCGAGTTTGTGACGACTGCTGTAATGTGCAGCGAGTGCTACTGCGGAGCGGGAGGTTGTAGAAGTCTTGTGGTCGAATCCCCAGCGATTAAATTGTCCAAAAGAAGAAGCTAAATCACCAAGGAAGAGAAGCGATGGGATTTGAACTAGTTCACATTAGTGAAGGGACAATTAAAAAGCTGGTGTCTCTCTCTATCTCTCTCACGCACGCGCGCACACACACAATTTGAAAAACTGCACAAACTCACTATATATTCAGTATGCAATGGCAATGATGCTATAACAGAATAGAATGAGGTAGCAAAACTTACTTACATAGCATTATTAGGTTTTGGCATCCAGAAACTTCAGTGCATACACCTATAGAATTAGAATATAGCTTATTCATACGCTTTGATGCCTTCATTACACATCTGCAGTACCTAATAAATGGTAATTAATGCAATAAATATAACTTACAATTTGTACCGTTATAAACAGCATAGATTGTCGCTTTTTAACTCTGTTTTCTGTTTGATTGTTACTTCATGGTCTATGAATTTTTTTGAAGTAAAATGTAACCATTATTTGTTTTTACACACATTCTCTGTGAAGAGCAAATAACCAATTTTCATTCCTATATGTATTTTCTGTGGAGTAACCGCTATTTTCTACACCATGGCATTCTCTACAGAGGCTTTGTAAATCCTTTTTAGACTTAGTAATTATGAACTGAAATTAGCTGAAGTCTTATAGCCCAGGTTTAACAGAAATAATAGTGTTTTTCAATGGTGAAAGTACTATCAAAATTGGTTGAGTGGTTTTTTAAATTACCTACGTACATGACTGTATTCTCTTTATAATATTACTATAGAAAAAGAAGTACGAAAAGGAAAATGTAACACAAGAATCACTATTGAAATATTAGCCATGAGTCAAGTCTTACCTTGGTGATGTTACTAAAGCGAAGTCCCCATCCTGTAACAGAATAATGCAGACATAGTTTCACACAATCATGTATACATCATTAGTTAAATGTTCTGCATCACATAGTTATGTTAAAAGTATTAGGTTCAATTTATTTTTAAATTGGTATAAGGTATCAAGAGTTATGCAAAGACTATTTGACATCACATCATGTAATGGGTGAAAGAAAACAGTGCAATGGAGAGAGTATTTAGATTTCAATAATTCATTTGGTTTAAAGAATGCAGAATTTGCAAAGGGAATGTTTATTAAAAGTAAATCAGAATCCATGATTCAGTTAGCCCTATTAAGGAAAATCTGATGTGATACATTCACATACTATTTCTATCAATGACAAATTTACATATATTGTATTCATACAAAGCATTACGCCCATTCAAAATGACAAGGAAAGGCAGATGCAGCATAAGTGTAAGGCTTTGCATGCAAGTCATTTAATGAAAGAAGCATTCACATAGTCTTGTAAGGTGCAACTTAATGCAAGAGATTGGAAACTCCAAACTTTATGCTTGCACTGCATACATAGAGGAAAAATTCTGCATTTTGTTCTCCAAGCATTGCCAGCTTATGAACAGTGCTAGATTTTATACCACTGCATAATCATGGTGTTTTTCCATTTGGCCATGCCACACATGCTGATCTGTTATTTGCTTCTACGATACTTTTTATGTCCCATTTATTTATAAAGGATGGGTGAATTTCCATATTGGATATTACTGGTTATGTTATTAAATTTGAAATTTGAGGTACACTCACAAGATTACATGCAATTTACAGAACCAGAAACCTGTGCCAATTTTGTATTAATTGTATGGCTGCAATGTGGATGGGACCTTATTCTTCTTTCCATGTTATGTTACAGTATGTTTTTTTTCCCCAATAATAATTTCAAATTAAGTAAAAAGTGCTTTAGTTACATGTGGAAACAGCATTCAAATGTTTATTCACATTAACATACTCCTGCAATGGAAACAAAAGGAGACTAAACATGAATAGAAAACTTTCAAGCATACCTATTAGATGACATTTGGGAAATGCTCAACTTGTACGTGGAATATTTTGGAAACAGCTAACCTATGAACAAAATTTGACAAACTGTGGATTTGTGTGAGCTTTACATTTTTCCTCTTATTATGCTTTTGTCTGTTTTAAGGTTTCTCAGATACGCTTATACAAAATTCAATAAAAAAAAAAAAATAAGGTCTTTATAGGCTATTCACAGAAAAACCAACATATACACATAATTCATCAAGCAAATTCATTAAACATATTGAGAAGGTACAATTAACTGAAAAAGTCAATGCTACGGCATCCAAATAGTTATGAGCCATCTTCGAGAAAATAAACAATATTTCCATGCAAGGGTACTTTGGGGTGCGAGGATTTTCTTGAAAACCTTCTTGCTGCAACCTTGAAACTTACTTAAATACACAGCATGGTGTGCATCAGACTTTTTGAGTTATTCTATTTTCTCTCTCTCTCACACAGAGAGATGCGTGTACACACAGGCAGTGCCTTTTTTCCCTTTAAAAGTATCTC
The DNA here is from genome assembly GCA_030765065.1 of Deroplatys truncata. Lineage (NCBI taxonomy): Eukaryota > Metazoa > Arthropoda > Insecta > Mantodea > Mantidae > Deroplatys > Deroplatys truncata. Next base: position 63,962,110 of record CM060988.1, on the reverse strand, counting down.
TTTTTGGTTCAGTGGAACTCAAAACGTATTTCTTGTGAAATCTCAAAATTGAATTTTTGGGTGGAATACACTACTTCCTCTACTAACTATATGTATTTGTATAGAAAGTAAAAATGCTTGAGATGTGTATGAAAACCGCTGCAGGAAAATAAACTGGGTTCTTCATCAATAATCTGGTTGATGTGGATGGAGATTGTAAACAGGTCCTATAGTTTCTTTTTACTAACACAAAAATCCTAAACATATATAACAAAACAGGTGAAGCTGGCAAAATAAAAATTTCACAGTACCAGGTCACCATCTTAACCATGGAGAAAAATAATCTCGGTTTTTAATAACAAACATCGGTCGACTGATATCTAATGTTAGCTGTACACAATTTTCTCTTACACAATTATTTAACATACCCTGCTAAGAAACTTCATTACAACATACAAACTGTAATGGTAATTCTTTACATTTTTATTACTCTCTGCTAGCATCTTGTAGCGTGTATTTAGCACTCATGCTATCGCTACCATTTTCATTAACTTTCTATGAACATATGTTTGTGGAAGCATGTATCTTACAGTTAACAAAATTACTGTTTGGTATATGCAGTGGTGTAACCTTTGACCTTCGTCCTCAATCACAGCACAGCACACTAAGCGTGGATCGCATTCCCAATCAGGGAGGCTTAAAGGCCTAAGATAAAGGAAAAATAACTAAGGCGTTACAAAGGAACAACACGAATTCACGAAACTGCGCATAATAATTCTGGTCTGAAATTTACTAAAACTGTCTGTGCCAAGATTTATAAATACTAACAATGTTCAACTTACAATTTCTTTTGTAAAGCTTGTATATATCCATTCAAATAACAAACCTTCACATCAAACACGAAAAATATTCCCTTGCACAATCTTTCTGTACATATAACGTATAAGCACTTAACTTGTTCCCTTTGAAAATTTAGTATGCATGTGAAAGTATTGAAATAGAAATCTACATGCAAATATAACACTTTGCTCACAGCACTTTTTCCGAAAGAATTTAGAATGATTTAAGAAATATATGTGTGTACGCCCAATGGTTGAAATTTTAAAACTACTTGTCAAAATGAGGTTAATGATAATTTACCAAGACCAAAACTTCGGACATCTGCAACGTGTCCACTGCTTACAAGGCTGCTGCAGTTGTAACCCGCTGGTTGAATTTTCACTAACTCTGCTGTAGATCTTTCTTTGGTTTCCAGCTAAACTCTCAGTGGCAGGGAGAGGGGATGTGAGCAGGGACAGCACTACATTTCCCCTGATATAGTGCCCTGAAGAACCATTTCCCCTCCGGGTGGCATGGCCACGAAACAAACAACTGACTGGTCTGGATGCCGCTAGAAGTTTCTAGATTTTTTCGTTCCTTCTCGCTAGTGATGACATAATCTAACCAAGTCACTGCTTCTCAATAGTTCTCATAACTGTTGTGAAGGGAGCTGTGCCAAAATGGCACAAAACAAAATAGAGCAACACCTCTTTACATGAGAGTTATTACAATATTTTGACACTGGGTATCCTATCACTATAAGCAGATTTTATTATTTTGTTTTGCTGTGTCTCAGTTTTAAATCATGACCACCTATATAAAATAGTACTTGGAAGGGACTTTGCCTCATTCATCTTATTATACACACATTTTCTGTGGAGTAACATCAACTATTTTCTACTCCATTGCAATCTCAATGAAAAGTCAAAGATTTCTTCCCATATATGTTTTTATAACTCCAATGTGTTTGTATTCTAGTACATAGGCTTGGTAAACCCATTTTAGTCTTTTAGTAATTTACGAATCAAAATTAGAAGCTACTTAATATCCCATGTCTATCAGAAAGAATGGGTCTTTTTAATGGTGAAAGAATTGATCAAAATCGGTTCAATGGTTCTTGAGGAAACAAACCACATACATACATTTTCTCACTTAACAATATTATTAAGCATGATAACATCAACAAAAACAATAAATGCACATGAGTTTTCAGAAAAATAGTTTTGTCCACAATTCAGATGATATGAAAACAGGATGTGAAGAAATTATTTGAGCGGTTTCAGAAATTACTGCAGTGTTATTATTTGACTTATCATTACAAAACTATAGTCAAATACAAAAGCTCACACAGCTATTTTACAGGGTTACAAGTGCTCCGTGAGGACTTTACACATATTAATTCTGTAGTCAACTTTCTCCAGTAATAACTGCATCTTTGAAATAACCCCACTCCAAAAAGGAGCAGGGGTTAGTTCAGAAGAGAATGGAGGCCATGACATGAGTGTCATCTTCATTCCCAATAAGACCAATCCATTGGTCTTGAAGTTTAGTGTTCAGTAAGTCACAACCAACATGATGAAAATGAAGTGGAGCACCGTCTGTTTGTAGATAAAGTTTATGCTATTGCTCTCCAACTGTGGCATGAGCCAATTTTTCAACATATCCAGATAGATGTGTCCTGCAATGAATTTTTCAGTGAAGAAAAAGGGACTTAAATTTTAAATCTTCATATTGCACAGAAAACATTTAGTTTGGGAATGTGCAATTTTGGCACAAGCCCCCTCATGATAGTTACAAGAACCATCGACAAGCAGTGACTTGGCCAGGTTACATCGTCATCAGGAAAGGGAGAAGCTTCCAGAAATTCTGAGTGTCGTCTAGATCTGTTGCTTGTGTGGTGGCCATGTAGCCCGATGGGGAAATGGTTTGTCAGTTTGCCACCGTTAGGGGGAAAGGCAGTGCTGTTGCTGGCTACCTCCCTCTTCCCGAAACCGAGAGTCCAGCTTAAAACAACATGAAGAAAGAAAAATCAGTCGGCAAGGATTCAGTCAGTGAGCTATTAGACCAGCAGTTTGTAAGTAGCAGACATGTTGCGTATGCCTGAAGTTTCGGCTTTGATAAAATTTTGTAAACCTATTTAGATGATTAACTGTCTAAATTTCAATGGTAGGGAATATGCACGTATATTTGGTAAAATCGATGTAAATTCCTTTAGAAATGTGATGTGAGGAAATTCTTTATATTCGGGTATAGATTGCCATTCCATATTTTGAGTATATACTAAATTCTGAAAGGGAACAAGTTGAGGTTTTTGTGTGTGAATGCACAGATATGTTGATATGGGAGAATGTAATTTTCACTCATCCTCCGTGATGTAGTGGTTACCATGCTAACCTCTAGTTCTGAGGTTGCGGGTTCAAACCCGGCAGATGCTTTTTACGGGCTTAAAAATCCTTAACATGGCTTCCTTAGAAAGGGAAGTAAAGCCAGTGGTCCTGTGTTGTAGATTTACGACACGTAAAGGAACCTCAAGCCTGTTAAGAGGCCTCCGAACAAAATTATCGGTCTTTCACGCCTAATACAGAATGGAACGCTAAAGACCACAGCAGTTATAGAGCGTCCATAAATAAAACTAAATTTAATGAATTTAATGTTTAATGTGGAAACTTGTTAGCAAAAGAAACCAAGATCATACATGAATTTTAAGAAAGAATTTTGTAATTTAAGAATTGTTAATACTTGAAAATTTTGGCACTGATATTTCATAGTAAAATTCAGACGATGAGTATAATGCACGGTTTTGAATTCATGTTGTTCCTTTATACTGCCTTAAGTCATTTTTCTTTTATCTTAAGCCTATATGTTTTCCTGATTGGTGAACGTGATCCATGTTTGGGATGCAGTGTTGTGATTTACGATAAAGGTCAAGTAGGTCACACCACTGCATAATACCAAGTAGAAATTTCATTACCTAAAAGAAGCACGCAAACCAACATCAATGAAAGAAAGTTAACGAAAATGGTAGCAGTAGTGTGAAGAAATAGTGTTACACAAAAGAATGCTAACATATTGCAACTAAATAATACTAGCAGAGCATTTTGAAAAAAATTACCGTAACAGGAGTCACAAACGTGCTGCACAATGGAATGGGGATTTTCAGTTCCCCAAATGTGTATATTGCCTGTTCACTTTACTACTCAAATCAGAATGTTGCTTCATCACTGAAAACAAACTTATTATGGAAATCTACCACACACTCCTGGAAACGTGTACAACACTCAGAGCACTTTACTTTGTCCTCAGGTGACAATGCTTATAGCAGCTGCAAACGATAAGGGTGCAACTTCAACTATTTCCACGAAACTTTCCAAAAGTTGAACACAGCATATTCAATTCACTGCTCACTTGAAGAGTTGACTTTTGGGAGCTACATGTGAAACTTGTTTGCACATGATTAACTGTATCTTCAGGCACACTTGGCTGACCCAATGATTTTTCCTTACACAGGCATACCGTAGTTTTAAATTGCTGATACCATGGCAATGAGTGGATATTACCAGAGCTTCTTTCTGCAGTTTCACTGCACAGTTGTCACAGACTGACTCGAGTGAAATTCAACAGCGCAAGCTTTATCACTGTTTGTTGCCATCTTACAACTATTGGAGTAGGAGTTAAAACTGCTGTGCTCTCAAGGCCATAGGAAGAAACATTATATCTGCTGGGGAAATTCAAGCACAACTTTCAAGGTAATTTATGACATACATTCAATTGCCATATCTCTTGTAATATGACCATAAAAAAATATCACAAGACCCCTCAAATCATTTGTGCGCACCCTGTAAGTTCTACATAGCGTTCAACTCCATTTATTGTAAAGGGAGTTGGGATAACCAGACTTTAAAGTGGCAGTGTTCATTCTTTTCCTAAGTATTCAGCTACTCGTGCATAATAATATATACTGAGTATTAAAAAGACAGAAAGTGAGTGTGTGTACAACAGATATTGATCACTCCTTCATCGCTCTATCATGTTTTTCCTGCAGAACACGTACTATAAGACACTGTGAAAGATTTTAAAAATGAGCATTTAAAATAACTACATACTCACATCCAGTTTAAACCTAATTTTCTCAGATATCAGCGGAATTTGGGGTCCACATTTTGGATCCTTTGCTGCAAATAAGGCTAATTTTTTGGGGGGGCCCCTTGAGTCCTAAGTGGTAGAAGGAGAGACATTAAGCTTTATAAAGGGGTTGTCTGTATTCTTCCCATGACTGATTTTGTTTGATTTCATTTAACATTAATTTCATTTCATTCCCTTTTTTAAGTTGGAGGAAAGTGTAGCTGACCATCAGATACTACAATATCAGAAGAGTATTTTTGATATGATTTCAACAAAACTTCCCTTAAGTATATCATAAAAAACAAGAACTTACTTACAACCTTTTAAACACATCATTTGACAAACACGTACACATTCACTAACTCTCTCGTACCCCTGTTAATAAATATTCAAATATTTTATCAAATAATAATAATAATAATAATAATAATAATAATAATAATAATAATAATAAACAAAAATTCTAGCTGCAGTAGATTTGTATAAAACTTACCTTAATGTCATCCCAAACAGATGAAGTTTCTGTTTCCAGCCAACAAGGTTCTTCTTTAACCTCTATTTTATTATCCATTTCATGGCCACTATTGTATTTCTTAAGTTTCATTAACGGATCCTCTGAAGGAAGTTCTCTCTCTTTTTGTGAACCAACTTCTATTTTGGTATCTATCTCGCAGTTATTGCTACATGTAACAGTTTCAGACTTAAACTGATTTATGAAATATTGAAAAGATTCTCTCTCTTTCTGTACACAAAAGTCTGGAAAAGAGGGCTCTGATTTAATTTCCGTTTTGATTACCACATCACACTCTTCGTCCAGAAGCACAACATCACTGTTTGTCTTCATTGTAGCATTCTCTGCAAAAAACTCCCTCTCATTCTGTGAGGCTACTTCGTCTGAGAGAGGATCCTCTTCTTTGATTTCTATTTTGGTACCCATTTCACAAGTGCTGCTCATCTGATGGTGCTAAGCCTGTGGAGAAATACACACATCATGAATATGAGAAGAATGGCAAGCAAAGTATATGGTCATGAGATAGGACTACCGTACATATACCTATTTTACTAAGTAAAGAAATGAATGTATCACTCTGAGCATATAACAGCACCATGTGGAGGAATGATGGGAACTAAGTACACACGAGAGGAAGTTACTCCAGACACCTGCAAGTACAGCCCATTCCACAGGTTGGGGATCATTAGCTTTTAAACATTTTGTATGTCTTATTCCTATATGTTGCCTTACACTGTAACTGGTAACACATACCTATCTATTATTCCATCTGTGATTAAAGATATTGGAGTAAACTGCTCTTAACTTTAGATTTTAGGAATCACTGATTTAATGACTAATATCAGTACACCACTTTTGCTTTAAACTTTAATGAGTCAACGAGTTAAGAAAATGAGCACTATGGGGTTAAAAAAATATGACATAAAACAAGTGCAACGAAAACAATTCGAGCAACAATTCTGTATCACAAACAATTCAATTACTGCTAAACAACAGGAAACCATTCATTGTCGATTAAATCTGGGTACTTTTGCCACAATTTGTTAAAAATATTAAACAAAATCCTCTTCTCCCCACTTCTCGCATCTATATTTCTCCAGTGGTGGAGGATTTTCAGTCAATGACATTCTTGAAAGTAATATTTTTCTCAACACAAGCATTATGTGGCAAGGAGTACATAGATGACTTATCTGAAAACGAATTACAGCGCTCTAGCATAGCCTCATAAATCCTCTGCTACAATGGTCGAGTCAGTTATAGGCTAATCTTACAACTTAAAATGTTGTTTAATTTCTCTGCACAAGAATAACTAGAAAATGTTACAATCTTAACAAAACTGCTTTATGTATAAGAAGAGGCGACATGCTAAATAGGAAAAGTTGTACTTTGTCTACCAGCCAATAAGGCGCATCCTTGTCACATGGTTTTGTTTACAACTCCTTTGAGCTTGAAACGAAATCACTCCAGTCATTACTGCCACAACCCCACTACCCTCTCCGCAGTCATTGACTCATCTCACATGCCTTCCAACACCATACACTCTGTATAGTCATGAGACAGCATACTGTATATAATTCTGTTGTGTGTCTTACCGACACACCCCCACTCCTCGCAATCATTAGTTCATCTCGCATGTCTTCTAAAACCATACACTCATAACTGTATGGTCATGACATAGGACTACTGTACATAGTTGTCTGCTATTGCGGCACTCCCACTCCCCAGTCATTGGCTCATGTATCATCTCTTCTAAAAACATACACTAAATAATTGTATGGTCAAAAGACAGCGCTACTGTTTACAGTTGTGTGTTACCACACCACCCCTCACTGCAGTCATTGACACATATCATGTCTTTTAAAACCACATACTCGAATAACTGTATGGTCATGGGAGAGGATTGTTGTATATAGTTGTGTTGCGCATCTGTTATTACCCCATTCCCACTCTCCCCTCTGCAGTCATTGGTTCACATCGCAAGTCTTCTAAAATCATACACTCAATAACTGTATGGCCATAGAACAGTTGTCTGTTACTAACCTACCCCCACTCCCCTCTCTGCAGTGACTGGCTCATTTCACATGCCTTCTAAAACCATGAACTTAGTAACTGTATGGTCATGAGAAAGGGCTACTCTATATAATTGTGCTATGTTACTGCACCAAATCCCAATCTCCTCTCCACACTCATTGACTCATCTCACATGTCTTCTAATACCAAACACTCAATAACTCTTATTCTAGTTCCCGAAGTCGCGGGTTCAAACCCGGTGAAGGGTGATGGATTTTTTTTAGGGCGTAAAAGTCCTTAGTATGTAGCTTCCTTTGGAAGAGAGGTAAAGTCGGTGGTCCCGTATTGTAGATTTGCAGCGTGTAAAAGAACCTCAAGCCTGGGGCCTCTTGAACAAAATTTCCGGTATTTCATGCCCAATATAGAATGAGATGCTAAGAATCACAGTAGTGAAAGAGTATACAAAATAAAATTCAATTTAATTTAATTTTCAATAACTCTTAATGTAACAATATAAAATTATGGACTACTTCATTTTAATCCGGATAAACGTTTACAGAATCAGTTTCATTACATACTTCATGGTAGGTACAAGAGTGATACAGGAGACTGAAATGAGACAAATTTTAATACACTGCATATGTGTGTGTGTACAGCACAAAAGAGAATAGTTGGTATTGAAATTCAGTATCTTCCAATGTACTGCTTAAAGGACTTACAAGTTAATCCCTACCCAAGCTGCTTATTACATGAACACTTTATTTTTATTTTCTAAAATATCGCACTAATCATTTCTATTAAAATACTATAGGTTTAACCTATTTGTACAACAAATCTCTTAAATTTACTGCAAATCGCCTAAGATGTCTTTTTTATCTTGAATTACTCTTGTATAACTGGTAACACCTAGGAGCTGCACAAAAGCTTACTACAAAAAATGTAGATCTCGCTAAAAAACACAGTTAATATCAAATACAATTTTTGCGATGTTAGCCATTCTAAGATACTCTTTGATATTAGTTTAACTTTTTTAAATCCAGGACTTAGAATTACAGGTTGACCCAATAGCCTTACCCCTACCAAATACTTTTAATAATTTTATCAAGTGGTAACTTGCTATTCGTTTTTTCTCGTGGTGATGCAAAGATCATGGAATTTCGAAACCAGCACATAAACTCGCCTTTTAAAAATCTCTCTTTAGCCTACTAGTTTCTTATACCTACAGAAATATATGTAAAACTTGCACCGTTGATTGTCAAATGTACTTTTCCGAGTACTAAGAGCCCCTCCCTAGTGATACTGATAAGACAGCCGCAGGTTATTTTAGTATAATTGGAAACATTGCTGGAAGGAAAGCCCTAATTCGATCGTAAAATGGGAAGGATGAAGTTACTTTAACATGAAATGTATTAACAAATATCGAGTATACACAACGTTACAAGTAAAATATAAATTATTCGTAAATGTTGGTTGCAAACTACAGCAGAATTGAACTATAAAGAATGTTAATTGAGAGGCTTTTAGTTAGTGACCATTGTATAGCAAGCCATTTTGTAACACTACTTGTGGTCATATATCCCACAAAATAATACATGTTACATACAAAGAGATAACTTACATATATAAATACAAATTAAATATACAAGGATTATTTGAGTCAAACCTGAATTACATGTTGTTATAGCTGGACATGTAAATAGGAAGCAAGCTTCCTCGAGCTAACAGTTGGCCAAACCCAGTCAATGAACCAAGGACAAGTTGATGGGGGAATAGTTTCTTCTGGCTTTGATGCTAACTTGACAAGCACAAGCTTAATAATGTTACATTGTAATGAAACTGCATTCCTATTAAGTAATAGATAGAAAAATAAAATTTTAGAAGACAAAACATAAAATTGACAATTGAAACCGAAATTGACAAATGTCTGCCATTCTCGGGGGTAAACTTTATGAGGAAAATTAATAAATTAAGAGTTTGGCATATTGAGAAAGGAACTCTACAATCAAACACTTGCAATGATCAATAGACTAACCTACACATTGGTAAACTTCCCAATCAGCAAAACAGAATATGATTGAGAATGCCAAGAAGTGTTATATTCATATATCATTCTTCACATACTCTTCTTACAAAAGCTATTCTTCAATCTGCTTCAGGTTAATCGAGATAAATGTATGCAAAAATGGATACAAGGGACTGAAGTGATAGTCAAATGGAATTAATTGTTCTTCCACACAAGCCATATGTTAGACAAAGTTGGAAAGGTAGAATCAGACGACTGAAAAATTCAATGCCACAGTCGAGATTTGAACCACGGATCACCCGGTCTCTGTCCAGTTGCTCTAACCACTGAGCTACCATGGCAACATGCCGGTACAACGTTAAATTTCCCAACCCATTCGCATTTTTCCGGTAAGCCACAAGGAGATCTCAAATTGTATTGAGATGACGTACCCCAATGGCGACTTACAATGCTGTAAGTACCTTAAGTCCCGGGGTTTGAAATCACCTTGTGGTTTACCGGGAAAAATGACACAGAGTATCCAACAACATTCACTAACGTAAAGAGAGATCTTGTAGATTTGTCTTTAGGTGTGGACTCAGCCATAGCAAAAGCCAGTATGATTGCCAACATCATGCAGAACTCCTAGGTTATGAGGTGCACGCACATGACGGCAGTGACATTCATAACTGAAGAATTACGACACATGCGTTTCACCGCCAGGCTACCATGCACAAAACCAAACTGAAAGGCATCTTCCTACTTATCGCATCGCTTTGAAAGGAAGTCGGGGTGAAATTATATCGTGTACAGTGAATGCAGCGTCAGCGAATGCTTCTGATGTTTTCCGACTCAAACTTCTTCTCTGGTTGTTGCTCTTTTACCAGCGGCGATAGCTGTTCCTACTCCTGTTTCAGCCTTATAAAAGCATTAATTGCTTTTTCATCTGTGAATAGTAATATTTCTTATATTCATTTCTTTTTAGAGCTGCTTTCTTGTCCTCACAGCAGTTAAAGAGCGTCCATAAATAAAGCTCATTTTGATTCACTAATTCCCAAGGTCGCGGGTTCAAATCCACCAGATGGCGATGGATTTTTTGTGCGTAAAAATCCTTAGCATGGCTTCCTTTGGAAGGGAAATAAAGCTGGTGGTCCCATGTCATAGATTTATGGCACATAAAAGAAGCTCAAGCTTGATAAAGAGGCCTCTGAGCAAAGTTGCCGGTCTTTCAGCCCCAAGTTGACAAGATTACGATGATCACAGCTGACATTTTGCATACATAGTGAACGCTCAATTTACAGGAATGTCACGAGGTTACCACACACAATACCAGTAAAAAATGCTGATACCATGCTTTTCATCATACACCGATGAAATGCTTTACACATAAAATATGTTGTCCTTCGGGCCCCTGTAATAATAATAATAATAATAATAATAATAATAATAATAATAATAATAATAATAATAATAATAATAATAATAATAATAATAATAATAGTAGTAATGAGGAAGAGTACGAAAAAAAGTAAGAAAGAGAAAAACGAGAAAGGTTTTAAGTTTTAAATTCTCTTAATTATAGTTCCCATATGTTTGAAAATCGTTCCAGTGATTTGTTTTAATACAATGCAGTATATGTTTTCGTACATCCAGGAGTAAATTAATTACTTTTGTAGAGCAGGTGTTAATCCACGCTACCCAAGTTGTATTTTAGAAGCATCAAACGGAAAGAAATGTCTTAAGTGAAGATGCAAGAGGTAACCCAAGAATGCGACCCTGTTGTTTCTGCACATGTTTAAGATTTTAAATGTTCAGATATGGAGTTCTGTACCGAACCAGAAGCTGAATTCAAGAATACAATATTAATGACAAAGCTGATGTTGAGAAGCTTAAAGTGTACCCCAGATGCATATTCCTGGAGGCATAAATGTTTTAGACGTTTCCCATATAGTAGTATAAGATTAACATGTTTTAAGTTATCTTATTTTGGTATAATTCAGCACATATGTTAAGTGCAATGAGACTGAGTTCTCCAGTTTTAAACTTTACAATGAGAACTATACAATAGAATTTTCAGGAAAGCAGAACGTAATTTTATAATTAACTTTCAGTATACAGTGTGATGGACACGATAGTCATAAATTTTAAAAAATGGACTTAAAGTGGCACATATTTTATAAGAAACAACCTAAGGTTATAGTATTCTCCTACATGAACTAAAACACGGAAGAGCAGCCTGGCAAAGATAAGTTTCGAGTGGCGCTGATTATGAAGTAATATAGCTTATAATGTTTGTTTACATCAGTGTTGAAGCCAATTTGTAGCGGTATTAATGTTATTTTTGTTTGCCCCGCGTTTGGGTAGCCAATTTGCGACGGTATTACTTACAAATGTTTGTTTACATCGGTGTTGAAGCCATCTTGTGACGTCATTCATTTGTTCGGTTTGTAGCTCCATCTTGTGTTAGCAATTTGCATCAGTGTTAGTGTTCGAAAGAATTTTAAGTTTTGTATATTGTCCGCCGGCTAGCTATTATCTTAACTTGGGTCGAACATGTGTCTTGATCAGGGTTGTGTAAACGGAAAGGAATCTTTTATCCAAAAAGAACACTGATGAAGAAATTTGTTTTATAATTTTTATTGTCGAACACGTTCACTATCACTTTTACATATTGATCTAGATACTCGCCAAACTGAAACTGTTATAACTTCTAACTGATCACTTTTAATTCACGTACTTCAATCTTTTGTATAATTAACCTTACAATACTTTAGATCTTTCATAATTCTGCTGCGCGTAACTTGTGAATCTATATCCGATGTATGACGAACTGACTGACGACGACGTGTAGTGTACAAAGATTTTTGATGAACTGAAGGACTGACTGACTTTACCTCTAACTTGGCTTCTATTTATACCCCTTCATCCAGATAAGCCTAAAGATTATAACTGAACTGCAATTGTCTAATAAAACGCGCCAACATTAGCGTCTATTTTAATATCCAATGAAAATTATGAATACATATGCTCTAGGGAGTAAACATTCCAGAAGGTTCTACCGAAAACGCGCCAACATTACGTAACTTCCTCGTTTCCAATAATGATAAACAGCTCACCCCTCTCTCTGCATTATTGCGCTATTATTGACAGTTTCAGTAAAGCCTTATAAATTTACTTTCCAACAATATTTACAATCAATAAACATCTGAAATCAATGTCACATAAAAATGCATATTCATATTACAATCATTATTTACATTTAAGTAATTTGTGATACAAATTACTGCATCATATGCCCCACTAGAAACATAATTATAAATATTTACAACTTGTTTGGAAATTTTATAATTGTGTTTTTAGTCTCCTAAATCTTGGAACACACGCTATCACTTTCACTTAACACTTCACACGCATTTAACACACGACATATGTTTTTTTTTTTTTTTTATCTCGCCACTACTTACTGGCTCTGGTTTAATTTGTTTAGATATTAATCTGACATCACAAAATTTTTTTTATAGCAAATACTGTACCCTAAATTATTTAATTACTGTTTCAAAATGGTTTACTTTCTTATATTGTTATCAAAAATTTATCAATTCAAGAATTTTTTGTAATTATTAAACATATTTACCAAAAATATTCACCCTTTACACAAATATTTACATCTCTTAAATCTAGGCACTGTTTCACATGTTCTATTTGCTACATAAGTATTTGTTTTTAATTATTTTTACCCATTTTTGTTATTTTGTACTTTATTTTAACAATACTCTTGGAATTGTATTTACGTACTTTTAATTTAATATCATATTAAGTTTCAATCTTTGCATTCTTAATTTTCAAATGTTGTTACAGTTACTAAAAATTAAATTTTTTTTTTTTTTTTTTAAACATTTCTCTTTTCAAATGACATATATAAATAATTAACCCTCTTACGTTCCAATACATTTCTCTGCAAGTCATCTTTAACTATCCAGCATTTACTTTACATCTCATTGCTATTTACCCTCCTGGATCAAATTGTGTATGGCTAAACATTACTCGTAGCCGTATCCTAACCTTCAAAAATTTGTTCATGAATAACCTCTTGTATTCATATGAAATTTCGTCCCCTGATAACATTTGAAAACAATCTAAAGTTTCTTGAACAACAAATCCTTTAACAACTTTCATTTTCAATTCATCTGCTATCTCTTTAATTTGAGAGTACTTTAACAAATCTGTACTAAATTGTACTGGACTGGAGTTTTCATTTTGAACATCTTGGTACAATTTATTTCTTTGTATTACTGTCTCATTCTGTATTTCTGATATCTCCCCTTTGAAATTGACTTGCGCCTGATTCACATCTACATTCATAACCTCTTTTATCTCTCTTAGCTCACTTGTAATACTACTCACTTGATTTCCTAACTCTGTGCATTCTACAATAACCTCACTTTTTTTGTTACCTATTTCCCTGCTCATGTCTAGCATTTTCTTTGAAACTTCTCCTATCTCACTTGCTATTACTTCCTCATTTTCATCTCTCATTTTTGGCATACTACTATTTAGCTTCATAACTTTCTTTTCAGTTTCTTCCCTGCTTTGATCTACTTTTTGCTCTAATATCTCATTCCTCTGAGTTAGTTGTTGTTCTAAGCTCCTACCAATATCTTCCCTTAATTCCCTATAACTCTTTTGCATATCTTCCCTAAATTGATCTATTTTCTTACTAAGATTCTTTTGCATATTCTTCAGCATTTCCATAATCATACTAGTATCAAGATTAATATTTCCTGCTATTCTATTCTGACTTTCTGCACTAACATTTCCACCCTCAAATCCTAAAACGTTTGGGCTATTTTCAGTAACCTGTATTGAATTACAGCTAACTGTTACATTATCCCCTTCCATCATTGTTTCTTCAATATTATTAGTAGCCATTGTTTTTGTTTTCTAAAAAAAAAATTACGATACTCTGACCTTTGTGATGCTGTCTGTTGCTGTTACATTGATGTCCAGCTTTCTGCCCCTCTCTCCTAGGTTATATGTCGCTTCTGCGTTGTGTTATGATGAGTCCACGTCGTTTTGTTGTCCTGTAGTTTGGAATCTGCGTCTTGTAGATCATTTCACTGCTGCATTCGTTCCACGTCCTGGTTCCTTTCCTGGTCACTCTGCTACTTTCTTGGTTACTTTGCTTCTTTCCTGGTCATCGTGTTCCTTTCCTGGTCACTCTGCCCCACGTTGGGCGCCAATTTGAAGTAATATAGCTTATAATGTTTGTTTACATCAGTGTTGAAGCCAATTTGTAGCGGTATTAATGTTATTTTTGTTTGCCCCGCGTTTGGGTAGCCAATTTGTGACGGTATTACTTACAAATGTTTGTTTACATCGGTGTTGAAGCCATCTTGTGACGTCATTCATTTGTTCGGTTTGTAGCTCCATCTTGTGTTAGCAATTTGCATCAGTGTTAGTGTTCGAAAGAATTTTAAGTTTTGTATATTGTCCTCGGCTAGCTATTATCTTATCTTGGGTCGAACATGTGTCTTGATCAGGGTTGTGTAAACGGAAAGGAATCTTTTATCCAAAAAGAACACTGATGAAGAAATTTGTTTTATATTTTTATTGTCGAACACGTTCACTATCACTTTTACATATTGATCTAGATACTCGCCAAACTGAAACTGTTATAATAACTTCTAACTGATCACTTTTAATTCACGTACTTCAATCTTTTGTATAATTAACCTACTTGTGAATCTATATCCGATGTATGACGAACTGACTGACGACGACGTGTAGTGTACAAAGATTTTTGATGAACTGAAGGACTGACTGACTTTACCTCTAACTTGGCTTCTATTTATACCCCTTCATCCAGATACGCCTAAAGATTATAACTGAACTGCAATTGGCTAATAAAACGCGCCAACATTAGCGTCTATTTTAATATCCAATGAAAATTATGAATACATATGCTCTAGGGAGTAAACATTCCAGAAGGTTCTACCGAAAACGCGCCAACATTACGTAACTTCCTCGTTTCCAATAATGATAAACAGCTCACCCCCCCCTCTCTGCATTATTGCGCTATTATTGACAGTTTCAGTAAAGCCTTATAAATTTACTTTCCAACAATATTTACAATCAATAAACATCTGAAATCAATGTCACATAAAAATGCATATTCATATTACAATCATTATTTACATTTAAGTAATTTGTGATGGAAATTACTGCATCAATTAACTAGATTCACAAGCCTTAAACAATGCTTATACACCAATTGGTCTTTAGAGATACAACATATAAGTTTATCGCAGGCACCAAAGGCAAATATAACGCAAACCTTACAAGAGGCAATAATGACGTCACCCATGCTAATTATACGTATGCTTGGACAACCTTGTTAATAGGTCTCATTCTGATAAGATGAACAGAACTAACTATAGCTGCAACAGTCGCAGATACTATCACAGGCTCAATGATACAAGAGGAAGTAATTTTACAGTGCTTTGCATAATAATAACTGTTACAAATTAAAAGATTTTTTAAAATGGTCCTGCAATACCAAAATGGGAGCGATGACCCGTCCGGAGCCACCAGAACCACACAAAAATGCAGAATTTTGATTTTGACAACACAAACAGGCCAGAGAGGAAGAAGCCTAAACACTGTCCAAAAGAGAAAAGAAAGGGAAATGGAGGTAAAAAGGTAAAAACAGGAATAACATGGCAAAATATATCCGCTGAAGAGTCACAACAGACAGGAACGTGTATATATAGAAAACAAATCACACTTGTATAACCAAAAACCCACATGTAACATGCCAACCGCAATCTTGCACGAAATGAGAAATAATTGAACAAAACGACAACTTACGTCCGGCTAATTATTTCAATGCATACTACAAGGGTATTAGGATCTTAGGAGCTCCTTGTGGAACTAACATGGCAGAATTATACCCTAACTGCAGATCAAAGATTGATGGAGGAAGCGATGAGAAACAATGTTCTAACTCAGCATTCCTTCAGCCACGCGTTCAGCACAAACTTCGAACTCACAGTGGCGACTCGTATACATAGATGGCAAATTAGAAATAATAGTTGTAGATGATAGAATATGAGTTTATAGATAGAAGAGAAAAACGAGAGAAAAATAAAGAAGGGAGAGCAGCACGAAGTTCTCAATACAATAGATATAATGTTAGTAAATACAGAGAGATGGATGTAATAAGCTTACTCGAACATCTCAATGTACATAGCATTTCACACAGTATTTGCCCTTAGATACCCAGTTCAAATTAGTTGTCTATTCTTTACGGGATACCAGCCTGCATGACGTAAAGTAAGCAACTTATGACTGATGTTTAGGGTTGTTGCAGGATGGAAATGAGCAAGACGACCTGGATAAGGAAAGCAGCTGTCATTAAGATGAAGGAAGGAGGTCCAGCGGAAAGCATAAGCACAAAAACACAGTATGATGGCCAAGTGAAATTACTACGTTTTTAGAATAGACAGGTATTCCAGGAGAAAACAGTAGCGGCCCTCTCTTTCTCCAGCTCTCAGCTCAAAGATAGAAGAGACTGCGGGGATAAAGTGGGAGGTTAACACAATTATAGTTCAAAACTACAGAGTGCTCTGAAAATGCGACCCTGGTAGTCAGCTATAGATACAGAAATGAGAGGGCTCATTTTGGGGAATCGCTTAGGAACAGGATAACACAGTGCTCCAAAGGTCGAGGCAAGCAGATTTGCGCCCCTCCCCGATTTTCAAAGACCAGAGGTAAGCGTGAGGAACTTCAGGAAGAAAACATTTTGTGCGCCCAAATGCAGAAAGAGTTCTCGGGCCAGCCTACATGCAACCCGTGGAATGGACTTCCAAAACTGAGAAAGGGGACAGGAGCACCCCATTCAGGGTAGTAGAGGTATAGGGATACAATTTCGGGATTGATCAACCCGGGAGGTTTATACGCAAAGCTTATAAATAAAATAGGTTAAAAAGCTCCTATTCAGAAGAGCATTCAGAGAAAAAGATGAATAGGTCAGGAGTTAAGGAAAAATAAAGAACATAAGTCACAACTGTCACGTAGAAAAAAGCCCCCCCCCCCAAGGAAGAAAGAGAAACAAAATAAACACAGAAAACGAAGCACGAGATAAGAGGAAGGAGTTTTGTTTAATGTGCGCTAAATAAGGAGTTAACATGCCTGTTAGTGTTTCAGACGGAGGTGTAGCTAGAAGTAAAAAACTGAGTTGTACTTATGGATGCTCTTTAACCACTATGGTTCATACTGTCTCATTCCATATTGGGCATGAAAGACCGGAAATTTTGCTCAGAGGTCTTATCAGGCTTGAGGTTCTTTTACGTGCCATAAATCTAGAGCATGGAACCACTGGCTTTACTTCCCTTACGAAGGAAGCCGTGCTAAGGATTTTTACGCCGGAAAAAACTCCATAGCCCTCCGTCAGGTTTGAACCCGCGACCTCGGGAACTAGATACTAGGTGGTACCCCTAGACTAAGGAGGACACTATTAGGAGTAAAGACGGCGGACCAGAACAGAGATAGTGTGCCTCCGGAAAACCAAGATGCAGGCCACAACAGAGCAACAACTCCAGCTGATACAAGGAGTGGAACAACGATAAAAAAGAGAAAGAAAAAATACCTCCCACTCACATTCTCAATGTAACCCTATCTTTTGTTTCTCAGACAGAACATGTATATGAAAAAAGATAAGGCAGAAGTGTAAAGAACATATGTAAAAATGCGCGTAGATTAATTTTTCCGTCTTTCAAAATTCAAGAATTAGGAAAAACAAAAAAACTGGTCGGCAGGGGTACTTCTCTCAAAATTTATCTCCCACACCTGTCATTACATTCATTCCCGAGAACGAAAACTGAACTACCTCCCGCAAAATACTTCCTTCCTGAAAAAAACATGCAACAAGCGCGGTCGAAATTACAAGGGCAGGCGAAGTACCACAAAACACCGAAGACGTAGCTGAAATAACGCACCAGAACATAAAACAAGTCAATTTGTAAGATCTTAACCACATGAATGCCAGAAATGATCTGAACTGTTGTTTTATGTGCAATCTAATCTAATGCACTTTTCCACTACACCATGGGGTAAATCTATCCTCATCAGCTCGTTATCTGTTTCTGCAATTTTGGTGCCATAAGTACACCTATTTGTTTGTCGGATGCCAGAAAAATCACCAATGTGATCCAATAATCAGGACTATTCTGTAACGTTTTGTTAAGGCTTAAATTGTACAAGCTGATAATCAATTGTTCAGCATTCTGTACTTCGTAACAAAACAAAATGTTGTTAAGAATAAAGATTTGATTATTGAACGCAACAAACCCCGAGATCCTCATGCTAACGTTACACAAAGATTCGCATAGATGTCGTTTTAATGCTGCTGTAAGAGGAAAAGCAGGATGGAAGTTTGTCCTCATTTTAGTTGAGGATTAGGAACTGACCACTTGCTTTAGCTAATACAGCAATACGTTTTCATTCCCAGAATGATTTTAAGATAATTTTCAATTTGCTAAAAGAACTGACTAGCCGAAAGTTATTTATCAGTTTCTCGTAATCATAGAAAATTGAATTTATATGTGCTGTTGGAAGAGGGAGAATATAACAGAAGACAAGTCAGTTGGATTATAACAATTTATACTAAATAAATTTGCATATGAAAAATAATTCAAATAAAATACATGCAACTGTAATATTCCCCAGATAATACAATTACTGAAACTAATCTTTCTTTTCACTATGCCCTTCCACTTCACGAGTACCTAAAGTAAGATGGATATTATCAGATGCCAATAATGATTTTCATTCAAAGATTATGCTGCAAGAACACATCCACAGAACTGAACAAAAGCTGAACATTGCCAAATCATGACGAAAAGAATCTGAATAAAATACATACAACTGTAACATTCCCTCAGATAACACAATTACTGAAACTGACCTTTCTTTTCACTGTGCCCTTCCATTTCAAGAGTACCTAAAATAAGATGAATATTATCAGATACCAATAACGATTTTCATTCTATGATATAATGTAAGAACGTGTCCACAGAACTGAACTAAAGTTGAACATTGTCAAATAATGAATAAAAGAATAAGTACCTACTTACGCTTGATGATATACATTGAAATTTCAGAAAAATCTACATGACAACTGTTATCTTTAAAAAGTATAAATAAAAGCCAAAAACCATAAAGAAAATTAAGCAATAATTGCAGGTTAATATGAATTAGTGAAACTTCCATTACAACAATATGAAACTCTGTTGCTTATTCTTTTGTCTTTCCTAACCCAAAATTAAACAGGCCACTGCCACAGCTTGGCGAGTTTTCCCCATAAACAAAATTAATTATTTGGGGTTACAAGAAGATGGAAGTCTTGTTATTCTAAACAATGCATTCGAATTTTAAAAGTCCATGCAAGAAAACAAATATTGCGATAACAAACAGGTTACAGAATGCCAAATAGCACTACATTTGTTAAGACTGGTTCTTTAAGTTTAATTAATAATTGTAGTCGCCTTCTTAACAACAAAGTTACAAAATAACCCTGATTGTTTGTGTGGTCACTTGTTAATTGGTTCACAAAATGCTGGCTGTGATTTACCGTTGGGTGAACTGCACTAACTCTAACCGTTACTCCGTTGTGGATTATGTTGAACTCCACATGCCCTTCAATCAAAGCAAAGAGGGTAACACACTGTCATCCTCACCTCATTAGTTGCAATGCCGATCATTCTTTCACGATGCGGTACGATGGTATTTTCTTCCTCCAATTTTACACTCATTAATGTGAACGACATGACTGGCACTATCTATTTTGCCGATGTTGGTGTCCCGACCATAGTTGAACCAGTCGTCAGCTATTATTCTGTGACTTCTGTTGCTATTTCAAAGAGAACTCTTGAATAACACTTTGTAGGAAAATTTCTGGGCAAAGCTGCGTGTAATTAGGAATACTTGGGCAGGTGGTAATCTAGAGTTGTCGAACCAAATTCCCTTTGCAACTATTCATGTCTTCTCCTACATTCAAATAGTTGGTATCTGTAACCTCGTCTCCTAACTCGGTGAAGGACAACATTACTCTCCCAACATAATATCAGTATTCTTAACAAGCTTTCATCATATCAGATCCATTAAATTTATGAATCTAAGCACAGCATCAAACACAACTTGCACTTAGCAATTTTCTTGTCCATGCCAATGCTGGATAAAAAGGAATCGTAGGGAAGTATAACCTTATAAATTCTGATAGCCAGATTGCACTTAAAGCACTCAATTCCCATCACTTCAAATCCCAAACAGTATGGGAATGTCACAAACACTTAACATTAGGTTTGAAATGAAATTCCAAAGAAATGGCAAATGAATTCCACAAACTCTGCATTCAAATAATTAGTAAGTCTTCTGAAAAATTAAGTAACTTACTTATTACACTAAGTAAGTCTTTACTTTGAAGAGTTATGAGCTTTATAACAGCTTTGAAAGCATCTGAAAACTATGGAGCTGTATCAAATAGAATCTTTTTGTTGCCAAACAGTGAAACATATTTTACTAGAATGTGAAGCCATAGAACAGAAAGGATACCAGATTCTTGGAGCCACTGTGCATCTAGAAAAAGAAGCTAATCTAGTGGGACAAGTACTACTATGATTTGATCCTTAGCTTAGAAAACAGGAAGGTCACAAAAAGTCTTTTTAGGCTAGCGTGCTTAATGGAAACCTGTTTCCAAATTAGTCATGGTCATAGGAATTTTTCTTACCGAATGTTCATATTCATTTTCAGAATAAACAGTGAAGTTAGTTTGATTCTAAAGGTATGTATAAGGAACACCTAGAGGGTTTCAATATCATCTGTGGTGTTGGTGCAAGAGTTGGCAGTAAACGGCTATGTAACTATGTTCCTTGCACTGCAATTGCTGGGCAATTTTGGCAGATTCTATCAGCACTTGTCTAATTTCAGACTTGGAAATCTTGCAACATGTAAAGAAAACAATATCCATGAAGTTGTGTCTTAAAATCTGTCTCTAAAATATAAAAATTTTTCTTGTAAAGACCAAAATTCTTGGGTTATATTTCCATACTTACCCACTGGTTAATTTGGTAAAAAATTGTAACTTAGGGAAAGAAAATGTATATATCAGTGTCTTTAAGTGGAGATTGAATATTTAACCCATTGTCCGATGGCCATTTAAACCATTTAAACTGTTCCCAGACACCCAATAAACAGAGGTATTTAATTTTAATTTCTGCTTTGTGGAACAAACCTTTACAATCTGTTTATTTTTATCGTATTTTAATTAAATAAACACTGAATTAAAGGATATTAAATGCAGTATGCAACAATTACACACGTAATACTGTATTTATTTACAAAATGACCACAAAAAAGTTTCAATTTTGAAGTGAACTTTACTTGTCTCCAATTCTTTTCTATAGTGTTCGAAGTTGTGAAACATTTGGTGGCACTCTTTAATTTGGTTTGACATCATTTTATATGAATTTATTGCACAGATTGCTGCTTTCAAATCTGTACAATTACAGCATTTTGAAACTTATTTACTCTGTAAAGAGGTTCCTGGAGTGAGAAATGAATAGCCATTATTTCTACATCAAAATTTGCTGAATAGCATCCAGCTGGTTGACAAAATGACAATAATGCACATATAATTCCTGATCCTGAATTGTTATTAATAGTAGAACCATCTGTATAGATATGTAACCATTCTTCTGATGGGTATCTCTTGTTCACAATTTCTAATGCTAGGGCTTTTATTATAGGTTTAGAATAACGATAAATAAACAAACTGGAAGTGGTACACAGTGAAACGAAATGCTAACTTTTAAAAGTAACAATGAGTCGAAATTAACAGCCCACTATACAGATTACTCAACATCCCATTAAATGAAACAGGATATAAGAAAGAAAACAAATAGGAACAACAGCAGAAAACAATGGTTTCAACTTAAGTCAAACAGATCTGATGTAATACCTTCTTTAAAGAAACCAGGAATTTCCAAATCAGCTTTGGAGATTACGAGAAAAAATACATAAAAACAAGACTAAAAGGGACATTGAAACCAGCCCCAAGGAACAATTTAGGCCAACAAGCCACAAAAGCACAGAAAAATCAACAGTAGCATACCTTTTTGGAACTCCAGCCACAACATTACAAACAGCATCCATCTTTTGAAACAAGTACAAAGACCAATAGAAAGTGAAACTTGGGAGAACATTTTCTTGAAAAAGTATGAAGTCAACACTAATGAATTTTGAAATGCCCGCTGAAGACAACCCACTACATAGATTCATAGATGTTCAGTAGAAGAGTCTCAAGATTCCAGAGGGAACACCTTATCATTCTGACAGTCGAAGACAGTTGATGATGCAGACATCTGTGAAACATATGGAATACATGTAAGTAAAAGCTAGTGAAGCATTGTGTTAATTTCGACTCAATGTTGCTTTTAAAAGCTATAGGTTTGGAAGTTTGTAACTGGTTCTTCTAAATCTAGCTGGATGTTAATTGGTTGAACGGTTAGACGATATTCTCTGGTCAGAATATTCTCTTTAGATTTAAGAGGATTGAATTTTGTTTTTATTTCCATAACTTTGGATAGGAAACTTTGTGTTTTCAACTTAGTTGGTGTAACTGTCTTTTTTTCCCATTTTGTTGTTGGAAATCTTAACATATTTACATGATGAATTAGTGCTTACGTTTCTAATGTGAAACATACTGGAGAGTTCCAAGTTAAAGCTTGCATTGCTGTAATTGGAATAGATTTTGCTCCATCAGTTATTAGCCACAGGGCTAATTGTTGACAAACTAGATGATCCAATTAGTATTATTTGATGTAATTAGTACCTCCCAGAGCTACCACGGACAGAGACTGTTGCAGCATTTTGCAAAACAACATATAATCATTGTTTGGCAAAGCATCTTCATCGAATGAAAATTATTTAGCCGCCAAAGCGTATGTTGTATAATTAGGATGAGATCATGGACTGGAAACACCTTAGGACTGCAGTACACTTTGGAATTACTGGTCTAAAACAGATGGACAATTATTATGTTGGGAAGCCAAAAGGCTGATGACAGTGTTTCAAAATGTTTAGAGCATTAAAATAAATAAATTATGTCCCCATAATACAGAAGTATCAGCTTGATAACTGTTTTGTATGTGATGTTGAAAGACTATTGATTACTACTCCACTTGGCTCTTGCTAAGCTATTTAAAACTGAAAATCTGTTGGTTGTGAATGTGGGCAGCAGTGTATATGACAGTAACTTCTTTCCTACGAATATTAGTGTAGAGACAGTGTTATGGAGTTCTGTAAATTATTGCAGCACAAAACACATTCTCTGGAGTACAACCTATGGTGCACAGCCTCATAACCAGGTCACAAGTGAAAGTCAACCAACTGATTTTTTCACAAAGTTATTTACTGCAGATTTAGTAGCTCTCATAGTTACTGAAACAAATGTATATAAGCATAATGTGTACGAAGATCTGATATCAAAAGGCAAATTAGGATCTAAAAACAGGATTCAGAAGTGTTCAGATGCAATACAGAATGAGATTTACAAGCTACTTGGCATGATTATTCTCATGGGTGTTATTTGAAAACCTATATTAGATACATAGTACTGATCTACAGATGACAACTCCATTGTTTGGAAACAGATCTGTTGGAAACCACATAAGAGGTTTTTGTCTATATTCCAGTTTCTTCATTTCACCAGCACAAAAAGCATAAGCGATAAATTACACAAAATTAGGCCTATTTTGATTACCTTATTTAAAAATTAAAAGAAAATTACATTCCTGGAGAAAAGGTTAAAAATTCATTGAGTTTGATTTATGGATGCTCTTTAATTACTATGGTTCTTAGCGTCCCATTCTACAGAGTGAGCCAAAAAACTATGAACCAGCTGTGCTGTGTTTTTCCTGTCCGCGTCCTCGGTGCGCATTGCCGTCTGCCTCTATCATAGAAAGGTGCAGATGAAACCATACAACATTTTTAAAACTACTTTTAAAGGCTTTACTTACCAACTTTATGAAAGGATATGCTGAAACTGGCCACCGTTGTTATCCATACATTTTTTGACACCTCTTTAGGAAACTATCCATCACTTGCCAGAGTTCACGTTGAGAAAGGCTGGCAATTTCCTGGTGGATATTTTGTTTTAATTCTTCCAGGGTGTTTGGGTTTGTCTTGTACACTTTGTTTTAAGTTACCCCAGAGATAGAAATCACAGGCGGTTAGGTCAGGGGACCAAGGGGCCACAAATCTCTAATAATAATTCTGTCCTCAAACACACTTTCATAAAGTTGTTAAGCAAAGCATTTAAAAATAATTTTAAAAATTTTGTATGGTTTCATCCGCACCTTTCTATGATAGCGGCAGATGGCAACGAGAGTCAAGGATGCGGACAGGAAATATACCGCACAGTTGGTTCATAGCCTTTTGACTCTCCCTGTATATTGGGCATTAAGACCAAGAATTTTGCTCAGAGGCCTCTTTATCAGACTTGAGATTCTCTTATGTGCCATAAATCTATGACAGAGGCCCACCAGCTTTACAGTATTTCTCAAAACATAATGGCCTTGCCTCCCACCCCGTAAGTCGGTAGAGCTTTGAGGATTGCTTTTGCGGTTTAAAGCAAACCTCACAATTGCAGGTCTTTAGTGGTTCTTAAACTGTGGAGTGCAATTCTTGGGTGGCATGCATAAAAATGTTTGTTTATGTAACATAGCACCTCTTCCAATGAAGTTATTTTTATTTTTCACAGGAGTTTTGATGAAGAAGGTTCATATTGATTCACATTAGATTCAGGTTCAGATGATATGCTGGGTCAGAAAAGGAACGACATGTTGTGCACTAACTCACAGGTTTGCAAACTTATACCATTGAAAACACAAAACTAGATTGACTGTTGACGAAACTGAAGGAAATAGAAAACATGCAACATTTGAATACGTTTGCTTCTCACCCTCCTAATGAGGGTCGCCTTTTGTTTGCTAATGGGTACTGCCCAGTGGCAGGGGGAAGGCTCTGGTAGAGGGTATGGGGCGAGGCTGTCATTTTTTAAAAAAGGTGTAATTCCCTTCCAAAGGATTTTTATGCATGAAAAAAAAACATTGCCCGCTGGGTTTGAACTCTCAGCCTCAGAAACCAGAGACTAGCATCGTACCCCTAGACCATGGAGGAAAATGTTGATATAAGCTTGGTGCTCTAAAAGGGCTGCTTGGGTTGGAAGCAATATTTCAAAACCAGAAGAGACAGTTTTGATGTTTATGAAAGTAAATCAGAATATGTTTAAACTGGCAAAGAGAATGAGAACACGGGAATCAAAGTCTTGGGGTTATCTGGCTTCATAGTCATTCGCCTCATGGAGCCTGTCCTTGATGAGGTTAGGACTGTGCATCTACACAACTGGTTCAACTCCCCTAAGTATATAAAAGAATAACAAATGCCATTGAAACAATACATTCAAAGCTTATTGGAGTGCAAAGGATATGAATGTACAGGCTCTAAAGAGAGGGGAAATGGAGGTGTGTCAGCTTTGACCTACATTGCTTAGCATGATAAAAGGGTAGTTTGGCTTTATCTAATTGCAGTTCCACACTTTTAATGAATGACACAGGAAAGCTAGATGCCAAAACCAAAATGACAACTTTCAAGCCTGATATTATACATGAATACAATATGAATATGAGTAGTGTCAATCTAATGGTTCAAGTATTGCAAGCTCTTTATGAAAAATTATAAAATGGTAGAAAAAACAATTTTTTTCATGTGTTGGACATCACCATATACAACTGGGAACATGTACAAATGATAAAAATATTTTTAATGAAAAGCTCATCTTCAAATTAAGAGGAAATTATATTGCATTGTGTTGTCATTCTTTATAATGCAAGAAAAAAATATTTAAAAGTCCCATTTGGCAAGGTTCTCAAAAGTGCTGTTGACATAAGCGACTGAGTTGTGACGTCGCTGACTAGAACAAGCTGAAATCGAGCTGTATATTTGTGTTGATGGTGGACGTATATTGTTGTTTAGTGCTTAATTTTCACTTTTTTTTCTTTCTTTTTTTTTAATTTATGGAGCTCTTTTAATTGCTGTGGTCCTTAGCATCCCATTCTATATTGGGCGTGAAAGACCGGTAATTTTGCTCAGAGGCCTCTTCATCAGGCTTAAGGTTCTTTTACGTGCCATAAATCTACGACATGGGACCATCGGCTTTACTTCCCTTCCAAAGTATTTTTACGCCTGAAAAAATCCATCGTCCTCCACTGGGTTTGAACCCGCGACCTTGGGAACTAGAGGCTAGCATGGTAACCACTATTCACATTTGTTTCTTAAAATGATAGATGATGGTTAAAAGGCACAATCAGATAATCTGCCATGTTGGATGCATTAATGGTAGCAAGGTTTTTTCGAAAATGACTGTTTTGTGACTGCTGAAATTTGTGGATCACAACCAATTGGTAAGTAGCATTCCACCACCTATATTACATCCAGTTATGCAAGTCTGCTAAGTTGCAACAAATCTAATGCTTATATTAAAAAACTAAGCTGTATTATTTGTCAGTGTTTACAAATTAACAAGGAAGCATGCTAATCATATTTCTCATTGGCAATGTAACATCTGGTTAAAACAGCTGTTTTTCATTAGATTAGCATATTTGTTGTCTGTTAGTTTGAATCACATAATCAAATGATGTCAAAGAATTAATGGGGAAGAATGAAAATAGCTGCAATGTGTTGATACTATGAAACAGATGTAATGCTTAGAAAGCTCCTAAGGCACCTCTATTTATGGTGTAGGGATAACAGGAAGAAAAGAGCAAATAAATTTAAGATTTTGTTACATGACAATAGTGGATATGATGGTGGTGGTAGTAATAACAGTAATAGCAACAATAGTTTTGGCAATCGCTATGAAGCTGTTTTCCTGAATCTGCCGTATTAGTTACAATGTAAGAAAAAAATTTAATAATAAAGTTGTTCTTTAAAACAAATGACAGCATTACATAATTTGTTAATGTACTTTGATTCCTGTGATCTAAATTATTCATATCACAGTGTTGGCAGTGAGAACTATGGTGACAGTGCTATAGGTTATGTCCAACTTAAGTGGCAAAGCGGAAAACACATTGTAAAATGCAAAATATATCCTGAGTACAAGTTGAAGTCAATGAATTATACTGTTACAATGTGCATGAGGAACATTCCTACATACGTAATGTGCCGTGTCATGATTGTATTGCATTTTCTGGTGAGAATTTATCTGATCTAATAAACAAATTTGACAAATCTGCTTATATGAGGCATATTCCAAAACTAAAGTCTGTTTGGTTATAACAACAACATTGCTCAGGAGACAAGGTTTTTATATGCCTACATATATACTTTACTTTTCCACATAATCGCCGTTCACATCTATACACTTGCTGTAACGCTGCAACATTTTCTTTAACCCCTCGGCATAGAAGTCTATCGCCTGGGACTTGAAGCAAATGGTAACGCTCGTCTTGAGTTCATCGTCGGTTTGAAATCATTATCCACCCGGCCAACGTTTCAAATGCAAGAAGAGGAAATAGTGCTTGGTGGTAGACCGGGACTGTAAGAGGGTGATAAGAGTTCCCAAAGAAACTCTTCAATCTTTTCTTTGGTTTTGGCAGCGGTGCGCGGGAGTGCGTTGTGGTGCGGGAGGATGATGACAGACGACAGTTTCCTGCGGCGTCGATTTTGGATCGCACGTCTAAGTTTGGTAAGCGTTGCATAGTACACGTCAGCTGTAATTGTTGTCCCACGGTCCATGAAATCAATCAAAAGGACACCCTTTTTGTCCCAAAACACAGTAGCCACCATTTTGCGATTCGTGTACGGTGATTGCTTGCACTTTTTTGGTTTGGGTGAACCGGAACGGCGTCACTGCATTGACTGTTGTTTCGATTCTGCATTGGTGTACGCTATCCATGTCTCAACGCCCGTAACAATGTGGGAAAACAAACCAATTCCATCTTGTCTATAGCGCTCCAAAAACTGTCGTGCACTACGCATTCGTTGCTCTTTATGCTGACCGATTTGTTTTGTGTTTCTGATATCCAAGCTGCTTAGTGACAATCCTGTAAAGTGAGGTTTGAGCAACATTTGGGAATTCATCAGCCAGACCCTAATCGCCAAACGCCAACCATTTCGAAGTTTTTGGTTCACTTGCTCAACGATGTCGTCGGACCGAATAATGAGCCTATCACTCCACTGTTCACTGTGCACATTTATGCGGCATTTTCGAAATTATCGACACCAGTTTTTTTTGGGGGGTACCATTTATACCCCACCTTTAACTACATTGGTCTTAAAGGCGGCCATCGACACCAGTGTCGAACCTGTTTGTCACTCATTATGTCCGGTCCATACACGAGGCATAACTCACGATGGATGTCTGCAGCCGACCATCCTTTTGCCAGCAAACATCTAATCACACCGCGCACTTAACAACTGGCGGTATCTACGATTGTCGCGGCCATTGGATCTGCTCTCATCGACTAGCAAACGCCTACTGATTCACACCAACACTGCGGTACGTTCCTCAGGAGTCGGTAGACAGCGCTGCAGGCGTGAAACGTCATTCAAACCTACCATCTGTTAAATATTGTTCACCGGACCTTAGTTTTGGAATATGCTTCACGTATAAATTTGACTAGTCTGAACTATACACAGGCAATTCTCATTTAAAATCAGTATTTAGAATAGTTTAAGTATGCACCGGTGAAAAATAAAAGCAATAATTACTACAAATGAGCTATTGGGATGTTTAATAACAATTATCATCTTCCATTTTCATTAGGAAGCTAACCACACCTTAATGAAAAATTAATTACACTTGCAAATTAAATAATTTACAAAGTTTATGAAATACAATTCCAGAGTTATGATTGGACAAGTCCATCAATGTTTTATTTACTTTCATTGTGAATAAGTGAGCCTTTTTTTGCAAGCTTGCAATTTGTAAAATCTAATAAACTCATTTAATGTGAATCAATCATTTCCAGTAACACTGAAATTAAAATGTTTTAGGTGGGGAAAAGTCTGACATGATAGAAAACATTTTTTATTTCAAAACAAGATTTTTTTGGTATACACAAGCAACAAATGAGGTTTCGTTGTTAAAATAAATTCATCACATTCAGGAGAAGTATTATCTGACATTTCAAGGACTTCAATACTTATCATGACTTGTTTCAACAGGTAGGTGCAAATATGCTGTAGCATTTCTGATGTGGGTGCATCGCAGAAATGGAGAGAGAGCCTTTACATCAATTAAATGTTATTGGAAAAAATCAGAGCTATGTGCTGTTGGACAACAAAAAAGTTTATCAGATCAAACGATTTGGGCTCAAAGAGGCAAAAAATTGAGGCTGAGCTTACGAGCATTCAACCAAATAGTAGCTTCCTTAGTGCTGTAGTTGCTATATACAGAACAGCAGAAGATTGAGAACCAGCTATGCAGAAATTTTACTGAAAAAGACCATTAGCAAATTATCGTTGTACTATCTTACAATTAAATTTGGATGACTGTGAAGCATTTCTAAAGCTTGTTAAACACAACAAGAATTTTGGATATATAAAGTTAGCAGAAAGGCAAACTTCCCAAAAGAATGGTGATTCTCTGTGACATGAACTCAGACATGGAGAATCACAGGTTCCAAAATCCATGAAGCAATTAGGTGCAAAATTCCTGAAGGCAGTTGTGGAGCAAGTGATTGGTGTAGTCAAAACAAAGCAGACTAAGGCAATGAAATGGGGAAGCACTCCAGAAAAAAAGGTTATTGCAGCTCCTCAAAATAAACTTGGATTAAAGATACACAAAAATGGTCTTCTGCTTTCTGTCTCATCAGTGATGGAAGCTTCACCAGATGGCATATAAAAGACTTTGTTGTTGAAAGTGTCCTATCAGTGAGTCTACAGAACAAAATTATGTGAAGATATCAGAATAAGTGATAAATTTCTTCTGCAGATTCAGATGTAAATGCAATTTGCAAATATTTCACAGGGTGTTTTTTGTGTAGTAGATTCAAAGTTTGAAATAATTAACATAATTTCTGTATTAAGGAGCTAGCCTTAAACTATTGAGGAAGGCAATAGAGGTTCTGGAAAGACTGTATATTTCCTTTGCTAATAAAAAGCATCAAATCAAAACAGGTCAAACCTAGTAGAGATAGCTGCTTATACTATTATTCTGTATTTCATTGTAAGCTTCTAAGAGGAAGTAAGCAAAAATGGTAAAGTTATTTTTTAAATTAAGAAAATTTAATTAATTTCTCTCTAAGGGAGAAATAAGGAAAGGGAGAGAATGACACAGGATGAAGAGAAAAAAAAATTCTTTTCACCTAAAAAAACCTCATTCACTTTCATTCTTTTCCTTTCTCTCCCACATAAAATATAAACATATATATATAGCATAATTA
Source organism: Deroplatys truncata (assembly GCA_030765065.1). Lineage (NCBI taxonomy): Eukaryota > Metazoa > Arthropoda > Insecta > Mantodea > Mantidae > Deroplatys > Deroplatys truncata. The sequence continues at coordinate 63,931,161 of CM060988.1, read as the reverse complement.
GTAAGAGGTAAAACAACATTTACAAATAATTCTCTATTCCAAAAAAAAATTATTGTTATTCCTTCCACACCAAAGTTTGATGATGATGATGATGATGATGATTAATAATAATAATAATAATAATAGCAGCAAAACAAAGACTGCTTTAAGTCTTAAGTGTAAAAGTCACTTATAAACTTAAAATCGTAATGAAAATGCATTTGCATTTCTGGACAATCTTAAGGGAAAAATTCAACGCTTGAACATAAGGAAAAGGGGGAAAAAAAAATTCTGATGTGATACATTTACATGACTTTCTCTACCCTCTATATTAGTGGGTATACAAACTATTCCTACTCAAGCTTATTTTTCTACCCATTACATTTAATCCAAATAAACCTTTGCAAAAATAGCTACATTACACATTTCATTATAGATACAAAGTAAACAGCGATGGTCAAATGTTTAAGAACTGGATGCTATACACTGTCTTAAAATTCCATACTGTTTCCATGCAATCACGAGAAACAACTGAAAATTGACGGAACTTAAAAAGAATGACAAGTATTGAACAATTCAAAACTTTAATAATGGATATTTCAGAAACAGCTTATGCTACAAAAAACCTGGTTTTAAATAAATTGTGTGTTCTAAAGAGATCTATATTTTTTTGTGTGGTAAATTTTCATCTATTGCTTAATGTTTACCAGTTATACAAGATTATATAAAATTCCTTCCGAATGAGGAGGACATCCTAGGCTAATCCCAGAATTCAAGATTTCATTTGTCATGTAAATAACGTTTATATATGGTATTTCTATCAAAATTGTTAGAGCCATCTTTGAGAAAATCAAAATTTTTAAAAAATGTTTCATGTAAAGGGTAGCTGAGGAGGGGGATTCTTTTTTAAAATCTTCGTATTGCATCTTTGGAAGGTATTAAACCTAAATACCAAGTTTGGTATTTATCAGACTTTTTGTTTTTGAGTTAGGCTGTTCACAGGTGCAAACACATACATTTCTCTAAAATGTTTTTTGGATTGTGGGAACCTCAAAACATGTATTTCCGGCAAAATTTCAATATCAAATTTTTGGGCGGAATGGAATACCTTCCCTATCTACTAGGTACATGGTAGAGAAAGTAATAGGTCATTTGCAAAAACGATGCACCATTAAACATTGTCTAAACATCTAACTTTGCATTACTAAACCCATGTATAAACTGTGTTTAGCTAAGCAGCATTTAAAGCTTTCAAATTTGAAAACCACAGAGCATATATGTTTTCAGAAGTAGCGAAAGAAAGTTTTGGAGAATTTTGACAGTCTTTTTTTCTACCAGCAAAAGCAAAATGTCTGAATGAGTAGAAATTTTCAGAAAATTACAAACTCTTTTTGAAATATTAACAGAGTTTTAGGTAGATTACCAAACCAGCGCTCGCTTCAAAAATAACCTTATAAAATAAAACAACACATACTCTAGAAAATCTAAAAGTATAATTTACAGCTGACAAAGCGCAAATTTCGTTGACATAATAATTTGTAATATAATGAAATATTCCAAATTACTGAAGCAGTTGCTTTATTGAACCTGAAAAATGCTACATGAATATGGTTGTGAGGTGCCAAAATGTACAAAAGTCAGGATTGTTAGTAAGCACATCCAGTTTGATGAATTGCTATAGTGGATCTCAGCACTGTCTGCCAATGGTCACACTAACTTAAGCATCCGATTCATTGTTCTTTGTCATACATTCAGCTCTATTCGCTGAAATATGAATTATGAAAATGTGCTATTAAACGTGTCATTTCGTCAGCATATTCACAATATTTTTCAGCAATAATGGTAGTTTCATAAAATCTACATATTTTATGGATGTGCACAAGAAATATTCTTGAAACTCGTCATACAAGGCACCCAATTGTTTCACTTCAATCCTAACACCAGGAATGAATGAACAAACTATGTATGCAGTAATACATGCTTGCTTCATACAGGTGCAGCAATGCATTATTACACCAGCATACATCAATTCAACATTCTAAACAGAACCACTAGCTCAAATACCAGAATTATTATTGAATTACACTTTATAATAACCTCCACATTAAATTTGCTTTCACTGCACGAAATCTCATTAAAAATGGGGTTAGGTGATGTTTGGTTCATTACAGAGAAAAAGCCTCAGCACATTTTTTCCTATTAAAATTCTGCGCATATAAGAAACCAATTATATGTGTTAACCTGGGAGGAAGGATACTAAATTATTCAGAAATATATTATTATAAGCCACATGCACCGAGTGTAGATCAAGTTGCCTGAGGAGGTTAGTTTATTTTAACACATGTTGAAGTGTATTTTTCTCATACAACTATTAAAGAACACAGGAAGAATGAAACAGTGTAAGAGAGAAACAAGTATTAATTTAATTTGTGTTAAGCAGTGTTACAGAGACCACTCTCTAAGAAAACAAATCTAACACCACTTCATTAATGAAATATGCATCTGGATTTATCTCCTAAATCTTGCTTCGAATTCTCTTTCGGTAGAGTGCTCTAAGGTATTAGAACAGTCTCTGAGCACACTTTACAGTCATATCACTCTTCTTTTCCTTTCTGTGTGTAAAACTCTTTCATATTGTGCAGCAATATCAAAGAATCGAATAACTGCAATCTTGTTTCTCTGTACCTCGTATGAAATAATAGGGCATTTAATGTTAAACATGTTTAAACCACCTGTTATGCAGTGTCTAAACATGGACGCGATTTACACACTGTTTAGCACTAAGCATCGTTTTTGCAAGCAGCCCAAATAATCTATTTATTACAGACAAAATGCATACTGAAATAATTAAAAAGAAATCCTATAGACTTACGTGACAATTTTAAATTTAGAACATGTACATTTATTTCTTGTGCTATGCATAATAAATTGTTTTGCTGTAAAATGGATAACTGAGACTTGTTCGCTTCTGCCTTGGGGAAGAAAGTTTCCATAAATTCAGGTTTTATCGGAGTTACAGAAACAAAGAGTTTTACATTTGTATGTTGAATTGTTTATGATTACAGAAAATCTCTTGTACATTTGTTTGTAGCAATAATGTACAATTATATTAACGAAGCAATGCATTGGAGACATACATATGTAGCTGAGGTAAGGCATTTGATGAATTTGCTTCCCCCTCCCCTCCATTGAAGGTGGAAATTTTGTTTGCCTACATGAAAATGTGGTATAAATTAAAATAATGCATTAAGCAAAGATAAATTGTTGGTTCTTTTCCCTTCATTTGTAGGGATAATCATTTTTGGCATCTTTTTGCTTTGTGAAAATCCATGGCACTTTTGTAATTTAGTAGCAATAACACTGAATAATTTTAAGGGACCTGCATGTGGGATTTGTGGTGGACGAAGCGGCATCTGGGCGGGTTTTCTCCGATTTCCCCCGCCATTCATTCCACCAACTGCTCCATCATCACCTTTCCTTTCATTCATTTCCCCAACATTTCGTTTCATCTACTTCCTTCATCCCATACCAGGCATCGGGCTGATCCCCCATCCTGGTTGTTCTATCTGATCCATGAGTGTCTGCTCCTTGACGGGCCTCTAACCCCAGGCACCTGCCTGTAAGTCCTGGGAGGTGTAAGTCCTACATAAGAGGAGGGTAAACAAATAATGAATGAATGAATGAATGAATATGTATGTCCATAAACATCTTGTTATTGAACTAGAGGACATTAACTTTTTCAAATGGGTTAGATTAAATTTGTCAAACAGATCCCTGCTCGCCCTGGCATTGGAATACCACTTATGTTGTGTTTTTAACATTGTTTATGTCATCATTAACCCAACATGTGCATTTTGTTATTTAAGTGGTAATGCATTCTGTTGCACATTATACAGCACTTTGTGGTTACTACAAGAGGGTGGGTTATCAATCTCAGCTATCAGGATATACTGAAGTGCTCCGATTACTGGAAGGACTTTCAGTTTTACAGCCCATTATAAAAATGTTCCACTTTACTTATGCAGAACTAGCAGACATGCATTATGTTTATATGGTGCTGCTTGCGGGAAATGTGAAAAGAACACGAGATCTTTATGCAGAGCTTTACCCAAGGAGACATTGCTTCATCACAGCACCTTTACTGTCATAGCGAATCCAAGCACAGCAGCATTATGACATAAAAAGTAACTAAGGTACATAGTTAGCTACATATTTGGAATTAAAGTTATAAAAATGCCTGCAGTTACTTCCAAATTACTTAGAAATGCTTTTTGTTGTGCAGTAATTTCTTAAGAAAAGAAAAAGCGGATTTTAATTTCAAAAATTAAAAATATATATGTATACTCATGTGTAAATTTCAATAATGCCAAAAACTGAAACAAATGATTTTCAACAAAACCATCACAGGCAAAAGAGTGTGATTCATAATACAATAACACATTACTGAAGTTAAATATTAATTCCATTATTATTTGTTATTATTTGTTTTTTAATTGAGAATATACTTAAAATTGGCGCTCTGAGAGTCAGAGATAGAGATAGAGAGATAGAGAGAGAGAGAGAGAGAGAGAGAGAGAGAGAGAGAGAGAGAGAGAGAGAGAAAGAGAGCTAATTTATTTCCAAGCAAGCACTTACATTATGAATAACTATTGACACATAATACTTTTAATAAGTTTTTGTGTGTGTGCATGCGTGCGTGCGTGCGTGTGTGTGTGTGCGCGCGCGCAAATGTCTGATAATTTAAGCTACAATTCAAGGGCTCTATTTGAGTACTTTCCTTTAAAGAATGTATGCCCATAAACATCTCGTTATCGAGCTAGAGAACATTAAAATTTTTTATACACTGCATCAGGTTAGATGAAATTCTGCTGAACAGAGTGCTATGCATGTTTTGCTACAAGGCATTGGTTGAGCTTTGAAATAAGAGTAGCCAGTATCATTAATTTTAAACAATCAAAACTCTCTTAAATTGATTTAGTAACTTGTGAATCTTTAGTTATTATATGGCACTAAATCCATGTGCTACCAATCTGTAACTGTGAATATAGGTTATTGCCAATAATCTATACAAATAATACTATTGTTGGTAAAATTTTCTCCACCATTATACAGATTACTTGAGAAAAGTTAAAACAACTTAAAAAAATGATGCAAGCATATGCTTTTAAAAGGCTTCAAACATAGTTAAGCTGAGAACAAAACAAGAATTGCATAAGTGTTTATAAAAGATGTTCACAATGCAAATCTTTGACTTCGGAGCATAGTTATAGCATCATAACGACTGACAAGTTCTTTCAAACATACCTGGCATATCACAAATGGCATCAAATGATACAAAGATCCTGGCCATCAGCTCCTCTTCACTATTAACCGGCATCTGGTACAAGTTTGTACATGCCCCCCAAAGGAAAAAATCCAAAGGCATTGGATCTGGTGAATGTGCTGGCCATAATTTCGCATTCCTCTACTGATCCATCAACCAGGACACATTACACTTAGGAAATCCCTTGCATCACCAGAATAATGCAAAGGTATCCCATTGCCTTGCAACCACATTAACTGGCATACTCCCAAAGTAACATCTTTCAGAAGTTCTGGCAAAGTGTGATGAAAACACTGTAACTAATTGTGGCCTGTCATAAGTGGAGGTAGGTAATAGGCCTCTATGTGTCATTCACAATGCCTATCCAATTGTTCACTGCAAACCAGTGTTGGTAATTTGTAATTCTAATAGCTCTATTGTTTTCCTGTGCCCAAATTGACTTATGCATGTTAAACATGCCCTCTCGTGTAAAAACCTTCTCGTCCATCCACAATATGGTTGTAGGAAATTTTGGTTGATTAGTGCAGTTATGAAGAAATCACTGGACAAACTGGAGTCAGGGTAGAAAGCCATCTGGCCCCAGTGCTTTAACTCAGATGAGATGATACAGATGTAACTGTGTTCATGCAGAATTCTAGTAACCAAAGACTGACTTGTATGGATAGATGCAATATTGCTCTTATGGATGAAGAATTATGGAACTGGTCAAGAACCTCCCCTTATAAAACCATTGTTCTTACATTTCTTTGGACTCCCGAATGATGCACTTGTTTTTGGTAAGTTTCTGTTTCTTGCAGTCACTGATGTGTGGCAGTAAAGGTGCTGTGATGAGGCAAATGTCTACTTGGGTAAAGCTCAGCATAAAGATCTTGTGACCTTTAGTTAGTTCCTCTAGTTCCCAAGGTCGCGGGTTCAAACCCAGTGGAGGGCGATGGATTTTTTTGGGTGTAAAAATCCTTGGCATGGCTTCCTTGGAAGGGAAGTAAAGTAAAGCCAGTGGTCCTGTGTCGTAGATTTAGGGCACATAAAAGAACCTCAAGCCTGATAAAGAGACCTGTGAGCAAAATTAAGGTCTTTCACGCCCAATATAGAATGGGACACTAAGGATCATAGTAATTAAAGAGTGTCCATAAATAAAACTCAATTAATTTGTGATCTTTTTACATTTCCCCAAGCAGCACAAGCATAATGCACGACTGATCATTGTCTGTATAAGTGTAATATTTTTATAATAGGTTGTAAAACTGAAAGTCCTTCCAGTAAACAGAGCATTTTAGTATATCCTGATAGCTAAGATTTGATAATCTACACTTCTTGTAGGAACCACAAAGTGACAAAGAGCCATATAATATGTGATGGAAACCCTTATCACTTAAATAACAAAATGCAGGTTCTGGGTTAATGGTGAAATAAACAATGCTAAAACAGAACATAAGCAATATTCCAAAATGCAAAGAAAACAAAACATAAGCAATATTCTAATGCCATGGAGGAACAGGGATCTGTTTGACTGATTTTCATTTAAGTGTTTGAAAATGTCCTTTAGCTCAATAACAAGATGTTTATGGACATACATTCCCTACAAGAAAATAATCAAATATAGCTCCAAATCATGTCCTAAAATTATTAAAATTCATCATATATATATACAGTTTTGAATAATGGAAGAAAATTGAAAGGAATGAGAATTTTTGTTGAACGAGACTATGGAAAAGAAGAGAGAGAGATAAGAAGATTATTATTAGTGAAAATGAATCAAGCCAGGCAAGAAGGAAAACAATCATTTGTAAGAGGACTAGAATTGTGGATAGATGGCAGGAAGCAGGATATGAGTCAGCGTTTGATTCCAGATCGAACAACAAGCAGAGCAAATTCAGCAGAGGATGCGAATGCAGTGAAGCAGGCTGACGTAATCCAAGAACGAGAGGGACACGTGCGTAGAGGTGCTAGTGGAAAGGATGAAGCAGCTGATGTGACGTCACCGAGGAGATGCGTCATACCCAGTGAACAAGAGAAGCAAGAGGCGTTGACCCTGGTGGCAGCTGAATGAGAAAAACAGATGATCACGAGTGGAAGCAGCCTCAAAGTGGTATCAACCCCAGAAGGAAGTATCTTGGAATTAGAGGAGAGGAAAACTAGATATAAGGCAAAGTTAGAAAATTTCAGAGAGGAAAGAAGGGATTCAAGATAGGGACTAGATTTGAAGGTGGTGTCATTTAATGTGGAAGGGCTAAAATCAAAAGTGATAAATGGCGAAGTATTTGAAGAACTAAAATTAGGAGAAATAACAGTAATGGTGGAAACTTGGTTGAATGAAAGTGAGAAGATAGATGTGATAGGATATGGCTAAAAGGAAAAGCAAAAGAGGGAGGGCCTCCGGTGGCATTGGAGCGTTCATTAACAAGGATAGTGGAATAAATGTGTGTGAAGTGTTGAGTGTAGAGAAAGGCCAAATAATGTGGATAAAGATAAATAGGGCAAAGGGGGTGAAACTTTGCATAGGATTAGGCATAGTCTACAACCCACCAGAAGTCTCGGAATTTTATAAGGGCAATTTATATATAAAACTGAATGATAGTATGGAAGAATTAAGAAGCAAAAATCCTAACATAGAGTTCATTGTAGTAGGGGATTTTAATGCAAGAGTAGGGGAATATAATCTAAGAAGTTTAAATGTAGAAAATGAATGTATCTGGAAAAAAAATGAGGAAAAGGAGAGAAGAAGTAGAGATAAAGTGATAAATGCAGAAGGTAGAAAGCTAATAGAATTCTGCAAACAGAACAATTTAATAATGTGTAACGGATCCAAAGGAGAGGACCAGTGGGGAAAGTTTACATTTGTAAACGTAATCGGGCAAAGTGTAATTGACTATATGATATGTAGTATAGGAGTCGAAGAGGTGATGGAAGAATTCAAGATTATGAACATAATAACAAATAGTAGTCATTTTCCATTAAAGATGAAAGTAAGACTAGGGTTATGTTACAAGGAAGATGAAAAATTAGCATTAAAACAAATCAGAAGTTACAAATGGAAAGAGGAGAATGCAGAACAATTTAGGTGAAATTTGACTTCAAATTGTGGGGAATTAAGGAAACTTGGTATTATAGAAGCATTACAGTGTGGGAGGATAGAGGGATCATTGGAAAGGTTAGAATCAATGGTTAAGTGGGCAGGAAATAGGATGGAAGTGAAGCCTAAAGTGAATGAAAATCAGTGTGGTTGGTATGATGAAGAGTGTGGAAAGGCTAAGAAAGAAGTGATGAAAGAAGATAGATGGAGAAGGTCAGAAGAGGAGGAAGATAGGCAAATTTTTTTATCAAATAAAAGGGGTTATAAATTTAAGATAAAGAGAGTTGAGGGTTGTTACACTACATCACTAAAATATTCTTACTTGAACGCGTTTCGGGAGACGGCTTGTTCCCATCGTCCTACGTTCCCATCGCGTTCAACTCTCCTTTATCTTAAATTATGACACATCACTGTTACTAGCTTCTAAACCTTCAAAATTAGTCAAGGGGTTATAAATGTTTACTAGATGAGAAAAAGAAGGATTGGCAGCAAAGAATGGGAGAAAAGATAAAGGAGGCGGACAGAGGGAAAATAAATATATATGGTCAGTTGTTAAGGAAATGTACAAAAAGAAACAGGTAGTTAATAAGATAACACCAAGGGAATGGAAATATCATTTCGAAGGTTTGTTGGGGGAGGAAGAGTTAAAAAAAGTGAAGTATATTGGGGAAATTTTGAGAACAGAGTGGATCACTTAGACAAAGAGATTACAACCATAGAGATAGAGTATGAAATAAAAAAACTAAAACAGAGGAAGGCTACTGGGGCTGATGGAATTCCGGGGGAATTTTGGGGAATTAGGAGAGGGTACAAAGTTGTTGACAGAGCTATTTAACATAATCAGAGAGAAGAAAGTGATACCGGAGAGCTGGAAAGTGAGCATTATTGCACCATTGTATAAAGGAAAGGGAGATACAAATAATCCAAGCAACTACAGAGGAATTAGTTTATTATCTATATTAGGCAAAATATACACCGGTATATTAGCTAGAAGATTATACAAGTGGGCAGAGAGGGAAGATAAGCTATCAGAATACCAAGCAGGTTTTAGGAGAGGAAAAAGAACAATAGATAACATAATGATAATTCAAACCATAGTAAACAAATATTTAAGAAATAAAAGGGGTAGGGTATATATATTTTTTGCAGACTTCGAGAAGGCTTTTGTACCATAAATAGAGAGGCTTTGGTATATAAACTGAGGAACAAAGGAGTCAGCACTGCATTCATCGAGGGGATACAAAAATTGTATGAAGGAATTCAATTTTGTGTAAGATGTGGAAAAAATAGTACTACTGATTATATACAGCAAAATTTAGGTCTGAGGCAAGGTTGTAAACTCAGTCCAATATTATTTAACTTATTTATAGATGATATTTTAGATAGAATAATGAAAAGTAATAAACACTGTCCAGTTATAGGGAAAAAGGAAATACCAGGGTCACTATTTGCAGATGACCCAGTAGATGGGGCAGTAACAGTGATAGAGTTGCAACATGCTATTAATGAAATTGCTAAATTCTGTATGGAATGGGGGTTAAAGATGAATACAAACAAGTCCAAGATAATAGTGTTCAAGAAAGGATCAAAATTAAAAAGAGGACAGATGGTATATAAATGGAGAGCAAATAGAGGTGGTAAAAGAATTTGATTACTTGGGGATTAGATTCTCAAGCAACGGGAAATGGGAAGCACAATCTAAATATGCACAATTGAAAGGAAAGCTAGCCATGAAAGCTGTTAGTTTGCTTGTGCAAAACACCCACGCTAACAATGAACTGGTTGGAAAGGCTATACGAAGCTGTAGTTTGAACCAAAAATATTATATGGAATAGATATATGGGGGATGGCAAAGGGATGGAATAAGATTGATATAGTCTATAGAATGTTTTGTAGAGAAGTTCTGGGTTTACCTAAGAGTTCACCAAGGGGTGTGGCACTAGCAGAGCTAGGAAGGGTAGGGGGAAAAGGTATAATAGTGGAAAGAATTTTGAAGTATTGGTATAGATGTTTAAATTTAGAAGATAGTAATATATTAAAAGAATGTATACAGTTTCAAAAAGCTGTCTTAGGAGAAGAGTGTTGGTTTGGGGAGATGGGAAATGTGCTAAAAGAAATTTGCCTGAGGAATATATTCCTATTAGATAAATATAATAACAGTAGGTTTTGGAAAGAAGTGAGATTGAGGGTAGAAGACATCGAGAAACAAGAGATATGGCCTAGTTTTGAGGATAAAAGGTCATTGATCTTGTATAAATCAGTTAAAAGAAATTGGGGAAGGGAGAAGTATGAAGATATATGCAATCAATTTGGCAGAATAGGTCTTGCGTGGATGCGCACAGGAGTAATATTTTTAAAAAGGAATGGATATAATTGTTCGGGGAGATGTATTATGTGTGATGAATTGGGTAGTACTTTTCATTGGCTAATAGAATGTGATAAGGTTAAAAGGTGGAGAGAGGTTATATGGAATAAAAAATGGGACAAGCTAAATAAAGAAGCAGTAGCATTAAGAATGTTGGGAAGCACAAAAGCAGAAACAATTAAAATGATTGGGACAATTTTAGGCAACACAAGGGATAAGTAGATAAGGAGCTTAAGAAGGGTACAGGAGAATGGGCATAGTTTGGAAAGTGGTTAGATGGTATAGTAGCTTTATCCCATATATACGGCCTAGGGGCTAAACATGGGAGAGCTATAAAACTGGAGCACTAGACCTAAGTTTTAGATGCAAGTTTTATTTGTATTATTATAATAATGATGAAATAAATATTACATTACATATATATGGCATCCGGGTTAAACATATAACATAAAATTTAATAACTTGAGAAGTAATTGAGATATGTAATGGTGGTTTGTTTCTATAAGTACAGTAACTCAAAATGTTTTTGTACACACCTCAATATGTGCATCATTAGTGGCGTGACAGACATCCAATCCGTATTCCATTTCTCTCCAAATGTTTTGCAGCTTGAAGGTGTAACATTTGCAATAACTGCAAGAATGCAATGGCGCAGATCTGGTAGATCATGAACTGGGTCTGATACACTTGATTCTTGATAAACCCCCACAGAAAAAAAACAAGTGGCGTAATACCTGGGCTTCTAGGCGACTGCAATTGAGGGACTACCTCTCCCAATCCAGCGGTCTGGGAACTGATGATCCAAGAAATCCCTCACAATTTCCACATAATGACATGGCACGCCATCTTGCTTAAAGATCACGTCACGAGGAAGTTGTGGCACAGCATACAGCTCCAAAATGTCTAGGTAACTTGTTGCATTAAGTGTAGGCTCCACGAAGAAGAATGGTTCTACAACTCTGTCATTCAACAATCCACACCACATGTTCACTTTCAGAATCCACACCACATGTTCACTTTCAGAGAGTCTCTATCACTGTGTTCAGTTCCCCATACACGGCATTTGTGCTTGCTTAACATACCAGGAGTGTGGAATGTAGCCTCACCCGAAAAACAGACCGAATTGAGGAATGTCTCATTTCCATCAATTTTTACCAGAATAGTCTCTGCAAATGGTATCCGTCACAGCCTTTCCTTAGGTTTGATTTTGTATGAAGCTGCAATTTATACACTGTAGGTGCAACATTTTATGGATGACATTGTGTACTGTCGAATGAGGTATCTGTAGCTACCTACTTGCTTGTTGAATTGACTTACTAGGTTCCACTGGAAGTACATATGGATTAATTCAATAGTAAGCCTCTGGAACTGCATGCTTGGCATGGTGGCCCAACATCAAAAGCAAACTCCCAGTTTCCTGAAGGTGCCTGTCCCATTTCTTGATTGTTACATAAGTGGGAACATTGTCAGTTGCTTGCAGTCCATACTCTTGCCCTAAACGACATTGAACCAGTGTAACAGATTTTAGCTCTGCAAGAGAAAGCATACAGAACACCCTTCTGCTGGGGAGTCCACATGGCTAATAACGTGCGTTTTTGTGAACAAGGCAGTTACATGCATGCGCATGTGGTACCAACTGCCACAAGTAAACATTTTGAGTTACCATACTTGTAGAAACATACTGCCATTAAATATTTTAGTTACTTCTCAAGTTATTATATTTTATATTATTACATGTTTAACCCGGACACACACACACGCGTGCGTGCATGCACACTACTTTATTGCAAATTTTGGAAACTCTCAGTTAATTGTATTATTCTAAAAAAACACATAATAATAATAATAATAATAATAATAATAATAATAATAATAATAATAATAATAATAATAATAATAATAATAATAATAATAATAAAAATAATATTTGTTCGCCATTTGACAGTTGCAATAGATTTGTTTTGTACTTCAACAGAAAATATCAAAGCTGGGATGTATTTTTATTAGCATCTTGATTTTCTGACAAAATAATATTTCAATAAACATTTAAAATGCAGTGAGATAAAAACATTTTCATTTTTCTCCGTAATTGAGTATTCAAAAGTGTCAACTTCATTAATCCCCGTTTACTTGAATGGAATTTCCTAATGGATTAAAGTGCCAGTTAAAGAAAAACTTGTCTGCAGACAATGCCTGCCCCAAATATGATATACTACTATCTAGCTTCATAACTTTCTTTTCCATTTCTCCACTGCTTTGATCTACTTTTTGCTCTAATATCTCATTACTCCTACCAATATTTTCAATTAATTTCCTGTTTTGTTCTAAGCTCTTACCAATATCTTCCCTTAATTCCCTATGACTCTTTTGCATATCTTCCCTGTTTTGATCTATTTTCTTTTCTAATTTCTCATTATTTTTACAAATTTCTTCCCTTAATTGATCTGTAATACTCTTACCAATATCCTCCCTCAATTCTTTCTTATTCTGATCTAAACTCCTATCAATATCTTCCCTCAATTTCTCATTATTCTGAGTTAGTTTTTGTTCTAAACTCCTATCAAAATCTTCCCTTAATTTCTCTATATTCTTTTCCATATTCTCATTATTCTTTTTTATATTATCATTCATATTTCTCAGCATTTCCATCATCATACTAGCATCAAAATTAACATTTCCTGCTATTCTATTCTGACTTTCTTCACTAACATTTTCATCCTCAAATCCTAAAAAGTTTGGGCTATTTTCTGTAACCTGTATTGAATTACAGCTAACTATTACACTATCCCCCTTCATCATTGTTTCTTCAATATTATTAGTAGCCATTGTTTTTGTTTTCTAAAAAAAAATTACGATACTCTGACCTTTATGATGCTGTCTGTTGCTGTTACATTGATGTCCAGCTTCCTGCCCCTCTCTCCTAGGTTATATGTCGCTTCTGCGTTGTGTTATGATGAGTCCACGTCGTTTTGTTGTCCTGTAGTTTGGAATCTGCGTCTTGTAGATCATTTCACTGCTGCATTCGTTCCACGTCCTGGTTCCTTTCCTGGTCACTCTACTACTTTCCTGGTTACTTTGCTTCTTTCCTGGTCATCGTGTTCCTTTCCTGGTTATCGTGGCCCACGTTCTGGGTGCCAATTTGATGGGGTATTTACTTATAATGTTTATTTGTTAGCCCCACGTTTGGGAGCCAATTTGAAGTAGAATATTATTGTAGCCCCACGTTGTGGTAGACAATTTGTTGTAACATTATTTGCTTACGTAATATGTTTTTACGTAAATTATTAGAAATTTGAAGATCTTATATTGTGCTGCTTTTGTTTTGTTTGGTTACATAATTTTAACTGCCCCACGTATGGGAGCCAATTTGATGCGGTATTACTTATAATGTTGATGCTTGTGATGTTTATGTATGTGTGTTTACTTCACGCGTTGCCATCTTGTGACGTCATTCATTTGTTTGGTTTGTAACTCCATCTGGCGTTAGCAATTTGCATCAGTGTTAGTGTTCGTTTGATTTCATTTCAAATGTCCTCCGGCTAGCTATTATCCTATCTTGGGTCGAACATGTGTCTCTATACAGGTTGTGAAGCGGAAAGGAATCTTTTATCCAAAACTTACACTGATGAAGAAATTTGTTTTATAATTTTTATTGTCAAACACGTTCACTATCACTTTTACATATTGATTTAGATACTCGCCAAACTGAAACTGTTATAACAACTTCTTACTGATAATTCTTTTAATCCACGTACTTCAATCTTTTGTATATTTAACTTTACCATACTTTATATCTTTCATAATTCTGCTGCGCGTAACTTGTGAATCTATATCCGATGTATGCCGTACTAATACTTTCGACTGACTGAAGACGACGTGTAGTGTACACAGATTTTTGATGAACTGGCCCAAATACGACGTGTAATGTATGAATGCTTTCGACGAACTGAAGGACTGACTGACTGAAGACGACGTGTAGTGTATGAATGCTTTCGGCGAACTGAGCGACTGACTTTACCTCTAACTTGGCTTCTATTTATACGCCTGCAATCAGATACGCCTAAAGATTATAACTGAACTGCAATTGGCTAATAAAACGCGCCAACATTAGCGTCTATTTTAATATCCAATGAAAACCACGAATACATATTGCTTTTAGGGAGAAAATATTCCAGAAGTTTCTACCGAAAACGCGCCAACATTACGTAACTTCCTTGTTTCCAATAATGATAAACAGCTCACCCCCCTCGCTGCATTATTGCTCTATTATTGACAGTTTCAGTAAAGCCGTATAAACTTATTTCCCAATAATAATTACAATTAATAAACATCTGAAATCAATGTCACATAAAAAATGCATATTCATATTACAATCATTATTTACATTTTAGTAATTTGTGATACAAATTACTGCATAAAATTGCAAATAATGCCAATTTTTGTTGCCGCCATAAGCAAACATTGCTCTTCTCTACATTAAACTCTTTTCCTGCCTTTTGTTATTTTTATTGGCATAAAGAATCACTTTATGCTTGAAAGTAGCATTGTAAGACGTTCCATTTGCCCTCCATTCCCTGACTACCTACTAATTCTAATGCCCCTTGCAAATATAGACCAACATAATTATAACAAAGTAGAAAATGATAACAATGCATGGTGAGGCAGCATTTTTAACAGTTAAATTATATCATCTAATTATATAATATAAAATATAATAACAGTCCGCCTTAAAGGAATATGTGTATAATAATATATAAAAAGTGTATATTACAGTCATTATATTATGTTTATATTATTATGTACATGTTTAAAAATGTTATGTGAATGTATTACATAATTTAATAATGTAGGAACCGTGAGAATAGAAGCAAGCTGCTTTCCGTAGCAAACAGAATTATAAGGTAGAAGCCGAAAGTTACTAATAATGAGGTAACCTTGAGACAACAATAAATTAGAAAGTTTAATAATGCTACTAATAATTCTTGGAACAATAATGTAATATAACAGTTTATAAATAGCCAATCAACAACTAGTAAAACTGAAAGTTAAATAAAAGTATTCTATTGGAGTAGAATTAGCCAATCAGAGACTTGAAATAGAGGAAATATACAAATTCAGGCGGCAGATGCTACAAGATAGCGTACGTGAAAATTCATAGCTGTGAAAATAATATAAAGTTTACCTGTTAAAAGTACAAATAACAATAATCTCCAGCTCTACAGTAGGATACATCATTGAAGTGTTATTTAATCATGTGGAGGATTAATAAAACAAAGTACAATACAATTATAATTTGTGTAAGCCTTCATTCTTTAGTCGTACCAGTCCTGCTAAGAGATACGTGTTCTGAAAATTACTACTGATGCAGCTGAGGCATATATATATATATATATATATATATTTAAATAAACATTAAAATACAAAGTTGATTTTTATAAACGTGGGGCGAATGCCACCGGAAAGTTTGTACCATACGTGTGGCTGCAACTACTTCAAGTTTGGCTACCATACATGGGACTGCAATGACTGCAATGGTGACATACGATAGGTATGATAAATATCAATGCAGTTACCGGCAAACTACGGAACAATTTTGTACTCAAATCTATGGCACCTTTAAATCTATGCACATCACAATTTTGAATACTGCATGTATACATAAAAGGTGTGCATTAGATGCAAACGTGCAGATTAACAACTTTAAGCTTGTGGCACCATCTTTTTTTTAGCAGGTAAACATTTGGTGACATGGTTAAGAACATTTTTCTTCTGTTTGACTGCAACCAATATAGGTGGCTAATTTTGCCTTGCTTCACAGTGGCTGCATATTTCATTTACCAGACCTACATTGAACTCTGAAATAAAATTTTCATTTTGAATAGTGTTATGGCCTAGTGGACTTACTCTCTTTCACAAATATTTAGTACCCACATTCGATTTCTGGCTCTTGCTTTTGAAGAATCCTTTAGCACTATATCATGCTGCCTTGGACGTCCTCCTAAACGATGACTCATTATTTTACCAATATGATGGTATGAATAGAACAAAATAATATAACAACACTTTTATGCTTGTGGCATCATCTTCTTTTTAGCAGATAAACATTTGGCGACATGGTTACCAATGCTCTGATAAACATATCAGTGGTAAATAAACACTTTCTTCTGCTTGACAAATATAGGTGGCTATGAACCTAAAACATCCAATTGTTGTGAAAATGACACACATTTTGCAAATATTTTGGCAACTAATGAAGTAATTTCAGAATTTAATACTTTTGCAACACTGAGCAGTTTCGATTGGCATGGTACTCTCAGATTAATGTATAAATTTATGTACAGCTTTAAATTTTAAATTTTATATATATATATATATATATATATATATATACACACAAGGGTTTTTAAAATTTGCACCCATTGCTTAGAACAGCAAGGCTCATACCCTCTTGTGATCCAAAGAATTAGCTGTTGTACAGCTATGGCACTGGCCCTGTAAAATGAGTTTAATTTTAGGTTAGAAAAGGAAAGAGCAGCATAGTTTCAAGTTTTTACTTTCTCTGCTATGTGCAGTAAGTAGGGGAAGTATTTCATTCCACCCAAAAACTGGATACCAAGATTTCACTGGAAATACATGTTTTGAGGCACCCTGAATCCAAATAAAGCTTTTGGAAACATGTCCGCGCGTGTGTGTGTGTGTGTGTGAACAGCATAACTCAAAAATGAAAAGTTGGATAAATATCAAACTTGGTATTTGAGTTTAGTATCTTCCAAGGATGCGACACAAGATTTTCAAGAAAATTCCCCACCCCAAATACCGTTTACATGGAACATTTTTCAAACATTTTGATTTTCTAAAAAAATGCCCAACAATTTTGATTAAAATACAACTTATGTAAGATATTTACATGACAAAACGTATACCTTGAATTTTCTGGGAATAGCCTAGCAAGTACTCTTCATTCGGAAGGAATTTTGTAAACTTTAAGCGATAGACAAAAACATACTACACAAAAAGTAATGTCTTTAAAACGCACAATTTACTTAAAATAAATTTTATTGTAGCATAAGTGATTTCTGAGATATCTGTTATTAAAGGTTCAAATTGTTCAATACTTGCATTCTTTTAAAGTTCTATTGATTTTCAGTCGTTTCATGCAATTGCATGGAAACAGTATGGAATTTTAAGGCCAGCATATAGCATCCAGTTCTTAAACATTTGACTATCATTGTTCTTTCTGTATTTATAATGAAATGTGTAATGTAACTATCTTTGCAAAGGTTTATTTGGATTAAATGTAGTAGATAGAAAAATAAGATTTAGTAAGAATAGTTTGCATACCCACTAATAAAGATCGAGGGTAGAGAAAGTCATATGAATACATCACATTTTTTTAATACAAGTTTCATTAATCCATATCAATTCACAATGATTGCTTCATTATCTTTATTTTTTTGCTTTTAATTTCAAGATACCAGTCATCACGCAGATATTTTCTGAAACTTCAACATATACCACCAGCATAAGTAGGTACTTATTTTTTTTTTTTATTCATGATTTGGCAGTGTTCAGCTTTAGTTCAGTTATGTGGAAATGTTCTTATATCTCATCTTTGAATGAAAATCATAATTGGTATCTGATAATATCCATATTATTTTAGGATTTTCATGTAGAAGGTCTTAGTGAAAAGAAAGATTAGTTTCAGTAGCTGTTTGTCTACGAGAATGTTGCAGCTACAAGTATTTTATTTTGGATTATTTTTCATACCAAATTTATTAAGTATAAATTATTACTTTATAACCATACTGGCTGACTTGTGTTATGCTCTTCCTCTTAAAGCAGCATCAGTACAAATTCAATTTTCTATTACCATGCTTCCATGGTGAATTGAAATCGATTTGAGTACACATTTTGCATTGAATACTGCATTCAAATTGAATCTTAG
Source organism: Deroplatys truncata (assembly GCA_030765065.1). Taxonomy (NCBI): domain Eukaryota; kingdom Metazoa; phylum Arthropoda; class Insecta; order Mantodea; family Mantidae; genus Deroplatys; species Deroplatys truncata. Next base: position 63,912,476 of record CM060988.1, on the reverse strand, counting down.
ATCACATCCTCTTAGAAAGTAGGATTGGATTGAATTTTTGTGCATGGAAACAGATACTGCATTGAAATCATGTTCAATAACGCCAAAAGTACTAACTTCTACTGCACTTGTAATATACTGTTCGCTAATCTTTTCTTTCTTCTAGAGACTTCGAAATGTGTATAAGCTTTTACTGCACTATAAATATGGTTTACGCCATTAGAATATGAATTTAAAGGTGGCATGGCTCATTCAGAAATTTTCAAGCCAATTTTCTTCCTTAAAATGTAGGCCAACTATATGATCCCTCAAACTAATCTTGGTTTCCTTCTTTAATCCAACATATAGGCCTACGTTTCACCCTATTTTTCTGAAACAGTGTTGTGAAATACAAGCTGATTATGATTTATGTTTAAGGGCACTCAACTGCAAGGTCATTAGTGCCCTTAGAAAAATGCATCATTGCAAATGTCAGAGAGAAAGATAAATACAAAAAATCTCGGCAAAGACCAGATATAAAGGTCATAGCAAAGGCCAGAGATAAAGATGAATATACAAAACTAAGCTGAGAGTTACAAAAGACTTGATATCAATTTGACTCAATCCTCATTTGAAGTCTACCTTTGATAAAAACTTAAACCTTTTTGACCACTTCATAATCATGTGCTAAGACCTCTGCAAGACTCATCAGAAGCTCATAGAGCCCTGAAGATGTGATAGAGAAATACATTCCAGCAACACATGAGAGACTGGCATATCTTCGGTACACAGCAGACGAAGAGGATCAGGATCCCCCTTGAAAAGGTAACCCTGTGTAAAATAGCTCAGGCCAATATTAACTGAGCCAAAACCACCTCATGACAAGATATACAAGAGGAAGTTACCCAGTTTATCAGAATGTTCTTCACTGTTCTAAGCTTATTTCCACGGAGAGCTGACCACTCCTCGCGCCAGCACAATAGCACCACTCTCCAAACAACAAGCCTAAACTCTTCTGACAATACACGAGGTATTGTAATATTGGGTTCTAGCGGTTGCTGCCTTTGCTGCCAAATCCACTAGTTCATTCCTGCAAGCTAACATAATCAGGAATCAACACACACTCCACATTAATGCCAGAAGCATGTAAAACACGGAGAGCATCCTGGATGTGTTGCACAGCTTACGAAGGCTCTGAAGACTACGGGAATCACTCAAAATATGATAGTTATCGAATATTCAAAGGCGCACATACAAAATGGCTTGGTATAAGGCGTACAGCTCTGCACTACAAATGGAAGTGCTACCATGAAAACCGAATGTACAGGTTTGGTTCCATTAACATAGGCACATCCAACACTGTTGGTGCACTCAGATCCATTGGTATAGATCACTGTAACCTGATGAAAATTCTAAAAAAGATACTAAACATAGGCATCGTAGACTTCCAGTATGCTGTCAGCCCAAGATCTATGTGAGATGTTGCATGTAACTAAGGGTGGTGCATCCTCTCCCTCTTAGGAAACATGCTAGGCATTTCAATACCATGCTTTCTAAGAAGCCCCCAGAAACGAACACCTCCAGGCTTTGGATTAATGGAGATGTTCCTATAACGTTCATTCAGCACAGTATTGAAAGGAGTGAACATTGGATATATAGGCATAAATCTAAGACAACAGCCATAATTTCCCGATTGGACACCATGCCGATATTGCAGAGGAGATTCTGCAGATTCAGTGTGAGGCTCACAACTGGGCTAGTTGGAAAAGCTCTGACAGCCACACAAATGCCCCAATTATGGATTGCGTCTAATCTTCCTAGCACAAACGGTTATGCTGAAGAATAAACGATACACCCATAGTCTTACTTGGATCGGATCAGTGTGTGATACAGTTGCAGCAAAACTGTCCAATCCGCTCCCCAAGATTTGCCACTTAATACCTGCAAGATATTCAGAGAATAGTTGCATCATGCTTTCAGCTGTGCTATATATGATGACCAGCTAAGTTACCTATCACAGATCAACCCCAGGAATCTCGTCTCATCCGCGAAAGGAAATAAACCTGGGCCAAAACGGAGCGAAAAAGGTGATTGTCTCCTATGACACCAGAAGTTAATGCAAATTGACTTCTCAACTGAGAAACAAAAGCCATTTTTAGAATTCTATTCTCAAATACTGTCTAAACATTCTTGCTTAACGGCATACAGTGAGAAATGCAATAGACAGCAAAGTAGTCTACAAATAAGCATAACAATACCCCTGGAGGAACACATTTTGAGATAAAATTGCTAGTGCAAGCACTGTTAATGTTTAGTACCAATCCCTGAGGCACTCCGTTCTCTCGAACAAAAAAGTTTGAAAAAAATTGCTGACTTACTCAGAAAACATGGTCCTTCACAAACTCCTGAATAGAAAGTGGTAAGCATCCACATATGTTCCAGGTGTGTAGGGAACATAGTATCTATGCTCGCCAACACGTATCATAAGCCTTCTCAAGGTCGAAAAATATCCAAACGGTTTGACAATTCTTTGTGAATCCATTCATGATTGCATCGATAATGATACAAGGTGGTCCATTGTTAAACAGCATCCTTGAAAACCACACTTAGTGTTGCTCAGTAGGTTTAAGTTTCCAGCCACCATACCAACCATCCGTTGACAAGACATTCCATCACCTCGCGAATGCAATTGAGGGAAATAGGACGGTAAGACCTATGGAAGATAAAGGTCCTTTCTAGCTTTCAAAGCGGCGATGATGGTGGCCTCCTGCCACTTTTCTGGGAAAGTGGTGTCAACCCAAACACAATTATAGACCTCGAACAGAAAAGTCTACCTTCAGGAGAGAGCTGTTGCAACATTTGTACACAGAGGCCATCTGGTCCTGGTGATGATAATTGCAAAGATGAAAGAGCATATTCTAACTCCACCATGGTGAAAAGGCGATTGTAATCTTAAAGGTTTCCAGAACGAAATGAGAAAGCTTGAGATTCAAACTGAGTCTTAACTGGAAGGAGCTAGGCCAAATATTTATCTGAGCAGACACTTGGGCAAAAGCAAGTATTAGCCACAACAAATGTATTAATAACAGTTCCTGCAGATGTTTTAAGATCAGCGATTGGCATGTGGGTCAATTTTCTGGCCACACACCTTAACTTATTCCATATTACAGAGGAAGAAGTATGTATCTTAAATGAGGCTATAAACTTGCTCCATGATGACTTTTTGCTATCCTTAACTACTTGTCTAGATTTGGTATATGTTTTCTTGTATTGGATCAAGTGATCCAGTGCAGGGCGACACTGGAAAACCCTGAAAGCACACCTGTGACTATGAATGGCATTTTGGCATTCATCTGTCCACCAAGGGATTGGAAATTGACAGGGGTAGGCAGTCGACCAAGGAATAGATTGCTCAACAGCAGAAAGAAATGCCTCTGTGAGATGTTCGGCTAAAACATTCAGAGTTGTGTTCATTGTAATTAAACACAGCCAACTGGAAGTAAAGGTTCCAGGTGGCTTGATCTAAGCACCATCAAGGCAAATGTGTGAAACATATATCATGTGTTAAGAGACTAATAAATAAGACTTGGAAAGTGGTCACTAGAATGTAAATCAGAGATGACATTCTATTGTAAGGAAACTGCTGTGGTGAACAAACTGCTACATGAAGATGTAAACAACTAATAAAGGAGCCTGAAAGAAATGTAGACACTCCGGTGTTCAGAAGAGCTATGTTATAATTGTCCAAGAAATGGGCAATTAATTTGCCTCTCACTCAAGCACGTAATGAGCCCCAAAGAGAGTGATGGGCATTGATGTCTCCCACCAACAGAAAAGGTGTTGGTAACTGGGAAACTAGATCTTCTAAATCAGTGAGCAAGAGGTCGTAAGATGGAGGCAGATAAATGTTACAAATGGTAAATCCAATGGATGGCGGTTTAATCCTTAGAGCAACTGACTGGATGTCAGACTGTATAGATACAGATTCCACGAATATATCTCTGATGAGCATCATAGTACCCACATGTGCAGGATTACCCTCTTCTGGTGTAAGATCACACTGTACTATGATATATCGCCTAAAACAGTCTTCCAAGCGGTGATTAGTCTCTTGCAAACATACAACAAAGGCTCATTCTTGTTGAGCAAAACTTCAAGCTTTGGCCAATGCGTTCTAACTCCACTTAAGTTCCATTGTAGGACCACCATAGTAATTATAACGGGATTAGTTCTCAATCGTAAGACTGCACTACATTGAGAACAGCAGTGGTTGAATCAATTTGCCCTTTTTCTTTGGTGTCAGGCTAACAACTCTTACGGTAGGTTTATCTTGCCTCTTTTTCACTGTCGTTCTAGCAGTATGGACTGAATCCTCCTCTCCATCTCCTCCACTGGAGAGGACCTTTTTCCAATAGAAAACTTCGGTTCGAGGAGAACCTCGAACTGATTGGAAGTAGAGATAGCGAAGATGAAGATTGCTGATCTGAGTCCTTCCCAGAAGAGGATCTCCAAGTACATGGTTGTGGACTACTTTTCCCCTTTGATGCTCTGGGTGCAGACTTATCACTTACTTTCAGGAAGTTGGTTCTGTCATAGCTGGTCCTGAACTTTATCGATGTTGCATGATATATTATGAACTTGTCAGTCTTATTATTGAGGTTGACAGTTTTGGTGGTGATTTTACTGATGTGACGTTTTCAGTAACAGACTTGGCAGATGTTGATGCAGATGGTGTTAATTTTGAAAGCTTTGGAAGTGATCTAGCTTCTGAAATGGTGACCCTATTAATATCACTGGCTGAGTGGCAACTTCCCAACTTGGTACCGGTTTAGCTGCAGTTGAGCTATAGGTACCAGACTTCGGGACAGTGGGTAGGCGGATATGCAGAAGCTTCCGGGCTTCGAGGGCACCTTTTCTCTAACCCAGATCTCTTGGATCACTCTTTCCTCTGTAAAAATGGGAACACACTCAGGAATTTGATGGGTATCCAAAATGATGCAGTAATTTGTATCACAAATTACTTAAATGTAAATAATGATTGTAATATGAATATGCATTTTTATGTGACATTGATTTCAGATGTTTATTAATTGTAAGTATTATTGGGAAATAAGTTTATACGGCTTTACTGAAACTGTTAATAATAGAGCAATAATGCAGCGAGGGGGTGAGCTGTTTATCATTATTGGGAACGAGGAAGTTACGTAATGTTGGCGCGTTTTCGGTAGAAACTTCTGGAATATTTTCTCCCTAAAAGCAATATGTATTCGTGGTTTTCATTGGATATTAAAATAGACGCTAATGTTGGCGCGTTTTATTAGCCAATAGTAATTCATTTATAATCTTTAGGCGTATCTGATTGCAGCAGTATAAATAGAAGCCAAGTTTGAGGTAAAGTCAGTCAGTCCTTCAGTTCGCCGAAAGCATTCATACATTACACGTCGTATTCAGGCAGTTCATCAAAATTCTTAGTGCAATACACGTCGTCTTAAGTTCGTCAGTTCGTCAAAATATTTGTATGAGATACGTCGGCTATAGATTCACAAGTTACGAAAATCTAAAGTATTATAAAGTTAATTATACACAAAGTTGAAATACGTGAATTAAAAGTGATCAGTAAGAAGTATTATAACAGTTTCAGTTTGGCGAGTATCCAGATCAATATGTAAAAGTGATAGTGAACGTGTTCGACAATAAAAATTATAAAACAAATTTCTTCATCAGTGTAATTTTTGGATAAAAGATTCCTTTCCGTTTCGTAACCTGTATAGAGACACATGTTCGACCCAAGATAAGATAATAGCTAGCCGGAGGACATTTGAAATGAATTATTTCAAAAACATTTGCAAGTACATCGCAAATTGACTACCATATGTGGGGCAGTTAAAATTATGTAACCAAACAAAACAAAAGCAATACAACATAAGATCTTCAAGTTCTAATAATTTACGTAAAAACATATTACGTAATCATTATGTCATCTCGCAAATTGGCACCCAGAACGTGGGGGACGATAACCAGGAAAGGAACACGATGACCAGGAAAGAAGCATAGTGACCAGGAAAGGATCAGAATTAACCAGGAAGAAGTGAGATGACCAGGAAGGGGCGAATGCAGCAGTGAAATGATCTACAAGATGCAGATTCAAGAAACAACTAGAGGAGCGACAAACGACGTGGATAAGTGGACACAAAAACATCGAGACAACGTAGATTCATCATAATACAACGCAGAAGCGACATACAAATCTAGGAGAAAGGGGCAGGAAGCTGGACATCAAAGCAACATCAGCAGATAGCATCAGAAAGGTTAGAAAAATGTTATGTTAATTTTAAAAAAAAAAAGGGTAAAAAAAATTTAAATGTACCTTAGGAGTGGTAGGATAAAGAAAACAATGGCTACTAATAATACAGAAGAAATAATTATGGAGGGAGATAATGTAACAGTTAGCTGTAATTCAATACAGGTTACAGAAAACAGCCCAGACTTTTTAGGATTTGAGGGTGGAAATGTTAGTGCAGAAAGTCAGAATAGAATAGCAGGAAATGTTAATTCTGATAATAGTATGATTATGGAAATGCTGAAAAATTTGAATGAGAATATGGAAAAGAATAATAGGGAATTGAGAGAAGATATGAAAAAGACTAATGAGAATATGCAAAAGAATAATGAGAAATTAGAAAAATTAACTCAGAGTAATGAGAAATTAAGGGAAGATATGGAAAAGAATAATAAAGAATTGAGGGAAGATATTAGTAAGAGTATTACAGATCAATTAAGGGAAGATATGCAAAAGAATAATAGGGAATTGAGTGAACATATTCGTAGGAGCTTTGAACAACACAGAAAAGATATTGGTAGGAGTAATGAGGTATTAGAGCAAAAAGTAGATCAAAGCAGTGAAGAAATTGAAAAGAAAGTTACGAAGCTAGATAGTAGTATGCCAAAAATGAGAGATGAAAATGAGGAAGTAATAGCAAGTGAGATAGGAGAAGTTTCAAAGAAAATGCTAGACATGAGCAGAGAAAGAGATAACAAAGAAAGTGAGGTTAATACTAAAAATGAACATGTTGACGTAGAATGTACAGAGTCAGGTAGTAGAATGAGTAGTATTTCAAGTAAAATAAGAGAGATGAAAGAGGTTATGAATGTAGTTGTGAATCAGGCGCAGGTTAATTTCAGAGGGGAGATATCAGAAATACAGAATGAGACGATAATGCAAAGAAAGAAATTGTACCAAGATGCTCAAAATGAAAACTCCAGTCCAGTACAGTTTAGTACAGATTTGTCAGAGTATTCTCAAGTTATAAAGATAGCAGATGAATTGAAAATGAAAGTTGTCAAAAGATGTATTGTTCAGGAAACTTTAGATTGTTTTCAAATGTTATCATGTGATGAAATTTCAAATGAATACAAGAGGTTATCCATTGACAAAAATTTGAAGGTTAGGATACGGCTACGAGTAATGTTTAGCCACACACAATTTGATCCAGGAGGGTGAATAGCAATGAAATGTAAAGTAAATGCTGGATAGTTAAAGATGACTTACAGAGAAATGTATTGGAACGTAAGAGGGTTAATTATTTATGTCATTTGAAAAGAGAAATAAATTACAAAAAAAAAAAAAAAAAAGAGAGAGAAATGTTTAAAAAAAAAAAAATTATTATATTTTTAGTAACTGTAACAACATTTGAAAATTAAGAATGCAAAGATTGAAACTTAATATGATATTAAATTAAAAGTACGTAAATACAATTCCAAGAGTATTGTTAAAATAAAGTACAAAATAACAAAAATTGGTAAATACAATTAAAAAAACAAATATTTATGTAGTAAATAGAACATGTGAAACAGTGCCTAGATTTAAGAGATGTAAATATTTGTGTAGAGGGTGAATATTTTGGTAAAAATGTTAAACAATTACAAAAATCTTAAATGTATAAATTTTGTCAACAACTTAAGAAAGTAAACAATTTGGTAACAGTAATTAAATAATTTAGGGTACAGTATTTGCTATAAAAAAATTGTAAATGTCAGATTAATATCTAAATTAATTAAACAAGAGCCAGTAAGTAGTGGCGAGATAAAAAAAAAAAAAAAAACGTATGTCGTGTGTTAAATGCGTGTGAAGTGTAAAGTGAAAGTGATAGCGTGTGTTCCAAGATTTAGGAGACTAAAAACCCAATTATAAAATTTCCAAACAAGTTGTAAATATTTATAATTATGTTTCTAGTGGGGCATATGATGCAGTAATTTGTATCACAAATTACTTAAATGTAAATAATGATTGTAATATGAATATGCATTTTTATGTGACATTGATTTCAGATGTTTATTAATTGTAAGTATTATTGGGAAATAAGTTTATACGGCTTTACTGAAACTGTCAATAATAGAGCAATAATGCAGCGAGGGGGTGAGCTGTTTATCATTATTGGGAACGAGGAAGTTACGTAATGTTGGCGCGTTTTCGGTAGAAACTTCTGGAATATTTTCTCCCTAAAAGCAATATGTATTCGTGGTTTTCATTGAATATTAAAATAGATGCTAATGTTGGCGCGTTTTATTAGCCAATAGTAATTCATTTATAATCTTTAGGCGTATCTGATTGCAGGAGTATAAATAGAAGCCAAGTTTGAGGTAAAGTCAGTCAGTCCTTCAGTTCGCCGAAAGCATTCATACATTACACGTCGTATTCAGGCAGTTCATCAAAATTCTTAGTGCAATACACATCGTCTTAAGTTCGTCAGTTCGTCAAAATATTTGTATGAGATACGTCGGCTATAGATTCACAAGTTACGAAAATCTAAAGTATTATAAAGTTAATTATACACAAAGTTGAAATACGTGAATTAAAAGTGATCAGTAAGAAGTATTATAACAGTTTCAGTTTGGCGAGTATCCAGATCAATATGTAAAAGTGATAGTGAACGTGTTCGACAATAAAAATTATAAAACAAATTTCTTCATCAGTGTAATTTTTGGATAAAAGATTCCTTTCCATTTCGTAACCTGTATAGAGACACATGTTCGACCCAAGATAAGATAATAGCTAGCCGGAGGACATTTGAAATGAATTATTTCAAAAACATTTGCAAGTACATCGCAAATTGACTACCACACGTGGGGCAGTTAAAATTATGTAACCAAACAAAACAAAAGCAATACAACATAAGATCTTCAAGTTCTAATAATTTACGTAAAAACATATTATGTAAGCACCGTCTACTTCAAATTCGGCAGTTAACGTACACTGGAGCTGATGTACATATCCGTCATGTGAGATGTCTCCACAATTAATGCAGATAGATTCACCGTTACAAAAATGACTTAAGAGTCCAAAGTGCTGACATTTATAACATCTTAGCAGGTTTGAGATATATAGCCTAACTTCAATGGCTTCATACCCTGTCTTAATCCTTTGAGGGAGATGTACCCGATAAAAGGTAAGGAACAGGGTGCAAGTAGGCACAAATTAACCTCTTTCTTTCCACTCAGCCTGATACATGGATGTCACAGCTTGCTCTTCAAGACTTTCTTGAATCTCCTCATTGGACATACCATCCAATGCATGGGTGTTTATCACACCATGCGAGGAGTTCAAGGTTCTAAGCATCTCAACTCGTACAGGATAGCTGGTTAATATATTTGCTCTGAGTATTTTCGCTGCATGGGATGTCAAATGATTTCAACCACAAGTGTGCTATTGTGACTCCTAATGCAAGAATTAACTGCGCCAGAAATTTTATCGAGAACTACAGATGGGTTTATCAATGTAAACCTTTTTTCCTTCCTCTGTTCTATAATTACTAAGCACTGAGGATCACAAGACTCAACTACTTCTTTTACATCACTTTAAGTATTTGATTTGGATTTTTCCATGGCGAAAAAGTACTCCACCACTGCAAAATCTCCGATGGCATACTCACATCCGGGGTGCCACCCCAGCTTAGGTGAGAGTCCTGGCCTGGATCCTACTCACTTTACGGTCTCACCTCCAATTTATAGACAGAGGGATCCAATCGCCCTGAGGAGTGTAACAACTCATGCAATGGCCCCTCCCGGGACTGATCTTTTATCAGTGGATACAAACACAGTCCTACACGATACTCAGGTGCTGGGAATTACGCATTACCCAGTGACACTTTGTGGCTCCCTTCCTCCATACTGCGCAGCAGTATCTGTTAGACTATGTTCAGGGAGGTAACTGGTATTCGGTCAAACGCACCTGTGGAGCAAAGTTGTTTGGGCATTTGGCATAAGTTTTCTCACCACTTAGAGGAACCCAATAAAGAGTGTGGCTCGGAACCCAGAAGCACCAATCCCATACCTACCATAGTAGACCTCTGGGGGGAGCGGGGTGTTATACAAGTTTTGGATCTGTAATTTTCACAAGAAAATTACTGTTTACTTTTAATGTGCCCACTGTTCATGCTACATCTTTTCGTGAAGAAAGGATAAATCTGTCAGATACTCAAGCAATAGTATACAACAGGGCTGCTTTAATATTTTCATATTAATGTCATACACTCTTTACAAAATTATAGTTACATACCTCAAAACCTTTGTCTAACACACTGAGCAACAAACCTTTATGTTTAACAGACTCGTTCTTTGCCAAAGTAAGTATGCTAACCTCTAGTTCCTGAGGTCTGAAGAAGGTTATTTTTGGTTCACATAATATTTTACGTATGTACTCTATCAAGTCTCGCCAGCAACTGAGTAACCTCAATAGTCAAAATCATAAGCTTTGGTATTGCAAGTCTCTGATTGGCTAATTCTAGTCCAATAGAATTTCTGTATTTAACTTAAAACTTTTCTTTGCTGTTGATTGGCTAATTTAAAACTGTTACAGAATTTATGTCATCGTCGATCTAATCATGACCAGTACATTTCAAACTTCAAACACATATTGCCACAATTACCTCATTATTACTCATTGTTAGCAACCTAAAACTTATTATACTCACAGTTCATGCATTATTAGAGTATGTAATGTATTCACACAACATTATTAAAATATGTGTACAATAAAAATAAGCATTTGCAATGACTGTTACTTACAGTTCAAATAATTATTACATACATATTGTTTTCAAGGCGGGCTGTTATGGAATTTACTTATTATAAACTACAATTGAAATTATTCAGGTATTAAAATACTGCCTCAGGTCACAGGTTCAAACCCAGGAGGGCAATGGATTTTTTTGGGCGTAAAATTCCTTAGCATGGCTTCCTTTGGAAGGGAAGTAAATCTGGCGGTCCCATGTTGTAGATTTACAGCACATAAAAGAACCTCAAGCCTGATAAAGAGGATCTGAGCAAAATTTCCGGTCTTTCATGCCCAATATAGAATGGGACGCTGAGGACAATAGTAGTTAAAGAGTGTTCATAAATAAAACTTAATTTAATTTAACTTTTTCAGCAAAGTAAGTCTTTTGCATATCCAAATCGATCAATACATATTGAATTTTAATGTGGAAACACAGATCGTAATCAGTACAGAAAGTGTACTCAAATCGATTTCAATTCCCCATGGTATGGTTATGAGAAGCTGGTAAATAACTTTCTGCTAGCCACTTCATTTAGCAGATTGGAACAAAAACGATTCCTTGTAATATCCCACAGCTCTCAAACCTTAACCTAAAAATGAGCAAATATATTCATGAACCATGCAAATCAACACAAGATTAATCACTATTTAAACCTAAAATTCTTATATCAATAACTGCTACTTTTTATTATGATACGAGATAACACAACATTTACTTTATATTAGATAACAATTATAATTATTAAAATTCATCTCTTAAAAGTTATTTGGAGCATCATTTACCAATGCTATCACACGGAACATTGCATACTCAAGCATTATCCATAACATTTATATTTTTTTGATACAACGAATAAACAAACACTTGATAATTAAAATGTCAAATTTCTATCACGCTTTTCCTCTTACAGCAACATTAAAATGACGTCTATGTGAATCTGTTATAACAAATGCGTTAGCAAGAGGGTTTTAGGGTTTGTTGCATCCAACTAGTAAATCTTTTTTTCTTAACAAAACTTTGTTCAGTCACAAAGTTACAGAATGTCGAATAGGGCGTAACATTTGGTTAGCGGCTTTAACAATTTGCTAAGCCTTAACAAAACCTTACAGAATAAACCTAAAAATTAAAATTAAATTGAGTTTTATTTATGGACACTCTTTAACTCCTGTGGTCTTTACCGCTCCATTCTATATTGGCCTTGAAAGACTGGAAATTATGCTCAGTCTCCTCTTTATCAGGCTTGAGGTTCTTTTATGTGCCATAAATCCAAGACACAGGCTACCAGCTTCACTTCTGTTTCGAAGGAAGCCATATTAAGGATTCTTATGCCTGGAAAAATTCATCACTCTCTGCCAGGTTAATAGTTTGTGTGTGTGCGTGTGCGTGTGTGTGTGTGTGTTCGCGCGTGCGCGCGTGGCCACGATAAGTTATGTAACAGATTCACACTACAGGCCTCGGGACTTATGACTGAAAAGCAGTCCCTCCCACACAGCAAAAAAATTAAACTACATTACCCCTTGATAAGCAAGATAAAGGAGCTGAGACACAGTTAATTCTCTAGAACAACCAAGTTAAATTTAATATCCCATACGCGCACATTGTTGAAGAAGCTTTTGTAGCATTGTGTAGAGCATTTTCAGTAAGAAAAAATGCTTTGGAGAGGAGAAAAGGTTTAAAGATTGTCACGCCTATTTTTAAACAAGTGCCTGTTCAGTTATAGCTTTAGTTAATTGGTAGTTTATATGTGCCAGGTGGAAAATACAAGGTTTTCTTAGCGTTTAGAACTGATATTTTATTATGAAGAAAAAAAAATATTTTTCGCATCTTTTGATCAAATTTCACATTAACTTAACAAAATGCAATTCATGGGGTGCAGCAAATTTCATAAAGATTAAAAGGCACAAGAATCATTAAAATGCATGTGCCTAAATACAAAACTTAAAACCCAGAATTTGATTTTCACAATGATCACATCAGCTGCCAGATACAATAATCAAACTCTGACAGCACAGCAGTGGTGCAGTCGGTAAAATTTTTAAGTTACAACTCATGTGTAAAGAGGACCTGCTGCATACAAGGGCCATACTCTGGCATTTTAATTACTCGGGTAAAAGTTAATCGTCAGTGCATGCTCGGTGAGGATCTGCTGGGTACAAGAGCCATTCTCTGGCATTTCAGCAGCTCAGGAAAAATAAATCCCTTATCAAACATATATTTGTTTTTAATAAGGGAACAACCCAACATAATTTGACCTTTATAAACAGTATTGTAAAGCTGCTTGTACACGATCAAATTTTTGTCAAATTCAATACTTTACAAGACCTTTCAAGAGTTGTCACAACTTTACAACTTTTCTTGTCAAATTGCTGCCAATACTTTAAACTCTTTAAAAGTCTTAAAAACAAATAAGAACATGCTCTAAATGATCAAAGATTTGACAGCTTTAGCCAATGAAATGCGAGTATTTACAGTGCGTCACAAAATCTGCAACATGGCGGAAAGTGAAAAGTAAACAAAAATGGCTACCTGGCCGAGGTATGTTGAATGCGAATTGATTAGGTTATACATAAGCTGGTCATGTTCATATGTCTAGGACTCTGTGGGTTACCACAAGATGAAGCAGATGAAGGCATATGAAGAAATAATTGCCAGGCAGATTTCTGAACTAAGTATACATTAATGCAATGTTATATAGTGTGGTTAACCTATTAGTTGGTGTTATTTCCATTGTATTCCATAATTGTAATATGATTTCATTGGATATAATACATGAAAGTGCTACATAATATTGGTATAGAACAGTGTTTCATTGCAAACTGTTATACTGTGATGCAAATAGTAAATTGCTTTGTGCATGATAAATTATTTATTAATGTGTTCTGTAGGGTTTCAGTTTAAAAAAAGGACAACTTGTAAATACACATTTACGACATTATGAAATCTTGTCCAATCTTGACACATATTGAAAAAATGTTTGACAATTTTTCTTGTAAACTCTTGAATTGGAAAAAAAGTTTGATCGTGTACAAGGGGCTTAAGAAGATGTGCAAAGTATGCATATCATACTTGGAGCAAGCATTGTCTGCAGACAACCTTTTCTTTCATGCCACTTTAATCAAGTAGGAAATGTGCATTCAAGTAAGTGGTGATTAATAAAGTTCACACTTTTGAAAACTCAGCTACTGACCATAATGAAAATATTTTTTATCTCACTGCACTTGAAATGTTGTATTGAAATGTTCTGCCAGAAAATCAAGCTTCTAGTAAAGAAAGATGCCAAAATAACAAAAAACCTATTGTAAATTAATGGTGAACAAATTGTTATCTTGTACCATCCCTTGTCATAGCACATGTAACCAGACCACGAATGACACAATTCTTCTAGGAAGATGGTGTCATTCGTGATCAGCTCAGTAACAGCATGAATGTTCGAGATCAATATCGTCATTGATGAGTCGCTTATGGTAGCACGACATCATGGCTGTCCAGCACTAGGTTGGCTGGTTTGTCTCATGCTACTGATTGCAACGCCATCGAGCTTGTGGCCAAGATCAACTCCTAGGCAGGTTAGGTCTGCAGTCTACAAGGTGAACAAGCATTTTATGATTACTTTGGAATTGTAAAAATGTCTAAATTTAATTTAGAGCCAATTTAAATTTGAATGGAATTTGCAAAGCTTTTCTGTAATAAATTAACATATTTGCTGTTATACTTTTTAAATCCTAGCTCCTTCGTAATTATACATGATTCACATTACTTAAGACCTTATGGGTACTGTAAAGCCCGACGTAAGAATCTGTACATTAATTCTATGAGTACGAACTAAGAGTAACCTACATAACAAAACTGCTTAGTCTCTACAATATCGCAAAAATACAAAATTCTAAAATTATTTCATTAATTGCCAAAATATTTGCAAAATATGCATTGATTTCACAACAATTATCCGTTTTAAGTTCATAGCCACCTATAATTGTTGCAAACAGAAGATCACGTTGATCACAGCATTGGTGACTATGTCACCATATATTCATCCGCTAAATAGAAGACTATACCACAGGTTTAAAACTAAATTACTTTGTTCTGTTCATGTCATTGCAAAATATGCGCAAAATTTTACAATTGGCCGTTTTAACTTCATAACCACATACATTTGTTGCAATCAAACAGAAGAAAGTGTTTATTTCTATCACAGCATTGGTAACCATGTCACCAAATGTTTATCCACTAAAAAGAAGACAGTGCCACAAGCTTAAAACTAAATTATTTTGTTCTGACCCGTTTTGTTATATTGGTTTACTTGCTTTATTTTTTAATCTTAAAAGCCCAGACTAAGAGTAAGCACACCAATGGAAGCTGCTCAGTCTCTACAGTATTGCAAAAATACATATTAAATTCTGATATTAATAGAATCAACTGAAAAATTCAATGTCTCAGCCAGGATTTGAACACAGTTCTCCTGCTCTCCATGTTCAAATCCTGGCTGTGCCATTAAATTTTTCAGTTGACTCTATTAATAACTTGCCAAGATCATCTAAGGTCTGTAAAAAGTATAATTAATTTCAATTAATTATATATCTAATAATAATAAAATTCTGATATGTTATCACAGCATTGATAACCATAATACCAAATGTTTATCCATTAAAATGAAGATGGTGCCACAAGTTTAAAAGTGTTATATTTTTTGTTCTGTCTGCTGTGTTATATTGGTTCAATGAGTCAACATTCAAGAGGACATCCAAGGCAGCATAGTATAGAGCTAAGGGATTCTTCAACAGCTAGAGCTAGAAACTAAATGTGGGTACTAAATATTCATGAAAGAGACACAAGTCCATTAAGCCATAACACTACTGAAAATGAAAACCATATTACAGAGTTCAATGTAGGCCTGGTAAATGAAATACGCAACCATTGTGGAAGCAAGGCTAACTTAGTCAACCATATCTGTTGCAGGCAAACAGAAGAAAGTGTTTATTTACAATTGGTATGTTGATCACAGTGTTCTTCCACGTCACCAAATGTTTATGTGCTAAAAAGTAGATGGTATCACAAGCTTAGAAGTTATTACACTTACTTTTGCATATCTAATGTGCACCTTTTTTGTCCAAATGCAATATTCAAAATTGTGGCACATCCTAAGTAGGTAATTAACAGTTGGAGTGGGGATTTCAATGTTGCCTAGCCCCCCGGTCCATGTGCCTTGCAGCAAAAATAGCAGAGAGTGGGGAGGATATTTGTGTGTTTACGTTGTGATCTCAACATTATTGTTGGTTTATTTATTGATGCTGTATCAGGTAATGCCCAGGATATCCACATCTTATGTCAGAAAAAGCAAGAAAGTACAAAAATGTGATATTGTATCTCCAAGAATGTGAATTCTACTTGGGGATTATAGTTTAATTTTACATTTGTGGAGAAATCTAAGGAAATGTGGTGCTATATACTGGATGTCTGAACATTGTTAAATGAGTGGGAATCTGTTTGCAAAAATGTGCAGTATCTGTTTACTGTTATGAACCTCTGGGAATCCACAGCACCACCCTACTAAAGTTGCCACCTTGGAGAGGTTCGCCTTAATGGACATAATCGAAGTGTACAGCCTCTCTTGCTTGTCCCTTAATTGGTATTCCATGCCCAAAAACATTTTTTGTGGCCTTCACAGATGGTTTTTTTTGTCTGCTTCTGCAACATGAGTGTTTATCGCAGCCATGAGTGATGAAACAATTTGCTAAATACAAAAGTTATGTCACACATGCACACACACGTATGAACATACTGAAACATACAAATTTTGTTGTGATATGCTATTTTAAACTATTGTAAATGTTTTTAAGTCAGATATGAATGATTCACAATAAACTGCACAATCTTACACTTGGTCACACATTCAATATTATATATTACAGAGAGCAATAAAAAAAAGACATTCCGCTACTACTGAATCATTAGCAAAGCAAGAATGACAGCAGTATATGTTTACACCAAACGTAAGCATGCAGATAGCAGAAGTATTCAGTTGGTGGCGCCATGCACAATGCACATGATATAATGTGATAAGAGAAGAGCTTTGCAACATAGGCATAGCGTATCCGGTTGCTATGAACGATTTTCTGTTGATTGGTGGATTACTGGTTGCTAGGTGACTGTAATGACATGTTTATCCCTTCTCTTGGTTTCGCAGCTCATTACCACTTGGCTGTGAAGCATCAATCACCAACCAAGGGTGTACCCACTAAGGTAGGTAGACAGGAAATGGAGGGCAAACTGAATATCTTATGATGCTACTTTCAAACGTAAAGTGACTCTTTATGCTGAAAAAATGGTAACGAAAGGCAGGAAGAGACTTCAATGTAGCAGAGAGCAATGCTAGTTTATGATAACAACAGAAACTGAGATTATTTACGCTTAAAGCTAGCAACTTTATTTTGTGTGCAAGTTTAATAATGAGTCATCGTTTAAGATGACATCTATGGTGACATGGTACAGTTTTAAGGGATTTTTCAATAACAAAATCCAGAATACGAATGATGGTACAAAATGTTCGTGAAAGACATGCAAGGCTGCAACACTATTCAATGAAAACTTTATTACAGAGTGAAAATTTACTAACAATATGGTGTTTTAAGTTGTCTGCAATTACGTATCTGAACATTCTTGATAAATAATTTCTGCTTTCAACAGTTACAGTCTTTAGTTATTATATATTCTTGAGAATATTACAATTAACTGAGAATGTTTCAGAATTCACAATAATCCTATATACATTAGTGTGGGTGGGTGTGCATCATGTGCGTAATTAGCTGGCTGCCCTACATTGCATATGTTGCTTTTTAAACTCGAATGTTGAATTAACTTCATTTACCTCCCCAATTTTCTCCCTTACCTCTTATAACTCTCTTAGATGGCAATGGATTAGTACATTCTATAAGTATGGGGTTGAAAATAAGTAAAAGGATGATTTTTGAAAGCTGTAAGTAGTCTGTAATTTGTACTTGTACCTAGAGCATCAAGTGTCCAAAGTTTTGTCCAGATTGGTCAACTAGTGAACAATTTATACATAATGGATTGAAAAATAGGAGTATGGAGAGCTTTAAGAAGCTGTGTGGTATTCTATAATTTTCCGCCGAATCCTATAGCCCATATCGGCCTCTTCAACAGGCCACTCTGTAATCATAAAAAATTTGGGTTTTATTTATGGATGCTCCTTAACTGCTGTGGTCCTTAACGTCCCATTCTATATTGGGTGTGAAAGGCTGGAAATTTTGCTCACAGGCCTCTTTATCAGGCTTGAGGTTCTTTTACATGCCATAAATCTATGACACAGGACCACTGGCTTTACTTCCCTTCCGAAGGAAGCCATGCTAAGGATTTTTACACCCAAAAAAATCCATCACCCTCTGCCAGGTTTGGACCCACAACCTCAGGACTTGATTGACAAAGCAGTATAGTTTTATATATAATGGGCTAAAAATAAAATAAGGATAGCTTTTAAAAATTTTGAGCACTGTGTAATTCAAAAGTAGGATTCGGTGGCTTTTGGAAGCTGTAACATAACCTATGATTTTTGCCAACTCCTGTTGCATTTTGACCATATTGTGCAATTTTTACATAAGGGTTTTAAAGTAGCAGTTTTTCTTTTTAGTTCTAAGGTTGGGTCATATAGTATAAGCATAAATAGTTTCATCTAGATAGACCAAAGAATGTTGATTAGGGCTGAATGTAAGGGAGCTTTTAATTTTTGTCAGTTCCTAGAGTCCAAAATATTTTGTCAAAATCGTAACAAAAACATTAATCTTCCATAGGTCGCACATGGACTGCCGCCCTGCAGAGAAGCATTAAAATGAATTTCCTGCACACTTGGTACACTTTTCTCTCTTCATTTCCAGCACCTTTCAACAATACACTTCTCATCATTGATGCAGTATTTGAGCTCTGTCTACACTTTGCTCTAAGCTTACAATGGTTTCAGATCAAAAGCCTGCAGCACCTATACCACCAGACTAAACTGTTTAAGTTTATTAGAGAAAAACGATGCATGGCTACATATGAAGAAGAGTAAAACTGTATCCAACGTTTGTTGGAAGATCTTGAGTCTAATGAGGAGGTTGACTATGATGCTGAAGAGCAGCAGCACATAAAAGAACCTCAAGCCTGATAGAGACCTCTGATCAAACTTTTCGGTCTTTCATCACCCACGTAGAATGGAATATTAAGGACCATAGTAGTTAAAGAGCATCCATAAATAAAACTCAATTTAATCTTTTACTGTGGATGAGAAGATTGAGGTTTTAGGGGACAATATCAATTTTTGCAGTACATCCCAAGTAAACCTAACAAATATGGAATCAAAATCTTTGCCCTTTGCAATTCTAAAATGTATTATACCAGCAGTCTTTAAGTGAATGTCGGCAAGCAGCTGAAAGGCCCTTATAAGGTGAACAATTCCCCGAGTAGTGTTGTAGAAAGACAAAGATCATCAATGTTTGCTTTTGAAGAAGATTTACATTGGTGACATGCATTTGCAAGAAGAAAAAGAATGTTCTGTTGATTTCCAGCAAGGATCGTGGTAACATTAACCTTGAAACAGGGAAGCTAGAGATGATGCAATAAAACCAAAGAGCGCATCATCACAGTTGAAAAATTGTGTTCTGTTTACGAGTGAGCAAGAAACACTCTAAGGTGGTACAGAGTGGTGTTTTATGCCATGTTGAATGTGGGAGGCACAAACTCCTTTATTATCTTCAATACAAACAATCCCAAGCTGACTATACCTTGCCAGGAATTTCTTCAGACAGCTGTCCTTTAAGCTGATAAAGGTTGTTCTAAGTTCAAGGACTAGTGTCAACATATCCGTCAATATGAAGAAGATATTCATGAGATTATTGGAACTGAAGTACCTCACCAATTGGCTGAAAGAGCCAAACATGTCTGAGGAAGGTGCAGTCAATGCGACTGAAAGAACAGACCAACATGATATTTTTGCAGAAAGTATAAACCCTACTTGTGTCTAGAACATGCATTAGTAATGTCTACAGAATGTTATGGAAGTGTATCATGAGAAAAATTTACAGAAAATTGAGATAGTATTTGAGCATGATAATGAGTTTGTATACCATTCTTTGCCATTAGCTTATTAGGATTACCAAAGATGTAACAAACCATTTTGTAGATAAATTTACTTCACTTCAGGCTTTCTTTAGTCCTGAGATTTCAGTTGTAAACTTCTTTGTAGTTTCTTTTGTACTAGTGGTCATTCATGTACAATTATTTTGAACAATTTAGGAGCATTTTTACAAAAGTAGATAGATGCAAAAATTTTCAAAAATGAGTTATATATTGCATCTGAATTGATCTATGAAATCAGATTGATTCATGTGATAATTACAGGCAATCAAACATTCTAGGTTTTTTTCAAAACTCTATAGATGCAGTCACTTATTTAATGCAAAACTCGATACATGTTGGACTCCTTATTTGAAACATACACAAGGCTACCTAAATAAAATGTTTTTCACCATAGTATAAGGTTTTACGCAAGAGATTCTCCAGTTTTGTAACATTCCAATTAATGTGATTCTACGAGAAGGTTCCGCGGTTTTAAGGTGGTAAGGAGCGAAATATGAATCCTTGCATCCTTGGACATATATTGGCTGCTTAAATAGTCATATTTAAAGCCTTCAATTTAAGTGTGAGCTAATGTTTTCCACTATTAGTGTATTTCACTTGTGTGTGAATAATGGATAAGGGGGGAGGGGGTGAATTTATTATGACTCTCGAAACAGTAGTGGGTAGAAAATCAAGAAGTAAAGAGAAAAATCCTCATAAATTTAAACATACGAAAACAGAGCTTGAACCAAACAAAAAGTGTTCCCATGGACTACCAGACTCTCCATGCAGTCCAAAAGCTAAAGGAAGTAAGCAGTGTAAAGTGGCAGAGTTAACATAAGAAAATATTAGTGTATTTCATAATAAATTATACACATTGTGCAAAATAATAAGGACAAATTGCTTCTGAAGCTCATGACCATCATATCACCAAAGGCTAGGTGGTGGATACAGAACCTTCAAAAAGAAAAAGTGTATTGATAAAATAGTGTCAGTAATACAGACAGCACCTGTTTGTGCATCATTTGCAAGGTATAACTGGTTTCTCAGAGGACCAATTTCCTGGGAAACCGATTTCATTCTACAGGAGAGTCACCAAAGGTAAACATGGGAGGAAATAGCGCAGGTAAGAAGAATGATAA
Source organism: Deroplatys truncata (assembly GCA_030765065.1). Lineage (NCBI taxonomy): Eukaryota > Metazoa > Arthropoda > Insecta > Mantodea > Mantidae > Deroplatys > Deroplatys truncata. The sequence continues at coordinate 63,891,214 of CM060988.1, read as the reverse complement.
TCTTACAATAGCAGTAAAAATGACAAAGACATACAAATGCAGAGAGAGCCACTATACTAGGGGACAATCTAGCAGAGGATACCGGACTCCAAAATTCTGTTAAAAACTTATGGGCAAATTTCTGTATGAAAAGAAGAAACTTGGGACTTGAGACTTGCTCCTTGTCAAAGTACAAATCTATATTTTACCACTGTTTCAACTTGATTTTTAAAACAGCCCAAACAGATTCCTGCTTAACCTGCAAAGTATCCCTTTTGCAAATAAAAGCAGAGACAAGCCTGTCAAAAAAGAATGAACTAAGAACCCAATATAAACTACATAAACTCTGTGCAGACAAGTTTTACAAAATTATGAAGAACGAAAATCTAGAAGTAAGATATGTTTTGATTTTCAGCAGAACCAACCATTGCCAAAACGATCTGTCGGTGAAGTGCTCTATGTAAGACAAATATGACTCTACAACCTGTGTGTCATGATTCATTCGAAGACACAAGAAAAGGACATTTCTTAGAAATTCAGTCACAAGAGGATGTAACCAAGTTGCATCTGCAGCACTAGACCTTTTTATTAAATCAAGAACAGGCGGCAAATAATGGCAACGCTCGTGGCTTTTCTGCAGCACAGCAGATCTTTTTATCACATTCTTCATTTTTTACTTTCTCTACTACGTATAGTAAGTAGGAGAAGTATTGTATTCCACCCAAAAATTCGATACCGAGATTTCAACGGAAATACATGTTTTGAGATCCCCTGAATCCAAAAAAAGCATTTTTGGAAACAGGTCCGTGTGTGTGTCTGTGAACAGCATAACTCAGAAACGAACAGTCGGATAATCACCAAACTTGGTATTTAGGTTCAGTATCTTCCAAGGATGCGACATGAAGGTTTTCAAGAAAATCCCCTCACCCCAGAGTACCCTTTACATGGAAGATTTTTCGAAAATTTTAATTTTCACAAAAATGGCTCTAACGATTTTGATTAAAATATCATATGTTTAAGGTATTTTTATGACAAATAAAATGTATATCTTGAATTTCCTGGGAATGTCTCCAAAAGTATTATCCATTGTGAACGACTTTTGCATAACTGGTAAACCATAAGAGATAGACAAAATTTTACTACACAAAAATGTAGACCGCGTTAAAATACACAATTTATGTCATATACATTTTTTGTTGAGTGAACCATTTACGAGATATTGCTTGTTATTCCCTTAAGTTTTTCAATACTTATTTTCTAAAATGGGAATTCGTTATTCATTTTGTTGTCTTTGATATGCAAAGAGTATTATTCTGTGGCAAAGGGAATGGTGCTGCACCTAGCAACCAGCTATTAAGAGATATGTATATGCTTAAAGGCTACTGTATTTCTATATTGCCCTTGTAAATATATATTCCCCTTACATCTACAAGAAAATTAGCAATAAGATAGAGTCTGCAAATGTTTATCTCGATTAACATGAAGTAGATGGAGAATAAGCGTTTGTATAAATAGCTTGTACAAGAGTAGAGAAAGTCATGTGAGTGTAACACATCAGATTTTCTTCCATTAGGCAGTCACAATTATATGGCTGCAGATCATGTTTTTGGAAGAATAGAGAAAGAATACAGAAGAATGGAAGACATCTTGACACCCAGGGATTACTGCAAGATATTGAAGAATCATTACACAATAAAGATCCTCAACAAGGACTGGAAAATACTGAACTTAAACTCCAGTGCTCAAAAGGTGTTACAATCGGCATGGATGGTTCCCAGCAAGTGATCACTTATAAAAAAAATCAACCACATATTGTAATGTATCTATTAAAGTGCAGAACACCTATACAGCATGTCTAGTGGCAGTGTGTGGGATAAAAAAAAGAGTTAAAAATGTAACACTATATGTTAAATTTCTGTGCTCCACCAGAAGTTAATATGGTGTTTAAAAGAAAAAAAGTCATTAAAAAGCTTGTGCAGTATTTCAAAATATCAGATGAGGCAAACGACTTCTACGCAACTGTTCTAGAGGAGGTGTCCCCATTAGACTTTTGTGATAATTGCAGTTTTGTGCTAAAATTATTAATTTTGTTCAGTTTTGTTAGTGCTCTAATGAAACTCATACGAATAAAGATTGCATCGAGTTTTGAAGAAACCCTCAGTTTTCTGGGAGTAAATTAGACTAAAAAGTGTACATATTTTTGTTCAAGCCACTTTTATTGCCTCTAAACAAAGAATGCTTCATGCCAAAAATTTCCGTTAAAGTACATGCTTGGTGTTTAAAACAAAAAATGCAACTCCTGTAAAATGTTTATTTCTGCATCTATCAACTTTTGCAAAAGTGCTCCTCAATTGCCTTTTTAAGAATTTTCATAATATACAGCACATAAGATACTTTCAGTTTGGGACCTTGGTTCACATCTAATCGGCAAAATTTATTTTGCTCTTTGGCCGCTAGTCGGCACTTTGTGTCTGTGTTCCTTAACAATGTTTATGATTCATTATTTATGTAAGCTTAGATTTCGAATTCACAGGAGGATATATATAAAAACTTAAGCTAATTAGCATCCAGAAAATTTTCATTTATAGTGTAAGTTTGGAAGACGAATAAATAGTAATTTTTGCAGATTTTGCTAATACTCATGGGTGGGCACTTTCTTCCACATGTGCGTGCTAGTAACAAAATGATGCACTTTGTTGTCAATTTAATGACTTATTTCGTATATAAGAGTATGGGAAGGTGTGTGGATCACAGGCTTCCAAACTGTTCACATCTCATTTTCAATTTTTTAATACGGACAAAAATCATTTTGTGGCATTTTCATTGCCCATTATTTATAAAACCGTTACCCCAGTTTGTGATAAATATATAATTCCTACAAGTGCAACAAAGATATAATAAATGCTCTAATAGTTCGTAATATTACTATCACTATTGTAATTTAGTTTAAATCAATATTTTCTGAATAAAATAATTTTCTAGACATTCTGGATGATAAATCCTGTTTTATGTCTGTGGAATGTCAGTATGTAGCAACTACTCTTGTAGGTTTATCTGCAAAAAATGAAAATATTTAATTTGCTAACGACACTGTCAGTTGCTAGGATCATATCAGCACCATTGGTATGCCGGAAGTTTGTCCCACAAGAGTTCTTTTACATGCCAGTAATCTACTGACATGGGGCAGTCGCATTTAAGCATGCATTTTAAAACCATCAGTCTGGGACAGGATTGAAGCCAAAAATTGTGATTAGAAGGCCAGCGCCTAACCAACTGAGCCATGCAGACCAACAAGGCGACCATTGTAGGAACGAGAAAAACAGTGAAATACCTAAGAGGGAAATTTGTAGAACTGTGGAAAATTCAATTTAAAGTAGACCGGCCGCTACTGTTCCACTTCCCTACTTCCAAAGACAAAAAAAAATCCCTCAGCTACGCTTTGCAGCTTAGAGGCCTCATTAGTGCCTATCTGAAACATAAGGTTAGAAACGCCATCACTTTGGAGGACCCTAGGAATTTAGTTTACCCCCTGTTTTTGGCAAAAAATGAACTTTCCACGAAATTTGGAGTTTTCAACTATAACCTCCTTAAGTTGAAATCAAAGTTTCCTTTGTTGGGCCCACCTAGAAAATTCTGAAGGAAGTGAGAAATAATGGAATAAATTACCTTAGGAGCGAATGTAGAAGTGGATGTGAACTGGTCAATGTCTGGTGCCCAGCTGCCCGCCCCTTTTTGGTGTGTTACTTATATAGGTTAATTGCGATACGAACACTAAAGAACGTTGCCATCTTCAAGGTAATACTGACCTCATTCGGAAGTGCCAACTTATGTAAGAAGCTGGGAATCTGCTAAATATGCGATGTGTTGTTACTTCATCTTATTCATGAGGTGTAGCAGCAGAAAAAAGTGCCACGCATTCAGAGAAAGCTGTGCACAAGAGCAAAGGAAATGGTGTGCACAGGCTCTCAAAATAGCATATACACAGTTACAAGAGACTACATGGGTGGTGAAAGCTTGCTAAGGCTAACCTTGCATGAATTCAGAAACCTAAGCTTATATATAGAAAAAAACCAAACCTAAGGATAACCTTGCGTGAATTCAGAAACCTGAATGAATGTGTTATATGTCCAACAGATGTCACTCTATGTCATACGCTAGCTTTAACGTAATGCTGGCAACATATGAATAACTAATGCAGGCAAGGCCGGTAAGATTGTCAGCCTCAAGGCGTAGCCGAAGGATGTTTTTTAGGAGAGGAGTAGCAAGTTGCGGCCTATCGAAGCGACGACAGGGCGTAGCCGAGGGATCTGCACGTCTAAAACTAGAATGATTCATGTTCGCAGAAAAAGCACATCGCATATTTAGCGGATTTTACTTTTTATTTAGGTTGGCAGCTCCCATTTTGCATGTGCTTTAGTGCAAAAATGGCTACGTTTCTTGTGTTCGCGATTTTCCTATAAAATTAAAACATCTAAAAGCGGCGGACAGGTGGACACCAGACATTGGAGAGATCACGTCCACTTCTAAACTCACTCCTAAGGTAATTTATTCACTTTCCTTTTGCTTTTATAAGCATTTTTAACAACGACGCTCTAAGAGCAGATTAGCCGAAACACCTCCGTCATAAAATTTTCAAGTCCCTCTGGTGTTAGAATATAAAAATATCCTTCACCTCTGTCGCTCTGTAATCCTTAAAAGGGGAAACTTCAGAAACCACCACGCAGCCCTTGAACCGAAATTTACACAAGTATCTACAGAGAAAATACAAAAGATATGCTAAAGCCTATAATTTTGTGGTTAACCATTATGGCAACAAAGCTACAAGTTACTACAAACATAATGGGTGTAAATAATATATTCAAACAAAAGCATGATTACCGTCCCTGCTTTGTTCCTGATCAAAACCATCCGACGAAGCTTCCTAAATTCCTAATAATAGAATAAAAAATTGTTCCCTTATTGTTGCCGGCAATTTCCTTGCTTATACATTTCGTAATATCAAACAGCCAATCAGAATATCGCCTTTCTCACCCAAGTACACCTATAGCGACATTATCTGTTTGTGTGGGGAGCTGTAGTAGTTGTGTTGTCATCATGTCTGTTTTAAGTTCTCGAAAAACCACAAACAGCTAATTCAAGACCAATTCTTGCAGTCGGAACAGGCCCAATGGTATAATCCTTGTTGAACAAGAAGAAAAACCACAAATAATTAACACAGGGCCGCATTAATACCTTCCTGAAGCCAGTCATGCGTCCATCCGCCATCTTGTATCATGCTCTTAGTTATACATCATTCTCATCATCTGTCAAACTCATGGTTTTCCTAGGTTTTTAAAGTAAAGAACCGTGTAAAATGGAAGCAGAGAGATTGCTGGTTAAACGAATATATTTACAATTCTCCGATCTTTGTTAAAGAAAGCTTTCAAATTATGCACTCGGCTATAAAACACGCAATAATTAGGGCATAGACCTACCATATCCAAAGTTATCCCAAATACACAATAGCCATAAATATCTTGTGTTAAGCAGTGTAATCAACTTCCGGATCATACTACCATACTTCCAACTAACGCGCCTAAAGAAGTTTTACTTCAATAAATTCAAAGACTTTCTTGATAAATGGCTAAAAGTAAAGCATTTTATTCAATTGAATTCTTTATAAATGTAACAACTTCCATATACATGAACAGACCGCTAATTCAGTTTAGTCGGGTGTTAATTAGTTACTAATTTATTTATTATTATTGTATAACTGTTTTAATAACTATATTGTAAATATACTAAGATTTTGATATTGTAATGCCAAATTTATGTACTAATTGGCATTGTTGTAAAGCTGCCTAAAGGTCAATAAAATGCTATTCTTTTCAAAATAGAAAGTGTATAATAATAATAATAATAATAATAATAATATTAATAATAATAATAATAATAATAATAGTTATTGCTCGTGTACATTGAGGCAGTATTTTATATCACAACACTGTGAATGCCAGAGTGATTGTAGTGTAAATTAACATTATTGTATGACAATGATTTTAGATGTTTGTTAGCTATAAGCATTGCTAGGAAATAAGTTTACACGGCCTCACTGAAACTGACAATAGGAGTGGGTAACAATAAAGCGATGGGGTGAGTTGTTTATTACTTAGAAGAGAACAAACAAATGGCGTCAGAGCAGCGTGCCTTTCTTTAGAAATGGAGGGAATATCTTCCCTAGAGCATATGTTTTAGTAATTATGATTGGCTTATAAAATGGACTCTAATGTTTGTGCGATTTATTAACCAATAGCAGCTCTATTATAATGTTTAGGCATATCGGGGTGAGGGAGTATAAATTCTTGAGCCAAAAGCAAGTATCGCCGTAGAGCAGCCACCGGAGAACTTCGAGGAGAACTGCGGGGAGAAAGGCGCTTCGCCGGGCGACAACCTCGACTGCCGGGCATCGAGCCGACTGCCGCTACCAGCCATACTGCCGTAGGTAAGGTCATTGCAGTTTATCTGGGAAGGTCAATAAGGCTACAGCCAACGGTGCTTGCACCGGATAACAGGCGCCCTTCTTGGGTTCAGCCCTCTATTGACCGCGCTTCTTAGCATCCAATAGCTGCCTCTTTCTCTCTTTCTGAATCTATACTTCCTCTTTCCTATTAGTTATTAAGCTCCCTTGTAGGCCCCCTTAGCACAAGCTTTATTCTTCTTCAATCTCTTCCTCTTCTAGGACAATACAATAAACCCATGCCATAGAAGGGCATTTCAACAGTAGGTCCTGCAAGCCTGCAACCTGTCTTTCTAAAGGACAGTAGCAGGCCAAAAAAGGATTGAAAAGTACCGCGGCCTTTTTTAAGGCAGGTGACCGCTTACCCAACCCTTAATCCCAAAAAAGGGGAAAAATGGTAGGGACAAGAGGGATCCCAGCTAGGAGCACCTCCAAGGAGAAACTGACGGCAACCAAGGACGAGACTGCAGCAACTTCCACAACCGACGGCTCCATCCAGTCACCGCCGCCCCAGACGCAGCCAGTAGCCGGCACATCTACCATGGGACCGCCGAATGAAAGGGAGGATAACAACCACGCACCAAAAGGACAAGAGAGCACCGTAGCGCCACCCAAGGGGGAAACCAGCAGGGCAAACAACGCTTACCTTCATAAGGAGCGCAGCGACATCCCAAAGGCGTTCCTGGCGGACTATTATGACAGCAGTGTGCCGGCAGTACTGAGGGAACTCGACAAGATCTACAAGCCAGGACCATACAAGTCCGCCTACACAGAAGGCTACCATGGCTTTGAATTCGCAACGCTAAATGACTACAACAATTTCAACAGATTCTGCAAAAACCAAAAGATTCCCTTCCACATAACACAACCTGCTAATACCAGGACCTTCAAGGTCGTTATCAAAGGCCTCTACGCAAACACGGAACCTACAGAAATCAAGCAAGAACTTGAAAGCCTGAAGCTAGGGCCCCTCAAAGTAAGCAAATTTTATTCGCTTAGAACGAGAGTGCATATACCAATATTCTTGGTGGAACAGGCCACCATTGAGACATCAGAGGCGCTTAGACGGCTAGTAGACATCTTCTACTGCAGAATCAAAGTGGAACCATACAGGCCTCCCAATGGCCTGCCGCCGTGCGGGAGGTGCCTCAGGTTTCGACGTCTTGCGCGAAACTGTCAGGCCCCCCAAGTCTGTTCGCATTGCGCAGGTAAACATCACCACTCAGTCCGCCCAAATAAGATACATGTCAGAAAATGCGCTCTATGTGGGACGCAGGGCCACGGAGCGAGATGGAGGGGATGCAAGGCATACCAGAGACTTGCCGGTCCCAACAACCAACAAGCACCACTCACCATCCCTCCTCGCATGAGAGGAATTGTGAGTAATGAACGAGGAACATACGCGGATGTCGCAGTAGGGAGAAACAACACCGCACCTGGTCCACAACCAGCAAGCGCGGAGGCGCCCACAACAGTACAGGCGAGTCAACACAGTCAACAAACGACAACCCAAGCCACAGCCAGGCATAAGCATTCTAGAGCCCCACCAGTAGCGGACCAAAGGAAACACCGGCAGCAGAACCAGCTACAGAGCACGAGGCAGCTTCGCGTAAGAAGCACTCCGACCACCACGCGAACTCTGTGCAGGAAACACAGGAGTACCTGAACGCACAAGAACAGGGTAGAAAACTTAATGCCAAACGTTACCCACGCCGCTTCAAAAATAGAAACGACATCACCTCACAGAACGTGAATGATTACACCAAATCCCAGCTGTACCAAATAGGAAGAGGGAGCCTAGTCCAAGGATATGAGTTTCTGCTGGACCTGCACCAGAGACTCAATGAAGAAGACCCTATGGAGGACCAAAAAGCGTGATCAGCACGCACTAAACTTCATTGAAGGCATCACAGATTCGCTGTGGGAGCTTCACCACCTTCTCCTCCAAACTCACTAGAGGGCAACAAGCTAAGAGAAGAAGGAGCAAGAAAGGGGGAAAGAGAGAGAAAAAAATGGCGAACTTAAATATCCCCACAACACAACAGCACACACACAGACCAAATGTACCCACAACACAACAGCACACGCACAGAATCATTTACTGGAACATTCGCGGAGCTAGGCACAGACTTAGGGAACTGAAACATTGCCTATACAACCACAACATAACCGTCGTACTACTAAATGAGACACTTCTAACCCCCAAAGCAAAACTCAACATACCAGGTTACAAAATATACAGAACTGATAGACCGGATGGGAAGCCGCACGGAGGAACAGCGATATTGGTCCAAGAAAACCTTGCACATACACACCGCCGTACCCCCCATTTAACCGAAGCAGAAGCCACGGCAATCTCGTGAAACATACACAACACAAAAGTAACTTTAGTAAGCATTTATTTCTCCCCAACGCATTTAAACCAGGCCGACATAGGTGCTCTACTCTAGCTAGACCACGCAGTTGTAGCAGCAGGCGATCTTAACGCTAAACACCCAGCCTGGGGGTGCAGCCTAGCGAATACCGAGGGGAATGCCCTATACGCGCATATGCTCTCCAATGATTACATAATAGACCACCCGGGAGAGCCGATGTACATACCACAGCAAGCAAATCACGTGCCACACACACTCGATATCGCCCTATTTAAATACACCACATTTAATTATCACATGAGAGTTATAGACACCCTAGACTCAGATCACTTTCAGTACAGATATACATTGAAGCACAACCAATATTTCACCCGCCACCGACTCGTATGAATTACAACAGAGCGAACTGGAATATCTTCTCAAAAGTCTTGGACACGGAACTCGCGCAAGCCGCGATCCCGATTAGCCAACACACAGTGGAGCACGCAGCTGAAGCCTTAGAAAACGCAATGCAACGGGCAATAAAAGCAGCAATCCCAATCAAACAACCAGTAAAACACGCACTTACCTATCCTCCGGAAATAATCGCGCTAATGCATGAGAGAGACCACGAAAGACGCAGATGGCAACGCACCAGAAACCTTGCCCATAGGGTCAACATGGCAACACTAAACAGTGCCATCAAAACGCTCATAAATGCGCAAGCCAGACAACAATGAGAAAACATGCTTGAACGCCTGCAACCCGGAAATGCCAAAGTTTGGCAGCTGGTCAGGACACTAAAAAGGCAGCCCATAAATGTGCCACCACTAAAAACGCATACCAATAACCAATACGCGGAAAGCGCCGAAGACAAAGCCGAACTATTAGATGATACTCTACGAAAATAAATCGACAGGAGTGCTATTCCTGGATGTGCAGCGGGCCTTTAATACTGTATACCATGCAGGACTTATCAGCAAACTAAAAGACCTTAACTTCAATTATGTAATGGTTAATCTCATTGCACACTACTTAGCTGGCCGAACATTCGTGGTCACCAACAAAGGCAGGTGCTCGGTCCTCTGGGAAATACTAGCAGGGGTCCCACAAGGTAGTCTGCTGGGACCCCTGCTCTTCAATGTCTTTATCAATGACATCCCGAAAACCACAGGCACGCAAAACTCCATTTACGCAGACGACTCAGCCATCTCTGCACAGTCCTGGAAACCCGGGATGATTGTACAGAGACTGCAATACTCTCTAACAACTCTAGAACCGTGGCTGACCAAATGGAGAATTAAAGTAAACTCAGCCATGTCCCAAGCGGTACTCTTCTCCAGGAGAACTAAACACCACAATAAAACCACTCCCCTAAAACTACTTAACGATACCATAATTTGGACAAACAAAGCCAAGTACCTAGGGGTAATACTGGACTCGAAACTCACATTTGCAGAACACATAGTGGATGTCAGGTGCAGAGCGAATCAACAACTAGGCGCCTTATATCCTATCCTCAACCGCCAAAGCACAGTGAGCCAACATATGAGACTGACACTTTACAAAAGCCTAATTAGGCCAGTTATGATATACGCCGCACCAGCGTGGGGCCACTGCGCACCGACACACATCAAAAGCCTTCAAGTGCTACAAAACAAAGCTTTCAGAATAATTGCGAAGGTACCAAAAGCAGTCCCATTGGACTTACTTCATGATGACACCAAAATGCATACCATAGAGGAATTTATAAAGAAGCTTGTTGCTGACATGTACAAACAAGCCCAAAGCAACAGTAATCCCTACATTCGAGATCTACGTCAATATGACGCCAGCGCAGACAAACACAAGCGGCCACTATCGCTGTTCGACAGGAAAGTCCCCTTAAACCGCCATTCCAATGATGATAACACAGCCATCTTGAATACCTTAATAGCCTAGTGCCACCCTAAGACCATACACTCAACAGAAGCCTTGAAGACCCTGGGCGGATGACATCCCCCCGGGGCGGAACGGGGTGAAAGGGCAGCCCCACTCCTACGACGACCATGGCATCCACCAGGACATGAGCGGCATGTATAGAAGATGATGCAGTAATTTGTATCATAAATTATTTAAATGTAAAGAATGGTTATAGTATGAATGTGCATTTTTATGTGACATTAATTTAAGATGTTTGTTGATTGTAATTATTGTTGAGAAGTAAGTTTATACTGCCTTACTGAAACTGACAATAATAGCGTGCAATAATGCAGCGAGGGGGTGAGCTGTTTATCATTATTAGAGACGAGGAAGTTACGTAATGTTGGCGCATTTTTCTTAGAATTTGCTGGAACATTTTTCCTTAAGCATATGTATTCATAATTTTCATTGGATATAAAAATAGACGCTAATGTTGGCGCGTTTTATTAGCCAATAGCAACTCAGTTATAATCTTTAGGCATATCGGGGTGTAGGAGTATAAAAACGGCTAGGTTAGAGATAGACCCCGTCAGTTCACCGAAAATATTTGTATGCTACACGTCGCCTTCAGTCCGTCAGTTCACCGAAAATATTTGTACGTTACACGTCGCCTTCAGTCCAGCAGAAATATTTGTACAGTACACATCGGCTACCGATTCGCAGGTTACGCGTAGTAGAGTTATGAAAAATCTCAAGTGTTGTAAAGTTAATTACACAAAAGGTTGAAGTACACGAATTAAAAGTGATCAGTAAATAAGTTATTATAACAGTTTCAGTTTGGCGAGTGTCAAGATCAATGTGTAAATGTGATAGTGACTGTGTTCGACAATAAAAGTGTAAAACAAATTCCTTCATCAGTGTTATCTTTGGATAAAAGATTCCTTTCCGTTTACACAACCTGTGTAAAGAGAAGTGCTCGACCAAAAAGATCATAGCTAGCCGGAGGACAGTGAACAAAAATTAAATAAAATAACAGTAGCATTCTTTCAAACAAACACTAATACTGCCGCAAATTGCTAACACCAGATGGAGCTAACAAACATTATAAAGAATCACGTCACAAAATGGCTTCACCACGTGGAGTAAACATAAATACACAAACATTATAAATAATACCGTCGCAAATTGGCTCCCAAACGTGGGGCTCAACAAATTAAAAAAAACATTATAAGAAATAACGTCGCAAAGAGGAATCCAACTCTTAGCGCACTGCCTTTTAAGGCAGCCACATAGAACAGTAGCTCCTGCAGCGCCTTTATTAAGGTAGACTGGGAGCGACAGAAAGAATGAATAATAATTTAAAAAATTAATAAACAATAATAAAAAATATATATTAATAATACTAATAAAATACAAATGTACATGCATATTTATCCCTGTGTAAATAAAATGCTCATCCCTTTTCCTCATGTATATACCCTTTCCCATCCCCCTTTTATTGCAGGACCATCAGCAGCACGCTGAAGAAGAAGAAGAAGATGAATCACCTCGGCTCCCTCTCTAGCCGAACCCATCATAAACTGTACGTACCTTAACTGATTATTTAGCATGATACCTAGCTCCTCAATCCTCTTAGCATGAACATGACTACCACTACTAACCATAGGTTCCTGGTCTGGGCTATGCCAAGGCCAGTACCCAACCTCCACTCTGTCTGCATATTCTCTTGTATGCAGGCGCCTTTTTAGTAATCACTCACTAACATTCGGTTTGCTTCGGCGGTACCGGACACCAGTTTACCTTCGACTTTCCCTTCCATCACCGTAGAGTAGTTAGTGCATGGTAGGGGAGACGATGTATATCCCTTTCGGATGATCGTCACCTGGTGTGGCGGAGGCGGGGCCACACCATAAAGAAAGAAAGAAAAGTATCGCGCAGTTCTACAGAATCATTCACGAGGTACACATCGCGCAGTTCTCAGCAATCTCTCGCGAGGTATACATTACGCAGTTTTAATGAATTATTCGGGAGGTACACGTCGCGCAGTCTTGAAGAATCTATCGTGAAGTGCACATAATACAGTTTGGAAGAATCTCTCGAGTCGTAAAGTTAAGTTACAGACTGTGAAGTACGCGACAACTATTGCCAAAATAATTTCGTTCGGAAATATAACAGTTTCAGTCAGGCGTGTATCAAGATTAAAGATGTGAAATTAATTGCGTCGGCAATAAAAGTGTAAAGACAAATTCTTTTATCAATGTTATCTTTTAGTAAAAACTCCTTTCCGTTTACACGCCCTGCTTAGAGATATTTGCTCGACTGAGTAATAATAGCTAGCCGGAAGACAAAGAACCCAAAATTATAAAACAATAACAGGCGCTCAGCAAATAAGATAACACGAAGAGATTACTGCGACAACCTGATATTACAACTGACATTAAGCATTATCACATAAAAATACATTGTAAAATTATACATAAACAAAAGATATACAATTAAAATTATTGTCCGCATCAAAATGAATACATTTAGCACATTTTATTCAAATAAATATGCATGTACAGGGAAGCAAGGATCTACCTTTAAGCACAAAATAATTTTCATAAGAAACCTACATGCCCGCGTAACTTTGATTTTTTTTAAGTTTTCTACTATCATCACATTTTGAAGCACTTAAATCATTCTTTCTGTTTACATTTTAATAAAATTCTATAAGCACGGCACGAATATTGATCATTTTCCCTGAAATATTGGATGAACAAATATATTTCTTCCACATCCACAACCATTACAAGAATGCAGTCATTTAGATAACGCTGCAACATACCTGAACACAGTACCCATAAAATTTCTAGTTGGTTCTTACAAGCTACAAAATCATACAAAAATTCATCAAACTAATTTGTAACACAAACCAAGCAATACATACACACAAAACTCTGATGTGTTACACTCAAATGACTTTCTCTACTCTTGTACAAACTATTTTTACACACGCTTATTCTCCATATGCTTCATTTTAATCGAGATGTTAACCTTATTGCTAATTTTCTTGTAGATGCAAGGGGAATATGGTAGGTTTTAAGCGATAGTCAAATCTATTAAGCGCTGGTTGCTATGTGGCACATTCCATTCTCTTTGCATGTCCAGGACATAATAAAAATCTGATGAGTTACACTCACATGACTTTCTCTACTCTTGTACAAACTATTTTTACAAACTCTTATTCTCCATCTATTTCATATTAATCGAGATAAACATTTGCAGAAACGATCTTCTGACATGCAAAGAGAATTACATTTTACACATAGCGACCAGTTCTAAAAATATTTGACTATCGCTTAAGGCGTACTATGTTCCCCTTGTTTTGTAATTGCAAGGGCAATATAGAAATACAGTAGCCTTTAAGCATAGCCATATCTCTTAATAGCTGGTTCCTAGGTGCAGCACCATTCTCTCTGCCACATATTAATACTCTTTGCATATCCAGGACAAAAAAATGAATAACGAATTTCCATTTGAGAAAATAAGTATTGAAAAATTTAAGAGAATAACAAGCAATATCTCGAAAATGGTTCACTCAAAAAAAATTGTATATGACATAAAATTATGTATTTTAACGCGATCTACATTTTTTATGTAATAAAATTTTGTCTATCTCCTATGGTTTACCAGTTATGCAAAAGTCGTTCACAATGAAGAATACTTTTGGAGACATTCCATGAAATTCAAGATATACATTTTATTTGTCATGAAAGTATCTTAAACATATGATATTTTAATCAAATTCGTTAAAGCCATTTTGAGAAAATTAAAATTTTCGAAAAATGTTCCATGTAAAGGGTACTCTGTGGTGGGGGGATTTTCTTGAAAACCTTCGTGTCGCATCTCTGGAAGATACTGAACCTAAATACCAAGTTTGGAGTTTACCCGACTGTTCGTTTCTGAGTTATGCTGTTCAAGGACACACACACACACATGGACATGTTTCCAAACAAATTTTTTTTTGGATTCAGGAGGTCTCAAAACATATATTTCCGGTGAAATCTCGGGATCGAATTTTTGGGTGGCATACAATACTTCCCCTACGTAGTAGAGAAAGTAAAAATGAATAAGGAATTTGAGAAAAAGTATAAGTATTGGAAAATTTAATGGAATAACAAGCAACTTCTCGAAAATGCTTCACTCAACAAAAAAAATGTATATGACTTAAATTGTGTATTTTAACGCGATCTACATTTTTTGGGTAGTAAAATTTTGTCTCTCTCTTATGGTTTACCAGTTATGCAAAAGTCGTGCACAATGAAAAATACTTTTGGAGACATTCCCAGAAAATTCGAGATATACATTTCATTTGTCATGATAATATCTTAAACATATGATATTTTAATCAAAAGCGATATAGCCATTTTTGAGAAAACTAAAATTTTCGAAAAATGTTCCATGTAAAGGGTACTCTGTGGTGGGGGGATTTTCTTGAAAACCTTCGTGTCGCATCTCTGGAAGATACTGAACCTAAATACCAAGTTTGGAGTTTACCCGACTGTTCGTTTCTGAGTTATGCTGTTCAAGGACACACACACACACATGGACATGTTTCCAAAAATGTTTTTTACTTTCTCTACTACGTATAGTAAGTAGGGGAAGTAATGTATTCCACCCAAAAATTAGATACCGAGATTTCACCGGAAATATATGTTTTGAGGCCCCTGAATCCAAAAAAGCATTTTGGAAACATGTGTGCGTCTGTGTGTGTGTGTGTGTGTGTGTGTGTGTGTGTGTGTGTGTGTGTGTGTCTGTCTGTATGGCTGTGTGTCTGTGAACAGCATAATTCAGAAACGAACACTTAGATAAACACCAAACTTGGTATTTAAGTTCAGTATCTTCCAGAGATGCGACACGAAGGTATTTAAGAAAATCCCCCCACCCCAGATTACCTTTTACATGGTACATTTTTCGAAAATTTTAGTTTTCTCAAAAATGGCTCTAACGGTTTTGCTTAAAATATCATATGTTTAAGACATTAGCATGACAAATAAAATGTAAATCTCGAATTTTCTGGGAATGTCTCCAAAAGTATTCTTCATTGTGAACGACTTTTGCATAACTGGTAAACCATAAGAGATAGACAAAATTTTACACAAAAATGTAGATCACGTTAAAATGCACAATTTCTGTCATAAACATTTTTGTTGTTGAGTGAGCCATTTTCGAGATATTACTTGTTATTCCCTTAAATTTTTCAATATTTGTTTTCTCAAATGGGAATTCGTTATTCATTTTCACTTTCTCTACTACGTATAGTAAGTAGGGGAGGTATTGTATTCCACCCAAAAATTCGATGCAGAGATTTCACTGGAAATATATATTTTGAGGCCCCCTGAATCCAAAAGAAGCATTTTTGGAAACATGTCCGTGTGTGTGTGTGTCTGTGAGCAGCATAACTCAGAAACGAACAGTCGTATAAACACCAAACTTGGTATTTAGGTTCAGTATCTTCCAGAGATGCGACACGAAGGTTTTCAAGAAAACGACCCCACCCCAGATTACCCTTTACATGGAACTTTTCCCAAAATTTAATTTTCTCAAAAATGACTCTAACGATTTTGATTAAAATATCGTATGTTTAATATACTTTCATGACAAATGAAATGTATATCTCGAATTTTCTGGGAATGTCTCCAAAAGTATTCTTTATTGTGAACGACTTTTGCATAACTGATAAACCATAAGAGATAGACAAAATTTTACTACACAAAAATGTAGATCACGTTAAAATGCACAATTTATGTCATAAACATTTGTTTTGTTGAGTGAACCATTTTCGAGATATTGCTTGTTATTCCCTTAAATTTTTCAATACATATTCTCTCAAATGGGAATTCGTTATTCATTTTTACTTTCTCTACTACGTATAGTAAGTAGGCGAAGTATTGTATTCCACCCAAAAATTCGATACCGAGATTTCACCGGAAATACATGTTTTGAGATCCCTGAATCCAAAAAAAGCATTTTTGGAAACATGTCCGTGTGTGTCTGTGTGTCTGCTTGTGAACAGCATAACTCAGAAACGAACAGTCGGATAAAACACTGAACTTGGTATTTAGGTTCAGTATCTTCCAGAGATGCGACACGAAGGTTTTCAAGAAAATCCCCCCACCACAGAGTAACCTTTACATGGAACATTTTTCGAAAATTTTAATTTTCTCAAAAATGGGTCTAACGATTTTGATTAAAATATCGTATGTTTAAGATATTTTCATGACAAATAAAATACAATCTCGAATTTTCTGGGAATGTCTCCAAAAGTATTCTTCATTGTGAACAACTTTTGCATAACTGGTAAACCATAAGAGAGACAAAAGTTTACTACACAAAAAATGTAGATCGCGTTAAAATACAGAATTTATGTCATACATTTTTGTTGTTGAGTGAACCATTTTCGAGATATTGCTTGTTATTCCCTTAAGTTTTTCAATACTTTTCTCAAATGGGAATTCGTTATTCATTTTTATGTCTTGGATATGCAAAGAGTATTAATCTGTGGCAAAGGGAATAGTGCTGCACCTAGCAACCAGCTATTAAGAGATATGTATGTGCTTAAAGGCTACTGTATTTCTATAGTGCCCTTGTAAATATTCCGCTTACATCTACAAGAAAATTAGCAATAAGATAGTGTCTGCAAATGTTTATCTCGATTAACATGAAGTAGATGGAGAATAAGCGTTTGTAAAAATAGTTTGTACAAGAGTAGAGAAAGTCATGTGAGTGTAACTCATCAGATTTTTTGTCTTGGATATGCGAGTATTAATCTGTGGCAAACAGAATGGCGCTGCACACAGCAACCAGATATTAAGAGATACGTATAATTATGTTTAAAGGCTACTGTATTTCTATATTGCTATTGCAAATACAAAACAAGGGGAACATGGTACGGCTTAGGCGATAGTCAAATAGTTTTAGAACTGGTCGCTATGTGTAAAATGTAATTCTCTTTGCATGCCAAAAGATCGTTTCTGCAAATGTTTATATCGATTAATATGAGATAAATGGAGAATAAGAGTTTGTAAAAATAGTTTTACAAGAGTAGAGAAAGCCATGTGAGTGTAACACATCAGATTTTTTTGTCTTGGATATGCAAAGAGCATTAATCTGTGACAAAGAGAATGGTGCTGCACATAGCAACCAGCCATTAAGAGATATGTCACTGTTTAAAGGCTACTGTATTACTTTCTCTACTAAGTACAGTAAGTAGGGGAAGTATTGTATTCCACCCAAAATTTCGATACCGAGATTTCACCGGAAATACATGTTTTGAGACACCCTGAATCCAAAAAAAGCATTTTTGGAAACGTGTTCGTGTGTGTGTCTGTGTACAGCATAACTCAGAAACGAACAGTCGGATAAACACCAAACTTGGTATTTAGGTTGAGTATCTTCCAGAGATGCGACACGAAGGTTTTCAAGAAAATCCCCCACCCCAGATTACCCTTTACCTGGAAGATTTTTCGAAAAGTTTAATTTTCTCAAAAATGGCTCTAACGATTTTGATTAAAATATCATATGTTTAAGATATTTTAAGACAAATAAAATGTATATCTTGAATTTTATGGGAATGTCTCCAAAAGTATTCTCCATTGTGAACGACTTTTGCATAACTGGTAAACCATAAGAGATAGACAAAATTTTACTACACAAAAAATGTAGATCGCGTTAAAATACACAATGTATGTCATAAACATTTGTTTTGTTTAGTGAACCATTTTCGAGATATTGCTTGTTATTCCCTTAAATTTTTCAATTCTTATTTTCTAAAATGGGAATACCTTATTCATTTTTTTTGTCTTGGATATGCAAAGAGTTATAATCTGTCGCAAAGGGAATGGTGCTGCACCTAGCAACCAGCTATTAAGAGATATGTATGTGCTTAAAGGCTACTGTTTTTCTATATTGTCCTTGTAAATATTTTTCCCCTTACATCTACAAGAATATTAGCAATAAGATATAGAGTCTGCAAATGTTTATCTCGATTAACATGTAGTAGATGGAGAATACGCGTTTGTAAAAATAGTTTGTACAAGAGTAGAGAAAGTCATGTGAGTGTAACACATCAGATTTTTTTATATTGCCCTTGCAAATACAAAACAAATATTTTTAGAACTGGTCGCTATGTTTAAAATGTAATTCTCTTTGCATGTCAAAAGATCGTTTCTGCAAATGTTTAACTCGATTAATATGAAATAGTTGGAGAATAAGAGTTTGTAAAAATAGTTTGTACAAGAGTAGAGAAAGTCATGGATTCAGGGGGTCTCAAAACATGTATTTACAGTGAAATCTCGGTATCGAATATTTGGTTGGAATACAATACTTCCCCTACTTACTATACTAGTAGAGAAAGTAAAAAGGAAATGTCTGTCGGCAACTTGGACTTGCCTCTATCAAGTGCTTCAATTAAATCACATGCGGCTGGCAATCCTACTTCCACTGTTTTATCATACTACATTCATAAAACATGCGTTTCACATTTCTGTTAAATTGAGTTATTTTTAATATACTTATGGACATTCTTTAGCTACTATGGTTCTGAGTATTCCATTCTATATTGGGCATGAAAGACAGGAAAGTTTGCTTAGAGGCTCTTTATCAGGATTGAAGTTCTCATAGTGCCGTAAATCTACGATACGGAACTACTGGCTTTACTTCCGTTCCGTAGGAAGCCATGCTAAGGATGTTAAAGCCCGAAAAAATCCATCGCCCTCCCTCGGGTTTGAATCCGCGAATTCACATTTCTGCTGAGTCAATTCACGCTTTTCTATGTGACTTGATACATAATCAAAATGTTCTGGTATACAGGCTGCAGGAAAATCACGTCTTAAAATGGAAGTAAAAGGGGTGGAATCCACAGGAATCTGTAATCATCACAAGGCAACAAACTGATGAGAGCGACATTTCCAGCTTTAGTAACTAACAGAACTACAGGTTTAAATCTCAGTTTTATCTCACTCTCAAACAGTTGCAAATAGCCTATGTGGTAGTTTCCTCCACACAGCTGTTTACAATATTCAAATCTACCCTCAAGCACAGCATTTTGGAATTTACTGAGTAGTAGATTACCTACCTGGTACGGGGTTGGCCAGTAAGAATAGTAGGAGAGAAACAAACCAGCATATAGTAAGTAGTACAGCAATTTATGTGAACATATCATGAAAACATAGCTAAATATATGCCATTTAGTCATTAGAGACAACAGTTGCTGTTTTTTGAATATGACACGAGCGATTGCAAGCTGGAATTTATTTATTATTATATACTCTATTAGCTTCATTACCGTTATTGATAGGTATTATATACTTTTATAATAATATAGGTTATTTAGTTTTTTCATTAACTTATAAAAATAATTTATTGAATTATTATTTATATTTTAGAATAATTTTAGCATTTTTGATTACATTTTACATATTCCTCCAAGCGGCGAACGAAAGACTGCATAACACGAGTAGCATGTCTATGGGGATATCCTGCACGGCGTCTCATATTCGAGTCTTAAGGTCTGCCAATGTTTGAGGGCGTGTAGCGTAGACTTCACTCTTCAGATACCCCATAAGAAGAAGTCAGGGACAGTCAAACAAGACGACCGTGCTGGCCAGTGGATGTCTCCAAATATGAACATTAATCGGCCTCGAAATGCAGGCCACAAGGTATCCACGGATCGTCGAGCCGTATGAGCTGTCTTCCCGTATTGTTGGAACCATATCAGAGGTAGGTTGTGGTTGGCCAGTACTGAAAGAAAGGCGTTAATCATATCCACATAGCGATCACTAATAATTGTAACAGGACGGCCATTGTGGTCCTCAAAGAAATAAGGGCTTATGATGCCAAATGAAGTAACCGCACACCACACTGTTACACGTTCGCTATGGAGCGCTTTCTCGTGTAGCACACGCGAATTACCTGGTGCATAGTACCGGAAATTTTGCTTGTTCACAGCCCCGCTAAGTTCAAAGTGGGCCTCATCAGACATTACTAAGTTACTCAAGATGTGCAGTTCGGCTGCTAAGCCGAAGTCTACGCCAAACTTCCTTCGGGCAGCTTTGTCACGTTCGTTCAGTTGTTGCACAACCTGAATCTTGTAGGGGTGGAAGTGTAGATCACCATCGATGATAAGCTGCAGGAAGCGACACGACATTCCTAGAGCTAAAGCATGCCTGACAGTGGAACGCCGAAGACTGCGGATGAGAGCTTGGAGGGCTTCCTCCAATCGCGTAGGAGTTCGTTGTAACCCTGGGCGTCCCGAACTTTTCATCTTAAGGCTAGATGCAGTGGTACGAACCCACCTTACGACTGTTCGGTGATCAGGAACTTCATCGTAACCTTTCAGCCTCAAATCACCACGAAAAATTCGTTGAATAGTAATGAAAGAGTTATTATTTGTTACGTAAGTTTCTACAGTAAAAGAGCGGTGCTCTGCAGTCCACGCAACTATAATTATAAATGGCAAACCTTTCCTACTTCATTCCATATATACACACCGCGCAGGTGCATACAATGTCTCCATATTACGCTACTCAAATCAGGCTATTCTTTCTGCGCAACCCTGTACAAAGAAAAAATATAAAGATGTTTAGAACGAATGCATCCACACATATTATAAATGCCTGAAACGTTTCAGAAGAGACTCTTTTCTGCCTACTCTACTCCTCCATGCTTTTAGCCGGATAGATAGCCTCTATAAAAATGAATCTGTAGACGCCCATTGTCTCGGACTGGTTCTTGCACTCATTACTGTATCGTTGACCTTCAAATGCACTTTTCACATTCACTTTCTTCCACCATGCACGGATTATTTTTAAAAACGAGCGTCTTCATATCCAGAAAAGTACACATCTTTTGACACAGACTGTGATCCAGCTACATTCTTTTCATTGCAAATAACAAGCACAAGGTTTACATTTAGTTTTTCCATTGAAGAGTGGTGCACCACTTAAGACAGAGTATGACCAGACTTCATAAGACCTTCTTTTTCTAATTTTTATATAAAAGTATTAAAATGCTATAAACTTAGCTTGGAGTCGTCCTCCGTGGTGTAGCGGTTACTATGTTACCCTCTAGTTCCCGAGGTCGCGGGATCAAACCCGGCGGAGGGCGATGGATTTTTTTTTTCGGGCATAAAACTACTTAGCTTGGCTTCCTTCGGAAGGGAAGCAAAGCCGATGGCCCCATGTCGTAGATTTACGGCACGTAAAAGAACCTCAAGCCTGATAAAGAGACATCTGAGCAAACATTCTGGTCTTTCACGCTCAATATAGAAAGGGGAGCTAAGGACCACAGCAGTTAAAGAGCGTCCATAAATAAAACCCAATTTAATTGAACTTAACTTGTAAAAAATGTTTCTTCAAAATCGGTATGTTAGGCATTGACTGTTACTCCTGCTACTAACCCAGTTGTTCCTAATGCCTTTAATTACATGTAGCATCAAAACCAATATCCTACTACTATCTACTGAGGAGGAACTGCTCCTTCTATAGGCACTTGGTGAAAGGTATTCAAAGACCTTTCTATTCACAGAGCTATTATCAGATATTACACCAACTAGCTATTTTCAAACCTAACTTTTCTGTTTCTTGAAAGACCTTCAGAAGGAGATTATACAGGTTTTCATCTAATATATTATAACTGGAACAACAGTGACCACATTTCGTATTTTGAAATGATTCTATACTTGTACTCTTTTTGCTGCCTACCTACATTCAAAGAATTGTCATAACTAGGCTCAAAAACCGTACCGGCTTTAAAATTAAGCCCAGGATTTATATAAATCTCATCTACATACAAATTAACAAAAATTTCATGTTTCAATAAGTTTAACTTACTTTTCAGGTAACCACTACTGCTTCCAATGCTCCATTCTAAGAGAGGAGGTTTAGCAATCAATTTTCTGATGTTTCTAGGGTGAGGTAACGCAGTATATTACCATTATACAAAGAAATGTATGCTGATGGAGAATGCTCCCCCAACAAAAAAGCAGAGAGGAAGTAAATATATGTGTATGGCCGCAATAACATCTACTATTGGCTCTAGTTCCCGAGGTCGCGGGTTCAAACCCGGGGAGGGCGGTGGATTTTTTCGGGCGTAAAATCCTTAGCATGGCTTCCTTCGGAAGGGAAGTAAAGCCGGTGGTCCCGTGTCGTAGATTCACGGCACGTAAAAGAACCTTAAGCCTGATAAAGAGGCATCTAAGCACAGTTACCGTTATTTCACGTCCAATATAGAATGGGACGTTAAGAACCATAGCAGTTAAAGAGCGTCCATTGATAAAACTCAATTTAATTTCTACTATTGGCAGTGGTTTTTCACAAATACAATTGTTCATTAAGCAACTCAAGATATTCTGTATTTCTGTCAGTGGCATTAGTTAGACCTGACAATTTCATTGTCATTGCAGAATTAATAAGTTCACTAATTTTACACTTGGCGTATTTCATTGAGTCTTCCAGCACATCCACTGACCATAACAAATGTAACTTCGCTGGAATTTTATTCGCTGCTAATTGATTGTTCATAACATTTACTCTATACACAAGGTCAGATTGAATAATTACTATGGCAGCATTTACATCAATAAGAAGCAAGTAGATCACTTCACCGCTAAATTGCAAAGTCCACCCACTTCCCGCCAAATAATTGTGGTACATAGTAGGATATCACATTATCGAGACAAATAATTTGTTTTGCTTCGGAAGTTCTAATGAGAAATTACACTTTCTTCAATTACCTTCTTAAACTGCTCCTCCCCAACATTTGCCGTCCTCCGTGTGCAGTGATTACCGTTCTAGCCTCCACTTCCCGAGGTCGCGGGTTTCAACCCGTCGGAGGACGATGGGTTTTTTCGGGCGTAAAAATCCTTAGCATGGCTTCCTTCGGAAGGGAAGTAAAGCCGGTGTGATAGATTTACGGCGCATAAAAGAATCTGAAGCCTAATAAAGGGGCCTCTGAGCAAAATTACCGATCTTTCACTCTCAATATAGAATGGGACGCTAAGGACCACAGCAGTTAAGGAGCGTCCATAAATAAAACTGAATTTAATTTTTTAATTTCCTCAACATTTGCAAACCGGGTAAGTTGCTTTTAGGCGATCTTCAACAGCGATGGAAGAGATGTCTTATATGTCCTACAGATGTCACTCTACGTCATTTTATAGTTCTAATACAATGCTGGCAACATATGAATAACTAAAGCCGCCAAAGCCAAAGATACCCAGCCTCAAGGCGTAGCCGAGGGATGTTTTTTAGAAGGAGAGGACAAAGGCTGCAACTGCGAAGCGACGCCAGGGCGTAGCCGAGGGATCTGCGCGTCTAAACCTCGAATGATTCACGTTTGCAGAATTTCCTTATTTCGCAGTTTTCACTTCTTATTTAGGTTGGCAATTCGCATTCAGCGCCTGTTTTAGCGGGAAGATGCTACGTTTGTGTTCATATCGCAATTTTCCTATAAAATTAAAACACCTAAAACGGGCGGGCAGGTACCAGGTATTGACGAGATCACATCTACTTATAAATTTAGTCTTAAGGTAATTTGCTCCATTCCTTCTTGCTTTTTTCTGCGTTTTCAATGAAGACCACTAAAAGCAAAATAGCCTTGAAAACCTTTAACACTCGCTTTTTCCATTGGTTAGATATTTTGGAGCATTTGGGAAAACACAAGGCACAGTTCCACCACTCAGTTTAGTAATTTTTCTGAGAAACTCTCTCAGCCCAACCTTTACAATGCATTTGTCAATCCTTATAAGGTCAAACTTTGCAAAATGTTTAATACACACAATAGGATTATTTAATGTGAATTCGGTAGGTATCTTCCTTACCCATATTGCTCTTGAAATATCATTCCTAGAAAGTGAAAAAATGCAGACAACCTTGGTTTCCGTTTTGTAATTCTACCTGCAGCCCTTCACACTACAGCAGCGAGGCATTCTACTTGCAGGTTATGACACACTGAAACACGAAACAGTAGTCACTACAAGGAGCAGCACGTTATATTTCATATAACTGATGTATTTCTGACATAAACTAGAAAATATACATAAAGAACAAATAGGTGAGAACTTACCCTTCCACGTATTCTCCATGCATTGAAGCCAATCTGCTCCTATAACGATAAATTAGCACGTCTGCTCCATACTATTACGAGTTCATCATAGATCTGCAATGAAATAATACACAGGATCGTATTTGTTTCACATTCCCTATATACACAAATAATTAATATTCCAATATGCTAAATAAAATATAACTTAGAAGCAATCGGCAATGAATTTACTCTGCACGCCCGCAAGCGCTTGACTAATCTAATACTAGTTGATCACGTGAATTTCTCGCACGATGGCCTGTATTTTTCGTCAGCCTCGGTCTAAAACTACTGCTGAAGTAACAATGTCTTTAACATATCCTAAAGCATTGGCTTCAGTCTTTCGGAGAATGTGTAATGCTACGAGTAATCAGGAATTTCGGAAATGGAATATTGCGATAATTACCAATTCATTCAGAGTCCGATGAACATGCCTCCTATCCTTACGGTTCTGGTGTCCAAGCACGTAGTTTGATACTAATTTCTTTCTCGCGATAGCTGTCAATGAACAGAACGTTTCTTGTAGAACATGTAAAGGTATAAAGTGCACACACGATAATTAGTTAGTGTTACTTATGTGTATAAGGCGCTATTTTGACGGCAATTTAGAATATATACATATAACAGGGATAAGTAGTAAACACAAAAGAAATAGTTCCTTCCCTCTACCGCCTGTTAATCCTCGGGTCAGAAGTGCTGGGAGCACACAAGTGGGTTGCCAATTGTTTCTGTGTATTGCCTTAGAATAAACTGAGTTTTTATTTATGGTCGCTGTCTAACTACTATGGTCCTTGGGCGTGAAAGACCTGTAATTCTGCTCAGAGGCTTCTTTATTAAGCTTAAAGTTCTTTTACGTGCCATAAATCTAAGACACGGGACCACTGGCTTTACTTCCCTTCCGAAGGAAGCCATGCTAAGGATTTTTACGCCCGAAAAAATCCATCGCCCTCCCCCGGTTTTGAACCCGCGACCTTGGGAACTAGAGGCTAGCACGGTACCACTAGTCCATGGAGGACGACTGTGTATTGCCTTTACCCATGCTTCTCTTAGGTGTTAGGTTTTCCGATTTGGAAATCTAAAATTAACAAACAATACACACTCGTTCTGTTGATAGTGTATAACATATTTCGTGAAGTTTATCGTCGAAAAGTAACATAAATAAGTACACTAACCTGTGTATACTAACCTGGTCTTTTCCTCTTGATATAAGAAAGATTGCATCCAAACAGCACACATTATACTGGTTTGAAAATCTAAGTATAAATTTACTGATTAATTCAAAGCTTCACACCACAAAAGGTTATATTTTGTGCTCGTTTAACTCACACGAAGGTTTTTCTAAAAAAAAAATACAGTGACAAACTATGGCGGCCACTTGCAAAGCCGGCTTCACCAGCGACAATGCATAGGGATAGGATATTGCCAATCTAATCTAAGGCAAAACGAGCTTACTGTTCACCAAGTAAAAGCAATAAGGCAGTAATACTTCGTGAAGAAGACTGTTCATATGAATAAATAGAGAAAATGTTGAGTAGTGGCGCTACAAAATCAGGTGTTAGGAAAGTTTGTAAGCGATATGAAGTCATTGGGAGCTCAAGAACGTCTCCAAGAAGTGGCGGAACGCCAAAATTAACTGCTCAGGACTGAGGCAGAATATATCGCCTTTCTCTACGAGATCGCCGACACACAGCAAAAGATATAAATGTCACCTTGAGAGCTTCTGCGGTACAAGCTTCCGAGTGAACAACCAGACAAAACGTGAAAATGGTCTAAATGGAGGATCGCAAGAAAGAAGCTTTATCTGAATCAAAAGCAGAGGCAAAAGCATATGGAGTGGGTTTTAGCACACAGGAAGTGGAAGTAAGAAGACTGAAGTAAGGTCATTTGGAGCGATGAAACCAAAATCACGTCTTTGGAAGTGATGGCATCAGGTTTGTGCGTCGCCAGACATGTGAGGACATGTTACCCGAGTGCACCACCGCCACTATGAAGCATCCTGTCAACGTCATGGTGTAGGGAAGTATGACAAGGCATGGTGTCGGGCCATAGCAGTATTAGAGGGAAACATTGGTACCAAGAAGAGGTCTTAGAGTTAAAACTACTGCCTACTATTCACGATTTATTTGGGAGGTGACGTTAAGAGGTACATATTTCAGCAGGACGGCGTTAAGTGTCATACCACTCGAATCAATCTGAAATAGTTCAGGGATCATTGTGCTACTGTCCTTTCTTGGCCAGGGAACAGTCCTAATCTCAACCCAATTGAAAACTTGTCGAAGTTGAAAGTTTTGGTGCCACATCGGAATCCCATAACTAGAGGGAGCTGCGAGGGCATCACACAGATCTCCAGTGTTTGGTGGATCAATGCCACGAAGAATTGAGGCAGTAATTAAATCAAAAGGATGCCCAACAAAATATTAACGCAAAGGAGTTAAAGATACCATACGAATATTACAAAATTTACCATTTACACTTATTGTTCTGATGATTAACCAGAAATGGTAATTTAATTTGCACCTTTGTGAAACATTGAACATTAAGAAATGCTCGTCTGATTTCCTTGTAATTTGAGCTTAATAAATGGCTAAATTTCAATTACATTCAAAAGCTCAATGTGACAACAGAATTCATCAAAGTGTCCAGAAGTAATGCCACTACCGTACATGGATTTCAACTTTGTCCTTCTCGTTCTGGTTGCCATTGTCAGTTGCTGTGAACCAGTCTTGTGCCTTCTCAACAGGAAGCGCCGAAATCAGAGGTGCTGGAAGAATTAGGGTCCGAGGAAGTGATATCCCAGAATCCTTTACCATATCTGAGGTCCCAGGGATCTTGGGCTCTTTCTGTGAAAACCAGTACGGGTTTTATCTGAGTTAACAACGTAAATTATGTCGTCTTATCCCATGGTGAACATTGTCTTCAGGTTGCGCTTCAAACATGATCATATAGACACGTATTCCGTTCTTAAGTTGTGTCGTTCACTCGCAGAGATTAGAATTATGAAAAATTACCGAGATCACGATTTCAGCATTTGTGTTTGTCACGAGAAATCCTGATACTTAAGATGTTTCACCTGATTTTACCTGGTATCATAAAGGTTCGTTTGCCAAATGCCAGGCGATGCTGAAACTGTAGAGATTATTTTGTAAACCTCCGCCATTCTTGAGCCTATCAGATAGCTAGCAGTGCTGCGCATTCAATTACATGGAAAGTAGTTTAAGCAACAATGGTTCATATCTAATATGCATTAATGTAATAAGAGTCCGAAAACCAATCCATAGTAACACGAATACGAAGTATCTAATTAATAAGTCTAAGCAGTTTTGTTCACATATCTTAAAACAAATGTAAGTTGTAAACGAACTTTTTGATACACTCTATATCTTCCGTTTTAAAGTAATGTGGTATACCTATCTAGTACCGTTTATAGTCATCTTGAATTGAAACCCGAAAAAATGTAAGCTTGAACCAAACATGGCACTTTCTCACGAAGCGAATCGTAATTATATTACACCGACTGATGATTTTTGCAACGAATCACGAACCACGTAGACAGATCTCCGCATAAAAAGGACAGCTTATTTGCAAAATGCAGAGTATATTCTAATTAATATATATCCGTGGAGATTAGATTGGCAATACCCTATCCCTATGCATTGTCGCTGGTGAAGCCGGCTTTGCACGCGGCCGCATAGTTTGTCACTGTATTTTTTTTTAGAATAACCTTCGTGAGAGTTAAACATGCACAAAAAATTGCCTTTTGTGGTGTGAAGCTTTGAATTAATCAGTAAATTTATACTGCGATTTTCAAAGCAGTATAATGTGTGGTGTTTGGATGCAATCTTTCTTATATCAAGAGGAAAAGACAAGGTTAGTATACACAGATTAGTGTACTTATTTATGTTACTTTTCGACGGTAAACTTCACGAAATATGTTATACATTATCAACAGAACGAGTGTGTAAGTTCGGTTTACCGCCTACGACGCCACGCCCGAAACTTGAACCCCGGCTAGACCAGCAGTTCCCCCGGGAATAGGGTGATTCTGGTGACGTCGGCTCTGCAAGCACCACCGCAGCCCCTGTAATTCCATTAGGTGGTAATGGACGGGCATGGACAGCGGACGTTTACATCTCTTCTCGTTACTCACAGGATAAAGAGAGACACAAACTTACGACCACGAAAGAACAAAGAAGCAAACGCACTTTGACCCATTCAATTTCTCTTTTGTATATTTCATGTCACTATCTAAAAGTTGTTTGTAATAGCTCATCAATGGAGCACCATTAAGTCAGTTCTAAGTCAAACATGCGTCTTTTTTTATTTCATAATTTAGCAACAAAATCTATAGATTGTCATAAACATGGGCGAAAGCCTTCAAAACAATTTTTATTCCTCTCTTAGTTCTTTCAGTTGACACACTCGTCGCATCTGTAATACTTCCTAATGCTAAGTTCATATCATTCACCCCATGTTTAGTTTATTCACTTAGTATACCTGCTATTATAATTTTAAATTCCACCTATCAGAGATATAGATATTGTTTTTGAAATTAAATTAAATTGTGTTTTATTTATGGACACTCTTTAATTGCCGTGGTCCTTAGCGTCCAATTCTATCTTGGGCGTGAAAGACTGGTAATTTTGCGCAGAGGCCTCTATCAGGCTTGAGGTTCTTTTACGTGCCGTAAATGTACGACACGGGATCACCGGCTTTACTTCCCTTCCGAAGGAAGCCATGCTAAGGGTTTTAAGCCCGAAAAATCCATCGCTCTCCGCCGGGTTTGAGCCCGCGACCTAGGGAACTAGAAGCTAGCATATTAACCACTACACCACGGAGGACGATTTTGTTTTTGTGTATCTTTTGCCTCCTAATATGTGTTTTTTAAGGGTGTGAAATCCCTTCGTGCAGTTGTGGAACCGGCTGAGTATTTTTATGGCATAAAGTTTAACACCGCGAAGTCTCTTTTGCTAGTTACTTGATATGGTTAAAATTTAGGTATTATTGTTGCATGCACGCGTTTCACGTGTTTTGTACTTGTCCAGAGGATTATTCTTTGTCTCAGTGCCCTCCAATTAATACAGCAAGGTTTTGGGAGTAATGGAATCTTCAGCTCTGTTGAGCAGTGTCTGATGTCATACACTGAGTATAGGGGGCCCCGTCTTGTGTTTCTAGTTCTATATGTATGTATCTCTGGTAATCTCCAAGCTTTATACTGTTTGGAGAACATGTGTGAATATAAACTTTGCCATTTACTCATATGTGCCTGCCGCAGCCATCTGTTGTGGTCTCGCACGCGTCTGCGTTATTACTAGGAAATATATGTCTGTACTGCAACTTTTATTCATGCACTGTTCTCCTTCATCCAGTTTGCTACTGCACGGCATTTATCAGTGTAGCATTGCGATGTGATTCTCACGTACCACAATCTGCTGATGTCAGTTCCGAGCGCGCTTTTACCCGGAGACGAACATGTATCAAGTTCCGTGTGCAGTCGTCAGCGGTTATGAATGTGTCACCAATGGGCCATATGGTCTCTCTCGTTAGCAGACTACTGCATTGTTGGTCCTCAACGTAATTTTTATTTTTTTTTTGTATGGTTCTCTTCGCCTAAGCTAATTGCTATATATCCTACTTTTAATGTTATTACACAGCCTCTGCCGTTCTGTCTCTGGTTATTTTCCCTTTGTTGTCAGTATTTTATGCTCCAGTGTAGCCCGCTACTGCTCACTTTTTGTTCATGGCCCCCTGGTGTTCAATCTCTGTTCCTGAGCTCCAAGTAGTCAAGCACTGGTGAGAGCGCACGCATGCGATGCTTAGGGTCAACGCAGTCTCTGGAGCCCACCTGAGTCGCTTGGGTTCATCTTGGCCCCTCTGCATCTCCGGCTTAAGTGACGGGCGGATGTAGACCTTCGGTTCCGAGCTTCTGTGTTTCTGACGTACACACCTTTGTATCCTGTGTCGCACCTCTGATGGCTTTTGGCCAATCACGGATGGTTGTTGCCTACTTCTTGCTGGAGCTACGTCGTTTTTCTTGTCTCTCCGCCACTTCTTGCGACCGTCGAATTCTTCAGCATCTCTGCACGGCTTTACCTATGCTTTCTACTGTGCCAAGATGTCCCTTCAGGCTCTGTACAGCCGTTTTTCAATACAGGATGCTCTTCTAGTGTGTGCGTCTCTCCCACCTTAACCTCTCTGTGCGTGGATGCTCCTGTCTCTTTAGTCGCCTATCCTCCTCCATTCCGAATTTTCCCTTTTTTGCTCTCCTTTCTTAGTTAACCTCCCCTCCCGGATTTTCCTACTAAGATTTCCGGCGAGCGAGCACCTTAAACTTTATTGTAACACAACAATTAGAAACAACTAAAATGCCTTTTTGTACTCTTTTGGTTCATTGCTTCATGTTACCTTTGTAACTTTCTTAGCTTCTCCAACTGCTCAGCCGTGGACGATGTTTATCTGGGCGGGCGGAGATGTCACGATGCATGGATTTGGTTTATTAATTTTCTAGCAATGTTTTTGCGCTCAGTAGCGTCGCAAATCATTGCACCGTAAATGTTAAAATGGTTGACACGCAGAATGTATGTCCAAATATCTGTCGTTACTAGGCCCACTGTCAAGTTTCATTCAACTTAGAAACGTTGCGCGAGTTCTGCTGATTCAGGTTAGGATATTCACCCAAAAGGTGAAGGGCTGCTGAGGTAGCAGGAGTGCACCTTTTAAAAACCCTGGCTTTAGGGACAAAGGGGGATTCTAGAGGGATTACTACACGAACCTGCATCACTCTTGATTCTTGAAAATCATTATGAAAAGTAAATCATAAATCTGCAAGACATCATGCATCGGCAACACCAGCTTCATCTCGGGTAAGCATGCCATCTGGCTAAACTGTTTGTACAATCCCCACCTCAGTAGACGGCCATGTGCCAAAATATAGATTTGTTAAATTAATAGTGTGAGTTAGTTTCTTGTTAGTAGCATGTGACTCCTTTATCTGTGCCTTGCCATATCCTCACCTACCTGTTACTGTAAGAATCACAGGAGTTATCTCGGTGTCCTATGCCTTTCCCCAATTCCCCTTCAGTAAGCTCAACCCCTGGTGAGTAACCCTTGGTAGGCCAGTCTAATAACTCTACCAGTACCCCATTCCTACAAGTCTCCCTCTCAGGGTATTTGTGTCATGTGCATGGTGGCCATTCGAGATCCAGAGCCACCTCCAGGAGCCAGTTTCAGCTGTGTGGGACAGTTGAGAGAAGCAACCCTCAGGTCACCGCCACAATATACTAAGCAGAGACGTTGTGTTTGGCAGAAAATAGCATCTTACTATCCCATTGATATGCTGGCTGAAAGGTTCACATAACATAGGATTTTCCTGTACATATTTGAAGATTAATACATGTTGAGAGAGCTGTATGCATTTTGCACTGGACTTCCAGAGAGTCAGTTATGCTAACCATTCTCAGATTTAAAGAAGTTGCTTTTTTAAATGATGGATTGTTAAAACTGGATGAAATTGTGGCAGCTTTAGAAATATCTATGTATCTTACAGGAAGTAGGTGTTTCAAAAGCTTAAGCCTGTGTGTCATCTTAAATTTGAAGCAATACAATGAATGCCATACAGGAAATACACCCATTTGACAGAATAAGTTGCTGCATAAAGACAACATAATTGCAATAGTTGCGATAAGCAATAAATTACACTGTTTACATAGAAGTAACAATGAGCAAGGTAGACAATTTCATTCTGTTTAATGATGCATCACACTTAGGTGAAACTTAACCGATTACTCTGAATAATAATTAGTAACATGTTTGCCAAATGATTCTATGCACAAATACATTTTAATTCTGGCAAGTGGAACATTCACTGCAACCTGCTACCTAACAGCATTAACCATGGCCACATAAATCAACAAGACTTTGCTGAGCAAGTGAGTGATAAGAAATCTAACACATTCTCCTTTTAATTATCTTAGCCTGTTATACCATATTTGTTACAAAGGGTTTTTTTTTAGGTTCATTAATGGGCCTTGTTTTTCTAATTTCATATTATACTATCCTTGAGCAATAAAATGAAGTTATTTATAGCTGTTCAATGTTATGAAAATATTAATTTTTTTCAATACAACTGTAGTGTTTTTTCTTAAATAATAAGCAAAATCCATGCAACTGCTTCAAATGTAAACCTGTCAGTATCCTAGCGTGTCATCACCATTATCTTACTTGGGCCAACCCCATCCTTTACCACAGACACATTTGACTGCTGTCACAGGGACTCAAAGTTTGGCTTTGAATGGAAAGCCAGTCCATTCCATCTCACTCTATCATGGTTATTCAATTTGCTTCGACTGAGTTCTGGTGAAAGGGATATAAAAGCCAATCTCCGAATTAGAGGAAGAACAGTATGTGTAGGAAACTAATTCTGGCAATAAAGGGTTAAAGATAAGTAAAGCTTAACAATCACTGATTTATGCAGATTATTTAATTGTCACATAACATTCTGGAACGAGTATTTAAAAATTGTAGGTGAATTCATTTACCCTTATGTATACTTTAAAGTTCTAGCAACAGTTTTCATAATAAATCTGAGTCAACTATCTTTATTTGCTACTACCCTGAGTTTTGGTGCTGACAGTAAACTGTTGCACAGATAAACATAAAAATGCCTTAGTTTAAAAATGAGTTTTAAGGCACACAGAAATTTTAAGAGAAGTACATGAAAAGCTTAGAAGTTTACAATGTTTTGCCCTCATGAAAGAAATTATATATTCTGAATCTAAATGAAGCCCTTCTTGCATGTTTGACCTCTTCTCCTCCAATAAGATTATGTCTTCCAAATGCAACAAATCACTGTAGGTCTTATGTCTAACCTGTTATAACTTCCATTCCTTATCTGCAATTAGTATATCATCAGCACAAGCCATCATTGCTAATATATAGGTCTTAGTTTCCACATCCACACTACTGATTTCTCTGTCCTTGCTTTACAAGTCTTTATCAATTCTCCATAAATATTATAAATAACAAAGGACTAACTCTCTGTATCCTTGCTTTACCCCTTCATCTATTGGGAAAGCTTCAGAGTTCTTTCCCTTGATCTATATTATTCCTTCTACTTTCTGGAAAATAGACTTCATTACTCTTATTAACTTTGCTGGAACACTATTCTTGAACAATGTTGTCCTCCATGGATACCGAGGTCACAGGTTCAAACTCGGTGAAGGGCGATGGATTTCTTTTTGTGTGTGTAAAAATCCTTAGCATGGCTTCCTTTGGAAGGGAAGTAAAGCTGGTGGTCCTATGTTGTAAATTTACGGCACATAAAAGAACCTCAAGTGTGATATGGAGGCCTCTGAGCAAAATTACTGGTCTTTCACACCCAGTATAGAATGGGACGCTAAGGACCACAACAGTTAAAGAGCGTCCGTAAATAAAATTCAATTTAATTTCTTCTTGAATGTCTTCCATATTTCTTCTCTTGGCACTGAGTGAAGGCTACCTTGAGATCTACAAAGGCCATGTCTTCCATATTTCTTCTCTTGGCACTGAGTGAAGGCTACCTTGAGATCTACAAAGGCCAGATATGATGATTTGCCTGTACTAATCCATTTCTCTGCAACAATTCTTAGAGAAAATACCTGATCTTGAGTTTGTTTTCCCAGTCTAAATCCTGCTTGCTTCTCTTGCAAGTCTGTCTCCAACATTCTCAGAAATTTCACACATGTGACTTGTGTGACTTTTTGCCTTTACATTCAAATTGTGTGTTTTAAAGCTGACAACCGAGTAAAGTTCTTATCATAATTTTTGCAAGTACATATATAGGAGTTTCATCGCATCATTGGCTTCAAAGATGACTACTTCTTGTGACAAACTTTGCACTTGCACGGCTTTTTACTCCCATAAATACCTTTTCAAATTACCTGAGTATAGCTCTTATCAAGAATTTCACACTTCTCAGGCTATTTACTCTCAAGTATCAAATTATGACTTTTCAACTCTGGCATGAAGAAACCTTCTCTCACGAATTTTACTGTTGAGGGTTGTTACCCGTTTATATATATAAAACAATGCCTTTTCAAATTGCCCAACAGCGCAAAGCTCTTCTCACAAATTTCACATTTCTGAGGCTTTTTTACTCTCATGTATCAATGTCGTCCTCTATATAGTGGTTACCATACTAGCCTCTAGTTCCCTAGGTCGTGCGTTCAAACTCGGCGGAGGGCAATGGATTTTTTTGAGCATAAAAATCCTTAGCATGGCTTCCTTCAGAAGGGAAATAAAGCCAGTGGTCCTGAGTCATAGATTTATGGCACATAAAAGAACCTCAAGCGTGTTAAAGAGGCCTGTGAGCAAAATTACCTGTCTTTTACGCCCAATATAGATTGGGACGACCAGCACCACAGCAGTTATAGTGTGCTCATAAATAAAACTCAATTTAATTTTTTCTTATGTATCAATATGCAATTTTAATTGCCCAACACAGCAAAGCTCTTCACACAAATTTTATACTTCAGGTATTTTACCCTTAATTATGTATTTTCAAATTGGCCAACAGAGGAAATGCTTCTCACAAATTTCACACTTATGAGGTGTTTTTTACTCTCGGGTATAAAAGTAAGCAATTTTTAAAACTGACAGCTAGATAAACCTCTTCATACAAATTTCACAATTGTGGGGCTGTTTACTCTCATGTATAAATTTATGCAAGTTCAAAACTGAGATATGAGTAAAGCTCTTCTCACAGATTTTACACTAATGGGGAATTTTAGTCTCATGTATCAAATTATGTGATTTCAAAGATGACATACGAGTAAAGCTCTTCTCACAGGTTTTACACTTGTGGGACTTTCTACCCTCATGTACCAAATTATGCGATTTCAAAGCTGACATTTGAGTAAAGCTCTTCTCACAGATTTCACACTTATGAGGCTTTTTACCCTCATGTATCAAAGTATGCAGTTTCAAAGATGATACCCGAGTAAAGCTCTTCTCACAAATTTCACACTTGTGCGGCTTTTTGCCTTCATGTATTAAATTATGCATTTTCAAATGTGACAACCGAATAAAGCTCCTCTCACAAATTTCACATTTGTGGTCCCTTTTACCCTGATGTATCAAACTATGCAATTTCAAAGATGATATTTGATTAAAGCTCTTCTCACAGGTTTTACACTTGTGGGACTTTCTACCCTCATGTACCAAATTATGCGATTTCAAAGATGACATTTGAGTAAAGCTCTTCTCACAGATTTCACACTTATGAGGCTTTTTACCCTCATGTATCAAAGTATGCAGTTTCAAAGATGATACCCGAGTAAAGCTCTTCTCACAAATTTCACACTTGTGCGGCTTTTTGCCTTCATGTATTAAATTATGCATTTTCAAATGTGACAACCGAATAAAGCTCCGCTCACAAATTTCACATTTGTGGTCCCTTTTACCCTGATGTATCAAACTATGCAATTTCAAAGATGATATATGATTAAAGCTCTTCTTACAGATGTCACACATATAAGGCTTTTTACCCTCATGTACCAAAGTATGCAATTTCAAAGATGATATAGTAATAAAGCTCTTCTCACAGATTTTACACTTGTGAGGCTTTTTACCCGCATGCACTAAATTATGATATCTAAAAGTTGACAAATGGGTAAAGCTCTTGTCACAGATTTCGCACTTATTTGGCTTTTTACCTTCATGTATTAAAGTATGCACTTTTAAAGATGACAACTGAGTAAACCTCTTCTCACAAATTTCACACTTGTGTGGCTTTATAGACTTATGTATAAAATCATGCTTTTTCAATGCGTCCAGCACAGCAAAGCTCTTCTCACATATTTCACATTTGTGAGGCTTTTTACCTTCATGTATCAAATTATGCCTTTTTAAATGTGACAACCGAGTAAAGCTTTTCTCACAAATTTCACACTTGTGATGCTTTTTACCCTGATGTATCAAATTATGTGATTTCAAACTTGATACCTGAGTAAATGTCTTCTCACAAATTTCACATTTATGAGGCCTTTTACCCTGATGTATCAAATTATGTGATTTCAAACTTGATACCCGAGTAAACCTCTTCTCACAAATTTCACATTTGTGAGGCCTTTTACCCTGATGTATCAAATTATGACTTTTCAATCTGTCCAGCACAGCAAAGCTCTTCTCACATATTTCACATTTGTGAGGCTTTTTACCTTCATGTATCAAATTATGCCTTTTCAAAAGGTATAAGTAAGCAAAGCTCTTCTCACAAATTTCACACTCGTGTGGCTTTTTACCCTTATGTATCAAAGTATGCAATTTAAAAGCTGAGAACTGAAAAAAGATCTTATCACAAATGTTACACTTGTGTGACCTTTTCCCCTTATGAATCAAGAAAGTCCTGTTATAAATTTCGCACCTATCACCACATTTCCCAGGTTCTTCTGAATGAACCTGTTTTTTTAGAGATTGTGCTTTTGTAACATCGCTTTCTTCACTTTCACATTCAGGACGGTCCTTTCCATAACTGAAGCTTGTGTTTTTTCCGGAGGACTCAGATGAGGACAATGGTAAATCACTACTAGTATCATTAGAAGCTGCTTCTGTGCATAATCTGAAATGTTGGAGTATTTAGCATTAGTACAATAATCAAAAAAATCCAAGGGTGTTAAATCTGAAAAGAGAATCCCTGTTTGATAATCATCAGCTGTAGTTACAAACTCTTCATGTAGAGCAACCTCAATGTACATTACACTTGAAATAGCTTTGTTAATCTGCAATATTAAGTAACTAATAAACTTTTTTAAATGAGAAACAAGTTAATGTTAAAAGCAGTCTGATGTTTGTGGCAATACAAACAATGACAATTACTTCAACCATTCAAAGTAATACCTGTGTTGATTGAATTTTGCAAGAAAATATTTTCAAAAGAAAGTGGTTATTAACAAGCCAGTATGCAATCAACAGCCAATGCAATGGATGGAATGTTTCTCACAGATTCTCAACTATAAATGGAAGATCTCCATCATGGATTGTTTAAAAACAGTTAATCCTTTATAAAAACTCTCAAAATTCAAATGAATTTCTCAATCTACTCTTCTTATAAAACTTTATTTTTCTATCCACAGATAAATGAGTGCAGAAATAATTTCATCACACAATTTGTTGTAAATACAAGACAGGAGATTGAAGCAAGAAAATCTTTAAAAATCTTTAAAAAGTGGATCCCTATTCTTTCCATGACATCACAAGTAACCACTGAATGGCAACTTAACACTTCAAAATAGTATAAAGTATTCAAATGTTCAAACCAATAACAATAGAGCTCTCAGATATGGTTAATGCTACAAAACATAGTTTATATAAATTGTGTATTTTTTCTACCTCTCATGGTTTACGAGTAATTCAAAATTTTGCAAGTTATTCAAAATGAACAGGACTTGAAACCTATTCACAGTAAATTTCATTTATTAGTAATGAAAATACCGGATATTCCCATTGACTCACCAGCCATAGGCTTGCAGTATAATATGGGACAGGGTGGATTATACACCAGAATTTTCTGCTAGAGCAAACTGGTCTGTGGCCTAGAATGGGCAATGTCAGAGATGTCTATAGGAATTCCTCTTATGCTGGCAACACTTATCCTCTACATATCTAAAACCTCAACTTAAAGGTGAACATAGAATATTTAAGTGTTCCTTGGACAAAGAATATTAAAGTATTCTAAGGTGATTATGTTGCTATGTAAACATAGTTAATTACTTTCTTCTTAAATAACTAAAAGAATTGTCCAAATGGATTAATATTTACTAAATTAAGTATCTACATTGACCTTAGATAGAGAAAATCTCTTCTCTGGACAAGTGCAATGAGTATGCAGAAGGTAAACACATTTGTTGATCAATGCATAATCACAAAATGTATTATTCTGTACACTGATACTGCCATTAAGTAAAACATTACAAACGGCTTAAATAATTATACAAGCTCTTTAAACCGGAACTAAAAACATTACAATTTGCAATACATAATTCTTCAACATGACAGTATTGCCTATTAAACATAATTTAATCTTCTTTTAAAAATATTTATACTTAAAAGTTTTAAAACTATCTGGAAGAATATGAAAAGCTTTAAGCTGGTATATTCAAAATTATGCAAAGTTTTGTTTAATCTATGTAATGGAATATCAAAATCATTAATGTTCCCGGTACAGTGATGGTGAACTTCCTGTCTTATAGTATACAGGTTTACATTTTCGTTTATAAATAATAATTTAAATGTGTAAACGTTTACAACCATCAGAGTAGAATTAAAAACATAGCTCTCCAATGAGCTATACAGTCACGCAACTCAAATTCTTAAAATCTTCTGAATTTTCAAAAAACATGCAACATTGGTACAATTACCCTAAAGAATAATGCCGTAATGTATGAGACTATGCCTTTCTCGTATACTGAGCTGGTAAAACAGATTTTAAAAATCTTAGAAGATAAACTACTTTGCTAAGCCTAGTGATTTAATATGATACATGACTGTCCCAGGAAAACCTTGAATAAAAACAATTCCTAGAAATTTTGCATCCACTGTAACGTATGAAGGCACTTTAAAAATAATTCCAAATTCAGTATTAGTATTTCTAGAAGATGTCAGGAAGATGGCCTCACATGGTGCAACATACACAAGGTTAATCATTTCCTATTAACTCATTTAATGTGTGGGCTGAATGACGAATTTTAAAGAATCAGTATTGTTAACATATCTTATATTTTTATGTTTTATTTATTTATTTGCTAAGCTGTATACAGGTTAGTATGACTGGTGTTCAGCCCTGGCTCTTTGCCAGTCATACTCATATTTACAGTAATTTCTAATTTATTACATCATTTATACCTTGTTGTTTAACTCTATTTACTGTCCATACCCATTTATTTTTAACTTTATATAAAAATTGCCCAATCTTCTTACTATCTTTTTGAAACATTTTCACTACCACTATATTTCTATCTATCTTGAACCATTTCTTATTAACATACTGTTTTCTCCAAACTTCCGTCCCTTGATGTTTTAAATATTATATGCTCCATATCTTCATTTCCACCACATAATAGGACACTGATTTTGTGGAATGCCCTTCCTAAACCTTTAAACCTCCATACACCTACTTTTATCCAAGCAATACCTTCTCATTCCTCTTTATTAGTGACGTCTATGTACTTTTCCCTTCCCCATGAATCTTTCATTGGTACATAAAAACTAACAATCTCTTATCAGCTATCACACTACATATTTTTTGTATTTCTATATCTTCAAATCTTTTTCTTGCCGACTTACAAAAGCTATTCACATTATTCTCTCTCCTTCTCCACATTTCCCCTAACCCACTACTTTCCAAAATATTTCTGAGACAGACTACCCATTCCTTGTTTTTAGACTTTTCTCTTGATACGTTAGGCACTGTTTCAACAAATTCCTT
Source organism: Deroplatys truncata (assembly GCA_030765065.1). Classification (NCBI taxonomy): domain Eukaryota; kingdom Metazoa; phylum Arthropoda; class Insecta; order Mantodea; family Mantidae; genus Deroplatys; species Deroplatys truncata. The sequence goes on along the minus strand of CM060988.1, from coordinate 63,850,902 downwards.
TCTTCCAAGTTCAATATTCTATACCACAATTTCAATGCCCTTTCCCTTTCTTTCCCTTACTTGCCATTTTACCCAACTTTAATTGTGCTAGCTGTTTAATAGTTGCAATTGGTAATCCAAGCAATTCTCTGCAAAATGACCTATGTACCTCATCTATAACTTCCCATCCTCCTCCTAATCCCCATACTTCTATCCCATATAGCATTTTTGCCTCAACCACCATATCATATACTTTTTCTAACCATTTAATATTTATATTAGGTACTTTGTATTTGCAACTTCTAATAGATGATAGAGCTCCTTTTCCTTTTTCCAATGCAAATTTTGTTTGTTTTTCCCAATTACAACTACTGTCTATTTTAACTCCTAGATATATGCATTCTCTTGCTACCCTGTACTTTTTATTACTTTCATTTTTCCATTTTTCATATTTACTCAATTTCCCTCCTTTTTTAAACACTATGATCTGTGTCTTGATTAACTTTACACTCCATTCTTTACAGTAATTATTTAATGCCTGCAAGGATTGTTTCAAACCATTCACTGTAATTGCACCTACAACTAGATCATAAGCAAAAAGTAATCCTGTAATCTGGATCTTATTAATTATTGGCATAAAGTTATTATTTCTCTCAATCTCCGTCAATACATCATCTATATATAAATTAAATAAAACTGGACTTAACTTACATCCTTACATAAGACCTTTCACTTGCTGGATTTCTCGTGTTAAAACCCCTTCTTCCACTCTTTTACCAAAGGCATTCTCCTTATATAATGCTCTAATGGTATGCACCATTTGTTTACTCACTCCTTTGCTCAACAATTTATGCCACAACATTTGAAGCTCTATCTGATCGTATGCCTTCTCTAAGTCCACAAAAGCCATATATGACTTTCCTCTCTTATCCTTTAAACCTATCTGAAACTCCGAGAGAATTTTACATTCTTCAACCCATGTCTTTATCCTGCTTGCCATAATACCAGTAAAAATTTTGCCTACATTTGATAATAAAGCAATGCCTCTATAATTGTTTGATTTGTCAACAGAACCCTCACCTTTACATATTGGATGTATAATTGCTTTCCTCCATTTCTCCGGTATATAACCCTTCGCTTTAATTGTATTAAATAAGTCTACGACAAACCTGACTTTAGTTATATCAGTGCATCATTCCTTAAGGAACTCGTTTGGGATGCAGGTGTTTTATTGCTCTTCATTAATTTAACCTGCTGTATTATTTCTTCACTTCTTATTTCATCATCCAACATATCTACATAGTTCTTACCTATTTCCCAACTTCCTATCTCTTGTTTGCTCTTATCCTCCCCATATAATTCTTTGAAGTATTCCATCCATTCTCCTGGTTGTATACTGGGTTTTGTTACATATTTGCTATACATAGATTTTATGACCTACCATACCTCATTTACATTACTTTCATTTAAGACCCTTATCAAATTACTTTCCTGTTCTTCCCTCCAGCTTGTTTTCTTTTGTTGTAACACTAAATTGTATAAATTCCTCCCTTGCATGTACTCTTTCTTTAATTTTATGTCCTAATTCTCTCCATTTTATGAGCAATTGTTTAACTTTTCTTTTGATTACTCTACATTCTTGATCAAACCATCCTTCATCTCTTGTATAAACCCTCTTTTTCATTTTCATTTCCTCCCAAGCTCTTACCTTAGTACTATTTAAAATATCCACAGCACTTTCAATTTTTAGTTATTTTATCATGGTACTAATTCCGCACTGGCATATCTGGCCATAATTACAGTTTAATGTCTGCCTAAATTTATTACAATACTCTTCCTTCCATTTGTATCTACTGTATTCTACTACATTACACCTTTCTTCTCTTAAATTTGAGGCAGTATTTTTAACACTTAAATAATATCAGTGTAATTATATAATAAAAAAATATAACAGCCCACCTTAAAGCAATATTATATATATAATATATAAAATGTATGTAACAGTCATTGTATTATGTTTATATTATTATTACATGTATAATAATTTAAAGTTTTTTGAGTCGGAAAATGTAAATTCACATCACATATGTGCGCTAGGTGTTATCGCAGGAGCGCTTTCGAGAGATGTTTCTCTCATCTTCAGCTGAGAATCCGATAACACCTAGCGCACATATGTGATGTGAATTTACATTTTCCGACTCAAAAAACTTTAAATTTTACATAACATCACTATAAATAATACTTCTGGTTTATCATAAAATGTATAATAATGTTATGTGAATGTATTACGCAATTTAACAATGTAGGAGTTGTGAGAATAGAAACAAGCTGCTTTCAGTAGCAAACAGAATTATAAAGTAGAAGCCAAAAGTTGCCAACAATGAGGTAACCTTGAGGCAATAATGAATTAGAAACTTTAATAATCCTACTAATAGTTCTTGGACCAATAATAATGTAATATTTAAAACAGTTTATAAATAGCCAATCAACAACTAGAAAAAGCTTAAGTTAAATAAAAGTATTCTATTCGAGTAGGCTTAGCCAATCAGAAACTTGAAATAGAAAAATTGTACAAATTCAGATGGCAGACAGACTCTACAAGACAGCATTCCCAGGCAGATGCTATTAGATTGCGTACCCTATCGGTACGGACATGTTCAATTTGTGAGACATGAAAATTCATTATGGCGAGAATAATATAAAGTTTACGTGTTAAAAAGTAATTAACAATCTCACAGCTCTGCAGTATGATATATCGGTGAAGTGACTAATAAAAAAAGGAGTGAAGTAAAAATAATAATTTGTGTTAGCCTATATTCTTTAGCCGCATTAACCCCTGCTAAGAGATACGTGTTTCTGCAAAAATACTGATGCAGCCGAGGCAAACATACATATATAATAATTAAAGAAACATTAAAATACAAAGTTGATTTTTTTAAAAGTGGGGCGAAGGCCACCGGAAACTTTGTATCATACATGGGGCAGTTACTACTTAAAATTGGTGCCCAATGTGGGGCAAATAACGTAAAGATATTCTACTTCAAATTGGCGCCCAGCATGGGGCAAGAATAGGTGAAAAGAATCGACGAAACTACAAGACTTCACTACAAGAACATTGTAGAACTTCAAGAAACATCGCCCAAGGACAGTAACAATTCTTTCAGGAGTACGGGGCACGCAGTCAACCGTTCAACTAGAATCTACAAGGGAATACCAGGGTATAAAGGTTACTAACACAGCCAGAACAAAAGGTCAGAAAATGCCAATACTTTATATGTGTATAATTATCAAAATAGTTAAGAAAATATATTGTTATTAAAATAATTTCATGCTGTTAAGAACACCAGGAAGTGATTACATTTCTGCCATACCGAAGTTATGCATACAATTCAATTTCAGTTTTTGTTACTAAAATTTGCTGGATTAAAATGAAATTTGGGAGTCTTAGAGAACAAGTGTTTCTGCATTTAATTAGTACATAATATTTGGGATGAATTCAAAAACTTTTATGAAAAAGTGACATAAGTCACACCATGCTTTCTAACAAAAAGTTTGTACCTCATACTTCAGGTACACTTTTCTTCCTTTGGGTTGATTGTACAGACACCATTTTTTCCCTGCGATACTTAACATATAACTTGAGATCCTGAACTAAATTAAATTTGATTACCATAAATATGAGAAGGTAAAAAAAATGTTGTATATCTAATGACACAAATGACCTATATTTTTTACCAGTTACTATTTTTTCTATCCATCTTAAACTTAATATTCCAAGAAAAGGTTAGTTCACTAGCTACATTAGGTAGCTATACATGCACAGTAAAAATTTCATGACAATAGCTTTGATAGTTTTTGAGAAAAGTGTACCTGAAGTGTTAAAAAATTACGGGAAATTGAGTCGAAAGTGCAGTTTTTGCTTATTTACTAACTTTGTCAGAACATGCCAGCCCCATATTCCTCATCACTGTGGTTATTTTCAGCTCCTCTCTTCTTCTTCTTGTTGGGCCTAGCCTTCCCTACAAGTCTGAGGGGATGGGTACAGGAAGCAATGTGCTTCCATCTGCAACTTGACTTCGACATCGGGATTTATGGCCATGCGATCTAAGGCATGATAGGAGTAGCTAACCTATCAAGACCAAGGATTCGTAGGATCGAATCTCGGTAAAATGCATGTTCTGCGCTCAATTGAAACTCTGGAAAAGGATGGGGAGGGCCCAACTAAAGCAAGCGGTGTGACGGCACGGTTGGATGCTGATGGGTTTCAATTGAGTGCAGAACATGCATTTTACCCCTTTTTTTAAAACAAAAATCACTCCCTATATTGGGCGGCAGTTTATGAGACCAAACTATGCTGCAATTATCATGTGTTCAGATGGCCGAGCAGTTTAAGCCATTGTGGCATGATATGGTTACGCTGCATAATCGTAGGTTCGCGCCCCAAAATGAATTTTTTGTTTATTTTTACTCTCATTGTTAATTAATGAGATCAGACAATGCTGCAGCTATCATGTGTTCAGATGGCTGAGCGGTTTAAGGCATTGTGGCATGATATGGTTACGTTGCATAGTCAGAGGTTCGCACCCCGAAGTAACAAAAATATTTTTTCGTTTGTATTTTTATTCTTACTCTAAGCTAAAGAAACCTTCTAACTCATTGTGCACGAGATTGTGGAAGATGGGGGGGCGTGTCCTTGCACCACCATATTTAAATGACCAATTTAAAGGGCTTACTAATCGTGTAACATATATATATATATATAATTTTAAAGCTTACTTTTTTATATAATAGAAAACTAAAAATCGATATTTTTGCTGAAATTCACTTCCCGGTGTCCTTAAGAAGTGGAAAATTAAAATTCAGCAATTCCAAACCAAATATAACAAGAGAAAATATACAAAATAAAATGGAAACAGCAAACAATAGAAATATGGAAGTAGGAGAGGATAGGTCAGCCATTACTGATTACAATATAAATTTACAATCAGAGCTAGAGGAAATAAATAGGTTAGATGTAGAAGAACAATCATCTGTAAATTCATAGTTAGGTATAGAAAGAGATAGGAATAGTGTGCAAGGTCAATCACCTTTACATATATTAGTGCAGGAAATAAGAAAAGAAATAAATACTATCCCTTAGACATCTAGCCAACAAGAGCAAGAAAACTTATCACAAAATTGTATGTGCCTTCTAAAAGCAATAAATGACTTAAATAATAAGATAACTGAAAATAATCAGAGTTAAGTAATAAGATAACTGAAACTAATACAGAGCTATATAGTATCAAAAAAGATCTAGCTAAGCAGATAGAAAATTGTTTGAAAGAAAGCAAAGCTGAAAGTAGGAGGTTAGAAATAAAAATAGAACAATCTTCTAAAGCATTTCAAAATGATAGAGATTTAAAAGTAAATAAAGGTTGCAATCAGCTAGAACAAAAATTGTAAGTCATATTGATAAAAATCTAACTGAAATGGAGTTGAAACTTACTAATATTAAACAGGGTATTTGTAACAAGTTAGATAAACAGGGTGAAGAATTAAAAACAATGGTGGAAAACACAAATGCAGATATTGTGCAAATACAAATAGATTTAACAGGAGAAATAAGTAAAATGCATGAAATGGCTAAAACCATACAGATGCAATTAAAGAAGCAAAAACATGGCAAGGACAAGTAATATCAATGATAGACAAAATTAAAAATAAAGTACAAGAAAGTAACAAAGAAATAGATAAACTCAGAAATAGTTTTGAAACTTTAAGTACCAGTGTACCAAAGGTAAATGCAAATGTAACTGTAACTAGTTCTGTAAGTGCTAATCAAATGCATGATAATAATACAAGAGGTGAAAGAAGTGTATCACCTTTGTTAACTAATAATACAAGAGACACCTCTGCTTTTTCCATAGCATCAGCCTCTCAAACACAAAACCATAATGATGACACACATGTGCATGTAACAAATCAGATGTCAAATTATCATTCTGTGCTCAATGAACTACCTTTACCTTATTTTAATGCTTCCTTGAGTCCAGTACAGTTTATTCATGATCCAGTAGAATATTTTAAATTGAAAAATGTGCCTGAAGCATTAAAAATGATACTTGTTTGAAAATGTTTGGATAACAAAACCTTAGAATGGTTACATATGCTAGCAGACAGTGAAATGAATTTTGAAACATTTAAGGTTTTATTTATGAATAAGTTTTGGAATACTACTGTGCAACATAAGATTAGGGCAAGTCTAAGTTATTCACAATACAGTAGAGATGACAACTTGTCAAAGACAGATTATCTATAAAGTATGTAGGTTATGTGTGGCACAAGAAGAAACAGAAAAAGAAGAGAAAAATAAAAATAAAATTAAGTATCTGCACATAAAAGGGGATAGCAATGTAACTCAAAACTTACAATAATTATAACCTTACAATGTATTAAGAAATGTATTTAATAATCACTTATATAATGCAAGGTACTATGAAAATATTTTTTACTAAATGTAACAAATTGTCAATATAATAAAAGGGGAGTATAGATAAATTGATGTAATAGAAGTAAATCCATTGTTAGTGAGAAAAACATAAGAAATCTGAATAGCAACTACATTTATAATGTATAAGATATAAATTATATAAATATGTTTAAGAAATAAGTTGTAAAGAAAGGGTAACAAGTGTTGATATGTCTTATTAAGTGTTAAATGTTTAGCACATAGGGTACTATAAGTGGCTGTGTTAGTAAATAAACAAACTTGACTCAGGTCATTGAACACCAGATCATTGACCTTAAAAGTGTCGAACATGTGGCAAAACATATATAAAGTATCCTGCTACACAAGAGTAGTGAAAATCAGTGAGTGTTACATAAATAATGACAGTGAAAAATAACAAGTATTATAATAATAAAAAGGTTATGTTTCTTTCTTTCAGGAGACTTTCAGAAAATATTTAAGAATTTAAGACAAAACAAAAAGAACATAATTTTTAAATATTTCTAAAAGGGGGAAATTTGAGGCAGTATTTTTAACACTTAAATAATATCAGTGTAATTATATAATAAAAAAATATAACAGCCCACCTTAAAGCAATATTATATATATAATATGTAAAATGTATGTAACAGTCATTGTATTATGTTTATATTATTATTACATGTATAATAATGTTATGTGAATGTATTACGCAATTTAACAATGTAGGAGTTGTGAGAATAGAAACAAGCTGCTTTCAGTAGCAAACAGAATTATAAAGTAGAAGCTGAAAGTTGCTAACAATGAGGTAACCTTGAGGCAATAATGAATTAGAAAGTTTAATAATCCTACTAATAGTTCTTGGACCAATAATAATGTAATATTTAAAACAGTTTATAAATAGCCAATCAACAACTAGAAAAAGCTTAAGTTAAACAAAAGTATTCTATTGGAGCAGGCTTAGCCAATCAGAAACTTGAAATAGAAAAATTGTACAAATTCAGGCGGCATACGCTACAAGACAGCATTCCCAGGCAGACACCATTAGATTGCGTACCTGATTGGTACGGACGTGTTCAATGTGTAAGACATGAAAATTCATTATGGTGTGAATAATATAAAGTTTACATGATAAAAAGTAATTAACAATCTCACAGCTCTACAGTATGATATATCAGTGAAGTGTTATTTAACTGTGTGAAAGATTAATAAAAAAGGAGTGAAGTAAAAATAATAATTTATGTAAGCCTACATTCTTTAGCCGCACCAACCCCTGCTAAGAGGGGCATGTTTCTGCAAAAATACTGATGCAGCCGAGGCAAACATACATATATAATATTTAAAGAAACATTAAAATACAAAGTTGATTTTTTTTAAAAGTGGGGCAAAGGCCACCGGAAAACTTTGTATCGTACATGGGGCAGTTACTACTTCAAATTACAGATCCTTTGCTCTGTGTGTACTTTAATGTCCACTATCAACTTAAATTTAATACCTTAAAATTGCTTAAAATGTACCTCATGTTGATTGGCCATAATACATAGTCAATTACACTTTGTCCATTACTACTGATAAATGTGTATTCCCCATTTACATCTTCTCCATATTTCCCGTTCAAAATATCAAAGGTATTCAATTCACAGAATTCTATAAATTTCTCATACCCTTTATCAACTATCTTGTCTTTACTGTTTAATCATCTCAGGTTTCTCCATTTTATCATTACTCATCCAACTATTCCCTCCATTTACATCATTTTCTCCAATTCTAATGTTAAAATCTCCCATTAGTATAACCTCAGAATTCACACATTTGTCCTTTAAATTTTTCTATATCTAGTTCTAGATGTTTAAGGAGATCTGGATTATGAAATCGCGAGGGAAGGGGGGGATTGCATACTATTCCTATGCATATCACATTTTCGTCTATTTGTTCATCTTCTATTACTATCCATAATATCTCTTTCCTCCTCAACCAAGTTTTTTTTGACTCCTATACTCAACGTCTTCTTTAGGATAAAACCTATATATCCAGATGCCCTCCCCTTTCTTGCTAACGTATTTCCTTTTATCCCTACATACTCAAATTCCCTTACATAAATCTGATCCTCTTTTAACCACGTTTCGGCTACTGCAAGGTAGTCAAGTTTCGTAATTAACTGATTTAAACTTCCCATGTAAATTTTGTTTTTAAGTCCCTCACAATTCCAGAATCCAAGTCTCCTTATATTTTCTCCTTCTTATTGTGAGTCTGATCTAAATCTAAAAGGTTCTAGTGTTTTCAAGCTTCTTAATTGTATTCCTTCTCTCGAAGAGGATGGTTTATTTCTGCCCTAAACTAGAATACTGCCATGTTCAGATGATAGGATGCTATCTTCTTCCCCTTCTGTACACTCCCCACTGCTCAGTTGCCATGCCTTCTTTCTCTCCAATGCCAAATTACGTGCCGCTATTACTTCCCCTCTTCTCAGTGACACTCTTTTCATGGGTGACATCCCTCCATTGGCTCCTCCTTCTCCTGATGTCACCACCTCTATCCCCTCTATTGCCATCATTACTGATTCAGCTGTTACTTCGTCTCTGCATCTCTCTCTGGTCAGCTAATTTATGGCATGTACTAAGCTCTTCTCCAGTAAAATTCTCTGCATGACGTCGACCACAACTGTTCATCTCCATGACCTTGATCACTTTGCCGACTGCTTCTCCATGCATCCACGCATTCAGCCATAATTTCCTCAAACTTTGGACTTCTGCCCGTATTTTGCTGCAATGTTGATTCTGTTTCCTGCCTTAACCATATCATTCTGCTTAGACGATCTCCTTGCCTGGCTACTGTGTCCGTTACCCACTTATGCCATCATCTATCACTTCCTCTCCTGCTATCCAACATTTCATGTTCTTAATGTATACTCTCTTGCCCATAGCTCTTGCTTCTTTCATCTCTTGGATTAACTCGCTTTTCTTCACTCTTTGATTATAAGTCAAATCTTTATTAATAAATATATTGGTCCCTTTAGTTTCCTTGCATTATTTAGTATATTATATATCAGTTGGATGATGTGAATTTCACAATTATCATTCTTTCTCCGATTCTTCTTCCCACTCTAAGGGCCTCTACTATTTCCCAGTCTTTTAGTTCCATTTCTAATTTCTCTCTGAGTATTTTTTCCACTTCATCTGCAGGTCATTTTCCCCTTCTCTCCTTTACTCCTGTAAATACCAGGTTCAATCTTCCACTTCTCTCTTCCATCATTTCTACTCTTGATTTTAAATTTTCTATCTCTCTTGACATTTGTTGAAACCTCTTTTGTTTTTTCTTTTATTTCTTCTGCTATTTGAGTCATTTTATTGCTTAATTGTTGCTCCATAGTATCCATTTTGGTTAGCATTTTTTCCAATATTTCCTGCCATTCCTGAGGTGCAGGGTTCATTTCCACTCCTCCGATTATGAGCAATATTAAAATTATACTTCCCAATACAATCATGTTAAACTTTTGTTCTGTTTCCTTTCACTTCTTACTTCTTAATCATCTTATATAGGCAACATAGTCATTTTCCTTAGAGAAAGCTTTTTTATATAGGCCCTTCAGAATATTATTTAATTGGGTGTGAGGGTAACCAGAAACTCTGCTAGTCCTCTGAGCTAGCATCAGACTTTGGTCCAATCCAGGAACCGGGAGCACATTAGTAACCTACATCCATCCTAGGTATGTTATGTTTATCATGATATTATTGTTCAGAGCTTATTTATCTTTTGTGTTAATCAATTACTATATTAAAATCTTACTTTAATGGAACGCTTATTTGAAGACTGGAATATCAGGATAAGTTTACCTCTACCTATGACTCCTAATGTAATATTCTAGCAACCCCCACATTACACATTAGTGTAGGTGCCAGCCTCTCCAAAACCATTTTCTTGAGGGGTAAGGTTCGATCTCCTTAATAATAATGGGGGATGCATTATGTCTTATTGCATTCCTGGCATGACAAATGGTGGATGTGCAAGCCCCTGCATCTTTTTAATGACATAGGCATGGTTTCAGTCCAGCACTTTCATTTCATCACTGGCAAGACAACTATTGGAATTGCTCTGGTTCCTGCAATATGTCGCACAAGAATTTGGTCTCAATTCTGAACCTTTGTTATGAGTCTCCAGTCAGTCTTATAATACACATGTTCTGCCAGGGCTGGATCTGTTAAATCTGTTTTCTTTGCATGCTGTTCCATTGTAGACCTCTGTTTTCAAATATGTTGCAGTAGCTTAATAGATTAAGAATTTTGAAATTACCACAACTGCTTTTATGTTTAATTTAGCATAATATTCAGAGTGCTTTTGTTTTTCTCCTCCTGAGCACCATCATTTGCATTTATTTCCAAACAGTTACTTTTTTAATTATTGTAGACCACTTTCCTGGACTGTGACATCTTATTAATTAATCATTTTAATAATTTAAGTCTTGGAAAGCTAGACCTATAAAGTCAGTTTACACAAAGAAATTTAATATGTTGAGTGTACTGCTTGATTTACAATATCAAACACAGTCCAGATGAAACGATAATATGGCGATACAGATATAAGAGTGACTAATATTTAGAATTTTTGGTTGTAGGTTTTTTTTGGGGGGGGGATTGATTTGTAGTACCCATTGTTATTTCCCTCCCACACAAATGTTTCAACCTTATGCTTTTTCCACAGATTTCTAAACTCAGGTGTACACAGTAACACGTTAATCAGTTGTAAACTCTTAATTATAAATTTAAAATTGCATGAGATACCAATAAAATGTTTCAGTATTAATTTGTACACATGGTTATCCAAAACACTCTTTTCCAGAGGTTTTTACTTGAATGCGTATCTTATGACTAATTTCTATTCCCTTGGCTATCACTTTAAGTACTTCAAGGTTTAGATATATTTGATTTTATGAAGGGTTATTTTAAACCATAGGATAAGAACTTCAGGTCGATTATCAGGTTCTTTAGAGTGGTATCCTACACCTCTAGTGAAAACTACAAACTTGAAACATATAAGACATACACATACTTATGTTACTGTTATATTAGTTTTGTAATCCTCGTAAAAGTAGTCATATTATTTACATTAAGTTTTAGTGAAAAATGTTTCAACGGAACTCTTATGTGCCAGCATTTTAAAATCTTCTATGGAAGCGTTTATTCACAATGTTTTCATTTAATAAATACTTCATATTCTTTATCATACAGCCTACCCATTACTTAAAAGGTTTCAATTCTTTTTAGTTTAAATCCTGTCTAATTTCATGTTATTGAATTACTTGGATTGTATATTTAACTAACTCTCTACTTAATGTTTTTGTTTCTAACCTATACACACCATAGAAATAGTAAACATACTTGCCAAATTATGTGCATATTTGATAATAAACCATTTAATGGTATTTTTACAAATTTACCCTTAATGAATTATACATTATTGTTTTGGGCACTGACAAGCTATTTATGAATCAATTCTTTATTCAGTGTGTACTTCCATCTCATCATTTCTCTGCATTTTTTATAAAATGGTGATCGTGTGTTTTGAATATGCAGTTTATAGTATCTAATTAGGCACTAGAAGGAATTTGAATTATGGTTTTCAGACCTTTTTCTATTATATCCTTAAAGTACCAGAGTTACAATTTTCTACAGATTGGATTTGTTTACCTCATTTTTTGTTTTGTAATGAACATTTTCAATTGAAAATGTAGCATTTGTTTTTACCAAAGAAGCCTTGCTTATTTCCTGTACCACAATTATTTTTGTTACATATGCACTATCATTAACTTATTCATTGTTTTAGCATCGTTTACTATTTTTGGTTTGAATTAAAAAAAAATCATTGGTATTATTTGGTACAACCTTCTTTAACACTAAATTTAAAGGTATTTCCTTAACTGTTTGTGTGGCTTAAAGCATAATACCAAAAACTGATAGTTGTCGTATAGTTACTTTATTTTTTTTTTATTCCATAACAAGAAGTGCTGCAATCAGAATGCGATTCTGATTGGCCAGTGACATAACACTATCATTTCACTGAGGTTAGTATGCTGAAGATTGTCTGTGAGATAACATGGAGAACATGTATGCCTTCCTTGAACTTGCAGATATTGTAGCGACCCTTTGTGGAGTTCGAGCCATGCCTGGGAATTGTGTCAGGTTGCGTTAAGTTTCAAAAAGTATTGTAATGATGTAAGTGCTAGCATCATTATTAGCCATGTAAGTTGGTCAACCGCTCAATTCTTTTTTAACGACCAGCTGCGATGCGAAGGCTACGTCTGTTTCAAGTTCCGTACCCCAAACTAATTAGTAAATGTTTAAACTTAGTGTGGCAAGTCTTGCTAGATTTATTTGCTGAGTCGTGTGCATGTAAAGTTAAGTTCTTGCATGGCAAAACTCTCTTCAGTTTATCAAAGAATACAGCAAACACTTTTTATAGAATCCCTGGTACTTATTCCACATACCTCCTCTGGGCATCCTCATGGCACCCCTCACCATCGTACCGACAGCTCAGTTGTCAGTAACCACTGGGGCTAACTGCCCCAAAAGTTGCTAAAATATGCACCTTATTTATGTTGAATCGAGAAATAGTGGTTTAGCTGCTGCAGCATCGTACAAGGAATGGTATCCCAATATGCGCCAATCACATCATTCCACTTTCCAGTACATCGATAGACATTTGCCAGAGTATGGAAACTTCAAAGTAAATGGGTGATATGGGTGTTACACAAACTCGTCGTACAGTACAATTTGAGGAGAATGTTCCGCAAAGAACGCTACTGCACGTGCACTAACCTGTTAGCATATGGCAGGCCATACAAGATTAACAACTTCACCAGGGATGGTCTAGTTTTCAACTCAAGAAACAGTCATGTGTGGGACTATGTCAATCCACATGCTTTTGTGGAGAAGAGTCCCACCAAACGTTTTTGGTAAAATATGGGTCAGAATTATTTCAGATGTAATTCGTCCATACATGTTTCTCCCTCAGTTAAATGGACATTTTTATTTTTATTTGTTGCACAACATTGTACCTGTATTTTTATAAGATGTACCTCTGTATATTTGTCGCATATGGTTACAACATGATGGAGCTATGCCCTATTTCTCCCTGACTGTGTGAGAGGATTTAAACCATATTTTTTCTGCCCAATGGATTGGAAGGGGGAGTCCAATAGATCTTGGTCACCAAGCTCTGCAGACCTCAAACCAATTGATTTCTTCTCCAGGGGGTCTTTGGTGTATGAAACTGGCCGAATAAAAGCAGCATGCGGCGTTATTCAACAAATACCAGAATTCTTGGACAACCGTTCTTTTGCCGCTCTCAAGTTTGCCTTGAAAATGCAGATTGCCATTTCGAGCTCTTTCTATAAAACTGGCGTCAAGACTAATGCTTTTGTTTTTATTCTTTCTTTCACCATTTAAACTACTTCCCATTTTGAAGTGTAGCATATGAATGTATTAATTGTGATTCAACATTTTGTTAGCAAGGATTGTAATTAATTTTACTGATATGTTGTACTAAAAAAATGTGGTGAACAAGGCTCGAATTCGAAAACAATGACTACTTTTTCTCGAAAGCTAATGCTATGATCATTGCACCAGAAGGGTACACTCTGAAATATCCCTTCATTTCTGTGTTTGTGCTATTGAAATTTGAAAACAGACAGGACATATGTCTCCTATCTCAAATTACTTGTTTAAGAAACCTGACATTCTCTGAAAAAATTATGGTGTATTTCAAACTCCTGTATACTGCTTCTATTGCATGTGCATGTGTTGAGCGCCAAAGGAGCACAAAGATTGGTACGTCCAAAAATTGAGTTTTATTTGTGCGTGCTCTTTAACTGCTGTGGTCCTTAGCGTCCCATTCTATGTTGGGCATGAGACCAGTAATTTTGTTCACAGGTCTCTTTATGAGGATTGAGGTTCTTTTACATGCCGTAAATCCATGACATGGGACCACCAGCTTTACTGCCCTTCTGAGGGAAGCCTAGCTAAGGATTTTTATATTTGAAAAATTCCATCGACATCCGCTAGGTTTGAACCCGCAGCCTCAGGAACTAGAGGCTAGCATGGTAGCCGCCTCACCACCGAGGACGACAAGTAGATCCACGGAGTCAATAGCAGTCATAATATCAGTTAAATGCCAATTTTAACTAAATTTTATATTTTAGTGTTTGCACCGTTTTTCATTTCACGCGGTTGAGTCCTTTGTTTTAATCAGTTGCCTACAAATTATGGCTAATGATGTTATTATTTTAAGACAGATTGCATTTCACATATTTTGTAATTTTCTTTTAGCAGTTTAATTGCTTTCTGCTTAACATAATTTAAGTCATGAGTCAACCAGTGCTACAAACTTAATTACGTATTATATATGTATTATTACAATGATTACAGGTGGCGCCTGGCCAAGCAGTTAGACTGCTCGCCTCCGACCAAGACAGCCCAGATTCAATCCTAGGAAACTGCATGTGGGATTTATGGTGGACAAAGCCCTGTCTGGGCAGGTTTTACTCAGGTTCTCGGGTTTCCCCCGCCATTCATTCCCTCAATTGCTCCATCATCAGCTTTTCCTATCAGTCATCTCACTGCCATTTCATATCATCCACTTCCTTCCTCTCATACCAGGCTTTGGGCTGGTCACTCATCATGGCTGATCTCTTTGATCCATAGTAGTCTGTGCTCCCCAACAGACATATGACCCCAGGTGCCCGCTTGTAAGTCCTGGGGGTGTAAGCCCTAATAACAGGGAGGGTTAAAAGAAGATTAGGATTAGTTTTCGGATTTATTGTATGTTTTTGATATATATCACAGTTTTATTTTAATCTTTAATATAAATTCACATTGGAGTTTGTAATTTAACCTTCTGGAAGCAAGCAACTTTTAGTTTTTAATCGCTCATCTAATACATGAGTTACTTTCGCTTGAATACTAGATTTTTTTAGGGAAATTTATTACTGTGAAGTTTTAAAGGGACATTTATTTTCCTTTTCTTTATTTGTGTTATTTTTCCCTGATAAAAATTAAATTAAATTGAGCTGAGTTTTATTTGCGAACGCTTTTTAACTGCTGTGGTACTTAGTGTCCCAATCTATATTGGGCGTGAAAGACTGGAAATTTTGCTGAGGCCTCTTTATCAGGCTTTAGGCTCTTTTACGTGCCGTAATCTATGACACGGGATCACAGACTTTACTACCATGAAGAAAGCCATCCCAGGAATTTTTACACTCAAAAAATCCATTGGCCTCCACCAGGTTTGGACCTGCAACCTCTCAGGAAGTAGAGGTACATGGGAACATGGTACCCCTAGATCATGGAGGACAACACTTTTTCCCACTACCTCCTCACCTTTCCTTCCCAGACTTTTTGCATTATCAAAAGATAATTTTTCTTTACAGTCTCCTCCTTTCGAGTACTATGTTCCTATGGTTACTTTTTCTCCAATTTGTTTGCTTACTAATGTGCCCTTTTTTTCTTTTACACTCCACCTGACGTTGGTGTTGGTATGGAATTGATTGTCAAGAACAAAACTAAATTGAGCTTTATTTATGGATGCTCTTTAACTGCTGTGGTCCTTAGTGTCCCATACTATATTGGGTGTGAAATACCGTAAATTTTGCTCAGAGGCCTCTTTATCAGGCTTGAGGTTCTTTTACGTGCCGTAAATGTACGACAAGGGCCCACCGGCTATACTTCCCTTCTGAAGGAAGCCATGCTAAAGACTTTTACGCCCGAAAAAATCCATCGCCCTCTGCTGGGTTTAAACATGTGACCTTGGGAACCAGAGGTTATTAAGAACGTCTGCACTTTGGCCATCTACTGAAAATTGAGGATTCCTTCAGGCACAATGACCACTCACCTGATTTCATGTCCTTTACAAGAAAACTCTACGCTTGGCGAACTAGTTTCAAGGTCTCATTACACCAGGACACCTTCAATTACTTCTAGATTACATTGCAGATATTGTTTCAGCTTGTCTTTGTTGTCTTTGCTTCGAGAAGAATAATGTGCAGAACTGTTATCTGTACTCTAGTGCGGATGTGCTAATCAACATGCAATCTATCCTCCAGTGGTGTACTCTTCATCAAAATGAATTGTCGCCTTGCAGTGGTGTAACGGTATGTACTGTCCAACAATATATTATTCTGCAGATTTTACTTTTCTTATGGATTGATGATAATTCCTACGCTCTGTATTTTCCTAGTCATGCATTTGAACATTGTTACCTGGTATGCGTGTAACACTGTATGGGGTGTGTGTGCACGTATATGGTCCCTGCAATTCCTCCTCTCGTGTGTCCTCCTTCCTCCTTCTCTGTTGTCGGTCCTCTTATTCCCTCCAAGTGGCACCCCACTTTTCCTTACTTCCCTATTATATACTCTTTCTTCAGTCGCTTCTTTTAATTTTGTAATTTTTTTTTTATTTTTCATCATTTGTAAAACAAACACTTCACTTCTATTCTATCAATTTCTTGGTAACGTATTTGATATTTAATTGTATACTATGTATTTGTTATCAATTGTTTTGGCTGTGGCACATATTCAGTGGTGTCCATTCATTTTGTTGCCGGGTCAGCAATCTTTGGTCCGTGGGAATATGACACACTTACTATTGGGAAGTGTACTAAATTATGCTAACTAAATATTTATGAAAATTTATTAAGAGTCTAATTTCTTTCGAGTTCTGATATTCTACAGTTTTACTTAACTTTCTTGAATTGGGACATTCCCAAACAGAACTTTCTGGTTTACCCCTTCTGATGACAACTTACATGGGGCTTTACAATGACACCATTTTCTCAATAAAGCATATTTGCTTATTTGGAATGGAATTGTAATGTGAGTTTGTATTTATCTATAATATACATTGCTTGGAATGAAATGTTGTATATTACGTGCTCTTTTTGCCAATTCACTATTTTCTCTTCTATGGCATTCTGAATGGAAAGAAAGTCTTTCTCAAAATTGTGTTCTTTTATAATTCCAGTGTGTTCGTATTCTAGCACATAGCCTTTTATGATTTGAAAAATATGTTGTATAGTCCATGTCGGTCAGAAAGAATAGGACTTTTCAATGGTGAAAGAAATATCAAGAGCAGTTAAGTGGTTTTTGTGATTACTGCACTCACACATTGCAATTCTCTCTCTTTATAAGATTAGTATTGTGGGCAAACCAACGTAACGCAATCAGCCAAACCATCAATGTTAACTTTGAGTGCAGAAGATCCAAGAAAATACACCCACAGGGTACAACTGGCTAAGTACTGGAAGAGACTTACAGACTAGCTGGAAGAGACTAGCTACTCTTTAAGAAAGTATGCCATCTCCATTCTGGTAAAAGCTGGAATATTGTATTAATGCCTCCCTAGCAACAGGGGACTATAAAAAGATGGCTGAAAATAAATGTGAGTCAGTTGCAAGCCAGTTATGAGCAATTATTTATAAGTCAAAGCTACAAAGCAAGGCTTGCCGTGCATTTTGCATAATAAAGTTTGTTGTAACTTATCCACAGTTTTTATTGTCACAATATAGATATTGATCAAGATATTTTGGATGTTAAACTAGCAAAAATTTTCTCCCTATATATATTCAGTATACATTGATAATGAAGCTGATTACAGCATAAAATGCAGCAAACCTTAAGTACAATAATATTTTTATATTTTGGCATCCTGAAGCTTCAGTGTATACATTTACAGAATTAAAATAAAGCTTATTCAAAGGTTTGGAGGCTTTGATTATACATTTGCAATACTCGATATTTGGCAATTAAAGAAATAAATGCAATTTGCATCATTATAAACAGCATCGATTGTCGCTTTTTAAGCTTTGTCTTCTGTTTGATTGCTACATCAAGACATTCTAAGTATATTTTTGGAGTAAAATGTAACCACCCTTTGTTTTTATGCACATTCTCTGCACAGTAAGAGCAAATAACCACCTTTTGTTTCCATGCAAATTCTCTGTGGAGTAACAGCTTTTCCGCACCATGGCATTCTCCACAAAAGTTTTGTAAATCCCATTTAGTCCCTCTATTAATTTATGAATTGAAATTAGATGATGTTTTAAGCCCAAACCTATTAGAAAGAATAGTTTTTCAATGGTGAAAGTAATATCAAAATTGGGGAGTTAGAATCAGATGACTGAAAAATTCAATGCCATTGCCGGGATTTGAACCATGGATCTCATAGTTTCCACCTGGTTGCTCTAGCCACTGAGCTACCAGGCAACATGCTGGTATGACATTAAATTCCCTAACTGAATTTGCATTTTTCCCATTAAACCACAAAGAGATCTCAAATTATATTAAGATGACATACCCTAATGGTGACTTACAATGCTGTAAGTACTTTAAGTCCTAAGCTTCATAGTTTCGACCACTATTAGGTCAATTAATGGAATTAATTGTTCTTCCATGAAGAACATGGTAGCTCAATGGCTAAAACAACCGGTGGAAACCGGGAGATCCGTGTTTCAAATCCCGGTGATGGCACTGAATTTTCTAATCATCTGGTTATATCTTTTCGACCTTGTCCAGCACATGGCTTGTCAAAACTATGAAGCCCAGGACTTAAAGTACTTACAGCATTGTAAGTCGCCATTAGGGTATGTCATTTCAATACAATATGAGATCTCCTTGTGGTTTATCAGGAAAAATGCGAATCAGTTGGGGAATTTAATGTCGTACCGGCATGTTGCCATGGTAGCTCAGTGGCTAGAGCAACCAGATGGAAACCAGGAGATCTTTGGCTCAAATTCTGGTGATGGCATTGAATTTCTCAGTTGTCTGATTCTACTTTCCAATCTTGTCCAACACATAGCTTGTGTGGAAGAACAATTAATTTCATTATCATAATTGGTTGAGTGGTTTTTGAGATTATGCCACATACACACACTATTCTCTCTTTATATTAGTATAGATAAAGAAGCACCAATAAAGGAAAATGTAAACAAGAATCACTATTGAAACATTAGCCAAGAGTCAAGTCTTACCTTGGTGATTTTACTGGAGCAAAGTCCCCATCCTGTAACAGAATAATGCACATGTAAATTTTCACATAATCATCTATATATCTATATATCATTAGTTAAACTTCTGCATCACATAATTACCTTTAATGTACATGTTTGACTTATTTTTAAATTTACACATGGTATCAGGAGCTATGCAGAACCAAAACTTTACATCACATTATGTAATGGGGTGAAAGAAAAGAGCAATGGAGAGAGTATTCAGATCTGAATAAATAGTTTGGTTTAAAGAACAGAGAACTAGCAAAAGGAATGTTTACTAAAAGTAAATCAGAACCTATGATTCAGTTAGCCAGTATTAAGGAAAATCTGATATGATATATTCATATGACTTTCTCTATCAATGGCAAACTTACATATATTAGTGTTCATACAAAAGCCCATTCAAAATGAAAAAGAAGCACACACACAGCATGAATGCAAGAGTATGCTGCAAGTCATTTAATGAAAGAAGCATTCACATAGAGTCTTATAAGGTGTTGCATAATGCAAGAGATTGCAAATTCCAACTTTATACTTGCAATGCATACATATAAGAATTCTGCATGTCTTTCTCCAAGCACTGCCAGCTTATGAATAATGTTAGATTTTATGTTACTGTACAATCATGGAGCTCTTCCATTTGGCTGTGCCACATACGATACTGATCTGTTGTTTGCTTCATACAATACTTTTTTATGTCCTATTTATTTATGAAGAATGGATGAATTTCTGTATTGGTATTACTGGTTGTTATTGAATTTTAAACCTGAGGTACGCTCACAAGATTTTCTAATGTAATTTACAGATCTAAAAACGTGTGCCAATCTTGTGCTAATCCTATGGCTGCAATGGGATCTTATTCTTCTATCTATGTTACATTACAGTATGTTTTTTCCTGAGAATAATTTCAAATTAGGTTAAAAGTGCTTTAGTTACAACACGTGGAAACAGCCTTTAATGTTTATTCACATTATCATAGTCTGCAATGGAAACAAGAATAGAAAACTTTCAAGCATATCCATTAGATGACATATGACATTTCGGTTCACTCAACATGCACATGGAATTGTTTGGAAACAGCTAACACTAAGAACAAAATATGACAAATTGTTGATGTGGATCAGCTTTGCATTTTTCCTGTAATTATGTTTTTGTCTGTTTTCAAAGTTTCTCTTATATACTTAAAATAGTTGAGAGGCATTTTTGAGAAAATAGACGAAAAATTTTTCCATGTAAAGCAGAGGTGGCAAAAACGTGACTTGCGAGTCACTTTCACTCGTAGGCGCTGTTCCCTCTTGGCAGCCATCCCTTTGTTTTTCACATGCCGCTGAGTGATGCAGTGCATGTTGCATATTTGGTGACTCACGGAAGGAAGTCGTTTTTGCCACCCTTGATGTAAAGGGTTCTTTGGGGTGAGGATTTTCTTGAAACTCTTCTTGCTGTAACCTTGGAAGATACTGAACTTGAATACACAGTATGGTGTGTATCTGACTTTTTGTTTTTGAGCTATTTGTTCTCTCTCTGAGAAATATATGCATGCGTGCATTACATGGGCTTGTTTTTCTTTTTCTTCTCCCCCTAAAAGTACTTCTTTCGTTTCGTGCAACTCAAAACATGTATTTCTGGTGAAATCTTAGAACTAAATTTTTGGGTGGAATACCTGTCTTCCTGTACTAACCATATTACGTTGTACAGAAAGTAAAAATGCTCGAGACATGTAGGAAGTCAGCTGGATTCTTCTACACTAATAGCCTGGTGTTGACATGTACTGGGCTTGTAAACAGTTCTCATTGACTTTTAATAACATAAAAGCTACATAGTTTCCACATATTAGAACCATAAACATACAACAAAATACAAAGCCCACGCCACCAAGTTAACCAATCTCCTTGAAAAATACACATAATCTGCAACCATGGAAAAAAATAATTTTCTCAGTTTTTAATAATAAAATAGTGGTTAACTGATTTCTAAGTTAGCTGGAAACAATTTTCTCTCTTTATACAATTATTTAACACACCCTCCTAACAAACCTTATTGCAACATACAAATAAAATAAAGCTACTTCTTCCTACATGAGGGTATTACAATATTTTGACAATGGGTACCCTATTATTATAAGCACATTTTATTCTCCTTTGTTTTAATGTTTTAAACCATGACCACCTATATAATATAGTGCTTGGAATGAAACACTGCCTCATTTATCTTATTGTACATGCATTTTCTGTGGAGTAACATCAACTACTTTCTATTCGATAGGAATCTCAATGAAAAGCTTTCTTCTTGAATATGTTCTTTTATAACTCCAATGTGTTTGTATTCTAATACGTAGGTTTTGTTAATGCATTTTAGTCTTTTAGTTATTTATGAATTGCATTAGAAGGTGCTTTATATCCTGTTTATCAAAATTGGTTGAATGGTTCTTGACATTACCCCACACACATACAAATTTTCTCTCCTTATAATACTAATAATCATGATAACATCACAAAAACAATAAATTCAAATGTATTTTCAGAAAAATAGTTTTGTCCACAATCCATCAAAAAATTACTGTAGCTTTATTATTTAACTTATCATAACAAAACTGTATATTCAAACAGAAAAACCTACAAAATACTTTTTACAGAGCTTACAAGTGTTCCTTGAGTGGCTTCACCACATTTATTCTGTAGTCAACTTCATCCCACACTTAGCATGCCTCTGTCAATTTGATCAAAGGCGTTGATCATGTGGGCCCATAATCCTGGTAGATTATCCAGTGATGACTGCATCTTTCACATAACATATGAAAAAAATTGTAGGGGTTAGTCCGGCAGAGTGTGGAGATCATGACACGAAAGCATTGTCTTCATTCCTAGTATGACCAATCCAAAACTTGGTGTTCAGGATGGAAGTGAGGTGGAGCACCATCCTGTTGGTAGATAAGTTTCTGCTAATGGTCTCCAACTGAGCTGTGAGCTGATTCTCCAACATATCCAGGTAGATTGCCTTGTAATGAATTTTCAGTAAAGAACAATGGACTGTAAATTTTAAATCTTGATATTGCACAGAAAACATTCAGTTTGGGAGAGTCACAAACGTGCTGTAAATGGAATGGAGCTTTTTAGTTCCCCCAATGCGTACATTGTGCCTGCTCACTTTACCACTCAAAAAGAATGCTGCCTCATCACTGAAAACAAACTTATTACAGAACTCAACATCTTCTATACATACACTCCTGGAGACTCAAAATGTTTCACTGCGTCCTCGGGGGACAATGTGAGTAGCAGTTTCAAAAGTACAGGTGCAATTTCAGTCATTACTGCAAGACTTTCCAAATGTTTGAATGCGGCCTATTTAATTCATGCTCACTTAACGAGTTGATTTTTGCAG
Source organism: Deroplatys truncata (assembly GCA_030765065.1). Taxonomy (NCBI): domain Eukaryota; kingdom Metazoa; phylum Arthropoda; class Insecta; order Mantodea; family Mantidae; genus Deroplatys; species Deroplatys truncata. The sequence continues at coordinate 63,828,041 of CM060988.1, read as the reverse complement.
GCTACATGTGAAACTGGCAAGCACATGATCATCTGTTTCTTCACTTGGCAAAACCATTGAATTTTCCTTACATAGGAATATCCTGGTTTTAAACTGTTGATACATGATACTGGGTGGGTCTTCCTGAAACTTTGTTCTAAGCTTTTACTGCACAGTTGTCACAGATTGACTCCAGTGAAATTCAAGAACAGCACAAGCGGGGAGAAGCATTAGGTCTGCCAAGAATTCAAGCAAAACTTTGAGGATTACTTATTGCATCAACTTCTGCCACTATATCTCTAGTAATTTGACCATAAAAAAATCACAAAACCCCTTAAAACCATTTGTGCGCACCCTGTATATTCTATAGAATATTTTATTCCATTTATAGCAAATAGAGTTGGGATAACTGGTGTAAAAGTGACAATGTTCATTCTTTCTTAAAGCATTTACACTCATACATAATACATACTGGGTATTATAGAGAGAAAATGAGTGTCACAAATGATTTTGGTAATTCCTTCATCGCTGAGTCATGTTTTTCCTGCAGAACATGCACTAGGAGGCATTTCCAAAATTTTAAAAGTGAGCAATTAGGATATCACATACTCATATCCAGTTTCATCCTAGTTTTTTGCGATAATATCCACAGAATTTTAGTTCCTTTACTGCAAATAAGGCTTATATTTCTTTAAAGTCCTGAATCCTAAGGGGTAAAAGGAGACACATTACGCTTTATAAAGGGGTTGTTGTCTGTATTCTTCCAGTGACTGAATTTCTCTATGATTTCATTTAACATTCATTTCATTTCATTCTTCTTTTTTTAATTTGTTCTTTATGTTGGAGGAAAGTGTGTAGCTGATCACCAGATGCTACAATATTGGAGTATTGTTTGTTATGCTTTCAACAAAATCTCCCTCGTGTATCTTATAATTTTCAAGAACTATCACCAGCTTTACTTCAACGCTTTAAATATACCATCTGACAAACACTGCACATGTTCACAAATTCTCTCTTATCCTTTTAATTGTGTACTACACAATTCAAATACTTTATCAAGTAATAATCATAAAAAACAGAAATTCTAAATGGAGCAGATTTCACAAAACTTACCTTAATGTCATCAAAAGCAGATGAAGTTTCTGTTTCCAGCCACCAAGGTTCTTCTTTAATTTCAATTTTGTTATCCAGTTCATCATCAATGTTGTATTTCTTAACCTTCATTAAAGGATCCTCTGGAAGAAATTCTCTCCCTTTCTTTGAACCAATTCCTAATTTGATATCTATCTCGCAGTTGTTGTTGCATGCAACAGTTTCAGACTTAATCTGCTTTATGACATATTTGGTGAAACATTCTCTCTCTTTCTGTGAGCAGATGTCTGGAAAAGCAGTCTCTGATTTAATTTCTGTTTTGATTGCCACATCACAGTTATCATCCAGAAGCACAGCATCACTGTTTATCTTCACTGTAACATTCTTTGTAAACAACTCTCTCTCATTCTGTGAGTCTATGTCATCCGAGAGAGGATCATCTTTGATTTCAATTTTGATATCCATTTCACAACTGCTGCTGCATCTGATGGTGCAAGTCTGTGGAGAAACAAACACATCAAGAGTAGGACAACAATGGCAAGCAAAGTATATGGTTATGAGACAGGACTACTGTATACAGGGTGAATCACATAAAACTTGCACTGCAAATATTTCGGAAATGGATAGTGCTATTGATGTGCACCTTTCACAGCATTGATTGGTAGTCAGGGGCTCATACATTTAGCCTATAAACAGATTTTAATAATACTGAGAAAGTGTATTTTTTGAGCAAACATACAATTTTTTAAATGGAACAATGCCTAGTTACATCAACAGAATAAAGGTAGGGTAAATTACAATGTCAGTGGCAATTGTTGCAAGATTCTAGTGCAAGTGGTTTACGAGAAGTCTTATTTTGAAACTTTTATACACCAACACTTGTACAACCTGTGGTAGCACAAACTAAAGAAACACAAAAGGGAATTACAATACTTCTGTGGATTCTTACAAGTAAAGAGAACATAGATCTTCAAAGGCTGTGTTCAAAATGACCACCGGCAGCTTCCATACACGCTTCAGTCTGCTATGGAAAGACTGCTGCACATGTTCTAGCATTTCAGTGGAAATTTCAGAGCAGGCAGCAGTAATATGTTGTTTCATATCGTCTGGTGTAGTTGGTACATCCTTGTAGACAGTGTCTTTCAGCCTTCCCCACAGAAAAAAGTCTAAAGGGGTGAGATCTGGGGAACGGGCTGGCCAAGGTACAAGTCCTCTTCGTCCAATCCAATGATTTGGAAACAATCCATTAAGACAAGCTGTAGTACTTCATGCACTATGGGCTGGACAGACATCATGTTGGTACCACAGGTTCCTCCTAGTCTGGAAAGGAACATCTTCTAGCATCTGTGTCAGATGGTCTGTCAGGAGGCTGCAATACTTGTGCGAGTTCATTGTTCCTTCTATGAACAAAGGGCCTATGAGCTGATGGTTCACTATCCCACACCACACGTTTAAACTCCATGGATGCTGACGTTCCACCTGACGAAGCCAACAGGGATTGTCAACAGACCAATAGTGCATCTTTCTGCGGTTTACCTGGCCATGATTAGTAAATGTTGCCTCATCACTAAACAAGATACATGATGAATCTGGAGTATCATGTCTTAATGTCCATGTACAAAAGTTAACACGATTCTCATACCGTTACCATGCAGCTCTTGATGGAGAGAGATGTGATACGGATGGGACCTATGTCAATGGAGTATGCACAGTACACTTGCCTGACTTATGCCACTTCCACATGCGATTGTGCAGGAACTAATTTGCAGATCTACTGCAACGGCAGCCAAAACATTAATTTCTACCTCTTCTCCGGTCACTTGTTTGTTTCTGTTACGTTTTCTAGGTGTTACAGTACCACTTTCATGTAATTGGTGAAGAGGTTGATAAATAATTACTAAGATGGTTGACGTCTATTGGGATACATTTCCGCATACACCGTACAGGAACGAACTGCATTCTTCCTACACTCTCTATACACCATGAGCATGTCGGCATTTTCTGCATTAGTAATCCCCATCTTCCACTCATGACTTACTGCTTGAACTGTCACAAACTAACTGACCTAAAGTCGCAATGCAATCAATGAACAGAAAACACAATGCAACAAACATAACATTGTACTAGGCAGGTTGAATGGGACAAACAATTGGAATGGGACAAACAATTGTCGGGGTGGAAACTCTTCAAAATACGATTTCTCGTAAACCACTTGCACTAGAATCCTGCAACAAAGACCATTGACATTCTAATTTACCCTAGCTTTATTCTGTTGCTGTAACTAGGCATTGTTCCATTTAAAAAATTGTATGTTTGCTCAAAAAAATACAGTTTCTCAGTATTATTAAAATCTGTTTATAGGCTAAATGGATGAGCCCCTGACTACCAATCAATAGCACTTTCCATTTCCGAAATATTTGCGTTGCAAGTTTTAGGTGATTCACCAGGTATAGTTGTGTTCTGTGTCTATTGCTGCCATACCTACACTCCCCTCTCCAAAGCCAATGGCTAAACTTACATGTCTTCTATCATCATACACACAATAAGTTTATGGTCATGAGACAGGCCTACTGTATATAGTTGTGTGATGTGTCTTTTAATGTCAGAACCCCATTCCCCTCTCTGCAGTCATTGGCTCATCTCCAAGTCTTCTAATAATGATTGTCGTATTAATAATAACTGTCTTATGTAATAAATATAAGATTATGTTGAACTATTTCTTTTTAATTAAGATAAACTTTTACAGAAATAGTTTCATTACACACTTCATGGTAGGTACAAGAGGGATACAAGAGACTGAAATGATAGTCAAATGTGTTTTAATACATTTTCCCATTTGTGTTGCATGTGTGCACACATGCACAGCATAAAAAAGAAAAGTTGGATGGACACCAAAGTTGGTATTTAAGTTCAGCATTTCCAATGATGCTGCACAAAGATTTTCAACCTGTTACATAGATATTTTTTTAATTATTTTTTATTTTCTTAAAAATCGCAATGATGATTTTGATTAAAATATCATAGGTTTAAGATATCTGCATGACAATTAAAGTGTATATCTTGAATTTTATTTCAAATAGCCTGTGAAGTCCTCTTCATTCTGAATTACTTTTGTATAATTGATAACACATAGGAGATGCATGAAATCTTACTACAGAAAAAAATGTAGAGCTCACTAAAGCACACAATTTATGTCCAATAAATTTCTTTTGTGACATTAAACATTACATATTCTTTGTTATTAGTTTGAAATTTTAAACATTGATAATTTTTTCAAGTGGTAACTTGCTATTCGCTTTTTTTTTTTTCCTAGTTATGCAAACAGCATGCAATTTCAATCTGACCATCACTTTAGTCTACTGTATCCTTCTTATAGCTACAACAAAATATGTATAATTGTAATGTAGGTTTATCTCTATTAACAAGAGGTAGGTAGACAAATTATATTTCAGAAGATAAAACATAAAATTGACAATGGATACTGAAATTGACAATTCTCTGTCATTCTGGGACTTGGATTATACAAGTTCATAAATTAAGAATTTTGCACATTCAGAAAATACAGACAACTATACTAACGAGGACAGCTACAATCCAATAATCCCCAAATATGCAAAGAACAACAGACTAACTTACAGATTGGTAAATGTTCTAATAAGCAAAATAGAATATGATTGAGAATACAGAGGAATAATACATGTGACATTCACATGACTTTCTTTATACACCCTTCTTACAGAAGTGTATTCTACAATCTACTTCATGTTAATAGAGATAAATGTATGCAACAATGGATGCAGGGGGCTGAAGTGATAGTCAAATGTTTATAAACTGAGTTGCTATTTGCTAGTAAATGTGCTACTAGCATTAGACCTACTGTTATCTAAGGATATCTTTCCATATTGGTTTGATATGAATTTAAATAAATAAAGCTGTCAGAAGTTTCAGAGGGGGGGGGGGGTTTGAACCCAAAAAAATCCCCTTTAAATATGGCCCTGTTAAATTATGACAGCCAGGCTGCACTTACAGCTCTCAGCTCCCATCACTTCAAATCCCAGTTAGTATGGGAATGTCACGAACACTTTGATAAGAAATTGTAAAGAAATGGAAAATAATTTCCATAAACAAACTCTGCAGTCAAATAAATAAAAAGTCTTGCAAAAAAATTAAGCAACTCACTTATTACGCTAAGTAAATCTTTACTATGAATGAGCACTATTACTGAAAGTTTTGAAAGTATCTGAAGACAATGGGGCTATATCAAATGGAGCCCATTTGTCGCCAAACAGTGAAACATAACATATTTTACTAGAATGTGAAGCCAGAGAATGAAAGAAAGATTCTTGGAGCCATTGTGCAACTAGAAAAAGAAGCTAATCTAGTGAAACAAATACTACAATTCGAACCATAAATTAGAAAAAACAGAAGCCCACACAAAGGTTTTTAGATTGGTGTGCTAATGGAAACTTGTTTCCAAATTAGTTATGGTTATAGAAATTTTCTTTACCAAATGTCAGGTAGCCGACTTCATATTCATTTTTGGAGTAAACAGTTAAGCTAGTTTGATTCTAAAGATGCATATAGTGAACACCTGTAGGATTTCAATATCGTTTGGGGTGTCTGTGCAAGACTTGACAGCAAATGGCCATTAACTATCTATATTCCCTGCACTGCAACTGCTGGAGAACTTTGGCAGTTTCCATATTAACTCAACATATCTGTCCAATTTCAGACTTGGAAATCTTGCAACATGTAAAGGAAACAATATGTGTCTCAATTAAATGCAAATGTTGCTTGTAAAGGCCAAAACTCTTGGGTAACACTTCTATATTTACCTTCTGGTTAATTTGGTAAAAAAAATAGGAACTTAAGGAAGGAAAATGTAATTACCAGTGTCTTTAAGAGAAGATGTGAATATTTAAGCCATTGTTCGATGGCCGTTTAAACCGTGCAATGGCGGTTCCCGGATACCAATAAACTGATCTAAGTAGTTAAATTGGCCGCAATTTAAATTTCTGCTTTGCAGAAATAGTCTCCATAATTTTTATTGTACTTTAATGAAATCAAAACTGAATTAAAGGATATTAAACACAGTATGCAACAATTAAAACAAGTAATGCTTATTTATTTACAAAATGGCAAAAAAAGTTTCAATTTTGTAGTGAATTTTGTGTCTCTTTGATTCCAATTTATGGTGCTAAAGGAGTTCTTACTTTTTCCTCTTGAATGCTACAATGATTTGACACTCTTTGTTTTGCAATCAAACAACTACTTGTAGCAACTCAGTTTTCCTATTAAAGTTCTCTGTGAAATGAAACTGAGTTTTATTTATAGCTGCTCTTTATATATTTGACTTAACACTTAGCAAGTAATACATTTTGTAAGATAACAGAAGTGTTTCATGTTGTTACACAAACCAGCTAGACACATTGCTATTGTTTATGCTGTGCCAAGAGAGTAGCGTATGACTGTAGATGAGGATGGTACTAAATATTATTGTGTTTACATGTCACACACAGTTAGCCTAACTTGTTATTCTTATGTCAGCTAGCTATTCAACTTGATGCTAGAAACTGTTCTAGGTACCACGCTTTTGTTTTTTGAGTATCTGAAAATATTTGCATTTCAGCAAATACAAATGAGGCAAGATTCTCTTGGGTAGGAATTATAGACGGTTACTCCCAGTTCAAACCTTGGCTTCAGCTAATGGTATAGCTTCCAAATTAGCTCGTGTAGGAAGTATTGGAGTTTCTGAAATAACTTTGAGAACAGCGAAGAACTTTTGATGTCTGACAGTGATTTAGATATGTTGTTATATAATGCTGTACTCTGACAATGAAGCCATTGGCAATCTTTCTATCCAATATCTCTCTGTGATAGATCAAGCAGGTAGTAAGTACTTCATAGATTTGAATATGTTGTCATTTCTTCTTCTTCATTGCATAGAGGACAATTTGAGTTATATGAATACCTAATTTATGTCGATGTTTTGCTACATAATCATGTTCTGTAAGAAATCTGAATTTTGCTATTGTGGTTTTATGTGGTGTTTCTGGGATACTTCTGTATTAAAATATTTCACTTTTTATCTTTGGCTTTTGTTTGTAATTCTTATACTTGTTTGACTTTATATTTATTTTGAATTAGCCTTTTTATGGACACGAAAAGTAAGCTTTTAGTTTTACTTTGAAGTACAATGCAGCCCTGTTTTGCAAGCAAATCAGTAGTTTCATTTACAGCAACTCTATGAGGTGCTGGTACCCATTGGAATTGAATTTCTATCTGTAGTGTTTGAAGTTATTAAATCATTTACTGACATTCTTTAATTTGGATTCACATCATTTTATGTGTATTTATTGCATAGATTGCTGCTTTAAAATCTGTGAATTTGACAGCGTTTTGAAACTTATTTATTCTATATACAAGTTAGAGTGAGAAATGAATAGCCATTATTTCCATAAACATTTGTTGAATAGCATCCAGCTGGTTGGTGTGAGAACAATGCATGTGAAATTCCTGATCCTGAATTACTATTGGTAGTGGAACCACCTGTATAGATAATTATGTAACCATTCTTCTGGTGGGTATCTCTTGTTCATAACTTCTATTATTAGTTTCAAATGGGAAGAGTTCTGCTCTGCAGCGAATGAGGTGCATTTGTGTAAGAATTTTATTCTTGGCCCAACAATGTCACTCCTCTCCATTAAAAATTGTCACCCATCATTTGTCTTTCTGTACCTGAACCCTAATTCTCTCAAAATTCTATAAGTAGATGAATTTAAACCAGTGTATGATATTTTAGTTCTATGGGCACAAGTTATTTTCTGTATTGTTGGGAATTCACCTTGGTCATAAAACTCGAACACAGTCCTGCGTACAAAGTCCTTGTCAAAGTCAGTTAAATTTGTAATCCTCTTCGGAGGTCCAATGTGTTTTCTGGGCGATACAAACACTGGAGCACCACTGCGAACAGATTTTCTTGCCTCTCCGCAAATGCAAGACACACTTGCTTCACCGACACCACACGCTTTAGCAGTAAGCTGTTGAGGATTTTTGAAATGAAGTTGATTTCTGTGTTCCTCATTGTTGCATTTTTTAAAAAACGAGTAGACTCTAAACATAATACTTTGAGCCTGACTTCACAATACCTGCCTCTTTGACTCGCCACTAAATTCACCACAATAAGCCATTGCACTGCTGCTTGCTCTCTGAACAACAACTGCATACTGATATTAACTGTGTAGGGTAAATAAACTCCAACCCAGATTTAGAAACAACACACAATAATAAACATGTGACGGCTCACGTTCTGCAGATTCAGCATTCTACAAGTAACACAAGTGAGCTGGGTGGGCTGTTTTTCAACATAATTCTTTATCACCATCAAGTCAGTTCTGTATAATTACAAATATATATAATGTATACAATAATGCATACATACAAATAATGTGACCATTACAGTGCTAACATGGTTATGATTTAACATATGGGTATGTTTATTCGTTTGTATTATGAAAACTATTTGAGCTAAAAATATGTGGCTTTTACGGTTGTGTTACAAAAATTACTCCCTACCTTCTAGTGGGTTACTTTTTGCAAAATTTGAATTTTGTCTTAGCGCAAATTATATTTATTAGAAACAGATTCGCTTAGCTTGTGTCACGCTTAGCTTATGGCGAATGCAATATGACAACACAGCGGAACTCCCATTGGTTGCCGCTCTGGCCACGCTCAAGGACAAACATCATCCCATTTGAAAATCACAGTAATGCTGCGCTTTTAGTACAGGTTTAAAGTTTCACATTTTGTAACTGGTTCTAAATCCAGTTGGTTGAAAGGTTAGAGGATTTTCTCTGGTCAGAACATTTTCTTTAGATTTAGATGGATTGAATTTTGTTCTATTTCCATAACTTTGGATAGGAAACTTTCTTGTGATTCAACTTATTTGAGTTTGAGTGCAACTGTTTTTTTTTCCCCATTTTGTTGTTGGTAACCTAAACACATCTTCATGGTAAATTAGTGTTTGCTTTTCTAATGTGAAACATATTGGAGAGTTCTGAGTTAAGTCTTACATTACTGTAATTACAGTTGATTTTGCTCCACGAGTTATTAGCCACATGGGCCTGATTTTGACATACTTCTAGACAACTCAGATTAGTATATTTACTGTAATTATTACCTCCCCATTAAAGAGAAGTACACTACGTGATCAAAAGGATCCGGACACCTGACTGAAAATGATGTACAAGTTTGTGGCGCCCACCATCGGTAATGCTGGAAGTCAATATGGTGTTGGCCCACCCTTAGCCTTGATGACAGCGTTCACTCTTGCAGGCATACTTTCAATCAGGTGCTGGAAGGTTTCTTGGAGAATGGCAGCCCATTCTTCACAGAGTGCAGAACTCAGGAGAGGTATTGATGTAGGTCGGTGAGGCCTGGCACGTAGTTGGCGTTCCAAAAAATCCCAAAGGTGTTCTATAGGATTCAAGTCAGGACTCTGTGCAGGCCAGTCCATTACAGGGATGTTATTGTCGTGTAACCACTCCGCCACAGCCCGTGCAGTATGAACAGGTGCTCGATCGTGTTGAAAGATGCAATCGCCATCCCTGAATTGCTCTTCAACAGTGGGAAGCAAGAAGGTGCTTAAAATATCAATGTAGATCTGTGCTGTGATCATGCCATGCAAAACAACAAGGGGTGCAAGCCCCCTCCAGGAAAAACACGACCACACCATAACACCACCACCTGCGAATTTCACTGTTGGCACTACACACACTGGCAGATGACATTCACTGGGCATTCGCCATACCCACACCCTGCCATTGGATCGCCACATTGTGTGCCATGATTCGTCACTCCACACAATGTTTTGCCACTGTTCAATCGTGTAATGTTGACGTTCCTTACACCAAGCGAGGCGTCGTTTGGCATTTTCCTGCGTGACGTGTGGCTTATGAGCAGCCGCTCGACCATGGAATCCAAGGTTTCTCACCTCACGCCTAACTGTCATAGTACTTGGAGTGGATCCTGATGCAGTTTGGAATTCCTGTGTGATGGTCTGGATAGATGTCTGCCTATTACTCTTTACGACCCTCTTCAAATGTCGGCAGTCTCTGTCAGTCAACAGACGAGGTTGGCCTGTACGCTTTTGTGCTGTACATATCCCTTCACGTTTCCACTTCACTATCATATCAGAAACAGTGGAGCTAGGGATGTTTAGGAGAGTGGAAATCTCACGTACAGACTTGTGACATGTGACACCCAATCACCTGACCACGTTCGAAGTCCGTGAGTTCCACGGAGAGTCCCATTCTGCTGTTTCATGTCTAATGACTACTGAGGTCACGGATAAGGAGTACCAGGCAGTAGGTGGCAGCACAATGCACCTAAGATGAAAAACGTATGTTTGTGGGGTGTCCGGATACTTTTGATCACATGGTGTATCAGCTTGTTAAATGTTTTATATGTGATATTCAAAGTCTGTTGAACCTTACTTTGCTCAAGCTTATCTTTATAAAACTGAAAATCTTTTGGTTGTGTGATTTGGATATTCATGGAAAGTTTTCTAATTTTGAAGCTGGTATTGAGAATAAGGGCAGCAGTGAAAATGAAAGTGACTTCTTTCCTGCTGGTAATTGGTGCACAGACATGGTTATGGAATTCTGAAAACTATTGCAGCACAAAACAACAGATTTTCTGGAGTACAACCTGTGGTGTACAGCCTCATACGCAGTTCACAAGTGATAGCCAACCAATTGATTTTTTCACAAAGTTGTTTACTGCAGATTTAGTGGCTCTCAAGGTTACCAATACTGTATGAGGATCACTCTAAAAGTAGTACACATTACTTTTTTCTAAACCTATGTTTCATTCTACTTCTTTGCAATTTATGGAGTTCATAGATACATCCTTCCTGCTTGTGTTCAAATTTAGTTCAACCCATTCCCATGAGTGGCACTGTCATAGCATGTCTTCAAGATGGCTGCTGCACTTGACATTTGTCAAAAGCAACGTGCTGTTATAGAATTCCTGTGGTGTGAGAACGAGACAGTGGGAAACATCCGTAAGAGGTTGCAGAAGGTATATGGACATACTGCTGTCGATTGCAGTACAGTTAGTCGGTGGGCAAGCAGATTATGTGGTAAAAGCAGACACACCAATATTCAGGATACTCCTTGCAGCGGCAGATCCTAACCTGCATGAACTCCTGACAATGTGCAGAGTTAACGGCATGCTTTTGGCTGATAAATGCATGACAGTGAAAGAATTGTCACTCTACATTGGAATAGGGGAAGCAAATGTTTGCAGAATACTGAGAGAGTTGGGATTGAAAAAAGTTTGTGCTAGGTGGATTCCAAGGAGGTTGACAGAGGCCCACAAAGAAACACGAGAAACAGTGTGTGGCGAACATTTGGAACAGTATGGGAATGGTGGAGATGACTTTCTTGCAAGAACTGTGACAGGCAATGAAACGTGGCTCTACCATTTTGAACCAGAGACGAAAAGGCAATCCACGGAGTGGCAACATGCAAACTTGCCTACGAAGACAAGGAAATTCAAAACTGCACCTTCGGCTGGAAAAGTAAAGGCTACAGTGTTTTTTGATTCCAAAGAACTCTTGCTTGTGGACAGCATGCCATGTGGAATCACCATTAATTCTGAAGCATGTGTGGCAAATGAAGAAACTTCAGACTTGGCTGAGATGTGTTCAACCACATTGGGAGAAGCAGGATGTTTTGCTGTTGCATGACAATTCAAGGCCACAATGCAGAAAACCAGACAAGATCAGCAAACTTGGAACACCATTGAAACACCCGCCTTACAGTCCGGACTTGGCTCCGTGCAATTATCAACTGTTTGATAAACTGAAGGACTCCCTTCGTGGAATAAGGTTTGAAGATGATGACTGCCTTGTGAATGCTGCCAAACAGTGGCTCAAATGTGCTGGTCTAGACTTTTACCATGCAGGTATACAGGTTCTAGTTTCAAAGTGGCATAGGGCAGTTGAGAGGGATGGAGATTATGCGGAAAAATGAAATTATGTTCCTAAGTTTTATATCTACACACTATAAAAATGGTTCAGCTGTAGGATGAACATGTAATTCACAAATAAATGTTGTACATTACTTTTGGAGTGAACCTCGCAAATAAGCATAAAGTGTACAAAGATCTGACATCAAAAGGCAAATTAGGATCTAAAATTAAGATTCAGAAGTGGTCAGATGCAACACAGAATGAGAGTTGCAAGATACTTGGCATGGTTATTCTCATGGGTGTTATTAGAAAACCTATATTAGATATGTAGTATTGGTCTATAGATGACGTGCTATAAACTTCATTTTGGTAAAATGCATGTCAAGTAACAGGCCTTTTCTATTTCGAAGTTTCTTCATTTCACCAGCACACAAAACATAAGTGATAAATTACGAAAAATTAGGCCTATTTGTAATTATCTTATTTCAAAATTGAAAGAAAATTACATTCGTCATGAAAAGGTCACTGTTGATAAAAACTTGATGCTCTGAAAGGGCCACTTGGGTTGGAAGCAATATAACCAAACCAGAGGGGATAGTTTTGATCTCTGTGAAAGTAAATCAGGATATGTCTATGCTGCAAAGAGACTGACAACACAGGAGCAAAAGACTTGGGGTTATGCACCTCATGGAACCGTTCTTGATCATGGTAGGACTGTGCATCTACACAACTGGTACAACTCCCCTAAGTTATATTAAGTAATAACAAATGCTGTTGGAACAGTACATTCAAATCATATTGGACTACCAAAGGATATGAATGTACAGGCTCTGAGAGGGGAAATAGAGGTGAGTCACCTTTCAACTTTGACCTACCTTGCTTGGCATGATAAAAGAGTAGTTATGTCTTTATCTAATTGCAGTTCCAAACTTTAAATGAATGATACAGGAAAGCTAGATGCCAAAACCAAAATAACAACTTTCAAGTCTGATATTATACGTGAATATAGTATGAATATGGGTAGTATCGATTTAGTAGATCAAGTACTGCAGCTCTTTATGAAAAATTGTAAAATGGAAAAACAAGCTGTGTTTTTCACATGCTGGACATCACCATATACAATTGCAAAAAGACAACATATTTGAATTCTGCATTTCGCTTGTTTACAGCCTAATTGCAATCTACCAAATTTGGAGGCCTGTGCACATAGGGGGTAGAAAATCTAAAGAACCTGCCACCTTACACTAGTGGAAAATCACTTCCCTAAAAGTATCCCATCTATAGGGACATAGTTGCATCCATTTCAGAAGTGTGTGGTATGCCGCAAAAGGGATATACATGGGGAAACCAACATTATTTGTGTTGACTTAGAGCCATGGTTCAAGGTGTACCATTCAAAATATAACTTTTAAAGGTAAGGTTGAAATATTTTATAGAGGCGATTTAAGTGTATTTTCTAAAGAACTTTCAGAGCAATTAAGAGTTGAAAATCATTAGATATCCTTGGCGGACATCCTTACGCACCCATATCCTTCAGGCTTATTTTACAATGGACATCTGTACATGTCCAAATCACTCAGGCCCATTTTACATTGGACATCTATGAACGTCCAATTCGCTCAGGCCCATTTTACATTGGACGTCTATACATGTCTAAATCACACAGCCCAATTTTACATTAGACATTTATACATATCGAATTTGCTCAGGCCCATTTTACACTGGACGTCTGTACACATCCAATTTGTTCAGGCTCATTTTACATTGGACGTCTATACATGTCCAAATCACACAGACCCATTTTACATTGGATGTCTACACATGTCCAATTCGCTCAGGCCCATTTTACATTGGACATTTATACATATCCAATTTGCTCAGGCCCACTATACATTGGAGTCTATACATGTCCAAATCACACAGACCCATTTTACATTGGACATCTATACATGTCCAAATCACACAAGCCCATTTTACATTGGACATTTATACATATCCAATTTGCTCAGGCCCATTATACATTGGGAAAGAGGTTAAGGAAGATCTAACCCACCCCACCAATTTTAAGACACTTTCTTTTAATAGTAAAAACATTGCAATATGTCAACAAATTACTCAATTTTGTTAATACTGCACATGCACAGGGATAACTGGCAGCACAACCATCTTAATGTAATCCACGAGAATAGCGATGTTAGAGGTGCTAAATGTCCACTTACTGATATGATATGGAATCCAGTTCATAAACACAGAGTGACCTTAACCTAAATTTGATGAACTAGACCCTATAGTTTCAATGCAGCTCTCTCTTTCTATAGTATTTGAGCTAGAAGCTTCATTTTTGACACACATATTTTCGATAGTATATACCAATGAAGTCATTAAAATTCAATCTTGCTGGGATTAGTAGTCTTTTATTATTAGTAATTTTTTTGCTAAAAGTATATGCTTTTTCACAGTTTATCTTCTCCTATAAAGTTTGACCAAAATATTTTTAAAAACATCCTGCAATATCATTCACTCGTATATAAAACTTTAAACCATTCAGATTTTTAATACATTTTGTTCCTGAGATGAGCAAAAAGGTAAATGAATGAACATTAAAACTGTGTACTTTCTATGAAGTACCTATATTGGATATTTCATTTTTATTTTAAAAACCACATAGGATATAAAAAATTTGATACTTAGTTTCACTATCACTTTCTGTTGAACCAATAAAAATTACAGATTTATTGTATGAAATTTGTACAACTGTGGAAAACGTAATTTTGAGTCTGCATTACACTTAATTAGAATAAGGCATTCAAGTATCTTAAGAATAAACAAATTAGGGTTGACATTCTATTCCCCCCCCCCAAAAACCACAAAAAGTTAATTTTTTCACAAAATTGAAATTTTCACCAATATCCCCATTCAGTTCAAATCTCAAAACACTGCTACAGGTTAAATTCCATTTACCTCAAAACATGTTGTGATGTTATACAGAAACAACTCACCTCAAGAATTTGCAACTCCCTCTGGAGTTAGAATATAAAAATGTCCTTCACTTTCAATGCTCTGTAATCCTTACAAGGTGAAACTTCAGAATCCACTATGCAGCCCTTAAAGGCAGACTCACTGACATTTGCACAAGTATCTACACAGAAAACACAAAAAACATCTTAAAGCCCATAATTTTGTGCAATAACTCTAGCCATTATGGAAGCAAAGCTGCAACTCACTACCAATGGATAGTGGAGGTAAATAAAACAATAAATATGGTGCAGTTAATTCCTCACCAAAGTTCTGCATTTGTATAAAACTACATTTTCAACATTTCAGTCACACTAGCAATGTTGGTTGAAGGTTATACACTGAGACTAAAGATAAGATCTAGAGCAATTCAATATTTTAAATTGGGAAAAGTGATTAAACACCTGATGACTTACATTTACATGACTTTCTCTAAACAATATTGTTTATTTTAAAAAGCTTACAAAAATACACATCTTCGAAATTCACGATTTATATCAAAATATGCTTGGCAGTAACCACTTTCGAGATATTCTTGAATATTGGTTTCAATTATTCAATTGGCTTTATCATACTTTTCTGAAGTGTTAAATAACCATTGTTCCTTGTGATGGAATTTTAAAGCCAGTGTATAATGATGCACATTTTAAAACATATCAAAAATGCTTCAGCCTCCTGCATCCCTTGTAAATACAACAAAATGTGTAATAAAACCATTTCTGCAAACTTGATTAACATTGTTGAAGTTCAAGTGAATATACTATTTTCCCATAAGCAAATTGTGGCTACAAAGCAAAGTGGTAAATTTGCGCGATGGTTCTAACTATTGTGGCTCTGTGCAAAGCACTTAAATGAACTACCAATGTCATAATTTTGTATTCACTGGATGCATGCCCTAAATGTAACAATGATAAACATTAAACAAGCACGAAAAAAACACACACGCACACACACAGTGAAATGTGTATATATATAATAAGTATAATAGAACAAACTCAAAAAGCAATGGATGCCACCCACAATTAATAAATGCTAAAATAAGTAACTGCATTTTCTATAAGGGGAAGTAAACGTGAAAGTGCATAAACAAGGGTATAACGCACATAAACATGTGCCAATTGTATGAAAAAACACAGAACTGAAAAGCCTATTTACCGACTGGCAGTAAAGACCAAATAAATCTGAAAACTCACTCTATCCTAAACATATGTTTGATGCATACTAATGAATTACCCATTGCTACAAATTCATTGTGATGGATAAATCTTGTCCATTTTTCTCTCAAAATGTTATGCTTAGGTAACTTAAATGCTAAAGTGTCAGTAGTACCAAACAGGGCTCCTATGGGAGGAATCATGGCATAAATTGCACCATCAGCAACATTTTTGCAGGAATTCATAATTTGGGGGAATACAAAAATATTGAAGTATATTAACGTAGGTAATATGAAGAAATCCATTACAATTATTAATTAGTACTGTAATTGTTAACTCAGTTTGTATCTTTATGTTTGTTAATCTACATGTGCTGTAACTACACCCCTTTAAAGGTAATGCTAAGTACAATGCATACTGTATAGCATAATGTGGCATATTAAATAACAATTTTTAGAAATGTACAAAAGAAACTATAACATTATATGAGGGCACTATTTATATTTTGAGCCTAATAATTAAAACAAACTAATTTCTGATTGAAAACTGCTTTATTGTTTTTCAAAATATTCTCCTTTATGATCAATATACTTTTGCATCCATTTGAACCATTTGTCAAAGCATTTATTCCAGTCTTCTTGAGACACCTCCAAAACATGGTTTTTGAAGGCATCAACGGCTTCTTCTGCCAACGAAAATCGTTGTCCACACAATTTATTCTTGATGTTTGGGAACAAAAAGAAGTCATTGGGTGCCAAATCAGGACTGTATGGCAGATGACCATCAATTCAATTTTTTGAGCTTTCAAATACTCTGTTGTTAGACGAGATGTGTTTGTGTTCGCATTGTCTTGATAAAGAAAGATCCTACGGTTCTTGTTGGTTTTCCTTACTTCACCGAAGACTTCCAGCAAACAAATGGTGTGTACCATTTGGCATTGACATTTTACGTTCCTTTAAAGGCACTGTTGCCACATGGGCAGTTTTGCTGGAAAAGTAGGCGACCATTTGCTTCGAGTGCGAACAACTTTTGTTGGATTTGCTTCATCTTGAAACACCCATACAGTCGACTGCTGTTTATGTTCCGGCTCATATGCATAGATCCATGATTC
The DNA here is from genome assembly GCA_030765065.1 of Deroplatys truncata. Taxonomy (NCBI): domain Eukaryota; kingdom Metazoa; phylum Arthropoda; class Insecta; order Mantodea; family Mantidae; genus Deroplatys; species Deroplatys truncata. The sequence continues at coordinate 63,810,716 of CM060988.1, read as the reverse complement.
GTCACCTGTTACAATCTTTTGAGGCACCTCCATTGTATTTCTTAAGCATTTTTGTACACCAATCGATACGAGCATCTTTTTGAGACTGCGTCAAATTATGTGGGATCCAATGAGAACAAACCTTTTTCACGTCTGAATAATCATGCAATATTTTATATATGCTGGTGGAACTACTGCCTAGGGTTGCCTCAATCTCACAATATGTCACATGATGATCTTTCATTATTAGTTTTTGCACAGCATCAATGTTTTCTGGCACAACAACTGATTTCGCACGAGCTTCATGAACTTCATCATTGAGCGAACGGCGGCCAAGATTAAATTCGTTATACCAGCATTTTACAGTGGCAAAGGATGGAGCTTCGTCGCCAAATGTGGAAGTTAGTTGATTGATGCAATCTTGTCTTGATAATCCACGTTAAAAGTCATAATAAATCATTGCACGGACATTTTCACAAGTTAATTCCATGTTTTTGTTGACACACAATTTTCACGTTAGTATAAACAAAACAAATAACGTTCTATTGGCAAAATGTTTGAAGCAGATTATGGTAAAAAATGTCAAACTTTCCATTGGAAATGTCAGATGACACCTACAACATTCAGGGTTGCCAAGGCTCAAAATGTAAATAGTGCCTCTCATAGGTAGGTATGTAGTTATTCAGAATGTATAGCATTATTACACTTACTATATTGGTCCATTTAGATAGATACAATAGGACATGTTGAAGTGCCAAGAAATAAAACACACCAGCTACCAAATATTTTTATTTATAAGCTTTTGCTGTAACTATGATTTTTAATTGATTTAAACTTTCAAATTATTTATTTAAGCTTTTATTGTGTACTCAGTATCACAATACCTACTATAGTACCTATAAGACAGCCCCTTTGCAAAGCTTTCCAGCAGCATAAAAAAGGAACTAAACAGTTGAAACGGAGCTCTCAGAAAAATTGGGGGGGGGGAGGATGATTGTTTTGGGGGGAATGAGCCATAGCCTTTAGGAGGGATGGTAACTCCTTGCACCATAGTTGGATTTACATTCAGGAACATGACAACAACATATATTCCATACACAATGAAACAAATGTCTATATTTTGTTTCATTTTTCACAAATGTCTCACAATATCAGGAAAATCAATGCTGTATGCTATGCACATTTGTTTACCAACTGTAGCCACTGCCTCCTAGGATTAAGGCTGCAACACCGAGCGTATGACGTCAGTAGGAGGTCATCACCAATTTCATTCCAGGTACACTTACCCTAATACCAGTTGGCTATTTTCCATCCTTCGGAGCTCTAATTTTAAAGTTAATTTTAAAGCAGGGAAAGCTGAAGTTCAAACAAAAACAGAAATTGTCATACCGTTTAATTTAAACTATACTATAATTCGCAGTGCAACGCATATGATGTTACAAAAGCCAAAGTTCGTCTCTGGAGAATTAATAAACTTTAAAGCATATATAAATGGTTAACTGTATAAAACAGCCTGTTCCTGTGGTTTTTTGCAATTGGAATTGTTAAAAGGTTTCCCTTGACAATGAAATTGGTTGACGTACACAAATGCAGGAAAACCAGGTTATTTCATGAACATTATCTGACTGAAGAATTTAAATAGTAATACATGACAAAAAGTTCCAATTTCACTACGCAAGTTATTTTAAAATAAATGATATTTATGTTTTTTGAGTGCGCCCCTTTACAGGCTCACTTTGGGGAAATTGCTAAAATGCCACATGGCTTATTTTCTAAGTGGGAGAAAAAGTATGCTTATGTATCTGGTTTCAAGGCAACTGATACAGGCAAATATTTTAAAATGGCAATTTTTGACTTCATGTAAAGTTCTTACAGATTTATTGCATATCATCATTATAGGCCAGTATAGGCTAAAAAATGCGGATCTATTGCAGCCAGATATGAATTCCCCAGTATTAAGATAATAAAAAGGATGAGAAGAGGAAGGGAATTGTTATTAAAGGTGTAACTATAAAATTAGGCATATTTAAATTACAGTGATAATATTTGAAAAAACAACCTACATCTCATATTCTTATGAGACACTCACTCATATATGAAGTAGATGTGGACACTTTGCTCATTCAGTTTAACATTGATATAAATAAGAAATTACTAGATGCACTTCATGTTAACATATATGATTCAACCACAGTAGTATGTACTGATGGTTCAGCTGGCTAGAAGATAATTCAGTTGCTTTCTATATTGAAAATCTCATTTCAAAAACCTTCAAACTACCGTAGACTGCTCCATCTGTATTTAATGCTAAAATATTTGCCTTTAAACAACTCAGAATTTTCTAAAGCATTTAGTAACTTTAAGAAATTATCTTTCAGCATTAGAATCATTAAAACCAGTTTAATACTATTCCAACTGTAACGAATGCTTACCGAACTTAAAGTACTTAATATTCAATAACCAATTGTATAATATATATGTCAAATTCTTTTGGATTCCTGGACATAAGAACATGAGAGGCAATGAAATGGTAGATAAATTAGCAAAATTAGGCACACAAAAAGGAGAATTCTTTGACCAAGTTTACCATATACTCACATTTTAAGACATTAAAAAAATTAATAATTGATAAATGACAAGAAAAATGGGATCAACTAAATACTGCAAAAATCACTTTAAGCAGTACAATATTCAGAAAATTATACCAAATAATTCCCTGGTTCTATCATGTTAATCATGTAAGAAAGGTAACAGTTACTATTCTTAAAATCACATTAGGGCACATATCCAGATCTGAGCAAATACACAGAATTAAAATTAAAAATGATTTCTACTGTAGTGGTTGAGAGCATGTTTCAGTAGATAATTTGTTTTTTACTGTCCTACGTGTAAAATAAGCTCTAATCCGAGTTACTTAAAACAATTTTGAAACCCCTGTAATCATGCCATCTTTGTTAAGCAAACCATCTCCAAAAGTTTGTAGTGTATTTAGATTTCTTGAATGCAAAATGAAAATTTAATGTAATATACACATATGTGTGTATGAATTCATATTTAAAATCTCATGTTTGATAGTGGGTTAACTGTTTCATTGCATAATAGTATATCAGTGTAGCAATATAACTTATAATGGGTGTTCATTTTTAATTGTTTCTATGATGGTTCCGCATGATGCCACCACTGTCCGGTGTGCCTTTAATTTCAACTAGTTGAAGAAAACAAGTATCACAACTTAGTTTGGGTATTGAGGCCTGCACTTAGTATTCACAAAGCTTCCATACAGCGCACAACAATAATTTCTACTAGAGGTTTATTAGAAGACTTTCCAACAGTGAAATTGAGAAATAAAAGGCATGTTCCTATATGTTAAGCACAGTGGCTTGTTCATCAGTAAAGTTTTAAAAACATTTAATGTGGTAAAGTCTGGAAAGATTTCAATGAATATGCATTACATAGGAAACTTGATGGATTAAATTTCCTTAGGTAAAACAGAAACATACATGAAAAAAAAAAAAATATATATATATATATAAAAAAGCGCAGCACTGTTTAGGAAGGGGTGTTTTAAATTGAGCATTTGATCTTCTTTCAGATTGAGAAACATTTTGAATGTAAGGAATACACTTATTGTTGGTTAGTCATCTCAAAGGTATAAATTTATAAAATAAATAACAGAAACCACTGTGTTTTACATGCACGTTGCAATACAAATCTACTGCTTTTGAAAACTGAACACAACTTTAAATTAATGTCATGTATGGAGTTCTACATGTCCACCATTGAGCTCCAAACATCTTCTTGCTCGTTTTATTATGCATTCATATATAGCATGAAGTATAGCTGGAGTAACAGTAGTAAATCTGGTAAGGATGAATTCTTGCACTGATCCATATTCTTGGGACATCTAGCATAGACCCAATCTTTAAGATGTTCCCAAAGAAAAAAAATCTGGAAGTGCCAAATCAAGTGATCATAGTGGATTACCAATGACTACTAAAAAGAAAAAGAACTACAATATTAAGCACAAATTATTAGCTTGAGTACTTTATTACTTAATTAGTATGCTTACTGGCCACAGAAATGTCTCTCAAGGTAATCAACCGTGCTTCAGCAATATGGGCGGGAGCACCATCCTGTTGGAACCACGCATTCTCTGCTTCAGCTCAATGAACTCGGCCAAAATTTCTTTCAGGTATTGGCTAGCATTCAGTCTATCTTCAAAAACTACAGAGCAGATAACTCTTTGCCACAATACTGCAGCGCAAACTCCAATTTTTTTGGGATACAGACCAATTTGAACATATTCATGAGGTGGTTCTGTACCCCAAATATGACAATTCTGGGTGTTTACAGAGTCATTTAGCTGGAACCAACACTCATCAGAAGTGAACAACATATCTAGTTTCCTGTCTGGCTCAAAATGTTCCAGAAAAAAATCACACAATTTTACATGCTGTGGCATTCTAACTAGGGGTAATTTTAAAGGATACAATTTAAAGAGATGTCTTAATGCAATTTGGCAGGCTTCAAGTGAGAAATCAAATTCCCTGCCGAGTTGGCATAAAGATGTTCGAGGTCAACTAATCATTATATTCCCTAGTTCTTTGAAGGCATTATCTTTCAGTTTACTTCGCCGTGACATTTGCTGTTTATGTCCTACAGAATCTGGTCGCTTGAAAGCAAATCTAAATGGGGGGGGGGAACCAAACAAAAGAACACAGCAACAAAATAGATATATAAATAAAATGCACAGTAAAACACCTAGCAATACTGAATATTTGTACCACAAATTTGTATATCTATGCATCATTTATGTACATCATGTCATAATAAACTAACATTAAATAATCATGTTTACTTTTAACATTTATCTTAAGGATTCTTCAAGGTGTCTCTTGGAATTCTGGATACCTGTCCAGAAAATCATCAATGTAATGGTTCATATCCTCCTACATTCAGCATTCCAGTTCGAAAATAGCATTTCAAATGTAGGCATGATACTATATTGTCACGTTCATATTACCCTCTACCATTGACAATATGCTGCATCGTACTCAAAGCTCTGAAGAACCTGTTTCCATATCATGCTGACAGTTCAAAGATGCTGTCATGGTATAGTGTTGTAAATTCTGCAAACGGTCGCTATGGAGTAGCTCCAAGTGAAAAATACTCTAACAAGCTCATCTGAACCAACCACTGATTCAGCCACCAATGCTGAAATACCAAAATACACATGGATGTGCGTTTCTAGGTAGCCATGGACTCGCTTGAAAGAGTGACATCATAAGATTGGAAAGCAAAGGTACAAAAATGAACACAGTGTAGTTTTGAATGCATATCTATGTTAATTCATATATTTGTATTTGTATAACAGTTTTGTTGTATGTATTGTAAATGGACTAAATGTTTCTGATAATAGGAAGTTGTTCAACTACAAAACAAAAAAGCTCATTGTATGAGAAAACATTTTAACATCAGTTTAAAAGAAAACACATTCTAGATGCAACATAATAACTATTCCTAATTTTAGATTCATAGAGGATATGAAAATATTATTTTCTTAATAAAGTTGTGTCTTGGAATTGCTTTGTTTTTAATATAAAAATCTGAAACTGATTTCTTATTAATTGAGATATCGTCTGATGTCACACCAATCACTAATATCTTAAGCTTTCCAATTTCAGTATAATGCCTTTCAGAAATACAAACAGGATTTCAGCTTGTATCATTTTCACAGGCAATATATATTAATCTACTGTGTCTACTGTGTGCCATAAACAATATGCAGCAGATGCACACTCAACTCCATTGTATGCCTGGCCAACAATGTTTCCAACCTTATAATCCACAAACGGTTTCAGATGAATCTCATCCATTAAAACAGTTCTATCCTCTTCGTTTAATAATTCAGCCTTTTTAGCCAAGTACGCCAGAAATTGGCAGTTATTGGTGTTGGGGAAAGGCTATCGCATACTCAAGATAAAGTAAACGGACATGGCATTGTTAACAAAGCACTACTCCTTAAAAACTTGTAACAATGAGATGAGATGTATCAGAGACCAGAAAACTATGGCTTCCCACGAATACCTTGTCCCTGGCTTGTAACAACTCAAGCAAAGTAACCTGCTCTTTTATAAATAAATTTTGCTTCTTTTTGTTCTCCTCAGCTAATTTAACAAATTTGTTAAAGCATCCTCTATTAGACCATGCTATTGTCATTGGGTTGGTTATGACCCTGATTGTTGAAATTCCAACAAAATCATAAAGAAGTGATCATACTTGATTAGTGCTACTCACTGTTGCTGACAGCTTCATGTTTCCCACCCGGTGCTTTATTTACTACAGCTGATAAAACCAAGTTCTTGTCAAGCATAGCATAACATGCAACTTTTGATAACGAATATTTCTCAATAAAATAAAATACATGCCACTGTCTTTTTTTTCTAACTCACTCATCACTTAGTTCACAGCATGCAATCTTCAAGTAGTTCCTTTACAGTGCAAAATGTAATTTTCTTGCTACACTCTTCTTCAGCACTCAAGCTCTGCAATTACAGCATTTATGGTGTAATTTTTCTAAATGCTCTTCAGGATCCTCTCTTGAAGTAGAGGATTTTGACAAATTGGAAGGACAAACAGGTAAAAGAGAAGGAATTGCACTGTAATAAGTTAAAGAATATAGTTTATTGCTGTAAATCTTTAATCTCATATAAGTAATAACCCAATTAATTACACTTGAAAATCGACAACACACCAAAGCAAAATATGCATCAACATCTTACTCTACTTGAATAATGATGATAATTGAATTAGTATTACTTTAACAAGAAGAACCACATTTGCAGCTCATAGCAGTGTACAAGGTCTGATAAAAAAATAACAGGCATTTTTTAATTTTGCGAGCTTTATACATCCGGTGTTCAAAACTTTTATTTTATCTTGCTGGCACACATGATCCTGATGTAAGTTTGCATTTTCAGCTGTTTTGAATATTTATTTTATTGTTGACAGTTGAAACACTTATACGTGTTTTAGAATGCTAAGCAAATTTTTACTTTAAAAAAAGATGGATTAAAGAATATGCATTCAATTTTGCTTGAAAAATGGAATAAATTGCAGCACTGTATTCGAAATGTTGACTGTGGCTTTTGGTGAATCTACTATAAGATAAGAGTTTACAAGTAAAGGAGAGGTTTCAAAAAGGGCCAAGAAAATGAAGACGATGACTGCCCTAGCACATCAATTGTTGACAACAATGTGGAAGAAGTAGAAAATGGCTCTGGAAAATCACTGAATCACCATCAGACAGGTTACTGATGATGCCAGCATATCCTTTAGCTCGTGCTATGCAATTTTTTTTGGATATTTTGGGCATGAAACGTGTAGCAGCAAAGTTTGTTCCGAAATTGCTGAATTTCAACCAAAAACGATATTGCGTAGATATCGCTCAGGAATTGCTGAATGAAGTCGAAAACGATCTAAAGAAGGTTATAACAGATGATGAAACATGGGTATATGGGTATGATATCAAAACTAAGGCCCAATCGTCCCAATGAAAACTGCCTGAAGAGCTGAGACTGAAAAAAATTTGACAAGCTTAATCACATGTGAAGGTTCTCACTGTTTTCTTTGATTACAATGAATAGTGCATCAAGAGTTCCTGTCTTATGGTCATACGGTCAATAAGGAATACTATCTGGAAGTTATGTGCCATTTCATGAAGCAATCCGAAGAAAATGACCAGAATTGTGGCAAAATCACTTGTGGAAATTGCATCACGATAATGCAACTGCTCATATCTGAATGCTTGTTTGTGACTTTTTGGCAAAAAACAAAACCGTTATGCTGCCTCAGCCATCATATTCGACGGAAATGGCCCCCTGCAACTTCTTTCTATTCCTGAGGCTGAAGAGAACCATGAAAGGATGTTTCGCCACCATTGATGGGATAAAAACAGAATCGCTGAAGGAGCTGAACACCATAACAAAAATGGGTTCCAGAAGTGCTTCCAAGATTGGAAAAACCACTGGCACAAGTGTATTATATCTGGGGGGATTACTTTGAAGGAGACAAAGTTGATGTTGATGATTAAACAAAAATTCTTTAAGAAAAACAGAAATTCCGGTATACGATTGCAAATAACTAAGGAAATTTAAGAAAGTTTAACAATGCACATGATAAAATCTGTAAATGGTTTGACAGTTTGTGCAATTTAATGACATTCTTTCACATCTCTTGGTCATTAGCATCCCATTCTACTTAAGATGTGAAAGGTCAGTAAACTTTTACTCAGAGGCTTTCCCCCCCCCCCAGGTTTGAGGGTTTCTTAGTGCCTTAAATATGCTATATGGGATCCATGGCTTTACTTCCGTTCCAGAAGCAAACCAGCTTGCTCAGGCCAACAGAAGTATTTTAGTGATAAGCAAGCAATGTTTCAAACATTTATATCTATGTCCATTTATCTTATTAACAATATAATGCTCAAATATTGACCCTGCTTGCTAATTTTGTCATTTTTATTCCATTGATATTCTTACAAAATGAATTAATATGCTTAATATGAATCCATTCATTTGTCATATCATTTATTAAACACAGAGATAATATGCCACTGCTTTAATTTATTATTGTGAACCTTCATCTGAATAATCTATATGTTAATCCAAATTATTATTTAACCTTACAAATGTATGGGTGGCAAGCATATGCCAGCACACTATAGGTTAGCAAGCACAATGAAGCTAGTACTGTAGGTTAGGTTACAATGTGTGATCACTATTAATGTCTGTGCTAGCCTCTACTTCCAGAGGTTGCAGGTTCAAGACCGGCAGAGGGTGATGGACTTTTTTTGGTTTAAAACTCCTTAGCATGGCTTCCTTCAGAAGAGAAGTAAAGCCACTGTTACCGTGTCCTAGATTTATAAGTAAAGAACCTCAAGCCTGATATAGAGGCTTCTGAGCAAAATTTCCAGTCTTTCACGCCCAATATAAAATGCGGGGCTAAGAACGTCTGCAGTAAAAGAGCATCAATTTCATTTTACAATTAATGTAATTACAACGGTGCTGTATTTATAATGCTGCGGTTATGCATATAAAATTTTCACCTTTTCAATTTTCTTCCATCTAACACCTACTTTAATTTATCATAGTGCACTTTCATTTGAAAATATCCTATTTGTTAAACCTAAATTATTATTTAACCTTACAATGTTTTGGTGGCAAGCAAGGCCAACACTTATAGGTGTAGCAAGCACAATGAAGCTAATACTGTAGCTTAGGTTAGGATTTGTGACCACCATTAATGTAATTACAACATTTATACCTTTATAAAAAGTTTATCTTTTCAGTTTCTTTCCATCTAAGACACCTACTTAAATTTATCAAGTGCACTTTCATTTGAAAACATTCCATATGCTTAATTGCAAATTATTACTTAAATAATAAAGTTAAGGGAGGTAAGCATAGGCCAACACACTATAGCAAGCACATTGAAGCAGAAGTGGACATGTGTCCTCTGTGACCTAGGGGTATCATGCTAGCCTCTGGTTCCCGAGGTTGCTCATTCAATCCTGGTGGAGGGCAATGGATTTTTTTCAGATATAAAAATCCTTAGCATGGCTTCCTTCATAAGGGAGGTAAAGCCGGTAGTTCCGTGTCATAGATCTATGGCAAGTAAAAGAACTTCAAGCTGATAAAGAGGCCTCAGAGCAAAATTTCCGGTCTTTCATGCCCTATCTAGAATGGGACACTAAGAAGCATAGTAGTTAAGAGTGTCCATAAAAAAGTAGTGGAACTTGTGGTTTCTAGGTTATGTTTTATTTACTGCGCTGATATTCCAGTGTACTATATGCTATGATTGTGCATATCAAACTTTTACCTTTTAATCTTTTTCCATTGACAACAGCAATTAAACCAAATTGTGTGGGGTTCTTTAATTAGCATGGTAGGTTTAAAGCCCAATAATCCACTTCAGATTATGCTGGCAAATTATATTTGTATTATTATAGCAGTTCGTATTTGAACATGACCCTTAATGGGAAAGGATAACATACTTCTTACAAGCTACTTATATGTGCTCTGTTTAAAGGCATTACTTATAAACTTGCCTATGTGGCAGGTGCCTTTATGTATGGCATGACTATGTGACTACAGCTGGGTGGTTAGACCACTCGCCTCCCACCAAGGTGGCCCAGGTTCAATCCCAGAGACCAGCATGTGGGATTTGTGATGGACAAAGCAGCATCTGGGCAGGTTTTCTCTGGGTTCTCCAGTTTTCCCCACCATTCATTCCACCAATTGTTCCATTATCACCTTTCCTTTCATCCATTTCACCTTCACTTCGTATCATCTTCCCTCACTTTCATACCTGCCTATCGGTTGATCCCCCATTTTGGGTGCTTTATTCTCTGATCAATGCTCATCTGCTCCTCTAATCCTAGGCATGGTTGTAAGTCCTAGGAGGTGTAAGCCCTACATACGAGGACTAAGTAAGTATAAGTATGATTGTATGATAGTGAAGGACATGAGAAATAGGTAGGCATAGTTACTTCATTTCAATTCCTCATTTATTGCTGAATAATAGTGTTTTGTTCTGAATAATGCTTATTATGGGACCTGAAAAATGATAACAAAGAAACTAACCTTTCTTAGGTATGAACATTCTAGTGGAGCTACAAGTTGTTTTCCAGTCTTACTGTCATACAATGATACACTTCTTTCTATGTCATGGGGCTGAAAGTGCTTTTCATAAATCTATAAAAGCAAATTTTCTTTCCAATAAATAGCATAAAAAACAATTTAACATTCTACTATATGCGTGCACATATAGGTTATGTTAAACATTGTACAGAAGATTACCAAATGCAATTTCACACAATATCAATAAAAGCAAAAGGAGTTGTTAATAATGTATCTAGGGATACAGTTATTTTACAAAAACTTACCACAGTGTATTCTACAGCAATGAAATTATCCTGGTGAGGAGCTTTTGGTTATTCACTTTCTTCTTGAGTTTTCATTTACTGGAAACTTAAACACGCTTACTTTCAGCTCCAAAGAATAATTTCCTTTACATGGGGTGTACAGTATTTGCATGGCATTTTACACTTTGACACCGATTATGCTCTACATTAATAAAACACAAACAAAACATCATAAAACTATGTAGTTTTAACTACTAACACGCATATCAGAGGACTCCTGATTGTGACATCAGTAGCCAAACATACTTCAGTGTTGCAGCCTTATTCCTAGGAGACATTGCTGCAGTGACATTTTGTTACATACTGATACTAAGATTAAAGTCTATATATTGCAGAGGGTTCTGCCTCAATCCTGGGTTAGTTAGCAGGTTAGGGCCCTCAATCCTGGGCATGCTTTGTGATTTAGGTCCCTAAATCAGTCATTCGTATAAGGATACCACTGTTTGTTAGTCATATGTTGGAGCTCTGCAGTTGTGAATCTCATAAACAGCAAGGGGGAGCAAACAGCACCTGCAAGGCAACTTCAATTGCATTTTGTTGGGGATAGATACGATAACTTCTACTCCTTCTGGGGGAAGACTGCATTTTTTGGGTGTCTGCCAAAGCCTACATGTTATATTGATAGACACAATAGTTTGTGGAAGTTTTTTATACTTGTTCAGAAGTTCTCAAGATTTACGCAGAAACAAAAACGAAGTAAAATCAGTGTTGTTCCTGTGTTTCATGTGTGCATTGCTAATACTGCAATACAAATGTAGTTTTCTAGGGAAAAATTTTTTTAAATAAAAATAACTTATTTCCACAATTTAGCTATATAGCAATGTTTCGTCACCTAGATTTCAACATCAAATATCTTTTTATATCTTTCTCAAGAAATTCATTTACATGATAAAAAGGATTGTGTTTTAACCAATTATACAATCTATACTTAAAATCTCCTACAGGAACGGTTTGATTATCATTTGGAAGCTTATTTTAAAGTTCTATGCCTAACATTTTATAGCTTTTAGTTTTTGTTAACCTACAATATGGTGGTGCAATAGCTGTTTGATTTGTGTTCCATAGTTATGGTTTACACCTCTTAAATTAAATGCACTTTGGTGCAACTTCATATAAACTTACTATTGTTTGAATATCAGTCCAAATGAAAGTGATTTACAAGGTTCTGTATATTGTGAGTCTGTCATAATTCCTACTACTTTCTTTTGAATCATGAGGATTTCTTTCACCTCAATTGTATTGCCCCACAGCCTCAAACCATATCTAAATATGCTTGGAAAAACTCAAAATATGCACTAAGAACATAATGATACATTTTGCCAAATCTTTTATTAGGTAGGTCACATGAGAGAGCTTTTTACGTATATATATCTCACATGGTGCTTCCAGGAAAGCTATGTGTATATATTCAGTTTCTACATTTTCAGGGAGAAAGTAATTTTTTGTGTCTTATCATTATTAACAAACAAAAAAAAAATTACTCTGATCCAATTCTTGCAATATTGTAATGTAAGTTCAGTTAATGCTTCCAGTTCACTTTCAGAACTGTATGCATTTACGGTGGTTGTGTCATCTGCATACAAAATTATTTTAGATGGGGAGTTACAACATGAGTCAAGTCATTTATCATTATGTTAAACAGCAAAGGACCCAATATCCAGCCATGGGGATTCCAAAAGAAACCACGGCAGGTGAGGATCTAACACCAACAACAACTACAATTTGAACACTACCTTCTAAGTAGAATCTAGATATTCCTTTTTTTTTTTTTTCCTATTATCCTATAACATTCTAGTTGTGACAACAATATTTTTGGTCCATACAGTCAAATGCCTTGCTTAAATCACATAATACTGCACTAGCATTTTCACCATCTTCATAGAATATTATCTAACATACACTGTGCTGCACTTATTGTATCCTTCCTGTTGCAGAAATCAAATTGCTGTTTTGCAAGCAAATTGTTGTTTTCAAGATAGTTATACAACTGATCCTTTATTAGTGATTTGATTATTTTGCTAAAAATTGGCATTAAAGAAACTGAATGATAACTGCTAAGTACCTCATTACTCCCTCTTTTATATACTAGAATCATTTTGGCAACCTTAACATGTTAGGAAATACAGCTTCTTTAAACATAAGTTAATACAATGTGTCAATGGTACAACACTGTAATCAGCAACTAGCTTTACTAAATGTGATTGATGATATATCATAATAAATAATCTCTACTCTTAGTATCCTTTAAATTGTGTATTGCACCATGAACTTGATTACATTACACTTCCAGAAGTGCAAAATTTAAAACTACAGATACATTTGAGCGTTTCAAGCTATGAAATGCTTCATCAGCTGCTGACGTATTTCCAATACAAGTTCAAACACTGAATTTATAAAGAATGCATTTAAAGCATTGGCAATAATCATTTATTACCATTCATGCTACCTTAAACCTGTTTCCACTTGATTTATAAAGGCTTCATTTGCTTTTTCTCTCTCCATTTGCAAATTTTTCCAGTAACTACGGTATAGGTCCTTAACCACTTTGATACTACATAGACCCTTCCTAATGTTTTGTTTGTTACCAGAAACAATAAATTATAACTTAATATAAAACCAATGCATGTAAAATAAAGGATAAAGGAATGAAATTAGTGTTATACATGTGTTTCATATGTGCATTGTGAGGCAGTATTTTCAACACTTAAATGATTTCAGTCTAATTATATAATATAAAAAAATAACAGCCCGCCTTAAAGCAATATGTGATTAATGTAATATATAAAATGTATGTAACAGTCATTGTATTATGTTTATATTATTGTGTACATGTAAAATAATGTTATGTGAATGAATTAAATAATTTAATAATGTAGGAGCTGTGAGAATAGAGGCTGAAAGTTGCTAACAATGAGGTAACCTTGAGGCAATAATGAATTGGAAAGTTTAATAATGCTACTAGTAATTCTTGGAACAATAATGTAATATTTAAAACAGTTTATAAATAGCCAATTAAAAACTAGAAAAAGCTGAAAGTTAAATAAAAGTATTCTATTGGAGAAAAATTAGCCAATCAGAGACTTGAAATTGAGAAATGTATAAATTTAAGTGGTAAATGCCAGTCGCTAGAAGGCAACGTACCTGAGCAGTTCATTCGCTCTGTATGTATTCAGTGTGAGACACATAAAATTCATTAAGCGAGAATATTATAAAGTTTACATGTTAAAAAAAGCAAGTAATAAATAATCTCACAGCTCTCCAAATCAGTGAAGTGTTATTTAATCGTGTCAGGGATTAATAAAAGGAGTGAAGTAAAAATTATAATTTGTGTAAGCCTACATACTTTAGCCGCATCACCCCCTGCAAAGAGATACATGTATCTACAAATTACTACTGATGCAGCCGAGGCAAACATAAATATATAATATTTAAAGAAACATTAAAATACAAAGTTGATTCCTAAACATTGGGGCGAAGGCCACCGGAAAGTGAATGTTTGAGTGAAGGCCACCGGAAACTTTGTACCATACGTGGGGCAGTTACTTCATCAAGTTTGGCTCACCAATAGTAGAACCACAATACAACCTACTCCAAATTGACACCCAAAGCATGGTGCAAACAATGTAAAGACAACTCCTCCTTCAAATTGGTGCCTAAACGTGGGACAAGAATAGGCGAGAAGCTGAAAAGAAGAGATCAACGAACATCATAGAACTACCAGAATCAATGAAACTACAAGACTTCACTTCAGAGAACTTCAGAATCATCAACATCCAAGGACAGCGACAATTCTTTCAAGAGTACGGGGCACACAGTCAACAATTCAACTACAAGCTACGAGGGAACACCAGAATGAAAAGGTTTACTAACACAGCCAGAACATAAGGTCAGAAAATTCCAATATTTTATACATATATAATTGTCAAGATAGTTAAGAAAATATATTGTTATTAAGATAATTTCATGCTGTTAAGAAGTGCAATTAAGCAATTCCAAACCAAACATAACAAAATAAAATGGAAACAGAAAACAATGAAAATATGGAAGTAGGAGAGGATAGGTCAGCCATTACTGATTATAATGTACCTTTACAATCAGAGCTAGAGGAAACAATTAGGTTAGATGTAGAGGAGCAGTTATATGTAAATTCACAGGTAGGCATAAAAAGAGATAGCAGTAGTATGCAAGGTCAATCACCTTTACAATATGTTAGTGCAGGAAACCACAAATGAAAGAAATACTATCCCTCACAAATCTAGTCAACAAAGGCATCTAAACTTATCACAACAAACTTTTATGTGTCTTCTAAAAGCAATAACTAAAAATAATAATAAGCTAACTGAAATGAGAGTTGAAATGAATCAGATAACTGAAACTAATACAGAGCTGAGA
This sequence comes from Deroplatys truncata, assembly GCA_030765065.1. Taxonomy (NCBI): domain Eukaryota; kingdom Metazoa; phylum Arthropoda; class Insecta; order Mantodea; family Mantidae; genus Deroplatys; species Deroplatys truncata. The sequence continues at coordinate 63,795,364 of CM060988.1, read as the reverse complement.
GTAGAATTAAGTAATAAATTAACTGAAACTAGTACAGAGCTGAGAAAAGAATTAAGTAATAAGTTAACTGAAACTAATAATAAGCTAAATGAAACTAGTTCAGAGCTGAGAACAGATTTAAATAAACTACAAGAAACTAGTCAAGAAACTAATAATAAATTAGCTAGTATAAAAATGATCTAACTAAGCAGATAGAAAATTGTATGAAAGAAAGCAAAGCTGAAAGTAGGAGGTTAGAAATAAAAATGGAACAATCTTTTAAAGCACTTCAAAATGATATAGATTTAAAAGTAAATAAAGGTTGTAAGCAGCTAGAACAGAAATTGTCAATCATATTAATAAAAATCTAACTGAAATGGAGCTGAAACTTACTAATACTAAACAGGGTATTTGTAACAAGTTAGATAAACAGGGTGAAGAATTAAAAACAATGGTAGAAAATACAAATGCAGATCTTGTGCAAGTACAAATAGATTTAACAGGGGAAATAAATAAAATGCATGAAATGGCAAAAACAAATGCAGAAGCAATAAAAGAAGCAAATACAGGGTAAGGACAAGTAAAGTCAATGATAGATGAAATTAACAATAAAGAAACGGATAAACTTAGAAATAGTTTTGAAAATTTAAGTACCAAAGGTAAATACAAATGTAACTAGTTCTGTAAATGCTAATCAAATGCATGACAATAATACAAGTGCAGAAAGAAGTGTATCACCTTTGTTAACTAACAACACAAGAGACGCTACTGCTTTTTCCATAGCATCAGCCTCTCAAACACAAAACAATAATGATGACACACATGTGCATGTACCAAATCACATGTCAATCTATTATTCTGTGCTTAATGAATTACCTTTACCTTATTTTAATGCTTCCTCAAGTCCAGTACAATTCATTCATGATCTAGTAGAATATTTTAAATTGAAAAATGTCCCAGAAGCATTAAAAATGATACTTGTTAGGAAATTCTTGGATAACAAAACCTTAGAATGCTTACATATGCTAGCAGACAGTGCAATGAATTTTGAAACATTTAGAGTTTCATTCATGAATATGTTTTGGAATACCACTGTGCAACATAAGCTTAGGGCAAGTCTAAAGAGTCTGTGGCATAAGAAGAAAAAGAAAATAAAGTATGCAGGTTATGAGTGGCACAAGAAGAAAAAGAAAATAAAGTAACTGAAACATAAAAGGGGAAAGCAATGTAATTTAAAAAAAAGTATAATAATATCTTTACTAAATGTAATAAATTGCCAATATAACAAAAGAGAATTTAGATAAAAAGATGTAATAGAAGAAAATCTATTGTTAGTAAGAAAAACATAATAAATCTGAATAGCAACTGCATTTATAATGTATAAGATATAAATTGTTAGAAATTGTAAGAAATATAAAAATGCTTAAGAAATAAGTTGTAAAGAAAAGGTAACAAGTGTTAATATGCCTAATTAGGTATTAACCCTCCGTCAGGCGCATGCTTTGGTAGAACGCCATTAGTCGCGCGGGGCCTAGTAGACCCGCGCTATATTTTTGTTGTTATTGTTTGTATTTTTGTTTTTTTCATTTATTTTCTTTTTTCCCTGTTTTTACCTTTGTTTAGATTAAGCGTACAAGGCTTTCATTAATAGGTATTATCTTACAACATAAAAATACAAGCTAAAATATGAGTACATATACGTTATAAATTGTATTACAGTAAGTATAAAGAAATACATTGCCATTTCCAGGTATACATACAATTTGTAATTTCAAATGTTCAGTTACTCAGAATCATCTACTATTTCACCCGTGTTTTCCCCGACTAAGCAACTATCGCAAATAATTTTAGCATGTTTGCTCAAACACAGGGGGATGTTGCATTTCCCACATGCATATTTAGTTTTGCAGTTCATTTTGTCTTTGTTGCTGGGTTCACATCGTTTCCTTTTCAATGTGCATAGTGGTGTATTTGACAATTCATCTACGCCGGATTCTTCAGGTTTATATTTTGTCAAAAGTCCTTTCAAATCATCGGATAGATTTGATGCTGTTGCTCTCCTTGTAGCTGTTGCAACAGTAAAGCTAAAGATAGTGATTTCAAATATTCCAGCCTTGTGGAATATTTATTTTGGTTTCCAAGGAAGATAACCCTAGAATTAATACCTGCAATGTTCAAGATATGGTCAAAAATTACCATGGGCCACCTTCTCCTTCTGGCTACATTGTATGTAGCACACAATTTATCTACTGCATCAACTCCACATTTAGTGTTGTTGTAATGCAGGATTATTTCAGGCTTTTTCTCAGCACCTTCTGATAACTGTGTGGATGAAACATGTAGACTTGAGAGCAAAACTACTGTTTTACCCTTTTTGGAACATATGAAACAAGTGTTTCATTTTTTGTGAAGCCAAATATGCTTTCGTACTGTCTGCGATCTTTTGGAGAAGTGAAATTAGTGGGTAACTCTTTTTTGTTCTTTCGCACTTTACCGACGAAAGAAAGTTGTCTTTTGCGCAATTCATTCACCATCGATACACTGGTAAACCAATTATTTGCAGTAACGTTTCGTCCAATGCCAGAGATTAGTTCAGTTAGTCTCAGGACTACAGCCTCTGCCGAGTTAGTTTGCAAATTGGGTCCGTCCGGCTGCTGTCCACAATAAATCTCCATGTTAGTTGTATAAAACAGTTTTGCATCACTCAAACAGAATATCTTTATGCCATACTTGTTTGGCTTGGATGGTATATATTGTCTAAAAGCACATCGACCACGAAATGCCGGCAACTGTTCATCGACAGTGACATTTTGTCCAAGAGAATAATGATTCTGACAGTTGTTCAGAAACAATGTAAACATTTCTCTAACAACAGCCAATTTATCCAACCTTTGTCGCTCCAGTCTTGAGCTTTTGTCATCAAAGCGAATACAGCGTATTAGAAAACTGAATCGTTTTTCGGACATAGTCATTCGGAATAGAGGAATTCCAAGATCAGTTCTCCAAAACTCGTGAATATTCTGGCGTCCACCAAGAAAAATTCCTGCCAGGTACAATAAGCCTAGGAAAGCTTTTATTTCTATTACATCTGTAGGTCTGCTGTCTCTTTCACAATCAAATTTGTGCTGCACACTGCTAATGTAAGTATTTGAGCTTTCAACAATCAAATCAACTATATCTTCAGTAACAAAAGGGTTCCAACAATCAATTTCCGTTTTCGCATTTTTGGGCAGCTCCTACCACACCAGGAAGTTTGGTCAATATATTGTGAGCCCTTGTCTGTGTTATTTTCAAAGGTGTTTTTTTTTTTTTTTTTTCATTTTGTTCCATCTCTTCCTGTGAATAACAACAGAAGGTATTGTCAATACTAATAAGAAGAAGAAGAAAAAAAAGAAGAAGAATTACTATGATACGCATATGATGTTACCTATAAAATACATGTTATCACACAAGCTGCTTTCATCGTCTACCTCTTCATCTTCATGGTCACTTTTTCTGAATCTAAAGATCTCGTTTCGAGTTTATCTTCTGAATCAGAGTCTTTATATTCATATAAGTTATCATCAACGGGCAAGGCATCATCGCAAAGTAGGCGATGTACTTCTTCCAAATCATTCGGATTTTGTAGGTCCTACCTTTTACTCCTATTCATGACGAAGCAGTAACAGCTCCTTGCAATAGTAAAGCAATATTGCACAAAAGCTAATGCGAAACAAATCTGTCAACAATATGTAACGAGAGCAGACGCGCGGGGCCTGGTTGACCTGTGCGACACGTAACTGCTGATTATTCATTCCTCCAGCCAAACAAATAAACAGATAAGGTTATCGCTACAGCAAATAATCGCGCAAGATGTAATGTTAGATGTCCTAGTCAGGCAATTGCATAGGTGCGTTCGAAAATTATAACATTTATATAATGCCAGGGGTCTCTCAGGCCCCTAGCAACTGACGGAGGGTTAAATGTCTAGCACATAGGATATTTAATAGTGGCTGTATTAGTGAATAAACAAACTTCACTCAGGTCATTGAACACCAGATCATTAACTTTACACCAGGCCGTTGACCTTAAAGTGTTGAACATGTGGCAGAACAAATATGAAGTATTCTGCTATACGAGTGTAGTGAAAATCAGTGATTGTTAAATAAATAGTGACAGTAAGAAATAGCAAGTGTTATAATAAGAAAAAAAAAGGTTATGTTTCTTTCTTTCAGGAGACTTTTAGATAATATTAAAAAAAAATTAAAAAGACAAAACAAAAAGAACATAATGCTTAAATATTTCTAAAAGGGGGCAATTTGAGGCAGTATTTTTAACACTTAAATGATTTCCGTCAATTATATAATATAGAAAAAAATAACAGGCCACCTTAAAGCAATATGTGTATAATATAATGCATAAAATGTATGTAACAGTCATTGTATTAATGTTTATATTATTGTATACATGTAAAATAATGTTATGTGAATGTATGAAGTAATTTAATAATGTAGGAGCTGTGATAATATAGGTCAAAAGTTGCTAGCAATAAGGTAACCTTGAGGCAATAATGAATTTAAAAATTTAATAATGCTACTAGTAATTCTTAGAAACAATAATGTAATATTTTTAAAACAGTTTATAAATAGCCAATCAACAACTAGAAAGGCTAAAATTTAAATAAAAGTATTCTATTGCAGTAGGATTAGCTAATCAGAGACTTGAAATACAGAAATTTACAAATTCAGGTGGTAGAAGTCAGTTGCTAGCAGACAGTGTTCCTAACTGGACGCTAGACGCGTACATATCCAGTGTGAGACGAAAATTCATTACGGCGGGAATATGATAAAGTTTACGTGTTAAAAAAAGTGCAAGTAATTTTTAAATAATCTCACAGCTCTCTATATCAGTGAAGTGTTATGTAATTGTGTGAAGGATTAATAAATGGAGTGAAGTAAAAATTATAATTTGTGTAAGTCTACATTCTTTAGCCACACCACTCCTTGCAAAGAGAAACATGTTTCTACAAAGTAATACTGATACAGTCGAGGCAAACATAAATATATATAATTTTAAAGAAACATAAAAATACAAAGTTGATTCTTAAACATTGGGGTGAAGGCTACCAGAAAGTAAACTTGGGGCGAAGGGCACCAGAAACTTGTATTGCACGTGGTTACAACTACTTCAAGTTTGGCTCCCCAACAGTTGAACAACAAAACTCCTAAAAATATCCTACTTCAAAAGACACCAGGTACTTGGTTCATATGCTTCCCTGCCCAACTGTTGAATAAGATTACACACATCCACACAAAACACAAGTTGATCTTCTTCTACATAGTACTTGTGAAACTGTATTTCACGATTCCTATAACATGAAAATGTAATGCCAGGTGATAACAAATTCTTCTCCCGTTGTCTTGAGCCCAGTAATTCCCCTTCTTTTTTGTGAGGCCTAAATCCTTCACTAAATCATTTAACTCAAGTTGATTAAACTATTGTGGTGAATTGTCAAATTCTTCTGGATCAGAAACCAACTCATTATCGGAAGTCATGGAGCTGCTTTCAGAGTCACTAAAATTGAGGCCTGTTGGTGGTGCAGGTATGGGTAATCCAGGTCCATGAGGAATAGGCATGTAGCCGAGTTCAGATTTGGATATTTCAATTTCTGCCTTATTTTTACTGTTGTAGCCAGCAACTTTGCACATGCAAAAGTAACAATCGTCATGATGATTCTGCTGCTCTCTCCATATCATTGGTTTAGCAAATGGCATTGCCTTCCGTTTTCCTTCATACTAATAATGTAATTCCTCAACACAACTGTTACATGCAATATGAGGTGTGAACAATTTATCCTGATCACCAACTTTCTCTTTGAAGTATGAGTAATATAGTTTCTTTCTATTTCACATACCTTCCCGTCAAATACCCACAAATGTAACAACACTTCTGAGAACTTTGTAGACACTGTCTCTGCCTAATCCTGATGCAGAAGTCATACTTGAGCTTTTAGTTTAGCTCTATACATATAGAAGATGAACGTGCGTATTAACACAAGTTTTCAGCTCAACTGAAGTTGAGATTTATAATAGCTGTAAATGTAAACATGTAAACCTAACAAAAAGACAGACCTGACCCATAGAACAAAATTGATAAGTTTTGGGAATATAAACATAAGCACCTGGGTGTTAAGGGAGAACGGAAATCCTCCATAAGAATTTAGCACCATTAACATATATGCACCTGCCATTAAAACTAGATATGATAGCCAAAACCGAACTTCATTTTTGAAATCAAGGAACTGATCTCCATTAAAGTCACATACTTTCATTTATACCGCAGAATCAGTGTTGACCAGTTAACAGGGCATTTCCTGTATATGGTTGAATAGTCCTTAAAGATACTGCTGCTCTACAGGTCCCAGTAAATGCACAGTATGAGTGTTTAACATTTAGCATGTTAATTGTAAACCCCAAGCAGTGTATATACAGATAGCAGTAGTCCATTTTCAGCAATGTGAACATAAAAATTCTTAAGTAATGTCTTTTACCCAAGATCCTACTTCACTTAATTTGGATATTGTAATGCTATATTTTTCTTTATATAATGTAAGGGGTGTATATCATGAAGTTAACATGTGCACCTCTTGGTTGTACATTGCTTAGTTTAATTTGGATATTGCAATGGTATACTTTTGTTTTAAATGATGCAGGTGCTGGATATCTTAAAGCAACATGTGTTAACCATTTGGCTGTATGTTGATTAACTTAATTTCTATATTATAGTGGTATATTTTCATTTAATTTGTATATGTAATGGTATATTTTCATTTTATTAGGGGATTGTCATATAATGTAAGTGCAAAGTGTTTAAAAGTAATATCAGCAAACTACTTGGCAGAACGTTGCTTCCTTTAACATTTCAGTAAGTGCCAAGAGTATTAAATCAATTTCTATTTACTACTTGCCATTGAAGTTTATAGAAATTGTAATTGTATATTTTCATTTTATCTAATGTAGGTACAAACAGTGCAATAATAAATCAAGTAAATGCTTGTAAAAGGTGCAGTGACTTATTCTTTTTCCTCCTGTTTCTAAGTTACCTACATGTAACATCTACAGTATATTTTGGGGGGGGGGGGCAGGGCACACCTGATGAGTTGCTCATACATAAATAGCAGTACTTAGTATAGAACGTATTGGCCTTAATGCTGTTTTGCAATAAAATAACTGTCTCCTCAAGTACATACATTTTGCTCTCTCATCGAAATATTACAATATTGTGGCATATTAATAATTTGGGGGGGTTACATTGTCATTGCCAGACACATTATTAGGAATGGAAGATGGAGAGAGAGAGACTGAGAGAGCAGAGGGGAGGAAAATAATGCAGAAATGCCAAAGGTTTACGTGGCCATCACATTAAAAAAAAAAGGGAAACCTACTAAAAAAAGTTAATAATTTTCAGGGCCGAAATGGTGAATAAAGTAAACCAACAAGTTGACCTGTGGGAAACAATTTTGAATTTTGACATAACGGTTATGTTACAAAGCCAAACATTCTGCAGAAGCATAGCATACAAGCCCTTGTGAGATATTATAAATTGTATATGTGTTTATAGCACCACGTTTGGAAGCCAATTTGCGAGAGCAAATATGTGTGTTTACTTCACGTGTGTTGCCATCTTGTGTGACGTCATTCGTTGGTCTGGTCCGTAGTTCCCTCTGTCGTAGCAATTTGTATGAATTAGTTTCTAAAAGAATTTAAGGTTATGTATATTGTCCTCCGGCTAGCTATCATCTTTTCTTGGTAGAACTTGTATCTCTTGCAGGGTGTGAAGCGGAAAGGAATCTTTTGTCTAGAAATGATATTGACGAAGAAATTAGTTTTATAATCTTTATTGCAGAACACGTTCACGAACACTTTCACATATTTATTTGGATACTCGCCATACTGAAACTGTTTGTAATAACTTCTTATCACTTTTAACTTGCATACTTCAACTTTGTGTATTTAACTGTATAATACTTTATAAGATTTCTCGTACTTCTGCTGCGCGTAACTTGACGAAATGAAGGACTGACTGACGATACGTACTGTACTGAGAATTCCGTTGAACTGGGGGCTGACGTGTTATGTGTTGAGAATCTTGTTGAACACTGGGGGACACGCTCCCTTGAATCTACACTATTTATAGGCTTGCCTTAAGATACGCCTAATGATTATAAATGAAATGCTATTGGCTAATAAAACGCGCCAACATTAGCGTCTATTTTATTATCCAATGAAAACCACTAATACATATTACTTTTAGGGAAAATTCTAGAAGCTTTTACCAAAAAGGCGCGAAACATTACGTAACTTCCTGGTTCACGGTAACGATAAACAACTCATCCCCTTGCTGCATTATTGCGTTATTGTTAACAGTTTCAGTAGAGCCGTATATTATTATTTACCAATAATATTTACAATTAATAAACCTCTGAAATCAATGTCACATAAAAATACATATTCATATTATTATTATTAATTACATCTGAGTAATTTGTGATACAAATTACCGTCTCATATGCCCCACTAGAAACATAATTATAAATAACTTGTTTAGAAATTTTAAAATTGTGTTTTTAGTCTCCTAAATCTTGGAACACACGTTATCACTTTCACTTAACACTTCACACGCATTTAACACACGACATATGTTTTATCTCGCCACTACTTACTGGCTTTGGTTTAATTAATTTAGATATTAATCTTACATTACAATTTTTTTTATAGCAAATACTTTACCCTAAATTATTTAACTAGTGTTACAAAAATGGTTTACTTTCTTATATTGTTACCAAAAATTTATCAATTCAAGAATTTTTTTGTAATTACTATACATATTTACCAAAATATTCACCCTTTACATATATTTACATCTCTTAAATCTAGGCACTGTTTCACATTTTCTGTTTGCTACATAAGTATTTGTTTTGAATTATTTTTACCATTTTTGTTATTTTGAATTTTATTTTAACAATACTCTTGGAATTGTATTTACATACTTTTAATTTAATATAATATCATGCTTTGTTTCACATGTTCAGTTACTAATAAAATGTTATTTTCCTCTCAATCATTTAGTCATGTCTAAAATTTATTTCTCCATTTCTATGACATACATATTTATTTAACCCTCTTACGTTCCAATACATTATTCTGCATTTCGCCTTTAACTATCCAGCATTTACTATTTATCATCATTGTCTTTTATTTCACCATGATCTTCATGGTTGTATGGTTTAAGCATCTCAATATGGAACTTTCCTATGTTTTTTCGAGTTGTTGGATTACATAACTCATATGTGTTAGTTCCATACACTTCAACAACTTCATATGGTCCATGGTATTTGAGAAACATTCGCCAATAAAGTTTATTTTCTTTATCCGATAATTTCTTGGTTTTAACCAAAACTAAATCTCCTATTTTGATCCTCCATTCCTTTCTCTTCTTTTCTTCATGTTTCATTTTTCTTTTTATGGCTTTTTTCTTCATCCTCTCAAATGCTTTTCGGAACATCTCTTCTTCTGTTGGTGGTATCGAATGCGCCTCTGGAATGGCTTCTGGAATTTTTTTACACATTGTATTGATCTTCTTTCCCAACTTAAGTTCACATGGTTTATATCCTGTCACATTGTTTATGGTTTCATTTAGTAGGTTCTGAACAAAGTTCACGTATCCATACCATTGGGTGTGTTTTCGATGACATAACACCCTTAAATAATTTGAAATTTCCTTAATTTCCCTCTCCACTGGGTTGGAGTTCGGTCTGTATCTTGACGAAAAATATTGTTTAATGCCATTTTCTTTCAGTCCATCCATAAATTTTTTTCCTGTGAAATACGAAGCATTATCGCTCAATACAGATTGAATAGGTCCTTCTTCTATCACATATGACTTAAGTAGTCTATTTAAACATGCTAAACCTGTAGGTTTTCTCAAAGGGTAAATTCTTACATATTTGCTGAATATATCATAACAGACAAATATATATTTATTTCCAAATTGACTTGGAGGCATCGAACCATGAATATCAATACTAATTACACATCTCGGCTTGTCCCTTATAACCGAATTAGTTTCAAATGCATATGCTGCATTTATTTGCTTTGCCTTCTGACACAGGTTGCAGCACGATATAAATTTCCGAACTTTTTGACGCAATTTGGATATGTATAAATTCTCTAAAATCATAGAAGTTGTTCGGTCCGTCCCTGAGTGTGCTAACCCTTCATGAAAATTCTTAATTAGTTCCTTTTCCATGCTTTTCGGAACCATTACCTTCCAACTAGGCATTTCTTTTCCATGCTTTTTGTATAATGTCCCATCTCGAATTGCTATAATTTCTTTCTTTGCCTCCTCAATCAATGGTGCATTTTCTTTAAGTTCAAATAATTTTGCATCCTCATTTTGAATTTCCCCCATATTCTTCAATTTTCTAATCATTTCTTTGCTTAAAGGAATTTCAATTGTCAATATTTTGACTTCATTTCTAGGCCTTTCAATATTTTCGGGAATTTGTGGGTTGTAGTTCAATCTTGACAGTAAATCACTGAAGGTATTGTTTTTGCCAGGAATGTGGATAATCTCAATATCGAATGCAGATATTGCATGAATGTATCTAGCAAGTTTTCCACTACATAATCTACACCGTTGTATGAAAGTTAAGCTTATGTGGTCTGAATATACTTTCACCTTTTGCTGATAAATATAGGTTTTAAAACGAATTAATGAGAAATATAGTGCTCCAATTTCTAACTGAGTCACTGAAGAATTTCGCTCAATATTTGTAAGTCCTCTAGAAGCTGTACTAATGACGTGAAAGTCATTGTTGATGTCTCGCTGTCCTAAAATTCCGGCGTATCCTTGCATTGATGCGTCGACATAAATTTCATATTCCAAATCTTCTCTGGGCCTCTCAAGTAATATGGACTTAGCAAAGAGTTCTTTTACTCTTTCAAAACATTTTTGATGATCTTCTGTCCATTTCCACTTATTGTTCTTTCGGAGTAGCTGCCGCAGTGGTTCTATTTCGGCCGAATATCTTGGTACGAACTTACTCTGAAAGTTCAATACCCCTAAGAGACGTCTAATTTGTTTTACGTTCCTGGGTGGCGGAATTCTCATTATTGCTTCTATTCTTTTCTGATCAGGTCTTATACCTCGTTCATCCACTACATAACCCAGAAAATTTATTTCCTTGACACAAAATTTTGATTTTAGTATGTTCACAGTCATACCATGTTGTTGTAGTTTATTTAACACATAATGGACATTATTCATGTGTTCTTCAAATGTTTGACTAATGATTAAGAAGTCGTCAATATACTTTATTAAAAAGTCATCTGCAGAATTTCCAAAGATACTGTGAATGGCTCTCAAAAATCCACTTCCTGAATTTTTTAAACCAAAAGGATTTACACAAAAGCGATACTGAATCCCTGAGTACTGAAATGAAGTGTAATCACGCACTTGCGGATCTAATTCCACTTGCCAATATGATGCAGTGAGGTCAATGGATATCAAAAATCTTCCTCTTGAAAGTTTTGTAATTAGTTGTTCAATTCCCTCACTTTGAAAATGATCTGGTTTCATATACTTGTTGACATATCTGCCGTCTAAAGTTAATCTCAAACTACCATCTCGTTTAATACTCCAGCAGATTGAATTTATGTATTGAGAATTACTTTGCTCAATAATCCCATTTTCTAACATGCTATTTATTAATTGTCTAGCTTTGTCTCGAAGACTTATAGGTAAATTGTCATACTTGTGCCTATATGGTGGTACGTCTTCTACTTGAAATGTATGCTGATATACATTACATCTGCCTGGGATATTACTAAATACTGAACTATTGTTCATCAAAACATCATGAAGGATTTGTTTTTGCATTATCGTAAGATTATAAGCTTCTTCACACTTGTGTATTATTTCCTCATTTCTCTTCTCTTTCCTGCTGTTGTTTGTCTCGCTCACATGGTCGTCTTTTGTTTGGATTACAAATTTCTCTACTTCTTCTGGCATTTCTGCTAGCTGTTGAAAATATGGCGTAGTATTCCCTTCATATTCTGTGACTACCTGCTTTATTTGATTATTTCTATCAGTTTCTGTTATTTGCACAAAAAACTCTTGGTCACAAATATTTTTCTCATCCTTTGTCATCTCGATTACAGAAACTTTTTCTTTTATAAATGGTACCCTTATTTCTCTATCTTCCTTTGTTATTTTTAACTCTTCATGTTTAAAATCTATACATGCTTCATATTCATGTAGGAAGTCACATCCTATAATTATGTCACAAATCAGATGGTTTACAATTAGAAACATAACCTCAAAATTCTCTCCGCCAATAAGTATGCTAAGTAGAGCTTGTGTTTTTATGACCTGTGTAGTTCTTCCAATTGCAACACGATAAACTAAATTACTAGTGGGAAGAGCCATAATTTTGTTACCTTCATTAATCAAATTTATGTAAAATTTCTGTGAGCAAATTGAAGCTGATGAACCAGAATCTATAGTTGCAATGATTTCTTTCTTCGCAATTTCCATTTTAACATGAGGTGACTCAAAATTTTCTCCCTTATCTTTTGTTGCTGTAATCTTATTACAGGGTGTATGTGTAGGTGTATGATTTGTATTGGTAATGGATACTGAATTATTAAAGACGTCCTGAGAACCTACTGCACAGGAGTCTGTTAACAGTTTTCCTGGTTATTTCCATGTTCAAGTACGGGACTGCCATTCCTAACAGGCGCTAAATCTATCTCAGTGTCGCTACCATTGTTTTGAGTTCCCCTTCCTCGAGTTCGAAATCCTCGATTTTTGACATTTTGTCCCCTTGGCACGTAATTTTCTTGCCATTCCTCAGATCTTTCTCGGTTATTATTTTCCCTCCAGTGAGTGAAATTTCCCCTCTGTCTAGTGTACCTCCTTCCATAATTTTGCCCTCTTTCAGGCAATCTTTCTGTCCTGACATAATTTATTTGTTCCTGCCGGCCTGGTCTCCTATCTATCCTTGATCTTTCAAATTGTGGAACATATGATTGATACCGTTGTCTGGTATTAATTTCATGATGTCTGTCTTGTCCTCTTATTTGTTGATAACTACCTTGGTAATTTCTTCTATCTCGTACATCTAAAAATCTATGTTCCCACTCCCGAGACATATCTTCTTCCTGTTGTTCCAAAGCTGTTATTAATTCTGTCATCTCATAGATGTTCCGTGGTTTTGCAATTAATAAGTAATTTTGTATCCTTATAGGATAATGCCTTGCGAGCAAACTCACAAAATCTTCCTCACTGATTGGAGGTGACAAGTTTCTAACCTGACTTGCATGTTTTAGTAAGTAACCAGTCATCGATATTCCCTCTCGTGGATTAAATTGACCATGACTAAGCATTGCTCGTATTCTTTGCTGTACCGTAACATTCCAAAATCTGTTCATGAATAATCTCTTAAAAGATTCATATGAAATTTCACCCCCTGATACCATTTGTAACCAATCTAAGGTTTTCTGGTCCAAACATCTTTTGACAACTATCATTTTCAATGCTTCAGGTATCTTTTTAATTTGAAAATACTCTGATAATTCTGCAATGAACTGTACTGGACTGGAGTTTTCATTAAATTTTGGAAGTGGAAAATCACTTAAGATATGATTGTAATTTTGCAAATTCCCTATTCCCATATTTAAATTCTCTAGTATTACTTGTGCACTCTGAGTTTCAGCATTAGCTATGGATGAAGCTGCCGCATCACTCACATTATTTGTCATACCTGAGGAATTACCTCTATCATTATTTTGTACATCTGACACATGTACATCACATATATTTGCCCTTGAATTCAATTCTAATCTATTTACAGTACCCTGCAGATTTTCTATTGTCTGTTCCAATTTTTTATTATTCTCATTTTGAACAGTTTGGTGTTTGTTAATTTCAGAAGTTAGCTTTTGATTCAAATCTTTAACTTCATCAGACAATTTATTTCTCTGTTTTTCTGACTCCTTCTGAATTTCAGATATTTCCCCTCTGAAATTAACTTGCACCTGTATTAAATCTGCATTTGTAGCCTCCATCATCTCTTTTAACTCACTTGAAAAGCTACTCATTCGGCTACCTAACTCTGTACATTTTACATTAACATGCTCTATTTTATTGTTAACCTCACTTTTTTGGTTAGATATTTCCCTGCTCATGTCTAACATTTTCTTTGAAACTTCACCTATTTCATGTGCTATCATTTCTTGATTTTCATTTTTCATTCTAATCATACTACTATCTAGCTCCATGAATTTCTTCTCAATTTCTTCCCTGTTTTGTTCTAAGCTTTTACCAATATCTTCCCTCAATTCTCTCTTATTCTGATCTAGTTTTTGTTCTAAACTCCTATCAATATCTTCTCTTAATTCCCTATTATTCTTTTGCATATCTTCCCTTAATTTCTCATTACTCTGAGTTAATTTTTGTTCTAATTTCTCACTACTCTTTTGCATATCTCCCCTTAATTCTTCCCTTAATTTATTCATATTCTCATTCATATTTCTCAGCATTTCCATCATACTAACATCAAAATTAACATTTCCTGCTATTCTATTCTCACTTTCTGCACTAACATTTTCATCTTCAAATCCTAAAAAGTCTGGGCTATTTCCTGTAATTTGTATTGGATCACAGCTAACTGTTACACTATCTCCCTCCATAATTATTTCTTCTGTATTCCTAGCAGCCATTGTTTTTATTATCCTACCATTCCTAAGGAACATTGAAATTGATTTACCTTTTTGATGCTGTATGTTGCTGTTACTTTAATGTCCAGCGTTCTGCCCCATTCTCCTAGATTTGATGTCGCTTCTGCGTTGTGTTATGATGAATCTACGTCGTCTCGATGTTTTTATAGTTGAATTCCTTGTTGCATCGTAATCTCGGAATTACGATCGAAGTCTGTCGTCCCTGTTGTTTCTTGAATCTGGGTCTTGTAGATGATTTCACCGCTGCATTCCTCCTTTGGTCCTCTCGATTCTTCTTGGTTAATTCTGATCCTTTCCTGGTTACTCGAGTTCCTTTCCTGGTCGCTTTGCCCCATGTTATGGGTGCCAATTTGTGAGAGAACAAATATGTGTGTTTACTTCACGTGTGTTGCCATCTTGTGTGACGTCATTCGTTGGTCTGGTCCGTAGTTCCCTCTGTCATAGCAATTTGTATGAATTAGTTTCTAAAAGAATTTAAGGTTATGTATATTGTCCTCCGGCTAGCTATCATCTTTTCTTGGTAGAACTTGTATCTCTTGCAGGGTGTGAAGCGGAAAGGAATCTTTTGTCTAGAAATGATATTGACGAAGAAATTAGTTTTATAATCTTTATTGCAGAACACGTTCACGAACACTTTCACATATTTATTTGGATACTCGCCATACTGAAACTGTTTGTAATAACTTCTTATCACTTTTAACTTGCATACTTCAACTTTGTGTATTTAACTGTATAATACTTTATAAGATTTCTCGTACTTCTGCTGCGCGTAACTTGACGAAATGAAGGACTGACTGACGATACGTACTGTACTGAGAATTCCGTTGAACTGGGGGCTGACGTGTTATGTGTTGAGAATCTTGTTGAACACTGGGGGACACGCTCCCTTGAATCTACACTATTTATAGGCTTGCCTTAAGATACGCCTAATGATTATAAATGAAATGCTATTGGCTAATAAAACGCGCCAACATTAGCGTCTATTTTATTATCCAATGAAAACCACTAATACATATTACTTTTAGGGAAAATTCTAGAAGCTTTTACCAAAAAGGCGCGAAACATTACGTAACTTCCTGGTTCCCGGTAACGATAAACAACTCATCCCCTTGCTGCATTATTGCGTTATTGTTAACAGTTTCAGTAGAGCCGTATATTATTATTTACCAATAATATTTACAATTAATAAACCTCTGAAATCAATGTCACATAAAAATACATATTCATATTATTATTATTAATTACATCTGAGTAATTTGTGATACAAATTACCGTCTCACCCTACAAATTTTAAATCACTGAAATCTTTAAAAAAAACTCACAACATACACCACTTTTGTTCACATCTCACAAACTTACCTCAAAATGCAACACTTTGTTTCACACATCATGTGGACACACAATCTGAAAATATTACTTCACATACACACTCACACCAAAAACACAGCGACCTTCACAAAAATGTTGCTGGGTAGTGGCCTAAGAGTTTACATGAAAATTAAATTAATTTCTAGTACCCAGCACGTACATTCAGGGGCCATATACTGACTTGGCTGGGAGGACCGAAACGTGGTGTGGAGGTTAAGAGGAAAGCATGGGTTTTTCACTGTACAAAATCTATAACACAAATCCACTTACATATTCCTAGATTTATTTCCCAACCGTTTGGAGTTCCTACATTATTAAATATGAAAGGTGAGAGGAGAGGTCCACCGATCCAAACGCAGGCTTGGACATGTGATCCGCTTCTCACAAAATCCTAAGACAGACCACATCCCCCACCATGCATGGCTAGCAAAACTACCAGTCAGGAGCAACGTAAACAACAATGTGTCTGGCAATGACAATGTAACCCCAAAATTATTAATATACCACATCATCTTATCACAGTAATTGATTGAAATACAAGTCCTCTCTTTTAGCAGGATCTGCTAACTGGTATTTGTTTCACTTTTTATTATTCAGAAGAATAATTGTACATTTGTAAAATGCTCCTGAGCAGGTGTTTTTGGATCAGCAAGAGTATGCAAAGATAGTAGGAGGTGACAATCAGGCTATGAAAATGTAACAGCAGGAAAGACCTAGAATGGAGTATGTGAGATGTCCAAATTTAACATTTTCAGAGGTTCACCTAAAACTGGAAGTGAAAATCATGGTATAGTATACTAAAATTAGGAAATATGGTGGTACAATGAGGAAAGCAAAATAACAAAAAAAAGTGGTGAAACAGGCATTAGTAAGATGGAAAAAGAGAGGCGGTGAGGAAGAAAAGAAGGAACATTTGAAGAATAGGAATTTCTATAATGCACTATTAGAAGAAAAGAAACAAGAATGGAGAAATAAAGAACAGAGTAATCTGATTAAAGTTTTAAGGGAGAACAATACCAGCAAGGTGTGGAGAGCGTTAAAATCCAAGTATAAAAAATGGTTAGGTAAACCAAATATCACTTCAGCAGGTTGGATGGAGTATTTTAAAATGTTATTTGAGGAGGAGGGTGTTATTAAGATGAAATTATTGGCAGATTTTCGAGTGGGATACATAGATATATTAGATAGTGAAGTGAGAGATGAGGAGGTACTGAAACAAGTGAAGGCAATGAAAAATAATAAAGCAACAGGTATAGATGGAGTTCCTCCAGAGTTTATCAAAGAATGGTATAGTGGTGAAAATAGAATAAAGATGTTTACAAACTTGTTCAATGTAATAAAAACTAAAGGGTATGTACCAGAGCATTGGAGGAAAGCAATAATTCAACCTATCTACAAAGACAAGGGGAGCATTGATAAGCCCAATAATTACAAGGGAATAGCATTACTATAAAATGTTGGAAATGTTTTCACAAGGATTTTAGCAAATAGGATACAAAACTGTGTAGAGGAATATAATATCCTCTTGGAGTTTCAAATAGGTTTCTGTAAGAGGAGAAGAACGGTAGATAACTTATTCATAATTAAAACTTTGGTGGATAAGCATTTAAAAGAAAAAAGGGTTAAATTGTACATGGCATTTGTCGATTTGGAGAAAACATATGACCACATTTATTTAAATTTGTTGTGGCACAAAATCTTGAGGAAAGGACTAAGCCAACAGATGGTGAATTTACTTAAAGCTCTATACAAGAACACATTTTGTGTGAAAGTAGGAGTAGGATTGGTAACAAAAGAAGTAAATCAAAGGAACGGGTTACGACAAGGATGTAAGCTAAGTCCAATGTTATTTAATCTGTATATTGATGATATACTCACTGAGATAGGAAGAAATAATAATTGGTTGCCTGTGATAAATAAGGTATCAATTCCTGGGTTATTATTTGCTGATGATTTAGTGCTAGGATCTGTTTCAACGATTGGTTTGAAGCAGTCCCTACAGCAAATCAATAAATACTGTGATGAATGGAATCTGAAAGTAAACCAAGAGAAGACTCAAATCATAGTATTTAAGAAAGGTGCCCAACTGAGCAAGTATGAAAAGTGGAAGAGTGGAGAGAAGGAATATAAAGTGGTCAGAGATTGTATATACTTAGGGGTCAAATGGATGGGGGTCGAAAATGGGAGAAACAGAAGAAACTGGTATTGGCGAAGGGGAAGGGGGCAATGTCAGTGATTAGAGGGTGTAAATATAGAATACCAGATATAAATGTTAAATGGCTAGAGAAAATATATAACACAGTAGTTGAAGCAAAAATGTTATATGGAAGTGAAATATGGGGAGTAGGAGGAGACTGGGAAGTGATAGATATGGTACATAGGAGTTTTTGTAGAGAAGTTTTAGGTCTGCCAAATGCCACAGTAAAGGAATTTGCTCTAATTGAAATGCACATAGTGGGGAGAAAAGGGTAATAATGGAGAGAGCTCTTAAATATTGGTATAGACTATTAAATTTAGAAGAGAAAAGCTTGTTGAGGCAGTGTCTTGAATTTCAAGAAAAGAGCTTAAAGGAAAACAAGTGGAGTTATAGTATACAAACTAACTTGGAAAATAGTCGTTTGGGAGAAATTTGGAGAAGGAGGGAAAATAATGTTAAGGGTTTTTGGAAAGAAGCTAGGCGGAGGTTTGAAGATATAGAGATACAAAATTCATTTAGTAGCATTGGGAAGAAAAGTTCCTTGGAATCATATATATTAATAAAAAATATATGGGCTAGAGAACAGTATGTGGATAATTCAAATAAGGAACAAAGAGAGAGTATAGCTTGGGTATGAGCAGGTGTATGGAGACTAATAGGAATGAGAAATGGGTTCCCACAGAAGCAGTGTCCAATATGTGGGGAAAGAGAAGATTTAGAACATATCGTGTTTGATTGTAATGGTACACAACATTGGAGAAAGCAAGCTATAAATGGGAAATGGTTAAAATTGCACAGGAAAGTAGCCTTAAGCAAGATCTTTAACAAGGACAATAAAAAGGTAGGAGAGTACCTGTCCAAAGTAAAAAAGAAATGGTCATGGACAATAAAACGAGATGTAAATTAATTTCATCATGAGATGTTAAGATATGTAATTATATTATTATCATAAAATTAGTGTTATTAGATTATCATTTTGGTACTACTACCCACTACTACCCACTACCACTACTACTATATTATTATTATTATTATTATTATTATTATTATTATTATTATTATTATTATTATTATTATTATTATTATTATTATTATTATTATCATCATCATCATCATTATTATTACTATTATTATTGTTGTTGTTATAAATAAAGTAATATGGGTAGAATATGGCAAGATAGCAGCTTGGGCTGATGTATAGCCATATTCTAAGGAAGATTGCTGGCACAAATAAATAAATAAATAAATACTAAAATTTATAGGAATCAATATACTGAAAAGGGAGAGATTTTGATGTATAATGCTGTTTAACACCTGCTACTGCAAATGATACAAATAATCAAGGTGCTTGAAGAAAAATATTTGTTGTGAGCTGGAATTTGTAATGTTGTCTATGAAACAAAGGTTCAAATGCTACTATAGATGGAAATAAAAGGGAAATATTAACATTAGGACTACAACTTTCTTGTATTCATTTCTGATTTTGGCTAGCTTGTAAGTTTTTCTAAGTTTCCAGATTATTCAGAAAAATACCTAGTAATGCAGTATTTAATTGTGAATTAGCAGTAATGAGCCCTTCACCATGAATGTCACAAAGTATTTTTTTTATTTTCACTTAGGGGATAAATTGCAATGTTACTTTGGAGTTACATATACCTATATTTGCATGCTTTAATAATTACAATGTTGCAGTTTTGTTATATTTTAATTTTGTCACCTAAGGAGACAAGTGTTAGAATTTCCGCCTGATTCAAAATGTGCATCATCATAGTCTGGTAACTGATCTAATCTTCATATCCAATGTTGGTAGAGAAAGGTTGATTAAACAAAAGTTTTGAGGCTTTAATGTGTATTGAATTGATGTTTTTTCAGCTTCATCTGCATTTGTCATAAAACTGTGATTAAGCTTAACAAGGTATAATTTCATAGCACACTTTTAAGATTATGCTTCCTCTCTGGACCTTGGAAGCTGAAGCTCATGGCACTGACAGCTTGGTTTCTTTCAGTAACAATCTTCACCAATACAGCAATCTGTATTTTTATGCAATAAAGTATGTACTGGGTAACATACATTATGCAGACTTAAAGTATGCTTTAGTGATGTTTAATATCATTGTTAGAAAGTTTGAAAAACTTGAATGTCAGCAACTTGGAGTAGCTTGAAACTGGGGTACAATGAATAATAAAAGATAAATCTGGAGAAAGAAAAGGCTTGCCACTCACAATGTTGGAAAGCTTGTGCAATGTAAATATTTAGGAACCCATTAATGCCACAATAGTTATTTGAGGTGAATTGATAATATTTACAAGTATAAATTCCTCCTTTTCTATATTTCCTCTGGTTTCCTGTTACATGCACATAAACCTTAGGACCCGACAAAGCTGTTTACATGCTTGTCGTAGTATTAATTCAATTTGACATGCCAATAACTGCTGCCATACAAATCTAGATATTCTTAGACAAGGTTGTATATTTACACTGTAAGATTTGACAAAAATTACAATCTAACTTTACAAGCTTAAAATATTTCTACCCCTATTTTGAATCTCTTTCAAACATAAGTTCATATACAAATATATTGCTTGATTAATCTGCACAAAGCTTTGGTCAATTACACATCGAGGCTGAGCAAAACAAAATATAATTTTAAAAGATATCTCCAAACCCTTGTATAAAAATCTGCATTACATTCACATGACTTTCTACAAATCATCTTTAAAAAGGATTATTATTACTGCTTTGTCTTGTTAATTGGGCTAAGCTTTCAATTCACATACACATTTCATTGTATGATACAGTATGTAAAGTAACAGATTTTGTCACTATGTGGCGGGTTTGACATTCCATGCTCTTCTTTGCATAACCATGAACAAAACTTGATAACGACTTCCCATTTGAAAAAAGTGCAACTATATTTGAAGATTCAAATCAGTAACAAGGAATACCTTGAATATGGTTGATTTCACAAAATAATTTATTTGACTTAATGGTATGTTTTAACCGGATCTACACTTTTGGTGAAGTAAGATTTTGTCTATTTCTTACGGTTTACCAGTTATGCAAAAATCATCCAGAATGAAGAGGACTTCACAGGCTATTCCCAGAAAATTCAAGACATACATTTCATGTCACAAAAACATTTTTATAAAAATCATCAGATCATATTTGAGAAAATGTACATTTTCAAAAATTTTCCATCTAAAGGACAGTTTGTGGTAGGAGATGTTTGAAAATCTCTATATTGCATCCATGTAGGATGCTTAACTACAATTCGAACTATGGTGTTTAACAGACTTCATTTTTGAGTCCTACTGTTCAGACATATACACTCACAGAGCTTTTTCCAAAAATGCTTTTTACTTTCTGTACTACAAAGTAGGGAAGTATTGTATTGCACCCAAAAGTTTGATACCAAGATTTCACCGGAAATACATGTTTTGAGGTCCCCCAAATCCAAAGAAAAAAGCATTTTTAGAGAAAGGTCTGTGTATGTGTCTGTGAACAGCATAACTCAAAAACAAAAACTCGGATAAACACCAAGCTTGGTATTTAAGTTAAACATTTTCCAAAGATACAATATGAGGATTTTTCAAGAAAATCCCCCAACCCAAACTACCCTTTACATGGAAGCTTTACGAAACTTTTGATTTTCTAATAAATGGGTCTAACAATTTTGATTAAAATACTGTATATTAAAGATATTTATATAACAAACAAAATGTTTACCTTGAATTTTCTGGGAATAGCCTGTGAAGTCCTCTTCATTCAGAAAGAATTTTGTATAATTGTATATAACTGGTAAACATTAAGTGATAGGCAAAAACGTACTACACCAGAAATACAGATCTCTTTAAAACACACAATTTATTTCAAATATGCTTTTTTGTGGCATAAGCCATTTCTGAGATATCCATTACTAAAGGTTTGAACTGTTGAATACTTGGCCATTTGCTTAAAGTCCTGTTAAGATTCAGCTGTTTCTCGCAATTGCATGTAAACAGTATGGAATTTTAAGGCCAAATTATAGTGTCCAGTTCTGAAACATTTGACTATTGCTGTTCTGTTTATATCTATAATGAAATGCTAAATGTAGGTATTTCTGTAAAGGTTGATTTAGATGAAAATGTAGCAGATAGAAAAATAAGCTTTAGTAAGAATAGTTTGTATACCTAGTAATAAATGATAGAGGGTAGAAAAAGCTATGTGAATATGTCAGAATTTTTTTGGATTCAGGAAGTCTATATTTCTGGTGAAATCTCACAATTGAAATTTTGGCTGTAATACAATAGGTACTTAGTAGTGTAAGTAGTAGAGAATGTAAATGTGTAGACTGTATTCATTTATTTTATTATTTTTATCTGTTCTGTATGACTCATTTTGTAAATTTGTCTTATGTACTTTTAAATGTGAAAATTGTTCATACAAATTCAAAACGCATCTCCCAAAAATTGAATTTGCAGTGACCTTTTAAATTCCAGGATTGTCGAAGGAACCACCATATAGGAGAATTGCAAAGTTGAACTATGGTGCAACTACAAATAGTATATTTATGCAATTTGTTTTAAGTGTTTGAATATGCTGTGAACCTATAATTTACTTTTCACAATTTCTGTTGCACACCAGAAAGAAAAACTTTCGTACAAGTACATCGTATGTGAGTTTTTACATGTTTAGTATGCCACATCGTTTGAACTGAGGACAAGGTTGTGCAATTTAAACCCCCTCACAGCAGTGGACAAAACTGTGATAAGCTGATATACAGAAGCATTAACAATGCTGCCATCTAGTGCCTTGAACAACACAGCCACTAAGTGCCCACTACCGGCTAAAGTATGAACTAATTATAGAAGGTAGACTTGGAACAAACATTGCCAAAATTTACTGCTAAAGCAAGTTATATGATTGTGCCTGATATTGGGCTCAAATATTACCACACTATAACATGCATTACATTGCAGGAGTGTAACAATTAAAATTTTATTTCAAGAAGTTATGAGTTAAAATGTTATTCTGAAAAAAGCAGAGATTTCGAAGTAAAGCAGACTAAAATAATAATTCAATTACTTTTACTCGCAATAGTGACATTGTCGGGACCCTGCGCTTACCTGCCATATACAGGCATTTTCCAATTCCCCTCCGGACAAGATGGTTCCCCCACCACTGAAGTGATCCAGAGTGGGGTAGGTCATGTGGTCAGAGGCTGGAGGAGTGAGCCTTGGAAAGAAAATGCTGGAATCTAAATTCACAACAATGTGATGGATTTATCATTGTTCACATAGACATTTCCTATTTGTTAAACAATGCATTGTTTTAAAGGAAAGGGTTAACGAAAGAAATGTTTGCACGTGAAAGGAATACATTGCAATTAACTTATTTTAAAGCAACAGGGCAAGGGAAGGATAGTTTGCACATGAAAGGCATACAGTTTATTACATTTTAAAGGAATGGGGCAAGGAAAGGATAGTTTGCATGCGAAAGGAATACAATTTATTTTATTTCAAAGGATTAGGGCAAGAAAAGGGTAGTTTCTATGTGAAAGAAATACAGCGGAGAAATTAAATGGCAGTGGGGGCAGTCGCGTGATTGCATGGTTTAGGTATCATGGATAGTCAAGTGGTCGGAACCGAGATAGGGGTGCGGGCACCTTCTTGCTCAGAAGGTAATCAGAAAATGGCTGAATATGGCGGGTATGCGCAGGGTCCCAACAATTTCACTATTTCAATTAGTTCAAATTGTAGTTGCCTTTCTTGGGCCCACCTAGAAAATGCTGAAGGAAGTGAGAAATAATAGAATAAATTATCTTAGGAGCAAATGTAGAAGTAGATGTGAATGGTCAATGTCTGGTGTCCACCTATTTGTGGTGTCTTAATTATACAAAGGAATTGCGATACGAACACAAAAAAAAGTGGCCATCTTCACGGTAATACTGACGCTCATTTGGAAGTACCAACTTAAGTATGAAGCTGGGATACCGCTAAACATGCGATGTGGTGTTACTTCTTCTTATTCATATAGTATAGCCGCAGAAAAAAGTGCCACACATTCAGAGCAAGCTGTGCACAAGAGGAAAGAAAATGGTGTGCACAGGCTGAATTCAGAAATGTAAGCTTATATAAAAAAAACCTAACCTAAGGCTAACCTTGCGTGAATTCAGAAATATAAGCTTATATAAAAAAAAAACCTAACCTAAGGCTAACCTTGCATGAATTCAGAAATGTAAGCTTATACAAAAATAAAAAACCCTAACCTAAGGCTAACCTTGCATAAATTCAGAAACCTAAGCTTATATAAAAAATAAGCCTAACTTAAGGCTAACCTTGCGTGAATTCAGAAACCTAAGCTTATATAAAAAAAACCTAACCTAAGGCAAACCTTGCGTGAATTCAGAAACCTAAGCTTATATAAAAAAAACCTAATCTAAGGCTAACCTTGCGTGAATTCAGAAACCTAAACTTATATTAAAAAAAATGCAAACCGACAGAATTGGGGATATATATCCGCCTTTGGCAACATTACTTATTCATATGTTGCCAGCATTGCGTTACAGCCAGAGAATGACATACAGTGCCATCTGTTGGACATATAGGACATCACTTCCGTCACTACTGTGGGCCCAAGAAAGTCAACTTACCCTTTTGTTTATACGCATGCAAAAAATGTTAATGCTACAGATAATGCAGTGAACTTTACAGCTGACATCTTTTCTAAAAATTTTAACAGTAACAGTTCACCAAGTTGGAGGTAATAGTAGGCTACTGTACCTGGCCGTCCTCTCCTCGGTTAGATTGGCCCCATTATTAGCTGCACAAAAAGCGTTTTTGATGGAAAAAAAGCAAACTGTTTCACACCCAAAATTTATTGATTTTCATTATGTTACATGAAATGTATCTAAATTCAAAGGTAACATATACACAGCCACTTCTAAAAACATAACCCATCTACACTTTGGGACTATGGGCTCTCAAAACCTCGGCTACGCCTTGTGGCTTAGGCAGCGTTGCCAACTCGGAAACATTTATTCCGTTAAACTGAAGTTAAAATTCCGCTAAAATCCGCTAAATGCCTATTATTGTTGTTTGCCCCTTAGAAATGAAATTTCAATGTACTGGTAATTTACAAAGAATTTTTTCATCATGGTTTATTATTATTATTATTATTATTATTATTATT
The DNA here is from genome assembly GCA_030765065.1 of Deroplatys truncata. NCBI lineage: Eukaryota > Metazoa > Arthropoda > Insecta > Mantodea > Mantidae > Deroplatys > Deroplatys truncata. Next base: position 63,769,869 of record CM060988.1, on the reverse strand, counting down.
ATTATTATTATTATTATTATTATTATTAAACCTTTAGATTCCACTCACGATATTAATGTAATGCAAGCAACAGCATTTCATATTCCTCCTCATCCTGCATTGGGGTGTCTTCTATGTCCACTGCTGAAGTACTGGGGCTGGCTGGAAATATGTCTGTGGCGTATGCTCTCATGGTGCCGATTTCTCGGAGAACATCCTCTGGTAGCTCGTAATCATGGCTCCACTTGCCCAGACGATTAAGATCAGTTCTTATTGCAATTATGGCGTTCACCATAACAGTAGTTCTGTTGCGCAATGATGTTTTTATCAAGTTTAACTGGCTAAATGCCCTTTCCAAGTCTCCATTAGACCAGGGTAAAGATAGAAGCATTATAGCCAGATCCGAAAGCTCTTGGCAAGGATTTAAGCCGCTAGCATCCTTATATGACCTAACTTCATGCCACAACACCGCAGTATTGCGCATTTCCTTCCACTGCACTGTAGTGAGCTTCCGACCACTGAAAGTCAATTTTGGTTACTGTGCTGTCGGACAACACCATTTCCTTGGCCAACAATACTACCGGTTCTTTTATCACTCGCAAGCATTCTCTCGGAGAAATTAAGGATACGTTTTTCATATTTTGGGGCAATTGGCGTTGCAGCTCAGAAGCAAGGGAAACAAGACAATGTTCACATCTTTTTCTTATGACATTCTCAACCTGGGATGAAATTTATTTGGTGTTGTTCATATCTTGCAGCAACACCTCGACTACATGACCTAAGTATATTCTCGGAGACTTACGTTTACGAACATCAGCTGTTAAAAGATCACCTCTGTACCCCGATACAACAATTCTCCTAACGAGCCCATTCAAAACAACATCGTTTAGAAGCCGTGATTGGTCTGCAGAATTTGACTGAAATGCCTTATTTACCAGCTGACATTCTTCCAAATAAGGTTTCAGAAAAGTAAGGTAAATTTAGTTTACGTCATCTCTGTAGAGAAGTTGAGCAGTATAGCACTTCTCATCAAGTGCTGCTATTTCAAAGTGCGGTTTTAGTTCAAGCCACTGAAACAGAACACGAGAGACAGGCTTTAAAACAGACATCCAACGTGTATTGCACTTCTGAACTATTTTAAGTGGATTAGCTCCGTCATTTATTGCAATGAATAACTTTCTGTAAGTAATTTGACGAGACCAAGACTTGGAAAACCAAGAATACGTTTCCGACAACATGAACTCCAAATTTCGGGGCAAAGATTCAGCTGCCGCAGAAGATACCGCCAGCTGCTCGGAAGATGACAGACACAAGGAATTAAGACAAGATGAACTTATCCTTTCAAATTCTGATACACACCATTATTGATGCCTACTATAACTGCGTTGCCTTCTTCTAACTCTACCATTCCCAAGAATGTAGAAACAATGCGACTTCGGCCTTCAGAAGGGTATACCACACATGCAACTAACAATTTGCTGACACTAATGTCTGTAGATTCGTCCAGAAGTACATTGAAATGTCCGTCTCCTATCTCTTTTTCAGACTGGCCTTGAAGTGTGGATAAAGAATGTTTTAATCACACTACTACACTTACTTATATACAAACGCACCTAAGAGACATGGTCAGCATCCTTAAAACACCTTTTTGATAGACTGCAGAGGCGATCCACAGATCTTATTGCGCAATGGTTAGCCACAAAAACTTAATGCCGCTTCAGCAATAGACACTTCATTGGTATGCCTGACTACGTGTGAATCCAATTTTAACTGTCCCTGTGAATAAAATGGCGCTTCAGCTTTTACATGCTTTTTGCTTTTTGAATGATTCAATAAATCCGACAGACACGAGTTAAATTGCACTGGAAAAATCGACACCGCGCACTAGTAGGTTCGGCGGGAATCTCAATAAGCCAGTCTTTCAATTGTTTGTTGCTAAGCCGCTCTTTTCTAAACTTTTGGGTGTATTTTTTTCCTCGGTTTAAACATTTTGATGCAACTAATAACAAAATAAAGAAAACCACTGATTACACTACGGTCAACTGCACCATAAACAGTGTAATACGATGCACAGCACAGACGCGATAGCCAAACTTCGGTCAAAGGTTACTTGTAAATGTATTACTAAAAGCAAAGAACCAAGAGAGATTGTTCTGTTGATGCAGGGGAAACAGTATATTGAAATCTGATTATTAAACATCACCCATGTGCAATAAACACATAATGATATGGAAGCAGGGGAGATGTTGTGTTGCATTCTCATGAAGCAGGGGAAGATGCTGAATTGCATTCTCATGACTTACTCGTAAGACGTAATCGGAGAATGAAACCAAAGCAGCACTGATTCATTTGTTATATTCTGACCATACGGACTCTCGTGGTTTGACGAAGTGGAGAGAGGAAAGTACAGGTAATGTTATGTTAGAGAATATATTATACAGCAAGGTTGGGCACAAGCGATAACACCGTTAAGCGATAACATCTACTCAGATACACGTTATTTTTCAATAGCGTCATAAGTTTGGCCGACTCATGCGATAATCACGTGTATATGTTTATCTCATTGCTATTAACACATTCCTCGCAGGACATGAAGGTATTAGAAGATGTCTTTCATATGGTATTATGCAATGTTAACTTGCAGTTCCATCTAGGTATTTTCCCGCTAAATCTGGTTTCTAATTATATAATTGAAACATTGAATTAAACAGAAAAATATTATTGTAGAACCTGTCGATAAATCTGTTAAAAAATCCGTTGACCGCTAAATGCAACATTTCACCCGTTGATGATTGTAAAATCCGTCAAATTTAGCGGAAATTCCGCCAACTTGGCAACCCTGGGCTTAGGGCCCTCATTCGTATTTTTAACTATAGTTGGGATTTCAAATATTGGCAGCGGAAAGCTCAGAACACCAAAATATTGGAATTGCAACCCTAGTGTTAAACGATGGAAACACGAAGGCGATCGCAGCGTGAATAATGATCTGGGATGGAACTAAATTATAAAAAATCGCGCTCTCGGATAGTGATATCACTCGTAGCTACTACAGCTGTATTTTTCATACCTGCCTAACTGTCTGGCTCAGCTGATCTTATGTTCTAATACTGTATTGCTACCACAGATTGATCGCTACTGACGACGTACAAAGTTAATTACGCGCGCTTCAGTAATCGTGATTGCACTTTATTCAAATTTCTTTTTGAAGGAATCGATTAAAGCTCATATAAAATAACTTGTCATTGTCATCTGTAGCAATACAATATTAGAACATATTTATGATCAGCGGAACACCTGACAGGTATACTAGTATGAAAAACACAACTGTTTGTTCCTGTGTACCTCTTTTTATTTAAATTATCCAATAATCGGTACATACATTGCGTTTATATAATATTATTAGGGTTAGTAGTGGTTGCAGAATGTTTATGTGCCATAATACGTAATGGTCACATTTAAATTTTTGAGGCTGAATGAGAAGATAAAGTACCTTGCAATAATTTCTTCTGCATGCTTCATATTAAAATCTTTTGCACTTAGCCTCCATGTTTTGTTTGAACTTGCAACCAACTAACAGTAGGATGTGGAATTTGACAGGAAAATTGGAAGAAAAACACATGTTTGACACTTGTTATTTTATTCTAAGATAGCGCAACACAATTTGACATATTTGCGTAACATGAATAACTTAATTCCATTTCCTACAAAGAAGCTTCTGCGCACATTATATGCAATAGTGGAGCTATTGTTTGTCATTCACTAAATCGCTATTAGCAGTGCAATAAATATAATTAGCCACAGTTTCACCACACCATTTAACACTATTAATGTCATTGTCACTCTCTGTACTCTGACTTGAAGCAACATCACTGGACACAAATAGGCACAACTTAACTCTAACTTTCCATTGTGCATATCCTAGAAGTAAATGGAAACACATGTTTAAACTACCCTTAAAAGTAGGTTTCTGAAAAGAGAAATTGCTTAGGTACACAAAGAAAAATTTGTGGCTACAAGCACCTTGTGATTATATTACATACTATCCATTCTAAACCAGAGTTCTCTCTGATGTAAACCAAAGCATATGCTTCTGCTTGCCATGAAATTAAGTACTACGCTTACGCCAATGTCAATAGTTCCTTTATAAATGTATTATATAATGAAATATTGGAGTAGGAAAGGTATAGAGCTACACATTTTATTGCCATAAGAACTCATTGTTAAAGGTAATGGATATATAACAACTATTAAGAGATTACAAAATATGATTTCCTTAATTCTAACTGCTATTACGCTAACGCTCAAAGAGTATCTTTTTGTAAATTACCAACTGTATGGCTGACCGCTATTCCCTTGTCCATATGAGAAATGCAGCAATGAATTCACAGGGTGCTATCTGAATACCAAATAAACTCTTTGCGTAACACAGGAAATATGATAAGCAAACAGTCATTCATAATATGCTAGCACTCATGCTCAGTTCAGATCAAATCTTGTGATTTTATCAGTTAGTGTTTGAGTTGCCATGACTGAGGAAGAAGGGTGTAGTGCGAATAAGCTGTTTTAACACAAAAGTGGGAAACCGTTAAAAAGTGGCAAAAAAGAAATAATACTTATGTGTTCAATTCACTATTATAAAAACACCTGAAACTTGCAATAGTAGATATTGCGACATTAACATCTGAGTTTATAGGCGTTTCAGTAAAAAGTTTAACCAAAGCACGCAGGGAATATAAACAGTCATAATAGGAGACTAAAATGTAGGAACCTGTTTTGTATGCAACAGTGTTGTGGATAAGCTTGTCATTAACTTCGAGGATAGTTCTGATTCCAATATGGCAGCTAAGTCATCTTTGGAGGATTTGGATTAAGGTACTGCACCTTTGCATGAGGATTTCAATTAATATAAGTAAAATGTTCATTCTCCGCATGCTTATAAAATGAATTGTTACTGCAGGTTGCATTTTTAATTATGATTTTCACACAGGGCACCTTTTTACAGACTTAAACAATGTTCAGCCGTAATATGTAGCAAGTATGTGTGAGAGGAAGAAGCAGCCGTAAGGGGCAGGGATTGCAATATATTTTCGCGCGGATAATACAAAGAGTTTGTTTATAGTGAGACGCACTCTAGTTTGGAATGAAAAGCAGATCCACTATTGCTACTATACCTAGAGGAATTTTAACATATCAATTAGTAATTGCTAGTGTCTAGCAGCAGTTTTACGCAACCAGCAGCTTAAGTAATGAGAGTGCTTCGGGGTGAAGAGAGGCTAGGCCATTTCCTGCTTACATTTAAAAAAACACATACAAGTTTCAATGCGCAAATATTGATATGAGCGAATTAACTAGTCAGCCAATGAAGTGAAACACACTACAAATACCTGAAGTGTAAAGAAACAGGAATTAAATGAGAAAATTGGAATTCTGTGCTCGTGTTTGTTGATAAAGTGTTAAATGAGAAGGAAGTAACACTTTTATTGTAAAACCACCACCACTTTGTGTTACTTGAACAAAATTCAGTATACGCACAAAGGATCCATGCATATTTTCATTGAAAGTTCAATGAATCGGATCCTTTGAATGATCCTTCGATATGTTATTTATAGTGAAATTTTAAATACCTTTCATAACAATAATAACAACAACAACTAATGCTAACCTTCCGTGATTTCAGAAAACTAAGCGTATATATATAAAAGAAACTAACCTCCCATAGTACCTCGGATGCAATGCGTTGTATATTGATGCAGTAATTTGTATCACAAATACTTAAATGTAAATAATGATTGTAATATGAATATGCATTTTTATGTGACATTGATTTGAGATGTTTATTGATTGTAATTATTGTTGAAAAGAAGTTTATACCGCCTTACTGAAACTGTCAATAATAGCGCGCAATAATGCAGCGAGGGGGTGAGCTGTTTATCATTATTGGAAACAAGGAAGTTACGTAATGTTGGCGCGTTTTTTCCGTTGAGAATCTTCTGGAACGTTTCCCTAGAGCATATGTATTCATAATTTTCATTGGATATAAAAATAGACGCTAATGTTGGCGCGTTTTATTAGCCAATAGTAATTCAGTTATAATCTTTAGGCATATCGGTGTGTATGGGTATATAAAGCAGTAGGTTAGAGGTAAAGTCTGTCAGTTCATCAAAAATCTGTGTACACTACACGTCGTCTTCAGTCAGTCAGTTCGTCGAAAGTATTTGTACGGCAAACGTCGGGTATTGCTACACAAGTTACGCGCAGCAGAATTATGAATAATCTAAAGTGTTGTAAGGTTAATTATACAAAAAGTTGAAGTACGTGGATTAAAAGTGATCAGTAAGAAGTTATTATAACAGTTTCAGTTTGGCGAGTGTTAAGATCAATGTATAAATGTGATAGTTAACGTGTTCGACAATAAATGTGTAAAACAAATTTCTTCATCAGTGTTATATTTGGATAAAAGATTCCTTTCCGTTTACACACCCTGATCAAGAGACATGTTCGACCGAGAAATAATAGCTAGCCGGAGGACAGTAAACAAAAATTAAATCAAATAACAGTCGCATTCTTTCGAACACTAACACTGCTGCAAATTGCTAACAACAGATGGAGCTACAAACCGAACAAATGAATGACGTCACAAGATGGCTTCACATGAAGTAAACATAAATACACAAACATTTGTAAGTAATACCGTTACATGGCTCCCAAACGTGGGGCTAACAAAACTACAATAATGTTACTTCAATATGAAAAGCGTTTAAAATGCTTTAAAGTGTGTTAAAATATTCACTATGAATAACAGATCAAAGGGTCATTCAAAAGTTCCAATTCATTGAAAAGATTCATGGAAGCTTCACTGCAAAGATTCATGGATTGTTTGCGTATACAGAATAGCGGAAGAGCATATACAATCAGACAAAAAATTCAATGCCATGCCTGGGATTCAGACCACCAATCCTTGACTTGCATTAACACTGCTCTGCCATCTAAGACTTTCTCTACTCACAGTAAATTATTTTCATAAGTATTCTACAAATCATTCATCATATATCGTGATTAACTTCATGTTTATCACATGTGTTAACTTAAAAGGCTTCAATACATTTAAAAATATTACATGCCCATTACTTCAGAACCTTTGGTTTTTGCACAAAAACAACACATTATTTAAATGCCTATGCATTTCATATAATATCCTACAACTTAATTATTATTGCACAATGTACCTTCTAAGGGAAGGTTTTTGTATCATCAAAATTGCTACAAAGTTTAAGTGCTAGAAAACAGACACGAAAGACTGAAACTACTTTGGAATTTCAAAGCCTCAGAACACATATTGAACTGCTAATTTCACTCAAAACAAACACTTCAGGTTTTTCTTGGAAATAAATGCTCTTCCGCACTTGTACTAACAGATTACAAGGACACTAATTGTCAAAAGAGCTACCAGAATTTCTATTTTCATACACCATGCCCAGCTCAAAAAAGGACGTAATGACAGTTAGATAAAAATGCCAAAACCATGTGAATTACTGAAATATATGTGAATGATATCAAATATCTTTCTTCCTGCTGTATTAGAAAATTTCAGTTGGGCACTGCCATTGGCATGCTATCCTTGACAGTTAGTGTCAGTCCATCAATAATCCTACATTTTAAAATTATACACGAGTATTACTCGTATGATCTGCATCTACGTGTTTGAATATTGGCACTTTAACATGCTATTTGATTTGCATTAAAGGTTGATTTTTACCTTACCCACTTTGGCTGTGATCTCCACTCATCAATTATGTAGTGCAAACAAGACAATTAATCGTATATTCCACTGTCTAGATGACTCACTATATCTGAAAAGTAAATCAGGACAGTATAAAATTCAGCAACATTAAGAAGCTCTTAAAAACTTAACTTTTCATCCAGCACTATCATTTTATGTTGCTCAAGCTTAATAACATACCTTCAGATTCTAAGTCACCATTTAGGACTCGAACCACAACGCTGGAAGAAATGTAAATCGTAGGCATATCCCACTCTGTCTGGAGGCTCAATGTATCTGAAAAAGTAATTCCTTATATAAAAATGTGTGACACACAATAACCTATGAAAGTTATCTATCTTATTCTACGAATTTCACTGAAATTAATAGAGAATACCAATATTACAAAAAATATACATTCAATCAGAAATAGCGTAAATGTATGGTTACCGTCTCTGCTTTGTTCCTGGTGAAAAAACATCGGACGAAAACTTTCAACTATAAAAATCCAAGATGGTCCCTTTCCTCTTGCCTGCCGTTTAGTTCGCTACGAACTTCGAAACTTGAAACAGTCAATCAGAAAATTCGCCTTTCCCGCAAAAGTACAACCAGTGTCACACCGTGTTCATGTGGGGAGTTAGTGCCCTGTGTTTCCAGTTTCCCAATCCAACCTTCATCCCTGTGGCGGAAAGACAACGCAAGCACTGCTTCCATGATGCCACGGGTGAGATGCATTCGATGCGTAAAGTTCTCTAAATATATAGAGAACTTTAGCGATGCGACCATAGGGGTGAACCTAGGTAAGCAAATTGGCAAAACAACGCCCTAACTCCCCACATGAACATGGTATGTTGCTAGTTGTACTTTTGCGGGAAAGGTGATATCTCTGATTGGCTGTTTCAAGTTTTGAAGTGCGCGATCAACCAAATGAAGAACAAAGGGACCATCTTAGAGTTTTGTAGGAAAGGTATTCGTCCGATACATTTTCACAAGAACAAAGCAGAGACGGTAATCATAGATTTACATTCTTTTTGCTGGAATATATTTTTTGTAATATTGATGTTTAGTATTAATTCCAGTGAAATTAGTATCAATGTGGTAGAAGATGGAGGATTTTAATAGCTTATTTGTGTTACAACATTTTTGTATTATGAATTAATTTTCAATACAGGGTGGGATATGCCTAGGATTTTTAACATTTTTTTTCAAGAATAAACCTGAAGTGTTTGTTTTGAATGAAATTAGCAGCTTCAGTATGTGTTCTGAGGCTTTGAAATTCCATAGTGATTGCAATCTTTCGTGTCTTTTTTCTATTTAAAATTTGTAGGAATTTTGATGACACCAAATCCTTCCCTTAGAAGATAAATTGTGCAATAGTCATCAAGTTGCAGGATATTATAAAAATGTATAGGTGCGTATTTAAATAATAATAATAATAATAATAATAATAATGGCAATAATGTGTTGAGTTTTGTGCAAAAACCAAAGGTTTTGAAATAATGGGCACGTAATACTTTTAAATGTGTTTAAGCCTTTTAAGTCAACATATATCATAATAAACTTGAAGTTAATTATGATATATGATGAATCATTTGTAGAATACTTATGAAAATACCTTACAGTGATTATAGAAACTCTTAGATGGCAGAACAGTAGTATAGCAGTATGCCAATGCGACTTTAAACTTCCCAACAAACTCACATTTTTTCCCAGTAAACCACAAGGCGTTTTAAAATAAATTTTGAGATAATGTACCCCTATGGAAACTTGCAATATTATAAGCATTTAAGTACGGGACTTCACAGTTAACCGCTATCAGGTCAATCCGTGTTAACTGTTCCTAACACATGCTATGTGTAGACTAAAGTTGTCACAGCAGAAAATTGATTACTTGCTATAGTAATAATTTTTGCAGTTATTGGAGTTGATTATAATTCATTTAAAAATTGTATTTTTTTAAGTGTAATCAAGGAATGGCCTAGCCTCTCTTCACCCCAAAACACTCATTACTTAAGCGCTGGTTGTATAAAAATGCTGCTACGCATTAGCAATTACTGACTGACATGTTAAAATCCTCTAGGTATAGTAGCAACCTGAAGTAAAATCGGTTTTATAAGAATGCGGAAAATGAACATTTTATTTGCGTTAACCTTAATACCCAGGCAAAGGTGCAACATCCTAATCCGAATCCTCCGAAGGTGACTCACTGCCATATTGGAATCAGAACTATCCTTCAGGTTAATGACAAGCTTATCCATAACACCGTTGCACACAAAACAAGTTCCCACATTTTATTCTCCTATTATGTCTGTTTATATACCCTGCGCGCTTTGATTACACTTTTTGCTGAAAAGCCTGTAAACTCAGATGTTAGTCGTAATATCCACTATTGCAAGTGTCAAATATTTTTGTAATAGTGAGTTGAACATATTAAGTAGTATTCATTTTTCGCCACTTTTAACGGTTTCCCACTTTTGGTTTGAACAGTTTATTTGCACTACACACTTCTTCCTCTGCCATGACAACCCAAACATTAACTGATAAAATCACAAGGTTTGACCTGAGCTTAAATATGTGCGCTAGCGTATTATGAATGACTGTTCGTTTATATTTCCTGTGTTATGCAAAGAGTTTTGTCGGTACTCAGATAGAACCTCTGGGAATTCATTGCTGCATTTATCATAAAGCAATGGAATGGCAGTCATCCATACAGTTGGTAATTAGCAAAAGATACTCTGAGCTTAGAGCAATAGCAGGCAGCATTAAAAAAATTCATATTTTGTAATTTCTTGACAATTAATATTACCCTCAACAATGAGTTGTTCTTACGGTAACCGCAATAAAATTTGTAGTTCTTTACCTTTGCAATTCCAATATTTCACGATATAATAAATACATTTATTAAGGAACTATTTACATTGGCGTAGGAGTAGTGCTTAGAATCATGGCAAGCAGAAGCAACGTGCATCAGAGGGAACCATGGTTAATTACATGGACAGTATGTTATATAATCACATGGTGTTTGTAACGACGAAATTTTCCCTTAAGGCAAGTTGATTTCTCTTTTCAGAAACCTACTTTTAAGGGTAGTTTAAACATGGGTTTGTATTTACTTGTGGATATACACAATGGAAAGTTGGAGTTAAGCTGTTCCTATTAGTGTCCAGTGATGGTGCTTCAAGTCACAGCACAGATAGCGATGATGACGATAGTGTTAAATGATCTTGTGAAACTGTTGCTAATGACATTTATTGCACTGCTAATTGCAATCCAGTGAATGACAAACAGGCATGTGTAGCAATAGCTGCACTGTTGCATATAATGTATGCAGAAGTTACTTTGTAGGAAATGGAATAAAGTTATTCATGTTACGCAAATATGTCAAATGGTGTTGTGCTAGCTGGAGAGTAGAGTAAAATAAAATTGTGAAACATGTGTTATTCTTTCCATTTTCCTATTACATTCCACATCCTTTGTTAAGCCTCTGGTACATTATCAAAGATGACGAACGGCGTGGTCCAAGTTTTGCTAGCTCCTGTATTTATTGCGAGAAAGTGCAGTAAAAGAAGAATTTTATGCGTGATTCGTGTTCAGAATTATAGGGAAGACTGGAGGAAAGCATCATAGAATTAAAATTTGCATGGGAAACAATTAATAAAATGAAGAGCGAGAAATCCGAAGCAGTGCGTCACATCAACAACAATGCCATGGAGGGACGGAGGTAGTGAAACGAACTCGGCCTACAGCACAAAAAATACAAAATGTTGCCCAAACGCAAAATCGCTTTGCAGTTTTAGAAAGAGGAAGGAAAAAATGAGTAGAAATGTGTGCGAGTAAACAGCAAGAAAAAAAAAGAAAAGAATCATAGCATACTGGTAATTGGCGATAGCCATGCAAGACGGTTTGCAGCAGAGATAGCCTAAACCATGAAGATAAACGCCGAAGTTTGTTTGTATATGAAACCTAATGTACGGCTTGGAATGATTACTCAATTTGCAAGAAAAGAAAGCCAAAGCATGAAACAAACAGACGCTATAATAGTCTGGGGAGATAAAAATTATTTTGCAAGAAATATAATGAAGGAAGGGCTACAGCATATTTCAAAGTTTGTACATAGAAACAGAAATACCAACATAATAGCTATGGCCGCACCAAAAAGACACGATCTGCGAGTATTTTCATGCGTTAACAATAGGGTGACCAGATGTCCTGCTTTTCGCAGTATACTCCTTTTTGACCCCTTATCCTGCTGCCCGCGAAGAGACTCTAAAACCTCATAAATATCCTGCATTTCAAAACCATCCTGCGAAATGGAAAATATGCAATTTTTCCATCATTGTGCAAATGACTTTTACAAAATGAAGGAAATAGTACAATTAAAAACTAACGTGCATAATATAAGTTGGCAGCCTTATAAAAACACTTGTTGAAACTGAAAGTGTGAAACTTCCAGTCCGTTTTTCAACGTAAGTTTTTAACGACTTACTGAATAGTCCGTGTGCGGTGAAAGATAACTGTAGTGTATATCTTTCAGTAATTATGACGAAAGTTAAAGGAAAATGTGTATTAAATACTGAACTGCAATCTCTCTATCCATTTATCGTCCAGTATAAATCTAACAGTTATATACGCTGCATGAAGTGTTCAGCATTGCTTTCAATAGCAAATGGGGAAAAAGTGAAATTTTACGACACGTCCAAACAAAGAAGCACAAGCTGTCCGACAATACAGCTCATCTCCTACAACTTTCTTTCGAGGAGCTGAATTTGGATTAACTGAACAGAAATTGGCTGTTTCTGAGGGAAGTTTTGCATTTCACACCGTTCAACACAACACATTTCTTTCAACAGACTGTACTACTAAATTGGTTCAGAAATGCTTTGAACCCAAATATTCGTGTGCAAAGACAAAGAGTGAGGCTATCGTGACTAATGTGATCAGCCCCTTTGTCATGTCAGTAAAGGACTTGGAAAAAGCAAATTATGTCACTTTGTACACAGACTCTTCAAATCATAAAGCTACAAAATTATTTCCCATCTTGGTTCGTTATTTTGATTATAACAATGACGTTCAAGTAAAGCTTCTGGACTTTCAAGAAAAGTTAGGGGAAAGTGTTGATATTGATTCCTCATATGTATTGAAGACGCTTGGAGATTATCGTCTTGAAAATAAAATAGTTGGATTCTGTACAGACAACACAGATACGAACTTTGGTGGTTCACCTCGAAAAGGATCTAATAATGTATATTCCAAAGTGCAAAAAGCGCTTGAGAGATCAGTTGTTGGAGTAGGCTGTAGTGTTCATATTGTCAATAATACAGTACAAACTGCTGTAGACTGCCTTCCAGTTTGTGTTGAGAGTTTAGTGCACAAAAACTACTTCTATTTTCACATTTATACTGTACGTGAGGCCTCCGTTGCGGAATTTTGTAATTTTGTGGAGGTTGAGTATTCGAAAGTTCTTAGTTACAGTAGAGCAAGGTGGCTTTCTATGTTACCTTCAGTTGAACGAGTATTGAAATTATATTCAGCCCTGAAATCATACTTTCAATCCCAAGACAGGTGCCCAACTATAATCAAACAATTTTTTGGTAATCCCTTGCCTGAGGTGTGGTTGCATTTTACATAAACTCAAACAGCACTTTTTCATAGTGTTATACAATTGTTAGAAGAGTAACATGTTGCTGTGATAGATGTTTGTAAGTTGCTTGAAGGTCTAAGGAAACAATTTCTCAGATAGGTTAGACATTGTATTTCTACCCTCAATTGTTCAGGAAAAACTAAGATCCCTTGAAAATGATGGCCTAGTTAATGTTTCAGATTTCAAAAGAAATGCTGCAAAGTTTTACGCTACTTGTTTGCAATATTTAGATCAATGGAGTTTTCATTTTTCTGAAAATTAAGCTTATTGAATTGGGTAAGTCTGAATTCTGTATGTGAGTGGAATGATGTACAGAAGTCCTTATGTTTTGTAATTAAATGCACTGGGAAAGAAATAAATGACACAACTCTATTTGGTGAAATTTCAAATATTAGAGAGTATGCTATAGTTACAAAAGTTAAGGAATGGGATACAATTCATACACCAACACATTTGAGATGGGTGGAAATATTCAACAAATTTGAAGAGAGAACTATCGAGTTTAAGAGTGTAGGTAACATTGAAGAGTTTACCTTATGCCTTCCTACTACAAATTCACCAACAGAAAGGATGTTTTCAATTATGAACAGTATCTGGACAAATGAAAAATCCGGACTAAAGCCAGAAACTCTGAAACATACGTTAATCACAAAATGTAAAACTGTTAAAAGCAATTCATGTCAGTGTAAAGTATGAAAGCCTATCTTACTAACTTCTTAAAAGAACAGGGACATTACATTGTTTTCAATATTATGTAAGAACAATTGGTAGTGTTCATAGCAATAATAACAGCATAATAAATATCACTAGTAATATTTTATATTCAAATGTTTTCATAATGGAAATCACCATCCAACAACAGTGTATTTCAGGTTTATTAGTTTTAAAATATGATGTATTACGATGTATATAGATAATTTACACTACCTAAGTGAAGCGAAGCCTCCCCCCCAAAAAATCTGCGATCTAGTAAGGTACCAGACCACTTTATTAATGGGTCCTGCTTTTTGTGTCTGAAAATCTGGTTACCCTAGTTAACAACGAAGTCCAGGTACTGAACAGAAAATGAAGAAACTCACGAAAACACAAAATCATGTGAAGGTGTTAGATATAAGCTTAGAGAGAACTGACTTCGCAAGACTTTCCTCATATGAACAAAAGTGGAAAGGAAAAGCTAAACAAGGAAATTCTAAATATCGCCCGTGAAACCGTCAGCAAAGATAAAAGACAGAGAGCGCCAATAGTGTTAAGCTGGAAGGAAGTCCAAAAACAAACACTGAACCAGGATAAACTATCACGGAAATCAGAAGGACGACATAAGAAGCTACAGGCAAGCAGAAATAAATATGAAGAAACCACTACGACAGAAGAAACAGATGACTGGTACATTGGCAATGTGTTACTCCGCCAAATGCAGCCTGACGGTGAAGGGAAAGGAGGGTGGTGGCACCTTACTGGCTAGGTCAATAGCGGAGGGGAGGTTGCCATGGAAACATACCCCTCCAAGAACTGGCAAAGGTCTTAGGTTGTTTAAATCCAACCGTAGAAGTGCCCTCTTCCTTAGTGTTAAACGATGGAAACACGAGGGCGAGCGCAGCGTGAATAGTGATCTGGAAGGGAACTATAATATGAAAAATCACTCTCACGATAGCTGACGTCACTGCTAGCTATTACAGATGTATTTTTCATACCTCCCTAGCTAACTGGCTCTGCTGATCATAATATGTTTTAACAGTGTATTACTACTGATGGCGTACAAAGTTAATTACGTGAGCTTTAGTAGTTGTGATTGCACTTTGAATTACTCAAATTGCTTTTAAAGGGTTCGATTAAACCTCACATATAATAAACTGTCATCTGTAGCAATGCAGTATTAGAACAAAAGTGTGATCAGCTAAACACCTAAGAGCTAGGCTAGTATGAAAAACACAGTTGTTTAGTTTTGTATAACTCTTTTTATTTAAATTGTCCAATAGTATATAAATTGCTTTTATATAATATTATTGGGGTTTATAGTGGTTGCTGGTTCAAGTCACTAATTCTGTTAATAGGAATGTTTCTATGTCACAATACATAATTGTCGCTTTCAATTTAAATTTTGGGGCTAAATGAAAATTTCAAGTACCTTGCAAAATTCCTTCTTTATGCTTCATAGGAAAATCTTTGTACTTAAGCTGCCTCCAAGTTTTGTTTAAAATCGCAACCAACTAACAGTAGGATGTGGAATTTTACAGGAAAATGGGAAAACACATGTTTGACACTTATTTTATTCTACTCTCGGGATAGAACACCATAATTTGAAATATTTGCGTAACTAATATGAGTAACTTTATTTCATTTCTTAGAAAGAAACTTCTGAATACATTATATGCAACACAATAGTTATTGCTACAAATTCCAATACCTGCTTGTCATTCACTAGATCGCTGTTAGCCGTCCAACAAATGTCCCTAACAACAGTTTCACTACATCATTTAACACTATGAATGTTATTATCACTCTCTTGTTCTGACTTGAAGCACCATCACTGGACACAAACATGCACAACTTAACTACAGCTTTCCATTGTGTATATCATACAAATAAATAGAAAAACTGCTTAAATTACCCTTAAAAGTAGGTTTTGAGAAGACAAATGATTTTGCATCAAGGGGAAATTTGTGGTAGAAACACCCTAGTAGTAAGGACCCTCGGTAAGCAGAACCGGAAGTCGGGGTCAAGCAATTTGACCTCTAGTGATGTCCCTTGGTGATAGGGGTGCCACTAGTGTTCCGGTTCCAGTTTTGCCAACCGAGGGTCCAATTCTTTATTGAAAAACATTACAATAATGAGGTTTGTTTAACGAATACAATTCTGAAAAGGGTTACACAAGGTTGAAATGTTAGAAATGGTAGTTCATCATGTAAGGTATTTTTGGTTTCACACTTAAACTGAATATGAACAAAATTATTATCTGGAACGGTGGAAGGAAGACACACAGGAGCAATAATAGTCTTAGAAGTTGTAGGAGCAATGGGCTCGTCGTTGATGGTGAGGTTCCAAACAGCGTCACATCCGGAGGGTGAAATCTTTGTAGGGTTGAAGGACAGGAAGATGACCGCAGCGTTGGATACGTTGACTTCGATGGTGACGATTTTGATGGGTCCAAATTTGTCGATATGGGTGGAGATAATGTCGAAAGCGTCTTCGTTAACGAAGGTCCCATGTTCAGACACTGAATCTGGCACCGAGAAGTGAATGTTGGCCATAAGGTTGTTTCCTGGGGAAGAGAGAGGAAGAACATTAGAAACACACATGTAAGCTAAAACAGGAGAGAAAAAAAGTAGAGCAACGATACTTACCAATGTCGATATAATCCGATGCGCAGCTCATTATTGCGGAGGAAGGTTTCTAAACAGTAGAATGTGTCTTTTGAGACCGTTGGAGTTAGGGATCGGCTCTATACCCTTGTAGATAAATTGGAACGGTGCCTGGTTGAGTTGATTGATGTGATCGTCGTCAAGGTTGTTGTAAGCAGACGGTAGGAATACCTCCTTTCCGTTTTCAAGTTTGATGACAGTTTTCCAACCGTACTGTGTGTTGAGACCTCTAGCACCGACGGCTACATAAGGTATGCTGAGGAGAAGGTCCCGAACTCCAATGATGAGGGGTGTCTGACCACGACTGTTGAGCTCCTTAAAGACACTGCGTTGCATGATGGCTGCTTCTCGACTGAAGAGGCGGAGATACTTGATTGGGTTAATAAATAGAATTATGAAACAAGTTTAGACTTGTAAACGGTGAACAGGTGTTTGAGGTTTGCCCACTCTTGTGCAAAAATTGCAATACCACCAGGTTTAAGAATAATGGCTGGAAAACCAAATAAGTATTTAAATTGAATGGAGAACGTTTCAGAAATGGTTTCTGAGAACGATGGATGCCTGGAGGTAGAAGAGAGGTGAGAATCGATTTTAGGACCTAACACCTCGAAGAGGGTTGACCATTCGTTGAGAGAGTGAAGAACTGAAGATTTTCGTTTTCCACAGGATGCTATGGTGATGGCAACTTCAGGTGCGGTTGCCACGGAGAGATATTTAGTTTCTGATGCGTTGAGGAAGTGTATACACGACCTAAAACATAAAAAATATAAAATACATTAGAAGTGAGAAAAACAAAAGAGAGGGGAAAAAGGAACGTAAAGAGAGGAAGTACTTACATGATGAAGAACCAGAGCGCAAGTGTACACTAAACGCGTTGGCGTCTAGTACTTATAGGTATGATGACAACGGTTGACAGGATTGGCCAACAGAGGAGCACTTTGCAGAGGATTGTAAGATGAGTTTATCGTTGAAGAGGTAATCGGAAATTTTGAATTTGGAAAAGAAGGTGATAGCAGGCATGTTACAACACCGATGAGACAGATACCCGACTACGTAATGACCACATGTAGTGGAGACGTCGCTTTGTAGACGACGCGTATTGTGGTGCCATTGAGGACCGCAATAGTTGTTGAGAAAATAGAGAATGGATGGTAAGAGAGGAGGTAATGCGTAACTGTCAAAATATTCACCGATCCCATTTTTGGAAACGAAAATGCAAATCCAATGTTTTCCTGGTTTGGTGTGAGGGTCGGTGTTAATAACTACAGCTATTGGAGGGGGAATAGAGAACAGTGTAGCTAATTGGTCGGAAGCAAACGCTCCAATAAACTGAGGGTATTTACGTAGACATGAGAAAATTTGGGAAGAGTTCATGATACTAGAATCGAACGGTGGACATCAATTTCAACGAATCTATATATTTCAGCAAGCGTGAGGAGACAAATTGGTTCTGGCAACATTTTAGAAAATTCTAGCTTTATAGCTAAATTACCGTGATGCAGACCGGATGCGTAATCTTTACTAGCTGACATGTCAGCGGTTAAGTCAAAAGAAAATAAGGTAAACCCTTTAGGATATTCCTCCCTAGATATGTTAATACCTTTTGATTTGAAAATCATACCCAAAGCTTCAAAGACGGAATGATACCCTTGAATGAACTTTCCGTCTGGAAAATTGAGGTTTATTACCTGAAGAGGGACGGGACGATTGTTCACAAACAGTTGAAGGGCAGACAAGTTAAAGTGTTGGAAATTAAAAGGGTTTTTTGTTACATCACCAGTGTATGCTTTATCCGTTACCATAGCAAGAGTAATGCGCCTAGGTATTTTACCGACAAGTAGGTTATTGAAGGATGCAGAAGTCGTTCCTGTACCTATACTTAAAGCTTGAAAATCAACGTCTTTATACCAATAGCCAGCATTGGCTTGGGTAAGCCCTTTTTGATGTGCAAGTTTAATGGTTGAAGTGGGTCTAACCTTTTTGAGATGAAGTTTAGCATAAACAAATTTTGTGAATGCGTTAACGGCAGGGGTATTGGAAATAAGATGAAACTCGGGGGCAGATGGGGTTAGGGTTATGGTAAGGTCAACGTTATTTAACATAACTAAATTTTGATTAAAGAGACCATGAGAAAGGCAACCTAACATTTGAACTTCTTTGCTGTTTTTGGTAAACGCAAAAACGTGATTTCACTCCAGCGTTAGTATCAAAGCTATCCATTTGACCAGCGGTGTCTTTGAACCATAGGGAGGATTGTAGGCGACCATTCATAGCGTCGGAGGAGTAATTGAGCAAAGTTTCGAGGTAAGTTCGAAAAGGATAACCCTGTTGAGGTATGGATATGTTGACATTGTTTAGAGATACGGAAACTTGGCTAAATAAGGAATTTAGAGAATTATTAACAAATGTTACGTGGTCCTCATCACCAAGATTGCTACCATCTTGCTTAATAATTTTGACACATACCTCTAACATAACATATGAGAGATCGAGATAGTCGTCAGCATTGGAAGAATAATGAAAAGATATTGGTGAGTTTTGTGATACAGCATTCTGTGGATTAAGGGAAAATATCTCGTACTGTTCAATGTTAGTTTGAATGGGGAGAGGTTTAAATATGTCTAGTTCAGAATTCATGTACACAGTATCGCCCATTATGTAAAGATATCGGTCTTTTTGGTACGACGTTGAACGCGTTTAGACGCAGACTGTTTTTTTCTTTGCTTACGTTGCCTTTTTATCTTAATTCGTTTCTTTCCAGAACCTAACATGGTATCAATTTTAGCCTCGGCTTTGCGTTTGAGATTAGAACCAGCCTCCTTTAAACGAGATCTAAAGGCCTCTTTAGGAGTAGCAGAGCTTGAAGCAATGTCAGCTAAAACATTTGAACCCATTTTTAACGCCTCTTTTCCGATAGCTTTAGCACCGCTTTTAAAAACAGGTAAAAGCGTGCGAAACAGTCCGCCTAGAGCACTAAAAAGACCACTACCCTTTTGAAATGGGGAACCTTTATAAAGAATGAAGTCTCGATCATTGTACTGACTACCAGCCTGATTGAGGTAATAACGAAAAATAATATGATCATTAGCGTTCATTTCTTGGTCTAAAGGATAGAACTATAGCTGAAGAAAAACCGTCCGCAAATGCTAAGAGGTTTCCAAAACCATCTCTTAAATCTATATTAACAACGTTAAAATCTTGTTGAAGCAATGGTACCCAGTTTTGAGGATAAAATGTCTTTTCTGCCGAAAGACGCTTTGTATGTTTGGATTCTAGTTCAATGATGGTACTATCCACTACCTGAGCGAATATATCGCCAACTAACTGGGGAGACACAAGATTACAATAAACGAAAACCTCATAGGGAAAACCCATGGACGGGTCTAAAGGATAAACAGCGTTTCGTATATTTACTAGGTCTGTACCAGGAATAAAGCCTAGCATTCTGTATAAGTTAGGAGAGAGAAATAACTTGGACAGCTTTCGTCTACTTCCCGTTTTAGGTGGAGGCCGTTTAGGAGCATCAGACATTTCCAAGTCCTCGTGGACGGGTACAGTCTTGTGTGGAACTATCAATTCCGTAGGATTATCCAAACCTGAGATGGGTAGTACATTGAAACCTGGAGGATTTGCAACCTCTACAGGTGAGGTAGGGGTGACATTTGATACAACAGAGGGGGATATGGAAACCTTACCATTCGCGTATGTAAAAACATCAGGAATTTGTACGTCCAGTTTTATACGATGATTAATACGTTTGTAAAGGTCTGAGGCATTTGTTTCCGTATAGTTTTTAAAGTAAACACAAAAATTTGTAGATTTACCATCTTCAATAAAAGTACCTTTTACACTACAGTGGGTAGTAAGATTATAAAAACGAATGGGATATCTAAGTTTGGAGAGGGACACCTCCCAATCACCGTGCAAAACAATTCTTTCTGGTAAGTGGTTTGAGAAGCGAGCAGTGGTATTGGAAAAACGATCCGTGGATGCATTGCTTGCCAACAAAAGAGAAAAAGGTTTTGTTCGAACAATCATAGTTGTAAGATATCGGATTGTTTTACCCAAGAGTTAAATTTATCGGCATACCCTTTCCATTTAACAAACAACTGCTTACTGCGTCCTCGTCCTTTTGTATCAAGAACTTTATCAACCTTGAATGTAGAGGGAAGGGATACGTTTTGCAACTCCCGTCTATAAAATATACCCTCTATGTCTTCACCAGCTAAATCACGAATTTTGTATACGGGTGGTGAACTTAGAATTACCTTAGATATTTGAAAAATCTCATCCGTCCAGTTTTGTTCATAACCCTTATCAAATTTCATCTTTTCTTTAGATATGCGAACGTAGTCCCCTACTTTATATTTCCTTTTGGATGGTATGGGTGGGTGATGTAAATTGTAATAAACCTGAAGAATGTTATTGGGCGAAACATCCTTTGGTGCCATTTTAATGGATCGATGGTACGAACTGTTATAAGACTTAACGAGAAGCGGCAATACATTCACATATTTATATGTGTTCTTATGAGTGAAATATTTCCACATTTTTGCCTTTAAGGTTCTATTAAAGCGTTCCACTACCGCAGCCTTAACTTTATTGTTAGTGGTAAAGTGAGAAACTTTGTGTTGTTTTAGAAAGCTTTGAAATGTTTTGTTTGTGAACTCAGTACCCTTATCTGTTTGTAACACTTTGGGAAAACGTTTGCTGTCGGTAAATATATCTTTAAACGCTTTAGACAAATTGTCCCCTGTCTTGGAAACTAAGGGCAGAGCCCAAGCATATTTTGAAAAGACGTCAATCACCGTTAAAATGTATCTATACGGAGTGTTGTAAGATTTAACGGAATCCATTACATTTAGATCAGCTTCCCAAAGATCGTCAATATTAGAGACATGATAATGTTTGGTGGGATAACGTTTCTGTACCGGTTTGTGTAAGGTGTAACTTTCTTTTGTTTTAAGGAAGGACTATATTGCGGCTTTAGACAACCCTGTGGCTTTGCGAAGTTTGTCGGCAGTACCCAAACCCGCATAATGATCAATTTGATTATATATTCGCTCTAATACAGAGGTTCCCATTCTATATCTTCGTCATCCGATTTTTTCACACGTGGTCTAAGTCCGTAACGCTGGGTAATGTGAGCTAAATTGCGAGACCTTTTAGACGCCAGAGATTCTGGATCTTTTTTTTTAACTGCCTGAGATTCGGGTTGGCTTTGTGTAATTGCTTCGTGCTCGTCTCGTTTTGGTTTATCTTCATCGATGTCGGAAGGAGATGTTAGTTTTGAAATAAGATCATAGTACGTCGCTAACTTATACTTTAAAACATTCCATTTATCTTCTGGGAGCATTTTAGTATCCATAACCTTTGAAATATCTTTAGAGATAGATGATATAGCTGAATCGATCACATGTAATCTTTTCGCACTTTTAGGTAGTGAACGATGCAACACAATATGTTTTGCGTATTTCATACTCAGACGTACTTTGAAACTAGAGCACTAGCAATTGAACCAAGAACTGGTAGAAGGAAAGCTGGTAAAAAACCTCCTTTCTGCATAAGAATCTTTCGCTTCTTCTTCAATGACACCTTCTTGTCAACTAGACGTCTCCATAAAGTTTTATGTCTTTTTAAAAGTTTTTTACAAGTTGGAGATATACGTATCTTGCCTCTACTTACATTGTACACGCATTCCGAAATAGCCTTAATTGTTTCGGGTTTGGCATCCTTTAACAGTTTTTTCCGTTGTTTAGGTTTAGCTTTGCTAATAGCAACAAGATTAGCAGTTTCATTAGCAATTAGAGGGGATGTCACCTTTCTTATCTTCTTATCCATAATGAGAAAAATACCCCTTGGTATAGGTGTATTTATACTGAAACAAAACACGAGGGGGTTTCGTCAGGCAGAATTCCCGTTCTATAACGATAATGGTCTGGTGTGTACTGCGTACAGTCAAGCAATAAATAACCGTGAGGGTTTTCGGTGGCTTTTTCAAAAGCCTCTAATAGAAATTTAGATTTACGTGGTTCCATTTGTTGGAATAATCGTTCAATCTGCACTTTATCTCTACTATTTTTAAAAACAATTATGTAATTGGCATTGAGTGATATTGTACGAAACATTTTTCCTTGAGGGAACACATTTTGCAGTATGTAAATAACTCCAAAGTTTCGGTGATGTGAATCTTTTGTGAAAAAGTTAGAAACCTCTGTAGAGTCAGCTTCAAACATTAAATCATCAATTATCAAAAAATCCCCGTCTTTGATAGATTCTAAAGGAGGAATACCTGCGTGGGTGTAAACATTAAATGTACAGTTATTAAATTCGTTACCCATTTGAGGTGGGTACTCTGAAGGATGGCACCAAACGCACGTTTTATAGGTTTATCAAACATGTGTTCAGCATTGGAAAGAAGCCGTTTTAAAATGTAGATTTACCGCAGCGAGAAGGCCCTGCTACCTGTATGGTACTAGGAAAGGTAAGCTTAGATATTTTATCTGGTAGTATATTTTCACACATTTCCACCTCCTGTCCAGGATTTACACGTTTAAATTTGCCCTTGTCAGGTATTACTTCTCCCAGAGACATATCCTCCATTTCTACCACCTGTCCAGGTTTTACACGTTTAAATTTGCCCTTATCAGGTATTACTTCTCCCAGAGACATATCCTCCATTTCCACCACCTGTCCAGGATTTACACGCTTAAATTTGCCTTTGTCAGGTATTACTTCTCCCAGAGACATATCGTCCATTTTCACTACCTGTCCAGGATTTGTATGTTTAAATTTTTCCCCACGCCTTCCTGCGTTACCCTTTCTTTTAGTTGTATTCTGCTCAACATGACGCTTTATTGGTTCCGGCGGTAGTGGATTGTTTGATTTACGTTTACGAGGAAGTAACGCATGCCAATTAATTGGTTTCATGCTATTCGGTGGAATTAAATGGTGCCATGGCACGTACTGTTTTCTCTTAGTTTTTCGCGGTTTATACAAATCTCTAGACTGTAATTTTGTTGGTGGGCTTTCTAAATCTAATCGATTAAGACGCCGCTTACGTGGAAGCAATGCCTGCCAATTCACTTTCAAACCTGGACCCGGAATAAGGGTCTGCCATGGGACAAGAGGGGTTTTAGGTTGTTCCCGTCTTCTCCAGGTGTCTATACGAGATAGCCTTGGGGGCTTAAGCGTTACATCGGTTTTAAAAATTTTGTTACTCTCCTCATCCTCCTCCTCCTCCTCATCCACTAATTCTCGAGGTCTTTTTTGATAGGCAACTTTAAACTTTTTCGGTGGTAGAGGCTCTTCAATTTCATCCTCAAACTTTCTCTTTTCAGCCATCAATAAGTATTCAATAATCAAGTTTCTATCTTTTATACCCGTAAGGGTGTGTGTCAAAGTTATCTACCATTACACGTTTATTAACTATCATGCGGAACTTTTTAGCATAAGGCTCTGTTAGCACTGTCCATAAACGTTTTCTAGCAATGCGGGTACCCTGCACAGTTACGGATTTACTAGTATCCCTTACAACATCACGAAGAACATCAGCGTTAATCACTTTTAAATTACCAGAATTTAAAGTAATATCTTTAATTTTACAAACAGTGTAGGTTTTGTTGTCATTAGACGTTTTAATCTCAAAACAGTAACTCTTTGGCCCCGATGAAGCAAATTTATATATGTAGGAACCCTTCCCGTATTTTTCAAGTTCATCAGTCATATCACCTAAATAGGATCCGGTTTGAGGCATCCAATCACCCGGCCTGTACGTGGCAATAATAGAATCTGTGTCAAAATAACACACACGGGTGTCCAATCGATCCAAATATGTATACAATTCTAAACGTGCGTGTGCCGTAGTGTATGCAGCTATAACAACGTTTGTGGTAGGGTTCATTTTTGGGGTAATCTCGTTATATCTCCACACAACGTACATAATGTTATCTGTAGTTGGTGTGTAGGAAAGAACGTCTACTCCTGGCGCGTTTAATAGTTCTAGAAGTCTAGAGTATTCCTTAACTATCTCGCAAGTAGGTAAATTGTCACGTTGTCCGTATTTTCCCCAAAATGAGTTTAACATTAACTTCGCCAGCTCACGTTTCCCAGGATTATTTTCTATAGATGAACCATCAAGTTGTACTCCTTCCCTAACGTGAAAATCTTCAATGTACTGTTTTCTTTTGACGTCTGTGTTACAATTAAGGGGCCATCCTGATGCTTCGGTCTTAATTTTTAAAAACTGATTTACATAGTCCTCAAATAAACCTTTTTTTCCAGCATTAGGATTGTATTGCATCATTTCATACTCCCATATTTCATACACCTTAATAATTTCATATCCTTTATTCAAGGCAACCTTAAGTTCATCCAAAATCCATGTACCTGATAAACACCTTTCCTCATCTTTGTGGTTACACACTTCCTGGTTTTCTGTTTCTGCGCATGCATAGCATAACGGGAACATTAGCTTTCCATTAACGCGTACAGGTATAACGGGGTGGTACAAGGTATCTGGAGGCAAAATGTCACACTTTATAATACCACCCTCAACATCGTCTAAATCTGGAAAATTATCTAAGTGAACTTTTGGGTGTCCTATAGGATAAGGTTTTGTCTTATTTACAAATGGATACAAACTGCAGACATCATAATAAAACATTTTCTCGTCATCTACCACTTCACGGTACACCTTGGTACAAATGCATCTCTGGGTTGTAAAGGAACGGGAAATGTCTTTAAATTAATCCTAACATAATGGCCAAGTTCGTCATCGGATCGTGTCATTTCCTTAAACTCACATTCCCACATCTCCGTAACATGATACCCTGCATCTGCTATATGTTTGGATATTCTATTTGTGGTTTCGTACCTAGATGCCATAGTTTCTCCTCCAGTAGCATTTATTATATCATGACGGTTTGGAAAACACTTCGGACACCCGTGGTAAAAACAGCCATGAAAGAAATACACCTTTTTATCATCTCTGTATCCATCCACCCTATGCCCCAATACTTTAATTTCTCTACCCCTGTAGGCATATTGTATAACAGTATGTTCTTTGTGCTCCAACCACGATAACCAAACGCATGCAATGCGTGAATGATTAAATGCTAACCTGTATCCTCCATGAGGAATTAAAGGAATTTTATTTAGTGGCATAAATCTTTTTCTAAATACATTCATACACGCATTAGCAATTGTAATACATTCCCTAAACGGATCAATTCCGTTTTCGTCCAAAAACTGTTTCCTAAACTTTATCACACCCAAACTCAAAATATACACGTCTAACTTACAATACTTTAACATTTCATCCTTCATGTTAAATACATACAGTGTATCAACCTTTTCTTTGTACCAACTTTCAAAGACTTTACGTTCGTCCTCAGACATGCCGTCTGGGCAGAAATATTTCTGTTCTGGTATAGTTCCCACATAACTTTTATTTTCTGCTGTATTAAACAAATAAGGAAAATATCCTTTGCTTTCATTTAATTGAAATGTTTTAGGAAACCGTGACAAAGCCATGGGGATAAAGTTCAAAGAATCTAAAAAGGTTATATTCCCGTGTTTGATTCTAAATATCTGTGTTCCATTAATAATAAGCTCCGGGCTCCATTTCAATGTACCTATCATGTACTTTAGTAAAAATTGTCCGTCATATGCTCTTAGGTTGTGCGCTATAACTACTACATCCCAGGTTTTAAACTTTGTCTGTGTGGCATGATCTAAAAGTTTTTTACGGGGTTGTTCAAATAAACCCATTCCTTTACCCCACATTGAGAACAGTAGTTCATTTTAGCGCTCTCACTAATACATACAGAACAGGCCTGGTATAAGACGCACAAATTTGGAACGTGTTCATAAGTGTTGTCACTTTCTGTATACGGCGTGTTTTGTGTGCATTCAAAGTCTATAAACATGAAAATAAATTGTTTCCTTAAACACGCTGTTTTATACGGCTGTATAAAACACATGTGATTCCCATCCACATGCTTCTTACAGTTAGTACAATACTTTTCTCCACACTTATGTGGTGTCGTTCTATTTCTCATGCTATATAATCTATTGCACAATACACATATTTTCTCCATTTCACACACAGATTTTTTCCTGCTATAGTACGTTCCTTTTTTCAAATGAAGTTCATAACACTTCTGACCGTTAAAATCCCTTTCACATGTCTCACAATGTACATAAGCCCCAAAATTAATGTGCACTTGTTGGTGACATTTTGTGCATCTTCGTTCGCAACGATGTTTTTCCATTTTCTGTTTAGTTCCAATATTACAGTGTCTACAGTACGACTTGCACTTAAAACACCTGTGTAGATCTACAATAGAATTAAAATGACCTTCGTGATACATAAGATCTATATGTTTATCAGATGTAGATTTTGATTTGAACAGTACGCTCTTTCCAGTATGATCCCCAAATACAGTAAAGCAAAACGCTGTCTCAAACATTTGTACATCATTCAATGTAAACGTATTCCCTACCTTATCCACGGTCTCGCACAACAGTAGGGCCTTCTCCTTTTGCAAATATTCGCTTCGTCGAATTGCATCATATTCAGCGTTCCCTTCCACCTTCGCCTTGCAAATAGCAATGGCCCTTGGTAAACATAAATTGTCTATATTCTTTATTTCTATAACTCCCTTATTACGTTTGCATGCATCACACTTTTTAAAACATGAACCTACAATCTCTCTAGCCCACACACACGTGATTTTTATAGGTGCATTTATTAGAAACTCCTGATTGCTGTGCATTACGCGTTCTATAGATTGCATTATAACTTCAGGATTCACCTGATCGTTTTTGCGTACACTCATGTTAAACGCTTTTTTAGAATCTCTGGAATCCGTTATGCTTATACCTAACCACCCAGGGGAGTTGTTTAAAAGTTTATCATTTGCGAACTTTAAAAACTCACTAAACATATTTGTCACCCATTCCTGTGGATTTGCATTTTCCGGCATAGGTCGAACGGCAATATCTGTTTCTGAATATCCAGAATAAAGTTTCTTCATTGTTCTGCCCCTATGTTCCATAATGTCAAATAAAGGTTCAACACTTACCCCATCTCTAGGCATTACATCCTCTGGAACAGGAATATCATACTCACTCCGAAAGTATGGGGATAAATCCTCTTCCTCCTCAACCATCAGTACACCTCTATGGCACGTAATCGTCTGTTGATCAATACTATAAGGTATTAACCTTTTATAAACTTTCCCAACGTTACAAGGCATTCGTGCGCATCACTGTACAACGAAACATAACACTTTGCAGCTGCGCCGTATACTTGATACTCTGTTAATTTACGCTTGTGAGAACTTGACGTTTAACCTATTACATCATCGCACACGAGAACCTCACATTTGACCTATTACATCATCGCGCATAGCTGCGCTGTATAACCGATACTCTGAGAAGTTGACGTTTAACCTATTGCATCATCGTACATCCACACTTGTGGGAACCGTGTTGCATCATCACCAGGGAACTTGTATTGCGCCAGTTTAATTCTCAGACGTTTAATTTTATGTGTTATATATATGCGAGCATATTTGGTCGTGTGTTTCACTTGTGCCAGTCGTGCTGTGTGCTAAGTACATACATGTGAGTGTTCGTAATATTTTACTCTCTAAAAGTGCTTTTTATTACTATATCATCTTATCGTTTTTGGTGTTACTGTGTCTTTTATTTTAACTTTAGTGTTGTGTGTTTTCTAAAAGTGATGTTTTATTTTTATATCTTTACAGATTTTTGGTGTTGCGTGTTTTGCTCCTGTTTTATATTTTCTCACTGTAAGTATTTTTTAGTATTTTAGTTTTGTTAATGTTTGCGTTTCTAAAACTTGGCTTATTTTAACATTATATCGTTTCTTGGTGCTGCTTTATATTTTTAGTATTTTAGTTTTGTTAATGTTTGCGTTTCTTAAACTTGCCTAATTTTAACATTATATCGTTTCTTTACAGATTTTTAGTGTTGCTGTGCTTCTGCTTCTCAACTGTAAGTATTTTCAGTATTTTTGTTTTATTAATTTTTTGCTTTTCTTAAACTTGACTTATTTTAACATTATATCGTTTCTTTACAGCTTTTTGGTGTTGCTGCTGTGCTCGCGTTGTTCTTTTTGCTGTTGCTTCTCATCTGTAAGTATTTTTTCAGTATTTTAGTTTTATTAATTTTTACTTTTCTTAAAGTTGACTTATTTTAACATTATATCGTTTCTTTACAGCTTTTTGGTGTTGCTGCTGTGCTCGCGTTGTTCTTTTTGCTGTTGCTTCTCATCTGTAAGTATTTTTTCAGTATTTTAGTTTTATTAATTTTTACTTTTCTTAAAATTGGCTTATTTTAACATTATATCGTTTCTTTACAGCTTTTTGGTGTTGCTGCTGTGCTCGCGTTGTTCTTTTTGCTGTTGCTTCTCATCTGTAAGTATTTTTTCAGTATTTTAGTTTTATTAATTTTTACTTTTCTTAAACTTGACTTATTTTAACATTATATCGTTTCTTTACAGCTTTTTGGTGTTGCTGTGCTGCTGCTTCTCAACTGTAAGTATTTTTTTCAGTATTTTAGTTTTATTAATTTTTACTTTTCTTAAACTCGGCTTATTTTAACATTATATCGTTTCTTTACAGCTTTTTGGTGTTGCTGTGCTGCTGCTTCTCAACTGTAAGTATTTTTTTCAGTATTTTAGTTTTATTAATTTTTACTTTTCTTAAACTTGGCTTATTTTAACATTATATCGTTTCTTTACAGCTTTTTGGTGGTGTTGCTGTATCGTGTGTTGCTGCTGTGCTCGTGTTGTTGCTGTTGCCTTCTCCAATCGTAAGTTTAATATTTGTTTTCTTTTTTCGTTAGCTGTTTCTATTCCTTATTCTTGTCTTTCAAGTGTTTTTTCATTCCGTGTTTCAGATGTTTTCACACCCCGCTCATACCTGTTCCCCTTGCCAATGCCTTACCTGTTATTTATGTGGGTCATTAGTGTGTGCGGGCAATGCGTTTAAACCATTTTTTGTTTATAATGTACCTGTCTCCCACCGTGAACCTCCATGGAATGTAACTTGTCCAGAATGTAAATTTTCTTTTTCTTTTACTTTAGACAATATCACCCCAACAAAAGTTGATTTAAATCTACCGTTATGGAAAAGGAAGGTTAAATGCGTTAGGGTATTTTACTGTTCTGATAACATGCTATGCTGTCTTGGCGATCACAATTGTTTGTTTATGTTGCGATACCCAAACTTTTTCTTGGCCTGTTGTTACACGTTCTGTTCATTTACATTACGTACCCCTTTATGGTATTATCATGAACAACTTCCTATTCCTACTCCCGATTCGTCATTAACTGCATATTGGAATATTAGGGAATGGTACAGACATAACTTTGATGACATGACAATGCATAACGGTATATTTTTGTAATATTCCAGATGCCTGCCATTGCTGCTCGTCCATTTCCTTGCTATTCCCTCCAATGCCAAACTTGTAAATTTTTCTTCTGTTCCGGGTATTTTATATGTTCCTTAACTACTTTCCCTCAACACTTTTGTTTTACATGTTGTCCTAAATGTTTTTGCCGTGTATATTTATCTAATCAATATATCCTTTCTTTCGATTATGCAAATTGTAATAGAATGTATTGCAAACCTTGCAATGTTTCTTTCTGTAGGGGTTTGGCTGTCCTTGACGTTATTCCTCTACCCACTTGTTGTAATCCAACTTTTTTCAGTCCAACTCTAGAGTAAATATGTTTAAAAGGCGTTGCAATTCCTGTCACTTTCTCAGTGTTTACCCCTATTTAGTTTTGCATGAATACCCTTCCCCTATTTTTACACCTAAATGTTTACAATGTCAGACAATTCGCATGTGTCACATTTATAATATTCCCATCCCGTTCTTGCACCTTAAAACCTTCATTTGTAAATGTCAACCCTCTACAGTTCAGAAATTATTGTGTCTTTTTTCAGCTTTATGGCCCTTCACGCTTCTCGTCCTGCACCTACAGTTTTCCCATTTGGTTTTCCTTTAACCTCAAAGTTTCAAGTGATTTCCCACTTTTATCCTTCCTATAGTATTTTTGAATCCTATTCCCCCATATCCCTTCCTACATACTGGCCCATTTTGCTTCGTATCCTTTATTTCCTAGCTAAAGATAATATTTGTGCTGCCATTGTCGGTTTCTTTTGCATGCAGTTAGTTACTGATGTTTCCAATGATCTGTTTGATATTCCAACCTTATATATATATATCCTTTACTCCAGCTACAAATCTTAAAAGCAAACAGTTTATTCATAAATTCTTTCAGTGGTTTAACAATTCGTTTCGTTTACATTCACCTCACAGCTTTACCCACGAAGACATAGTTTTCTCTGTTGCACAAGATAATCATGACGATATAACTTGGTATGTTGAACAAGGGGATACCTGTTTTTTACTTAATACGGTATTTTTAAAGCTCCTTCTCGTTATTACATTGCTCATAGCAGTTCGTGATGATTTTTTAAACCAGCTATATTCTTTACAATCTGTACCGTTTTATAAATTTTCTATTAGTGGTCTTTTCGATGTTCGTGGGCGCTTTCGTTTAAACTTCCTTCGCCATATTCACTCTTAAACAAGGGTGGCCTTTTTTTCGTTCCCAACGACATATTCACGGCATTCACCCTTTCCATTCTCACCCCGTAAATAACCGTAATTGTCGATGCATGCTCTGTCTACCTTCGCCCCCTTCCCTTAAATCACTAGCTTACAATTCCCTTCGCTTATCTTGGAATATTGTTTCCAGATGAGTTCCACCCCCACCATTACTACCCCCTACCAAAGTGATGAGGAGATGGCCGTTGCAGCATTGCAAATGCTGCATGAACAGCAACATCGAGCAGCGGAGGAAGTGTTGCAAGAACACCAGCAACATATTCTCCAAGAGCAGCAACAACAGATTCTTAAGGATCAGCACACCTTAATAGAATGTCAACAACAAAAAATTGTTAGCTTAGAACACACTATTAACGGATTGCAACAATGTAACGATGAGATGCATTCGCGTATGCAAGAGCAGGATGTCCAAAATCATCTTTTATCCAATTACGTTGCGCGTTTAGAAAATAATTTGGTTTTAGAAACTCAAAGACACCATGAGACATTTTATTTACTCATGGCATTAGAGGGGGAAACAAGCATTGATGCTTCCACATTAATAAATAAATCAGAAGTTTCAAAATCTGCTCCCTCTAGAGATTTAATTTTAAATCCTATTCTTAACCCCGATTATTCTGCTCCTCCAGCACGGTATGTTCGGCACTTAGAGCACGATCCTGCAAACTTTGTTATTTCCCTTCCGTCTACATCATTGTAATCCGTTTTTAATATGTTATTTCCAAAATGTATATTTAGCCTTCAATAAATGTCTTACCTTTTTTGTGTTGTTTTATTATGTGTTGTATTCAAAGACGTCTTCTTCCTCAACCTTCTCCTCTTCCTCCTCAACTGTAGGTAGCTCATAGGTACTAGCGTAGTTTTCATATTCAATATCCCCCTCTCCCCCTTTCCCACTGCATGCTTCACCAAGTTTAGTTATAAGATCCTTTAACCCTTGAAATTCCTCGTTCATCTTTTCTACGTTCCCCTTTATTTTATTTACAAGTTCATATTGTTTGCTTACGTTCTCCTTTTTCTCTTCCACCATCCTCTTTATTCTCTCTAGCTCACCCTCCAACTCCTTTGTTTTTCCTTCACATTCCTCTTTTTCCTTTTCCATTTTCCTATTTAATGTCTTAATCTTTATTTCGCATGTCTTTCTTTCTTTTCCTTTTACTACGTTTATTTCCTTCTTACACCTCTCCAGTGCGGCTTTCCTAATTGTACTTATAGGTATCTTCCTAGCCTCCCCATTTGTTTCCGTTCCTCCACATTCCGAATTTAACCTCAAACTTCCCTCAGCACTCCATCGCGAACCGCGCTTAACCCTCCCAACTACTTTTCTTCCTCCCCCTATATCTAATTTCCATTCACTATTCCCACATCCTCCAAACAGGTACATATAATTTTCCGAAAAATAACTAGTCATCTCGCTAATTATACTATACGCAAGTAGCAATTCACTCTCCTCAGGTGATAGTTTCCAGTTTATTTCCAATCCCTCTGTCAAATTTAAAACATCTACCATCATCCCACATTCTATTATCTCTACCCTTATACTTACATTATCTAGCGCATACATTTTCACCGGAGTTCCATAAAACTTACACCTTTCTCCCTTTTTCCCTCCTTTCTTACATTCGCATACCTCGTTTACTACATAACCTTCCGGACATTCCATTTTACCCATTTCCAAATCACCGTAAAATAAATGCCCACACCTTCTCCCGCTTTCACACTTAGTTACAGGTTTCAAACAATTAGACACATTTTTCAATCCTTCCATATTCATAATTGTCGCATTAAACCTACAATCCGTCCCCTTTTTAAACACACATGAACAATTCGATATCAACTCGTGATCTTTTTTACACATCGTAGCATTCTTCAATACCCCTGTCTCGTCTTCTACTTTAAATCCACATCTTCCAAAACTCACACATATTTCCTCCGCTCCCACTATTCCAACTATCATCAACACCATCCAAAACCCCATCATTGTATACTGTTTCCTCCTCCCCGCGTTTTTCCTTTTTTACCCCACCTCAGTCGTATGTGCGCCATGTCTCCAGTTCCATCTCCTCTAGGTTCGAATTTCATCTCCCCGCGTTTATTCCTTTTTTTCCTCAGTCGTATGTGCGTCAAGTCTCCAGTTCCATCTCCTCTAGGTTAGAATTTCATCATTTCCAAACCCTCGGTTGGCAAAACTGGAACCGGAACACTAGTGGCGCCCCTATCACCAAGGGACATCACTAGAGGTCAAATTGCTTGACCCCGACTTCCGGTTCTGCTTACCGAGGGTCCTTACTACTCACCCTGTGATTATATTACTTAGACTCGCTATTGCCGGTATACCTGAGGAATTTTAACATGTCAGTTGGAATTGCTTATGTGTAACAGCATTTTTATGCATCCAACAGCCTAAGTAATGACAATGCTTTGGGCTGCTAGGCAATTTCATGCTCACACTTAAATCACATATAATCTTTAAATGTATCATAATCAATTTCAATGGTTGTAAAATGATTATAGCAAGTAATCTATTTTCTGATACAAGTAGCATGCTTCCAATCATGTCAATCTTGTGACAAATTTAGCCTACACATGGCATGTGTGGAGAAAATTAATTAACGTTGATTGACCTTATAGCACTTAACTATGAAGACCGGGACTTAAAGTTGGTACTTACATTTTAGCTTGTCATTAGAGTACATTATCTCAAAATGCTAAATCTCAGTTGCGGAGTTTAATGTTGTATAGGCATGTTGCCATGGTAGCTCAAATGTCTAGAGAAACGGCATTGAAGGGCGAGGGTTTGTTTTCAAATTCCGGCTACGCTATTGAATTTTTCAGTTTAATTCTACCTTTCCAACTTTAGCCTATACGTGCCATGCGTGGAAAACAATTATCATTCAGGACATGTTTAATCGTATTACTGGAGTGTCTTATAGGGATGGTAAAAGGAATGAGACATATTAGTTCATTTATTTACTTCATGGGCTTTGCATTCAAATTAATCAACTGTCAGTTTGAGCCGAACACAATAGACTATTGTAGGACTCTTTTCAAAATGAGAGGCTTACCTGATACACAACTGTTCCTGATTTGTAAGGTAAAGAAACCAAGAAAACTTTCTTAAATGCCTTAAATGTAGAAGGCTGTGCTGTTATGATATTGGTATGATATTAACTCAAATAGCATAAAATGACTGTTATTTTTATTTTATTAATATTGATTAACATTTCATTCAGTAAACAGTTTTAGCAAATACCACTTGTGAGTTCGATATAGTTAGATAAACCCACGATCACGGGTTTCCTGTTTTATGGTGTTAATTGAAATACGTATAATAAACTTGAACACACTTTTATTTTCCAGCTGTATAATGTTAATTTAACTATGTGTGTGAATTTGCTTTGTTTCTGAAAATACAGATAGTTGAACATTTTGAAGGCAATGTCAGTGTCCTCTTGTGAAACAGTTGTGTTGCATATTGCAAGTCTAGATTCACTGAAAGAAAAGGGTTATGATGAACATAATTTCGGTTAAGCTAACACTGCGTTACTTCAAACAACAATTTTAGGCACAACAGAAGACGTTCAGAATCATCTAAGACTACTGATGCGTACACAGTGTTTCTGTGAGTTTTCCAACAAGCTTTAGGAACCAGTTTGGAACTGTCTGGACAAAACAGATAGTTCTTGGGAAGAAACAAGTACTAGCAGTTGTAGACATGTGCGCACACATTGTGATGCCTTTGTGTAGCTGTGTATTGGAATCATTTGACAACTATCATCGGGATTAAGATGAGCAGCTGGGGATGTAAATGTTATCAACAACATGAAGGTTATTATAAAAATAAACGAGTATACAGAGAGAAATGTGATAGTAACACCTACATTTTTCAAGTTTTTTTTACAGAACTTCATTACTAAAAACACAATACAAACATTTGAGGATATGTCGAATCAGACAAAAAATCAATGCCATGCCTATGATTCAAACCAAACATTGACTTACCGTACCACTCTAACACCTAAGACGTTGTCTGTTCACTGTAAGTTATTTTCATAAGTATTCTTCAAATGATTCATAACAACTCAGCTTTTCTATCTAATTCATGTTTATCATGATGTATGTTGGTTTAAAATACTTCAAATACATTTAAAAACATTATGTGCCCATTACTTCCAAAGCAATGGTTTCTGTACAAAAATCAACACATGTTTATATACCTATACCTTTCTTATAATATCCTGGTTCTTCATTACCATTTAACAATGTATCTTCTAAGGGAAGGTTTTTGTTTAATCAAAATTGCTGCACATTTTAAATGGAAGAAAACAGGAATGAAAGATTGCAATCACTTTGTAATTTCAAAGCCTCAGAACACATACTGAAATTAATTAAAACAAACATTTGTTTTTTCTTAGAAACAAATGCTTGTGAGCACTTATACTACCAGATTGCCACACTTAAATCTTAATAATTTATTAAGATTTTAAGTTAAATAAACTAATATCCAAACATGCTAAAATTATTCTAAGATATGAATAAAACTTTATAATATTATTCTTATCAACAAACCTTAAATAATTTAAATTTTTTAAAGATACACAATTCCTAATAATAATGAAAATGAAGCAAGTAAAGTATAAAATAAATAAATTCCACACGGCCACAATTATCAAAAAAGCTGTCAGAAACTACATTTTTATACACCATGCCCAGTTCATAAAAGGACATTACAATGACAGATAAAAATGCCCAAAAGCAAATGAATCATTGAAATATGTGAATTATACCAATTATCTTCCTTCCCTTCTTTATCAGAAAAGTTTTGTTCCGTACTGTCTTAAAACAATTACTGTATTCTAGATTATACGACATTTGTCAATATACCTGAGATATGTGGTCAATAAAGGGAATCCAAGAAATGTTTACTTGATTTTCTGATGCAAACGCAGCTGAAGCATTATGTTAACATGTCAAAATTAATTGGCAAGGACTTTGATTTTAAATCACACTTTGTTGAACAGACAGATATAGGAAAGCAAATACCAATAACAGAATGTAAAGACGAAAGTATACCACAAAAGACAAGATAAATCTGCCAAAATGTACAAAAGGGAAGAAAATAAATATAACTATATATAAGTATGAATACAGCAGTACAAAACCGATAGAATAAAACCGAGATGATAAACATGAGTGAAAACGCACAATTAACATAAAATACGCAAGAGGATGTGCACATCTACAAATAAATAGTATAACAAGGGATTGTATAATTTTCTAAATATAATCTCGAGGTAAATAAACACAAAGCAAAAATACACACATAAAGGGAAACAGAAAAGAAAAGAACACGCAAACGGGGAAGAAAAAGAAAAATCCCTGGCCAAAGCTAGAATAGGAAAACAAAACAAAAAAAAAAAAAACAAAATATGCATGGCAAGGAAAAGCACAGAAGCGTAATCCAAAGCCTGCTCATGCCTGAGGACACGAAGTACTCAAGCAGGAGTAGGTAACAAACGAAGAAAACACAAAGTTTTCCTTTACCACGCGAGAAACTCCGAGGTTCAGCTAATGCGTAAAGTGACGAGTAGTGTCACTTGCCAGATAACTTTTTAATAATACCAATCATCCACTTTAAATGGAGCAGGAAGTGGGTATTATGTGGAGCAGCGTTAGGATGATGGTCCTCACGAAGATTTTGTGGAGCAGAGTTCAAAATGTTCTGCAAAACCTCAGAATTCGGATGATCTAGAAGCAACTCATGCAAATACCACATATTAACAAGTGGACAAAAATCTTTTAAGGCAAACATGAAACGGAACTGCCTGGTGAGCCTCGTGTTGAGCTAAATTAAAGGGTAACTGAAAGTCCGTCAAACGGGTATATTGAATGATGATGATGATGATGATGAGATGGGGTTTAAGGGCGCTAAACATCTAAGGTTATCAGCGCGCTATCACAAACGATGATCGTGGGAATTAAAGCCAATTAGAACATTCTTGAAATTGCGAATCACACGTTCCGCTAATGAAGGCCCCGAGTAATAAGGTGAAGTACGAATAAATTTTAATGCCGCATTCAAACAAGAAAGTACGAAACGAGCGTTCTCAAAAAGTGTGATGCATTAGCGGACACAAACGTGCGGCAGGCCAAAACATGCAACGATATTAGAAAAAAAACTAATAGAGTTATAGGCAGTAGGAGCCCGGACCTAACCAACTACATTTTGTAAAGGCATCAACTAATACACAAAGGTATGCACTACTCTGTAATGATCGAGGAAAAGGTGCAAAAAATCCAGAAACAGACGCTCCAAAGGAGAAGCAGCAATTTGGGAGTTCAGAAACGCAAATTTAGTAGTTTGCGGCGGTTTAGAAATCAAACAAACAGAACCATTCCTTACGAAATTGGCAGTGTCCCAGACATGTGCTGCAAAAGAAAAAAAGTATATATAAATATATATATTATTAATTTTATGTTTAGCTTTATAGATATCCAAAACTACTGGGACCGAAATCTGAGGAAGAAGAATGCGGATCAATTGTGATATTCTTTACACGCGCAAAAACTAAAACGTCCTAAAACGTGTAACCTGAAGGATTTTCCCCTTCGGAACATTGAAGCCAAATAGGCCCCACAACCGGATCAGGCTTTTGGTCGCCAGACAACGAAGTAAATTAAAGACGTTCCATGGAGGACAAAAGGCTGTTAACGGTCGCGATGATTTAGCTAATGTTATTTGATAATAAGTGTGACTGAAGTCCAGTGTGGTAAAGACTTTCGCACCGCGGAAACGACTGTACGGACGTGTGGATATCGGGCAATGCTGTGGCGTCCAATTAGACATGCTTATTTAATTTACGATATTCAATGACCAGTCGAGAATCCTTATTTGGTTTGGGAATCACATAAATGGACTAGAATAAGAACTATCTTGGGATTCGATAATATCTTGGACCAACATTGTGTCCATATGTTGGCGCGTGACGTTAAGTTTCGGTGTAGCTAACTTTGTGGCAGAGAAAGACTGGTGTGCAATTTAATAGAATATTCAGTATCTCTCACCGTGCCCAAACGATCTATAAGAACCCAGGAATATCCAAGGAGAACTAGCGAATCTCAAACTATTGATCCTCTAATAACTGTAATATATTCAGAGAATGGACTTGTGAAGTTGAAAGTCGCATTAACGGAAATGGCCGGTTACGTTCGTGAACCCACAGAAAAGTTCACTGAATTACATGGTGAAAACGGAAAAAAGGAAGAAATGTCAGCAAGATTCAAAATTATTTGTATTTAGCTATACATGTGAGCTTCAAAATATTATATGAAAGATCTTCGGCAACGTAGAATAAAACATCCCACGAAAATTTATGTAATTGAATATCTACAATCGTACCCAATAACTTTAATTAGAACAAGAAATAGTCGGTAATAACTGGTGTGAAAGTGAAACAAAACTTGCAAGATAAACTTTTCCTAAAGTTGATATTTAGCAAATTTAATGAACTATCGGAATCAAATAAAGCTGGACTTGAAACCGTAGAACAGAAAAACAAACAGCTGTAACTAGCAATAAACGAAGTGGGACACCATAAACCCGAGACGTAAATTTATATGCATACGGGAGTGCTGTGCCGTTCTCTGTGGTATAGTGGTACCACATCTGCTTCTAGTTCCCGAGGTCCCGGCTTCAAACTCGGCGGAGGGCAGTGGCTTTTTTCGAGCGTAAAAATACTCAGCATGGCTTCCTTCAGAAAGGAAGTGAAGCGGTGGTCCCATGTCGTAGATTCACGGCTTATGAAAGAACCTCAAGTCTGATAAAGAGGTCTCTGAGCAATATTTTCGATCCTTCATGCCTAATATATGTAGAATAGGACACTAAGAATCAAAGCAGTTAAAGAGCGTCCATAAATAAAGTCGATTTAATTTTTGCGGGAATATATAATTGTCAGGACTTTGACTCACATGAACATACATTTGCTGACGACTTTGAAAACAAAATTATTTTGTATTACGGCTTTATTACAAGATGTAGGAAACGTTTAAGTGGTAAGAAGTGCTTGTGGATGTAACTAATTCGTGTATCGGAGATGAAAGTGAAGACGGCTTCGATTTTTGCATTGTAGAATCCATCCGAGGCGGCAAAACAGATGTAGTTGCACTTTGTCTGTAAGTTGGACGAATAGGAAAACATCCATTGTAGTTAAACCGTATTAGAAGTCCATCTAAATCTGCAAAGGATTTAGGAAATTGGGTGAACGTGCAGCTTGATCTAGTAGTATAATTAACTCCTGAAATAATTAAGTTACATATTTGTTCCTCGGAATGAGTAATTCAAAATATAGGATATACTTTTTGACTCGAGAAACAAGGTCAAGAAAATCTTCGTTTTCACCTTGAACTGCTCAATAATAACGAGCAAAAAATTGGGGGAGCAGACGTGGTGGAAAAAAGAATTCTGAAACGGAAGTATGAAATTGTAAAAAAAAACCTAACGGTGTATCTAATGCAGTTCGTAATAGAAAGGTTATTTTACCGTCAATAATATCGAATAATAAAACAAATCATTTAGTATGTATTACGCTTGCAATGTTTGAAAAAAAAAACGAACCAAAAGCTCAAGAAAATGTAATGTTTATTGGCGGAATTAACCACCAAATGTGCTCCGTTTAACAGTTGCTGAGCCGGATGATGTACTTGTAATGATTTGAAACAAGTAACAGAATATGCTGAAGACAATGCCTGTGTATTATTCTGTTGTGAAGGCCGAAAAAAAAGGACTTTGCCCGCTTAATAAAATCATCAGGTTCTATAATTTCTTTACACGCAAAATTTGGATCGGTTGACTTCAGCAATTCACAAATTTACGCTTTAGATCCCATAAATAATCTAGTTCCTTAGAAGCAAATAGTTAAAGCAATAAGAAGTGAATGCGAATATAATATGCCATATGGGCACGTAAAGGGCGTATAACTGCCGTTGTAAGCGGAGCCGATTGTTTCTCTAAATTATTCATAATCGCAATAAAATGAAATTTTGTAACCGAAATAAATTCTAAAATCTCCGTTTGTGAAAAGCGTTTGAAATCAGCGTAAAGATTCAAATTCTCTTTACGGAGTTGTAGAAGAGACGGTAAAGTCTGAGATATATTAAATTTCAGGCCCGTATTTTAACATAGAACAGAAGTGCATCTTTAAGGAGAAGCTACAAATTTGCGAGTGCCATTAGAACACAAATGTGACAAAAGACAAAAATGAAAACGAAAGGACATGCTCGTCAGCAAACCAAGAGTTAATAAAAATTGAGAAAAGTACACAAGAGGCATACGTGCCGAATTTAAAGTAATTTGCAAACAGGGAAGAAATTTTGTAATAAGCCAACGCAAATATCATACACATATAACAAAACGACGCGGCTGCTACCATTTTGTATCGTTGTGTATACAGTTCTGTCTTGCTGCCCAGAGTGGATATTCTTAGTTTTGATTTTACTTCAAGGCCTAAATGAAGGTAACCTTTCTACCAGGAACATCAGAATAGAACTA
Organism: Deroplatys truncata; assembly: GCA_030765065.1. Classification (NCBI taxonomy): domain Eukaryota; kingdom Metazoa; phylum Arthropoda; class Insecta; order Mantodea; family Mantidae; genus Deroplatys; species Deroplatys truncata. The sequence goes on along the minus strand of CM060988.1, from coordinate 63,728,911 downwards.
CTACGTTCATTTTACTGGCAACTTAATCAACAATTTTAAGATATTAACAATCAATACATCCGTCTTCAAAGCATCATTTGATTTGACTTAAAATATTATACATTGATTGCAAGTGAAACCTTCCCTTGAAGATTAAACACATGATAATTATGTTACATGTATCGCATATAAATATGTTTTATATTTGCTTACTAATTACTTCCTTTCTACTTTCGGACGTCATACTGAACAACAATTTTTAGCGATATTATAAAATTTTGTTCTGCTTCCAAAAATAATGAGGTGTGAATTTTGATTAGTCCGAAACAAAGCTGAACATAGTTGATCCCGAACTGGACGTATACTCTCGTTGAAAACGACTTTATCGCTCGACGCTCCCGCGTATTCCCCTCTTCCTTTCCAATCCATGGCTTGACCCGAAGTCGCTCGAAGGAGGTGATGCGTCAGGAACTATATCCACCACAGCGCGTCAAATATACATAAAAGAGAGTGCCCTGTCTTATCGTTTTCATATACTGAAGCGGCATAACCATACACATTGGCGGTCATTTTAAATATCCTCAGCTAGTGCTATAGAAGCAGAAAAAATGGAAGTGCCAGAAGTTAGCACACTTTTAATGAAGAGTTTTGATCAATCTAAGTGTTAAGGTATGCGAGAGTCTGAAACTTTATTAAACAGTTTTGAACCGGAGGTAGAGGCACTGGAGAACTTGAGTTTTGGAATGAACACTTCTAAACAGCCTCGAGACTGCAATTTATTTTTGTTGTGCCTGAGTTTTGAATTAAGGTTGCAAACAAGGGAAAAGCACAGGGGAAAGTCTGGGCTATTAATAAGCAGTTCTAACGATCTGGATATTGAAGTATAGTGTAGCCTGAACTTTTAATGAACGATTCATAACAACCTGGATGTTGAGGTACGGGAAAGCCTGAGCGTTTAATAAGCAGGTTTGAACAGCGTGGGGTTTGAAGTAAGTTTGAGCCAGAGCTTTTAATGAACAGCTCTGTAGAACTAGGGGGGTTGAGGTACGAGGGAACCTGAGCTTTTAATGAACAGTTGTGAACAACCTGGGGTTTCAGGTATGGGAGAGCTAAATCTTTTAATGAACAGCTGTGAACAACCTGGGATTTGAGGTATGAAGAAGCTTAAGCTTTAAATGAACTATCCTGGAAAACCTGTTGTTTAAAGTCCGGGAGAGTCTGCGCTTTCAATGAAGAGGTATGAACAATCTGGTGTTTAAGGCACGGAATTGCCGAGTTTTTAATGAACGGTTCAGAACAACCTGGGGTTTGGGGTACCGGAGAGCCTGATTATTTAATGAACAGTTTGAACAGCCTACGGCTAGAATTGCAGAAAAGTTTGAACTTTGAATGAACGGTTCTGAACAACCTGGAGTGTAAGGGTAGGAGAGCCAGAGCTTTTAATAAGCAGTTCTGAACCTTGGATTAAAGGTGGAGAGCCAGAGGTTTTAATACACGGTTCTGAACAACCTGGTGCTTATGTTATGGGAGAGTCTGAAAATTTTATTGAACAGCGCTGAAAACTGAGCTGTCAATGATAGCTGGGAGAGAATTAAATTCCAAAGAACACTTTTAAAAAGACGGAAATTAAGATATGGGAGAACCTGAGTTTTATTCAACTGTTCTCAACAGCCTGGATGTGAACGGTGGGAGAGCCTGAGCTTTTAATGGACAGATCTGGACGACATGGAGGTTGAAGTAAGGGAGAAAATAAATTCTTAAGGAACAGCTCCGAATTGGAGAACCTGAGCTTTTAATGGACATTTCTGAAATCTGGGGTTAAAGACTGGGAGAGCCTGAAGTTTTATTTAAGAGTTTTGACGAATTTGGGAGTAGAGGTGTGGGATAGCCTGGTATTCTTAGTGTTAACTTCTAAAAAACCTGGAAGTAAGATGTAGGATGAGTTCTGAATAACCTTGGGGTTGAAGTATAGGAGAGACTGTGCTATTAATGACCAGTTCTTAAACAACCTGGAGGATGAGGCATAGGAAAGTCTGAGCTGCTATTCAACGGTTCTTTACCCTGTGGTAGAAGCATAGTAACGTCATAGTATAAGTGAAGAATTCTGCGCAATCGAGGGTCGAATATTTCGGAGAGCTTTTAATATAAGGTTCTATACAGCTTGGGAATAATAAGTTATTTTTATGGACGCCCTTTAACTGCTATGGTTCTTAGCGCCCATTCTACATTGGGCTTGAAAGATCAGAAATTTTGCTAAGAGCCTCTTTATCATTTTTATACAACTTGGGGTTGAGGAATGGAAAGGAAGGTTTTAATGAACAGTTCTGACCTTATGGGTAGAGATATGGGAGCGCTTCATGTTTTAATGAACACTCCTGAACAACTTGGGTTTTAAGGTATGGTAGAGCCTAAGCCTTTAATGAACATTTCCAAATAACCTATGGCTTGAGGTGTGGGAGCTTTAATTTTGAACACTTTGTCGTAGAAGTATGGGAGGGTCTGAGCTTTTAATGAACAGTACTGAACAAGCGTATGGGAGAACCTAAGGTTTTATGAAATTGCTGAAAGACGTGGGGGTTAATGAACATGTCTAACCAAAATGGAGGTAAAGAATAGCCTGAGCCTTTAATGGGCGGTGGTGAACAACCTATGTGTAAAGGTGTGGTAGGGCTTACTTAACGAACAGTTCTAATCAAACCGAGGTTAATTTTTTGGAGGGCGCGAGCTTTAAATCAACAGTTCTGAACAAGCTGGGGTTGAGATATGGGAGAGCTTCAGCTGTTAATGAACAATTCTGAACAACCTCAGGGTTGAGACATGAGCGCATGCAGTTTTAATGAACAGTTCTAAACAACCTGGGTTTGAAATATGACAAGTGTCTGAGTTTTCATTGAACACTTCTGAACAAACTAAGTGTTAAGTTATGGGAAAGCCGGATGTTTTAATGAACAATTATGAACAACCTAGATGTTGATTTATCGCAGATGATCTTTTATTGAACAGGTTTGGAAAGCTGGGAATGGAGGTATGGGAGAGCCTCTGCCTTTAATGAACAGTTCTGAAGAAACTGGTAGCTGAGTTATGGGAGAACCTGGGGTTTTAATGAACAGGTCTGAACCTGTGGTTGAGATGCTGGAGACCCTGAGCTTTTATTGAACTTCTCTAAATAACCTGCGTGTTTAAGTACGGGAGAACCTGAACTTACAGTGAGTAATTCTGAAAAACCTGGGGGTGCGGTAAGGAGATCCTGAGCTTTCAATGATGAGTCCTGAACAACCTGGGGTTAAGGCGTGGGAGACCCTGAGCTTTTAATGAACTACCTGGTGTTTGAGGAATAGAAGAGCCCGGAATGTTGATGAACAGTTATAAAACTGGAGTTTTGGTATGGAAGAACCTGGGCTTTTAACGAACAGTTGTGAATAACCCGAGGATTGAGGTATGGCAGAGCTTGAAGTTATAATGAACAGTTCTGAACTGGAGGTGAAAGTATGGGAGAGCCTAGGCTTATAATGGACAGTTCTGAACAATCTAGGGGTTTAGTTGGGAGAGAAGAGCTTATAATGAACAGTTCTAAAGAACCTGGGGGTTAGTTAAGAGAGCGCCTGAGCTTTTAATAAACTGGTATGCAGGAGACTGTGCTTTCAATGAATATTTGTGCAAATAGAGGGTTGAGGTATGGGAGTACCTGAGCTTTATTGAACAATTCTGAGCAATCTGGGCGTGAAGTATGGTAAAACCTGAACTTTTAATGGACAGCTCTGTTCAACTTGGGGAGTGAGATATAGGAAAGCCTGAGCTCTTAAAAAACAGCTCTGTACAACTTGAGGATTGAGAGATGGGAAAGCCTCAGATTTTAATGAACAATTCTATAAAACCTAAGGTTTAAGCTTCTAGTGAAGTTTTGGGCAACCTGGAGTTGAAGTATTGGAGTGCCTGAGCATTAACGTGGAGCTCTGTTCCATCTGGGGATTGAGTTATGGACAGTTCAGGGTGTCTACTGCCATGGAGATTTAAAATTCCAATATGGGCTTTGACAAATTCTAGTACTGCATGGATTCACATTGCAGTACCAATGGGAATGGAATAGGCTGTTTAAAATATTAGCGCCTGTCTCCCTCGCAACAATCTTCCAAATACTGGGAATGTGGTACAGACTGCATAACATGTTTTTTGGGTGAAAGATAAGATGTTTGAGGCATTTTTACACATATACGTATCAATGCGTTACAAACTGTGACACGACAAACTATGCAAACGCCGCCCCTGCAAACATAAGCAATTATACAGTACTTAGGTAGGTTATGTTGGTATGCTCATCTGGGTTGTGAATATTAAAGCAAACATAGTGGACTTTGCTCTGATGGCAAAAAATCTGCTTCTTAATGGCTTTTAACTACCGTTCCTTCAAACGTTCATCCTTCGAGAATTTAAACATATACTTCGTTACTATTTTCATAATTTCGCATGAAGCTTGGAACACAGCACTTAGGTATCACTGTGAAAATACATTATAAACACGAACTATGCAATAATATTCTTAACTGAATCACCCAAACATTTTTTAATTTTCACTAAGTTCCGCAAAAGCTGTTATACCCTTTCTAGCATACATAAGCTAACTAGAACAACCATTTTGTTTTCCATGAAAGCAGTGGACATGCCTTATATCAGGTGGTGTTGAACAATAAATGAAGCATCGCATTTTCCCACATTTTGTGTGGAATGTGTTCCTGCTAAGTAAGCTGTTTATAAAATTTCTTTGTTTTGTACATTGTTTGAGGCTTCATCTTTTCTTCATCTGAGAATTAACCAACATTTGTGGGATTTGTCACTAAACGTCTCCAGTTGTTTCGTTTTACTCTATATTCTGTTATACAATTGTAGTGTTGAAAAAGAAAATCGGTCGATAGCCTTGTTTACTTTGTTTTCCGCATCACAACACTTGTTCTGCTAGCTACTCTAAGGAATTGTTATAGAAATAAAAAGTGAGAATGATTCTTTAGTCTCTTCTTCTAGTTAAATCTTCGTGGTTGGAACGAGGAAATAACTGAGAGATAATTGTAGCTACCAATGGAGCATTTGTGACTGGATCTATCTAATGCTTTGCACAATCACTATCAGATATCAGCAGTATACAAAGACACCATTCCTAGCCTGTTAAACATATTTACGGGGATTTGTCAGTCAAAAGTGTTTGTGGTGGTAGATGTGTGAGCGTGAGTAGCTCGAAATTTTTACCGTTTGTTTTGCAACATATGCGAAGATGGCTGTTTTGCAACATATGCGAAGATGGCTTTAAAACAAACACTGACAAATTGTTAAATAATGTCAATGTTCAATGAATTCAAAGAATTCTTCATACCTCAAGTTACTTGCCTCAGAAGATGAAAGCGGTGTAGAAGCAGCTCTGCAGCAGGGTAAACAACTCAAGCGATAAGTGCCTGGATTCGCAGGTATTACATGCTGTTGAGACTATTGGTACTTTAATTCGCAAGCTTATTTCCATTCCGAATAACTGTTTCAAACTTTATCTCCCAAAGAAAACATACAGTAACCCTGCAGGTGTGTAATACATATGTTTGTATGTATAACTTTCAGGCTGTAGATCTTTTTGCATCGGTATCTTAGTGAATTTGTTTTTACAAAATTAGAAATTAAGTCAGCTAAGGTCATTTTTACACAGTATTACTGATACTGTGCATGAATAAATGTGAATGGCATATGTTAAATTTTAGGTCAAGTTTTAAGCTTGATAAACTTTGAACCAAACTTATTGTACTTGGGGAGGGTTCAGTTTTTCTTGTATCAATAAATTTAAGAAATAACCAGGATATATAGCAGTAAAGATTATGTGTTGTGGAAATTTAAAATGTCATTGCAGCCTCATTTTTACTACAAACAGACTTTAGTCACTGGTGCCTCTGCATACCGCAGGACGCAGGGACTAACACTACAAAGTTTAGTTTTCTTTAATTTATGGACGCTTTTCAACTACTATGGTCCTTAGCGTCCCATTCTATATTGGGCGGGAAAGACTAAATTTTGCGCAGAGGCCTCTTTATCAGGCTGGTATTACAAAGACAAAACATACAAAGTGAAGGACTACGGACAGATTACACTAATCCTAATAATTAACACTGAATATCGAATCTCTCACTCTGATAGCATTTGTGCAAGAGAACCAAGTACACAATTGTTACAAGGAGTTGATGTACAGGGCTTGTAAACAAATATTATGTATACTGTATTATTTCAACATTACTTGCATCTTAGGATGACGAGCTCACCGGTCGTCTTCCGTAGTCTAGTGGTACCATGCTAGTCTCTAGTTCCCGAGGTATAGGGTTCAAACCCGGCAGAGGGCGATGGATTTTTCGGGCGTAAAATCCATAGCATGGCTTCCTTCGGAAGGGAAGTAAAACCAGTGGTCCCTTGTCGTAGATTTTATGGCACGTAAAAGAACCTCAAGCTTGATAGAGGCCTTTGAGCAAAATTTTCGATCTTTCACGCCCATCACAGAATGGGACGCTAAAGTCAATAGCAGTTAAAGAGCGTCCATAAATAAAACTCATTTTCATCTTGAGATCATCGCTACCTGATGCAATAACACAGCTAACCAGCATAGAAGAATCTCAGCGAGGGATTTCATAATTGTTCCAAGTACTATTCAGGAAGCACTACCCTAATTTGTATGGGTATTGAATGAATGAACGAATGAATGATTTATTGTCTACTTTGTACTTACATGTAATTTATACAATATTTACAATACAATGGATTTACTTATTATTTCTCTCTCCCTTATATTTAACATCCTGTTTGTATGGGTATTAGGAAACGTGGAATCTATGATTAGGGAATGTAGAATGGATAGGTAACTATCAAATAAATTGTCTACCTTACAAACCGGTATTTAAACAAACGCTTTACAACAATGACAAAACATGATTACTTTCATGTTTTTAGTATTCGTTATTTTGAACAATTACATTCTAAAATTAGAAGAAAAAATAAAAAGTACTAAATGATCGCTTTTAATAAACTCCTCTAATAATTTAATTTGTTTTTGGAATTAAGTTCATAAAATATTGTTATGGTGTTCAAAAAGCTATACATAAGATGACCTTCAACAAAAACACCAGCCACTATAAGTGAAAAAAATGTAACAAACACGATTTATTGAGCAGTGAGCTACTTTGGCAGAAAATAACATTACAATCCCATTGTCGTCCTCCGTGGTCTAGGGGTACCATGCTAGCCTCTAATTCCTGATGTCGCGGGTCACACCTGGCGGAGGGAGATGAACTTTTTTCGGTTGCAAAAATCCTTGGCATTGCTTACTTGGGAAGGTAAGTAAAACCGGTAGTCTCTTGTAAATTTACAGCATGTAAAAGAATCTCAAGCCTGATAAAGAAATCTCTGAGCAGAATTTCCGGCCTTTCAAGCCCAATATAGAATGGGAGGTCAGGGACCATAGTAGTTAAAGAGAGTCCATAAATAAAACTCAATTAAACAAACTTACAATCCCGCTGATATGCTGACCGTAAAGTTCACCTAACTACATAGGATTTATATTTATATATATATATATATATATATATATATATATATGTGTGTGTGTGAGAGAGAGAGAAAATTAACACATTCTGAGTGGTCTGCATGCAATTTGCACAGGACTTCCAGAGACTCGGTTATGCTAGTTATTCTCAGAATTACAGAGATTACTTTGTTAAATGCTGGGCTTTTAAAACCGAATAAACTGCGATAGCTTTAGAATGATCTGTCATCTGTTATGGTATGTAAGGGTTTCAAAGGCTTAAGCCTGAGTGAAATCTTAATTTAAAGCAGTACAACGAGTGCGGTACAGGAAACACACCCATTTGACAGCATACGTTAAATGAATTTTTATAATTACGCTAGTTTGAGACAGGCAATAAATTACATTGTTTACATAGAAGTACAAATGAGCAAGGCAGACAGTCACTCTGTATAATAATGCAGCGCGCTCATAGCTGAAACGTGATCTAGCACATGTATAATAATTAGTAACATATTTGCCAAATTATTCTTTAAACAAATTTATTTTAATTCTGGCATGTGAAACATACACTGGAAAAACCAATCTGCTACCTAGCAGCATTAAACATAACCACATAAATCAACACAAAATGAACAAGCAGTGAAAAACTAAACATGTGATTGATCAATAACCTAACATGTTGTTCATTTAATCATCTTAAAAATAGGTGAAGCTTAATAAAACTGATTTATGTAGATTATGTGTTTTACAACTTCTTGTCCTCATGAAGGAAAATATGCATTTTAAATCTCAATGATGTACTTCTTGCATGTCACATTTGTGTGACCATCTCTATTAATTAGTTAATATTATGTCTTACAAATACGATAAATCAATGTAGTCCTTGTCTTACTATAATATATCTTATAATATAATATACTTAATATCTTACTTACTACAATATAATATCTTACTTATTACCTTACTATACATTTTATTTACAGGGTGGACCATTTAAATTGAGACTCTACAATATCTGTAAAACTAAGCGTTGTGGAAAGGAATGTCTTGAATAAAAGTTGCCTGATATTATGGGGGAAAGTAAATGCCATTAGTCGTGTTTTATTTGGAGGATATTGTGAAAGTCAACAAAACACTACTAATGGCATTTACTCTCCCCCATATCAGGCAACTTTTTTTAAAAACATGGAGATATTTTACAGTCTCAACTTAAATGGTTCAGCCTGTATAATACCTCTTTGTATGAGTTTCTTCCCTTATAATTATGTATTTTCAGAATTTACAAAAGAGTAATCCTCTAATCACAAAATAAGGTCAGGATTGTATGGCCTTATTGTGCTGATGAATCAAATAATTATACCTCTTGACACTTGCCGATTTCAAAAATTCCCCACCAGATTTCTTACCCTCATGTATCAAATTATGCCTTTTCAAATGTGGCAACTGAGCAAAACTCTCCTCATAAATGTCACACTTGTGAGGCTTTCCCCTCATGTATGACGTATATGCAACCTCAAAGATAATATCTAAGTATACATCTTCTGACAAATTTCACCTCTTGGGGCTGTTCATCCTCATGTACCAAAGTATGCCTTTTCCAACTGCATAACAGAGCAAAGCCCTTCTTACGAATTTCAAAATTGAGGCTTTATACCCTCATGTATCAAATGATGTCTCTTCAAATGTGACAACCGAGTAAAGCTCTTCTCACAAATAACACACTTGTGATGTTGTTTACCTTGATGTATCAAATTATGCCTTTTTAAACTGGCCAGCAAAGCAAAGCTCTTTTGACAAATTTCACACTTGTGAGGCTTTCTACCCTCATGTATCAAATTATGGGATTTCAAAGCTGACATACGTATAAAGCTCTTCTCACAGATTTCACACTTGTAAGACTTTGTGCCCCCATGTATCAAATTATGAGATCTCAGATATGACAAAAGAGGAAAGCACTTCCCACAGATTTTACACTTGTGGAGCTGTTTACCCTCGTGTATCACAGTATGCGATTTCAGAGATGACATGTGAGTATATCTCCTGTGACAAATTTTACATTTGTGAGGTTTTTCACCCTGATGTATCAAATTATGGCTTTTTAAACCTTTTAAGAGAGCAAAGCTTTTCTCACAAATTTTGCACTTGTGCGGCTTTTTACCCTCGTGTATAAAATTATGCAATTTCAAAGATGACAAATGAAGATAGCTCTTCTCGCAGATTTTACACTTGAGAGGCTTCTTACCCTCATGTATCAAAGTGTGCAATTTCAAAGATGACAAATGAAGAAAGCTCTTCTCACAGGTTTCACACCTGTGAGGCCTTTTACCATGTATCAAGTTATGCCTTTTCAAACTGTCTAATACACGAAAGCTCTTTTCACAAATTTCACACTTATGCGACTTTTTACCCTCATGTATCAAAGCATGTTTTTTCAACCTATCCAACACAGCAAAGCTCTTTTCACAAACTTTACACTTGTGAGGTTTTTTACCCTCATGTATAAAAGTATGCCTTCTCAAACATGCTAACCGAGCAAAGCTCTTCTCACAAGTTTCACACTTGTAAGGCTTTTTACCCTCATGTATAACATTATGCAATTTCAAACTGCCCAACCGAGCAAAACCCTTGTCACAAATTTCACACTTGTGAGTCTTATTGTTGTCATGAATCGAATTATGTAATTTTAAAGCTGACAACTGAGAAAAACTCTTATCACAAATATTACACCTGTGCGACTTTTCACCCTTAGGAATCAATAAATACTTGCTGTAAATTTCATCCCCATCATTACATTTACCAGACGTTTCTGAGTTAACATGGTTTTTTACAGGTGGTGTTTTTGTGAAATCACTTTCTTCAATTTCACATTCAGGACAGTCCTTTCCATAACCGAAGTTTGTGTTTTTTCCCGAGGCCTCAACAGAGGGCAGTGGTGAATCACTACTGCTATCACCAAAAGCTGCTTCTGTGCATAATCTGAAATGTTGGAGGATTTAGCATTAGATACAATAATCAAAGAATTATATGCTATTAAATCTAAGGTTTCTACTGCCTTGAAGGTTTAAGTTCCAGTGTATTACCAGTATAATTTTTGACAAAATTCCTGTATTGCATCGAGTCACATCGCAGTAAAAATGCAGCAATATTCAAATGCATATTGTGGCTAGGTTAAAATTTTTACTGGTTTTATTTTTTACATCCTTAATATCACACTGTGCTTATTAGTTGCTATATCCAATCTTGCACAAGTAGCATTTTAAATCTAGAATGATAATGTAATTAAATTTACTTCCTGTACGTTTTATGAAGTTATTGTACAATGATCTAGAGGACTCGTCATGACAAGTTCTCCCCTTTAACTCTTAGAACTGCGTTTAATAAAATTCCTTGCTATTCATAATAATGGACAATTCAAATAAATGGGTATAAAATATTAGCAGATTTGCTATTTCTAACCTAGGCTCCCCTACCCCCTCTTCTGCAACAATCTTTATAGTTTTGAAAATGTTGTATAGCCTGTAAAAATGTTAGCGTTAGAACATTATCCGGTTGTTAACATTATTACATAATATAAATTCGGAAAAACAAACAAAATAACTCATTCATCAAATACTTATTTGATTAATAAAATCTTCTTGTGCAACCAGAAAATTAAATTGAGTTTTATTTATGGACGCTCTTTAACTGCTGCAGTTCTTAGTGTCTCATTCTATATTGGGCGTGAAAGACCGGCAATTTTGCTCAGAAGCTTCTTTATCAGGCTTGAGGTTCTTTTACGTGCAACCAGAGGGTTGAGGTATGAGAAATACTGAGCTTTACTGAATAGTTTTAAGCAATCTGGTGAGGTTTGGGAGAGGCTGAGCTTATAATGACCAGTTCTGTACAATCTAGGGATTGAGGTATGTGTAAGCCTCATCTTTTAATGAACAGTTTTGAGCAACCTGGGGTTTAAGTATTGGAGAGCCTGAGCTTTTAGTGAGGAGCTCTGTTCAATCTGGGGACGAGGTATGGGTGAGCTTGAGCTTTCAATGAACAGTTCCAGGCTTCCTTGGAGATATACGAGAAAATTCCAATATTGCATGAATAATATTGTAATAAAATTGGAATGGAATAGCAGCAGATGTATTTCTGAGCTTAGTCTTTGTCTCACTCCCAACAATTTTCCAAATCCAGGGAATGTGGTGTGGCCTGTATAAGGTGTTTATAGGAGTTAAAGATAATCCAAATGGTTGAGCCATTTTTACACATATACATTTCAAATTGTGATAAAACAAACTATGCAAATAGTGCCCGTGCAAAAATGAGCAATTGGACAGTAATTAGGTTATGTTGGTATGCACATCTATATTGTGAATATTAAAGCAAATAGTAGTCGACTTTACTCTGGTAGCAAAAAAGTTTCCCTTTTAAAAGCCTTTAGCTAAGGTTCCTTGAAAGTTCATCCCTTGAGAACTTATACACTTTGCTGCTATTTTTATAATTTCCCATGCAGTTTGGAATACAGCACTTAAATACCATTGCTGAAAATGCATTATAAACACTAAGCATATAATAATGTTCTTATATGAATCACCCAAACCATTTTTCATTTTCACTAAGTTCCGTAAAAGCTACCATACTCTCTCTGGCATAAATAGACTAACTAAAACAGCCATTTTGTTTTCCATGAAAGCGGTTGTCATGTCTTCTATCAGGTGCTGTTGAACAAATACTGCTATTGGACAATAAATGAAACAGCATTTTCCCACATTTAGTGGAATCTGTTCCTGCTAAGAAAACTTTTATAAACTAATTCTTTGTTTTGTAAACTGTTTGACTTTTTATCTTCCTTCTGCATTTGACAATCAACAATCATTTGTAGGATTTGTGACAAAACGTTTCCAGAGATTTGCTTTAACTCTATATTCTTTGTTACAGAATTTTATTGTTGAAAATTGAAAAAATAGGCTGCTAGCCTTGATTACTTTGTTTTCTGTACCATAATACTTCTTCTAGCTGTGACCTTGGGAACTAGAGGCTAGCATGGGAACCACTACACCACGTAGGACGACAGTTGCTAGAGAAATGAATAGTGTGAATGGTTCTTTAGTTTTCTCTTTTATTTAAACATTCATGGTTGGAATGAGGAAATAACCGTGAGGTAATTTCAGTTACCGTGGCTGGATCTATCGCATTTGCGTTTTGATGTAACTAATGCTTTACACAATCACTATGAGATATCAGCAATATACAAGGATACCATTCCTAGCCTGTTAAGCATTTTACTGCCCGATTAACTTGAGGTTGCAGCTGAGGAATGGTGCGCGCTAAATGAGAAGTCCGTTATCTATCCCGAGAGGAGAGTGGGGGTCAGTTACGCATGTTGAGTCGTTGATGGTGCACGTGCGTTATCTAAGCTTCTGTAATTTTTAAGGCTCGTGCCCGTGCGCATTATATGTTCGTCTATAACAGCATATACACGAAACAGTTTGCTTTGTTCCGAGTTATATTCTCTGTATGTGTGTTTAAGTGCGAGTGCCTGCGTTCAGTATTTTTTGGATTTGCGTTTTACTTACTGTTAATACATGGCAGTAAACGTAAAGGCAAAGTACTGCACTCCCAAACTAGGGAAGTTATTAGCAATGCATATAAATACATGAAAAGACTTTAGAGGCTGGCGTGGTAAACATCAGTATGAAAACATTGGAAAGAGGGTTGCTGAGGCAACAGGCGCTTCCGAAAGAAGTGTAAGAAGAATTATTAAGGAAACCAAAGAGATTGATAGAGGCATTACGCTTTCATCCTCCACACCGCATAAAAAGAGACCTAAAAGGTCTTATCGCGCAAGCTTAGAATCTTTCAATGAGCCAGTAGTGCGCCGAATTGAATGAATTCTATATTCTTCACAAGCAAAGACCGACACTGAAGAAGGTGCATGCAAAGTTAAAGGACTCGGTCAACTTTGAGGGGAGTGTATCTACATTAAGAAAGATACTACTAAAGTTGGGTTTTACCTGGAAAAGGACAAAAACAATAGATAAGTCCTAGTGGAGCGACACGACATCAGAAATAAGCGGCTCCATTATCTTAGAACGATAAAACAGTACAGAAGTGAGGGCCGCCCCATAATATATATGGATGATATATATATATATATACATTCATCACACACTACTCCATATGCTTGGAGTGATGCCAGATTCCATGAGATCTTAGCACGGTTTCCAAGGATCAGCGGCTTGTCATTACACATGCAGGAAGCGAGCAAAGGTTTATCCCTAATGCATATGTTCGGTTCAAGTCCAGCAGAAAACCGGAGACTACCACGATGACATGAACGATGTCAATTATGAGAAGTGGATAAAGGAAAGACTGATCCCTAACCTTCCTGCAAATTCTATTCTGGTGATTGACAATGCATCTTACCACAGTGTCGTACTTAATAAGGCACCTACTGCAAGTTCCAAAAGAGACGCAACGATTTCCTGGCTGAGAGAAAACCTTCCCACGGAACAATCAACTGCCACTGAATTCTCCTCCTTTTACAAACCTACATCTATAATATGACCATCTCTCTCAAACCCAAAATCCCCAAGTACAAAATACATAATTTCCTTCAAGCACATAACCATACTGTTTTACTCCTACCACCTTATCATCCTGAGCTGAACCCAATCGAACTCATTTGGGCTGCAGTGAAGAAATGGGTTGCAGAAAGAAACGCCACTTTCAAAATGGATGACGTAATTAAATTAGCTGATATTTCTTCAGAAGACTGGCAGAAGAGATGTAGGACGTCATCAATGTTGAGCTAGAATTCATGCGCAGTGAAGGATTGCTGGATAACGGACAGTAAATTATCATTCAGGTAGGGGGCAACACTGACGAAAGCAGTGATTCCTCTGAGTTTTCTAGTGAAGAGAAAGGTGAAGAACACTGTCAAGAGCAAGGAACTACAGATTTAACTGGATCTTCTACTAGTGTTGCGTCTGTTGTCTGAAACCAGCCTCAAGGTAAGATGCATGTGATTTCCCCTCCCTCATGGCCGCAATTGGTCTCCCACCACTCTTAGTTGCTCCTATTGTACTGCTCAGCGAGCTGCCACCTCAAGTTAATCGGGCTGTACGTGGGATTCTCAGTCACAAGTTTATGAGGTTGTACATGCGCTAGTGTGAGTAGTTCTGCTTTCTTAACCTTTTTCTTTCTTTCTTTCTGTCTTTCTTTTCTTTTGATATGGTATGCGAAGATGGCATCAAAGCAAACATTGACAGATTGTTAAGTAATGTCAACGTCCAATGACAATTCTTCATACTTCAAGTTACTTGGCTTAGAAGAAAGCGATGTAGGAGCAGCTCAAGTGACAAGTGCCTAAATTTGCAGGTGATACATGCTATTGAGAATACCGGTACTTTAACTAATAAGCGCATTTCCATTCCGGATAAATGTTTCACACTTTATCTCTGTGCGTGATAAATGTCCCGTGGTCGTAAACTTATAGCATATTAAAAGAACCTCAAGCCTGATAAAACAGACCTCCTAGCAAAAATTTCCGGTCTTTTACACCCAAAACAGAATGGTACGCTAAGCACCATAGGAGTTAAAGAGCGCCCATAAATAAAACTAATTTAATTTGTAATGAATTAATGTAAACAACATATTTTCAACGTTAACTCAAGTTTTAAATTTTGTTAAAAGTTTTCATTGCATTCTTATTTTATTTTACTAAATGGCACTCTAAAAAATAAATTGACTTTTATTTATGGACGCCCTGTAACTGCTGTGGTCCTTAACATTCCATTCTATATTGGGAGTGAAAGGCGGCAAATTTTGCTTAGAGACCTCTTTATCATGCTTGAGGTTCTTTTACGTGCCGTAAATCTAGATACGGGACCACCGGCTTTACTTCCCTTTCGAAGAAAGCCACATTAAGGATTTTTACGTCCAAAAAATCCATCGCCGTCCACCGGGTTTGAACCCGCCACTATGGGAACTAGAGGTTAGCACTAGCACTACACCACGGACGATACTGGTACCTCCGCGTACCGCAGGAGGCTAACATTACAAAGACAAAACATACAAAGTGAGTGATGGGCTACGAGCAGATTACAGTAATCCTAACAATCAACAACTGAATATCGAAACTCTAACATTGATAGCATTTGTGCCAGAAAAATAAGCATACAATTGTCACAAGGAGTTGATGTACGATGCTTGTGTACAAATATTATGTATACTGGATTTTTCAACATCATTTACATTCAGGATGACAAGCTCATCGCTTCCTGATGGACCATTACAGCTTGACCAGCATAGAACAAACTCAGTGAGGAATTTCATAATTGTTCCAAGTGGTATTCGGGAAGCCTACTTAACCTAATTTGTATCTGGGTATTAGGAAACCTGGAATCTATGATTACGTAATGCAGAATCGGTAGGAAACTCAAAGAAATTTGTTTATCGTACAAAACATTCATACAAATGTTTTACAAAAATGACAAGGTATGGATTACTTTCATGTTGTTGGTTAATATTTCTTATTCTCAACAATTACATTCTAGAATTCGAAAGAAGAAAGGAAAAAACTTTATATTACACTGTTTTAATAAAATGTTATAATTATTTATTTTTTGAAATTAAGTTCATAAACATATCATGGTACTCAGGAGGTTATAAATATGGCATTCAACAGTAAACAACAACCACTATTAGTGAGGCAAATTCTACAAACATATGATCTACTGAGCAGTGAAGTTGCAATTTGACAGAAAATGACGCATTGCTATCTCGTTGATATGCTGGCCAAAAAGTTCACCTAATAACATAGGATTTTCGTGTGCAGATGTGAAACTAGCATATGTCAAGAGATCTGTATGCAATTTGCGCTGGACTTCCAGAGGGCCAGTTATCTAGTTATTCTCAGATTTAGAGAAATTACTTTGTTAAATGCCGGATTGTAAAAACCGGATGACACTGCGGCACCTTTAGAATGATCTATGTCGTCTGTTACAGTGTAAGGGTTTCAAAAGGTTAAGCTTGTGTATCATAATGTTAAAGCAGTACAAAGAGTGCAGTACAGGAAATACACCAATTAACAGCATAAGCTGTATGCAGTTTTGTATTTGCATTGTTTACTTAGAAGTAAAAATGAGCAAGACAGACACAATCACTCTGTATAAACATGCAGCGCACTCGTAGGTGAAACGTAATCGACCACTCTGTATAATAATTAGTAACATGCTTACCAAATTATTCTATACGCGAATTTACTTTCATACTGGCATGTGGAACATAAACTGCAAACAATCTACTACCTTTTACTATAACCACGTAAATAAACACAATGTAAACAAGAGTTGAGAAGCTGAATAATATTTTGTCCTATTAATTATCTTCAAGTACGTGAGGCTTAAAAATCACTGATTTGTGTAGACTATGTGTTTGTAGCACAACATTCTGGAACAAGTATTTACAAAATTGTGGGAGTATTTATTTACTCTCACATATACCTTAGAATTCCAGAACCAGTGTTGATAATAAATCTGAGAACTATCTCTTTTGCCACTGCTCTGAGCTGGGGCAGACCATAACCTTTTAGACACACATACAAAAATTCCTTAGAGTTGAAAACTGAGTTTAAAGGCACAAAACCACCCTGTGTAGTCTAGTGCTACCATGCTAACATTAGTTTCCAAGGCTGCAGGTAAAAAACCGACAGAGGGCAATGGATATTTTCCAGGCATAAAAACCCTTAGCATGGCTTCCTTCGGAAGGGAAGTAAAGCCAATGGTCGCATGTCGTATATTTACGGCACATAAAATGATCTCAAACCTGATAGAGGCCTCTTGAACACTACTGCCGTTCTTTCACGCCCAATATGGAATGGGGCGCTAAGAACTATAGCAATTAAAGAGGAGCCATACATAAAGCTCACTTTTAAAGGCACAACAACGGACTTTAAGAGAAGCTTAGAATGTTACAACTTTTTGTCCTAATAAAGGAAATTATGTATTCTTAATCTCAATGAAGTACTTCTTGCCAATGTCACATTTGTACGACCACTTCTCCTCACTAATTACACTGTCTTCCAAATGCGACAAATCAGTGTAGTCCTTATAAATGTCTCATTGTACGAATAAATGTATGCTGATTACTTATGCAGATGGTGCATAACTATTAGTTACGGGCACAACAACAAATTCCTTAACAGCCACAGCAAAGATGGGGACAGAGTAACAACTTGAAATGCAATCCATCTGAAACTGCGGCTGTGCTTGTCACCACAAAAAGGAAATTTGAAATACCTGTGATTAAACTAGATGGCCAAGAAATTCAACTTGCAGAAAACATGACACATTTAGGAATAATTTCAGACAGTAAACTTTCATTTAGATCACATTCCAAACATTTGGAAATCAAAGCATCACAACTATTCAGAAGCCTAATTATGGGAGCACGACCCAATTGAGGACTAAATTCGGAAATGTTGAAGATTATATATAGTGGGGCTGTTCAGCCAATGGTACTTCATTGTGGTACTGCTTTTGAGTACGTTCTGACAAAGAAATGGGCACAACAAAATCTCACAAATTCAAAGAGCGTTTGTATTAGCATCACATGTGCATACTGTACAATATCTACTGATGCTGTCATTATTTCTAGGATAGAACCTCTACAGCTCACAGGACTTTGCATGTCAGCTTCTTCTAACCTCAAGGGAAACAGACTTCATTCCCAAGAACTGAAGAGTGGAATTTGAATTGTCTGCACATCATACTTGCGCGAATCATCCAGCAGATGATGTGAGCAGATTTTACTATCCATGTGCCAGAGTTCACAGGCGTACAATATACACTGAAGTTTTCGCATCTCCAACGGCGAAACACTGGTGGGCTGAGCCTTCGTAGTTTATGAGGTTGAAGATGAAATTCGCACTAAGAAAATCAAACTAAAGGAATAACGTTCTCTGTTTCAGGCAGAGCTGCTTGCAATATTGAAAGCAGTCGAGTGGTGCATGAACAAAAACATGTGTGCTCTTATCCTCAGTGAATCAAAAGCAGCGCTGAATTCCATAAAAGACAAATATAATTAAAATAATTTAGCAACATGTGTGAGAGATAATATATTGAAATACAAGAATCAAATATGTTTCTGGTGGGTGAAAGACATTGCTATAAAAGGGAATGAAAGAGCTGACCAGTTGGCCAAACAAGCTTGTAATTCCAACTTGTTAGAGAGTTACGCTAAGTGCCCACTTTCATTTGCTAAAAGAACCCTAAATGATGAGATTGGATTTGTATTTAAGGGCGCTTAACTGCAAGGTCATTAACGTAATGATGACATGCCCTCTCGCTGGAGTTATCTATGCTAATGAAGCAAAAACGGCACATTCTCCAAGTCTTATTTTTTCTAAATGTATATAGCAGGCTGATATGCAAAAATATAACGAGAAACTTTTATTTAACTCAAGTGCATTCAGGTGATGGTAAATTCAACACCTACTTTGAAAGATTTGAACTTCCAATGCTAAACGGCTCACTGTGCTTCTACTCTGAAGGCATTTACATCGTAAATCATAGAACACATTCTGTTTAACTGTCTAGCTTTTGAGGCAGCGCGTTTTGAACTTAAGTTACATTTGTTAATTTGTCATGGGCGTTTTGATAAACCATTATGTTTCATATTATATAATAAATACTGCTCTGTTTAGTTTTCAGAATTCATTGATTACATATTTAAAAATTTATAATTTGATGTTTACTATTTTTAGCTGTTCTAACATATGTATAAATTGTTAAGCTCACCAAAGCATGGATATTGTATTTTAAATGTGTAAGCTTGTATTACGTATTGTACATATATTTTAATTTTCCATTTCTCTTCATGTTTTACTTTATTGTTTATGTATTGCTTTTTATCAGCTACAATGTATATTTTGTATCAACTACAACCCTAACATTCCTAATGATAAAATAGGGTTTATAGCACTTTGGCCATTAAATAATAATACTTGTATGTGTTATCTTCCTTCATATATAAAACTTTGAATTTTCAAAATATAAAAAGAAATTGCATTTTATTTATGGACGCTCTTTAACTGCTATAATTCTTAGAGTTTATTCTATATAGAGTGTGAAAGACCGGACATTTTGCTCAGAGGCCTCTATCAGACTTGACGTTCTTTTACGCGCCGTAAATCTATGACACGGGACCACCGGGTTTACTTCTCTTCTGAAAGGATGCCATGCTGAGAATGTTTACACCTCAAAATGCATTGCTCTCCGCTGGGTTTGAACCCGTGAGCTCAGGAACTAGGGGCCCCTAGTACCCCTAGACCACGGAGGACAATATATATGTATATATATATATGTGTGTGTATATATACACACACCTCTACTCTCTGTCTACCTCTCACAATTTACGAGTAATAAAACACCTTTACAAAAGTCGTTCAGAGAAAATATGACTTCAAACATTATTTACAAGATAATTCAATTTTTTAGTAATGAAAACATTGGATCTCCCCATGTTAGTTAGTCAAGTTACTAGGCTTGCAATATGACATGGAAGAGAATGATTCAAACGCACACCACAATTTTCAGCTAGTGAGCGAACTGGTTTGTTACCTTGAATGGACAATGGTGGGGATATCTAGTGGAATTCCTCTTATGGTGACGACACTTACCCTCTATGTATCCAAATAACCTCAACTTGAATGTGAACAAAGAACATTTATGTATTCCTTAGTCAGAGAAAGTTAAAGCGTTCTAACGTGGTGATGTTACTATGTTTATATGTAGTTATTATTTGTTTTCTTAAATATGCAAGTAAAACAATTTTCCAAATTATTTAGGGTAATTATCATTTACTAAATTAAGTATCTAAATCGACCTCAGATAGAACAAGTCTCTTCTCTTGTCATTAGTAAAACGAGTAAAGCAGAAGATAAACACGTCTGTTGATCAATGCATAATCATTAAGTATATTATTCTGTATACTGATGCTGTCATTACGTAAAACATTGCAAACAGCTTAAGTAATTACACAAAGTTGTTTTATATAGAGAACTAAATACAAATTACAATTTGATATACTAAACACACCAAGGATTTAACCAAAGGTTGTTCCAATTAGACAAACGCATTTTACCGCTCGATACCATGCATACAACCAAAGTGAGACATCTTCCACTTATTGCATAGCTTTGAAATGAATGCAGGGTGGTATTAAACTATGTATTGTGGACGCAACGTCAGTGAATCCTTCTGGCGTTTTCCGAATCGACTCCGTCTCTAGCTGATCATTTATTTTGTCTTACGCTGTGCATGTCTATGGCATGTTAAGAATTTGTCATAGTACGATCAGGTCGTTTAAGGACTCTACGCTGTTTATTTGTTTAGTAGAGCTTGTGTTGTTTTTATAGTTAAAATTTTAATTATCATCGTTCATATAGTATTTAAGTCACTGCGGAAGTTGCCGCTGGACTCCCTTTGTTTGCAGGTAAGCTATGAGGCTTTGGGAGCAAGGAATCTGTTGCGAGCTTAGGGCATTGTAATCCTAGGGTATGGTCTGAGGTCCCCAAAATTCCAAGTATCTTTGCGATAGAGATATATAGGTTTTGAGTATATTGCTGCTCTTCCTGTGGAGTATTCCCTTCCGGCCTACCCGCACGAGCAACTTGTATTTTATGCTAGCTACCGTTGTTATGAAATACCCATTCAGAAGTTGGGATATGTATGTACTGCTTCTATTTCACGTTCATTTGTTGAATGTCAAAGGAGTGCAAAGATCAGTAGGTAAACGGAGTTATTTTTTCTCTATTTTATTTTACGTTGCTTTAACTACAGGTCATATCATGACGGATCTGTTAGTAGATTTATCGTGGATCGATGTGTGGCGGACAGTTAGCCTTCTAGGTCTCATCCCTGTAACCATATCAATCTTACTTCATCATGTGTCCACAGACGCTTTAGTTCATACCATCTGTACCTCTGCTTCTGTGACGGGCAGATGGCTGCTTTGATACGTGTCCACAGAGTGCATAGCAACTGTATCTCTGCTTCTACTCGTGCCGGGAAGATGGCATTAGGGTGCCATGCAGTCTACCTGCTTTCGCTGTCTGTGGATATATGCCACAGCATTTGCTATTACCATCCATTTTTCATTTTTTTCTGTTTAAGATTTAGGGTGGAGCTTCGAATCATGGTATTAAACATCCAACCCAGTATTTATCTTGGCGACTGAGGGAAACCACAAAAAACCTCAGTCAGAGTGGCGGCCCACGGGACCTCCCGAATGCGGAACACAGACGTCACGGCCTGAGCCAGAGTTGCCTAGTAACGATAACAGCTGTAATGTAAGTAGTTCTACGGATTGCCGATGTTAATGATTTTCTGACACCTTATGACCTATGATATAATGTTTTTGTTTGTGAGCGTATTAACCTGTTTTACACATGTCAGATCGCAACATGCAAAACATTTATTTTTTCTTAATCTTGGAACTGGTTGCTGTGATCTGGGAATCCGGAACCCTTGCTGCCAGCACAGTTCCGAGTGGATGCAGTTTAAGTTCTATTTACTTTCGTATTTATAATACTTAACTGTGAAATCTCGTGCATATTTTTAAGTTCTGTTTGCTGTATTAATTATTTTGGCCATCAAAAACCTCAAGCTGTGAAATATGTGATTACGCATTTTCTTCCCTGTGGGTCCATCCTTTTCTAAATTTCGTTAAGCTTTCAGCGCCTCTCCATGACAACATGCGTCAAGAATTATAGAAACTTATATTTTCACAATTATTTGCTTAAGTTCTACATTATTAGTTCATGTATTTTATTTTTTAAAAGTTTTCAAGCATGATGGTGCATAGCATATAATATTCTTACTGAATACTGGTTTCGAACTGTTTTGATTTGTTTAAAATTATTTTAGGATTACTGCTACAAATTAAATTGAGTTTTATTTATGGAAGCCCTTTAACAGCTGTGGTCCTTAGCGCCCCATTCTATATCGGGCGTGAAAGACCGGAAATTTTGCTCAAAGGCCTCTTTATCAGGCTTGAGGTTCTTTTACATATGGTAAATCTACGACACGGGACCACCGGCTTTACTTCCTTTCCGAAGGAAGCCATACTAAGGATTTTTACGCCGAAAAAAACCCATTGCCCTCCGCCGGGTTTGAACCCGCGACTCGGGAAATAAGAGACTAGCACGGTAACCACTACACCACGGAGGTCGACGATTACTGCTAATATTGTGTAGTGTGATGTAGAACATGTAGCGTTAAGTTTTATTTATGGATCCTGACATTCCTTACATTGTAAAACGGAACTTCATGATACACCACCAGGTATACTTGAGCTAAATGCTTATTTTAAAATTAATTTTATATTTTCAGTGCTTGCATCATTTTTCGTATCATACGGTTGAGTCTTTTGTTTTAATCACTTTACTTATAAATCATGGCTGATGATTTTATCAGTTTATGATGACAGACTGTAGTTTGCATTTGTAATTTTCTTTAAGCAGTTTAATTGCTTTGTGCTGAACGTAATTTAAGTAATGACTGACCTGTGGTACGATATTAATTACGCTTTATATTTTTTACGATTAGTTTTCTAGCGTCCTCCATGGTCTAATGGTACCATGCTAGCCTCTAGTTCCCGAGGTTGCGGGTTCAACCCCGCAGAGGGCGTAAACATCCTTAGTATGGCTTCCTTCGGAAGGGAAGTAAAGCCAGTGTCACAGATTTACGGCACGTAAAAGAGTATCAAGATCAAGAAGCTTCTGAGCAAAATTTTCGGTCTTTCACGCCCAAGATATAGAATGGGATGCTGAGAACCACAGCAGTTGAAGAGCGTCCATAATTAAAATTCAATTTAGTTTAATTTTTTATTAGTTTTCTGATTTCTTGTGTTTTTGGATAATTACCACAATTTTGTTTTTAATATGAATATACATTGTGGATTGTAATTCAACTTTCTGGAAGCAACCGACGTTTGGTTTTCATTCATCCTTTATCCACACCGCGCTGGACGAACGTTATAGAAATAGCTCCATTAATCCAAGGCCTGCAGGTGTTCGTTTAGGGAGCTTCTCAGAAAACACGATGTTGAAATGTCTACCATGTTTTAAAGCATTCGTAATTTACTTTAATGAATAGTTACAAATAAGCTATGGCTTGAGGTATGGGAGCTTTAATTTTGAACACTTTGTGGTAGAAGTATGGGAGAGCCTGAGCTTTTAAGGAACAGTACTGAACAACCTGTTCAGTAACAACTGGTTGATAATATATGGGAGAACCAGAGGTTTCATGGAACCGTTTTGAAAGACGTGAGGGTTAATGAACATGTCTGGCCAAAATGAGAGTTAAGGTACAAAATAGCCTAAGCTTTAAATGAACGATAGTGAACAACCCATGTGTAAATTTGTGGGAGGAGTACTTAATGAAGGGTTACTTAAGGACACCAGGAAGTGACTACACTTCTGCCATACCCAAGTTATATCCTTTAAATTGGTCATTTAAATGTGGCGGCGCAAGGACACGCCCCTATCTTCCACAACCTTGTACACATAAGTGTATTTCTTTCGCTTACAATTTGTGAACGAACACACCTAGAGACACGGGGTAAATTCTAGCACGTGCATTGGACATTCTGCTGTACACTACAATGTTTTGCCATCTGCAACATCCGTTTCCTAGTTCGCGGTTTGAAATTGTTGTTGTGAGCACGTGTTCAAATGTTATGGTTATAAATTCAGCTAGTGATTCTGTAGTGCATTTCCTTGTAAAAATAATGGGTAGAGTGAAATAATTTGGTAAACATAAATTTCGTGGCAATAGGTATGTGAAAAAGAGTGTAGAAAGCGTAAGTAATGTTGAAGTTGGTACTAGCATATGTGTCTCTGAGAGCTCGTATGAAAGAAAGCCAAGAAACCTTCCTGGGCAGAATGATGATTCTTTTCTGGTTAATTCAGAAGTGAATGGAGGTGATTATGTTATTAAGTTAGATTATTGTGAAATTTGATCAAAAACTGTGCAAAATGCAAGTTTTGCGGCAGTGAGTTTGGTATTAAAGTAAGTGAAGAGGGAAATAGTAGAAGGGGTTTGGTCTCAAAATTATGTGATTTGTGTGCGAAATGTTGTACCAAAAGTTATGCTATAACTTCACCATATTTGGGTTCCTGTTTTGAAGTAAATGCCAGGTTGTTATGCATTTAGATGTATTGGTAAAGGGATAGCTGCATATAGACATTCTGTGCTATAATGGATTGCCACCACCTTCCACAAATCCCAAACAATGCCTAGAGTTAATTGTAAAAAGTGCCAGTGACGTAGCGCTGGATACTGTGAAGAAAGCAATAAAAGAAGCAGTGAATGAAAATGATGATAATATTGATTTGATTGCTACCTTTGACGGAACATGGTAAAACGCGGTCATGTTTCATTAAATGGGGTAGTAGCAGCTACTTCCATTGACTTAGGGAAAGTGTTAGATGTGTTTTGCCTTTCTAAGAGCTGCAATGTATGCCATTGTAATAAGAAATGTAAGAAGCATGATTGTTCAATTAAATGTGTAGACTCTAGTGGGGGAATGGAAACTTCTGGCATACAGGGAATTTTCAATCGCTCTGTCGTCAGTGTGGAGTAAGGTATGTATATTATCTTAGAGATGGGGATTCAAAGGGATTTCAAAGAGTAAAACAAAGTAAAGTTTGTGGAGATGATATTGATATTACAAAATTAGAATGAATAGGACATGTTCAAAATAGAATGGGTACTAAACTTAGAAAATCAAAAGCTAATATGAAAGGAAAAGTGTTGCCTGATGGAAAACCACTTGCAGGTCGTGGAAGTCTGACAGATATTGAAATTGACCTCCTTCAGCAGTATTATGGACTTGCTATAAGAAGGAATGCAAGTAAAGGTATTTCAGAAATGAAGCAGGCTATTTGGGCTATCTTTTTTTTTTATAAATTGTCCGCTGACAGCAAACCACAACATGGTTTGTGTCCTAAGAGAGGAGATTGCTGTGTGGGTACCAGAAATCACAAATAACAAACCAACCGTATAAACACAAACATTTTCTTCCTACGGAAGTTCTCTTAGCTATAAAACCAGTATTTATACAACTTTCTCAGGATGATCTGCTTAAACGTTGCTTGGAGGGCGTACCCAAAATCCAAATGAAAGTTTTCATCATTCGATGTGGGAAAGGATTCTAAAGAATTGTGTATGTTGGGGCAAAAGCTTTGAAAACAGGTGTGTGTGTGTGTGTGTGTGTGTGAGATAGTATATTTGCTTTAATGAAGGACGTAGTGGTAGGCCTAAAGTTGTGCAAAAAATGGATATCAAAACTGTTGAAAATGTGAAAAATAAAGTATTTTTAAAAAATGGTAGACGTCAACTCTCAAGAGGCAAAAAACGGCAACTCAAATAATTGATGACAAAGCTAGGCCCAAGAAGAGGAAGAAAGGAGCTGAAAATAACTACAATGACGAGGAATACGGAGCTGGAATGTTCTGAAAAAGTGAGTAAGTGAGCAAAAACTACACTTATAGCTTTCGTCTCAATTTCCCGCAACTTCATGTTTTAACATTTCAGGTACAGTTTTCTCAAAAACTATTACAGATATTGTTGTGAAATGTTTACTACATATGTATAGTCATCTAATATAGCTAGTGAACTAGCTTTTTTTTTGGAATATTAAGTTTAAGATGGATAGAAAAAATAATAAGTTGTAAAAAATATAGGTCACTTGTATCATTAGATATTTCATTAAATATCTTAACATTTTCCTTCCCTTCTCATATTATGGTATCCAATTTTAATTTAGTTCCAGATCTCAAGTTGTATGTTAAGTAAGCTATACGGAAAACAGGTGACTGTCCAATCAATATTTAGGGAGAAAAGTGCACCAGAAGTATGAGGTACAACCTTTTGGTTAGAAAACATGGTGTGACTTATGTCACTTTATCCTACATATTATATACTTATTAAATGCAGAAACGCTGGTTTTCTAAAACTCGAAATTTCATTTTAATCAAGCAAACTTTGACAACAAAAACTGAAATTAAAGTGTACACATAACTTGGGCGTGGCAGAAGTGCAATCGCTTCCTGGTGTCCTTAATGAACAGTTGTGATCAAACTGAGGTTAATTCATGGGAGAGCCCGAGCTTTAAATCAACAGTTCTGAACAAGCTGGGAATTGAAATATGGGAGAGCTTCAGCTATTAATGAACAGTTCTGAACAAGCTGGGAGTTTAGGTATGGGAAAGCTTCAGCTATTAATGAACAGTTCTCAACAACCTGAGGTTGAGATATGGGAGAGCATGGGGTTTTAATGAACAGTTCTAAAACAACCTGAGTTTGAGCTCTGGCAGAATCTGGGCTTTTACTGAACACTTTTGAACAAACTAGGGGTCAAGTTATGGGAGAGCCGGATGTTTTAATAAACAGTTCTGAACAACCAAGGTGTTAATTTTTTGGAGAGGCTGATCTTTTATTGAACAGGTTTGGACAACCTGGGAATGGAGGTATGGGAGAGCCTCTACTTTAATGACCAGTTCTGAACCTGGGTTTGAGGCCCGGGAGACCCTGAGCTTTTATTGAACTCCTCTAAATAACCTCCGTGTTGAAGTATGAGAGAACCTGTATTTATAGCGGGTAGTTCCGAATAACCTGGCGTTTACGGTAGGGAGATCCTGAGCATTCAATGAAGAATTCGAACCTGGGGTTTGAGGCACGGGAGAGCCCGGGCTTTTAATGAGCACTTCTAAACCTGGTTTGGTGTGGAAGAATCTGGGATTTTAATGAACAGTTGTGAATAACCTGGGGGTTGAAGTACGGCAGAGCTTGAAATTTTAATGAACAGTTCTGAACAAGCTGGAGGTGAAAGTATGGGAGAGCCCAGTCGTCCTCTGTGGACTAGTGGTACCGTGCTAGTCTCTAGTTCCCAAGGTCGCGGGTTCAATCCCGTGGAGGTCGATGGATTTTTTCGGGCTTAAAAATACTTATCTTTGCTGCCATCGAAAGGGAAGTAAAGCCGGTGGTCCCGTGTCGTAGATTTACGGCACGTTAAAGAATCTCAAGCCTGATAAAGAGGCCTCTGAACAAAATCACTGGTGTTTCACGCCCAATATAGAATGGGACACTAAGGACCATAGTAGTTAAAGAGCATCCACAAATAAAACTCAATTTAATTTGGGAGAGCCTAGGCTTTTAATGGACAGTTCTGAGCAACCTATGAGCAGGGCTGTTAATGAACAGTTCTAAATAAGTTGGGGATTAGTTATGGGAGAACCTTTGCTTTTAACAAACACTTCTGAACCTGCAGGAGCCTGTGCTTTCAATGCATAATTTGTGCAAATAGATGACTGAGGTATGGGAGAACCTGAGCCTTATTGAGCAGTTCTCAGCAATCTGGGCATCAAGTATGGTAAAGTCTGAGCTTTTAATGGACAGCTCTGTACAACCTGGGGATTGAGGTATGGAAAAGCCTCAGCTTTTAATGAACAATTCTTTACAACTTAGGGTTTGAGCTTCTAATGAACTTTTGAGCAACCTAGCGTTGAAGTATTTGAGAGCCTGAACTTTAATGAAGAACACTATTCCATTCGGGATTGAGGTATGGGAAAGACTGAGCTTTCAATGAACAGTTCCAGGGTGTCTACTGCCTTGGAGATTTAAAATTCCAATATTGCATGGAGTCACATTGCAGGAAAAATGGGAACGGAATAGATATTTCTAATCTTAGCTAGTCTCTCTCGCAACCGTCTTCCAAATTCTGGGAATGTAGTATAGCCTACACAACATGATTTTATGGGTGAAAGATAATCCAGATGGGTGAGCCATTTTTACCCACATACGCATCAAGACGTTATAAACTGTGATACAACAAACTATGCAAATGGTGCCCCTGCAAACATAAGCAATTGGACAGTAATTAGGTAGGTTATGTTGGTATACTCATCTAGGTTGTCAATATTAAAGCAAACTGTAGTGGACTTTGCTCTGATGACAAAATATTCTACTTTTAAATGGCTTTTAACTACCGTTCCTTCAAACATTCATCCTTCGAGAACTTCACGACATAAATTGTGCTACTATTTTTATAATTTCCCATGTAATTTGGAACACGGCGCTTAAATATCATTCCGAAAACACATTATAAACACGAAATATGCAAAATCTTCTTAAATGAAACACCCAAACATTTTAAATTTTCAGTAAGTTCCATAAAAGCTGCTATACCCTCTCTAGTATACATAAGCTGACTAGAACATTCATTTTGTTTTCTACGAAAGCAGTGGTCATGCCTTCTATCAGGTGGTATTGGACAAATACTGCCAATGGACAATAAATGAAACACAGCATTTTCCCACATTTAGTGTGAAATGTGTTCCTGCTAAGGAAGTTTATTATATCATTTCTTAGTTTTGTACAAGGTTTGAACTTTTATCTTTTTTATGCATCTGACAATCAACAAACATATGTGGGATTTGCCAATAAAGGTCCCTAGATGTTTGGTGCTAGTCTATATTCTGTGTTACATAATTGTAGTATAGAAAAAAGTTGGCCGCTAGCCTTGTTTACTTTGTTTTCGGCACCGCAATACTTGTTCTGCTAGCAACTCTAAGGAATTGTTAGAGAAATAAAAGATTACCTAGTTTCCTCTTTCAGTTAAATCTACGTGGTTGGAATGAGGAAATAACCGTGAGATAATCGTAGTTACCATGGAGCATTTGTGGCTGGATTATCTAATGCTTTGGACATTCATCGTGCAAGGACACAATTCCTAGCCTGTTAAACATACTTAAGAAAATTTGCCAGTCAATTGTTTATGTGGTGGTACATGTGGTAGGGTGAGCAGCTCGGACTTTATAGCATTTTTTTTGCAAGATATGCGAAGATGGCACCAAAACGAACACTGACAGATTGTTAAGTAATATCAGTGTTCAATGAATTCAAGGACAATTCCTCATACTTGCTTCAGAAGGAGAAAGCGATGTGGAAGCAGCTCCGCAGCAGGCTGGGTGCAGTAACAGCTCAAGTGATAAGTGCCTGGATTTGCAGGCGTTATATGCTGTTGGGACTACTGGTACTTAAAATTCGCAAGCCCATTTACATTTCGGATATGTGTTTCAAACTTTATCTCCCAAAGAAACTATACAGAGTGATCCTGCAATACCTATATTTGTATGTATAGTAACTTTCAGCCTACAGATCGTTTTTACATCAGTGTCAGCGATTTTTGTTTTACAAAATTAGCATTACGCCAGGCAACATCATTTTACACAGTATTAGTTTATACTGCGTATGAATAAATGTGAATGACATATTTTCAATTTTAGGGTAAGTTTTAAGCTTTATTAAATTTGGACCAAACTAATTGTATTTGGAAAGGGTTAGATTTCTCTGATATCAATAAATTTAACAAATAACCAAAATATATAGCAGTAAAGATTATGTGTAGTAGAAACTTCAAATGTCATTGCAGCCTTATGTTATTTTACTACAAACTGACCTTAAGGCTACTGGTGCTTCTGGATACCGCAGGACGCTACAAACAGAGGCTAACATTACAAAGTTCGAGTTTTCTTTCCTTTATGGACGTTTTTGAACTACTATGGTCCTTAGCGTCCCATTCTATACTGGGCAAGAATGCAAATTTTGCTCAGGGGCTTCTTTATCTGACTAGCATTACAAAGAAAAAATATACAAAGTGAAGGACTACGGGCAGATTACACTAATCCTAACAATTAACAACTGAATATCGAACATCTCACTGATGACATTTGTGCAGGATAAATAAGTGCACAATTGTTACAAGGAGTTCATGCGTAAAAATCCTTAGTAATTCTTCCTTCGGAAGGGACATAAAACGGGTGGGCCAGTGTCAAAGATTTATGGCACATACAGGAACCCCAACTGATAAAGTGACTTTTGAGCAAAATGTCCGATGTTTCACGCCCAACATAGAATGGAACGCTGAAGTCCATAGCAGTTAAAGAGGCCCATAAATAGAACTCAATTTCATTTTGAGATCATCGCTAACTGATGCAACAGTACAGATGACCAGCATAGAAATATCTCAGCAAAGGATTTCATAATTATTTCAAGTGCTATTCGGGAAGCACTACCCTAAGTTGTAGGGATATTGAATAAATGATTGTCTACTTTGTACTTACATTTAATTTATACAAGGTTTACAATACAATCGAGCTGTTTATTATTTCTCTTCCCCTTATATTTAACATTCGTTTGTATGGGTATTAGGAAACCTGGAATCTCTAATTAGGGAATGCAGTATGATTAGGAAATTCGAGGAAATTGTCTACCTTACAAACCGTTATTCAAACAAACGTTTTACACTGAGACAGCATATTACTTTCATGTTTTGTTAGTATTTCTTATTTTGAACAATTACATTCTAAAATGTGAAGAAATAAATAAAAAA
The DNA here is from genome assembly GCA_030765065.1 of Deroplatys truncata. Taxonomy (NCBI): domain Eukaryota; kingdom Metazoa; phylum Arthropoda; class Insecta; order Mantodea; family Mantidae; genus Deroplatys; species Deroplatys truncata. The sequence continues at coordinate 63,697,954 of CM060988.1, read as the reverse complement.
ACACTAAATGGCACAGCTTTTAATAAACTCTTCTAATGATTTAGTTTGTTTTTGGAATTAAGTTCATAAAATATTGTTATGGTACTCAAAAATTTATACATAAGATGACATTCAACAAAAACACCAGACACTATAAGTGAAACAAAATTTAACAAACACGATTTATTGAGCAGTGAAGTTGTGCTTTGGCAGAAAATAACATTAAAATCCCACTGTCCTCCTCCATGGTCTAGGGGCACCATGCTAGCCTCTAGTTTCTGAGGTAGGGGGTTCAAACCCGGCGAAGCGAGATGGCTTTATTTTCGGGTGTAAAATCCTTGGCATGGCTTCGTTGGGAAGGAAAGTAAAGCAGGCGGTCCCTTGTCGTAGATTTACAGCAAGTAAAAGAACCTCAAGCCTGATAAAGAAACCTCTGAGCAGAATTTCTGGCTTTTCAAACCCAATATACATTGGGAGGCCAAGGACCATAGTAGTTAAAGAGCGTCCATTAATAAAACTGAATTAAAGAAATTTGCAGTCCCACTGATATGCTGGCCTTAACGTTCATCTAACTACATACGATTTTTGTGCACATAAAAGAAAATTAACACATATTGAGAGTTCTGCATGCAGTTTGCGCAGCACCTCCAGAAACTCAGTTATGCTAGTTATTCTCAGAATTGGAGAAATTGCTTTGTTAAATGCTGGACTTTATAAAGCGGATGAAACTGCAAGAGCTTTAGAATGATCAATGTCATCTGTTATGGGACGCAGGTGTTTCAAAAGCTTAAACCTGTGTGAAATCTTAATTTGAAACAGTACGAGTGCGGGACAGGAAAAACGCCCTTTTGGCAGCATAAGTTAGATGAATTTTTATAATTACGTTGGTTTGCGACAGGCAATAAATTACATTGTTTACATAGAAATAAAAATGAGCAAGGCAGTCACTCTGGATAATGATGCAGCACACTCACAGGTGAAACGTAATCTAGCATCTGTATAATAATTAGTAACATGCTTGCAATATATTCTATAAACAAATTTATTTTAATTCTGGCATGTGGAACATACACTCAAACAATCTGCTAGCTAGCAGCATTAAACATAACCAGATAAACAAACACAAAATGAACAAGAATTGAAAAGCTAAACATGTGATTGATCAATAATCTAACATTTGTCCGTTTAATCATCTTAAAGAAAGGTGAAGCTTAATAAAATTGGTTTATGTAGATTATGCGTTTTAAAACTTTTTGCCCTCATGAAGGAAAATATGTGTTCTAAATCTCAATGAAGCACTTCTTGCATATGTCACATTTGTATGACCAACTCCATTAACTAGTTAATATTATGTCTTCCAAATGCAACAAATCACTGTAGTTCTTGTCTTACTATAATATATATCTTACTTATTATAATATATCTTATTTACTACCTTACTATATATCTTATTTACAGAGTAGACCATTTAAGTTGAGACTCTACAATATGTGTAAAACTAAGCGTTGTAGAAAGGAATATCTTGAATAAAAGTTCCTTGATATTATGGGGAAAGTAAATTTCATTACTCATGTTTTATTTAGGGGACATTGTGAAGGTTATTTTAGGGTCAATTTAATTTGTCCCTAGTTGTAGGTTCCCATTTAAAAAAAATTAAATTGATCCTAAAATGACTATCATAATGTCCTCCATGCAAAACACTACTAATGGCATTTACTTACCCCCCATAATATCAAGCAACTTTTATTGGACATTTCTTTCTACAACGCTTAGTCTTAGAGACATTGTACAGTCTCAACTTAAATAGTCCAGCATGTATGTTATCTATTTGTATGAGTTTCTTCCCTTACAAATACAATTATGAATTTTCAAAATATACAAAAGCGTAATCCTCTACTCACAAAATAAGATCACGATTGTATGACTATTGTGCTGATGAATCAAATAATTGTGCCTCTTCACACAAATTTCACGCATGTACTGGCGTGGCTTTTTGCCTTCATTAAATTGTGTGTGTTTAAAGCTGACAACTGATTAAAGTTCTTATCGCAAGTTTTGCAAGTATATAGGCGTTTCAACACAACGAATTGCTTTTCAAAGATGACAACTGTTCAATCCTCTTTTGACAGATTTCTCACTTGTGCGGCTTTTACCCTCAAGTATCAAATTATTCTTTTCAAATATGGCAAATGATGAAACATCCACTACCGAATTTCACATTGGTGAGGCTTTTACTCTTTCGTATCAGACTATGCCATTTTAAATTGCCCAACAGAGCAGTTCTAAAACATAACCAAAGTAGGTGTTTTGCTCTCATGTATCAAATTATGCAGTTACAAACTGCCCAACATTGCAAAGCTCACAAATTTCACACTTGAGGTATTTCACCCTCAATTAAGCCTTTTCAAACTTGCCAACAGAGCAAAATGCTTCACACATATTTCTCGCCTATGAAACTTTTCGCTATAATGTACCAAAGTATGCAATTTCAAAGCTGATAACTCAGTAATTCTCTTCCTGCAAATTGCACACTTGTGGGGCTTTTTCCTCTCATGTATCAAATTATGCAGTTTCAAAAATGACAACTGAGTAGAGCTCTTCTCTAAACTTCACACCTGTGAGGTTTTTTACCCTCATGTATCAAATTATGCGATTTCAAGGACGAACACTTTGTAAATCACTTCTCACAAAATTTAAACTTGGAAGCTTTTTAGCCTCATGTATCAAATTATATTTAAAAGATAACAACTGAGGAAAGCTATTCTGACAAATTTCACACTTGTGGGGCTTTTTATTATAAGTATTCAATTATGCCTTTTCAAACTACTTGCACAGTGAAGTTTTTCTAACAAGTTCCACACTGGTGCGGGTTTTTACCTTCGTGTATCAAATTATGCGTTTTCCATCCGCCCTACAGTGCAAAGCTGATCTCAAAAATTCCACATCAGATTTTTTAACCCCATGTATCCAATTATGCCTTTTCAAATGTGACAACTGAGCAAAACTCTTCTCATAAATTTCGCACTAGTGAGGCTTTTTACCCTCACGTATGTTAGTATGCAATTCCAAAAATGATATCTAAGATATGCTTTCTGACAAATCTCCATTGTGAGGCTTTTCAGCCTCATGCATCAAAGTATGCCTTTTCAAACAGCCTAACAAGTAAAGCTCTTCTTACGAATATCACAATTGAGGCTTTATACCCTCATGTATCAAATGATGTATTTTCAAATGTGACGACTGACTAAAGCTCTTCTCACAAATAACACACTTGTGATACTTTTTGTCCTGATGTATCGATTTATGCCTTTTTAAATTCACCAACAAAGCAAAGCTATTTTGAGATTTCACGCATGTGAGGCTTTTTACCCTTATGTATAAAATTATGGGATTTCAAAGCTGACATACGTGTAAAGATCTCACAAATTTCATACTTGAGGCTTTTTGCCCCTATGTATAAAATTATGAGGTATCAGATATGACAAAAGAGGAAAGCACTTCCCACAGATTTTACACTTGTGGAGCTGTTTACCCTCATGTATCACAGTATGTGATTTCAAAGAAGACATGTGTGCATACCTGTTGTGACAAATTTCACATTCGTGAGGTTTTCACCCTGATGTATCAAATTGTAACTTTTAAAGCCCTTTAAGAGAGCAAAGCTTTTTTCACAAATTTTACACCTGTGAGGTATTTTACTCTCGTGTATAAAATTATGCACTTTCAAAGATGACAAGTGAAGAAAGCTCTTCTCACTGATTTCACACTTGAGAGGCTTGTTACCCTTATGTATCAAAGTGTGCAATTTGAAAGATGACAAATGAAGAAAGCTCTTCTTACAGATTAACATTTGCTAGGCTTTTTATCCTGATGTATCAAATTATGCCTTTTCAAACTGCCTAATAGAGGGAATACCTTTTCACAAATTTCACATTTATGCGGTTTTTTACCCTCATGTATCAAAACATGTTTTTGCAATCTATCCAACACAGCAAAGCTCTTTTCACAAACTTTACACTTGTGAGGCTTTCTACCCTCATGTATAAAATTATGCCTTCTCAAACATGCCAACCGAGGAAAGCTCTTCTCACAAGTTTTACACCTGTGAGGCTTTTTACCCCCATGTTTAAAATTATGCAACTTCAAACTGCTCAACCGAACAAAACTCTTCTCACAAATTTCACACTTGTGAGTCTTATTACGTTTATGAATCAAATTATGCAACTTTAAAGCTGACAACTGAGGAAAACTCTTATTACAAATATTACACTGGTGTGACTTTTCACCCGTATGAATCAATAAGTACTTGCAGTAAAGTTTCCCCCCATCACTACATTTACCAGACCGTTCTGAGTTAACATGTTTTTTGACAGCTGGTGTTTTTGTGGCATCACCTTCAATTTCACATTCAGGACAGCCCTTTCCATAACTGAAGTTTGTATTTTTGCCCGAGGCCTCAGCACAGGACAATGGTGTATCACTATTGTTATCAGCAAAACCTGCTTCTGTGCATAATCTGAAATGTTGGAGAATTTAGCATTAGATACAATATTCAAAGAATCATATGCTATTAAATTCAAGGTTTCTACTGCCTTGAAGGTTTAAATTCCAGTATTGTATCGAGTCATATCGCAGTAAAGATGTAGCAATATTTAAATGCATATTGTGGCTAGGTTAACATCTTTACTGGTTTTACATTTCACAGCCATATCACGCTGTGTTTATTATTAGTTGCTATACCCGATCTTGCACAGATGACATTTAAACCTAGAATGGCATTGTAATTAAATGTACTCCCTGCAACCTTTATGAAATTATTGTACAAAGATCTAGATGATTTTTATGAGAAAATATCCCCCTTGCTTCTTAGAACTGTGATCTCATAAAATTCCTGTACTATTCACAATAACGGACCAATTCAAAGAAAGGGAAATGAAATATTCGCAGATTTTCTATTTCTAACCTTAACCTCCCCTACCTCCTGCAACAATCTTTATTACTCTGGAAATGTTGTATAGCATGTAAAAATGTTAGGGTTAGAACATTATCAAAATGTTATAAATTCGGAAAAAGAAATATCGTGAAATATTCAATACTTATTTGATTATTAAGATCTTCTAAGAAGCAATCACATAAAATTCAATCTGAAATAAACCGATGTCACGGGATACTTCATATTTTCCAGTATGTAACCATTAATTCGTTTGTAAAAGAAATCAAGAATTCTTCCAGTCTCAGTAGACACCCTAAAATCTAAAAAGAGAAATTCTGTGTGATAACAATCGTCAAATGTAGTTACAAATTCTTAATGTAGAGCAACCCGAATGTTCATTATAGCCAAGGTAATTTTGTTAATCTTAAAAGATTAAGCAATTAATCAAATATTTCAATTGAAAAACATGTTAATGGTAAAAGCAATTATGGCAATAAAACAATGAAAATTACATTAATTATTAAACTAATTCCTGTGCTGACTGAGTTTTGTAAGAAAACACTTTCATAACAAAGTGGCCAGTACACGTCAGCACTCAATACAATGGTTGGGATGTTTCGCAAAGATTCTCAAGCATGAATGGAACGTAACATGGATTGTTTAAAAAGAGTAAATGCTTAATAAAAACTTTCATCTTTCACACGAGATTCTTCATCCACTCTTACAAATGTTTATTTTTCTACCTATTTCATGTTAAGATAAATGTGTGCAAAAATAGTTTTATCACACATTTTGTTGTAGGTAAAAGAGACATAGAGGAGCTGAAGCAATAGGAAAATGTTTATAATGTGAATCGCCGTATGCTGGGTTTGAAATTCCACACTCTTTCCATGACATCACAAATAACAAATGAATGGCAACCTAATATTTCAAAATAATATAAGGTATTAAAATGTTCAAACCTTCTATGTTTAGAAGCAGTATATACACATGCCAACTTCTGAGTGGGCATTTAATAACAACACTAGCTAGCATAAAATAGCAGCTTGCTCGCAAGGGTAGGTTGCAAAGGGAATACTCCACAGAAAGAACAATATGTTCGAACGTCGGCGCTCCAAACCTATACATCTATATCACAAGGATACTTGAAATCTTAGGGACCTAACGACATACCCTAGGACTTAATGCCCTAAGCTCACAACAGATTCCTTGCTTCCAGGGCCTCGCAGCTTACCTGTAAACAAACGAGTCCAACGGCGACATCTGCAGTGACTTAAATACTATATCAAAGATAATAATGTTAAATTACACTATTAAAACAACATAAACTCTACTAAGATATAACCAGAATAGTCATTAAACGACCTGATCGTACAACAAATTCATGACATGACATAAACATGTTACAGTCGAAGACAAAACAAATGAGCAATGAGTCTGATTCGGAAAACATCGGAAGCATTCACTGGCGCGTTCACAATACTCGGTTTAATACCACTTTGCGTTCATTTCAAAGCTATGCGATAAGTAGGTATGTGTCTTTCACTTTGGTTGTAGTATGGTAGCCGAGTTGTGAAACGCATATATCTCGTAATTGGAATAACCTGAGGTCGAATCCTTGGTGTATTTAGTGTATAAAATTGTAATGTATTTAGTTCTCTTTTTTAAAACAACTTTGTATAATTACTTAAGTCGTTTCTAATGACCTACTTAATGTCAACATCACAATACAGAGTAATAAACTTTATGATTATGCATTGATCCACAGACGTGTTTATCATCTGCTTACTCATTGTGCTAATTGCTAGAAAAGAGACTTGCTCTATCTGAAGTCAGTGTGGATAGTTAATTTAGTAAATAATGATTGCCAGAGTTGTTTGGAGAATTATTTTACTTATTTAAGAAAAGGTAACTACACAAAACATACATAGCAACATCACCACAGCAGAACACATTACTATTTTCTAAGGAACACTTAAATGTTTGTTTTACTTATTTAAGAAAAGGTAAGTAACTACACATACTAGCAACATCACTACATTAGAACACATTAATATTTTCTAAGGAACACTTAAATGTTCTCCGTGTTCACATTCAAGTTGAAATTATTTGGATACATAGAGAATAAGTGCGCCACCAAATTCCTCTAGACATCCCTGCCACTGCCCATTGAAGGCTGCAAACTAGTTCGCTGAGTAACTGAAGATTTGGTGTATGTTTTGTCCATCCTCTTCCATGCTGTACCGCAAGCCTGTAACTGAGTCAGAGGAGATCCCAGTTTTCATTACTAATAAATTGAATTTTTGTGTGAGTAGCGTTTGAAGTCATTCATTCTGTATGAATTTTATAAAATTGTGTATTACTGGGCAACATTAGAGGTAGACAATATTCACAATTTATACAAAATGTATTTTTGTAACATTAACCATATCTGGGATATTTATTCTTAGTAGTTTGAATATTTGCGGCGTCGAGGGCGAATGGTTAGACTGCCCCCCTCTCATCACGGCGACCCGAGTTCAATCCCAGAGAACCTGAGCTTTTAAGTAACAGTTCTAAACCTGGAAGTTAAGGTATGGGAGTGCTTTGGATTTTATTACACTCTTTTTAATGTAGGGGAGGATGTATGGCAGAGCCTCAGCTTTAATATAACTGTTTGAAAATACACGGATTTAAGGTAGATCCTGGCCTTTTATTGAGCAGCCTCCGATTTAAGGTAAGATTAGCAGTTAAAGCAGCGTGAAAGCAATTAGCTGCTGCCTATCTTTAAAACAACAGTTCCGAAAAATCTTGTGTAAAGGAATGGGGGAGCTTCAGATTTTATTGAATAGTTTTGAATAAGTTATGGGTAAACTTATGGGAGAGGCTGAGTTTTTACGAGGGGCATTATTTATATTTTGAGCCTTGGCAACCCTGAATGTTGTGGGTGCCATCTGACGTTTCCAATGGGAAGTTTGACATTTTTGACCATAATCTACTTTAAACATTTTATCAATAGAGCGCCATTTGTTTTGTTTACACTAACTTGAAGATTGTGTGTCAACAAAAACATGGAATTAACTTGAAAATATTAGTGCAATGATTTATTACGACTTTCGACGTGGATTATCAAGACAAGACTGCATCGATCAACTAACTTCCACATTTGGCGACGAAGCTCCATCCTTTGTCACTGTGAAACGCTGGTATAACGAATTTAATCGTGGCCGCCGTTCGCTCAATGATGAAGTTCGTGAGGATCGTCCAAAATCAGTTGTGCCAGAAAACATTGATGCTGTGCAAAAACTAATAATGAAAGATCGTCATGCGACATATTGTGACATTGAGGCAACCCTAGGCATTAGTTACACCAGCATATATAAAATATTGCATGGTTATTTAGCAGGGAAAAAGATTTGCTCTCGTTGGATCCCACATAATTTGACGCAATCTCAAAAAGATCCTCGTGTCGATTGGTGTACAAAAATGCTCAAGAAATACAATGGCGGTGCCTCAAAAGACGTATATAAGATTGTAACAGGTGACGAATCATGGATCTATGCGTATGAACCGGAACGTAAACAGCAGTCGACTGTATGGGTGTTTCAAGATGAAGCAAATCCAACAAAAGGTGTTCGCACTCGAAGCACTTCGAAGCAAATGGTCGCCTTCTTTTTCAGCAAAACTGGTCATGTGGCAACAGTACCTTTAGAGGAACGTAAAACGGTCAATGCCGAATAGTACACAACCATTTGTTTGCCGGAAGTCTTCGGTGAAGTAAGGAAAACCAACAAGAACCGTAGGATCGTTCATCAAGACAATGCGAGCGCACACACATCTCGTCTAACAACAGAGTATTTGAAGGCTCAAAAAATCGAATTGATGGGTCATTCCACCATACAGTCCTGATTTGGCACCCAATGACTTCTTTTTGTTCCCGAACATCAAGAATAAATTGCGTGGACAACGATTTTCGTTGGCAGAAGAAGCCGTTGATGCCTTCAAAACCATGTTTTGGAGGTGTCTCAAAAAGACTGGAATAAATGCTTTGACAAATGGTTCACACAGATGCAAAAGTGTATGGATCATAAAGGAGAATACTTTGAAAAACAATAAAGCAGTTTGCAATAAGAAATTACTTTATTTTAATTATTAGACTCAGAATATAAATGGTGCCCGTCGTAATGAACACTTCTAAACAACCTAAAGGTGAAATTATGGGAGAGTCTGAGCTTTTACTGAACCACTCTAAAGAACTTGAAGGTAAGATGCGGGAGAGCCTGGGCTTTTAATGAACAGTTCTGAACAACCTGGTGTTTGAGCTATGTGAGAGTTTGATCTTTCAATGAACAGCTCTGAACCTGGTATTTGAGGTATGAGAGAGCCCGAGGTTTAAATGAACTGTTCTGTAAAACTTGTGGTTTGAGGCCCGGGAGAGCCTGAAAATTTAATGAAGAGTTCTGAACAGTGCGGGGCTTGAGGTCGGGTCAGTCGGAGCTTTTAATGGACAGTTTTAACCTGGGATTTGAGGTATGGGAAAGCGTGAGCTTTTAAAGAGCTGTTCTGAAAACTTAGGATGTGAGGTGCTGGAGAGCCTGAGCATTTAATGAACAGTTCTGAACCTAGGGTTGAGGTACCTGAGATTTTGAAGAAGCGTGAAGAACCTGGGATTTGAGGTATGAGGACTTTTAATGAACAGCTTTGAACAACCTGGGGTTTGTCGTCCTCTGTGGTCTAGGGGTACCATGCTAGCCTCTAGTTCCTGAGGTAGCGTGTTCAAACCCGACGGAGGGTGTAGGACTGTTTCGGATGTAAAAATTTTTAGCATGGCTAACTCGTAGTGGAAGTAAAACTGGTGATCCCGCGTCATAGATTTACGTCATGTACAAGAACCGCAAGCCTGATAAAGAGACATCTGAACAAAATTTCCGGTCTTTCACGCCCAATATAGAATAGGACAACAGGAATCATAGCAATTAAAGAGCGTCCATAAATAAAACTTAATTTATTTAACCTGGGGTTTGAGGAACGGGAGAGCCTGAGGTTTTAATGAAGTTCTTAAAAACCAGGGGTTTTATTTATGGACGCTCAACTACTATGGTCCTTAGCGTCCTATTCTATATTGGGCGTGAAAGACCGGTAATTTTGCTGAGAGGCCTCTTTATCAGGTTCTTTTACGTGCCGTAAATCTACGACACGGGACCACCGGCTTTACTTCCCTTCCGAAGGAAGCCATGCTAAGGATTTTTACGCCCGAAAAAAATCCATCGCCCTCCGCGGGGTTTGAACCCGCGACCTCGGGAACTAGAAGCTAGCATGGTAACCACCACACCACGGAGGACGACCATAAGGTATGGAAGAGCCTGAGCGCTTAATTGATTCTGAAAAACTAACAGGTTGAGTTATGGAGACCTCGAGGTTCTGCTGAATAATTTTGAACCTGTGGGTATAGGCGAGTTTGAACTTGTATAAACTGTAATGAACAACCTGGGATTTAAGGCACTGGAAGCCCGAGCTTTTAAGGGACAGTACTGAACAACGTTAAGAAGAGACTGAACGTTTTATTGAACAGTTCTGAAAACGTGAAGGTAGATGTGTGGGAGGGATTGAAATTTTAATGAACACTTCTAAAAAGCTGAGGATTAAGATATGGGAGAACCTACAGATTTTATTCAACAGTTCTCAAAAAGCAGCTGTAAACGTGGGGAGAGACTGAACTCTTAAAGAAGCTCCAAACAAGTTGAGACTTGAATGGGAGAGCCTGAACTTTTAATAAACAGTTGTGATCAGCATGGGTGTTGAAATATGACAGAGACTGGGGTTTTAAAGGGTAGTTCTGAAACCTGGGTGTTAAGAGTGGGAGAACCTGAAGTTTTATTTAAGAATATTTAACAATCTGGGAGTAGAGGTGTGAATAAACAATTGCGGTTTATTTGTGGACGCTCTTTAATTACTATGGTTCTTAGCACCCCATTGTATATTGGGTGTGAAAGACCAGAAATGTTGCTCAGGGGTCTCTTTATCAGACTTGTTCTTTTACGTGCGGTAAATCTACGATACGGTACCACCGCCTTTACCTCCATTCCGAAGGAAGTGGAGCTAAAGATTTTTACGCCCGAAAAAATCCATCACCTTCCGCCGAGTTTGATCCTGAGACCTCGGGTGCTAGAGACTAGCATAGTACCCCTAGACCACCGAGGATGACGTACAGGTGTGAGAGAGCGAGCTTTTTAATGTTACCTTCTAAAAATCCTGGAGATAAAGTATAGGGGAGCCTGGGATTTTAATGTAGTGTTGAATAACAACCTGGGATTGAAATGTAGACAAGGCTGTGGTTTTAATGACTAGTTCTAAACAACCTGGGGGCTGAGGTATGGGAAAGTCTGAACATCTATTCAACCGTTCCGAACTTGGTGGTTGAAGGATAGGAAAGCCTTAATTTTAGTGAACAGTTCTGAACAATCGAGGGGCGAATGTATGGGAGAGCCAGAGCTGCTAATCTAAGGTTCTGTACAACTTGGGGGTTGAGGTGTGGAAAAGCTTGAGATTTTAATGATCAGTTCTGAACAACCTATGAGTAGAGATATGGGAGAGCTTTATGTTTTAATGAAGAGTCTAATCAACTTGGAGTATCATTTATGGGATAGTCTGAGCGTTTAATGAACACTTCAGAGCAGCCTGGGGTTTAAGCTATAGTAGAGCCTAAGCCCTTAATGAACAGTTCTGATCAACCGAGGGTTTGACTTATGGGAAGGTTTTAGCTTTTAGTGAACACCTTTGAGCTATCTGGTGATTAAGTTATAGGAGAGCGTGAGCTCTTAATGAACGGTTCTGAACAACCTATGGTTTGAGGTAAGGAAAAGCTTGCGCTTTTAATGAACAGTTTTGAACACTTTGAGGAAGAAGTATGGGAGGGCCTGAGCTTTTAATGAACAGTTTTGAACACATTGGCAAAGTATGAGAGAGCCTAAACTTTTAATGAACAGTACTGAACAACCTGGTTGTTAACGTATGGGAGAGCCAAGGTTTTAATGGAACAGTTTTGAAAGGCGTGGGTGTTAACGAACATGTCTAACCAAAGCAGGGATTAAGTTATAGAATAGCCTAACACTTAATGAACAATTCTGAACAACCTGGGGTTAATTTATGGGAAAAGCCGAGGTTTAAGTGAATAGTTCTGAACAACTTGATAGTTGGAGTAAGGGAGAGCATGAATTTTAATGAACAGTTCTGAACAAGCCGGGAGTTGAAGTATGGGAGCGCTTCAGCTATGAATGAACAGTTCTGTACAAGCTGGGGGCTAAGATATTGCAGAGTGTGAGGTTCTAACTAACAGTTCTTAACCATCTGAGCTATGGCAGAGTCCGGGCTTTTATTGAACACTTCTGAGCAAACTTGGGGTTAAAGTATGGGAGAGCTGGATGTTTTAAAAACAGTTCTAAACAATCTAGGAGTTTAAGTATAGAAGAGTCGGAGGTTTTAATGAAAAGTAGGTGTTGATTTATCAGAGGGTCTGAGCTTTTATTGAACAGGTTTGAACCTGGGTATGGAGGTATGGGGGAGCTTAAGGTTTTAATGAACAGTTTGGAACCTGGGGTTGAGGTATAGAGTTTTTATTTAACTTTTCTGAGCCCGGTATTTGAGGTATTGGAGAGCCTGAGCTTTCAATGAATAGTTCTGAACCTGCGGTTTTGGTACAGGAGAGCCAAAGTTTTAATGAACAATTCTGAATAACCTTAGTTGAGGCACGGTAGAGTCTGAAGTTTAATGAATAGTTCTAGAAACCCTGGCGATTGAGGTATGAGAGATTGACAGGATCTAATTAACAGTTCTGAACCTGGAGTTCAGGTATGCAAGAGCATGTGCTTTTATTTAACAGTCTTGTGCAACCAGAGGGTTGAGGTATGAGAGAGGCTAAGCTCATAATGAACAGTTCTGTACAACATGAGGACTGAGGAATAGGGAAGCCTCAGCTTTTAATGAAGTTTTATACAGCCTGGGGTTTAAGCTTTTAATGAACAGTTTTATACAACCTGGGGTTTAAGCTTTTAATGAACAGTTTTGAACAACCTGGGGTTTAAATACTGGAGAGCCTGAGCTTTCAGTGAGGAGCTCTGATTAACCTGGGGAATGACGTATGGGTGAGCCTAAGTTTTCAATGAACAGTTCCGGGGTGCCTTAAAGATTTAGAATTTCAGTATTGCATGAATAATATTGCAATACAAATGGGAACGGAATAGCAGCAGATGTATTTAAGATCTTAGCCTTTGTCTCACTCCCGACACTTTTACAAATCCTGGGAATGTGGTGTGGGCTACATAAGATGTTTTAGGAGTATAAGATAATCCAAATGGTTGGGCCATTTTTACACATATGAATTACAAACTGTGATACAACAAACTATGCAAACAGTGCTCCTGCACAAGTGAGCAATTGGACAGTAATTGAGTTACGTTGGTATGGCCATCTACGTTGTGAATATTAAAGCAAATAGTAGAAGACTTTGCTCCGATAGCAAAACATTCTCCCATTCAATGGTTTTTAATCTAAGGTTCCTTCAAACGTTCATCCCTTGAGAAGTTGCACACATACACTTTGCTGCTATTTTATAATTTCCCACGAAGTGTGGAACACAGCACTTAAATGTCGTTGTTGAAAATGCATTATAAACACTAATCATGCAATAATCTTCTTAAATGAATCACCCAAAGATTCTTAATTTTCACTAAGTTCCATAAAAGCTACTATACTCTCTCTAGCATAAATACGCTAACTAAACCAGCCGCTTTGTTTTCCATGAAAGAACTGGTTGTCTTCTATTAGGGGTGTTGAACAAATACTGCTATTGGACATTAAATTAAACGTAGCATTTTCCCAAATTTAGTGTGGAATGTGTTCCTGCTAAGAAAGATTTTTATTAAATAATTCCTTGTTTCGTACACTGTTTGACCTTTTATCTTCTTTCTGCATTTGACAATCAACAATCATTTGTAGGATTTGTCACAAAACGTATCGAGAGATTTGGTTTTACTCTATATTCTGTGTTACACAATTTTATTATTGAAAAAATCGGATGCTAGCGTTCTTTACTTTGTCAATAGTTCTGCTTTTTTAACCTTTTGTTTTTCTTTTTGGCACTGTATGCGAAAATGGCATCAAAATAAACAATGACAGATTGTAAAATAATGTCAATGTTCAATGACAATTCTTCATACTTCAAGTTACTTGGCTTAGAAGAAAGCTATATAGAACGAGTTCAATAGTTGCTGGGTACATCAACAGCTCAAGTGCCTAAATCTGTATGTGATACACGCTATTCAAAATACTGGTACAACCCCATTTCCATTTTGGATAAAGATTTCACCCTTTATCTCTGTGCATGATAAATGTCCCACGGTCGTAAATTTATGCAAGTAAAAGAACCTCAAGCCTGATAAAAGGCATCTGTGCAAAATTTCCGGTCTTTCGTGCCCAAAATAGGATGGGATGCTAAGAACCATAGCAGTTAAAGAGCGTCCATAAACAAAACTCAAATTAATTTTTAATGAATAAATGTAAATAGCATATTTTAAATTTTTGGTCATGTTTTAACTTTTGTAAAACTTCTCATTGCAGCCGTATTTTGTTTTACTGCAAACTGCCATTAAAGTTACTGGCACCTCCAAAAATTAAATTGAGATTTAACTGCTGTGGTCCTTAACGTCCCATTCTATATTGGGCGTGAAAAGCCGGAAATTTTGCTCAGGGGCCTCTTTATCAGGCTTGGGGTTCGTTTACGTGCTGTAAATCTAAAACAGGGGACCACCGGGTTTAATTCTCTTCCGAAGGAAGCCATGCTCAGAATTTTTACGTCCCAAAAAAATATTCATCGCCCCCCGCTGGGTTTGAACCCGCGACCTCGGGAACTAGAGGCTAGCATAGTAACCACTACACCACGGAGGACGATACTGGTACTTCTGTATACCGCAGGAGGCTAACATCACACGGACAAAATATATAAAGTGAAGGACTAAAGCAGATTACAGTAATCCCAACAATCAATAACTGAATATCAACATTGAAAGCATTTGTGCCACAGAAATAAGTACACAATTGTTACAAGAAGTTGATGCACGGTGCTTGTGTACAAATATTATTCGCTGGATTATTTCAACATCACATCTCAGGATAAGCTCATCGCTACCTGATGGACCAATACAGCTTGATCAGCACAGAACAACCTCAGTAAGGGATTTCATAATTGTTCCAAATGGTATTCGGGAAGCACTGCCCTAATTTGTATCTGGGTATTAGGAAGCCTAGAATCTATCATTACGGAATGCAGAGTGGACAGGAAACTCAAAGAATTTTGTCTACCTCACAAAGCAGTATTCATACAAATGTTTTACAATAATCACAAATATGGATTACTGTCATGTTCTTGGTTAGTATTTCTTATTGTGAACAATAACATTCTAAAATTTGAAGGAAGAAAACAAAACTTTAAATGACACTACTTGTAATAAATGCTTCTAATGATCAAATTTTTGTAATTAAGTTCATAAAAATATTTTGGTACTTCAAAGGTTATAAATATGACATTTAACAATAAACACGAACCACTATTAGTGAGACAAGTTCTACAAACATATGATCTACTGAGCAGTGAAGTTGCGCTTTGGCAGAAAATGACGTATTACTCTCTCATTGATGTGCTGGCCAAAATGTTCGCCAATCAACATAGGATTTTCGTATAAATTTTCGCTTTTGGATACGTTCTGCACAAAAAAATGGGCATAACAAAAACTGTCACAAATTCAAAGAGCGTTTGTATTACGCATCACACGTGCATACTGTACAATATATATCGTAGGGTTGTTCAGCCAATAGTACTTTGTGTTGCTGCTTTTGGATACGTTCTGCACAAAAAATGGGCACAGTAAAAACTGTCACAAATTCAAAGAACGTTTGTATTACGCACCACATGTGCATACTGTACAATATCGACTGATACTGTGATTATTCCTGGGATAGAACATCTACACCTCACAGGATTTAACATGTCAGCTGCTAACCTCAAGAGAAACAAACTTCATGCCCAAGAACTGAAGAGTGGAATTTGAATTGCCTGCACATCATACTTCCGGATCATCCAGGGGATTATGTGAGCTCTGTATTTTACTATGCATGCACCAGAGTTCACAGGTGTTCAATATAGATTGAAGGCTCTCGCATCTCCAACAGCGATGCGCTGGTGGGCTGCGTCTTTGTGGTATATGAGGGCGAAGATGAAATTCGCACTAGAAAATAAAACTAAAGGAATACCGTTCTGTGTTTCAAGCTGAGTTGCTTGCAATATTGAAAGCAGTCGAGTGGTGCATGAATAAAAATACGTGTGCTCTTATCATCAGTGACTCAAAGCAGTGCTTAACTCCATAAAAGACAAATATTCAAACAATTTAGCAATAAGTGTGAGATAATACATTGAAATACAACAATCAAATATGTTTCCGGTGGATGCAAGGACATTCTGTTATAAGAGGGAATGAAAGAGCTGACCTGTTGGCCAAACAAGTTTGTAATTACATCTTGTTACTTCACGTATTTTATTTTTTAAAAGTTTTCAAGCATGAAGGTGCATATCATATTATATTCCCATTTTTTTGCCAAAAGAACCCTAAATGATGACACTGGATTTCGAGTTAAGAGCGCTCAACTGAAGGTTCATTGGCGCAATGATAACATGCCCTCTCGCTGGAGTGGTCTATGGTAAGGAAGCAAAAATAGCACATTAATCAAAGATTTTTTTTCCCAAACGTATATAGCAGGCTAATATGCAAAAACATAACGAGAAACTTTTATTGAACCCAAGTGCTTTCAGTTGATGGTAAATTCAACACCGATTTTGAAAGATTTGAACTTAAAATGCTAAACGACTCACTGTAATCCTAGTGTATGTTGTGAGTTCCCTAAGATTCCAAGTATCCTTGGGAGTATTCCCTTCGGGGCCTACCCAAACGAGCAAGTTGCTATTTTATGCTAGCTACCGTTATTATTAAATGCCCATTCAGAAGTTGGGATATGCATGTACTGCTTCTATTGGATGTTCGTGTGTTGAATGCCAAATGCGTGCAAAGATTAGTAGGCAAACAGAGTTGCTTTTCTCTATTTTATTTTAGGTTGCTTTAACTACAGGTCATATCATGACGGATCTGTTAGTAGATTCCTCGTGATCGATGTGTGACGGACAGTTAGCCTTCTACGTCTCATCTCAGTAACCATACCAATCTTGCTTCGTCACGTGTCCACAGAAGCTTTAGTTCATAACACCTGTACCTCTGCTTCTGTGACGGGCAGATGATACTTTGACACGTGTCCACAGAGACCTTAGTGCATAGCAACTGTATCTGTGCTTCTATATGTGCCGAGCAAATGGCATTAGGGTGTCATCCAGTCTACCTGCTTTCAATGTCTGTGGATATATGCCACAGCATTTGCTATTACATTTATTTTTTCTATTGTTTAAGATTTAGGCTGGAACTTCGGATCATGGTACTAAATATCCAATCCAGTATTTACCTTGGCGACTGGGGGAAACCACAAAAAACCTCAGTCAGAGTGGTGACCCACGGACCTCCCGAAAGCGGGCCACATACGTTACCGCCTAGCCAGAGTTACCTATGAACGATAACAGCTGTAATGTAAGTAGTTCTACCGATTGCCGAGGTTAATGTTTGTTTTGTAGCAAGACCAATTTTTCTGACACCTTATGACCTATGATATAATGTTCTTGTTTGTGAAAGTATTAAACCTGTTTTACATACGTCAGATCGCAACATGCAAAATACTTCTTTTTCTTAATCTTGGAACTGGTTGTGATCTGGGAATCAGCAACCCTTGCTGCCAACACAGTTCCGGGTGGATGCAGTTTACGTTCTATTTGCTTTCGTATTTACAATAGTTAACTGTGAAATCTCATGCATATATTTTAAGTTCTGTTTGCTGAATTAATTATTTTGGCCATAAAAAACCTCAACCTGTGAAATATGTGATTACACATTTTCTTCCCTGTAGGCCCATCCATTTCTAAGATTTTGTTAAGCTTTTAGCGCCTCTCCATGACAACATGCGTTAAGAATTATCGAAACTTATACTTTCACATTTATTTGCTAAGTTCTACATCATTACTTCACGTATGTTATTTTTTTAAAAGTTTTCAAGCATGATGGTGCATATCATATTATATTCTTACTGAATACTGGTTTCCAACTGTTTTTATTTGTTTAAACTTATTTTAGGATTACTGCTACAAATGAAATTGAGTTTTATTTATGGACGCCCTTTAACTGTTGTGGTCCTTAGCACCCCAATCTATATAGGCGTGAAAGACAGGAAATTTTGCTCAAAGGCCTCTTTATCGGGCTTGAGGTTCTTTTACATATGGTAAATCTACGACACGGGACCACCGGCTTTACTTCCTTTCCGAAGGAAGCCATGCTAAGGATTTTTACCCCGAAAAAAATCCATCGCCCTCCACCGGGTTTGAACCCGCGCCCAGCACGTAACCACTACACCACGGAGGACGACGATTACTGCTACTATTGTACATGTGATGCAAAACAATGTAGCGTTAAATTTTATTTACGGATCCTGACATTCCCTACATTGTAAAACTGAATTTCATGACACACCACCAGATATATTTTTAGCTAAATGCTGATTTTAAAATTAATTTTATATTTTCAGTGCTTGCACCATTTTTCGTATCACACGGTTGAGTCTTTTGTTTTAATCACTTTACTTACAAATTATGGCTGATGATTTTATTATTTTATGGTAGATTGCAGTTTGCATTTGAAATTTTCTTTTAGCAGTTTAATTGCTTTCTGCTTAACGTAATTTAAGTCATGACTCAACCAGGTGGTACTATATTAATTACATTTTATATATGGTTTACAACGATTAGTTTTCTATCGTCCTCCATGGTCTAGTGATACTATGCTAGCCTCTAGTTCCCAAGGTTGCGGGTTCAAACCCGCAGAGGGCGATGGAGTTTTTCGGACGTAACATCCTTAGCATGGCTTCGGAAGGGAAGTAAAGCCAGTGTCATAGATTTACAGCACGTAAAAGAACGTCAAGTCTGATAAGGAAGACTAAGCAAAATTTCCGGTCTTTCAAGCCCTAGATATAGAATGGGATGCTGAGAACCATAGCAGTTGAAGAGCGTCCATATTTAAAACTCAATGTAATTTAATTTTTTATTAGTTATCTGATTTTTTGTTTTTTTTGGATAATTACAATTTCGTTTTTAATCTTTAATATGAATTTACATTGCGTAGTGTAATTCAACTTTTTGGAAGCAAGTGACTTTTGGTTTTCATTCACCCTTTTTCCACAACGCGCTGGACGAACGTTATAGAAATAGCTCCATTAATTCAAGGCCTACAGGTGTTCGTTTACGGGAGCTTCTTAGAAAACACGACGTTGAAATGGCTCCTACTATGTTTTAAAGTAATAGTAATTTACCATTACTAAAAAGTCATGAATTGCGTTACTTTTGCTTTAA
The DNA here is from genome assembly GCA_030765065.1 of Deroplatys truncata. Lineage (NCBI taxonomy): Eukaryota > Metazoa > Arthropoda > Insecta > Mantodea > Mantidae > Deroplatys > Deroplatys truncata. Next base: position 63,678,518 of record CM060988.1, on the reverse strand, counting down.
TGATACATTTTTTAAAAAAATTACTTCTATCGGATTTAAAAGGGACATTATTTATTTTTCTTTCTTTTATTATTTGTGTGTTTTTTCCCGATGTCCCCCTTTCCCTTCCGTACCTTTTTCGCGTGCATGGCCCCTGCAGTTTCTCTTCTCGTGTGTAGCATTCCTTTTGTTATCGGTCCCCTTATTCCCTACCAACTGGCACCTCAGCTTTCCTATTAGGTACTTATTTTCTTACGTAGGTTATTTTGAGTTCATCTTTTGTAAAACACTAATTTTAGGGGGGTAAATTATTTGATATTCAATTTATGCAATGTATTTTTTGTCAATTGTTTTGGCATTGACACATTCAGTTGTATTTGTGTAATTTAGCAATATCCATTCCTTTTATCGCCGGGTCAGCGACCTTTGGCCTGCGGGAATGACATATGCTACTGCGAAGTGTGCTAAACTACCAAAACTTAATATTTATTAAGGGTCTAAATTCTTTCGAACTTTGATATTCTACAGTTTTACTTAAGTTTCTTGAGTTGGGACATTCCTAAATGGAACTTTCTGGCCTACCCCTTCCGATGACCACTTACATGGGGCGTTACAGCGACACCATTTTCCGCTTAATAACAAGCAGGACGAAGCTGACCTGGGCACTGTCACGTAAGCACATACTACTTTAAACCGGGCTTGGTTTAGCGTGTAATTTAAGCTACGAACTGAAGTTGCACTGTTCCGTAGGCAACCACGAGAACTATATAAGATGTAGCTTACTTGGCTCGTCTTTGTTTGCTCTTTTCTTTATAGGAATCCTGATTTGCTAGCAACTTTTCCGCTCACATGCTGCTTGAGAAGCCGCACAGTTAGTTATTAAACCCTCCTTAACTATGCCTCTAGTACTGTGACATACTCCTAAGGGTAAGATATATGTGTCATATCATCTCAATTGCTAGTCAACCATAGCTACTAGACTAGCACTTGTAATAATCACTTTCAGAGTGAGGTTCTTCTCTTACAGTTACTGGCCCCATACTTGTAATGTGCTTTCCAATCTAATAAAGATGGCATACCATTTGCTTTTTTATCTCTACCATCTAATCCTTTGGTTACGCCCTCCTAGTCACAACCTAGTAGTGACAAATGGTGAAGGCGCCGGGTATCCATAACAGTACTTAAATACTAGTTTTACACTAACATAAATTTTTATTTTTGGTTATTTAAGTATTATTAGCGTTAAATCAACAATTTACCTGCTTTAATGAAGAGATACTGAGGTTATTTAATTCAATAAGCAATTGAACCATTCGGCCAAATAACGGTCTATGTTACGATTTATGACTTTTACAAGACAAACAGAAACGCTAAATATTATTTATTCTCCTGAAGTTTACTAGAGGAATGGTAACACAGATCGTTAATCCATTAATGCGTTTGTTGTCATATACTGTAAGTAATGTTAGATTTAATTACAAGTCTGATTGGACAGCATTAAGTATTACGCTTATTTTATTGCTACAGAACGCTGTCAATTCTACGTAGCATAATTCACAAAATAAAAAATCATTGCACATCATAGTCATACAATAAAAACGAAACTGATAATGGAATAAGAAACAAAAGAATGTTCTAAGCCATTATAAAAATCCAGTAGTTAAACCATGAAAATCACTGCTCTGATAATGACTGATAGAATTTGGCATACCGCCTGTCAATGCAAGCGATCATTTTAAGCAAATACTTCTTATTTTTTTGAATTAGATGGACTTCATGAGTGCCTGGTGATATATCCTCAGACATATTTTGAGGTTCCCAGTTAATTTGATAGATTTGGAACGTTTCCAAGGTTTCATAACATTGTCACCGAACATGAATACTGCAGGGATCATCCAGATGATATTTCTTCCATAAGAACTTAAGAAGCTGATTCTATTTTTGGTAAATAATAGTCAATGGTTGCAAAATCTTTGATATCTGTTTGCTCCATTTCTTTAAGTCAAAATGGCTCATTCTGTTTTGCTTCGTTTATGTCATACTTCTAGTCCATAGGTATGTGCACTTTTGACGTTTTCTTGTTTCCCAAGAAGTGCATAACCTCGATTACAGGGCAAATCACTTTAGCCAGTTGATAGAATTAGACGGCGATTATAGCAGCATCGACCGAGTAATCCACTACGTCGACACTGGAGACGCCCGGCCTATCTGTCAACAGCCAAGAGGTGTTCCTCTGGCGATGCAAGCGGAGGTACGAGGCAAGTAGAGTAGGATCCTTTTCGGACAGAACAATTTCCAAGGTCAGACAATTTGATAGAGGATCCGTCTCGGACAATTTGAATTCGTCAAGGTCAGGCAATTTGGTATTTGCCGCTGGGGCGCTACATTGTTTTTTATTTTGAGAATATGGAAAGGGGATATGGATTAAGAATAAATTAATACGTATGAGATTAGCAATTTGACTTGTTTTTATTGAAGCGAAAAAACGATATACACATAAAGGCATTAAGGAGGCGTAGATTTTGCACATGACACAGTCGAAGACGAAGGGTGGTGATCCCTCTATTTGATCCCTTAGATCCGGTTAGTTCCAATGCTTGGAACACCTTTTAAATGGAGAGAAAGCATCTCTGGAAAATGCGTCCAAGGATTGCCATACTTGGTCGAAATCTGTAGGCGGATATACAGAAAGGAATCGATGTCCCGATGTAGCAACGACAAGTCGCTCCTCGTGCGATAGTTGTGCTAGCTGTCGATAGCATTGCAAGTATTTGAATGTGTCCGACGTAGTTGAAAAGGATGAGATTAGGAAACTGAGAAAATAATTTGTTACATACGGGATTGGAAACCGCACCTTGGCAGAGACCTGTTTTATAGGCAGGTGCCTTAGCCAGCGAACCCATGAGACTGGTAACGAATGCGTATATTTTTAAGGCATACGGAGACCGGAGCTTACCTTGATGTAGAAACGAAGGAAAATATGAGAAGATGAAGGAAGAGAGGGGAATATAAAGCTGTAGATGATAGATGGGATTGTTCGAAATAAGGGAAAGGGCGATTGGCTGAAACGGGATAGGAAGATGGGAGTGGGTGGCGTTTAGGGTGTAAACGGGAAAACATGAGGGACAAGGTCTACACGATGGAGGCGATTTGGTTTTCAGCTCTGTTTTGGGGGACTGTGGCAGGAGAAGATAGTTATGTGAGTTTTGGAAGGTGTGGGTTTGCGGTAGACGATGTTACAGGGGAATTAAAGAATGCGACAATGTGTAAAAAGGACTACGAGTTAACGACAAACTGTACGTGTAAGAATGAGAAAGTGTGGATTGTAGATACAATCCGACGATCATGAATATGGAGGGATTGAAAAACGTGTATAGGTGCATGAAACTTGCAATGAAATGCAATGATGGAAAACGCTACGGTTTTTTATATTATATAAACATGGAGTTGGACAGATAATGTGTCCGAAAGAGTACTAACGAGCGAATTATGCGACTGCGTAAAAAGTGGAAAGGGGGAGAGTTGCATTAAATTACGGTTCGCCTGTGAAGATGTACATGGGGCGTGAACGTTACCGTGTTTGTGAACATGTTGGACCGCAGTTTGATGTTGGGTACATTAAATTTTCCGGAAGGTTTGGACTTGGATTGGAAGTTGTCGCCGGGGGAAAGCTAATTGATTTTGGTATATAGCATAATGAACTAGGTGAACAGTTACCTGTAGGAAAATTTTATGGATCTATTTGGAGAACGCGGAAGCCGACAGTGGAATTTTAAGATAGGGGGAAGAAAGATGGTGGGAAGGGTGAAAAGAGGGTCGAGATAGGGTGTTGAGGGACATTTGAAAGTGTCTTCGGAATGCTAAACAAGCGGAGGAGGGCGAACATCTATCGATAAATTGAGGAAGGTGGCGGCGGATAGGTGTAAGAAACGCATCATTGGGGTGAAGCAGAAGGTGAAAATGGAGTGCGACGGGGGCTAAAATTCTCAATAGGGAGTTGTATGCTGCAATTAAGGATAATGAAGATAGGGGAGAAGAGTTGCGAAAGGTGCAAGAAGCGTTAGAAAGGGTGACTAAGTAACTGGAGTTAAAAAGGGAAATGTGGCGAGTCAGCACCATCTGGTGACGAAGATAAACGTGGGAAAGATGCTGGAAGAATTCGAGGGATTGAAGTGCGAAACTTGGAAAAGCTTGCAGCGGAAGCGAGGGAGATGCGGAATACCCAAACTACGCCGAATCTTACTCGACGGATGAAGACGCTGGAGTGGAAAATGGGGAGGACGTAGATTTGGAATACATCACAAATGAAAGTAAATTTAAAATGATTCACTAATTGAGGTACTTTTTAAAATAATTTATTGATATAAACATGTATTTGTGCACTTTTACACGAATACATTGTTTTGGTTAAGTGTTCACCTATGCATGTGTTTAAGTTAACATGGAATACATTGACTTTGTTAAAATATCGTTATAGCACAATATAAACGCGTATATAAAAGAAAAGATTATAATTTTCCAACAATACAATCGATGGAAGGTCAAACGTGGGGTAAAATTGACTTCATCAAAAAATGACAAACACGAATGCATCGAATTGACTGTTTACAAAGGTTTGAACTGCTTTTTATCCTGAAGTAGCGCATTTTACCAGTATTTTCACTTAATTTTTCGTGAAAAAAATTCATAATTTTTGATGTCGAAAAAATTACAGAAACGCTAATTCGTTGACCAACAATTTTAAAATGTTTGCAAAGTTTTTAGAATTTACGCAACTTTTTCTACTATTCTCACTACATTTTTTGGAAAAAGCAATTCATATTCGGTTTGTTTACATTATTTGTCATCGGTTGACATTCATCCTAATTATATCAAATCGGTGGCAGCAAAGAGACGATTATATTGTCGGAATCCGCTTGCGCACGAAACCTTCTCTTAAAGGTTTGAGAGGCATCATCTCTTTCTCTTTCTCCTTAGTGTGTTGCAGCTCTTTCTCATGCCGAAGTACAATCTCGTGATTCGTTGAACCTCGTTCTCTAACGTTACTTTTAATTCTGGGTATGTTTTGCGCAAATGGATGACCATTCCGGTAAGCCTTTCGACTTCTTTTTCTAGATTGGCGATGCAGTCGTCTCTGGTCGTGTAGATGTAAAAACGTTCGAAATCCTGGACTTGCTTCCATGCCGGTGTAGATGCTCATGCCTCACAAGACCTCAACAACTCGTTCAACTCGCGCTGAAACTCGAGGTTGCTCTCGTATCCCTCTACTTGCTTCACGAAGACTATGATGCGAGTGACGGATATGAAGCATTGCGGGAAACTTGGAAATGTTCAAAGGGGGTTATAGTGGATTCGAAAGCCAAATACTTGAGGAAAGCAAGCAAAAGATTGCAGATGATGCACTGGAAGTCCCGGAAATTTTGCTTGCGTGGTGGCAACACTTTATAAAGGCAAATTTTGCAAAGGGAACAAAGGCGCGAGGATCGCAAAAGTGATTTGCAACCTGCCACGCGCATCGGGTAGACACACGACGCTTAACTTTTGCAAAACATCACATCGATGGCACTTTAATGCATAACAGGGACTATCATTATGATCGGGTCCAGACATCTGAAAGAGAGAGAGAGAGAGAAAAAAAAGAAAGAAAGCGCTTCAACAGGATCGGATTTTTCTTCTCAAAAATTACTTTAGATGCAGCGGTACATCCCCGTTGCTATTGTCGTCGTACCACTTTACGATGTATCTCAAATATGAACAGCAACAAACGTGGGCCTGGGTTTCCACGTGACAAAACCACAAAGGTCACTCTGTGGTAAACAAAACTTCATCTGTTTGATCAGCTCGACCGAATAACGATCTATAAAATAATTCATCAGCTCGATTGGAAAACGATCTATAAAATAGAATTTCGAAAGAGCAAATATGTTCGTCAGAGGGTAGGATTCGGTCGAGGAGCAAAAGTATCTAAAACATTTAACCTTTCGCTTCCACAAAGGTAAGTGCAGATCGATGGTTTTTACTTTCTCTACTACGTATAGTAAGTAGGGGAAGTATTGCATTCTACCCAAAAATTCGATACCGAGATTTCACCGGAAATACATGTTTTGAGACCTCCTGAATCCAAAAAAAGCATTTTTGGAAACATGTCCGTGTGTGTGTCTGTGTGTGTGTGTCTGTGTGTGTGTCTGTGAACAGCATAACTCAAAAACGAACAGTCGGATAAGCACCAAACTTGGTATTTAGGTTCAGTATCTTCCAGAGATGCGACACGAAGGTTTTCAAGAAAATCCCCCTACCCCAGACTACCCTTTACATGGAAGATTTTTCGAAAATTTTAATTTTCTCAAAAATGGCTCTAACGATTTTGATGAAAATATCATATGTTTAAGATAATGTCATGAGAAATGAAATGTATATCTCGAATTTTCTGGGAATGTCTCCAAACGTATTCTTCATTGTGAACGACTTTTGCATAACTGGTAAACCATAAGAGATGGTCAAAATATTACTACACAAAAAATGTAGATCGCGTAAAAATACACAACTTATGTCATATACGTTTCTTTTGTTGAGTGAACCGTTTTCGAGATATTGCTTGTTATTTCCTTAAATTTTACAATACTTATACTTTTTCTCACATTCGTTATTCATTTTTTTATGTCCTGGACATGCAAAGAGAATGGAATGCGCCACATAGCAACCAGCGTTAAAATATTTGACTATCGTTTAAAAGCTAGCATATTTCCCTTGCATCTACAAGAAAATTACCAATAAGATTGACATCTCGATATCTCGATTAACATGAACCATATGGAGAATAAGCGTTTGTAAAATTAGATTGTACAAGAGTAGAGAAAGTCATGTGAGTGTAACACATCAGATTTTTTTTATAGCGTCTTTGATTCGAAATTCAAGCGGCAATTTACATTCCGTGCAAGTTATGTCTAGGTAGTAAAAGCCGGTTGCAGGAACCTGCAGTGGACGTACCCTTTAACTTTATGAAAATAAAAATTGCTATTTATACCGGTCCAAAGGAGAATTATAGGTCTCGACAGGTTTACCGGTAATCACAGGTTTGAAAGCATTGCCAGCACATGTCGAGGATTGGTATAAACTACACGTGACGGTAAAACACGGAAAACACTCTTCGAACCTCGATCGACAAATTCATCTGAAAATAAATCTGATGTGTTACACTCACATGACTTTCTCTACTCTTGTACAAACTACTTTTACAAACGCTTATTCTCCATATGCTTCATGTTAATCGAGATATCGATCTTATTGCTAATTTTCTTGTAGATGCAAGGGGAATTGCTAGGCTTTAAGCGATAGTCAAATATTTTAAGAGGTGGTTGCTAGGTGGAGTATTCCATTCTCTTTGCATTACCAGGACAAAAAGAGATGAATTACGAATTCGAGAAAAAGTATAAGTATTGGAAAATATAAGGGAATAACAAGCAATATCTCGAAAATGGTTCACTCAACAAAAAATGTATATAACATAAATTGTGTATTTTAACGCGATCTACATTTGTTGTGTAGTAAAATTTTGTCTATCTCTTATGGTTTACCAGTTATGCAAAAGTCGTTCACAATGAAGAACACTTTTGGAGATATTCCCAGGAAATTCGAGATACACAGTTCATTTGTCATGAAAATATCTTAAACATATGATATTTTAATCTAAATCGTTAAGAGCCATTTTTGAGAAAATTAAAATTTTCGAAAATTGTTCCATGTAAAGGGTAGTCTGGGGTGGGGGGGATTTTCTTGAAAACCTTCGTGTCGCATCTCTGGAAGATACTGAACCTAAATACCAAGTTTGGTGTTCATCCAACTGTTCATTTCTGAGTTATGCTGTTCACAGACACACAGACGGACACGTTTCCAAAAATGCTTTTTTTTTTGGATTCAGGGGGTCTCAAAACATGTATTTCCGGTGAAATATCGGTATCGAACTTTTGGGTGGAATACAATACTTCCCCTACTTACTATACGTAGTAGAGAAAGTAAAAACCCGCGTGAAAACGGGCATGCAAAAAATGCGTCACCGAATAGTAATTTACTTCCTTTCTACTTTAAACTATTGAAAAATTATCTTGGAATCCTTACGACGAAGTAGCACCACAGGAAAGAGGCGCCGGCAGTGGCGCAGTTCAAAATGAACGTCGATCGTCGATGCAGAATGCAAAAGTTTGCAAGGGATGGCGAAGTTCGCATAGGGGGCGCAAGTTAAGGTATATTAAAAACAACTATACTGTCTTTTGAAAAATTAAAAGGAAAAAACAAGTATCGAAACTGCATAATTACATGTGTGAGGTTGCCCGAGAGAAACAAATGGCTCCTAGTAGCAAAAATCTCGGAGAATATTCGGAAAAAGATGCCTAGATTCTCAAACTGTAGAAGAAAAAAAGAACGATAGGAAACAATTTGTAAGTATCAATTTTCTTTGATCGCTCGAAGCTAAAAAGAGTTTGAATAGGAGTAAAGATTCTACTTTCGCAAATGCTTCGGTTCTCGCACCATCGACGAGTTGAAGACAACTGTGTGAATGCATGAATGGAGCGGACCGTATTTGTACTTAAAAATGGATCCGAGTTGCTTCGCGCCGGTCGTTAAACGAGGAAGATAAGCGTGCTAGTTTTAGCAAGTACATGGTTTTACATAAGAATGAAAAATAAATTTCCAACGGTCGTTACCTATGTGAAACCGGAAAAAGATAAGGGGCTCTATCGACGCGGTAAGTGGCTTGCATAAGAAACTATCACGGTCATTACTCGTACAAAGGCGGAAGAAGATACGCATTCTAGTTCTTAGCGACGCGGCTAATGGCTCGCGATAAGATACGCTGCGCAACAGCAGCATACGCACGGTCGTTATCCATGCAAAACGATAATAGTTAACTGCCGCGTTACGAAATTGCGTGCGATAAGACGGTTCGACAAATTTTATAGCGTTTTATCGACGTGGGGAGAAACAGAGTGCACAACCATCAATAATCGAAATTGTTGCCCTTGTTTAAAAAATGAAACTGGCAGTCGAGGCACATGGCATGAGCAACACGCGTGGTCGCGCGCATCGATTTGTGAACGTGATGCGGCGGCATATATAGGAGTGGTACCGGAGCATTTTGGTATGTGCAGCGTTTCCGAGCGCACGCGAAGCGGTGGGTAAGAGAAAAAGGCAATGCGACAACTATCGTGAGCATTTGTATGGTGCTGTTTTTTTTTAAAAGGCGAAGGTAGTGGGAATAACTCAAACATGGATGAAAACTATCTGGTTACTTTGACGACGAGCACGATAATTCCGTTCCATTAGATGCGATATTTTACGACGAAGGCGGCTTGCCGGTAAGTAGGAACCTGTTTTCGATATTGTGCAGCATAGGCAGATAACTGCAAAAAAGATGTTTTCGGGGTATTCAGAAACGGACATAGTGGTGAGACCCATGCCCGAAAATGCCGATCCGCGCGGGTGGGTGCACATCATCTTCAAGGAGGCGTTAAAGTTCGTGAACCATAATTTGCTGGAAAACTCGCCAGGATGGTTAGGCATGTCCATTTCGAATATGGGAAAACCCGACAAAGCGTTAGCGTTAGGAAATCCGAACATGTGAATTCCGAGGTTATCCTGCATTCCATCGAAAGGGTCATGCAGAGCAACGACGAGTTTTTGACAAGCGGGCCGGAGAAAATAACTTGCGTTTGGATGAAGCAGATTGCGGGTTCGTGCTTTAAACAATGCACCTTGTGCGAGGGTAGCAAAGACATACGCATTCAAAATGCAGACCACCTGCGTCTGCCGAGGGCCACAGCGTTGTGCAAAGCTAAGGCCGACGGGGATAAAGAGTACCTATTGGTTAGGCGTAGCGAACGCAAGGAGAAGCAATTGGCCTTTAAGTTGTGCAACGGCATAGCGAACAAAGATTTGGCATTCTAGTTGAATGACGCCAAAGCATTCGAAAAGAAATTAAGAGTACAGTTTCACGGTGTTTGGCGATCACACCGGTAGGATCGTTTTGTATAAGACCGCTGCCGCCATCAACAAACACATAGATCTATTCTGTCACGAGGGTCACTTTAGCGCACGATAAACCTGCATACTTGTTTTAGGTGAAAAACCTATTGTCAGCAATGCGATACGACCATTCCTTCTAAGAGGGAGAAGCACAAGTGCGATATGAAGTGCACCAAGTGTCACAGCGAGCCTCACGGTAGCCTCGATTCCTACGTGTAGTGCAGATGTCATAGGGATTTTAACGGCCGGGAATGTTAAGATCAACACCTGAGGAAGGGCGGGTTCTATTTCAAGACTGGGCCCGTATGCGACGTGGAGAAGGTTTTCCTTTCGTGCAACAACCTATACAACTCCAAGTACAGGAAGGTGCCTCACCGGTGCGGCGGAAAATATTGTAAAAACTGTAAAATATACGTGGATGCAAACCACATGTGTTTCAGACCTACGGCACCCGCAAGATGAAGAGAAAGCAATTTATTTTCATGTTTATCGATTTCGAATGCACTCAAAACACGCCGTAAAGCGAAGGGTAGGGAGTTAGGAACAGTGTATAACCTGTACGTGTTGTATCTGGCGTGCTGGTCGTGCATTGACGAACGCCTCAACATCGCATATTGCAACCAATGCGGTGCAAAAAATTGGGTGTACGATAGGGATTGCGTGAAACAAGTATAGGAACACTCCGCCCAACCCAGGATTAAATCTTGGGAAGTGATCATCATGGCTCATAATTTGAGTGTTCGACGGGAAATTTCTCCTGAGGTACATGGCGGAGACTGGAATCCGGAACTTGCCATGAACGGGACGCAAATTTACAGAATAAGGCACGGAAATGCGACGTCTCTAGACTCCAACTTCATTCCCATGCGGCTATCGCGCTTTCCTAAGACGTTCACACTGCGCGAATGCAAAGGATCTTTTGCTTGTGTGTTCAATACGGAGAAACACCAAAGCTAAGTGAGGCCCATGACAGAGCAAAAGTATTTCTGTCCGAACGGAATGGGAGCGGCCGAACGCGAAGCTTTCGAACTGTGGTATCGGGTAAAGGTCTTTTCAGGATACTTTTTAACATGAGAGAGAAGATAACGACGTATTGCAAGATGGACGTTAGCATATTGATCATGGGCGTTCCTACATTTCGAAAAAGGTTCATAGAAAACACAGGCATGATCCCTTTAGGGAGTTCGTCATGATAGTAAGTGCGTGCATGAACGTTTACAGAAAAATATTCATGCCGAAAGACGTGATGCCTGTCATTCCCCATGGCGGATACCGATTGGCAGACACCCAATTGCGCATCGTATGCCTGTGATTATCGTGGTTGGAGCATTTGCAAAACGCCATCATCCGGCACGCCTATAGAGGCAGGGAAATTAAAATTATGAGCTTGAAAGCGGAGGGATACGACGTCGATAGAAAGGTCTGCCTTTTCAGGTTGTTTTTACCACGGCTACCATAAGTGCTTTTCTAACAGGCATTCCGCCAAATACGTCACCGGTGGCGAGACCATAGCCTCGCGGTACGAGAGCACGGAGAGATAACAAAAGCGATTAAAACTGTGGGACACGAGGTGATCGAGATGTGGAAGTGCGAATTTAGAAATATCATTCAAGACGATAGCGCGCTTGCGCTGTTTGTGAAGACTCGCGAGACAGAAATTCCCGTGCCCTTGTATCCCAGAGAAAGCTTTTTTTGGCGGGTGCACGAATTGCACCATGGTGTACCGCGAAGCGCGACGAGAAAATGTTTTATTACGACGTTTGTAGCCTTTACTCCTTTGTGAACAAAACCAAGGCATACTCGGCCGGTCATCTCAAGATACACATGAATAACTCTCCCAACTTGGAGTGCATCGAAAGCGAGCTGGTAAAGCGAACGATTTTACCTTGTACGGATCTGTATCACCCAGTACTGCCTCGAGAACGGCAAACTTAAGTTTCATTTATGCCGCAATGCGCGGAAACAGAAGCGAACGAAGAATGCGACCACTAGGAGCACGATATATTTTTACCAGGCACTTGGGTGATAGATGAGGTGAAGGCGCCCTTCGAGAAGGGATATAGCATCTTGAAGGTGTACGAAATGGTTCGCCACGATAGAAATGCCGGAACAAAGGGGATGTTCGAGGATTACGTGAATTTTTTCTGAAGATGAAAACGGAGCCTTGGGCTCGAGAAACCCGTATGTCGATTTCTTGGAAAGGGAGGGCGTTCTATTGATTTCCGAATGCATGAACGTTAATCCTGGCAAGAGGGAAATATCTAAATTGATACTTAATTCCTTTTGGGGGACGTACGTGCAGTGCGATAATTTAGCCTCGTGCGAAGTCGTCAAAGATTACTCTTGATTAATCGAATTGCTAAATCACTCGGAAATCAAGATCCGGTAGTACATGCCCGTTTCCTAAAAAGTGATGTATGTGGTGTGGAAGTACGACGAATGCGCCCCTAAAATAAACCCCACCACCAACGTGGTCATTTCGGAATTCACCCCAGTGAACGCTCGCATAGAACTGTATTCCTATCAAACTCGGAGACCGCATTTGCTTTTTCGACACGGATTCTATCATAGCGACCCCCAAACCTGTGGATTGGATTCCCCCTACCGGCGTATTATTGGGGGCATGAACTACGATCTGGGAAAATTTGGCGAGGACCCTACATATGCAAATATCCATCCACCAGTCCCAATAGTTACTGTTTCGAAGCGAGATGCGAAGGCGACGACCAATTTCGAGTGGTGTGCAAAATCAATGGCATCTCGCTCAATTCGGTTAACCTTAGAACCATTAACGTGTTGCGCGACTTCGTATGAAACGATAATTGCAAAACGATCACCTTAAAGGGAAAGCAGATCGAGAAATTGTTCCAAAAGCTGGAGCCCCGAAATTCTAAATTTCTATTGGAGGCCTTTCAAGGGGTCACGCGATCTACGCAGGGATACCTGGTCTTGGACTGCACGCAGTACACACCCGAGGGCTTTCGCTACAGAACGGGCATTTTACCCGGAGAAATTGCTTCTCGTTTCGTGCATATATAAATATGGTGGTGCCTAATGGCTCGTTACCCATTATGGAAGCAAAAATACGTAAAATATCATCTCTGATAGAGAGGCAATCCGACAATCTCATCCCTCTCAGCAAGGCTAGATCCAAGTTGCGCAATAAACTCTTGAAGGAAGTGAAACCGGAAACCATCAAGGCCGTTTCGGAATGCGTATTTAATGTTCGCAAGGGAAAGGTGCCCCTCTCTTCCGGCACCAGAAAGCGTTTAAAAGGGCACAGAGTGCTGGAGACGACTAGTCGATAAGGTGTCATTAAAGAAAAAGCGAAAGATGCTCATTCAAAAAGACGGTTTTTTGCCCGCGTTTCTAATTCCCGTTCTGATTTCCATCGCTAGCGCCATCGTTTCCAAGTTCATGTAAACACGAAGCCCGCGAATCAAATTGTGATGTGTTGCTCCGAACCCGAAATCACTAAGAGGTTACACGTCAGCGATAAAGCAATCTCTCGAGGATCATGAATGCGGAAATGTCGTCCGAAGAAAAGTGGAATATTTTAAAACATAGTTAGGAATATTACGATCTTCTGTCGACATTATGGCCGACGTCGCCGCCTTCGGAAACCAACGAGGTTGCCGGACGAGAGGCTTTCGCGAGTCCGGCAAAACAGCAATCGGTGAGGATGCAGCCCGAAGTCGCTTCTTCTTCCGTAACGATTAAGGCGAAAAAACAAGCCCAAGCGATAGGCGGATTCTTTTGGGTCGAGACAGAAAAAGAGGGTTAAAAAGGCCGTCTCTCATTTTCAATCGATACGGGTACAGTTTACGATCCAAGAAGCTGTAACCAGAGGAATCGCAATGGAGACTATATTAGAGCGATTGTACACTAAAATAGACCACTATGCGGTGCTGGTAACGGCCGACAAGTTTCGCAAGGCAACCGGCATTTCTAGAACCGTTGTGGAACATTTTCGCAAAACTAAAGATGGTTACACCTTGCACAAGTCGGCGAGAAAGCACTATCCCAACAAACATTACCGCGTGACCAACATCGACGATCTTTGGGAAGCCGACCTGAACGTCATGGATTCTGTCAAGAGGTATAGTGCGCCGTATGGGTACATCTTATCCGTCATCTACGTGTTCTCCAACTACGCTTGGGCTGTACCTTTGGTCGGCTAACCTGGCGATCAATTGATCGATGCATCTAAAATCATTCTTTATAGTAGCAAGAGCTCCTCGAATGTTCTTAGAACGGATAAGGGTACGGTTATAGCGAATGCAATGTTTCGCCAATTTCTCCAACGGCATAATATCTCGCACCACACCACCAACAATAAGGTAAAGACCGCCATGATGGAGGGCTTTAACAGAACCTTAAAGTAAAAAATGAGGAGATATTTCACGCACAAGAATATTTAAAAATTTACGGACGTATGACCGCTCTTGGTAAAATCTTACAACGCATCCCATCATCGTTCCATCAAAATGCCGCCCAAAGACTTTAATCCGGATATCTTGCAGGTGTACCGCAATCTCTGGAGACCTTCCGCATTTTCGAAGCCTAAAATTACGATGAGGGATCTCGTTCGTATTTCTACGGAGAAAATGAAATTCGACAAAGGGTACGAGGAAAACTGGACGGACGACATCGTCGTATCCACAGTCGTGAAAGTTTCCCCAGCGGTTTATAGATTTCGCGACTTGGCAGGCGAAGAGGTCGGGGGCATATTTTACGCTCAGAAACCTATGTGCGTCTCGCTGCCGTCGTCTTTCAAGATCGATAAAGTCGTGGCTTCCAGAGGACGAGGCGCCAATAAGGTATTGGTGAAGTGGAAAGGTTATCCGGACAAATTTAACTTGTGGGTCAAGTTTCTCCTTGACGCTGGTGAGCAACACGTCCATGGAACGATTTCCCGATAAATCACGGCGCGTTTGTCCAATCACTTGCGGAAAGGGTGGTCCTGCAGGGGCAATGGGAGGTGCGTCTGTTCCAAAATTAGACACCCCATTCTCTTTTGCAATCCCTCTCCCACTTGCACGCTAAGAGGGTCTTATATCGAATACGGCAAAAGTAGTTATTTTGGTCTATATTTTAAAGATGGCATCCTCAAGGATCCCGGGATGCTATACAAGGTGGTGAATAACCGAATGAAGACGGATCTCGACGTCGACAAATTCTTTAAATATAGAGATGGCAAGGTGTCTGTGAATCCCGACGTATTAGCTCCCACAAATACAAATCGCAGAAAAAGACGGAAACCGCAACGCAACTTCCGGGGGCATCGGACCCGTAACCGCCCCTCCCGAAAACGAATTACCATTGCCGTCGGGGAAAGACACCGGGAAGCCGTGGTTTATGCCTCACAAGCGCGTGCAGATTCGCGAAGACGTGGAGTCAGAAAATTCCAACAAAACGTATCAACACGTACCATAAACCTTCTCGAAGTAAAAAATATCGCAAGGCTTTGACAATTCTTCATGAATCTGTTCACGATTTGCATCCAAGACACAAGCTGGTCACCTGCTGAACGGCGTAGTCCAAAACCGCATTGGATATTGGAGAGAAACTTGCAAGTTTCCAACCACAATACCAACCGTCCATTGATTATGCGTTCCATCATCTTGAAAACTGGTGAGGGAAATAGGATGTTAAATGGACGCAAGATGACGCTCCTTTCCAGCTTTCAAAACGGGTTGACGGTGGCGTTTCGCCACTATTCAGGGAAAGAGACCTTAATCCAAAAACGATTATAGACCTCTAGCAGGAAACAATTACCTTCAGGAGAGAGATGTTGCAACATTTGTACGTGGATACCATCGGGTCCTGGTGCTGATAGTCGCGAAGATGAAAAAGATGTTCAAATTCCGCCATGGTGAAAAGGCGATTGTAATCATCAAGGTTTCTAGGACGAAATGAGGGATCTTGAGATACTACCTCAGCCTTAACTGGAAGAAACTCAAGGTAATAGTTATGTGAGCTAGATATTTGAGCGAAAGCACTAACAAATGTGTTAGCCACGCCAAATGTATCAACAGCTCCTGGAGTTGTTTGAAAAAAAATTAAACTGAGTTTTATTTATAGACGCTCTTTAACTGCTGCGGTCCTTAGCGTCCCATTCTATATTGGGCGTGAAACACCGGTAATTTTGCTCAGAGGGCTCTTTACCAGGCTTGAGGTTGTGTTGATATGCTGTACGTACTATGTGTTGTTATATACATCCAGCCAGTCACTCGTGTACCCCGCTTCGTTTGTCTCCTTGCTTTAGTTAAGTCTTTGTTGTTCCCGTTTTTTGTTTTCTCTATGTGAGGGCGTGGTCCGTGCTTGGCCTTACCCAAGGTAGGAGAAGGGGTTTTGCCGCATTGCAGATACTGCGGTCTGACCAGTAAGACGTCTGTCCGAGTGTGGAAGTTTTTTTTTTATTTTGGTGTTCACGAGTTATGCTAATACTTAGCAGTTTGAGTTATCTTATCAACCTGAGTTTATTTATTAATTAAAAGGAGAGTACCTTTTCCAAATTTTCCTGGCGGCGTTAGGATTAAAAGGACATCGTTTGAAAATATGTTTGGAATTTCTTCGTAAGTGAAGGTAGGCTTTGTCCTCAGTATTTTGTATTTTGGTTTGGGTGAGTGGAATTTAAGGCACAAACCGAAAAATACGTTTTACCGGCATCGCAAGTGACTGGCTTTCTTTATCCATAATTTTAAGTGGTGCTTGTCAAAATTCTTTATTAAATTTTATACATGGTAGTTGGCACAGATTCTTCGCGATAAATGTATTATGAACTGTGTGTATGAATGGGTGAGTGCAATTGTTTGCATGACTTTGGACATGCGTGCAAATGAAATGCATTTATACAACTTTTACGCAGTTGGGACAAAGTCAAGAAAACATGATTTTTCGCTATGTAACATAGAAGCACGATTAGGACCATTCATGCATACAAATTTTCATGTGTAAATTGCAAATGAAATCAAATATCGAACAGTATTTTTGAGGTTGTTGATTTTGTTTGCAGGTGCTATTCATGTAAGAACGTTATGGAAAGTAAATTTTTCCTCAGAATGTGTGATAAATGCGTAATATTTTTAAATGTAAAAGAAGAAAAACTAACCCGGAAAGAAATACTTTATTAATACTAGGTTGTGATACTATCTAGAACTATGTTGACGGTGTGGACCAGTAGCATTTATTTGCCTTTCATTTTATTTAAAAGGGCTGCTTATCTTGCAAACAATCAGACTAAAGGTGGTAGAAATTTATTTTCTTTGCATCTTGGATTTTCTAATACGTGTAAGATTTGCTAATGTGTATTGACTGATATGTTAGATACCAAGATATATCAACACGACCATAGGTTGCGAATCCTGTGATAATACTATTAGGCATCAATTGAAGCTTTAGATATAAATTGCCATCGTTACTTGATAATTTATATTCATATCAATGAAGTTGAAACAAAACCATTGCAGTACAAAGCTCTATTAAATGTTTTATACAGAAATTCCACATTATTAAATAAAAAACAACTAGGCATTAGCTTAATTTAAAACATTCAGAGAGAAATTCATTAAGAACACACTTAAAACAAAATTTAAGAAATCCTTAAGAGAAATTGTTAAATAGGCCATCCGTGTTTTCGAGTTTTAAATATTAGTCTTTCTTTTCGTTTCGATCAGTTTAAAGTTTGCTTTACTGTGATCATTTAAAGTTTTTTTAGTTTTTCTCTTAGTAGTATATTTATGAGGATTTGGTTCAGTATTTATATTTTGAATTAACCTTTGAGTAATTTTTCCTTTTCCATTTTGAAACTTTTCCAGGTTTTCTGTGTTATTAGTTCATAAAAATTGTGTAATAATATACTTTTGTGTTTGCTTTTTATGTTCGTTATTTGGGGAATACTGATGGTTTATAGTTAAGAGATTTCATGGAATAAAGCCAGTGAAAGTTATCTTTTGAATTATATCACTGTTCATATTGGGGCATATTTCCTGGACCCTTCCATTCCTATTTTGGTTTCCGAGTTTTGGTTAGAATCTTTAGCTTTCCTGTCCCCTACGGCATCCGTAAGGGCTTCCGTTTTCGTCTGGCCGGGGTTACCTGCTGCAGACAAGTCTGTAGTAAAGGGCTGCTTGGCTTCGGTGGCCTCGTCACTCTTGTTCGTTTTTGGTGAGGCCAGTGAGCCATTGCAAGGTTTTATTACGTTCCGTAAATCTACGACACGGGACCACCGACTTTACTTCCCTTCCGAAGGAAGCCATGCTAAGGATTTTGCGCCCGAAAAAATCCATCGCCCTCCGCTGGGTTTGAATCCGCGACCTCGGGAACTAGAGGCTAGCATGGTAACCACAACACCACTGAGGACGACGAGTTGTTTGAAGACCCAACGATTGGCATGTGGGACGATTTTCCGACCACACGCCTTATCGTATCCTATACGACAGAGAAAGGTGTAGGTTGATAATGAAGCCACAAACTTGCTCCAGGATGTCTTTTTGCTATCCTTAATAATTTGTCTCAGTTCGGCACGCATTTTCTTGTACTGGATCAAGTTATCCAGTGTAGGACGACGCTGAAGAATCCTAAGAGCACGCCTGCGAACACGAAGGCGTTTCGATATTCATCGGTCCACCAAGGAACCGGAAATCCAGGGGAGTGTGCAGTAGACGAGAAGCAGATTCCTCAGCACCAGGGAGAGTCGTCTCTGTGGGATGTTCCACCAAAACATCCATAGAATTCGCTAATTGTAATTAAACACAGCCAACTGGGAGTAAAGGTTCCAGTTGGCTTGATCCGGGCGCCATCTAGGCAAACGTGTGGAACATATATCTTATGTTAAGAGACTATTAAAACATGGAAAGTGGTCACTAGTGTAAATTAGAGATGACATTCCATTGAAACTAAACTGCTGCGGTGAACAAACTGAATATCAAGGTGTGAAAAAGAAATATCTGAAAGAAATATAGGCTCTCCGGTCTTTAGAAGAGCTAGGTTATAAGCGTGTAAGAAATCGGGGATTAATTTGCCTCTCGCACAAGCCCGATGCGAGCTCCAAAGTGGATGATGGGCATTGACGTCTACCACCAACCAAAAAGGGAAACTAGATCTTCTAAATCATTGCGCGAGAGGCCATCAGATAGAGGCAGATAAATGTTACAAAAAGTATATTACATAGATGGCAATTTAATCCTTACGTCTGACATCCAGTCAATGACTGACATACAGATGTCAGACTGTGTGGATACACACTCCACGAATATATCATCTCTGATGAGCACCATAATGCCCCCGTGTGTAGGAATACCCTCTTCGGGTGTGAGATCAGACTGCATTGGGTATAACACCTGATTTGAAGGCTATCTTGCGGACGGAGCATAGTCTCTTGTAAACATATGACCAAAAGATTATTCTTGTTGAGTAAAAGTTCAAGCTTCGTTCGATGTGCTCTAATTCCATTGTTGGATAGCCTAGTAATTATAATGAGATAAGGTCTTAATCGCAAAAGTCTACTATGTTGCGGACTGCGGTGGTCGAATCAATTTACTCTTTTTCTATCACCTTTAAAGGATTTATCCTGCACCTTTTTCATTGTCGCTCTCCCTGTGTGGGCAGAAATCTCCTGCTCCATCTACTCCACGGGGGAGGACCCTTTTCTAACAGAACATTTCGGTTTGAGAACCTCAGCGAAAATGTGAATCGCCGATCTGAGTCCTTCCCAGAAGATTCCTTAGAAGAGGATCTCCGAGATGATCGTGGACTTATCTTTCCCTTGGATGTTCAGAGTACAGACTTTTCGCTTTCTTTCAGGAAGTAAGTTCTGCTATAGCTGGCCTTGAATTTTATCTGTGGTGCATTATAAGTTACGGGCTTGCCAGTCTTATTGTTTGAGATCGATGGTCTGGATGATGACTACTGAAGGCATATTGACAGATGTAACAGACTTGACAGATGATGTTGATTTCGTGGGCTTTGTAAGTGATCTGGCTCCAAAAATCTTTTCTGAAATTGTGACCTCGTTTATGTCGCTGGTTGCGAATTCCCGACTCGGTAACGCTTCAGCTAAAACTGAGCTATAGGTACCAGACTTTAGGACAGACGGTTGGCGGATGCGCAAGCGTTTCTGGGCCTCCAGGACACCTCCCTAATCCGGATCTCTTGATTCGCTCTTTCCTCTAAAACGGGGGCAATCTCGGGGACTCGATGGATGTTCTCCGCTGCAGTTGACGCAAGTTCAAAGTATGTACATGCTCCATCGTGAGAAACATCTCTATAGTTAACGCCGGTAGCTTCGCGATGGGAGAAATCACTTGTGTGTCCAAAGCGTTGACACTTATAACATCTCAGCGGAATCGGAATGAATGGCCTGACTTCGATGGCTTCAAATCCTGCCGTAATTCTTTGAGGGAGATCTACCCGATCAAAGGTAAGGAACAGGGTTCGAGTAAGTACAATTCATTTCTTTCCGCTGAACTTGATACACCGCTGACACTTTCCTCCTCCAGATTTTCTTGAATCTCCTCACTGGACATACCGTTCAATGCCGGGTGTTTACCGTACTGCGCGAGAAGTCCAAAGTCTTGTACTTCTCGACTCGTATTGGATAGCTGGATAACATGTTAGCCTTCAAGAGAGTCGCTGCCGATGCTGAATTTGCTTCAACTAGGGGCATGAAATTAAATTGAGTTTTATTTATGAACGAACCTTAAGCTGTGGTACTTAGGGTCCCATTCTATACTGGGTGTGAGAGATAATAATTTTGCTCAGAGGCCTGTTTATCAGGCTTGAGATTCTTTTACGTGCCGTAAATCTATGTCACGGGACCATCGGCTTTACTTCTCTTCCGAAGGAAGCCACGCTAAGGATTTTTACGCCCGAAAAAATCCACTGCCCTCCGCAGGATTTGAACCCGCGACCTCTGAAACTAGAGGCCAGCATGGTAACCACTACACCACGGCGGGCAACAACTAGGAGCGTGCCATTGCGACTTGCACGACTTGTCAGGTCCAGCAATTTTATCGAGACCCTTTTGAACTATAATATGGTTCAAGGATTAAAATTTTCTTCCTCTGTTCTATATATAACTACGTAGCGAGGACCACAACACTGGACTACTACTTTTCCAGTGATCTTCAAATTTAGGGGGGGTCTTTAATATCCATAGCAATTAAATCCTCCACCATTACAAATGTCTACACATCTGGGAGCCATCCCAGCTTAGGTGAGATCTTGGCTTAGACCTTGCTCACCTTAGGGTCTCACCTCCCAATTTACAGCTAGGGTAACCCAATCGCGTTCAGGAATGTAACAGCTCATGTAATGGCCACTCCCCGGAGTGACTTTATCCGCGAATTCGAATACAGTCCCACATGATACTCAGAGACCAGGAGTTATGCGTTAGCCAGTCACCCCTTGGGACTCCCCTCCTCCGTCCCGCGAAGCGGTATCCGTCAAACTGTGATCGGGGAGGTAACTGCTAGTTGGTCCAACACACTTGTGGGCCAAAGTTGATTGAGCGTTTGGCATAAGCCCTCTCACCTCTTAGAGGGGCCCAATCGAGTGAGGCTCGGGACCCGGGAACGTTAATACGGTGCCTAGCGCAGTAGGCTCCTGGGGGAATCGAGGGGAGTTAAATTAAATTGAGTTTTATTTATGGACGCTCTTTAACTGCTGTGGTCCTTAACGTCCCATTTTATACTAGGCGTGGAGGACCGGGTAATTTTCTCAGAGGCCCCTTTATCAGGTTTGAGGTTCTTTTATGTGCGGTAAATCTACTACACGGGACCACCGGCTTTACTTCCCTTCCGAAGGAAGCAATGCTGAGGATTTTTACGCCCGAAAAAAAATGTCCCGGTAAGAAATACTCGTAGGACGCATAACAATAACTGCAGTTTGTGTTATAGAGCTGAATTCCTCTTTGATTTTGTTGTAACTGTTCTCCAAGCAGGTTGAAAAAGGCATGTAGAACATTCTTTCCTAATACCGAAATGTTCGTTGAACACACACTCACTCACTCCTCTCTCTCTGTATAAAGTATCGTATGGCTCTCGCATACCACTATTGCATTCCCGGTTTCTTCGTCGAGATCAATATAATCTCAGTAAGTCATGAACACGTCAAAATACGAGGATCATTCATAAGTCCTGCCGATGGGAAATACTTCCGCACCCATCATACAGTCCTGATATGAACCCACCAGACTTTGATTTGTTTCCCAAATTGAAGGAACCACTCCATGGAAAACGTTTTGACACAAATGAAGCTTCCAGTGAGGTGTCCCAAGTAATCAGACAGCTGAACAATAAATTTGCCCTATCCGGAATACAGAATTTGCCAAAACGTTGGGAAACTGTCAGCAAGAATGGAGATTATATTGAAGGCCTGTAAAGGTATTTTGTAAAATAAATTATTTTCTTTACCTCGATTTTAAAGTGTGCAGAACTTTTGAAATGATCCTTGTATCTTCCTCCTAATACGACACGGTATTCTAATTCAATCGGAGGTTAGTTACTCAATCCAAGTCGTGAGAGTAAATTCTAACCTATATTTGTGCTCTATTTAATTCCATAGTAATGTACTACATGACCGTGCTCTCTGACAATTACTTCTGTGGTAATTTAATCTGGGAGGATGTGAGAGGAGTAAAATGCTTCGGAAGTGGTTTACTCTCGTATGGAAGTCGCAGAGAGTTGACTTGAATAGTAGTTTACTGCGAAAGTAGAGTTTCCTTTAGTTTGGTGCATGCCATCCCTAGGGACCTATAATTTGGCGTGAATGCTTTCTTCCAAAGAACCTAAATATCTGCCAAATTTCATTGAGATTAAAGTATGTAAGCTTGTAGACTGAGTGATTTAGCACTAATTTACTCTTTCTTCATTCACTAGCATTAGCTTGTCTTTGGAATTCCCTGCCAGAAGACATAGGAGACTGCCAGAACATTACACAGTTCAAGAGGAAAATTAGGGTATATTTTTATAATACAATCTAATCTGCTGCTATACTGAAATGAAAAAATACCTCACAATATTCATTTTTATTAAGGCAAGTGCAACAAAAGCTAAAACTTTAAGGGGGAAAATCAACACCTTTTATAGCAGCGGCAGTCTTGTAAACGATAAACTATGTTTTTGGATATGATCTTGGTTATGAAAAGCATCAAATGGATGTTATATTTTGACAAAATAAAACTAAGAAAACACACTTTTTAAGATTTTATCAGTGTCCGTTTCTTATGTCACTTCGCCTCCTCAGTATGGCTTCCTTCAGAAGGAAAGTGAAGCCAGTAGTCCCAAGTCGTAGATTTACGGCTTGTAATAGAATCTCAAGCCTTAAAGAGGGCTCTGGGCAAAATTTTGGTATTTCACATCCAATATTGAATTGGATGCTGAGGACCAAGTAATTAAAGAGCAGCATTAATACAACTCAATGTATTTATTTTTTCACCATCTCCTTAACAGAATACACATATTTCTGTTCAATCTTTTGCAGGATATCTTCATTTTACCACAGTTTACACCATACTTGTGGCCACTTCCAGCCAGTGGAACTCATCAACATAACTTTCACATAAGCCTCCAATGGTTTACTAGAAAACACTATACCTGGAAAGAATTCCTCTTCATACTAAATGATTATATAAACATTTGGTTGTAAATTTAATGTGTTGCAATGGGAACTAAAAGATGAGGTTGATCCTTTGCACGAGTCATCACTCTCTCCTTTAGATTGCAGCACTACAGTAACAGAAGAGTAGGAGTCCTCTGAAGACTCACATTTCTCCTCTTTTGAGGATTCTGTATTCTTTTTGCTTCTTTTTCCATGTGTTTTTTCACTCTATTTTTTTCTGGCAATGTATTCTTTCCATGTGATGTAACAACTGACAGTATTTTTTTCTTTAGATCTTCCCTTAGGTCTACTTAATTGCTGAGGACAAAATAATGCTTTCTTGAATGCAGAAGAAATTCACTTGTCCACATGTATTCACATTTTTCTCGACACTCATTGTCTGAATGTTCAAGTAAATGTGCATTATTTGTCACAGTTGTTGAAGTACTTGGGCTGAGTGTTGATGTCGATATCAAATTGTTTATTTGATGTTTCTTCATAATTTTCTTCTTCTTTTTGTGCATTATCATTATTCTTGACTCCCACAGATAGAAAAACTTGTATCTTCAGCAGCTCCTATCTATGCATTGCCTGATTGATGAAATATCTTTACTTTCCCCAAACGAAATCTTCTTTTCAATGTTATTGGATATCACTCATGTGTGACTTTTTATTTGATTGCTCATGAACTTGTTTTTCTGGCTTAATACCTTTTCTGTAGTCTATAGCATCAGGGTTGAAAGGGTACAAACCACAACCCTTAAATCCACTCATCTCTATAGACTCTGGCACAAATGCTTTAAAAACTTAGTCTAGTAGGGGACAGTCATCTTTTCTCAAATTCTAACCATTATGATCCACTCTCCATTGATGGACTCTTTCTTTCCAGGTGGACTTTAAAGGGTGACAGACAGAAACGTCCATGGGTTGCAGTACGTGTGTTGATTGTGGATATAAAGCTGCAATTATTATTCCATTTTTAGAACAAGTTCTTCAAGTTTCTGTTGGATGTGAAACATGTCCGTCAACAAACAGTAACACAGGGAGTTTCATATTGTTCCTCATTAGCCAGGGGTGGAACACATTTGCAATGTATTCATAAAATGTTTCTCCAGTCATCCATCCACATTAAGACTTACCAATTCCCCAATCATTAGGTACAGAATTAGCTATGGAAGCTGGGATTCCCTGATTATGAATGAGTTACCATTGGAGGTGCTAATATACCAGATGCATTAGCTGTTGCCAAGGTCATTAAACATTCATTTTCATTATTATGAGTGAAAATGTACACTGCTTTTTCACCTTTACAATAAGTACTCTATTCCATTTTGGACAAAGAAAAAATGCAGTTTCATATCATATCCATCATATTTTGTCTGGATCTTGCAGAATATCAATTCTGTTTTCACTTTCAAAATATTGTTTAACTCCAGCAGATCATGATCTATTATCACTTTTGGTTACAGCTTGTATGGATTTGCATAAATGTTGTGAAACACATTCAGAAATTTCTGGGTGTCTTCTTAAGAAACTCTCATAAAAAGTTTCTTCCTGGGCGATTGTTTATAAATGAATTAGGTTTATTTAACCTCTTTATTAACAGTTCCGCCTTGTCAAGTAATTGAATCTTAATACAAGGAAGTCCAGCTTTGGCAATATGAAATACCCAGGATGCAATGAATGGTTCCTCTTCTGTGTTAGCGCTGTTAACAGGCCCATTCTTTTATCTTCCAGGTATTTGCCCTTTATTTTGCACCAGAGTGTAATTCTAGGAACCTCAAAGGCTTTAGCTGCTGTAGCAACAGGAGTCAGCCTTCTAACAGCTGTAAGAGCATTCTTCTCTGTCATGAGAACAATTCTTTTCTTTTCTTTGGAGGAGTCACTCTTGTTTCTTCTTTGTAAACAGGAATTTGAGTGAGTGAAAAACATTTCTCAATAAAGCATATTTGCAAACTTGGCAATGGAATTGTAAAGTGACTTTGTAAATCTATTTAATCTGTTTAAATACAAACTTATCAAGCTCAGGATCAGGAATTTTATTGTTGCTTCTTTGCTTGACACCCTCAGTTAGCTATTGGTATGACCTGCCTAAAATGCTTGTGATTCTAACCGGGTAATACGAATGTATTTCTGGACAATAGCAATGAAAATATGTCCATTAAGTGTATTTCTTGATTGTACCAAAGCCTGATATACTGCACTATAGGCACTGGAGCATTAATGATAAATCATAAACCAATGCTTAACACCCTTGCTTCCCAGTTTGTAACCTATAAGTTGTGATCTTGTCAGATGGTAGCTTGTATTCCTCAGAAAACTTATAAGTCAAGAACTACAAGAAAATTGAATTTTGATGTATGATACGGTAATTTGTATCACAAATTACTTAAATGTAAATAATAATTGTAATATGAATATGCATTTTTATGTGACATTGATTTCAGATGTTTATTAATTGTAAATATTGTTGGAAAGTAAATTTATAAGGCTTTACTGAAACTGTCAATAATAGCGCAATAATGCAGCGAGGGGGATGAGCTGTTTATCATTATTGAGAACGAGGAAGTTACGTAATGTTGGCGCGTTTTCGGTAGATACTTCTGGAATGTTTTCCTAAAAGCAATATGTATTCGTGGTTTTCATTGGATATTATGATAGACGCTAATGTTGGCGCGTTTTATTAGCCAATAGCAGTTCATTTATAATCTTTAGGCATATCGTGGAGTGGGAGTATAAATAGAAGCCAAGTTAGAGGTAAGGTCAGTCGGCCGCTCAGTTCATCAAAATTCCTAGCACATTACACGTCGTCAGTCAGTCCTTCAGTTCGCCGAAAGCATTCACATACTACACGTCGTCTTCAGTCAGTCAGTTCGTCAAGTTACGCGCAGCAGAATTATTAAAGATCTAAAATATGGTAAAGTTAATTATACACAAAGTTGAAATACGTGAATTAAAAGTGATAAGTAAGAAGTTATTATAACAGTTTCAGTTTGGCGAGTATCTAAATCAATATGTAAAAGTGTTAGTGAACGTGTTCGACAATAAAAATTATAAAACAAATTTCTTCATTAAGTGTAATTTTTTGGATAAAAGATTCCTTTCCGTCTCACAACCTGTATTGAGATACATGTTCGACTCAACAGGATAATAGCTAGCCGGACATTTGAAATAAAATCAAACACAAGCTAATACTGACGCAAATTGCTAACGCCAGATGGAGCTACGAACCTAACAAAGAATGACGTCACAAGATTGCTTCCATTCACATGAAGTAAACACAATATAAGATCTCCAAGTTCTAATAACTTACGTTACAAATATTACGTAAGAAACATTTCTCTCGCAAATTTACGGTAATTTGTATCACAAATTACTTAAATGTAAATAATGATTGTAATATGAATATGCATTTTTATGTGACATTGATTTCAGATGTTTATTAATTGTAATTATTATTGGGAAATAAGTTTATACGGTCTTACTGAAACTGTCAATAATAGCGCGCAATAATGCAGCGAGGGGGATGACCTGTTTATCATTATTGGGAACGAGGAAGTTACGTAATGTTCGCGCATTTTTTCCGTTGAGAACCTTCTGGAATATTTCCTAAAGCATATGTATTCATAATTTTAATTGGATATTAAAATTGACGCTAATTTTGGCGCGTTTTATTAGCCAATTGCAGTTCAGTTATAATCTTTAGGCATATCGTGGAGTGGGAGTATAAATAGAAGCTAAGTTAGAGGTAAGGTCAGTCGGCCGCTCAGTTCATCAAAATTCCTAGCACATTACACGTCGTCAGTCAGTCCTTCAGTTCGCCGAAAGCATTCACATACTACACGTCGTCTTTAGTCAGTCAGTTCGTCAAGTTACGCGCAGCAGAATTATGAAAGATCTAAAATATGGTAAAGTTAATTATACACAAAGTTGAAATACGTGAATTAAAAGTGATAAGTAAGAAGTTATTATAACAGTTTCAGTTTGGCGAGTATCTAAATCAATATGTAAAAGTGATAGTGAACGTGTTCGACAATAAAAATTATAAAACAAATTTCTTCATCAGTGTTCTTTTTGGATAAAAGATTCCTTTCCGTTTCACAACCTGTATAGAGACACATGTTCGACCCAAACAGCTAGCCGGAGGACATTTGAAATGAAATCAAACAAACACTAACACATGCAAATTGCTAACGCCAGATGGAGCTACAAACCAAACAAATGAATGACGTCACAAGATGGTTCCACTCACATGAAGTAAACACAATATAAGATCTACAAGTTCTAACAACATTACGTAAAACATATTACGTAAGCACCATTTCTCTCGCAAATTGGCTACCACAACGTGGGGCTAACAAATACAAAAACATATTAAGTAATGATAATTTCTCTCGCATGTAAAAACATTATTTGTTTGCCTACCATTTTCTGTAAATAAATCTGTGAAACTTCAACAACCACACTAATGTACTCCTTTCCTGCAGGAAGCCATTTTAGTCAAAGATTATAACAAAACAAATGACTATGTACAGTGTTGACAATACCCATTCAGAAAACTCAATATTCTTTAAAACCCTGTTATGTTCTACATGTCAACCTTTAGTGCACATACCTCACTATAATTACACATGCCAGCAAATAATATTTCAAATTTAAACATTAAACCACTTAGAATAATTGGTTTTATCTATATGAACATTCTGCTTAAAATTATTTTGGTTATATTTCACTGTTAAACCTTTGCATGTTTATCTTTATATTATGTCATTTTGTATTGTATTGCTTGGTAGAGTGGCAGAAGCCTCATGGCCCTAGTTCCTAACAGGCTAAATAATAAATAAATTGTTTATCTTACCTTGCTACAAACTGATTAGAATATACAGAGGAAATAAAGTAAAGCCTACCTACATGAGGGTTATTAAAATATTTCGGTACTGGTATTGCATGCGTATCATACCCTTATAGGCAGATTTGCTTCTCTTAAGCTTTGCTGTGTCCTAGTTGCTAAATCATAACCACATATACAGGCTTTTTCAAAAAGAATGAACTGATTTCATTAAGCTATATTTCCCTAACAGACAGTAGTACAAGATTGCAACTATGACAAATGTATATGACTGATGTAGCAGTTTTGTTCCCTCTCCTATAAGTGTTCAATACGACCACTACCCACACCACAAGCCACATTGAGGCAATAAGAGAATTCCTCCCAAATGCATTGCAGCATATCACGATCCACTGTGTTTATCACATGTGTCATCTGCTCTTTAAGGTCATCCAGTATAGTGGTAGTGACTGAACATAAACATTGTTCTTGATGTATCCCATGGAAGAAGTCGGAAGAAGTGAGGTCTGGGGATCTTGGATGCCATGTAGAAAGAGAAAGCACTATCCTGAGCACTCTTGCGACCAATCTACTGTTGCGACACTGTTCCATTCAAGAATGCTCGCACTGGCTAGCTTCAATCTTGCTGGAAAATGAAGTCACATTGAGTGCATTTGCAGCAAAGGGAAGAGCCAGGTTCATAACATTTCGAGATATCTTTGTCCTGTGGCAGTGTCATTCTGGAAGAAGAAAGGGCCATAATCCCTGACTTTACTCATCGCACAGAACACATTCACCTTAGGGGAATCTTGTAATTTTTTTTTTTTTAATTTATGAATGCTCTTTAACTGCTGTGGTCCTTAGCGTCCCATTCTATATTGGGCGTGAAAGACCGGTAATTTTTCTCAGAGCCCTCTTTATCAGGCTTGAGGTTCTTTTATGTGCTGTAAATCCACAACACGGGAAGGAAGGAAGCCGTGCTAAGGATTTTTACATCCGAAAAAATTCATCACCCTCCCCCAGGTTTGAACCCGTGATCTCAGGAACTAAAGGCTAGCATGGTAACCAATACACTACGGAGGATGACAGGGGAAAATCTTGTTCGTGCTCAATTGTTTCACATGGGTTTTTGTTTCCCCAAATCTGAACACTGTGACAATTGACACAGCCATTGATATGAAAGGTTGCTTCGTCACTAAAAATTATGTATGAAAAGAAGCTGTCACATTCCTGCGCAGCATTGCAGCACAGAATTCCATCCGTTTCCACTTGTCAGCATGTCTCAGATGCAGTTGGTACGGTTTCATGTGTAGATATCTTCTATGAACACAACAGATAGTGGAACCGCTCATCTGAAGCTCACGGCTAGTTTTATATATGGACTTCTGTGGGCTACACTGAAATGTTTCTTGGATTCTCCCATGTTTTTCTATGAAGTTTGAAGTCAGCCAGGGCTTTTTCCCTTACACAAACATCCACTGTTGAAACCACCATTAGATGTTCTTGGGAGAGGCCCTGTACTGAACGTTGTTAAATCTCCTAAGGAAAGCACGTTGCCCTGTGACTACAGAATTGGTCCTCGCGAACTCAAGAACACAGAATGTTTTTTACCGAGATGTTGCCATTCTGAGACTCATACGGCAAAGGCAATGAGCAGCAGGTTGGGTTAGGAGCACGACAGTGCACTCTATAGGCAGTTATTCAAAACTTGAAAATACACTATTTGTAATGGCATGTGACTTGTTCCGCTGCATTGCTTGCATACTTAGAAATAAAGCTTTGATATCAGTTCATTCTATTTGAAAGATCCTGTACATTGCTTGGAATGAAATATCTCCTGCATTAATTTTCATATATTACATGCTTTTTTTTGCCAAATAACATTTTCTGCTCCATGGCATTTTCAACAAAAAGCTATTGTCTTCTCCACAATTATATTCTTTTATAATTCCAATGTGTTCAAATTCCAACACATACACTTTTAAGATTTAAAGATTGTTGTATAGTCCATGTTGGTCAGAAAGAATAGGGCTTTCAGTGGTGAAAGAAATATCCACATCAGTTAAGTGGTTTTTGAGATTACTACATACACACATCAAAATTTTCCCTCTTCATAAGATTAGTATTGTGGGCAAACCAGCGTAATACATTCGGCCAAGCCATCAATGAAAACCTTTGAGTGTGGGAGATCCAAGAAAACAGGGTACAGCCAAGGCTGTCTCAATGTATACAGGCCAGGAGACAAAACAAGATAATGTTAATTAGTCACCTTCGGAAGCCTACCCTTATTAGTAGTTCACAACATGCATCATAGGAATGCATCTTAGTCAGTGTGGATTTGAAATGCTAATGAGTTCGTTGCTGCCTCAAAACAGACCAATAATTACCTACTCAATTACTATTACCAAATTACCTACTTAGCAATCAAAAGAATACATTAAACAGTGTAGTTATCAGTTAAAATTGCCAGAAAAATATTATGTGCTGGGAAGTATGCCAAACTATTTAACAAGTTCTGAAAAGTATATAACCGTGTTTTCATTCCAGAAGTATCGGCACAGGAGACAGCAGCAGGTATGTACTATTCACAGGAATAATTATGAACTATGTTTGTTGTGGTAGGTATTAATTTTTCTGAACAGCATATAGTGAATAAATTTACCGCATGCAAAATGATGAGAGTTTTTGTAGTACCCAGAACAAATCCTAAACTTGTTGTTATTGAAAATACTTGCCCCTCAATGTCTTTTAGTTTACCAGCCTATCTGTCTTCAGAGCTAGCTCCCAAAGAGTTAACTGCATCAAATTAAAGGGATCCACTGTCTTCATAAAATACGTGTGCATTAGCTGAAAACTGATACCTCAGAAATTCCAGAGGTTGTAAATTAACTGCAACTGTATTAAAGTTTCACAAGATTAAACTATTATTTCAAATCATTAATTCAAATGGATGTTTGATAAAGTAATGCTCTTAGATAAAATGGTCCAAATTTGATGCTCTTTAAAAGTCATCTAAATGGGTACAAAATTTCAAGTAAACAAACAGAACATAAACTACTTCAGACTGTCAACAGTTTAAAAGAATGTTGCAAGGAAATAAATGAAGATTCCACATACTATACTGAATAATGAAAGTAATAAACACTGTCCAGTCATAGGGAAAAAGGAAATACCAGGGTTATTATTTGCAGATGATCTAGTAGCTGGGGCAGTAACAGTGATAGGGTTGCAACATGCTATCAATGAAATTGCAAAATTTTGTATGGGTTGGGGGCTAAGGTGAATACAAAAAAGTCCAAGATAATAGTGTTCAAGAAAGGATCAAAATTAAAAAGAGAGGAAAGATGCTATATAAATGGAGAGCAAATAGAGGTGGTAAAAGAATTTGATTACTTGGGGATTAGATTCTCAAGCAATGGGAAGTGGGAAGCACAATCTAAATATGCACAATTAAAAGGAAAGCTAGCGATGAAAGCTGTTAGAGTTTGCTTGTGCAAAACACCCACGCTATCAATGAACTGGTTGGAAAGGCTATATGAAGCTGTAGTAGAGTCAAAAATGTTATATGGAATAGAAATATGGGGGGTGGCAAAGGGATGGATTAAGATTGATATAGTCCATAGAATGTTTTGTAAAGAAGTTTTGGGTTTACCCAAGAGTTCACCAAGGGGCGTGGCACTGGCAGAGCTAGGAAGGGTAGGGAGAAAAGGTATAATAGTGGAAAGAATTTTGAAGTATTGGTATAGATGTTTAAATTTAGAAGATAGTAATATATTAAAGGAATGTATACAGTTTCAAAAAGCTGTCCTAGGAGAAGAGTGTTGGTTAGGGGAGATGGGAAATGTCCTAAAAGAAATTGGCATGAGGAATATTTTCCTATTAGATAAATATAATAACAGTGGGTTTTGGAAAGAAGTGAGATTGAGGGTGGAAGATATCGAGAAACAAAGATATATGGGCTAGTTTTGAGGATAAAAGATCATTGATATTGTATAAATCAGTTAAAAGAAATTGGGGAAGGGAGAAGTATGTAGATATATGTAATCAATTTGGTAGAATAGGTCTTGCGTGGATGCGCACAGGAGTAATATTTTTAAAAAGGAATGGATATAATTGTTTGGGGAGATGTATTATGTGTGATGAATCGGGTAGTATTTTTCATTGTCTAATAGAATGTGATAAGGTTAAAAGGTGGAGAGAGGTTATATGGAATAAAAAATGGGATAAGCTAAACAAAGAAGCAGTAGCATTAAGAATGTTGGGAAGCACAAAAGTAGAAACAATTAAAATGATGGGGACATTTTTAGGCAACACAAGGGATAAGTGGATAAGGAGCTTAAGAAAGGTACAGCTGAACGAGCATAGTTTGTAAAGTGGAGAGATGGTATAGTAGCTTTATCCCATATATACAGCCTAGGGGCTAAATATGGGGGAGCTAGAAAACTGGTGCACTAGACATAAGTTTTAGATGTAAGCTTTATTTGTATTCGATAAAACATTAAAATCTTCCGGGCTGGAAGGCCGTGGTCTAAGGGTAAAACTACTATAACCTAACGTCGGGTTATAGTAGTTTTACCCTTAGACCATGGCCTTCCAGCCCGGAAGATTTTAATGTTTTATCAATCAACTCCGGCCGTGAAAGCCTTCGTACTTATTTATTTGTATTATTGCAATAATGAAATAAATATTACATTACATTACTATACTGAAACTAAACTCTTAAAAGAGCAGCTAAGACCGGTTAATCAAAAGGTAATGCACTATCCAACTGATAACCCATTATGGGTGTGCTCAATTATTTTTTTCTGATTCAACAGCTTACAGATAAGTGATTCCTATGTACTTTCTTTATTCTCAAACTCTTAGTGCTGACAATAATTACCAATCTGTACATTTAAAATATACACTTAAAATAAATACTCAGTGACCATGAAAAATTAAGTGATTTAGTTGTTGCATGAAAGTTACTCTTATATGTAAAACTAAAAATTTCTTATAATGGAAGTAACATTCAAGGTATTTCAAATACACAAGATGCTGCAAAAACAGTACAGACCGCTATAACTTCCTTAACATCCAAGAATAAAGTTGTTTTACCCTGTATCCAGTAAAAAAAACTGTATGAATATGACTCTTGTTATAATTAAAGCTTTGGTTAATAAGGATTTAAAATGTTAATTTTGATATCAGATAACAACAAAAATACTAGAAACACTTTCAAGAAACTGCCACAAATTTTTGTGGCACATTTGAAAATATAGTTTATGAATATAGGAGCATAATACAATTACCTACCCGAATTTACATTGCATGTAATGCAGCTAAGAGTATTGTGTGTAATTTAAAAATGAAAACTATAGGAAAATGCTATACAGTAGAAACCCAGTTAACCAAGAACCCCTTATCCGAGGCATTCATTTTGTCAATGTAATTAATAAAATTAATGGTAAAATTCATAACGTGGTGCTAGTAATGATAGTAACCCAACACCCCTCAAGTTTAATGTACAGACAAGTCCATATAAAAGAACCTATTTCCATTTTTATAATACATAAGTTGAATTAATTAAATATGTATATCCCTTAAGGCAACACTTTCACTAATTATAACCTTAAATGTGATTTCCCAAACATTCCGTCTTAACCGAGATTTCTACTATCTGAGCTACCCTCAGTCCCAATTACCTCAAATAAGCAGGTTTTAGTGTGAACTCAGATTGGATTTTGAGTTTCAAAATTTTGAACTTAATGCTTACTTAAGAGTAACAGATAGGAGGCCTGGAGTGGCCATCACAGTTCAAGTATGATATAACGGCATGCACATTTAGTGTACTTTAGTCTTGAATTTCTGAAGCATATGAATTAGAATTTTTTTAAAGTGGAAAATCAGAGAAACATAATTCTACATTTAGGTATTGAGATGTGTGACATTTATAATATTGGTGATAACTTAAATGCTAATGATTGGGAATTGCCAAGAGCTGCTTATAATACAAGTATCTAACATCCTTCTAAAATTATTATATTATTAAGGAAGATAGTCTGCCATGAGTTGAAGTCAAAATAAAAGTGAAAGTTACTGAATTATTCGTCGTGAAAAGGTAAGAAAATGGTCTGCCATAAATTATGGAAAGCATATAGTCCATTTATTTTAACATGCATTAAGTTTTAATATGGGAGTGTGAGAATATAAATGACTGTGTGCTTATTTCAGCGCAAACACCCTAAGAATACTTGAAAAACATAGCTTTATGTGTTGGAATTCCTTGGTAACTGGACCTTGCATTGTGACATCATGAATCATGCATCCAGGCCTGTAGACAGAGACAGCCTTGGTACAGCTGGCAAAGTATTGAAAGACAGAATCAGACGACTGTGGCATTGAAACAGTTTCAATGCCATAGCCGGGATTTGAACCACGGATCTCCCGGTCTCCATACGGTTGCTCTAACCACTGAGCTTCCATGGCAACATGCCGGTAGGACATTAAATTCCCCAACTGATTCGCATGTTTCCCGGTAAACCACAAGGAGATCTCAAATTGTATAGAGATGACATACCCCCATGTCGACCTACAATGTTGTAAGTTTCTTCACATCCCGGCAATGGCATTGAATTTTTCAGTCGTCTGATTCTACCTTTCCAACCCTGTCCAACACATGGCTTGTGTGGAAGAACAACTAATTCCATTATTGAAAGAGACTTTGACTAGCTACTCTTTGAGAAAGTCCACTATCTTCATTGTGATAAATGCTGGAACATTGTATTAATGTCTCCCTAACAACAGGGGACTATAAAGAGACGACCGAAAATAAATGTGAGTCAGTACGAGAAAGCTGCGAGCCAGTTATGAGCAACTATTTGTAAGTCAGAGCTGCAAAGCTTGTAGTGTATTCTGCATAATAAAGTTTGTTATAAGTTAACCACAGGTTTTGTTGTCACAATATAGATATTGATCAAGTAATTTTCTCCCTATGTGTAATACATTCAGTCACTTGGGAATGACATAAAATGCAGCAAAATGTACTTACATAGCATTATTATGTTTTCATATTCAGAAACTTCAGTACATACATCTATAGAAGTAGATTTAAGTTTACTCAAACGTTTGGATGCTTTAATTACACATCTGCAATACTTGATAAATGGCAATTAAAGGAATAAATATAACATACAATTTGTAATATTACAAACAGCATCAACTGTCACTTTTTAAGCTCTATCTCCTCTTTGATTGTTACATCATGGCCATCTATGTATATTTTTTGGAGCAAAATGTAACTGCCCTTTGTTTTTACACGCATTCTTTGCAGAGTAAGAGAAAATAATGACTTTTTGTTTCTGCAAGCATTTTCTCTGTGGAGTAACAGTTATTTTCTACATCATAGCATTCTCAACAAAGGCTTCGTAAATCCTGTTTAGTCTTTTATTAATTTATTAATTGAATTTAGATGATGTTTTAAAGCCCAAGTCTATCAGAAAGGATACATTTTTCAATGGTAAAAGTACTATCAAAATTGTTTGAGAGGCTTTTGAGATTACCACACATATATACAATATTCTCTCTTTATAATATTATTGTAGATAAAGAAGTACCAATTAATGAAAATGTAACACAAGAAGCGCTTTTGAAACATTAGCCAAAAGTCAAGTCTTACCTTGGTGATTTTACTAGAGCAAAGTCCGCATCCTGCAACAGAATAATGCAGACATATAGTTTCACACAATCATCTATACAGCATTAGTTAAATGTTCTGCATCACATAGTTATCTTTAAAGTAGCAGGTTTGACTTATTTCTAAATTAGAATATGGTATCAGGGGTTATGAATAAACAAAGATTTGACATCACATCATGTAATGGAGAGACAGATAATAGAGAAATGGAAAAAGTATTTAGATCTGAATAAATAATTTGGTTTAAAGAACAGAG
The DNA here is from genome assembly GCA_030765065.1 of Deroplatys truncata. Lineage (NCBI taxonomy): Eukaryota > Metazoa > Arthropoda > Insecta > Mantodea > Mantidae > Deroplatys > Deroplatys truncata. The sequence goes on along the minus strand of CM060988.1, from coordinate 63,642,158 downwards.
AACTGGCAAAAGAAATGTTTACTAAAGATAAAATAAGAATCAGCACAGAGCAGAATAGGTTTCATGGTTCTTAGCCGGCTGGTGGTGCTGCTTGCTATGCATGCTGAGCAGGTGGCAGCACATCTGCAGTAAACATATTACGGTTTGTTGCAAAGCTATATCTAACAAAGAAATAAAAAGTAAACACCTAAAAATAAAAGTACTCGCATATAAAAGTCCGGAGATGTTGGAAGTGTCTACCTTCGTTGTTCAAGCATTTCTGGCATCTGCTTAGGAAATTGGCCATTACACGCTGCAGTTCTTTCTGAGAAATGTCAGCAATTTCTTGAGGAATGTTATTTTTAAGTTCCTCTAAATAGTATGGATTTGTTTTGTAAACTTTCTCCTTTACTCAACCCCCTCCCCCAGAGATAAAAATTGCAGCGAGTTATAATAGGGGAACACAGGGGCCATATGCTGTTAGTGATAACTATCTTCAAACACTTCATGGATTTCCTGTAAGGAGAAGTTGGCTGTATGTGCCATTGCAGAGTCCCTTAACTTCTTGCCCTCTCAGTTAACCTGTCAACAAATGGCTGCAAAATGTATTGCATATACCTCTCCTGATTGTTTCCTAAAAAAAAAAAAAGAATTGGGCCTATCATTCTCTTAGCACTAATAGCGCACCACATTCCTATTTCTTGATCATGCAGGTGAAGGTGGTTAGGCTTTTTAGCACTCCAACAATGATCGTTTTGTGTATTAATATATCCACTTAGGTGAAACCACGATTCGTACGAAAAAAAAATTAGATTGGGGTCCATTTGACCATCATGTACCTGATTCAAAACCCATTCACAAAATCGCATCCTTAATACAGGGTCACCCGGTTTAATTTCTTGCACTACAGTAATTTTATAGAGCTTTAACTTCAGTAACTTTATAGCCGTTTGACTACAGCCATAAGAAATTTCCACTTGCTGGGAAAGACGTCAAAGTGATTTTCTAAGAGACCTTTCCAGAATGTGTCCAAAGTTATCTAGAGTTTCTTCTGTGACTATTGTATGTGGTTTCTTATCAAGAAGACTTTCCTTTATATAATTTATTTACTAATCTATGAATCGTAGTTTGACCTGTAACTTTAACATTAGGAAATCTCTCTTGAAACATTCTCATGGTACTTGCAGATTCTGTATGAATGTATGAATCATAAAGGAATACTTATTGGGGAACAGAATACTGGCACCTGAATATAGCCATTTCACTCAATACACATTGTATTGCATCAACTAACAAACACATGCCACATTTGCAAGAGTTCAGCTCAGATCAAGCCTTGTGCTTTATTGCCGAGCGTTTAAGAGCCATGAAACCTGTTCTGCTCTATGCTTATCACCGAGTATGATTTAGCTAGTCCAGTATTAAGGAAAATCTGATGTGATACATTCACATGACTTTCTCTATCAATGACAAATTAACATATATTAGTATTCATACAAACAATTAAGCCCATTCAAAATGAAAAGCAAGCGCAGATGCAGCATAAATGCAAGACTTTGCATGGAAGTCATTTAATGAAGGAAACAGTTACATACAGTCTTCTAAGGTGCTAACTAATGCAAGAGATTGCAAACTCCAAACTTTATGCCTCCATTGTATGCATAGAGGAAGAATTCTGCATTTCTTTCTCCAAACACTGCCAGCTTATGAACAATGCTAGATTTTATGCTACTGTACAATCATGGTGCTCTTCCATTTCATTGTTCCACATATGATGCTTTGTTGTTTGCTTCATACAATAAATTATATGTTCTATTTATTTATAAATAATGGATGCATTTCCATATTGGATATTATTGGTTATGTTATTGAATTTGAAACTTGAGGTACATTAACAAGATTTTCACAAGGAATTTACAGATCTAGAAAGCTGTGCAAATTTTATGTTAAGCCTACGACTGCATTGTGGATAGGGCTTATTCTTCTATCCATGTTACATTACAGTATGCTTCTTTCCAAGAATAATTTCAAATTAAGCAAAAAGTACTTAAGTTACAACATGTGGAAACAGCATTCAAATGTTTATTCACATTATCATATTCCCACAATGGAAAATAAAGGGGAATAAACAAGAACTCTTACTTAACAATATGATTCAGAAAAGCAGAATCAATGGCTGTGATTCAGAACCAGGTATTATTACTAGAGGTGTTCCACAAGGTTCTATACTTGGTCCTTTGTTATTTTTAATATTTATAAACGATCTGCCATACTATCTTAGCAAAGATTCAATAGCTGTGCTTTTTGCAGATGATACCAGTGTACTTATATCTGAAAAGTCACATCAGCAATTAAGAAATTCTGTCAATAAAGTGTTCGAACAGTTCAACTTTTGGTTTGAAGCTAATAAGCTTTCATTAAACTATGATAAAACCAATTTTATTCAATTTCAAACGAAGCATACACAAGTAAGTGAATTCACAATCAGATACAACAATTACACCATAAATAAAGTATCTGATACAAAATTTCTTGGGCTTCAAATAGATGGAGAGCCCAACTGGAGAAAACAAATAAAAATCATGCTGCCAAAACTCAGCTCAGCTTGCTTTGCCTTAAGAAACTTAAAAAATTTGCTCCACCAAAATGCCTTAAGAACAGCATATTTTGCCTACTTTCACTCCCTGTTGCAATATGGAATAATGTTCTGGGGTAATTCGGCACATAGCAAGCAAGTATTTATATTACAAAAAAAGGCCATCTGTGGTGTTGGGTCCAGTCATTCCTGTAGACCCTTGTTCAAAACCCAAAAAATTCTTACTCTCACTGGTGAATATGTATATTCTCTTTTGAGCTACCTTACAGATAATTATGATAACTTCATAATGAACCTTGCTGTGCATGACCACAATACAAGGCATGCAGGCGATTTGCATAGACCAGCAAATAGCTTAAAACTGTTCCAAAAAGGATGATACTATTTTGCAATAACAATTTACAATAACCTTCCATGCTACTTAAAACTACTGGCAAGCCTAATCAATATAGCATTAAGAAAGAGCTAAAGCCTTTCTTATATACTCACTCCCCGTATACTATGGAGGAATTTTTTAATATGTCGTGCAATATATAAATATTCAATACACAGGGCAGATGGCATATGATAGTGACTACACTTATTTGTTATTGCATGTTGAGATGTTTACTCTTGGGGGGGGGGGGGGGGGGGGGGAAGAAAGAAAGAAGAATGGTGATGGTTTGCAAATTTTCAATTCTTAAATAATGCATGGTATGGAAAGGGAGAAATGTTCTTGGTGTTGGGTATGCTATTAGTTAAACAAGTTCTTGATACTGAGTAAATTATTGTTTATTAGTTATGCTGCATACTGCATAATTGTATGACGTGTTCAATGTCCCTGAGTGGGACCAAATGAACAAACAAACAGAACAGCAAACTTTCAAGCATATCCATTAGATGAATTTGGGAAATGCTCAACTTGCTCATGGAATATTTTGGAAACAGCTAACACTACAAACAAAATTTGACAAATTGTTGATTCAAATGAGCTTTGCATTTTCCCTGTAATTGTGTTTTTGTCTGTTTTAAAACAATTGAGAGCCACTTTTGAGAAAATAAACAAACCATCTTTAAATAGGCCATCTATAAAACACTGTATATATTCACAAACTCTCTCTTATCCTTATTAATTCTGCACTACATAATTAAAATATTTTATCAAGTAATAATAAAAATCACAACTTTTAACTGCAGAAGATTTCCACAAAACTTACCTTAATGCCACTACAAACAGATGAACTTTCTGTTTCGAGCCACCAAGGTTCTTCTTTAATTTCTATTTTGTTATCCATTTCAAGATCACTGTTGTATTTCTTAACCTTCATAAAAAGATCCTCTGGAAGGAATTCTCTCTCTTTCTGTGAACCAATTTCTATTTTGGTATCTATCTTACAATTGTTGCTGCATGTAGTTTCTGACTTAATCTGCTTTACAATATATTTTATAAAAGATTCTCTGTCTTTCTGTGAACAACATTCTGGAAAAGGAGTCTCTGATTTCATTTCTGTTTTGATTGCCACATAGCCATCATCCAGAAGCCCAGCATCACTGCTAGTCTTCACTGTAACATTCTCTACAAAGAACTCTCTCTTATTCTCTGAGGCTATGTCATCTGAAAGAGGATCCTCTTCTTTGATTTCTATTTTGGTGTCCATTTCACAACTGCTGCTGCATCTGATGTTGCAAGTCTGTGGAGAAACAAACACATCAAGAATAGGAGAACAATGGCAAACAAAGTATATGGTCATAAGAAAGGACACTGTATATTACATTTGCGTTGCATGTCTGTCACCACCATGCAAACTCCCTTCTCTGCAGTCATTGGCTCATCTCATGTGTTTTCTAACACCATACATTCCATAACTGTATGGTAATGATACAGGACTACTGTATATAGTTGCATTGTGTGTCTGTTACTGCTCCACACCACTCCTGTCTCTACAGCCATTGGCTCGTCTCACATGTCTTCTAATACTGTCTTAATAATAGTTGAATTACCTATGTAATAAATACAAAATTATGAACTACTTCATCAAATTTTACAGAAATAGTTTTATTACACACTTCATGGTAGGCACAAGAGGGATACAGGAGACTGAAATAATAGTCAAATTTGATGGAGAGAGAGAGAGAGAGAGAGAGAGAGAGAGTGTGTGTGTGTGTGTGTGTGTGTGTGCAGCATAAAAAAGATAAGTTGGATGGATACCTAAGTTGGCATTTAAGCTCAGCATCTTCCAATGATCCTGTACAAAGATTTTCAACCCATTACATGGATGCTTTTTTAGTTATTTTTTATTTTCTCAAAAATCACACTAGACTTGGACTTAAACCTTATCAAGAAAATTAATAAATTAAGAATTTGGCATATTCAGAAAACACATACAACTATACTAAAGATGACAGCTACAAACTAATAACTCACAAACATGCAGTGTTCGACAGACTTACATATTGGTAAATGTTCTAATGCGCAAAACAGAATACGATCGAGAATAGGAGAAAAAGTAAATGTTACATTCCTCACTACTTTCTCCACGCACTCTTCTTACAAGAGTGTATTCTTCAATGTACTTCATGTTAATAAAGATAAATGTATGCAAAACTGGATACAGGGGTCTCAAGAGATAGTCAAATTGTTTAAAAAGCGAGTCGCTACATGGTAGCTCTGAAATTACCTTTTTTGCATGACATCACAATAGACAACAAATGATGATTTAGCGCTTCAAAAAAAGTATGGAGTATATGAAAATTCAAACCAATAATCCCGAATTTCTTGGAAATGGTTGATGTCAGCAGAAATTGTCTTTTCATATCAATTGTGTTTTAATGAGACCCACATTCTTTGTGTAGTAAGGTCTTATCAATCTCTGATAATTTAATGGTTAAAATTACACAAAATATTTTTGAAATGGCGACTTGGCAAAATTTTTTAAAAAACTCAAAATATATGTCATATAAATATCTTCAACAGTGGTATTTTAATCACAACTGTTTCAGATTTTTAAAAATGTTGTAAAGCTTTCCATGAAAAGGGCAGTTCAAGGTGAGAATTTTCTTGAAAACCTTCAAGTTGCTGAGCCTATATGCCAAGTTTAGTATTCATCCAATATTTTGCTTTTTTATATATTCTGTTCTCTCTCTCTCTCTCTCTCTCTCTCTCTCTCTCTGTCATACATACCCCGCCCCATACACATATTCCTTTTTTAATAGTTATTTTATGTACTCTTCAAAACATATACGCCTGGTGAAATTTCAACCTCAAATTTTTGGGTGGAAAGCAATACCTCCTCTACTTAATATAGATAAATGGTAGAGAAAGTAAAAATGCATATATAAAGGAAATGGTGGACTACCCTCACCCCAAAAAGGAAGGATTAAGTAGAAGAGGAAGCAGTGAAGAAATAAAAAGGTTAAAAGAAATTACTATACTCAGAAGGGAAAAACAAATACCCATCTATAAAAATCTTGCATATAATCCATACAGAAATTCCAGGAAATATTCAAAAGACTGCAACTTATAATTCATACCAAAGAAAAACAAATCTAATGTGATATATTAACATAACTTTCTGTACCCTCTATCCTTATTTGTGGGTATACAAACCATTCTTACTAAACATTCTTACTTTCTCTACTACATACCTATACCAGGTGTTAAAAAAAAGTATTCCATATTTTGAGAGGTGGTAGTGTGGACCAAACAAGAAAAAAAAGTCCAGTAAACATGGGTTCTAAAATGCATTCCTTAAGAGCATGAGCAGTTGTTCATCTTCTCTACTGTGAAACACCTTTACTACTACATGCTCTTTGCTATTATGTATGCCCTACAGCAGGCAGTAAACAAATGAAGACACATTACTCTGTTATTGTCCATGAATACAGCATGCATTAAACATCTGTTAGTGTTACTGTAAAATATATTCACAGTTCTGGTTAAGTACAATGCATATTTTATTAGTTCTAATGGTATATCAGTTTGTGTTTTGATAAGATTGGGAAAAGCTTTTATATTGTAATTTTATCTTGAAAATTTTAGTGTATGCAACCCCTATTAATGATGTACAAACACTACAGGAAGACGTCTTCAGTGTCCGCCAGAGCATGCGTGACCAACCTGGAGTCTTTCAGAGAGTCCGTGACTCCCTAAGATGTTGGACAGAAGCATGCCTTACTACGAATGGGCACCATATTGAGCACCTCTTTTAGCGATGGTGTACAAGTGCAGGTCATAGTTAATCACAAGCAAATTACATTAGAAGCTATGCTGTTTCACATAACAGAGTGATGTGTCTTCATTTGTTTACTGCATTCTGTAGGTCACACATAATAGCAAAAAGCTTGCAGTAGAAGAGATGTTTCACAGTAGCAAAGATGAACATGTGCTCATAACTTTTAAGGTATGCATTTTAGAGCCCATGTTTACAACACATATTTTTTCTTCTTTTGGTCCATACTCCCACCTTCAAAATATGGAACACTTCTTTTTTAACACCCATATGGTAAGTAGGGGAAGTACTGCATTCCATTCAAAACTTTTATACCTAGATTTCACAGGAAATGCATGCTTTGAGATGCCCTGAATCAAAATAAAGCATTTTTGGAAATAAGTCGGTGTGTCTGTGAACAGCATTAATTAACAAAGTTGGATAAATACCCAACTTGGCATTTAGGTCCAATATCTTCCAAAGATACAACACAAAGATTTTCAACAAAATCCCCCAGCCCAAACTGGTCTTTATATGGAACCCTTTTTAATGAAAATTTTTGATTTTCTAAAAAATGCCACTTACGATATTGATTGAAATACCATATATCAAAGACATTTACATGAGAAATAAAATGTATATCTTGAATTTTCAGGGAATAGCCTATGAAGTAGCCTTTTCATTTTCTGAGATATCTGTTGTTAAAGGTTCGAATTGTTCATTTCTTGATCATTCTCTTAAAGCCTTTAAACATTGTTTTTTCTCATGATTGCATGGAAACAGTATGGAATTTTAAGGCCAGCATATAGCATCCAGTTATTAAACATTTGACTGTTGCCGTTCCCCTTGTATCTATAGCAAAATGTGTAATGTAGCTATTTCTGCAAAGGTGTATTTGGATTAAAATGTAGATCAAAGAATAAGCTTGAGTAAGAATAATTTGTGTACCCACTAATAATAATAATAATAATAATAATAATAATAATAATAATAATAATAATAATAATAATAATAATAATAATAATAATAATAATAATAATAATAACAACAACAACAACAATAACAACAACAACTTTATTGCAGTCAATAGACTCTTACAAAAGCATCGACACTGCCAATTATAGCTATACAATAAGATTTACTTAATAATATTTACATATGTACATATATCCATTATAATTCAGTAATGGCATTTCTTTATCAGGAATGATTAATACAAAATTAAATTAGAGAGTTGAGGGTTGTTACACTACATCACTAAAATATTCTTACTTGAACGCGTTTCGGGAGACGGTTTGTTCCCATCGTCAGCATTTTCTCTCAACTGATTTTTGCCGGTCATCGTCTGGGGGATCTGTGTGGTTTGTGGTGTTCTCTGGTGCTGGGCTGATGAACCTCCAAAGGCTGTTGGGTGGCGGCAGTTCGAAATTCATTAGGTGATTCCTGTGTTTGACAATATGTATTTTTTCCCAGATGTCCAATTCATTGCTGTTGTTGATCGGTTTTAAGAGTTTTATGTTTGGAGTGATATCATGGTTTGAAGACCAGAAATGATGTGCTACTGCTGATTTATCTTGCTGCTTTTGGTAAATGCATCTCATATGCTCTTTTAAGTCTTATTTCAAGATTTCTTTTGGTTCTTCCTATGTATACCAGGTTACATTCATTACAATCAATTTGATATATACCAGCTGATTTATCGTTGGGGATAGGATCTTTTGTTCTGTTGCATAGTAGTTTCTGTATATTGTGGTTATTCTGTGGAGACAGGGTGATGTTGTATTTTTTGAAAATCCTTTGAAATTTATGATGTGTCCAAGGGTGATAAGTGAATTTTCTATATGCTTGTGGTTTTTGTTGTCTGAGTAACGTAGTCATTTGTTGGACGTATTTCTGTCTTTCAAACCTTTTTATCTTCTTATCTATTGTTTTTTCTGGTATCCATTCATAGTGGCTATGTTGATAATGTGTTGGTATTCTTTCTGGTATTCCTCTTTCTCCATTGGTATATGTACTAACCTGTTTGTAATACTATTTAAAATTGCATGTTTGTGGCTTGTAGGATTGTAGCTATTGTTTTTAATATAGTTTTCTGTGTGCGTTGGTTTTCTGTAAATGCTGAACGTTAGTTTGTTGTGTGCATTATTTCTGATGATCCTGATGTCTAGGTAAGGTAATTGGCCATTTTCTTCTTTTTCCATTGTGAATTTTATAGATCTTTTTTGTAAATTTAATAATTTCAAAGCATCTTCTGAAAGTTTTTTTGGAACAATAGCAAAAATATCATCTACATACCTACATACCTATACCAGGTTTTGAATAGATGTGGGAAAGATTTAGTAATATGGGATTCAAAATGGCTCATATATAGTTCTGCTAAAAATGGTGAAAGGGGGTTTCCCATAGTTAGGCCTGAGGTTTGTTTAAAGATTTCGTGATGGAATGAAAAGAAATTCTGGTCCAGACATAATTTTGTTAGTTTCAGGTAATCTTCTGTTTGTACTCTAGGTGTGCCATTGTTTAATATCCAATTTTCTAGGAGTGGTAATAATTCTTCTTTTGGTATGCTTGGGAAGAGTGCAGTGACATCAAATGATACCATCATGTCTGTGTGTGATATATTTATATTTGAAAGGTGACTGGTTAATTCTAAAGAATTTTTTATGCTAAGACTTTTGAACATAGGCATGGAGTTGAAGAGATCACTCCAAACATAAAACTCTTAAAACCGATCAACAACAGCAATGAATTGGACATCTGGGAAAAAATACATATTGTCAAACACAGGAATCACCTAATGAATTTCGAACTGCCGCCACCCAACAGCCTTTGGAGGTTCATCAGCCCAGCACCAGAGAACACCACAAACCACACAGATCCCCCAGACGATGACCGGCAAAAATCAGTTGAGAGAAAATGCTGACGATGGGAACAAACCGTCTCCCGAAACGCGTTCAAGTAAGAATATTTTAGTGATGTAGTGTAACAACCCTCAACTCTCTAATTTAATTATGACACATCACTGTTACTAGCTTCTAAATCTTCAAAATTAGTCAATGATTAATACAGTTGACTTATAGCTCCCATTTTATATGGTCCTTATTTGTTTGACTTTTATTTGGCTTACCCTATGGTAATCGTTTGCTCTTCTCGTATCATATGAATGACAGTCTTTATTGAGTATGTTAAATTGATTTCTATTTTTAACAAGCATAATGGTTTTAAACACATACAGTGAAGCTACAGTTAGGATGTTTTGTGTTATAAATGTTTCACGGCAGGATTGCCGAAACCAAAGGTTGAACACAGTTCTTACGCATTTTTTTTTGTATTTTTAATAATCTGTCCATACTGGTTTTACTTTCCCCCCCCCCATTTCAATACCATACCAATAAACGATAAAGGGTAGAAGTCATGTAAATGTATCACACAAGAATTTTTTCTATCTACTACACTTTAATCCAATAAATCTTTGCAGAAACAGCTAAATTGCACATTAAGGATACAAAGAGAATACCGATAGTCAAGTGTTTAAGAATTGGAAGCTATATTGCTGGCCTTAAAATTCCATACTGTTTCAAAGTAATTGCAAGAAACAACTGAAAGTTGAAAGGACTTCAAGGGAATAGTCAAATAATGAACAATTCGAACCTTTAATAACACACATCTCAGAAATGGCTTATGCCCTAAAAAAATATTTGAAATAAATTGTGTTTTAAAGAGAGATACATTTTGTGTGAAGCACGTTTTCTTCTATTGCTTAATGTTTACCAGTTATACATGATTATACAAAATTTCTTCTGATTGAAGAAGACTTCACAGGTTATTCCCAGAAAACTCAAGACATGCATTTTGTCATGTAAATAACTTTAATGTATGGTATTTTAATTAAAATTGGTAGAGTCGATTTTTAGAAAATCAAAATATTCCAAAAATGTTCCATGAAAAGGGTCATTGGGGATTGATGAATTTTCTTGAAAATCTTTGTATCGCATCCTTGGAAGATACTGAATGTGAATACTAAGTTTGATATTTATCCGACTTTTTGTTTTTGAGTTTGCTGTTCAGACACACACATGGACATGTTTTCAAAAATGCAAGTTTTGACCTCGGATGTGGTATTGCAACTTATAGGAAGTGACAAATAAGATCAATAAATTAAACATAACTTATAATACTCCATAAAAAGAGAAACAAATAAATTCATTTGAAATAAAATGAATAAAACTTAAGTCATCCTGGTCTTTGTTGCCACCTTTCAGAAAACCAATGCATCAAGTCAATGAAATGATCTGAACTATTGTTTTATGTACACATCTGTTCTACATTAAGGGATAAATCTCCTGAATGTTCTCGATCAGCTCATGATCTGTTTCTGCAGTTTTGGTGCCATAAGCACATCCATTTGTTCACACTCAATGCCAGAAAGATTGCCAGAAAAATTCAATTGAGTTTAATTTATGGATGCTCTTCATCTACTATGGTTCTTGCGTCCCATTCTATATTGGGCATGAATGACTGAAAATTTTGTTCAGAGGCCTCTTATCAGGCTTGAGGTCCTTTTACATGCTGTAAATCCACGACAGCTTTACTTTCCTTCCAAAGAAAGCCATGCTAAGGATTTTTATGCCCGGAAAAATCCATCGCCCTCACCGGGTTTGAACCCTCGACCTCGGGAACTAGAGGCTAGCATGGTACCCTTAGACCAGAGAGATTGCCAGTGTGACCAATTATTGTTTGTGTGGTCATTTGTTACAGAGTCCACAAAATACTGATTATGGTTTACTGTTAGATGGGCTGCATAAATCCCAGCCATTAATCTGTTATGGATTATGATGGTGAACTTCGTATGGTCTTCAATTAAAGCAAACAGGGTAGCACACTGTCATCCTCACCTCATTGGTGACAACATCAATGATTCCTTCACGATGGTATTTTCTTATGCCAGTTTTATGCTAATAACGACACGATGGGCGCTACCTATTTTGACCCTGTTAGTGTTCCAGCTATAGCTGAACCAGTCAGATATTGTTCTGTGGCTTATATTGCTGTCTCCAAGAGAACTCTTGAATGTTTGTAGTAAAGCTAGTTTCCAGCCCTGTGATGGTAGCCAAGTTTGAAGCCTGATGATAGTCGTCATTTCTGAGAATCAATGTCTGGTGTCACCTTTTGATGTCGTCTCCAATATCTGCTATTAATTCTGCCGCCAGCTGCTACAGTGATTGGCTATGAGATCTTTCTCTACTTTGAAAGGAAAACATCAGTTTAAACTGACTGAGAAATTTAATCTAATCTAAAACTTGAGCTCTTGAAGCGAGTTTCTAACCATTTGAGCATAAAGTATGAAACTCATTATGAATCATAGCATTCAAAACTATAATATTTGAATTGTTATACCTGCTAACTTCTGCAGTATCAATCTTATGGCTTGAGATCACTGTTTCTGTGATAAAAGCAATTAGAAGCCTAACTGCCATGAGTCACTAAAATGCTTACTGGCAAAACCCGCTGCAGCTACTGCTAAGTAACTGATAAATCAGCATGGTCTTAAGTGCTGTGAACTGCTGAGCACTGTTAAAGACTGTATGCTCCTAAGGCTGTACACAAAAGAAAAACAAAGATGCTAATTTTAGCAATCTATGCTGTTTTATTAATTTAAGCTCCACCCAACTACTGCTACCCCCACCAAGGTTATTTCTCGTGTGGGCCAATTTTAAACTCCTACATATGCATGTCTGACACTTACTATGGGGTACCTCTTTGAATCTGAGAATTTCATTTCCTTTCTCTTTTACAGAATTTCTGTCTGTGTGACTCTGCAAACATACTGAACTTATAACCTTAACTGCATTCCAGGAATCTTTATACTAATGCATTCACTCCTCAGCTATTACTAATGATGTTGCTTGCTAATTACCTTTTTATCCAGACATTTCTTTCAACTCATGTATATTACATTATACATTGATTTAATATATCAACATAATTTATTGCAATTATTTCTTTATCTTACTATCATTTCTTTAATATCCTCCTGTCAATAAGTACAGTATCAAAATGTTTCGTTACATTTGTTTATTATTATTGATAATCAAAGAATGTGCACATTTGCCCGAATAAAATTTTAACTTAAATTTGTCTGATCCCCTGCCTTCAACTCTTTCATTGGTTTACATATTTTACAAATTTCTTCTTCTTTTCAATGCATTGTTACTTACAAGTACTTCAAGGATAACTGATAACCTATCTCCACAAAATAAATACAATACTTCTTATGCTAAATTTTTTATGCTATTTTTTTATTTTCTCTACTTTTGAATTTAAATACATTTCCAAGAATCTTTGTTTTGGTTTTCAGTTTGGTTGAAGCATTGATTCTAATTTTCAGTTCACTACACTTCACTTTCACTGTTTTCTACTTAAAACTAAATTGTTACAATTTTGTACTTATTCTCTAATTACAATTTTCAGAACCTTGTCTTCATCATACATATTTATAATTCTATAAACAAAATGGCACCCACAAATTCAATTATCAAAATTAGAAGATCTGACTGCATTCTGTATGAATGAAGGAGTTGCTTATGCCAACCACCTATTATTTTTTCATTTTTAGCACCTTTTAGCTCAAAAGTATGTTTTCCAAATTTTGCTACAATTACTGCAGAACCTTTGTATATAAGTTCCATTCTTTTACTTCTCTTTTAATATAGTAGAGAACTTGTTTATCTTTTACTAAAACTAAATCACCTATTTCAGGTTCCCCCTTAGGTTTTGTTTTATTTTATTTTCATTTTTCTGCCTTTTTCTTGGTCCTTTCAAATGCAATGTTAGCCCTTATTTACATCAGCATGCTTAGGTACATTTTGCAATATTTGTTCTGGTTCCTTACCTAACATGAGTTTTATAGATGTAAATCCTGTTGTCACATTTATAGTGTTATTTACAATTTTCTCTATCAGAGGCCAATATCTAATCCAATCTTTATGATTCTTGTGAGTCAGTACACAAAAATAGATACCGGTATCTCTCAATAATGTTCTGTTGGGTTACCAGATGGAAAATAGAATGAGCAATGATAACATTTATCCCATTATATTTCAATGTTTCATTAAAATATTTGCTTCGATGAACTGTGAAATTGTCTGATAAGACAGTTTCGATTTGACCACATTTAGGCACATAATCATCAATAATCTTCCCTACACGTGCTTTGCTTGTAATGCGCCTAACAGGATAAATTTTCACAAATTTGCTGAATACATCATGCGTTACAAAAATATACCTACCTCCGAATTGACCGATTGGGAGCTCTCCATGTGCATCCACTGTGACCAAAGCATTTTTCTTATCCCTGATGAGAACTTGTAGCTCAATGTCATAGTCTATTTAAAGGTTTTGCCTTCTGACACAAGTCAAACAAATTTTTCTAACTTTCCTTGCGAGATGCTTGATATAGAAATTTTCATTAATACTAAAAGTTAGTTTATCACTTCCTTTGTGTGCTAGAGGTTTATGATAGCAATTATTAACTGCTCGTCCAATACTTTGGGAATCATAACGTTCCATTCGGTTCCTCCCATGAAAATTACATCATTTGCCTTCATGTATTCCTATCATTTCTTTAGGTTTTCTGTTATCTCTTGTGCCTTTTCAATCAATTCACTAATTTCCTGATCTTCCATTTGTAGTTGTTCTATTTTCAAAAGTTCATTGGCAAGTAATTTTTTTTCCAATGTGTCTATATACAGAATTATTACATCATGTTTATCGTCAACAAATACGTCTGGTATTGGATAGTTTGTTTTCATGTGAGACACTTAGTCACTAAAAATATTCTGAGCTTCTGAGATGTAATTTATTTCTACATTATGTGATGTCATTTCACGAGTTTATCTTGATATTCTTGTGCTCATCAATTTGCATTAATTCATGTAGGCTAAACTTACTCGATCTCTATAAATTATTATGGGATTGTTATATATAGTCAGAATTTTAGTAGTGCAAAGAAAATAGTAGCAATTTCTTTCTCTGTCGTACAGGCTTGAGCTTCTGTGCGTTGAAGTCCCCACGACATAACTACAATCAGATGATCCTGTCCTTATTCATCTTGTTGAATTGGTACTGACCCTTAACCTAGTCCTGATGCACCTGTAAAAATTATATACCTAAGGTTTTCTCTTTGTTTCTCTAGCAAAATGCCTTTTGCAAATAATCTTTTGACCTGAATGAATGCTTTTTCTTCTGTCTGAGTCCATCTCTATTTTGTTTCTTTTCTTAAAAACTCAAAACAATGGAGTGACTACTGATGCAAAATCTAAGATAAATCTCAATTGATAGATCTAGAATCTCCTAATTGTTTAATATCCTTGGAGGCTGGAATTCTATTAATACTTTCTATTCACCCTGGATTTGATCAAATTCCCTCACTAGAAGTAACATATCCCAAAATTTCTGTTTGTTCTACAAGAAAGCAGTCTTGCTTGGCTTGATTGTCATGTTTGCTTCCTTCGATTTCTCCAGTACATATTCTATGTGATTTAAATGATGTTTGTTGAAAATATCACAAAATCATTGATGTAGTGAGCTACGAATCTCTTTATGGTTTCATAATAAATTTTGTACAGTGCCCTTAATAATGTATTGCCACTGGAATTCATCTTAAAGGTGCAAATTTTAAATTGATACAAAATTCCTGAATGGAGAAGGACAATTTATTTTCTCAAATCTTCTTTAGTGGTATTTGTCAAAATTAAGCCATTAAGTCTAATGTTGAGAACAATTTTTCTTTTCGTAATTCATTTAGCGTAACCTCCACACTTTCTGGTTTGCAATGTTTGTTCAATGTTCTACCATTTAATGTAACCCAAATCTTTTCATTTGATTTCTTAACTATGCAAAGAAGATTCACAAAAGGTGAATTTGAAATTTCAATTATTCCCTGCTCTAGCATTGTTTGAATTTCATTGTCTACTTCTTCTCAAATAGTGAAAGGAATTGCTCATGCTTTTTGTGTATATGGTTCAATGGGTGTCCTTTCATAAGAATATGTGTAACATATATTTCCCAGGCTTTTCTGAGAATACTTCTTGATTTTTCATCCAAATTCTAAATAATTCTTCCCTCTGTTCATCTAAATAATTTGCCTAATTTGCTTTACTCTAAATATATTTTCTAAATCTTCACAGTTTTCAGTATCATAATACCTATTTGATTTCAGATAATCAAAATTTTTGAAGGGATTTTCTCTAGAATTTCCTCGTATACAATTCAACTACTTGTATTTCTTCATCATATTCTATTTCTTCCTCATTTTCAAAATCAAATACTTCTAGATTTACTTCTGTAGCTCCATAGTTCCTATTGAAATATATGAACAAAATATTCCACTTACTGGTAATGACATCACTTTCAAAATAAACAAAATATTCCACTTATTGGTAATGACATCACTTTCATACCACTTTTTATCAATTCATCATAAAAATTTTGTGAACAGACTGTACTGTTTACGCCGATATCTATTATCGCATTGTATTCCTTTCCATTCATTCCTATTTTTATCCTCGGCAGATCCAGTAGATTTTTATTTTCTTCCTGCCTATTTGAAATCCCTCTATCTTTCTTAATCACCAATGTTTACCCTCTATAAACCCTAAGTTCCATGTACTTAACATAATAGTTATTTTTATTTTTATTACCAGCCTTTGCTGAAGGCTCTTGTGACTGGGACCAGCGTTTCCCTGTATCCTGCTAATTGCACCTCTTACTACTTATTTATGTTTTAATATATATTACAAACATGTCTTTAAGAGGAGATGTGAATATTTAACCCATTGCCACATGGCCATTTAAATCCAGCACTAGCTGTTACAGATACCCAATAAAAAGTTCTAGGTATTTAAACCGACCACAACTTAAATTTCTGCTTTTAAGTACAAACCTTTACATTTTGCTTATTTTTACTTTCTCTACCACGTACACAGTAGGGAGAGAAGGCATTGCATTCCACCCAAAAATCTGATACTGAGATTTAACCAGAAATACAAGTCTTGAGGCTCCCTGAATCCAAAAAAAGAATTTTCAGGAAAAGGTGCATGCGTGCGTGTGTGTGTGTGTGGGGGGGGGGGGTCTCTGTGAACAGCTTAACTCAAAAATGAAGTCGTATAAATACCAAATTTGGTATTTACGTTCTGTACATTCCAAAGATGTGGTACAAACATTTTCAAGAAAATCCCCCCACTCCAAACTACTCTTTACATGGAATATTTTTTTTTAAAATTTTGATTTTCTGAAAAATGGCTAATGATTTTGATTAAAATACAATATATTAAAGATATGTACACGACAAATAAAATGTATATCTGAATTTTCTGGGAATAGCTTGTGTAAGCCTCTTCATTTGGAAGAAATATTGTATAATCTTGTGTAACTGGTGACCGTTAAGCGACAGAGGAATATGTACTACATAAAAAATGTAGATCTCTTTAAAACATATAATTTATTTCAAATAACATTTTTATGGCACCAGCCATTTCCAAGGTATCCGTTATTAATGGTTCGAAGTGATCAAATTTAGCCGTTCTTTTAAAGTCTGGTCAATTTTCAGCTGTATATATGATGTCATTTTTGTTAACAATATAAGAAAGTAAACCAATTTTTGTAACAGTAACTAAATACTTCAGGGTACAGTATTTGCTATAAAAATTGTGATGTCAGATTAATGTCTAAAAACATTAAACCAGAGCCAGTAAGTAGTGGCGAGATAAAAATAACAAAAATAAACATATGTCGTGTGTTAAATGCGTGTGATGTGTTAAGTGAAAGTGATAGCGTGTGTTCCAAGATTTAGGAGACTAAAAACCCAATTATAAAATTTCCAAACAAGTTGTAAATATTTATAATTATGTTTCTAGTGGGGCATATGATGCAGTAATTTGTATCACAAATTACTTAAATGTAAATAATGATTGTAATATGAATATGCATTTTTATGTGACATTGATTTGAGATGTTTGTTGATTGTAATTATTGTTGAGAAGTAAGTTTATACTGCCTTACTGAAACTGACAATAATAGCGCGCAATAATGCAGCGAGGGGGTGAGCTGTTTATCATTATTGGAAACGAGGAAGTTACGTAATGTTGGCGCGTTTTTCCTTGAAAATCTTCTGGAACGTTTCCCTAGAGCATATGTATTCATAATTTTCATTGAATATAAAAATAGACGCTAATGTTGGCGCGTTTTATTAGCCAATTGCAGCTCAGTTATAATCTTTAGGCATATCTGGGTGAAGGAGTATAAAAAGAGTAGGTTAGAGGTAGACCCCGTCAGTTCATCAAAATTCTTTGTACACTACACGTCGCATTCCCGTCAGTTCGTCGAAAGTATTTGTATGGCACACTTCGGATATCAATTTGCAGGTTACGCGTAACAGAGTTATGAAAAATCTCAAGTGTGATAAAGTTAATTATACAAAAGTTGAAGTATGCGAATTAAGAAATATCAATAATGAAGTTATTATAACAGTTTCAGTTTGGCGAGTGTCAAGATCAATGTGTAAATGTGAGAGTTAACGTGTTCGACAATAAAAGTGTAAAACAAATTTCTTCATCAGTGTTATCTTTGGATAAAAGATTCCTTTCCTTTTACACAACTTGTATAAAGAGAAGTGCTTGACCAAAAGATAATAGCTAGCCGGAGGACAGAGAACCAGAAATTAAATAAAATAAAAGTAGCATTTTTTTAAACAAAAACTAATACTGCCGCAAATTGCTAACACCAGATGGAGCTAACAAACCTAACAAATGAATCACGTCACAAGATGGCTTCCCCGCGTGAAGTAAACACAAATACACAAACATTATAAGTAATACACCAGCAAGGTCTCTGAGTAAAATTTCCGGTCTTTCATACCCAATATAGAATAAGATGCTAAGAACCATAGTAGTTACTAAACAGTGTCGATAAATAAAACTCAATTTAATTTACTTTTACGCAAGATTCTCTTGGGTAGGAATTACAAACTTGTTACTCCCAGTTCAAATCATGCTTCAATATTACCGCTCCACTCTTAGAACCAAACTTGATTTAAACACATGACATTACTATCTGCAATACACAGGAAACCAAAGCATACCATAACATATAGGCTTTAAATATGTACGATTATCTGTAGGGTTTCAAAAATTATATTAGTAATAGTTTGAGCTTTTCGTTAATATGAAGTAGTAAATATGTAATATTGTAGCGGTTGAGCACCGAGGATTACATCAGATGAGGTAACCAAGTGTCAAAACGAGGTTACCTCAACACGGGCGCGCTAAGGAATGCAGAGTCAGCACTTCTGGCTCACTTTCTGCGGAATAGGGCCGGAATCGTTGTAATTGTGAAGAGGGTGAATTGTATCATCAATGACCTGTGGTCCGCTTACCATACACAAGTCACCAACGCAACACCAGTTGAACAGGTAAGGATGCATCTACTCTAAGATCTGCTGTGCTTGCTCAGGCCTCACCCAGTCTGAGTGGCCCGACTATGGGCCCTAATGTACTACCACTAAAACAATAATACAATCTATTGGCTCAATGCATCCCCTGTGCATTAATTAAATACCTCCGTCCTGGAACCCACCCTGGCCTACCTACCACCCCAGTACCAACACATCCCCCTTCCTCTGAGCTATCATCCCCCCCCCGCCACCCTAGCGTAACCAACTACTGCGGGGTAACCACCCCCGGTAGGGGTGTTACAATATGAACTGTAAAACTAAAGAGGGCTGTAGTTTCTTCAATTTTGTGTGGTGTCTCACACCCCTCTTCTGCATTCATATGATAACAATGGAAGCAGTCACTAAGGTGATAAATATGGCTCTTATACAGTGCTGTTATCTTGGCGAGAGACAATACAGGTGAAACAGCGAAACATTAGGAAGGTAAGCCATTAAAACAATGAGAAATGAATTGAATGAATGCTTTTAACAAACTGCAGATTATACTGTGTTTCCGTGTGGAGCGTTACATGCGCATAAAGAACGACGAAAAGAAAAAGACATAAGCTAGAATTAGGTAAAGCATATGACTTACCATAAGGTACATTTGTAGGAAAGTGGAGGAGCTTTTCTTTTTAATAATGAACCACTAACATTAGACATAGTTTTAAATTCTGTCACAAATTGCTAGAAATTGGATTTAGGTTTTTGAAAAAAAAGTAATTGAATATAATTACTGGCAGAGAGGATATTGTGTAATGGAGGCCCAGATTTTACACCTCTTCCTGATAATGTTGCAGTTACAGATTAACGGGAGTTTTATTTTAATTATCCTGTATTTAATTTCAAATTAGCTTTATTTCAGAGTTTATTATTATTCGAATAGTACACTATTCTATTGCATTATAAACACTAGACATGAGTCCACATGGCATTTGTTTGTTTGTCTGTTTCTCACAGCTGATACGAATACGAGGCTAACTCGGAGGAATACAAAATATTTTGTTTGTATCAAGTCTGGTTCTAATGCAGGATCGACTATAATGCACAGCTTCTAAAAGGGCTCATGTAGAAAGTATTGGAGTTTCTGAAATAACTTCAGAGAATGTTTAAGAACTTTCGATGTAAGACAGGCTTTGGATATGTTGTCTAATGCTGGGCACTGGCAATGAAGTCAAACGCTCTTGCTCTCTTAATTATCTCTGTGATGAATCCAGCATGTAGTATCTTTACAGGTTTGCATATGTTCTTCGGTCATTTCTTCTTCTTTGTTGCATTGACAACTTGTACTTGCTTATATAAAGACCTACTTTATGTAGATGTTTTGATAAATAATCATGTTCTGTAAGAAGTCTCAATTTTGCTACTGCAGTTTTACATAGTGATTCTGGGATACTTTCTGGTTTCTGTGTTAAAATATTTCATGTTTTATCTTTGGCTTTTGTTTCTAATTCTTGTGTTTCTTTGACCTTATATTTTTTTTTAATTAGTCTTTTTATGGACATGAAAGGTAAGCTTTTAATTGTACTTTCAATTAAATTGAAGCCCTTTTTTGTAAGCAAATCAGCAGCTGCATATCTACAATGGGAGGTATCCATTGCAATTGAATTCTTTTTGTAGTGTTTGAAGTTGTTGAATCATTAGGTGGCATTCTTTAATATGGATTGATATGATTTTATATGAATTTACTGCATAAATTGTTGCCTAAAAATCTGTGAATATGACAGCATGTTGAAACTTATTTATTCTGTATAGAAGTTGCTGGAGTGAGAAAGGAATAGTCATTATTTCTGTATCAAAATTCATTGAATAGCATCCAGCTGGTTGATAAAATGAGAATATGCACATGTAATTACTGATGCAGAATTGTTATTAATGGAAGAACCATCTGTATAGAGATCTAATCATTCTTCTGGTGGGTATCTCCTGTTCACAACTTCTAATGCTAGGGCTTTTAGTACTTTTAATTGGTTGAAAGGTTAGAGGATTTTCTCTGGTCAGAATAATCTCTTTAGACTTAGGACTGAAATTTGTTTTTATTTCATAACTATAGAAAACTTTGCGTTTTCAACTTAGTTGAGTGTAACTGTCTTTTTCCCCATTTTGTTGTTGGAAACCTTAACACCATTACATGGTAAATCAGTGCTGCTTCTCTAATGTGAAACATATTGGAGAGTTTTGAGTTAAGGCTTGCATTGCTGTAATTGGAGTTCATTTTTCTCCACCAGTTATGAGCCACAGGGCCTGATTTTGACATACTTCTAGACAACTCAAGATTTGTATTACTTGCTATAAATATTACCTTCCATTATAGAGAAGTATATCAGCTTGATAAATGTTTTGTATGTGATGTTCGAGGTCTGTCAATTGCTATCCCACTTTGCTCTGGATAATATTTTTAAAATGAAAACCTTTTGCTTGCATGATTTGGATGCTGATGGGGAGTTTTCTGATTTTGAAGTTGAATGTTGAGGATGCGGACAGCAGCGAAGATGAAAGTAACTTCTTTCCTGCAAGTACTAGTATAGAGAACTGTTATGGAGTTCTGAAAACTATTGCAGCACAAAACAATACATTTACTGGAGCAGAACCTGTGGTGAATAGCCTCATATCCAGTTCACAAGTGATAGCCAACCAATTGATTTTTTTCACAAAGTTGTTTACTGAAGATTTAGTAGCTCTCATAATTACTGGAACAAACATATATAAGCATAAAGTGTATGAAGATCTGACAAAAGGCAAATTTCTGCAAAATTCTAACAATTCTGAGTGGTATTAATTTAATAATTTGTAAATTTGTAAACGTCTTGTTTTTTAGCAATATTTAGATATTTTTATTCATATTTTAGGCGTTCTGTGGGAAACAAATTTAAACAAAGAAAAGGTTCTATTGTTCCTGAGTGATGCTGTGCCATACTTGATCACGACTGGAAAAGATATTAAGATATTTTATCCAAACCCGAAGCATGTGACATGTTGTGCCCATTTGTTGAACTGAGTGGCCGAAACAATGGTTTGAAATTAGACAATGTGAATACATTGATATCCTCCAAGAAGAAGATAAAGAAATGCATAACATGATTTTTAAAACTCTGATAGTACTTATAATTGGATTAATTAAAACATGCACTGATATCTGTTCACATTATAGGTATTTTTGAAAGGCCCTGTATGCATAACTGCATACAGAGATATGCCACCAGAGCTAGCTTTACCACCACAGCCTACAACAATCAGGTGGTGTACCTGGCTAAATGCTACAATGTTTTACTGTGACAATTTTGATGCAGTTGAATTGTAAGGAATCATATGCCTCCTCAAACATATAGGTTGTGTAGAAATTTAATCACTTTCATATTTTCCATTAATTTGAATATTCTCTAGTTTTAGGTTGTAAACAGTTCTGCAGTTGATGCAGCTTGCATTAAACATGTGCTGGTAGCATTTAATGATGAGTGTGCAACAGGACCTAGTGTACATAAAATCCAACTTTTAGTATACTGCTCGCCACAGTAACCAAATTAGAAGCAAAAGAATTACCACTAGTGCAGTCACTAGCCACTGTTGTCATCCTCCGTGGTGTAGTCACTACCATGCTAGCCTCTAGTTCCCGAGGTCGCGGGTTCAAACCCGGCGGAGGGTGATGGATTTTTTTTCAGGCGTAAAAATCCTTACCATGGCTTTCTTCGGAAGGGAGGTAAAGTTGGTAGTCCCGTGTGTGTTAGATTTACGGCACGTAAAAGAACCTCAAGCCTGATAAAGAGGTCTCTGAGCAAAATTACTGGTCTTTCACGTCCAATATACAATGGGACACTAAGGACCACAGCAGTTAAAGAGCATCCATAAATAAAACTCCATTTCACTAGCCAATGTTTAAGATGTTGAATTATTGTTAAGAGTTGTGAAGAAACGGATATGGCAGCTAGGGAAAAACTTAAGAAAGTTTTTAGTTCAAATCTTGATCTGAAATTTGTGAAAACTGAGGGGAAAATGCAAAAGACATAGAATTTGATTTCACCCTTAGTCAGATTTCTTCTCTTAAGTATGTACCTGTTGCTTCTTCTGAAGTAGTAAGATCATTTTCTATTTTCAAAAAATGCCCTTACTGATAAATACATTAGTTTATGTGAGCAGAATTTGGAAAAACGTATTGTACATTGCTTTAAAAAAAATCTGATGTGTTACACTCACTTGACTTTCTCTACTCTTGTACAAACTATTTTTACAAACGCTTATTCTTCATCTACTTCATGTTAATCGAGATAAACATTTGCAGACTCTATCTTATTGCTAATTTTCTTGTAGATGTAAGGGGAATATATATTTACAAGGGCAATATAGAAATACAGTAGCCTTTAAGCACATACATATCTCTTAATAGCTGGTTGCTAGGTCCAGCACCATTCCCTTTGCCACAGATTAATACTCTTTGCATATCCAAGACAAAAAAATGAATAACGAATTCCCATTTGAGAAAATAAGTATTGAAAAATTTAAGGGAATAACAAGCAATATATCGAAAATGGTTCACTCAACAAAAAAATGTATATGACATAAATTGTGTATTTTAACGCGATCTACATTTTTTGTGTAGTAGAATTTTGTCTATCTCTTATGGTTTACCAGTTATGCAAAAGTCGTTCACAATGAAGAATACGTTTGGAGACATTCCCGGAAAATTCAAGATATACATTTCATTTCTCATGACAATATCTTAAACATATGATATTTTAATCAAAATCGTTAGAGCCATTTTTGAGAAAATTAAAATTTTCGAAAAATGTTCCATGTAAAGGGTAGTCTGGGGTGGGGGAATTTTCTTGAAAACCTTTGTGTCGCATCTCTGGAAGATACTGAACCTAAATACCAAGTTTGGTGTTTATCCGACTGTTCGTTTCTGAGTTATGCTGTTCACAGACAGATAGACACACAGACGGACATGTTTCCAAAAATCCTTTTTTTGGATTCAGGGGGTCTCGAAACATGTATTTCCGGTGAAATCTCGGTATCAAATTTTTGGGTTGAATACAATACTTCCCCTACTTACTATATGTAGTAGAGAAAGTAAAAATAAAACGCATTGCAGCAGTATGGAATTCTATAGTGCATGTTCCACCGTTCAAATTATGCATATTTGGAGGTACGATAGTGCATGAATGCATGCATTTTTTTGGTCTGATAGTGCTCAAGAATCCAGGTTTTACTAATTACTTATTTTACACAATCAATAAAAATTACCAGTTTATTGTATGAATTTTGAACTGTAGAAAATATAATTTTAAGTCTGCATGTTGCAGTTAATTAGAATAAGGCATCCTTTTAAAATGACATCATTTCTTAAGGTTCCATGTACCTTTGGGGCATTCAAACTCCAGAAATAGATAAATAGGGTTGACTTTCTTGTTTTTAGCTAAAAAAAACTGCAAAAAGTGAATTTGCACAAAATTCTGCATATGGCAATAAAGCTATAACATGTATATTACTTACAGAATCGATTAAATTCAATATGTAGAGGAATCCAGAAGTAATGAGTTGATTTAGGAGGAGGATTTGATATGTGAGCATAGATCATTCGAGTTTTATATGGGCAGAGCCTATGGCTACACCCTGTTGTTGCTTCACAGCTGCAAAAACTGCTCCATTCCTCTACTTGTAAAAAACATCCCTCAGCTACACTGTGCAGTTAGGGCCCTTAATAGGGTCTCTGGTCTGGACTCATTTATTGAATCTTATCTAACACAGTGTGCTATTTATGAATATAGAACAATATTGGGAATTTTTTCACAAAAATCTGCTCTTAGTCCTCTTTCTGGAAAATGGTTATCAAAGCAATAGGAAAGTGAATAAATTACCTTATGAGTGAGTTTAGAAGTGGATGTGACCTCTTCAATAGCTGGTGAACATCTGCCCGCCTCTTTCAGGTGTTTTACTTTTATAAGCAATTCGTGTTAGGAACACAACAAACGTAGCCATTTTATCCTTAAATCACATGCAAAGTGGGAACTGCCAACCTAAATGAAAAGGTAAAATCCGCTGAATATGCGATGTGTTGTTACTAGAATATCTTCTTCTTTTAGTGTTGCCGCTGACAAAAACGCAACATATTCATAGTAAGAAAGACTATGCACCGAAATTGTAAGTTTTGTATTCTTTTTGTGAAAGTTTGTTATATTAATGTTATTTCCATTAAATAATGAAGTTCCTTTACTGTAACAGTGGTAGATAGTTAACGCAAGCTTACATAAAAAAAACCTAACCTAAGGCTAACTTACCGTGAATTCAGAAACGTAAGCCCATATAAAAAAAAATAACCTAAACCTAACCTCCCGTGAATCAGAAACCTAAGCTTACGAACGCAACTGCTACACTCATCTCCTAAAAAACCATCTCTCGGCAACGCTTTGAGGCTGAGGGCCCTCAATCTCTCGACCTGGTGTTCTGTGCTCTCGGCTACGCCTTAAGGCTGAGTATCTTACAGGCTTTGGCTGCATTAGTTATTCCTATGTTGCCAGCATTGCCTTAGAGCTAGCGTATGACATAGTGACATAAGTTGGACATATAACATCATTTTTCTCACTCAGGAAGAGAACTAAGAGCAGATTATCGAAATGGGAATTTTTCACTCACATTCCCCTTAAGTCAAAATCTCAAAACACTGCTGTAGGTTAAATTCCATTCAGCTCAAGTCATGTTGTGATATGTTAAAAACAACTAACCTCACAGAACATTCCTCTGGTGTTAGAATATACAAATATCCTTCACTATACAGGATAACCACATGGCAGTACGTCTGTAGGCAAATACTGCGTTTGAACTACCTAAAGCAACATTTGATGTTGAGTGCCAGTTTTAGCCTTAAAATGAGTAGGTACAAAAGTCCTTTACGTGAACAGCACGACTTATGCATAATTAACCATTTAAAATATATTTTTCATTTTTTAAATTGCCGCTGTGAGCAAAATAACTTTGTGAAACCAGAAAAGGCTAAATTGTCATACTGTTGCCCTCGTTTGTGTCACTTTTGCCCGCATTAGGTCTTTCTTTTGCCCACCTAAATTAGGAATAAGGAAGTGAAAAAGCAATGAAATTACTTACCTTAGGAGTGATTTTAGAACATGATGTGGTCTCTCCAATATCTAGTACGCACCTACCCACCCATTTTAAGTGTTTTATTTATATAGGCAAATAGCGTTAGGAAGGAAACAAACGTAGCCATTTTTCCATGCAAAGTGGGTACTGCCAACCTAAATAATCAGTGAAATGCACTGAATATGCGATGTGCTGTTGTTTTGTGAACGTGAATCATTGGAGTTTTAGACGCGCAGATCCCTGGGCTACGCTCTGTCGTCGCTTCGCAGTTGCGGCCTATCGGCCGCAACTTGCTGCACTCCTCTCCTTCTAAAAAACATCCCTCGGCTACGCTTTGAGGCTGAGGACCCTCAATCTCTCGGCTACGCTTTGAGGCTGAGTATCTTACCGGCTTCGGTGGCATTATTCATATGTTGGCAGCATTACGTTAGAGCAGCGTAAGACCTAATGCGGGCAAAAGTGACACAAACGAGGGAAACAGTATGACAATTTACCCCCAGAAAACTCTTAAGGCACTATAATTAGCGATACAAAGCTACAATAGCATTTAATTATGAATTACCATACGTCACATAATTTCATTTTAAATCCGCTGAAGCTTGTGTATAAACCTTACAAGCGCACTTCCAGTTTCGCCAACCTCATTTCTGTTGAAAATGTTGGTATCTTACATTGCGCATTTTCCTTATCCTCTTCGTTGTTGACTATCTGCCATGACATAGATAGTTTGCTGTTCTGTGGTAGTCGTCAACAGCAAAACATAACTTACAACAATAACAATTATTACGGCATGTGACTATTTGATTTTATAAGACTTTGGGGAATAAAATGATGTATAGAGTTGATGAATTGTAGATGAGCTTATTATATTATATTTTCTTTACTTTCTTACTAACTGACAATTCTAAAACTTGTAACCAAGTTTGCCAAGTGTACCTACTGGAAAATACATTCAACCACATTATTCAGTATTGTTTGCTGACCTGGAACATTTTATACACTAACTTTGTATACAAAGTCAGGCTATGGATAACAAAAATATTCTTAGGAATAACCTGTGTGGTACATACTACCTACTCTTAACGTGTACTGTTTTCGCCATTATCAGTATCTTTCCTCCTTTGTAAGTTGTATTTTAAATTTAGATACATTTCATTTGACGCAATGAAAATCACTTTATATTGGCTTTGAAGCAGTTTGCTTTTTTCCCACCACCAAGAATGCCTCTGGACCAATGGGTTCAATCTAACCTAGGAATTATTTCAGGTGCACACGTGGCAAAGTCAAAACATTTGTTTCTCTGATTGCCTGCTGTGCACCAGAAAATGAGTAGGACACGTTGCAACCAAAATCAGCATTTCTATGGAATATATTACAATTACACATAATTGCAACTGTCCCACCAGAGTTTACTTCATTTGCCCCTTTTGCGATATTGTTCCATATCCGTCAGTAGGACCGCATGTTGAAGATTCGATATATGAGTCCAGGCCGGAAACGCAATTGAGAGCTCTAAGCCGCAAAGCGTGGTCAAGGGATGCTTTTTAGAAGTAGAGGAGTGGAGAAGTTGAGGAAGCGATGACGGGGGTAGCTGAAGGATCTGCCTGTCTTAAAACTCGAATGATCCATGCTCATACATAGAATCCTCCTGATAAATCAACTCATTACTTCTAGATTCCTCTACATATTGAATTTCACCGATTTTGTAAGTATTATGCCTCTTTTAAAAAATTCATCACAATCACAACTCGTTCATATACTTCAAAGTCTCGCTGCTGTAGCTCTGAAGATGACCGAGCAATTATAAAATTTGATCCATCTTCCTATTACAAATTAAGTCCACCTGATCCTCTGACTCCAGAATCCATTTAATTTTTTTTTGGAGGGGGGAACCGCACGCAGCTAGAGGATGACATTGTGTGACATCTGTAGGAGCAGTAAGACATCGCTTTTGAAGACGAAGTATTGCACCTTCTCTTTACAGTCAGAGCAGGTACATTACTATATTTTTGGTCCTTTACTTTCATGCATAGTATAGGTATTATCTTCTTTCACTACTAAAACGAAGGTTGAAATGACTATGTAACCTCAATTTTTAAGCCCTCAAAATCAGAAATAACGCCATTTTCACACTTTTCTTAATATCTGCTAAGCACTCATGAACGAGAACATAGTTTTATTATATCCTTAGGTACTTTCGCAATGTGATACGGTGGTTGATTAGGAAGTATGCTGGGATAGGTATTTTAGGCTTTTTTCGAGGGATAAATTGCTGTTCACCATTTAATACTGGAAATTTATCCTCTTTTATTGTAAACTTATGTTTGATTCATACCAATGAATTATCTGTCTCTACACATTTGTCATGATGCATAAATCATGTCCATTGTTTTTTCTTCAAAACTTTGTCTTTAGGAAATCTAAATGCTGAAGTGTCAGTAGCACCATGCGGGTAGGAGCTATGAAATTTTAAGAAACTTACGGATTCGGGGTTTTTTGATAGTAGAGTTGATTATGTAGAATGTTGAGTTCTTATATTATGCAAGAGTTGTTGCTTTCTCGAAAATATTGGGCCCTTCTTGGCGACCGCTTAGCGTTGGCGGGTATCTTATCAGGACTTATTGCCAACGTGATGAGAAAATGTGGCTAACGAAATGTCGCGAAGTAAGGAAAATGCTGCCATAGCTCATAGAAGGAGAAGTCTGATCTCTCCCGTTTGCCATCGCAAGCTAAGCAAGGAAGCGGTGGTCACTCGAAACAGTGGCAGCACATTCGCTTGCAATTGCGGTTATGCTGGTGTAGCCATTATTACAGAGTCATTTAAATAACCCAGAGACTCCTGACATTTCACTCTAAGTACAGAAGTAGGAGAGCTGCGTTGCCACGTTGTATTAGAGTATGTTATCTGTTTAGCAGCGCGGCGAATAACAAACACCTCGCCTGGACGTAATGCTAGTGAGCAGCAGTAAACTACGCCAACATGGCAACGCGCTTCCTCTCAATGTTCAGCTTGTAGGCGAAGGAAAGGAAGGTGTGGCACCTTAATGGTTAGAGAAATAGCGGAGAGGAGTTGCCAGGGAACATACTCCTCCAAGAAATGTCAGAAGTCTCATGTTATTTAAATTCTACCTAGTAAGCGTGTTGATTGCTTTATAATCCGCAATTGAGTAAATTCTTACGTATGTGACAAATGCCAGCCAGCTTGCTGTGTTCAGATTGCATCTCTATTACTTAGTGCAGATTGTGTTATATGCTAAGCATCTGCGCGACTATTATTTGTGTGAATATAGTGCATAAAGAATTGCAACATATCCACATGTTTCGCACCCGGCTGCAGGTCTCGCTACCTACGACCAATCTTCTACTGGAACGAGACACTTCTTTAGATCACCCAAAGGCAATATGTATTGTCTTAAAATGGGAGAGGGAAGACTGAAAACTTACTCATAACTGTTGTGTGTGACATTCACGTTTTCGCTAACTGTTTAATAGAAGTTGATGCCTATGTAGTAAACGGAGAAACAGTAGGAATACCAAGACATATGGAAACCAGGGGCGTCATTTTGAGGCAGTATTTTTAACACTTAAAGGATTTCAGTCAAATTATATAATATATAAATTCAATAACAGTCCGCCTTAAAGCAATATGTATATGTAACAAGATATAAAAAGTGTATATTACAGTCATTCTATATGTTTATATTATTGTATAATTGCGTAACAATGCTATATGAATGTATTACGTAATTTAATAATGTTGGAGTTATGAGAATAATAGGTTAAAAAGTTGCTAACAATGGGGTAACCTTGAGGCAATAATGAATTGGAAAGTTTAAATGATACTGGTAATTCTTGGAGCAACAATAATGTACTTTTTGTGAGTTTATAAAATAGCCCATCAACATCCAGAAAAAGCTTTAGTTAAATGAAGGTATTCTATTAGACTAGGATTAACCAATCAGAAACTAAAATAGAGCAAAATTTACAAGTTCAGTTGCCAGTTGCTTGTAGACAGCGTTCCTAACCGGACGCTAGATGCATCCTCAAGAAACTTAATACGTATTTTGTGTGAGACAAAAATAGTTTACGTGTTAAAAAGTGCAAGTAATTAATAAAAAAGATCTCACAGCTCTCTTTCTCTATATCAGTGAAGTGTTATTTAAAATCGTGTCAAGCATTAATAAAAGGAGTGAAGTAAAATTATAATCTGTGTAAGCCTACATTCTTCAGTCGCACCACTCCCTGCTAAGACATCCATGTCTCTAAGAAAATATAAATACTGACGCAGCCGAGGCAAACATAAATATATAACATTTAAAGAAACGGTCAAAATTACAAAGTTAATATTTTTTAAACATTTGGGGCGAAGGCTACCGGAAACTTTTTACCATACGTGCGGCTGCAACTACTTCAAGTTCGGCTCCCCAACAGTCGAAATATAATACACATGCTTCAAACTGGCTTTCAATACGTAGCAGCAACAGAACTTCTTCAAATTGGCTCCCAAAGCATGGGGCAAATAACAATACAACAATAAAACCTTCAATTTGGGGACACAGGGGGGGTCAATTCTCACAGGTTACGAGAAATGATTAGGTTACTGGTTATTATTGCTCTACCAAAAGTAAAAGATAGTTTTCTTTTGGACTAAATGCGTCGTTAAAATTCACATGAAAATTCGAGAAGCTGCTTCAAGCAGTCTTGCACCCCCCTAAGCAGAAACTGAAATGACGCTCCTGATGGAAACTAAAGCCAGACACAGTTCTGCACATGTTTCCTAATTTGCCCAAATACTTTTCAAAGGTAAAATTAAGAAACACAAGTCGCTCGTGAAAAGACACACATTGGTGGTGAACAAAATTACCTTTAACAATACTCCCTCTATAAATGAGTCAACAGTGCAAATGAGCCTGCTTGAGCAGTTCATTGAATCTGATAACTTAAAAGGATGCCATGGAGGTGATCGCTGTGTTGAATAAATTCAAGAACCGGAAAAGAAATTTGATTAGGACACAATATAAGTTTAAAATCGCCAGAGCTAAAATAATTAATATTCTAGAAATAACCTTGCAAATGTAAAATCAAACACTGTTTTAATACATTCAAGACGGTTTGTGGTTTACATCTCTTAGTACATAGACAAACAAACAAACGGAAGATTAGAGTAGACACAATGTTAAGAAGGTCAGTGTTAAAAATAAGGGGATAAGGTATGAAGAATTTACCCTGGATTGTCTACTTTTGAAAACAAATTCTAAGAGTTAGAAATAGTCTTTAAGACATGATTTACTTCCACTGTCCTCGGAAGCTCACTTAAGAAAATTAGTTAAGCGTCTTAAATGTCCTTATGGCATGAACCAGAGGTGGCGAAAACGTGACTCGCGAGTTATTTTGACTCGCAGGCGCCGTTCCCTCTCTACAACCGTCCCTTTGTTTTTCACATGCTGTTGAGTGATGCAGTGCGTGTTGCATATTTGGTGACTCGCGGAAGGAAGTAGTTTTCGCTACCCTTGGCATGAACTAATACGCTACAAATGCAGTAGGAAATTCGTTTAATCGAAAATGAACAGAACGAAAGTGCTGGAACGTGCAAATTTTCGATTAAGTTAAACTAGGGAAGAATGCAGTTTAGCAGAAATACACTTGAATAATCATTCAACCACTATGCACTTATGCATGCTTCAATCTATCTACATACCTGCAAAACTTACTATATCTAAAGGTGGAAATTGTGAATACAAATCTGAGCTTTCTCTCATCTCTTTTGTAAACAAAATGCATTCTCTTAAAAATTTAACTGAAAATAAATAATTTGCAGTAAAGACAAAAATTTAAGACAGCATTTAAATTGTGGGCAGCGAAATTAATATTCTAGACTGGGAAAACGACGTGCCGAACTATTTAAAATTAGTGCTGGAAAAGAGAGTTTGGCTTATTATTTAGCGGGATACATAGTACGACTTGGATTAACAACAATGTGCAAGCTGGATTCCTCCTCCCCACCCAAGTCAACAGAAAATGTCTCTACGTCTTTAAAACTAATTAATAATTCAATTCTGGCTTCCAGGAGCTGAAGTCTTCAAAAGCATATGTTACTGCTGTTTTATAATATGTAGTTAGTAGCGCATGCATGGTTTCGTACCGTCGCCAGCAGCAGCAGTGCCATCTAGGCGGTGGATCACGTCAGCTTCGGGAGAGCGTACACTTCTCCTTCTATTCACTATGATGCAGCTAAAGTGGATCATTCGAGTTTAGACGAGCAGATTCTACGGCTACGCCCTGTCGTGATTTCGGCCGTTACTGCTTCGCTCCCCTCCTTCTAAAAAGCATCCCTCGGCTACGCTTTGTGGCATAGGGCCCTCAGTCCCTCGGCTTAGCTTTGCAGCTTAGGACACTCAATGTTGCAAAGTTGGCAGCAGATCCGAACGGCAGTAAGTGATGCCAGTGCGTTGTGTGTATTCCATGTATGTAGATAGTGAAAGTGCTTTGGTGTTCTGTGGTGCTCCCTTCCCGCATACGAATAATATCCTACAAGAAGAACGATACATATTCCATACACAAAGACACAAACTGTTTATATTTCGTTTCATTTTGCGCAAATGTTTCACAATCTCAGAAAAATCAGTGCTGTATGCTATGCACATTTGTTTACAAACCAATCGACTGCGGCGTCATTATGTTACATATCGAATACTGGCATTAAGGTCTAATATATTGCAGAGGGTCCTGTCTAGGAGCGTTATTTCAGTTTCTGCTTGGGGGGAGCTAGATTACCTGAAGCAATTGTTAGTTTCATGTGAATTTTAACATGTTTACCTTAAGAGGAAATCATCTTTATCACTTAAACGTGAAATATTTGTATTAAAAGTACAGTTCTTGTAATGTTTTCTTTTGGTAAAGCAATAAGAACCAGTAGCCGAATTAGTTCTCATAACTTGTGATGCCTCTGGTCCCGTCTGAACTCTAGGCTACGCTTTACGGCTTAGGGTCCAAAATCAGTAATTCGTTTAAGGATGTCAGCGTTTTTAGTCATATGTCAGCAGTCTGCAGTTGTGAATCGCGTAAACAGCGAGAGGGAGGAAGAGGCACCTACAAAGAAACTTTAAAGCTATTTTGCTGGAAATAGATACGGTAATTTCTAGGCCTTCCGGGGAAGGCCGTGGTTTTTTGTTCAATCGACGTTTCGGCAAAAACAAACACCGGCCGCCGCTTATATTGTTAACCTTCTTTGTTTGCCGATGTTTTCTATATTTGTTCAGAAGTTTCCAAAGATTTACGCAGAAACAAAAACAGAAAGGAATATTAATGTTATACCCGTGCATTGTTACACTGGTTACTACCAGGACCGTCTAGAATGAACGGACCTGACACTGGGTTCGAGATTGAGAAAAATGGCGGCGGTAGTTGGTGTTTACACTCGGCAACTGCTGTATTGTGTTTCCGATGCCTGTGATTTATAGTATTTTAGTAACTGCGGCAGTTTGTAATCACATTAGCGAAGCAATAGTGTTTGAAAACCTTTATTTGAGCAATTTGGGAAACGGGAATAATCCCAGTCATTCGTTTTCACTGCCTTGTGCTTTCCAAGTGTTACTTATGTTTACTAATATATTACATGTAGGTTATGGCTACATTACATGTATAATTATACATTTTTTAATGTACCTACTTGAGAATATAGTTTGTGTCACGGTTACTGTGGTGAAATAAAGAAATTGTTACAGTTTGGACGTATTGGTTGTAAATATACTTAACCTAAAACATTACAACGCCATTATGTTTCCGAATGTAAATCGAACTTTGATTATAATGAATAGAGGTGCAAATAATTGTGATAAATATTTTAAAATATGCTATATACAGTGTTAATTTGAGTTATAAAATATATTAAATCCTGTATATTTGTGAGATACAATAAAACAATTATAAGTATTTGAGAGTGTATCTATGTGTATAATGAGTTCCAGTTATTCTCATATACCGGAGTATTGCCATTCATATTTCCAAAAGATAAAGATTTAAAACAAAAGGTTAATATTCATAATTCGTAGACACTTTACGCCTTCGAAGGATTCACCTGTATGCATACATCGTTGTTTCCGACCTAGTTATAAGAAAGGATAAATTCCGTTACGGTGGTTCTTTTATAACGGTTCCAAGAAAGTGGTTAAACTGCAGAATGGTGCATTTCTGACAGTTTGTTTTAATTCAGCCATCGTATTTATGCTGTTACGTTGTTGCATGCAATACTGTAGATTGCATGAATGTTGTTTTGCAATGCTGTTTAAGGTTATGTATTTCATATATTTCACTTGCAGTGCTGGTTTAAGACTACTTATTTGTTATATTTCAGTCTGTTGGTGTGGACTCTCTGCAAAAACTAGTAAAGGATGCTATAAGTCGCTAAGTGGTATGGTTTTGAATAATTATTGCAAACTTATAAATGAAAAGCGTTCAGTGAAAGCAAAACTAACTCTAAAACTTCTAAATTTAATAGCTAATTGCTGTAAACAACGCCATTTCGTGCCATCCAGTGTATATTTTGTGCATATAATATTGTGCATGTACAGTGTGATTAACAGTGCAAATAGTGACACGTAATTTTGAGTGAACTCAATCAGTGTCAACCTCAATATCAACAGTTCTGTTTAATGCAAGTATTACAGTGTTTGCAATTTATAAAAACTATGTCCTTTGTATTTTAAATAAGTAGCTGTAGTTTAGAAATGCTGTTAAGTTATAGCATACAAAACTGTAGACTGCGTGAATGTTGTTTGAGGTTACATATTTCATTTAATGTTAAAATGCATTTAGTTCACTTAAAAGACAGCGTTTTTGTGCACAAAAGCATATATCTACACAAAAGACATGTCACTGCACCACATTAATTTATTTTACTGTGGAGAAGTCATAACTTGTAGACAAGAACTGATTACGGCATTTCCCAAATTCCCGCCACACATGGCCGCCATTTTGAATGTCAGTGTCAGGTCCGATATCCAGAGGGTCCTGTTACTACATTGGTACTTGCGGAGTTACCCGACAGATGCCACTTCCTCCGTTTTGCTGAGCTTGTTTCATCAGCGTGCGTACGTCCTTAACTCCACAGTGATTTTGTTGGTGTATATGTATACAATTTCGTTTGAAATAATCTTTATGATATTATAAATTGCATAGTAAAAAGAATTGATTTTTATTTATGGACGCTCTTTAACTACTGTGGTATTTAGCGTCCCATTCTATATTGGGCGTGAAAGACCGGTAATTTTGCTGAGGTCTCTTTATCATGCTTGAGGTTCTTTTACGTGCCGTAAATCTACGACACGGGACCACCGCTTTACTTCCCTTCCGAAGGAAGCCATGTTAAGGATTTTTACGCCCGAAAAAATCCATCGCCCTCCGCAGAGTTTGAACCCGCGACCTCGGGAAAATCGCATAGTGAAGGAGGCGACAGCGGGTTTCATATGGTCGCCTACGTATCTGTCTTCTTAATGATGCTTACGGGTATATCGGCAACGACTGTGTTTTGGAAAAAAAAGTGAATATTTTCGCGGATTTCCCTAATACTTATGGGTTGACACTTTCTTCAGCATATGCGCACTATAACAATATGGAGGAGCTTGTTGACAATTTAGCGACTTATTTTGTATATAAGAAATTGTCTTAAAAAGCGAGGGTGGATGGGTGGATTGCAGGCTTCCAAACTGTTCACATCCCTTTTCCATTTGTGTAGTACATACATTTTCATTCGCTAAATTATTTTGTCACATTTGCATTGCCGGTTAATTATGGAACCGATGCCATATAATTTGTATTTTTTAAAAAATAGCGTTTCGTGCCTAACAGGAAATAGTGAATTACAACCTAATATAAAATCCAAGCGTGCAACAAAGCGAAAAGAAGGCAAAATCAATGTTATACGTGTGTTTCATAAGTGCATTGTTAATATTAAAATAAAAATGTGGTTTTCTAGAAAATATAGGAATAATGTCCAAATTTTATTTCAAGAAATTAGGAGTTAAACTCTGTACGTTTTTTCCCCACCTACCGTTTTTGTTAATCTTCTTTCTTTGTTGTTAGGTTAGTGTGCTTCTTGTGGTTAACAAAACCTTCTACCTGTACATGCAGTGGCGTGACTTATTTGACGTTGTCCTCCGTGATGCAGTGGTTACCATGCTAGCCTCCAGTTGCCGAGGTCGCAGGTTGTAACCCGGAGGAGGGCGATGGATCTTTTCGGGCGTAAAAATCCTTAGCATGGCTTCCTTCGGAAGGGAAGTAAGGCCGGTGGTCCCGTGTCGTAGATTTACGGCACGTAAAAGAACCTCAAGCCTGATAAAGAGGCCTGTGAGCAAAATTACCAGTCTTTCATGCCCAATATGGAATGGGACACTAAGGACCACAGCATTTAAAGAGCGTCCATAAATAAAACTCAATTAATTTTTTTTCGTCGTAAAATAACAACGCATACCAAGCGTGGGTCGCGTTCACCAATCAGGAAAAGCTAAAATACCTAACACAAAGAAAATGACTTAAGGCAGTATAGAGGAATAACATGAATTCAAAAGGACTGCACATTGTACTCCTGGACTGAAATTTACTGTGCAAGTATCAGTGCCAAAACTTCCAAATATTAACAATTCCCTAGTTGCTAAATTCTATCCTAAAAAAAACCACACACACACACACTAGTATATATACACACACTTCTGCTTTCTTTATTAACAATCTTTTACATTAAACGTGAAAATTACATTTTCCCATACAAAATGTACATTTGTACTCAATGACTTCCACTCGTTCCGTCGTACTCCGTGGTGTAGCGGTTACCATACTAACCTCTAGTTCCCGAGGTCGCGGATTCAAATCCGGCGGAGGGCGATGGATTTTTTCGGGCGTAAAAATCCTTAGCATGGCTTCCTTCGGAAGGGAAGTAAAGCCGGTGGTCCCGTGTCGTAGATTTATGGCACGTAAAAGAACTTCAAGTCTGATAGAGAGGCCTCTGAGCAAAATTAGTGGTCTTTCATGCCCAATATAGAATGGGACGCTAAGGACCACATCAGTTAAAGAGCGTCCATAAATAAAACATAATTTCAATTTCCACTCGTTCCCTTTCAGTTTCAGGGTATGCAAAAATATTAAATAACAAATACATACGATTATAATTTTCCTCATCGCGTTTTTCAAAAGAATTTACTCAGGTTATGCGAAATATACGCGCGCAAGCCCTAGGATTGAAATTTAGAAAAGTTACAAAACAGGATTAAGAAGATTTTACCAAAGCCAAAAGTTCGGGCGTAAGCGACGTGTCCGCTGCTTACTACACTATATTCACTCTTAGGTTGATCCGCGGCAAAAAAAAAAAACTCACGTGGTCAGTGCACCGTGGTGCAACACGGTAGCAATGCGCGCAGGAAAGTAGTCCCATGCTAATACTCTGAATTTTAGAATGAATTTATTCTTAAATAGTATAATATTCTATACAAATACCTAAGGCTTTATTTAACGCTGATTTGTATCGTAAAACAGAGCTACAAGTCCCATGATGCAATTTGTATGAGTCACCTGACATCCGGGTAGGCACAGAATATTGTTTACAGCCAGAAACCAGCAGTTGTGTTTAGTATCATGTAGGACGATGAATTTGCTCTTGTGTTTTCGTCGAATTATATAAAGCATTAGTGCGCAAATCATTGACTAGCGGTGAAAAAACAATAGTGTTGAATCTTTATTATAAGTTATGTGAGAAATGTCCAACACTTTCCGCGAAAGAAATGGTGAAACTAACTTGTGAGTTCACCGGTGTTTCGAGTACAAGTATAACAGTGCTTGTGCAGAAATATCTGAAACGAGAAAAGTGTTACGCCCGAAAAAAACTATAAATCTTATCATCTTTAACCGTTAACAGAATATGCTAGTCGCCGTTTCAGTTGTTGAAATAAGGACTCTGTTCTTTTTTGCACTATCTGCTGCTTGTACTGGCCACATGGTCTGAAAGTATGACAGTATTTCTAGTGCAAATGGCGGAAGGATACATTATAGCGGTGCACTGGTCACCTGGGGTTTGTTTTGACGCGGATCAACCTACTGTCCGCGAGGTTTAAGTTGTCGTGTCCCTTTTAGACAGAGAAAGGAATACTCACCATCTCGCTCTCTCTCTATGGTGACGCAGGCAAAGCAGATACACCAGGCAAACAAGCATCAGTGGCGGGATGCCCCTCCTCCTCTCCGACCGGTTGTTGTTCATTCTCCGATTCACCATCAGAGACTTCAAACGAATATTCGTACTCATCTTCCGATTCCGATTCTTCTAAATTTATGACTAATCTGTCCGTCATTTCATCTACCAGATCGTCTTTCTCCCAGTAAAACTGTTCAGTGCTTTGTACATGCTCACACGCCCTTTTCCAGTTGTTTGGAGTCACTTTTGTAATCGCATTATTAAATAACGCTTTTACATCAGCACTTTTAAATGAAATATTATGTTTGGCAAAATCGTTCTTGACTTGCGCCCATATAAGTTCTATAGCGTTAAAATCACAGTGATAAGGTGGCAACCCTACTATGGTATGTCCATGCATTTCTGCTAGTGTATCTATTTCATAAACTTTGAAATTGTCTTTTTTCAATTTAATTAGCTCATATAGCACTGGTTTTGTCGCTCGGGGATCAAACTCAATATTTCTATTACGGAGCCATTCCTGCATATGGGATTTGAGTGAAGATGAAGTGGGTGCTTTATTAATTTCTCTGGAATGATAAGGGGCATTGTCCATAACGATGACACTATTAGAAGGAATGTTAAGTAGCAGTTTATTAACAAACCAATCCTGAAAATATTGTTATCCATTTCCTCATGGTAGTCTTTACTGGATTTTGACTTAAAAGTTAGCAAGGCATTAGGAATGAACCCTGTTGAACATCCAGCATGTACAACTATAAATCGCTGTTCTTTGCCTATTGGTGTTTTAAGAGGGAAATCATTTTCATCACCGTCACACATCCACACCTTATTTCTCGTATGGTTTATATTTACCCACGTTTCGTCAAGGTACACTATAGACCTACCAGTAGCCCTCAGTTCCTTCATTCGTCTTAAAAACTGAAATTGTTTAGAAACAATATCCATTCGTTCCATTAAAAAACGTCTTCCTTGCGAATTTTTGCTATAACTGAAATTAAGCTTTCTAAGAATTTTTCTTACCGACCACACGCTTCCTTTCAGTAAGTCTTGAACTTTTAAAGCCTTATAAATGTCCTGCAAACTAGGCAGAAAGTCCGTACGATATAGCGAATAGATTGTTCGCTTAATAGCAGCTGTCGTGAATGAGTCTATTTCTGTTTTTTGCGATCTCCTATTCGAGCGTTTCTTGCCTGGAGTTTGCAATCTACCGCCACCAGCTTCAGTATTTTTGTGTTCTTTTAAAATTCGCTGGACGGAACGAGCAGAAATACCTGTAGCAGCAGCAGTTCTCTCAACTATACTAGTCACTGAAATAGTCGGCTTTCCACATTTCAACGCGTCACATTCATCGCTGAAGAAACTGTGAACTTTGACTACCATTTCCCTACCATCTGATTTTAGAGCTTTCCCTCGAGACCCAATTTGAAACAATACAAATACAACCAAAACTACTAGAAAATAATTCAACATTATATCCATATGCTGTAACATTGAAAACATCTTGCGTATCGTGTAAAACACAAAACACCAAACTCACAGTTTCGCAACTCATACGCCACTGTAACCTTCAGTCAGCATACAATAGAAGCGGGAGGGATACGAGCTTCTGCGGGTCTGGAATTTCCACAAATCGCAAGAAAGAAGTGGTTGCTGTTCCACCCCCTATGCTAGACAAGGACAGCACAGTAGAAAACCTGCCAAGTTAAACCTCACAGAGAGTAAGAGTGAATACAGAGTAGTTGCTCGCAAGGTCGCTCGTTGACTGAATTCTCGCAGACTGGATTTGTGTTTCTTCACGTCGTTCCAGCTGGTCTCTCGGTGCCGAGGAGAGGGAGGTACCAACGACAGCGCTGCCTTGCCCCTGACAGTGGCGATCTGACAAACCATTTCCCCTACTGACGACGTGGCCACCGCACTGACAGCTAGTTCTAGCCCTCGATCGTAATTCTGGAACCTTCTTCTTTGCTAGATGATGACGTATCATGACCAAGTCAGCACTCCTCGCTGTTTCTCGTAACTGTCGTGAAGGGCGTTTTGCGCTGAAAATGGCAGAACTCTTATTGTATAAAAAGCAGACATTTCAAGTAAAATTGACTAAAACGGGTAATAATTGGATTATTCTTTACCCAACTATCAATTCTAAAACATTTTGTTTTAAATGCATGCAAAAATATTAATATTACAGATACAGTAGTATAGTTTAAGGTTAACATCTTTAAATGCCAACATTACGAGAGCAGAATTTGTATGAAGTGACGAGGTTAAGATACGAAATGAGGTAATTTAGCAATTCTTTATAGCAAGAGTAAACGACATGACAAAAAAAAAAGAAGATAAGAAAAGAAAAAAGAAAGAAAAAGCCGAAATGGAAAAAAAACCGTCGATACTCTGTTCTATTCGGATTTCAAGTTCAGATCTTACAATCATAATACGCACAAATGCTTCTACGAGGGTCATCCAGAAACTAAGTCCCGATTACGTCCAGAGATGGCACCACCAGTAGGATAGGAATGCGCATACGCAGGAGAAGGGAGGAAGTATGTGGTAATAATACAGTACAGTTTCAGTCTTGCGACGGCAGTGGTTATCACACAGAGCTCGGAGAAAATGGCCGCTGCAATATTGTCTCCCGTCAACTGCGAGGTTCGTGCAGTCATCCAATATTTGCACTCTCAAAAGCAATCTCCAGCAGATATCCATCGCCAATTGTGCCGCCTGTATGGACACGACATTATGTGCGACAGTATTGTAAGGCGATGGTGCAGGCAATTTACCGAAGGACGATCCGATATTCACGATGAAGACCGTAGTGGCCGACCTGACGCCAGAACTGATGGAAAGTGTGCGGCAAGCAATTATGCAAAAGCGACGCTTCACAATTTCAGAACTCTCTTGCCAATTATTCCAGATGTCTCGCTCGCTTTTGCACGAAATTGTCTCTCGGTGGCTTGGTTTTCACAAAGTGTGTGCAAGATGGGTGCCAAGGCAACTGACTGGTGAACAAAAAACGAAACGTCTGGCCTCAGCATTGACATTCCTACAGCGATACGCAGAGAAAGGGGACGAGTTTCTCGACAATATTATCACTGGGGGCGAAACATGGGCGTCGCATGCCACACCAAAGACAAAGCAACAATCAATAGTGGCTCACCCGTGAAGACCAAATTCAAGCAGACAATTTCTGTCAAAAAAATCATGTGCACTGCCTTCTGGGATCGACGTGGGGACCTCCTGTGCGAGTTTTTACTGAGAGGGGAGACCGTAAATGCTGATAGGTATTGTCAGACATTGCATAAACTGATGAGGGCAATCCAGAACAAGAGACGTGGGATGTTGACAAGAGGCATTACGCTATTGCATGACAACGCAAGAACCCATACAGTTAACGTCACACGAGGTGTGTTGAATCATTTTGGATGGGATATCTTCGACCATTCAACCTACAGCCCTGACTTCGCCCCAAGTGATTTTCATCTCTTCCGTCTCATGAAGCGTTTTCTGGCAGGAAAACGTTTCCACAATGACACTGAAATACAGAAAGAAGTGACTTCGTGGCTCTGGATATTGGCGACAGACTCCTATGACTTGGGCATACAATCGATGGTGCACATTTATGATAAATGCCCCAACAATGGTGGTGACTATGTTGAAAAGTAGCCAGTGAATCTATGTAATTATTCCAATAAATATCATTTACTTAGTGATGATTTTGTTCTCTTTATCGCTCATCGGGATTTACTTCCTGGGTGACCCTCGTGTATACCAGTAGAGGAAATAAAAAGGAAAATTCTCGCTATATGTACCTGATACCTGGTTAGTGGATCCAAAAGGTATAAATGATATGGAACAACTGTTTACAATACTGCAGCAATAGAAACAAGCTAGTAGAGGAACATTAAGAAGATATATAACATTTGCTATAGCCAGGGGACTAGATAGGGACTATGTTAGGAAACTCCTAAAGTGGGTATTCCGAAATAGCGGTGCGAAAGTTGGATATATGTTAGCAGCAAATGAACAAAGAACACAGGTTAATGCAGATGGGTATCAAAAGAAACATATTAAAACGGGTCGAAGAACCTTAGGAAATGGTTAGAATACAAGCAAATGAAAAAAAAAATCGCAGACATACTAAAGACTGTGAAGACAGAAGTTGATATAGAAAAAATTGGTGTGAAAATACAGAATATAGAGAAAATTGACAAGAAAGACTTGCAAATGATATGAATGTTCTCTCCGACTATTAATGATGAAGTACTGAAGGCCACAATAGGTAATGAGAAGGGTGTACCAGCCTCTGAAATAATCATAAATGGTTTGAGACCTGGCACATTTTAAAATTTAAATGCATCTATAGTTGCAGTCATTGAGCTATATAGGGAGTTGATAAAGAAAAGGAAAACAAAGGTAGGGTGGACAGACTGCAACGTATGAGAAAGGGTCACTATATCAAGATGTTACAGGTGCCTTGACTTAGGTAATAAAGCTTATCAATGAAAGAAAGAAGATAACAGAAAGGAGGGCTGCCTTAACTGTGGAGGGCACGGCCATCATGCTAAAGATTATAACAGCAATCGTTTTGTATTAAATGCTAGAAGGATGGACATTGGTTTGACCAAATAAAATGCCCGAGTTTTAGGAAGTTGGTACTGAACGTCATTGCGAGTCTCCATACACAAAGGTAGGCTAATTTAAGGATATCAAAATTTAGTAATGACATGTTACAAGCCACAGCAATGAAGAAGGATGCAGACAATTGTTGCTTGTTAACCAAATAAGAAACAAAAATTAGTAGAATTGTAAATTGGTCGTGAAGGACCGGAAATTTTACTCAGAGACCTCTTTATCAGTATCGAGGTTCTTTTACGTGCCGTAAATCTACGTTACGGGACCACCGGCATTACTTCCCTTACGGAGGAAGCCATGCTAAAGTTTTTTACGGCTGTAAAAATCCATCGTTTTACGCCGGGTTGAACCCGCAAGCTCAGGAACTAGAGGCTAGCGTGGTACCCCTAGACCACGGAGGACCACTCTACCAAATAAGAAGTGGGTATCTGATGGTAGTTGGGTCAAGTATAAGAGGTGTGATGTAGTATGTAGTGTGATGTACATTTTATGTATAAGAAACTCGAAGTGTAAGGTTCAGAGCAGAAGAAGGATACTTATGTGTATACCTGAAGCATTGTCTTTCATTTTGCTGTTATAGTCCACCAAATATTCCACTGGGCGTGTTTAAGATGATAGGGACCGTTTCATCAAGATAGTGGGTGTATTCTTCTGGGTGATATATATATTAAATCGCCATAATGGGGATCCCCGGTAACAGATTACAGACAAATATTGGACGGAGTGGATGGGAACTTTAGACTTGGTAGAGCACATTTCAAGGAATGTACCAACCTTCGCTAGAGATAATTGTGAGCCATATGTAGACGTTACATGCTCATCGCAGAACATAGTGCCAAAATTGTGGCCTGGCAGGTATTTGAGGAGGAAACTCTCAGGGGTTACCGGTTCATTTATTTCGAAATAAAGGGGACAAGATATCACAAAGATAAATGTGGAAAGAAGGGAAATATAATATGATTGTGAGGTGTTACAATCACACTTGAATGGAAGTTAAAAGCAGTTTATACTAATGTAGAAGGAAGAATTCCTAAATATCTCACTAAGGTTCTGTAGGAGACATGTGGAATAAGCTAGATAAAGTGATCAAGAGCATACAAATGTCAAGTACCATATTGGTGGCATAGCGAAATAGATTATCAAAGGGGTAAAGGTATGCAGAGGCGAAGAATTATGACTAAGACTCTGTAGAAGAAACCCAGGTACTAAAGAAATGGAAGA
Organism: Deroplatys truncata; assembly: GCA_030765065.1. NCBI lineage: Eukaryota > Metazoa > Arthropoda > Insecta > Mantodea > Mantidae > Deroplatys > Deroplatys truncata. The sequence continues at coordinate 63,597,789 of CM060988.1, read as the reverse complement.
AGTGAAGAAATAATACAAACGAAGTAGGAGTGAACTGACTCGACTCATATATCAGTCTAAAGGTAGTAGTTGGCAAAATATATGCAATGGTACAAAATAGGCTCTGGGCGATTGACAAATAAGACTCCTATAAACTTTGTACCGAAAGAAAAAAGGAGATAGCAAAGGCGTTCACCGATTCCGTTTTAAAGAAGATAAATTGAGTTTAGGATTCAGGAGCATGAATGGAGAGCTCTTCACTGTAGAGAAGCTAAATGAGGTAGTAGACAAAATGAGGACTGAAAAAACAGCTTGAATTGGCGATACAAACCTGGCAGTAGTTAAAACTGCTGTTAAAATAGCACCAGATTGAATTTTAGGGATGTTAAACAGTTTGTTAATGAAGCAAAATGTTCAGGACAAATGAAAAATGGCTAAGGTTGTTTTATTGAAAGGAGGTAAATCACCGTTAGAGCCGTCAGCATATAGACCATTTGAATATTGAATACCTTTAGTGAGTTCTATGATCAGATTAGAAAGGGAAATTATGGAAAATGGAAGATTATCCATAAATAATATGGATTTCGGAAAGGAAAATGTACAATATAAGCCAATGACAGATGAATCGAGAGGAAAATGGGCTGCATTAATTGCATAGACGTGAAAAATGCGTTTAACAGATTCATAAATAAGAAATAGCAATAACGGCGGGTGTTACACAGGGATTCATTCTTGGACCAATCCAATGGAATATCCCATATGATGGAGTTCTTATGTTTACCTAAGCGCTCATAGAGATTACAGATAACTGAAGAAGAAGAAGATTACGAAGAAGCCATCACCTGCGTCGGTTTTTTTTTTGCTAGCCCAATTCATGAACGACATCACGGAGTTCGGGAGAATGCACTATGCCAGTTCAGACGATATATACCACAACACAAGCCTCTCGCCACTCCCATCATCATCATCATCATCATCTCCATTATCACAATCAACGCATTCAATCATTAACATATCAGATTCACCGACGCAATCATCGACACCGTCATCGTCGCCAACAGCAACTCTATCAATGAAATCTACAGTATTGCTCACAGAATTGACATCACCATTATCATTAACAAAGTCACAGTCAACTCGCGTATCAACACATTCGACCATTGACTTGACAGACACGTCGACGATAACAACTCCTTTGCAGCATCAAACACCTCCACCGCCATCCCCCAAATGCGAGTAATAATAGTAGACAGTTTCACCCACCCATTCTTATGCTTGCTAAATGCGATATCCTTATCAAGCATCGAGCCATTACCGCAATCACCCATACCAACCACCATAATAGTCGCAATTATTAACCCCATAGACAGGCGTAAGAGGTTTGACAACATATCTCCAATACGCCCTCCGCTACCTCCATTAATTCCAATAACTCTCGTGACGGTAGGACGTTATTTAAGATCGCAGTCACGATCATACGTGACACGATTCTAATCGTGAAACAGCACGCATGCACGCACCCACCCACACACACGTAGGCGCACGTGCACACACACCTCAATCGTCATCGTCATTCTCACCATCATTATCATTACTTATTCATAGCCATCATCATCGTTCACCAACTCTATATGCTAGATTTGATATACAATAAAAAGTCAAAACTTATGGAAGCAGAATTTAAGGTTTCAAAATTGCATAAACAGTACAACACGCAACCTAGTTACGCGAACGCTGTGAAGCAAAACTTTCCAACAATGCGTGCATCAATGACGTAAACAATATCCTGGGCCAAATAGGTTCGCTGATCTCCATTATACTTCCCCTCATCAACACTTTACAGCAAGTGCTGCTAAAATCAAAATAAATTTGCACAAATCCATCAAAATGTGTATACGAAATAATACAGATTTAAACACTAAATGCTACGAGATGAATCTAATCCTTCAAAACCAAATTAAGGATATCCTCTTGGTAAACGAAACTAAACTATCATCTCAATTAGTATTTAACATGTTTGGATATCGGATCTATAGAGCAGATCATCCGAGCAACAAAAGGAAAGGAGGGTGCATGCAGTTTTGTTACACAGCCATCAGCCGTGCGGAATTCCGCCAGTCATGGAAGATGAATTTAAAATAGCTCGTATTGCAATATAAATATTAAACAGAACATTTGAAGTTGGTTTTTCCACTCAGCACCTGAAAGCATACCCACAAATTTCCACTTTTGGTCTATCGTACACGAAATGAGCTCGCACTACATTCTTGGAGGAGACTTCAATAGTAAATATCCAAGATGAGTCTCTAATGTCGCAAATTCACGAGGGCGTATCCTTCATGATGTAGCATACCAGCTTTCTTTTGACTTTATACACACTACTGAACCAAATTTTTATCCGCCTGCTGGATATATACCTACCTGATACATTAGATTTATTCACTGGAAAAAATATAACAAAATACTGCTCCTTTCCTGTGGTATACTCACACATGAGCTTACTTTCGACCACTTTCCTGTAATTGTGGCAATACATTTAATGCAAGGAACAACCACCGACACAAGCACACGTGTAATGAAATATCATGTTGATTAGAATTACTACGTAAATACCGTAGAGACCACCAATTTACATATTGCACCAAAATCACCTCAAGATATGGAAATGCTGTGCGGTATCTAACTAGAAATATTTACTATGCCGCAAACTTATACAGTAGGCACGTCGATATAAACAAACCTACAATGAATATTTCATTACCATCCCACACCGAACAACTTCTTTACAAGAAGAAACAATGTCGCAAGCTATGGGAGCCCTATTATATGCTGTTTTGTATGGCAGGAATTTTGTTTGCTCTCATTGCTTGAACGTATTAGATAAAACTCAGTTCATTCAAGGTATGGGAGCAAACGAAATTCCTGCCGAACAGCATATAATACGACCACCTAAAGTCTTCAAAATGCATTAAACAAAATCAGAGTATAGCCACAGACAATTCTCTCCTCTTATTAAATATTTGCGACGGCTGGTCGAGGAAAAGGGCTAAAATTCTGAACTAAACAACTCGGATGAATACCACCACTACGAATAAACAACAAATGGTACACTTCATCAGTAGATAAAGCTTTCATTTTCTCTAATATCCTACAAGAACAGTTTAAACCAAACCCTAACACTGATTCACAGTTTACTAGCCACATAGATGAAGATGTTTCTAACCCATTGCAACTCTCTGCTTAAATCTTCCATTTCACTCCAGCACAGGTTTGAAACACAATAAACAGAACTCCAGCAAAGATATAGCCTGAACACGACAGGATCACTCTACCGCTAATTAAAGCTTTTCCCAGAAAAACCCTAGTAAGTAGTATTAACGCAAACATACAACGCAATGATTAGAGAAGGTGAAACATCGCTGAAGTGGTAATTATACCAAAACCAGGCAAATCTAACTCAGATCCTCGTTATTCCGTTCTATAAGTCTTTCAATAACATTTTCCAAAATATTCGAACGATTATTCCTTCATCTGATTGATCCTCTACAACCACTTATTCTAGACGGTTTGTATTTAGATCTAACCATTCTTTCCCTCAGCAGGTACTCGAGTTGTAGATGTGATACTTGACATTTATGAACAGAAATCGGTTTGATTTGGCCTACTCTTGGACACAGATAAAGCATTCGATAAAGTATAGCAACGTGGACTCTTGCACAGAATAAAACCTTGTATTAGTGATACTATATTCTTATTACTTAAATCGTATCTGTCTGTAAAAACTTTCTGTGTAAAATACAGTGATGCACTATCTTCACCTCAGAAAATACACGTAGGAGTCCCGCAAAGTGTAGTACTTGCTCCATTCCTATACCTGGAATTTAGCTCTGATTTTCTGAAACGTGGCAGCCTGCTAATTTCACAGTTCGCAGACGAGGTAGCTATCTTTAGTAAAGGTACAGATGCCACTGCATTTGAAGAACTACAAACTTACGCAAAGTTGAAGAGTAGTGTAAAAACTAGAGAGTGAAAATTAATCCAAAGAAATCGAAACTAGTGACATTCAGCTATAAAAGAAATATTGCCAATTATACAATAATATTTGATAATGAGACAGTGCCACAATTTAAAACAGCGAAATACTTTGGATTAACTCCTGTTGCAAAATTAACCTGGATTAAAAATATATCTGATCTCAACGAACTTAGACAGAAAACTCATCAATTAAAATTCGTAATATCGGATACTTCACCTTTACATATCTTCAAAAAGGCTGATCTACTTCTCTCTGACGAGACCTGCCTGAGGTTTTGTCGTTCAGTCTGGGGCGCTGCATCCAAAATCAAGTCAACAGAATACAAGCCATACAGAATCAGGTCCTTCGCCTAATAGCAAATGCACCTTGGTACATTCCTATCAAGGACAGTCGTTGGGCTGCAACATCATCATATGTCTGCGATTCGTTGTGAATAACTGCAGATCTATTAGCAAACTAACAATGCTGCAATGTATAAAAGTTTTCAATAAATTGAGAAAAAGGTCGCAAAAGGCAAGGTACAGTGTCGACATTAGAGAATATGAATTAGTAAGAGATGCCAACAAGAGTGCTAAAGTAACTGTCATTGCTATTATCTGTTATAGTATGTGAATACATGGAACACATATTCTTTATCATATGCCCTTAAGGTCTTCGAGGTGTTATACGTATTGATTTAAAGTTTTCAGGTATATTCATAAGACAATGATTGAAGATTATGATATAACATATATAAGATTACAGGTCATAACACAATACATCTGCTAATGCCTTACTTGTATTCTTTGCATTAAAATTATTGTGTTAATTGTATTGCCTACACTTAATGTTTTTCAATACAGCTTTCCTTATTTTGTTTCCTGTTATGAATTTTTATTAACAACAATCCTTTCACATTCCTGCACAATTAAGATTCCTTTCTCAATCCAGAACTAGAGATTGTTGTTACAATTACACATATACTTTCGTTAATAATATTTGTAATAGCCTATAACGTCAAAGAGCCTAGAAAACTAATAGTAGCACATAAAATAAATTATTCATGTGATAAAGTTAGGGAGAAGGAATAATATACACACCAAGTGGAACGGTTACTTAAGATAGAAGATGCCGTGAATTCATTATTTTCCTTTTACACAAACGAATTAGGACCTGCGGGAGTGTTTGCTATGGTTTCCTGAATCAACCAATGGTTTTAACTTGAGAACAGTTATCCGGTAACCCAATTGGGGTTCACAAGAGAGTGGATATTAAACATATATAATATAGAAGACAGAATATTCCACTATCATTACACAAACCTTTACACATTAAATCTATTAATAAAGTACATTGGTGAAATGTTACAACTTTAAATTATTTACACATAAATAAACACACACACACGAATAATTTAAGGTGTGTCATAAGACGTATGTCTATATGATGACGTATATTCTGAATGATTTTTCCAAACATTACATATTTAAAACGATTTTACAGATCCTTCTCAAATTCGATTCTAGCACATTTGTCATGGACTGCCGTTTAATTAAACATTGGAGTATAAATAGCATGAGTGACAAAATTAAAGTACTCTAGATACTTTTGTTAATCGTACTCCATGGGGGGACCTGTTTTAATCAACCAACTTTTCTGTCCGGTCATAATCTAAACTAATCCATTCTAAGGAAACCTATACTCGAATCACCTAATCACATGCAAAAACGTTAGAGGATCATTTTTACACATTTGACGTATTTATGGTCACTGCATATTCCTTTACAGTCATTTGGGTCCGCAGCTCGGCATATGCCTTCAATTTATGACCAATGTATATGCTTTTACAGCCATTTTTGGACCACAGGCCTGCACCTGGCTTCCATTTATGACCATTGTATATCCGTTGCAGCCATCGTTTGGCCAAAGCCCGGCAGCTGACTTCAATTTATAACCACTGTATATGGTTTTAGAGGTATTATTTGGTCCACTGGCCTGCACGTGACTTCCATTTATGACCATTGTTTATATACTTAGATCAATTTTGTAGTCCCAGTCCATCACCAATTTTCCATTTATGACTGCTATATATGTATTTACAGCCATTTTGGACCACGTGCCGGCACTTAACATTCATTTAGGCCAACTGAGAATGTCCCTATATTTACGGACATTGCATATTTACGCACATTTTGGGAGCCACAGGGGCAATTCACTCCCATTTAGAACCATTGCAAGGTCTTTACAGCTATAGGCACACATGTTGTACTTTACATGATATTTGTAGACGTTAGGTGCGTTTAGAGCGTTTACACTTATTTAGGTCATCGGTAGACATTCGGTCTACATTTACAGCCCCTTTATGCTTTTAGAGGCAATTTTTGTGACATTTGAAGACATTAGGCTAATGAATGTATAGTTACAATCCATTTGGACATTGACAAGCATAGGGACGCTTTTACTGTCATACCAAAGGATAACACTTGTACCTATTTTTTAATGACTAATAATTGCACATACTTTTACTGCCATTTTGTGATAATCGCAGACATTTAGGCAATTTGCGAGCATTGTACAGACCTTTACAGTCTATCGCGCCTACAGTCGTCATCAAGACACTCCAAATGGTCAGGATCTCAGAATGTTAATCTAAACTAATATGAGCTGTCCAATGCTACCCTAAGTTAATCTACCCTAATATAACCGAATGTCTCCTAACCTAACTTAAACATGCAGAAAGTTAACTTAACCTAATCGGAACTATCCAATGCTATATACGATCTCTTTTAAAAATTTTGGGGTCTGTCGCATTTCTCTGTTATGCTGAACTGCCAGGGGCTGGGGAAGTTGATCTTTATTTCATCAAATGAGGATAGGGCATGCAAATGATCTGTGTTTTTTTTCTTTATATGTTTAAAAAAGGGAGCGTATTCGCTGTCGGCTTACCTTTGAGATTTTTAATTCTAAGGCGGATGGGTAAGTTGACCTATATTTCATGCAAATCAGCACAGGGTATGCAAATAATCCCAACAGTGTCTTTTGAGATCTTAAAATAGGGGATTATCAGCCTGTTACCGGCTTACCTTTGAGATCTTTAATTCTCAGGAGGAGGGCATTCGGGAGCAATTAATGTCACCCTAAATAGTATTAATAGTTAGTCTATGACCATAATAAATGTCATCCTTATTAGAATTTATAGCCGTATTAAAAGAATTTATGGCTCACCATAATTTATTACCCCTATCGTTAGAATTACTTTACTGACATCCATTAAAATACTATTAAGGTAATAAATTACCTAGTTAGTTTTCCTCATCAGTTGCCGGCATCCCTATTTTATTTTAAACTGCATCCCCCACTACTGTCACTGTTGAGAAAATAAACAATAACTGACACCTTTATCGCGATAAAGGGTAGTTTAAGGTGGCTAAAAATGTTATGCTATTTACGGACACAAACACACACATACACACAGACACACACAGGACCTAGTTCTAAAAGTGGCTTCTTTATTCAGGGGATCTCAAAGCGTGAATTTACAGTGAAATCTCCATATCGAACTTTTATGTGGCATGCAATACTTCTTCTATAAAGTAAGCACTCGTAGTGGAGAATGTAATAAGTTCTTCTTTTAAACTTCAAAGGAAATGTTATGATGTGAGTGAGTGAGTGAGAGAGATGAGAGAGGGAGAGAGAGGAATATCTGCATTCAATGCAATAACGTGAGCAGAGCGGCTAATGCTGTTAATTTCTAAATAAATAAATATCATTGATCAAGAACAATCAGACAATCTACATTATTTCCACCATTTCTGGAAAGTAGCGACATGATATTCGCAATACTAGCATGAGCATTCTCAATCTCAGCTAAACTGATAGAATAACAGGTTGCTGGAAACAACGGCCAAAAACAATTTATATAGTTGAGAAGAACATTAGCTATATCTTACGTGCTCCTATCAAAAAATTCTGAATCTTATCGCGCACATATTTCATAAAGCGTTTCCGGTGTAAGAGCTATCTGTTACTTTCTAAATTATAATTATTATGCATGCACAGTAGCGAAGTTCACGTGTGCGATATATTGTACGAATACTCGTGTTCCTGTGTATGAGGGCTGTGTGACGTGGAATTATTATTAACACGTCAAAGAGATAGCTGAATTTCAGATAAAAACTCTCCTACTTTCACAATTATCATTTTATGAGCTTTAAGAGCCTATGTTGTTCTAACCAAGTTATTCTGGAGTGCTGTTTTCGTGGTTAAGGTAAAGGCGGAACAAGTTGCAACGATGTTCAGACATTTGCATAATTTAGTGCACATTGTAGCACTTTGTTGCGTGTCTGGAAGTCTTCAGAGATTCGGTAAGACAAAGCAATCTTTAATACAGTGTATTAGGATAATATGAACCTTATGTTACAAGATTTGGAAACATTACTCTTTTGTCAAAATAAATAGTCTAGAAGTCACATATTAAAATATGTATATTTCTTAAGGCGGCTACACACGAGCGGGATAGCTCCGCGGTAACGCATTCGGGAGGTCCCGGTTTCAATTCCCAGTAGGCATCCACTCTGACCTTGGGTATTTTGAGGTTTCCCAGGGTCGGTAGGGTCAGGTCTGCTACTAGGTTCCGTACAGATGGTGTTGCTCAAAGGAGTGAGTACTCCCCATGGACACTAGAGGGCTGTATGGTCGACAGGTCGTTGATCTCTCTCTCTCTAGACAGCTCTGCCAGTTGGACGGGTCTTCGAACCTGCAACTGTTAGGGATTTCCTCGTATTTTTGTGGCCTGTAGTCTCCTGTGATTCCCCGACTTCATCCCTTCTTCCTGGGGGTGGTGGTAGCTACACTGGATGTATGTAAGTCTAAGTGGCGTTGTATAACCCCTCCGTTATATAAGCCTAACGTAACCCTAAGGCCATACGCCATTCTTTTTATACAAGCATGCTTGAACGTGTATATGATACATTTGTGCAAGTATTTCTATTGTACTAGTGACTTGAAGGTTCTGAATTTTCATCTGCATGCTTGACGCGTAAGCAAAATTGAAAGTGTGTAAGGACAAGCTTGTGCAAGTCGTGAGTGAGTATCAGGTAGCAGTGAAAACCTTATATATTACATTCACATGACTTACTCTACTCATTCTTCAACAAACTATTATTACAAAACCCTATTCTTCTATCTACTTCGTGTTTATCGAGATAAAGAGATGCATGAATTCTCTTATTGCATATTTCCTTGGTGGTAAAAGGGGATTAGAGGAATGTAGTAGGCTTTAAGCGATAGCCAATCTTTTAAGAAAAAAAATGAATAACGAATTTCCATTTGAGAAAAAGTATAAGTATTGGAAAATTTAAGGGAATAGCAAACAATATCTCGGAAATGGTTCGCTCAACAAAAAAACGTATATGACATAAATTGTGTATTTTAACGCGATCTACATTTTTTGTGTAGTAAAATTTTGTCTATCTCTTATAGTTTACGAATTATGCAAAAGTCGTTCACAATGAAGAATACTTTTGGAGACATTCCCAGAAAATTCAAGATATACAGTTTATTTGTCATGAAATTATCTTAAACATATGAGATTTTAATCAAAATTGTTACAGCCATTTTTGAGAAAATTAAAATTTTCGAAAAATTTTCCATGTAAAGGGTAATCTGGAGTGGGGGATTTTCTTGAAAATCTTCGTGTCGCATCTCTGGAAGATACTGAACCTAAATACCAAGTTTGGTGTTTATCCGACTGTTCGTTTCTGAGTTATGCTGTTCACACACACACACACACACACACACACACACACACACACACACACACACACACACACACACGGACATGTTTCCAAAAATGCTTTTTTTGGATTCAGGGGGGCCTCAAAACATATATTTCCGGTGAAATCTCGTTATCGAATTTTTGGGTGGAATGCAATACTTCCCCTACTTACTACACATAGTAGAGAAAGTAAAAAAAAAAAAACAAATAGCGATTTTCCTCTGGGAAAAAGTACTTGAAAATTCAAAACAATAACAAGGAATACAAAAAAGCAACAACAAAACAAAGTATTTGACATAAAATTGAGTTGAAACGAGATCTACTTTTTGTGCAGTAAGATTTTACCTTCTCTTACAGTTTACCATTTTGCAAAAGTCATTTAGAATGTAGAGGGCTTCACAGGCTATTCCCAGAAAAATCAATATATACATTTCATGGTCATGAAAAAATCTTAAATTTATGGTATTTTAATAAAAATCGTGGAGCCATTTTTGAGAAAGTGTCAATTCAAAAATCAAAATGTTCGAAAAATGTTCCATGAAAAGGGAGTTTGGGGAGGATTTTGTTCAAAATCTTCGTGTAGCATCCTTGGAAGATGCTAAATTTATATACCAAGTTTGGTAGTTAACGACTTTTCGTTCTTGAGTTATGCTGATGGCGCGCGCGTGCGCATACACAAAGACCTTTCTCTAAAACGTTTTATAATGGGACCTCAAAACATGCATTTCCGGTGTAATCTCGGTAAGGAATTTTTGGATGGAATGCAATACTCTACTTAGTGTAAGTACCTAGTAGAGAAAGCAAAAATGCGAATGCGCTTGTTTAGTTAGCAACATGACTGGCGTATCAAATCCAGCGAATACCATTATAAGGCAAAGAAGAACGCAGTGGATAAGAATTACTTTGAGTTCACTCAATAAGTTAATACGGGAAAACGTTTTTCTTTTGATTAGATAGTCTTTGTACTGCATACTAGTTTCGTCCTTCTTTTTCTATCATTATATGTAGGTAATAGGTGGAGAATGTATTGAATTCCATCAAAAATTCGATACCGAGATTTCACCGGGAATATATGTTTTGAGACCCTCTGAATAAACAAACAAAAAAGCATTTTTAGAAAATGTCCATGTGTGTGTGTGTGTGTGTGTGTGAACACCACAACCCAAAAACGAAAAGTCGAATAAGTACCAAATTTGGTATTTAAGTTCAATATCTTCCAAATATGTGACACAAAGATGAAAAAAAATCCCGCCTCAACTACTCTTTACTGCAGCATTTAAAAAGTTTTTTGATTTTCTAAAAAATGAACCTAAAGATTTTGATTACAATACCATGTATTAAAGATATTTATATAACAAATGAAATGTATGTATGTCTTGAATTTTCTAGGAATATCCTGTAAAGAACGCTTCATTCGGAAGGAATTTTTTATAATCTTGTATAATTGGTAAACGTTAAGCGAAAGACCAATGCTTACGCCACAAATAATATAGATCTCTTTAAAACACAACTTATTTCAAATAAGCTTTTTTGTGGCATAAGCCATTTCTTAGATATCTTATTAATATAATTAATTATTCACACAAGCCGTGTGTTGGACAGGGTTGGAAAGGTAGAATCAGATGACTGGTTCAAATCCCGGCTATGGCATTGAATTTTTCAGTCATCTGATTGTGTTATTAATAGTTCGAATTGTTCATTGCTTGGTCATTTTCTTAAAGTCAGTTGTTTCTGGTAATTGCATGGAAACGGAATGGAATTTTAAGACCAGCTTATAGCGTTCAGTTCTTAAACATTTCATATCACTGTTCCCTTTGTATCTATAACGAAATGTGTAATGTAGCTATTTCTGCAAAGGTTTATTTTGATCAAAACGTAGTAAATACAAAAATAAGCTTTAGTAAGAATAGTTTGCATAACCAGTAATAAAGATAGGGGTCAGAGGTCATGTGTATGTAGCACAAATTTTTAGAAAACGGGTTTTCTTTCTCTCTCTCTGTGTGTCTATGAATAGCATAACTCAAAAACAAAAAGTCGGATAAGTACCAAACTTGGTATTTAGGTTTAGTGCCTTCCAAAGACGCGACACAAACATTTTTCAGAAAATCTTCCCACCCAAACTACCGTTTACATGGCAAATTTTTCGAGATGTTTGCTTTTCCAAAAACCCAGTAACTATTTTGATTAAAATACCATATATTAATGATATTTACACGACAAATAACATTTGTATCTTGAATTTTCTGAGAATAGCCTATGAAGGCCTCTTCATTCGGAAGGAATTTTGCATGATATTGTCTAATTGGTAAACGTTAAACGATTGACGAAAACGTACTACACAAAAAATGTAGATCTCTTTAAAAAACATAATTCATTTCAAATAACTTATTTGTGGCATCAGCCTTTTGCGAGATATCCATTATTAAAGGTTCGAATTGTTCAATACTTAGCCACTGTTTCAAATTCTGGTAATTTGAACTTTCGGTTTTCAGCTGTTTCTTGCGACGTAATGGAAAGTGTGTGGAATTTTAAGGCCAGCGTATAGCATCCAGTTCTAAAATATTGACTATCGCTGCTCCCTTTGTATCTATAACGAAATGTTTAATGCAGCTATTTCCGGAAGGGGTTATCTCGATTAAAATGAAGTAGATAGGAAAATAAACTTTCATAAGAATAATTCGTATACCCGCTAATGAGTGATAGAGGGTAGAGAAAGTATGTGAATGTAAACCATATAATATCTTTTCTTCTTGTTCTTTTTAAAACTAGTCCAAAGGCAGCAAAAGCAAGCGCATTGTGCTATAAGCTCGATATGTTCCGAGCACAAAATGACGCTGTTCAGGCATACTTGTGCCGTGTGGCGCCGAGACAAATAATTTGTCCATGCCTATGGATCATACATGTTTGACAGTCGAGTGTATAACCGCCTTTACGGAGGAGACTGTGCCAAATTGAGGTAGACAACTAAGATTAAGCTACTCTAATTTGATAGTTCACAAGCGCAGTCATTATATAAAAGAAGTTCAGTTTGCTTAAAGGGCGGTTAGACCGCTCGCCTCCCACCGAGGCAGCCCGGGTTCAATCGCAGGGACCTGCATGTGGGATTTGTGGTGGACAAAGCGGCGTCTGGGCGGGTTTTCTCCGGGTTCTCCGGTTTCCCCCGCCATTCATTCCACCAACTGCTCCATCATCACCTTTCCTTTCATCCATTTCACCAACATTTCGTTTCATCTACTTCCTTCATCCCATACCAGGCATCGGGCTGATCACCCATCCTAGATGCTCTGTCTGATCCATGAGTGTCTGCTCCTCTGACCCCAGGCACCCGCTTGTAAGTCCTGGGGGGTGTAAGTCCTACATAAGAGGAGGGTAAACAGATAATGAATGAATAAATCATTTTGCTTAAAGGAAGGCAATTTGAAACAAATTTCTGCAAGTTGGATTGAATTAGAAGTTTAAACTCCTTTATATGAAATGTGGACTGGTTTTCTGCTTCCCACTAAGTCTGACCCCCAAAATGGTTTATGAGGAGACAAATACCGACAGTAATGACGATTGATGGTGCCATTTATAGAGCAAGAAGCTATTTCTTCTGGAAATTATTGTCTCTGAGATTCCGGATTCTAAAGCATTTCTTCAACCAAGGTTTCACTGAACGGGTTCCTTTCGTAGAAGTGGTTTTAATTTAGCACATAATCGATGATAAGTCTCTGTAAGACACATGTCCTTATTTTGATCAAAGGAAACCGAAGTAGAGATGTATCACATACTTCTCATATTGATACCTGCAACAGTAACACAGTTTATGTCTTATTAATTTCTCGCTCCTCGACCCAAAGCAGTGCTTACCACTCCCAGGAGAAACGTATGAGGTGAGGAACCTCAGGAGGTTAAAGACAGCAGGCAAGCTGGCCGCCTGACAGTGATGCGCAGAGGTCCCTAAGATTTTTGACCCAATTACACCTGCGGGATGCTCAGGGAAGGCTTCCCTATGACGGAACCGGGGAGAACTCGACCCACGTGAGGCGGCAGAGAGAAGCCTGCCATCTGGCAGGGCCGAGAAGAACTTTCCAACCAGCATGCACCTGCGGCACCGACCGACACTGCACAGCCCCTAAGCCTACCTGAAACATGAAAGGGAACGCGAAAGGATAGGAAATGATGGATAAGAAATTCGTAATAGAAGAGAAACCACCGCAGCATTCACCATAAATCAGTATCTTCCAAATATGCGACACAAACATTTTCAAGAAAATCCCTCAGCTCCAACTACCCTTTACATGGAACATTTTTCGAAAGTTTTAATTTTCTCAGAAATGACTAACGATTTTTATTAAAATACTGTATATTAATGATATTTACATCTCAAATAAAATGTATATCTTGAATTTTCTGAGAATGATTTCCAAGGAATTTTGTATAAGGTTGTATAACTGGTAAACGCTAAGCGATAGACGAAAACGCACTACACAAAAAATCTAAATCTTTTTAAAACACACAATTTATTTCAGTAAACCTTTTTGTAGCATCAGCTATTTCCAGATATCCGTTATAATGGTACGAATTCTTCAGTTCTTTGTCATTCTTTTAAAGTCTGTAGACATTCAGTTGTTTCTCGCGATTGCATGGAATTTTCATGTCAGTGTATGGTGTCCAGTTTTTAAACATTTGATTATTTATAAGGAGATGTGTAATGGAGGTATTTCTACAAAAGCTTATCTCGATTAAAATGAAGTAGTTAGAAAAATAAACTCTAGTAAGAACAGTTTTATACCCATTAATAAATGATAGAGGGTAGAGAAAGTGATATAAATGTAATACTTTTTACTTTTTGTAACAAACGCCAATAGTGAATAGGAAAATGCATGAGAATAGTCTTCCTAGATCTTTAGTCGAATCGAAGCAGAGATTATAGGAATAAAAAATGAATGTAGAAGAAAAAAAATTATCAGTTGTTAGTTATTGAGTACCATGCTTTAAAGCTATTGATTAATTTCGAGTCTAAATGTTGAATAAGGCATCAATGAAACCGTACATTGGCTGAATGGCGCTTCATGTAATTATCTGCAGTATTAAAACACAGCGCACGTACACACGTCCTCAAAGACCTCCAGAATATTATGAGTAATATGTTAGTATTACAACCAGTGAAGCAAGAGGCGTGCGTTGCGAGGAGATTATACATGCATATTATTAGCTTCCTGGTTGCAGAGCTGTAGGTACCGGTTTCTATGCTCTTCACTTTGAGAACAACGGAGCGCTCTTGGCACCAAGTTAGCAAAGTCTCGTTAAAAACCACGAAAATCCCAAGGTCAGAGCGGGTGGTCGACATGAATCAAACACGGGACCTCCCGAATGCGAGCCTCACGTTCTACCACGGAGCTACGAGGCGTATTTTTAACGTAATTACCGTTTTAATATTTTGCCACTCCATCGCTGCAGCCGCGATTTTGAGCATGTGCGATCACTTCCTCCATTCATTAGAAAGCTAAACACAGCTGTGAGCGATCATCGTTTTGTGTTTTCCTGTTGTTAGAGTGTTTCGAAATGTTCAAAACAATCGAACGACTCTCCAACTCTGAAGTCAGATCAATGATTCGTTTTTTGAATGCGAGAAATGTTACACCAGCAAGCATTCATCACCAATTGTGTGAGGTTTATGGCGTAACAATAATGAGTGACAATGCGCGGCCACACACAGCCAAGCAAACTCAAGATTTGATCGCATCATTTGTTTGGGAACAATTCTACCATCCTTCCTACGTCCGGATTTGACACCAAGCGATTTTCATCCGTTTCTTCATCTGAAGAAATTCCTTGGTGGAAAACATTTCAAAGACGACGATGTTGTGAAACAAGGAGTGTAGACTTGGTTTTCATCACAGGCGGCATCATTCTTTGACGAAGGCATACATAAACTGGTTTCCTGTTACGACAAGTGACCGATTAAACGCGATGACTATATCATAAAGTGTAAGGGGTAAGGTAATGAATGATAATGAAGTATTTAGGAAATAATGTTCTGTTATTTTTACTTTCTCTACTACGTATAGTAAGTAGGGGAAGTATTGTATTCCACCCGAAAATTTGATACCAAGATTTCACCGGAAATATATGTTTTGAAACCCCCTGAATCCAAAAAAATGATTTTTGAAACATGTCCGTGTATGTGTCTGTGTGTGTGTCTGCCTGTGTGTGTGTCTGTGAACAGCATAACTCAGAAACGAACAGTCGGATAAACATCAAACTTGGTATTTAGGTTCAGTATCTTCCGGAGATACGACACGAAGGTTTTCAAGAAAATCCCCCACCCCAGATTACCCTTTACATGGAACATTTTTCGAAAATGTTAATTTTCTCAAAAATGGCTCAAACGATTTTGATTAAAATATCATATGTTTAAGATATTTTCATGACAAATGAAATGTATATCTCGAATTTTCTGGGTATCTCTCCAAAAATATTCTTCATTGTGAACGACTTTTGCATAACTGGTAAACCATGAGAGATAGACAAAATTTTACTTCACAAACAATGTAGATCGCGTTAAAATACATAATTTATGTCATACACGTTTTATTGTTGAGTGAACCATTTTCGAGATATTGCTTGTTATTCCCTTAAATTTTCCCATACTTTTTCTCAAATGGGAATTCGTTATTCTGTTTTTTTTGTCCTGGTAATGCAAAGAGATTGGAATACTGCACATAGCAACTAGCTCTTAAAATACCAATTCCCCTTGCATCTACAAGAAAATTAGCAATAAGATTAACATGAAGCATATGGAGAATAAGCGTTTGTAAAAATAGTTTGTACAAGAGTAGAGAAAGTCATGTGAGTGTAACACATCAGATTTTTTTAAAACATTATCGGTACTCACTTTAAAAACACGCCTCTATCTCGCTCGGCCTATAAGTGGCAAAATAATTTTCTATTATATTAGAGGGGAGGTTATAGAAAAATCTCATTTCCACAGATTTCGCTTTGTTGATTTTTAACATCTCGAAGTATATTCCACCTCCTAGGATTACCCATCTCTGAATGCATACCATACACGTACATGTGTCAACTGAATTATGTGTTTTTATTAAATCAGTGTATTTTTAGTTGACAGGTCTTATCCAGAGCTTGGCGAACACTTTGAAGGAGATATTATACAGGTACCGGGAAGAAATGCGATCCAGATGGAAGAGTACCTCTGGCCTGGAGGAGTTGTACCTTATGTATTCCACAAAACTTTTAGTGAGTTAATTACTTTTAGTTATTTATTTTTCCAGATTTACGCATAATAGTTGTCTACCTAAATGTTTGAGGGCCATATTTCCTACCAAATGAGATACCTACTGCCGAACCGTAAATGAATTTCGTTTTACCACGTTCAAACGTTTTGTAAGAGTTTTAATTTCAAAACTTCCTAGTATTTAACTATAAACAAAAACACTCAATTTATATATTGAAGGGGAAGTTCAAAATTAGTATTCATCGCATTTTAGGCCCCCCCGCCACCCTTATTTGACATTTCAATGATATTGTAGCGACCCAAGTTGTTTAAGCCCGGATCCTATACAGAGCTCACTGTAGAAGCTACTCGCTGAAGGCTGAAGGGGAAGGATATACAGGTGATTTATGAAGAACCGACATATTTCCTTCTTTAATTATTTTGTTCGAAATTCACTCAATTCCTCAATTTTAGCACCAAATTAAGCAGAATGTTCTGGAGCTTCGATTGCCTGTCACTAGATGCGCAGATGTACATGTTTTATTCGTAATTGCTGAGTTTTATTGCTTTTGAGATTTTGTTCTAGTCAATGTGAAATGTCACAATGAACGACTCTTCGTTGTAAAGCAATACTGCATTACGAATTCAGCTACAGCTACTCAAAGGGCATACCAGAGAGAATTTGGTGTTCGGAATCCTCCCAAAAGAAACACAATACTGGGACTAGTAAACAAATTGGAAACAACTGGATCTCTGGTGAGTGAAAAAGGCAAAACTCGTTCATCTAGGCTTCCCACGGTTGTTGACGTAAGAGCACGACTGGATCAGTCACCCATAAAATCATTAAGACGTTTATCGCAGGAGACAGGGTACAGCTACTCAATGTGTCAGAGAGCTGTGAAAAGTGCAGGCCTAAAGCCGTATAGTATTACGGTTGTCCATCGGTTACGGGAACCAGATAAGGATAGAGGACTGAATTATGTTGTTGGTTTTAGGCGTTCATTGTGCAAAATACTTCAATATTGTCCATTACATGGTTCACAGATGAAGCATGGTTCCATTTATTTGGCTATGTGAACTCAAATAACTCACGCTATTGGGCCAGCGAAAATTCACATGCTATTCATGAAGTACTTATGCACCGGGTTAAAATCGGAGTTTGGTGCTCAGTATCTGCACAGAGAATAGTGGGAACAATTTTTGTTGAAAACAACGTGAACACTGCAGAGTACCGACGGATTTACTTGGAGTTTGCTGAGCAACTAGACGGTGTAGAGCTGAGTCAAGGATATTTTCAGCAGGACGGCGCTACATGCCATACATCAAGTGAATTCATGGCACTAATTGCAAGTTTCTTTGACGACCGGATAATTTCCAAAAACCTGTGGCCACCGAGATCTCCGGATTTGACATTGCCGGACTTCTTTCTTCGGGGTTACTTAAAAGACAGGGTTTATGGCACACGTCCCCAGACATTGGACGGTCTCAAGCACAACATTACACAGGAGATTCAAGCTATTGACAACAGAGTCCTCCAACGAGTGGCCAGTAATATGGAACGACGTGTTGAGCTGTGCATTATGCAGGATGGCGGACGTTTTCAACATTATAGAGGTAAATAATCTCCCAAAATTCCTCTGCATTTCAGACATAATAAGTTGTCGCTAGCACAACTCATTTTGAAACAATTAAAGAAATAAATGTGTCATTTCTTCATAAACCACCCTGTAGAAGAGTAGAATAACTAACGCTGAAGCATTATGGCCAAGAGTTTTATTCTAGCTGCCATCGGCCCGCCAACTCTAGCCACTTCAGCAAAAGTACATACCTGTACGAGTTCTGGCTGGTATTGAGGTTCACCAAGATAATAAATACTAAATGATTCCGGCGACGTGGGGAGCGTCAGGGCATCTCTCTCTGAGAGACCGAGACACTGAGATCTACTAAGAGAACGAGAGAGTGTGACCAGCTTGGGGATAGCTTATATTGCTTCTTTATGCTGAATGAAATCACCTCAGCCCTGCCCTGCCGTAATTTAAACACTTTCTGAAACGTTGCCCACTTCCTGGTAGGTGATTGGAATCTAATGCAGGACAGTAACAATAAATTTCAATTTATGCTTTTAAAGGCTAATTTTATATTTCAGTTTATATTCTGACACTTATTTTTTAAAGAACATTTATTTCTTACATTTGCTCTCATTTAATTTCCTACATTTCATTCATTTGTTCTCGCGTTTCTTTTTTATCGTCTTGGTAATCCGAATTATTATTTTTGTTCATCAGAGTTGAATAGAATTAAACCACAAACTATTGGATATTGTTTGTTTAACAAATAATGGAGCACATTTTTGAATTTAGTAAATTATATTAATTACAGGCAGGAATTTTTCCAAAATAAATCACGCTTTCATCCAACGGACTTACTCATTTTTGTTCGAATTCCGAAGGTTCCAGGTTACCAAAGCGATAGATGGGAATGCGGATTTTAAGTCCCAGATAGAGGTGCGGTGCCCATGTGAGAAAAGTGAGGAGCTGCAATAGGTGGTGGTCCTGGTCGCGTGAGCCAACTTTCCGGATGGGGAGGCTGGCTACATCACCTCCCGTATCGGTTGGATGATCGCCCACCTCTGCCATAAGTGGGCGTGAGGCCGGCAGTCGGGTTGGCAGGCCCAGGCCCTTCGTGGGCTGTCGCGTCACAAGATTTATCTTCAAAGACGCGATACGAAGATTTTCAAGAAAATCCCCACCTCAGACTACCTTTTACATGGAAGATTTTTCGAAATTTTGGATTTCCTCAAAAATGTCTCTAACGATTTTGTTTAAAATATCATATATTTAAGCTACCTAAATGACAAATGAAATGCCTATCTTGCATTTTCTGTGAATAGCCTGTGAAGTCCTCTTCATTGGTAAGGAATTTCGTATAACCTTGTACGAGTATAACTGGCAAACGTGTAACGATAGAAGAAAACGCATTTCACAAAAGTTTAGATATATTAAAGCACACAATTTATTTCAAATAACCTTTTTGTGACATAAGTCACTTCCAAGTTATCCGTTATTAATGGTTGAAATTGTTCATTACTTTGACATTTCCTTGAAGTCCTGTCGAATGGAAAGAGTATGGAACTTTAAGATCAGCATTAGCGCCCTAAACAGTTGACTATCGCTATTTTCTTTGTATCTATAACTAATATAGCAATTTCAGCAAATGTCTATCTCGATTAAAATTAAGTAGACAGAAAATTATGATTTCGTAAGTATAGTTTCCCCACCCACTAATAATCGCTAGAGGGTAGAGAAAGTCATGTGAATGCAACATCAGATGTTTACTTTCTCTACTACGTATAGTAAGTAGGGGAAGTATTGTATTCCACTCAAAAATTCGATACCGAGATTTCACCGGAAATATATTGTCGCAGCCTCCAATCAAACACGCTCAAGGGGCAGAGCACTCGCTAGAGAGGTAACGGGTAGTTAAAAAATTGTAATAATTTAAATAAGGCGAGGTTACGACTAGGGACGCAGCTAAAGTGAAAGTGCAGAAATATTATTAAAAACTGGCAAAAGGACACTTACATGGCTCAAAATAGGTAGAAGGAGCTTTACACTATCATAAATAAGACAATAAAGATTTGGATAGCACAGTATTTATTGGATAAGACTTACTACATACCCCATCTTAGTTCCATGCCTGTCGGGCGAGGCCGCCATGCATTCCTGCACGGAGAGAGCGAATACACGTCTGGTCTGGTTGACTGCAACTCACTGACTCTCAGCCCCAAGCCACGCTTCAAAAAGCGTGGGGGACGCCAACTAACCTACCCCCACCTAAACTGCTAATCCCCACCTAAACTACAACCGCCATCTCGAATCTAGGTGACCAAAGAGACGTATGCGCATACGTCACAATATGTTTTGAGACCCCCTGAATCCAATTTTTTTGTTGGAAACATGTCCGTGTGTGTGTGTGTGTGTGTGTGTGTGTGTGTGTGTCTGTGAACAGCATAACTCAGAAACGAACAGTCGGACAAACACCAAACTTGATATTTAGGTTCAGTATCTTCCAGAGATGCGACACAAAGGTTTTAAAGAAAATCCCCCACACCAGATTAACCTTTACATGAAACATTTTTCGAAAATTTTAATTTTCTCAGAAATGGCTCTAACGATTTTGGTTAAAGTATCATATGTTTAAGATATTTTCATGACAAATGAAATGTATATCTCTAATTTTCTGGGAATGTCTCCAAAAGTATTCTTCATTATCAACGACTTTTTCATAACTGGTAAACCATAAGAGATAGACAAAATTTTACTACACGAAAAATGTAGATCGCGTTAAAATACACAATTTATGTCATATACATTTCTTTTGTTGAGTGAACCGTTTGCGAGATATTGCTAGTTATTCCCTTAAATTTTCCAATACTTATAATTTTTCTCAAATTCGTTATTAATTTTTTACTTTCTCTACTACGTATAGTAAGTAGGGGAAGTATTGTATTCCACCCAAAATTTCGATACCGAGATTTCACCGGAAATACATGTTTTGAGACTCACTGAATCCAAAAAAAGCATTTTTGGAAACATGTCCGTGTGTGTGTCTGTCTGTGTGTCTGTGTGTCTGTGAACAGCATAACTCAAAAACGAAGAGTCGGATAAACACCAAACTTGGTATTTAGGTTCAGTATCTTTCAGAGATGCGACACGAAGGTTTTCAAGAAAATCCCCCCACCCCAAACTACCCTTTACATGGAACATTTTTCGAAAATTTTAATTTTCTCAAAAACGGCTCTAACGATTTTGATTAAAATATCATATGTTTAAGATATTGTCATTGCAAATAAAATGTATATCTCGAATTGTCTGGGAATGTCTCCAAAAGTATTCTTCATTATGAACGACTTTTTCATAACTGGTAAACCATAAGAGATAGACAAAATTTTACTACACGAAAAATGTAGATCGCGTTAAAATACACAATTTATGTCATATACATTTCTTTTGTTGAGTGAACCGTTTGCGAGATATTGCTTGTTATTCCCTTAAATTTTCCAATACTTATACTTTTTCTCAAATTCGTTATTCATTTTTTTATGTCCTGGACATGCAAAGAGAATGGAATGCGCCACATAGCAACCAGCGTTAAAATATTTGACTATCGCTTAAAACCTACCATATTCCCCTTGCATCTACAAGAAAATTAGCAATAATATTGACATCTCGATATCTCGATTAACATGAAGCATATGGAGAATAAGCGTTTGTAAAAGTAGTTTGTACAAGAGTAGAGAAAGTCATGTGAATGTAACACATCAGATTTTTTTGTCTTGGTAATGCAAAGAGAATAGAATGCGCCACATAGCAACCAGCTCTTATAATATTTGACTATCGCTTAAAGCCTACCAATTCCCCTTGCACCTACAAGAAAATTAGCAATAATATTGACATCTCGATTAACATGAGGCATATGGAGAATAAGCGTTTGTAAAAATAGTTTGTGCAAGAGTAGAAAAAGTTATGTGAGTGTAACACATCAGATTTTTTATTTAACGTCGGTTAAACATCTATGTCATATTAAGATCGTTATCTGTAACTGTGAAGACAATATTCAGTGTTTATCAAACTGAATTGGCCTCAATTGTGTAAGCACTTTTCCTGTGTGATCTGTTTGTTGCTATGCTTTAATCGGAAGGTGAACTTTTTGTGATGTAGTGAATTTACCCGTTTCTGGGTATATATCCGCTCTAATGCGGACAATTGACCTTAGCTACGTAGTCGCCTATTTGTACCATCTGTTTTATTCCTATTTTTGTTTTAATTATGGGTGGGATTTTGGGTCGTGGTACAATAGCCAATGCAGTATTTACTTAGCGACTGAACAAAGTCATGAAAAGGCTCTAGTTATGTTGGCGGTACAATGGATTTGAACCCGTAATCTCGCGAATGCCAGCTATAGACGCTATCGCCTGAGCCATCTTGCTTAGTAATATAATACTGTGAAATGTTTATTGGTTCACATTTCCACGTAGTCATGAGACGTGGCGTTGGGAGCATAACTAAGAACAATAGTAGATATATCTAGCGAACTAGCCTCCCCTCCCAATGGATTTGGCGCATCTGAGTACGCATAGGAACGTAAACTAGTACCCTGTACGGCAGAAAGCGGCGCCCCTGTGGGCTTTTGGATGAATTTCTAACACGAAGTCTGACCAGGTTTTCTTGAGCCATAGTTCCCAACCGTGTAGTATAGAGGGGGTTCATAAAATCCCTGGCCTGCTCTCTAGATTGTACAATCTGTGAGCAAAATTATTAATTTAATTGCGTTCCTACCAAATAGAAGGCAGCAATTCATCGCATAATGACACAAGGAACTTCCTAGTTTGGATTTGATTACTTCCAGAACCTGTGAACTAGTAGTAAGGTCACCGATAAGGGTGGTAGAGATCGCTAAGGCACGGAATCGTAACCGGGAGGTCTGCGGTTCAAATTCCGTCAGGATCGTCCACCCTCATTGTAGTGTGTGTTTTTTTTCTTTTTTCGTTTTCCTCATTCCTCATAACTGGGAAATTCCAAGAAGGTACCCTAAACTTAGGCCTAGAACGTTTCCTTCCGAAACTTCCTTTTCTAATTATCATTTCATTTTATGTATCATCGGTGACCACCGGCTATAGTGTTTAAAGGGGGTTAAACACTGCTAAAATGACTAGTAAGGTTCATTTGTCACACGACCATACAGTCTCTCAAGCCAAAAAGATAATTGAGAGCTGTATGCAAAGCATTAAGTTGACCTTAAACTAATTAACCGAGTTGGGAGTAAACATCAGCTGGCTGGGAAGCGTCATTGTGGTATGGGACTGACATCGTTTGATTGGTTAATTTTGAAGCCTGAAATATGTTACAATTAGAAGATACTATCTTTATCATTTTATCTCTGATTTTGCATAGAATACTATTCTGGATAGTTAGTGTGCTGGTTTTCTACGTTAACACATTTACCTAAAATACCATTTACCTCCGCAAGTCTAAATAGGCCTATCATCTTACGGACTCTGCCCTGTTGCCATGGTGCATACCAGGTTGCTAAGAAGCATAGATGAGATGTACTATGTTTGCCTCACATTCAAGAGGTCCCGAAGTTCGAATCTCGGTTATGCTGATTTACCTGGATAAGCTTTTTCGGGGTTTCCCTTTATCTGAGAAGACGCATGTCGGGTGACTAAGCTCTAGGGACCCGTGCCCATTTGAGCATCATTTCAACCAAATCGTTCATTCACTATCCGATATGACCTAACCGGTTAAAGGGCGTTAAACTTCAAGCCTCCCCCCCAAAAAAGAGCTGTACTTCCTTTACACCTAAAGTTGGTTTGTAACGACGCCAGCAATGAACGGCTAAGAAAAAACATTTTATTAGTGGAAATTATTTGAAAATATTCGACATTCGAGATAAATGCTGGTTGAATCAAAGCCACACAGTATCTTAACCTAATAAGCACCGTTCTACAATGGCTTTACCGGTGGCGGCTGCTGTATAAGAGCACAAGGGTACGTGAACACCCTTGCGGATTTTTTGTTGTTGTTTTTTGAGCTCATAGCCTTTTCTGTGATTTCCTATTGCATAAGACGCATCCTATTCACAATGATGACAACAATGATATAAATCTCTGTTGTTTTATGCTTATTATGCGGCCAAAATCTGTTACGTTTGAGACGCCACTGTGTGTTTGTGAACAGCATAACTCAAAAACGAAAAGTCGGATAAATATCAAACATAGTATTTAGGTTCAGTATCTTTCAAAGATGCAACAGTAAGATTTTCAAGAAAATACCCCCACTCCGAACTACCCATTACATGGAACATTTTTCAAAAAGTTTGATTTTCTCAAAAATGGCTATAACGATTTTGATTAAAACATCATATGTTTGAGGTATTTTCATGACAAATGAAATGTATATCTTGAATTCTCTGGGAATGTCCCCAAAAGTCTTCCTCATTCTGAATGACTTTTGCATAACTCATGAACCGTAAGAGATAAACAAATTTTTTTCTATACAAGAAGTTAGATCTCGTTAAAACATTCAATTTATGTCGTATACATTTTTTGTCGAGTGAACCATTTGCTAGATATTTCTTGTTATTTGTCTGAATTATGCAATACTTAAACTAATACTAAATGAGAATTTGTCATTCTTCTTTTATGTCATAAACATGCAAAGAGAATGAAATGGGTCGTCCTCCGTGGTGTAGTGGTTCCTGAAGTCGCGGGTTCAAACCGGGCGAAGGGCGATGGATTTTTTTCGGGCGTAAAAAATCCTTAGCATAGGTTTTTTCGGAAGGGAAGTAAAGCCGGTGGTCTCGTGTCGTAGATTTATGGCATGTAAAAGAACCTCAAGCTTGATAAAGAGGCCTCTGAGCAAAATTACCGGCCTTTCACGCCCTATATACGAGATTGGGACTCTAAGGACCACAGCAGTTAAAGAGTGTTCATAAATAAAACTCAATTTAATTTAGAATGAAATCCTCCACATAGCAACCAGCTCTTAAAAGATTTGACTATCGCTTAAAGCCTTCCATATTCCCTTTGCACCTACAAGAAAATTAGCAATAAGGTAGTTTCTGCAAATGTTTATCTCGATTAACATGAAGTAGATGGAGCATAAGCGTTTGTAAAAATAGAACGTACAAGAATAGAGAAAGTCGTGTAAGTACCACACATAAGATTTTTCTAATTTTGGCTTACGTCTGTTTCTTTTCTTCCTTGGTGTTCTCAATCTTTGCTTTATTTCTTTACGCACGGTTTGCGATCGGCAACGCCGGTATAATCTGTAGTTAATTTAGCAATATTATTCACGATAGTTGGATTCTCTGCATTAGTTTGTTTAAAAAAACCGCATTCAATACATTTCGTTTCTCGCCGCATGCTTCACCATTTCACCTTTATTGTCACAAAGCTAACAGTACTTGTAGAAGCAGCCAATCATCCCGCCCCTGATTCTGCACGTATGCGAAGTATGGGGATCGCTGGCAACGTCCATCATCCGCAGACTGCAGACCGTTCAGAACAGGACATTAAGGATGATCTATGATACTGGGTGTAGATTCCCATCACGCATCCCACACACCCATTCCGGATCCAAATACATCGTGGACATGGTGTGCGAGAGATCCCGCACCATGCACACGAAACTTGCAACCCATCCCAATCAGCTGGTAAATGCCCTGGGTCACTATGACCATAGGGCTCCCAGAAGACGAAAGAGCTACCATCTATCCAAGGACACTATGGGATCGCTTGCATAAGGGCTACCAATCCATCTCTACTCTCCCAAGTTACGCTGTATTGGGCCTGATCGCTAGCTGTATGAACCTACTTGAGTACCCACAAATTAAGCAAGGATTGGGCTTGGTCACTAATTGGACGAGTGACCATTCATCAGTGACCCGCCCTCTTATTAGCTTGGTATTCACATATCCTTTACCTACATACTATCTTGCTTCGCTGCCAATTGGCGTGCTTATTTTCACAACCACACAAGCGGTTGTAGAAGTTAAGCAGTATTGGGCTTGGTCGTCTCCTGAACCCTTGTCTGCTCGGTTAGTTCGCCAGGATTCAGCAAATGGCAGCACAGGAAGCGAAGCTCCGCCTACTGATACCCGACTAAAAGCTTGCGAAAACTGAAAACCTATTTTATCGTACAGGTAAAGCCGCGCTAGCGGCTAGGTACTGTGGTGATTTTACATTCCGCCCAGGTAAACCTGGGCAACCTGCTCTCGATTCCTGGATAAGCAGACTGTCCATCGCCTTACTGACTGTTCATCATTATCGCTGAATGCAGAAGAGGAATGAACGATATCACACAGAATTAAAGGTTCCGAACTATTAACATACTTCTTGAAAGCCCATTGAACGGTAATCGCGTATATTTAAGGAACCACAGTAAAACCTGTATTATGACCACCAATGGTTCCACTGAAATTTGTTTTTTACACTGGTGACTGCTTAATAGGGGTGAAGGCTTTTTACAAATGTATAATAATATATAATGTGCAAATATAAATGTAGATCCAGGAACTTAAATCTTGGAATGCAAGTGATCGAATCCTTTAAACAACAGCAGTCTTCCTCCTTATATTTCCTTGGGGGTTATCCATGTTACAATAAGGCATCTGAAGTCTGGTTTTAGGAAAATAACTCTTTCAATTCTTAGAAAAATACATTCTTAGAGAGGGGGGTAAATAAACAGATCACTTTCTTTCTTGCACACAAGAGTGCCTTTTTTCAAGTCAACTCCTATCCCAGTAAACCCATATTTAGCTATGTATGTAACGAGTTCACATCCCGAGTAGCCACACGTCTTAATTTTTTTGGGCATGGGAGAGAAAACGGCCGCTTGAGTTTTGTATGGTAAAGATAGATGAGTCACGTGGTCATACTTGATTACCTTCTCAGGCGACATTAGATTCTAAAGCAATTTGTAAAGTGGAAAGTGTGAGCGAAGCGAAAGGGATTGGTCCCATTCATCTAGGTCAAGGGTGGCGAAAATGACTTCCTTCCGCGAGTCACCAAATATGCAACACGCAACCATCACTCAGCAGCATGTGAAAAACAAACGGACGGTTGCAGAGAGGGAACGGCGCCTGCGAGTCAAAATATCTAGCGAGTCACGTTTTCGCCACCTCTGATCTAGGTGTATTTGGGATAGGCGTGCTGAGAACCTGCATTATCGCCTCGAAAATCTACTTTAAAATACTAAACTTTTCGATTACGTATAAAGGTGGTCTTGAAAAGGGGTGTACATGAAGAAAACAGCTCACCAAAGGTTGGTCACTGCTCGGAGAGAGGGGTGGTATCTAAACAGAGGTAAAAAATACATTAATTATATGCTTTTTTAAATTGCTTTCCGTAAAAAATGGTCCTTATGGGGAGTGGTCTGTTAATAGGAGTGATCGTTAAGAGTATTTTCACTATATATGTTTTGAATATGTTTATGTATATATTTGGTTTCCCGTGTATCGCGGGTTAGTTAATGACGTCACCAAGCGGGATGGCTTAGCGGCAACGTCTGTGGCCCGCATTCGTAAGGTCGTGGGTTCGATTCTCGTGGCCGACCTTCCGACCCATGTTTTTTTGGATTTCCCTGGGTCGGTAGGCGAATGCTGGGAAGGTTCATTACATACCCCGAACTTCCTGTCCCTCCATTTCTCCAAGTACTCATTTCGTTTCACCCTTCATCTGCTTGGTCGTTCCAGGGTTGCAAGTATCGGCGGGAGTCTTGGCATTACATAGCAGGGGAAAAGGATGCTCTCTCGAACTCTTCGTCCGCCGGAACGGGTTTGATCTCCGAATCCCAAGCTCCCCATGGGATGTGCAAGCCTGCAGGGGGGGAGAGAGCCGGTTGTACTAGCTGCCATCCGGAGAGCTTCAATCTGGAAAATGTAGGGACCCTGCACTCTGCCCTGTCGCGTCTCCTGATCTGGCCGCCCTCTGTCCCCTCTCCTTAGGTCGAGGTGCTAAATCCCCCTCTACTCCTAGTCCTCCTAATGACGTCATGTATTCATATCAAGTTAGGCTCTAAGAGTGCAACGATTTAAGGAGTAGTTGTACCTAGGATAGGGCTCGACTTAGATAAGTATAATTGATTACGCACTTCTGTTATTTTACTCTTTCTTTTAACGTTACACTACTGCCATTTTGATTTATGTATTTTGTGTACATTTCCTCTAATTATTTGTTTTAATTCTCATGTGAATGTTACATAGCGCAAGATGAGCGACGGAAGATTGAAGTTGGAATGCGTGGTTTAGAGAACAACACGTGCGTGAAGTTTGTGCCTCGCAGTCCAAAGGATGTTGACCACATTAAAATAACTAAAAGGCCATATATGGGCTGTGGTGCCATGGTGGGTCGTCGTCCTGGACGTGGTGCTATGCCTGTAAACTACGAAACACCTCAGTGTCTCGTGCAGACTGGCATCATCCAGCATGAACTGTTGCACGTGCTGGGTCTGTTCCACGAGCAAACACGTCCAGACAGAGACGACTACATAATTGTGCAGTGGGAGAATATCATTCCTGGTAAGTGAACATTGCTATCCTTTCACTGCTACATATTTCGTACATCAGCGGCCACGTGGTGCTGACCCAGAGACCGGCACGTCCTCGAGTCTATAAGAAAGTTGAGTCACTGAGCTGGAAAGAATAGAGGAAGTGTAAGGGGTATATGGCACACCATCGTTTGTTATCTGACAAGGAAGGTGTTTTGGCTCGAACAGGAACTTTTGTTTAAAATGTTGTACATAGATTTGCCTCACAAGGTGATAAAGACTGTAAAAGTATTTATTTGTATAATTCTTCGTTTGGTTGGTGCTCGCGAATACAATTCTTCAAAAAGTGTTCACGAGGGTTCTCTCATGGAATAGAGCAATAAGCACGACACGCGAAACCAACAATTTAACAGTCTTCTGAATCACTTAATGAATAATCAAAGGCCACCTTGTTTACGTTTATGAGGTCCGAGACTCGTACAGCTGTCACGTAACCATTTGACTACCAGGGACACTAAAGCATAGGGCGATATACTGGAGCATACAACTGGTTATGAACAGGAGTGCGTTTTCATTATAAACACTTGAATTCCCAGGTTAAATGCTAATTATTAGCAAAAATTCTTGTGTAATCTGTTATCTTCCTAGCATATTGTCTAAAAAAGATAACCAGAGGCTGAATATGTCTAGTTGTTTTAGATGGAATGTTCATACATTCTATGTTCCTCCTTGAAATGATCCATTAATCAACACGTCCTTGTGCGCAATCCATGAATCACACACAGCATACACTTTTGATCATTTTCAAGATTTTCAGACAGAACGTCAGACCAAAATGTTCTTAAATGTCTTGAGATATTTTACTAGTCGAACTAACTTCTATGTATATATTAGGAGAAGGCCTTCTTATATCCTTATTTTTAGCCCAAAACGTTTATCTTGAAGGTAGACACATAGATTTAGAAGACCACTCATTGGTCATCTATAACTGTTGTATAAATCTGGGAAATTATATGCGGATTGAACTGGTACAGCTGTTGAATGGTCTCCTTCTCTGGACAATGTACACCCAGACATTGCTTATTACTGAATCTATTTTGGTCGCAATTCCAGGATACTGTGACTGTATTATCAATAAGACCCACACCCCCTCAACGTTTGAAGAGTGAGATGGCTCCGCGGTTACGTCTGGAGGTCCCGGGTTCCATTCCGTGCGACCGCCCACTTTGACCATGGGTTTTTCATGGTTTCTCCGGATCGGTAGGCGAATACTCGGGTGGTTCCTCATCTACATGACTTTCCTGTCTATCATTTCCTTCATTATCATCTGTTTCAGGACTGATGGACTAGGCGACAGTATTCGGCATATTGCGGTGGTGGTGTGTTTTATGAAGGATTTTCCCTGGCGTCGGTCGGACTGCTGACGGACCAGTCCTCTATGAGCGGCTTCCCTTAAGGGACTCTTGGGGGCTGGAGGCTTACGGGCCGGCTTAACCGCGTCAGATCAGTTCAATCTGGAATAGTTAAAGACGCTGTTCACGCTTGCGCAAGTCGTCTCCCGGATCTGGTCACCTTTTAGGTCTCTCCCCTTATCCCTCTCTCCCAGGGGCCATATTCGAAGCACAAAGGGCTACGTTGTGGTTTTGGAGGCCCCTCCGTGATATGTACCTTCACCTTTATCCCTTCAACGTTTACAGTGATCTAGCAGACAAATTGCACATTACACAAACGAATACTTTTCAGAGCCTTATGGAGACGTAATGACGGTCTGAAAAAAAGATTTTGTTGGTTAACGACGCTGTCAATTGCCAGGATCATATCAGCGACCCCGGCGTGCCGGAATTGCGTCCCGCAGGAGTTATTTTACATGCTAATAAATCTACTGACGTGGGGCTATCGCTTTTAAGCACATTTAAAAGCCATCCGTCTGGGCCGGATTTGCACCCGCGACCTTGGGATCAGGAGGTCAGCGCCTAACCAACTGAGCCACCCAGACTGACAACGATGGCTGTATAAACTTTTTTGGATAAGAAATTGCCTTTCCTGTGAGAGCGGCCTAGCGTCTAGTGACCGGCTTGGCACGCGGTATCTTGAGTCCCAAATCATTCGCTAGTTTCACTGTCATTAAGCGTTCGAGTATTATTATTATTATTATTGTTATTATTTTCATTGTGATGCGCTTTAACCGGATGGGTCATATCGGACGGTGAATGAACGAAATGGTTGAAATTATGCTCAAATGTGTCCGGGGTCGTAGAGCTTCAGTTACCTTATATTCGTCTTCAAGAATTAGGGAAAAACCCGGAGAAAAACCTTATCCAGGTAACTCACCCTAACCGAGATTCGAATTCGGGACCTCTTGAATGTGAGGCAGATACGCTACCCCCACATCACAGAGGTAGGAATTATTATTATTATTATTATTATTATTATTATTATTATAATTAGAAAACCGAAAAGGGTAGCTGAGGTCGTGTAGGCGGGGACTAGTGAGGGGCAGGTCCGCGGTTCAAATACCATCAGGTCCATCTTCCCTTACTAAGACGTTTATTTTCCTCAGCCTTTACAACTGGTGAATGTCGGGAAGTTAGGCCTGAAACGTTTCCTTTCCAAACTTCCTTTCCCAACTATCATTTCATTGCCTATATCACCAAAGTCACCACCCGTGGTGCCATATGTGGTAAGAACGGGCGCTAAACATTATTAAAATCACAATTAGAAAACAATGATAGTTTTTCATTCAAGCTTAGTAATATGTAGCACGTATATTTAGTATGATTCGCAGAGGAATGTGCAACAACAAAACAAAAGTGTTTTTTTTATCGCGACTAGGGACCGCCTATTCAGCACTGGCAAATGTGATTCGAAATTGCCAAAACCGGGGGGTACGGTCGGGCAGTTAATACCAACGTCATCCATTTGCAAGCACTCACGTTCACTGCTGTCGGTAGTTAGAGTGAGCACCCTACAGAGATTTAGGTCTTACAACATGTTACCACATAACGACACTGAAGCAGCTCTAATAGTCATTTGTTTTTAACGTCACGTTTTTACACCTATTTCAGAATTTTAAGCCGCAACAAACAAATAGTTAGCCTACATGTATAATCTCTGATATCATGGAACGAATAAATACTGAATGCATGAACGTAATTATATAACAATCAAGGTTCCACTGGGAATTAGTAATTACCATCGCTAGTAAACATTGTTGAAATATTTTATGCGCCGTCATAATATTTTAAGAAGAAAAAGGAGAAGAATCTGAGGGAGTAAAGGATAACGACCACACTACAACACGAATGATTAAATACTAATTCACTTTTAACACCATTTGATGCTCCTACTCATAATCTGCTTCTGTTTCTTTGTTTTCATTTTAAAACATTGCAAAAAAAAAGAGCATCACACAACCACTGCTTTCGTGTTCCTTATAACGGACAAGTTAGCAACCAGTGTATTTGCAATTGTAATTAGTAGAGACCAGTGATGGTGGAAAATGAAGTAGGATGCATACATGGAATGAGAGATGCAAGTAAACAACATCCCAATGCGCCACCTCACTCCACTCTATTCAATGCGTGGTACCTCACTCTTAAGTTGTCCCCAATCCTTAGCCTACTTATAATGCATTAGGATTTGGAAGGCAACATCAGTTACACACGTGTTAGTAATTTGGAAAAACTGTATAACACGAAAGAGAAGATGTGACAACCATAGAGGGTTCTTCCAATAACTGCGTCGAGAAACCTAATTGTTTTAAGTAGCAAAAGCAGTAATGTAGCAGAAAACTGTTTAAATGATGCCTTATATAAATATCTTTACTGTAACTATATACCAGAGTATTAGATATAGGTACTACTGGATTATATAATGCCTCGAATTTTCCTGCTCCGCATTTCCTGCCATTTCATTTCTTTACCAGGGTCGAAGGATAAGGCTAGAGTACGGCGAGCGAGGCCTGTGGCGGTGAAATTTGTTTTGAAGAACTGTCAGCCCTGGCGTTCGATGTGAGACGGGCTCCCAGCGAGATCGCGGAAAGAGTTAAGCATGTGTGGGAAGTCTCGCCGGCGGTGGCATCAGGGTGGAATGTCTATAGATATTAGGGGCCCTGCCTGCATCCGAACCTGTCACACCTTCCTTCAGAAGGTTTCCAGAAGCACAATAAGCCTGCATGTGCGCTGAAATTGTCCTCCGCTTCCTGATAACCATATGTGACGGAAAGAGACAGACCCAGTTTTAAGTCACAGTAACGCATCAAATGTTGTAGTAGAGGAAGTGCAGTAATAGTTGGATAATGAAAACCAGCTTAAAGTAAGCGTCTCAAAAGAATCCAACGCGTCAAATCGGTAATCGACCGGACCACAGCACAAGGTTCATTGAACTCGATACATCTTTTGGGTATTCGTGATAGAGATGTAACTCTATCTTATGTAGCGGTGAGTGGGTGTGTTGTTCAGTTCAAACCAGTGGTCATGGCCAGGGCAATAGGTAGATCAGAGGTGCCGGAAGAATTAGGGTCCGAGAAAGTCCAAGAATCTTTCACCATACTCTGAGGCCCCAGGGGTCTTTAACTCTCCCTGTTCGAATCCAGTACGGATTTTAACTGAGTTAATAAAGTTATTTATGTCATCCTATCCCATGCTGAACTATGCCTCTAGGTTGCGCTTGAAACAAGATCACATAGATACATATTCCATTCTTCAGTTGTGCCTTTCACTTGTAGAGATTCGAACCATGAAAAGCTACAGAGGTCACGATTGCAGCGTTTATATCGGTCACTGAGGAACATTCTGGTACTTAAGATGTTTCGTTACTGCGTGTCTTAAAAGTCCGTTTGCAAAATGCCAGGTGGCGCTAAAGCTGCTTTTATTCCACAAACCCCCGCCATTCACGAGCGTATCAGACAGCCAGCAATTAAATAGAATGTAGTTTAAAAAAAATTGTACACATCTAATATGCATTAAAGTAATGGGAGTTTGAAAACCAATCCGTAACAACATTTACGAACACGAAGTGTCTAGATGATAAGTATAAGCAGTTTTTATTGTATACAGGGAGAGCCAAAAGACTAGGAACCGGCTGCGCGGTGTTTTTCCTGTCCGCGTCCTCGACGGTCGTTGCCGTCTGTTGCTATCATAGAAAGGCGCGGATGAAACCATACAACATTTTTAAAACTACTTTTAAAGGCTTTACTTAACAACTTTATGAAAGTGTGTTTGAGGACAGAATTATTAGTAGAGATTTGTGGCCCTCCTCGGTCCCCCCGACCTACCCCCTGCAATTTCTATTTCTGGGGTAACTTAAAGTGTACAAGACAAACCCACACACCCTGGAAGAATCAAAACAAAATATCTGCCAGGAAATTGCCAGCATTATTCAACGTGAACTACGGCGAGTGATGGATAGTTTCCTAAAGAGGTGCCAAAAATGTATGGACAACGACGGTGGCAGTTTCAGCATTTCCTTCCATAACGTTGGTAAATAGAGCCTTTAAAAGTAGTTTTAAAAATGTTGTATGGTTTCATCCGGGCCTTTCTATGATAGCGGCAGACGGCAACGAGCGCCGAGGACGCGGACAGGAAAAACACCGCGCAGCCGGTTCGTAGTTTTTTGGCTCTCTCTGTACCTTAAAACAAGTGTTCCTTATAAACGAAGTTTTTGATACCCTATATAACTCCTTTTTAAAGTAGTGTGTTTTACCTATCTAGTACCTTCTATAGTCATCTGGAACTAAAACTCGAAAATTTAAAAAAAAAAAAAAAAAAAAAAAAGTAAGCAGGAATGAAACATGGATTCCTCAGGCAGTCGAAACATTACACAGACTGATGAGTTTAGCAATGAGTCACGAACCAGTAGACAGATCTCCGTGTAAGATAGGACAACTTCTTTGCATTATTTTCATCTATGATAATACAGCAATATATCCCTGAGGTGTGATGATCAACGCTCCTGGCCAGCATACAAAGGGACCAGGGTTCGGTAACCAGCCCAACAGAGGATTTTTAGTGGAATTTTTCCTTTCTGGGTTTCTTGACTGGGTACATGTGATATCACTTCGTTACCATACTTGAACGAATCGCGATAACCACCTGCCCACAGCCTAGCCTAAGGGGTTGGGATAACTTTAGACTACCTACTCGTCTTCATTATCATCTTCAGGCATAGGAATTTCTAAGCATTAAAGCCAGATATAAAGGAAATAAAATTGGATTGTTACTGGCAGGGACGTCGCATTCAACAAACCAACGCCCCTCCCTCGTACAGTCTTGACGTTTGCAGACAGCACTTACCAGTCCGGGTTTTACCTGCGTGTCAGTGATACTTAGGTGGTGTTGTTTACATTTTTTTGCATTGATAATGGTTTGTATGTGGATAACTTGAAGCCAACTGCTTAAGAATTCCTATGTCTGATGATGATGAGTATTTATATTTAGCTATTTCCAATTAACTTTTTGGAGGGAGGTTTTGGGAATGGTGTCCATGAATCATCCGATGATGTGTTGTTTGCATTAGCTCCTTAAATGAAACTTAAATTCCTAGAGTTAAAGCATCTTAAACAATGAACATAACAATGTCTGCCCATCTATGCTACAGCAATACAGTTTGATTCGGACACTCTACACCTCTATTAGATAACAATCAAGGATTTTCCTTTGATTTTGGATAAGTTGTGTTTGTAATAATTGCGCCACCAGGCCTTAGACTCAATCTAGTTTACTATAATTACATTAAAAAGCGAGGATAACACATGACAAGGTCGTTAAGAAATTTAACTGCCAGATTTCTACCAATGTATTTTGCGTATGAAATGGTTTATACGTAAATGCCATAACATTACAAACCCTGAATAAATCTTGATGCGTCTGGATGTGCAAATAATTTGAAAGTCCATCTGATATCCTGTAGTACGAATCTACTATACACGAGTATATATATACCGGGTGGAAGGGAAGCTATTACCGTAATTTAAGCCATCTACAGATACCATTATTTGGGAAACATGTTGTAACTTTAAATTTTGTACTATGACCATTTCTCGACTTATATATTAAATTTTTCGAGAACATAAAACAGACACGCTAGCAACGTTGCAGTATTTGCTACGGGTGTGATAGTTTCACTTTCAAAACCACTTAAAGGACATCACGTAAACAGCTTTCACTTTCACAATGACGTGTCTCATGAGCGCAAATAAACAAACGTTTCATGTCTACTATGTCCTAATAATTGCATTTGAATCTTCCAATGACGCATTTTGTAACCTAAAATCACAATCTACGGATATTTTTACCAGTTTGTTCAACATTACACTTAAATACGTTTTGCAATTGATAATAATGTAATTTAATAAACCAAACTATCTTTCCGGTATGTAAACGCAAAACAACTATATCGTTAGGCACTCATTGGACGCTAAAGGCATTACTTCCATTTTACATTGATTTAGTTTAGGCCAATAGTATACCAGTTGTACTTTGTTTTTTCGCAAAAGATAACATCACCCTTTCGTCATGTTTGTTTGGATTAAGGTATACTGGGAAACAAAACCACTAGCCACACTTCAATAAAGGAGAGAAGTGAGGTAGACTATGTTTTGTTTATACTCGGAAGCCAGTTCAGAGCGTGACCTACCTCTACCTGTTTGCAATGTTGCCGAGTACTACAGACAAATTACTCTGCGAAAAGGTGTTTGGAATATCCGTTTAAGTGATTAATTATTTCAAAACCCTGTGTGATGTCACATAGTTACTACCAAAACCATGTCAGAAATGGACTACTCTACTCATCTTACAAGTAACAATCTATTATCTTCATACATTCTCATTGAATTAAACATCTAACAAAAACTAATTGTTTTTTTTTCTCGAAAAGGCAGATCCTAGAACAAAATGTCATTATATGTTTTTTTGTCTGTAATACTTCTAAGGAGTGCATTTTGGAAGGGATGTATTAAGTTCCCTTCCACTTTATTTTAAGCAGGTTGGGACAATGTGCCTGGGATGCTTTACATGCCGAGTATTGAAACGGGCATATAAGCTGGACGCCCGTATAACTGCCAGCTACAGGCAGTCATAATAATGGTCAGATATATGTTACTGCTGTGTGTAGGATAGGGTTGGAAAGGTAGAATCAGACGACTGAAAAATTCAATGCCAAAGCTATGACATTGAATTTTTCAGTCGTCTGATTCCACTTTTCGTACCCACTCATCCTTTAACAAATTTATTCGCCATCATGTCGTATATGCAATTTCCTGATCGCGCCTATTGCCATATCCATGCGTTAGACATACTACATTAGTTACATTTTAGAGTTTTGCACACAATAATATTTTCTCAATAATAAATATGAACCTTTCCTAAATGTACCCGAATATAATACAAGTTGTATGGATATGATCTTTTTAGCTGAATACTAGTTGATACAATCTGCCGGAGAGCGTGCAGCTATATTTTAGAATTTTGAATTACTAAATCGAAACACCAAGCCAAAACTGGTAAAGAACGTCCCCATTTTTAATTTACATTCAAAATATTTGTTTTTAAAGTTCTGTATTAGCAATACTCCCAAATTAATAACTTATATTCTCTTCAAATTTATCAGCAGAATTTTGCAGTTTATCACGTGAAAATCACTTCTGAGACTATAGCCATAAGTGGTTAGCTGTAGTTAGTTCTGTTGTTACCGAGAGAGTTGGCTCCACGGTAACATGTGAGGCTTGCACTCGGAAGGATCCAGGTTCGATTGCTATTGACCGCCCATCCTGACCTTGGGTTTTTCGTGATTTTCCCTGATGGGTAGGCGAATGTTGGGATGATTTATCTACCACGATTTCCTTTCCTTCGTTTACCTTTCGTTCCGTTTTCTTCTCATGTTTCAGGTGTGCCTCTACGGTTCGTGGCGTGAGGCGGTGTCGGACAGATGACGCGGATGCTTGCTTGAAGGAAAGAGTATTCCCCATTGACACTAGAGAGCTGTCTGGTTGAAAGGATCGTTTATCGATCTCTGGTAGCTCGGTACTGGGACGGGTCTTCAAGCCAGAAAGTGTTAGGGACTTCCGCGTGTCTCTGTAGCCTGTCTGTCTGTCTGTCTGCGGCCTGTAGGCTCCTGTGGTTCCTTCACTTCATCTCTTCCTCGGGGAAGGTGTTAGCGCAATATATCTCGCGCAGGAGATGCCCCCCCCACCCCCGATGTATACCTATCCCATACCCTTTGTTGAGTCTAAGTCTGCAATAGGTGAGTTCTTCTGGAGTTCACTATTGCGACTTGCGCAACTGGACCCTAGTCCAAATGATGAAAATAAAAACATCAAATATA
This sequence comes from Deroplatys truncata, assembly GCA_030765065.1. Classification (NCBI taxonomy): domain Eukaryota; kingdom Metazoa; phylum Arthropoda; class Insecta; order Mantodea; family Mantidae; genus Deroplatys; species Deroplatys truncata. Next base: position 63,559,429 of record CM060988.1, on the reverse strand, counting down.
GTAATTTAGCGGCGTCGTGGCCGAGTGATTAGGCCGCTCGCCTCTCATCAAGGTGGCCCGGGTTCAATCCTAGGGACCTACATATGGGATTTGTGGTGGACAAAGCGGTGTCTGGAGGGTTTTCTCCGGTTTCCCCCGCCACGTTTCATTCCACCGGTGCTCCATCATCGCCTTTCCTCTTATCTGCATCTTTCATCCGCCTCCTCGCTCTCATCCTGGACGTGTGCCTCATCACCCAACCTGGTCTCTCACTCTCTGATCCGCAGGTCCTCTGCTCGCGTTAGACATCTGCCCCGGGCGTTGTTATACGTCCTGGAGAGTGTAAGTCCTTGGTTTGGGTGGGCGTTAAGGAGGGAAGGCTCTGGCTCAGTTGAACTGTTTCTGCCTTGTAGTTAGCAGTTAATTACAGTAATTTATGGCATAAGGGATTAAAACAATATTTTAATATTGAGTGAAAAGCCCGAGGCTTGCCGAAGGTTATCATTTACACAAAATTTTAAACACATTTTAATCTCCTGTGGGATTATATATTTTATCCGCTTTTAAAGGTAAATTGCAGTAATTATTTTAATTAAATATGTGAGGCAGAATTAAGCTAGCGAACTTGGAATAATTTTATTTTATACCATTTTATGAGGATTAATTTCTATATTTATGTATGTATGTATGTTATGTGTAATATGTAGGGAACAGCTGTAAATAGTAATCATATATTAGTGTAATATTTCTACAGTGTAGGATGTTCCTGGTCACGTATCTTCGTAGCTTATAAGTTGCTATTTTTTTCGAGAATACACATGTTTATGGCGAGAGGAAAGTGGGATTCTGTGCCTCCAAGCGTTAGGAGAAAACTCTGTTGTCCCATTACAGTAGCTCGAGCAAGGGTTCGATTCCCGCGACCGACCTTCCTGACCTATGGGTTTTTTCGAGGGTTTCCCAGGGTCACTAGGTGAATGCTGGGAAAAATAATTGCCTACCCGAATTTCTCTTTCCCTCATTCCCTCTCATTTCATCTTCCTCTTTCACGTTACAAGTTGACTCCTGGGCTGTGTGTAGGACGACTGCCGATAGATGGCGCAGATGGCTTGCGTGATGTACAGTGACTGTATTAAGCACAGCCTACTACATATCTGTCCTGCGCGCTCTGACGTCAAGGCATGGTCACGTGACCTAGTGCAGGCGGCGAACGTTGGAAAGGCATGTTTGTGTTGCAGATTTTCTATCAATGAATAAAGCAGTTCTCCTGTGCATATTTTAAGTTATTTCACGTGTGAAAGTATTCGATTTTTACCCCCAACTTCTGCGGATTGCAAACTACATTGGGGTAAATAAAATATCTGGTATTTTAGTCATATCTGTTATTGTAGTATGTTGCAGAAATATACTTGGTTATTTCTGGCACAACTCTGAAAGTCTAGTTGCTATTATTTTAATAACTTAGTTTTTTATTTTTACGTTCCTCTGTCTTTTTGCTTGGAACTGTGGAATTCGTTGCCCACCGCCTTCGACCGCCGCCATATTAAAATCAGCGTTGATTTCAATCATATTGATTTCTTTCAAATAGATTAAAAATTAGTTCTAAATAATGCAAGACAACTACTACGTGCTATGTCAGCAAATCACCGTGTTGAGATATACCTTTCCTAAGAGCAGTCTCAAATAGAAAATGTATAAAATATGTCAGCGAAACGGTAGCTTGTCGTCCTCCGTGGTCTTGGGGTACCATGCTAGCCTCTAGTTTCCAAGGTCGAGTTTTTTATAGTCACCGTGGTCTTTAGCGTCCCATTCTAAATTTTGCTCTGAAGCCTCTCTACCAGGCCTAAGGCTCGATTACGTGGCGTAAATCTACGACACTGGACCACCGGCTTTACTTCTCTTCCGAGGGAAGCCATGCTAAGGATTTTTACGCCTGAAAAAATCCATTGCCCTCCGCCGAGTTTGAACCCGCGCCTTGGAAACTAGAGCTTAGCGTGGTACACCTAGACCACGGGGGACGTATTGGTCCCCATTTTCTCTATTTCTACCTCCCTTCCCCACATTCCTACTGCCTCGTTCTTTCCCTCTACATATTTCTTTCTCTCTAGTTCCCTCTCCCCCTTTCTCAATCTCTCCTTCCGTTGCCCTCTTTCTCTCTGTGCAAAGCGCTGCATGCGGTATTTCACAACCAGGTAATAAAAACTGAATTTTCGGGGTATTTATAAAAATAGAAACACTATACTATTTACCACGATAACTGGCAGAATAGCTTAATAGTAACGAAAAAAAATTGTATAGCTTCTTAAATACTCATCTTATATAAATTTTGTAAACAACACAACCTGTCAGAACAACATGATTATAAATGTCTGTTATGTAACGTTCTCAAAACACCAATAATAAGCTATATATTTAGATTTCTTTACTTGCAGCCACACTAGATTTCCCCCTCCCCTTTGGGAAAAGTAATTAATATGCCACATAGCCTATTCTATAAGTGGGACCTAAGGCATGTTAATTTCCTAGTTTCACAACAATCGGTTCCGCCATTCTTGCGTGAAAACGTAACATGCACGTAAATAAATATTTTTTGCATCAGCTCATTATATCCGTTAACATAAATTATTCAACCAAAATTTAAAATTACGGCAAAAACTATCGACAACAGCTTTATTATCTGTATAGATTTGTAAATAAATTTCGACAACTTCAGAACAACATTGGGATCTGTTGCCAAAAGAGGAGAACAAGAAATACATCTAACAGAACAATATTTATACGCCAATTTCATGAGTCACACATGGGTATTTATAAATAATATAAAGTACAAGTATTTATGCATGCGCGGACTATATTTGATGCATGGCTTAATTTGTTTTTAGCCTATAGGTAAGCGGATGCTCAGTTTTGTGTCTAAAATGAGAACGTGTGGTAATTTTGTCATTTGCACATCATGATGTCATCGCCGTAATTCTCTTTTCTCGTACTCATCGCATCATTTATGATGTTGATAGCTTGTAGGTAAAAAGAACAATAAAATGCTTCGTTACTGACAAGCACAATTCGTAGTATAAACAATCATGTTGTAGTTCTAGAAGACTTTGAAGCTACGAAGAAGTCTGCAACTGTAGATTTTAGTGCGAATCACTCTGACTTAAAAAACTAGGCCTCCGTTTCATACATTTTTACTTTCTCTACCACGTACAGTAAGTAGGGGAAGTATTGTATTCCACCCAAAAATTCGATACCGAAATTTCAACGGAAATACATGATTTGAGACACCCTGAATCCAAAAAAAGCATTTTTGGAAACAAGTCCGTGTGTGTGTCTGTCTGTGAACAGTATCACTCAGAAACGAACAGTCGGATAAACACCAAACTTGGTATTTAGGTTCCGTATCTTCCAGAGATGCGACACGAAGGATTTCAAGAAAATCCCCCCACCCCAGACTACCCTTTACATGGAAGATTTTTCGAAAAGTTTAATTTTCTCAAAAATGGCTCTAACGATTTTGATTAAAATATCATATGTTTAAGATATTTTCATGACAAATAAACTGTATATCTTGAATTTTCTGGGGATGTCTCCAAAAGTATTTTCCATTGTGAAGACTTTGGCATAACTGGTAAACCATAAGAGATAGACAAAATTTTACTACACAAAAAATGTGTATCGCGTTAAAATACACAATTTATGTCATACACATTTCTTTTGTTGAGTGAACCATTTTCGAGATATTGCTTGTTATTCCCTTAAATTTTTCAATACTTACTTTCTAAAATGGGAATTCGTTATTCATTTTTGTCTTGGATATGTAAAGAGTATTAATCTGTGGCAAAGGGAATAGTGCTGCACCTAGCAACCAGCTATTAAGAGATATGTATGTGCTTAAAGGCTACTGTATTTCTATATTGTCCTTGTAAATATATATTCCCCTTACATCTACAAGAAAATTAGCAAAAGATAGAGTCTGCAAATGTTTATCTGATTTAACATGAAGTAGATGGAGAATAAGCGTTTGTAAAAATAGTTTGTACAAGAGTAGAGAAAGTCATGTGAGTAACACATCAGATTTTTAAGGATATATCCATAGCGCCTTTACCTGAGTTAGCAAGAACATGGCGAATGGGCGGGGCTTAGGACTTATGTCACCACTGTCTCTAATAGTCACTGTGGCGTGATGGAACCTCTTCTGGACCCCGAGAGGATGGAGGCCGCTTGAGTCTCCGCTGCTGGATGGAGCTGTCTCAGATCTCCTCTGGGAGGGAGCCTGTGAGTCATCCTCCAGTGGCTTGGGAGGGCTTTCTTAGCGCTCTCCGGGTGTGGATGGTCAAGTCTGTAACTCTTAGGGACCTTTGCGCGCCTCGTCACATGCGTCGGCCAGTCCTTCAGTCCATATGTCACCTGCAGTTCCTTCATCTTATCCGTTCCTCCCGGGGGGGGGGGAGGTTATGCACGAAAGTTCCCTGTGTGGGTCGAGGTACTAGGTGTCCCTCCATAGCGTAATACTAATCCTAATTTTAATAACAGCTCTAGAATGTACAGTAGGAGACGTAGACGGTACAATTGCCAAAATATTTGGGGAAACTACTATTACGTAAGGGAGGAAGTCATGTAATATAGAAGGAGAATCTATCAGAATTCACTCTGATGATGTCATAGAGTAACGCAATAGAGGCCGCGAAAGCCCCTCCAATCAGAAACGAAAGGTTTTATGTATCAACGTGGGGATATTGCGTATAAATAGCGTGTGCCCCCACAGAAATTGGGACTCTTGAAATGTAGAAATTGGGCAAAATTCACACAAGTGCCGGGCATAATTTTCATAATTCCGCGGAGTGCAGTTTATTTTAAGCAGAACGCCGAAGTCACATTCCGGTATTTGCTCTTTTAGAATCCGTGAAGATGCTTTTAGTTGCACATATCTGAGCGTCATGCTTATCAGGAGTGTCGCGGAAAGTAATATAAGTTGCCGACAGTAAGGTGAAATAAACATCTGTGTGATTCGCGAACAAGACCGAAACTATCAATGACCAGTAAATCTCATGCAGTGCAGTGCTAAATATTTCAGCAACAAATTCAGGAATAATTAACCTGGGTTCATTGTACTCCATTATTATTTATGTGTCGCAAATCCTCGCCCGAAATCTACGACGCCTAGTATATTCCACAGGCAGAGCTCTCATTCATCGCTGAGAGAACAATATCCAGGGTAATAAGTCATGTCTCAACGGAGATAGCCGCAAAAGAAGCCACATCTAGAGGATCTCAAAACAGGTACTGTGTCCGTATCTGCAATTGATAGTCGGTGCCTCGCCTCATATTATGTGTTTATCTTTGGACGGGAAAATGGTGGCACCAATGCTGGCTGTCTTGGTGATAATGGATATGAATAAACTGAAATTGATGGCACATAATATAAGTGTAAATTGAAATGTGTATGGAAAAGGGGACTATTTATTCCCGAAGACGTTCTAATGGATGCTCAGAGTGCAGTGAATTCATTGGTCACTAAAAAGTCTGATTAGGTTATGATAAAGAGTGGAGGTCATGTTGTGAGTGGAGAAACGAGGGAACGTAAAGGGAGTTAACGAAGATAATCTTCTAGCATATCTTTCAGAAAATATAAGTAAATGGAAACCTTTGTCATTGGGATTAGTCATTCTGTGCTAAAGAAACAGCATGCCATGCGAAACAGTTATTGATACCGTAATTATTGACGGGAAGATATAAATGATTAAATAAAGAAATAATACGAGAAATAATTGCAATACTTTTTTTCAGTATAATAAATCAATGTATAATGTAATAATCTTGATTTGAAAGATTTGTCCGAAAAGAAAAAAGGTCATTAGCGAGTCATATTAAGCAAAGTCGTTAATAACAACCGTAGTAGGGAACGCGCTAGTATGAAGATTCGGAACGCAGTTAGGTTATAAGTTCAGTACGTTTGCAAGGCACGTAGACCAGAATTCTGTAAATTAGAAAAGTGAAAAGTATTTTTGAGAGTTTAGCCAGGCCCTATAGCAACAGTTCAGAGACGCAACGTAATAGTTTAGAGATTGTCGCGCGTATGCAGTAACTTTGGTGGAAAGAGTCATAGGTAGGTGAAGCTTAAGTTAAGAAATAGGCGTGAATTGTAAATCAGAGGCACATTCGTCACACTCTCTCTTGAGACTTATTCAGTTAATTATGTGACTTATTCATGTGTTATCTTAAGCATCCAATGACGCGCTTGTGTGAGTAAGATTTAGCAGCTATTGCGAGGGATCTTGCCGGTAAGCACTTTCGTGACTCACGGCAATTTACACTTAAGGTTTATTTTATTACGAAATAGTTATTTTGAACAGAAAAATTTATACTGCAGAAGCCAGCAGGTGTAATAATAAATTGTTATCATCTCGAGTGCTACAATTTATAATCAGTTCCATTCTTTATCTTCAAAGGTTAGCAACGGATTTCAGTAGTTCAAGTATTAGATCACATTAAACTTCTCAGTCGATGGTATTATTTTTTACACTACTTGCATACCCTGAGAGAAAGATCTCATAGCAAACCACTGTAGCAGCCGGCAGCAGAAACAACAGCAGATACTGAAGCAAAGGATAGGGCTTCAAAAAGTGACGAACATGCCCGGCATCATATGCAATTGTTGAGAATGTACTTTTGTTAATTAGTATTACTTGAATCCTAGTTTCAGAAATTAAATAAAATGTTATAGCAATGGATTAAAACCTTTTAATTTATTATAGTGATTAAACTGCTGTTTAGATTGCTAGGAACGACGAGACAAACGTAGTTCTTATATAGCAGCAGTGGATAAAATTATTTAAATATTGCAAAAGTGTCATGAGCTTATGTATGCCTCCGTTACCTGCAATGATTTTCATCATTCTCGGCTGCAGCGTCGTCCTCCATGGTGTAGTGGTTACCATGCTAGCCTCTAGTTCCCGAGGTCGCGGGTTCAAACCCGGCGGAGGGTGATGGATTTTTTCAGGCGTAAAAACCCTTGGCATGGCTTCCTTCGGAAAGGAAGTAAAGCCGGTGGACCCGTGTCGTAGATTTACGGCACGTAAAAGAACCTCAAGCCTGATAAAGAGGCCTCTGAGCAAAATTATAGGTCTTTCACGCCCAATATAGAATGGAGCGCTAAGAACCATATCAGTTAAATAGCGTCCATAAATAAAACTCAATTTAATTTAATTTTCTCGGCTGCAGCGACGAAATGAAATCATGAAACCCATTGAGAATGCTAGGCAAATCGTGCGTTCTACTTCTCCAAGTCGGTAGACCGCAGAACCTCCGCGAAAACTACTCTGCAGTTCAGGCAGTATTTTTAACACTTAAATGATACCAGTCTAATTATACAATATAAAATAACAGCCCGCCTTAAAAGCAATATGTGTATGTAATAATATATAAAGTGTATGTTACAGTCATTGTATTATGTTTATATTATTATGTACATGTTTAATAATGTTACATGAATGTATTACGTAGCTTAATAATGTAGGAGCTGTGAGAATAGAAGAAGTTGCCTTCCATAGCAAACAGAATTTCAATGTAGAAGCCGAAAGTTGCTAACAATAAGGTAACCTTGAGGCAACAATAAATTAGAAAGTTTAAAAAGGCTGCTAATAGTTCTTGGAATAATAATGTAATATTTAAAACAATTTATAAATAGCCAATAAAAAAAACTAGAGAAGCTTAAAGTTAAATAAAAGTACTCTATTGGAGTAGGCTTAGCCAATCAGAGACTTGAAATAGAGGAAATGTACAGATTCAGGCGTAACCAAGCAGTCGAGTTTAGATTCGGTACGGTATAGGTTCAATGTGAGACATAAAAATTTATTGCGGAGAATAATATAAAGTTTACGTATTAAAAAGTGCAAATAACAATAATCTCACAGCTCTATAGTAGGATACATCAGTGAAGTGTTATTTAATCGTATGAAAGATTAATAAAACAAAGTTAAATACCATTATAATTTGTGTAAGCCTTCATTCTTTAGCCACACCAGCCCTGCTAAGAGATACGTGCTTTACAAATTACTACTGACGAAGCAGAGGCATACATATATAATATTTAAATAAACATTAAGCTACAAAGTTGAATTCTAACGTGGGGCGAGGGCCCCGGAAAAGTAAACGTGGGGCGAAGGCCACCGGAAAATTTGTACCGTACGTAGGGCGAACGCTCCTAGAAACAATCTCCCTCAAATTGATGCCTAAGCGTGGTGCAGCAACCCCAACAATAAAATTCCTTCAAGTTTGGCTCACCAATAGTGGAGCTACAACAACTACTTCACAGTGAACCCAAAGATAAACCGCAATACAAATATTTACGGTGTCATCTTACCGTATGTAACGAGAAGTATTTCCGTCTTCCATGAAGTATTCTGGAATAATTGTAAATTAACTATAAAGAGGTATGAAATAGCAAGATACAGAATTCTGGAGATTTTTGAGTGGGACAACTTCTCCCCTTCTTAGGGATCAGTCACGGTCAGGCGAGGGTGAGATGTCTTTTGTACTTAGCTGAAGAAAGTATGTCCCAAACGCTACGGAAAATACACATGCGGTAGAGAAAGCCAACGAATACAATTGGACAGTAACCAATAGAATTTAAACTAAAAGACCCGAAACTTCGATGTTAGGGGGACACGAGAAGAAAGAAACGAAAGAAGCAAGACTTGGTGAAGATGATCGGTGTGTGTCAGACGTGAGAAAACGTCTCCGCGAGAAGAAAGAGTGAAATGAGGTGCTGAGAATCAAATAGTTATCGCAGGGTAAGGATATTCTGATTAAGAAACCCATACGCGATTAGTGGCTCCGATAACTGACATAATAACTTCCCAGAATTCTGGTACTATATAAATTTTACTAATG